>JAFCMP010000024.1:0-1200000 GCA_017506865.1 Tribonema minus | reverse complement strand
CATGATCGATGCAAACCAGGAGTAACAGATTATGTGGTGTTGTGTTTCAACGCACCAGCTGCCATGACAAGGTCTACGCTTGTCTAGTGATTTTGTGAACTTCAGTACTTGTGCGAGGTCATAATGCTGCGCCAGTTGAAGAGCACAGGTGCCAGTGTACCACTAAGCCAGTTCAAGAGCGCAGTTGCAAGTGTGCCGTGCGCCTCACTTCCCCCGTGGCATGTTGTTGTCCGCTTGATGCCGACAGGGACTGAGGCACCCAGGCCCTACTGCCAGTTAAGCTACATGGGTGAGGAGCGTTTTGAGCTCTGCAGCAAATTTGCATGGGCTTGTGCGGCCATGCCATTCATAGACCTTACAGCGCCAAGTCACAGCGACCAGTGCCACCAATGCGTGTGTATATATTTGAGTACCAAGCAGACCCGTGTACAGCAACAGACGGTACCCGTACTCAGCTGCTGCATTTGCGCGCTAGTGCGCTGGTGATTGCTTCATGCGCGCCATTCATTCCCCGATCAAAAAACTTTCCAGCACAAACATCATAGCATGAAACGCCTCTTGTTTGCACTCTGTTGAGTTTTGGTCGTTTTGCATCAACACATTCATAGCAATAAAAGTCTGCCTTGAATGTCCTACTACACTGTAACATACATAACGCTTCTGTATTGCATGTGTGCACACACATCAATCTCACATCATTGCGACATTGCGAATTCTGATGTTGCTGTGCTGTGAACAAACATATTTGGCTGCATCCACGTTTATTGCAGGAGTGCCAAACTGTGCAACGCGAACGGGACTTTGAGTGCTCCTCCTGCACACCTTACGGCCTGAATGTGAAGCGAGCCTCTAAGTGCAATGCCGTGGCCACTGCATACAGGAATGATAGCAGCAACATTGTGGAAAGTTGCAGCAACTTCAGCAGGAAGGCAGGCAACTGGTTACAGTGTACTTGGCAGGGCGATTCCACTGCTGTATACCTGTGAGCTTGTGCTGCTTTTCCGCAACTGGGATATACATAGTAGCAGTGGGCATTGTGAGCACGCGACACTTTAGCATCCCTGTAGAAATATCAATTTGTGCCATACTCCTATTCATGTCCTCAAGCGCTTTCAAAATGTGGAAATCTTGCAGCTGCAATACATGTGAGAAGCCCGCCATTGATGTTCTGCAGCACTCAACATACCGCAGCCTATTCAAACTAGTTTGATACGCTGCAGCTGTGCCATGGTGTCTGTGCTGGCAAAAAATTCCAAGGCATCGCGCTTGAATGTCATCCCTTGCATTCAGACAGATGCAGGCACCACTGCTGGAAAATTAAAATTGCTTGCCCCTGCCTGGACGATCGCGCAAAGCAGCAGCTTTGTCAACCAGCCTGCACAATCAAAACATGCACAGCAAGAAACGGACAAGCTTGAATTTTGCACACTGCGTCATGAGCGCTACCAGGTGGTGAACTTTGGATTCACCAACAGTTCATGCTGGCAGGACTGCAGCTGACCAACCCGCAACAGAAAAATTGCATGTGCCTGTAAGGTACTGCAGCCTATCAGGATCATTCTAAAATACCTCAGAATGTAAGGAGGCACCTCAAGTTCCAAGTTAAAAAATGCAAATAGCTCAGCGTCTTGGTACAGAATGCAGTGGAATGACTCAGTGCAGGTGCAATGGTTTTCAATACTTCCGCTGACCCCCTGTGTGGTTCCCTTAAAGAAATATTTGAGTTGTTCCAAGTGGACTGCGCACGCCGCATATGTGACTCAATGTGCAGCCTACTAATAGGTCAACTACATGAACAGGTTGCATTGTGTACAGGGCATTCGCGCATTTGTTACCCATCATGACCATACTAGTAGGTCAAGGTGCAATTGGAACAACCACTCTGATATATACATTGGGAACAAACATACGCTTTAAAAGCACTGGCAAGTATGTGCTTTGAAGCAGCATGTGTTGTAGTGTGATATACACAAATGATGAAATACCTCTCAGCATATAGCATCGGAAACAGCTGCTATCACCTCCATACAAACACGACAACAGGCACGGCAGTGCACAACCAGATTCATGCATCGAGAGCACGCGCGCCATGTCTGCATATGTCTGCACGCGCTCGCGCCCACAAGGCGAATTCACCTTCACCCACCTGCTGACCTCCTCGTCGCGGTAGCGCGCTATCAGCGCCGCGTACACCGCGTCGGCACCGTAGGTGTGCACGTGAGGCGCGCCGTGACAGCTGCTGCTTGCGCGCTGCACGTCTGTGCACACGGAGCTGAACAGCGCACTCCGCCAGGGCGCCTGGACGAGTGCAGGGTTGAGTGCATGCATGGCTGTGGTGCTGAGGGGGGGGTTGCTGCAAGTGTTGGGGCACAGCGCTATCTATCACGTGCAGACAAGGTACGCTGGACGTTGAAGTCAGGAAACCTTGAATTATTTCGCACGTATGCGCAGGCTACATGTTTGAAGGTATGTCAGGTTATCGGCATATAGGTGGTGCCCGGGCCTATATGGCGCCCAGCAGTTGACAATCGGCATCAAAATCTGTATGCATTCATTGTCGACTGCATCACACCCCAAGCATGCACATGCCAAGGTTACCCATGCAGAGAAGCCTCAGCGCAAGTAGTATCCTCAAGAAGATCCAATGCGACGAGCGCCGAGCATTGGCCCACCTGCCGGGACAGCGGCGTGTCCTCTGCACGCCCCTCCTCTTCTTGTTGCAGCCTGATGGCGCGTCGCGCATCCAGTGTCGCCTTGGCCAGCACTTCCGCAGACTCTGTGTGGCCCTGTGGTCGCACACGCGCAAAAGGACCACGTCATACTTCGAATACCCTGTCGCTGCGCCGCAACAAAGCCGTCACATCAAGCACGCTTTGTGCAAGGGGTGGCGCTGTGCAGGGTGGGGGGAGTGTGCGTGCCTGCAAAGGCAATTGATCCGAGTATATGATGATCTGGTTCCAGCTGCACGTGGTGCTGGTAGACTTGTGGTACGGTGTACTGCCCCAGCACTGGGCGAAGATGTGCTCATTGCTGTCTGCGATGCAGAGGCAGCACAATTACCTATTGATGCTCAGAGATGACTGCCCCAGCGTTGAAATCCTAACTCTTTGGTGCACGCCGAGTGTGGCACGTCCATTTGATTACCCACCCGGCTTGCAGAGCGCATCATGGCATGTATGTGAGTGGCGGGAACTTTGTTCAACGCTGGAGCGTGTAGCACAGCCACGTACAAACTGATGGATATTGTGCCAAGTAATTTATTGGCACCGTGCAGGTACTTGAGTTCCGTGTTGTGTACCAAATAGGCAGAGGCCTCCACAGACAACACCTGTCGCAAATCATACGCAGCTTTAAAAATAATAAGTCGGCGTTGGTGCATGATTTCATACATGACGTGCTTTCAAGCACTAGTGCTCTGAAAGCGCCTACTGGTGGGTGGCAGCAGTGAATGCAAGAGAGCAGTATGGAGGGACCTTGATGTACATTGTCAATCATACGGTAGATGAGTGCATCCGCGCTGGCAGCATCTCCGCAGCACAGCAGGCAGCACCTAGGTGTGCACGTGAGCCTGTGCAACTCACGACAACGCAGGAGACAGCCATCAGTATTCTACTCATATGTTGATCTTTGAATCACTGCCAGCGAGGCACCGCAAATTATGCCGATCAACCCTCAGCACCAAAGCTGAACACACCGGCATTATAGCACATGGTCCGAGGTTACAAGTACAGCAACAGTTGAGGGCACGCACGTTGAGCTCTGCCACCTGCTGCGGCAGCCAGCCGTCGGCATCTGGCGCATCTGGCCGCGCGCCGTGAGTAATCAGCGCCCGCACCAGTTCTGCAGCGGCAAACGCCCCGAGTAGCGCCAGAAGTGGCATTGGTGACGTCTGCTGACGAGTACTGCATCTTGAGATGTGTGAACAGCACACAACAGCAAGTTGCGCGCACAACGCATCGATTGACTGGCAACAGGGTCATCGCAGTTCCCAAGCACTAGGACCCCCACACGGGTCTGTATCAACAAGCACAAGAGGCGGCACTGGGTTCCCTCGCTCTACTCACCCTCAGGAGCAAGCAACATAGCAGCCTCAGCAAGCCTGCAGGCAGTTGCACAGGCGCCAACAGAAGCTGCGAATTCAACTTGCACATACAGGCAGGCACACCTGCGGCACTGTACAACATGTTGCCTGCACATGCAGCGGTGGCCGCCCGCATGTGTGCCTGTTTAATACTTCACCTGCACCGAAGCTCACCTGTGACGCCCCTGGCCGCTGCCATGTGCAGGCAGGTCTGGCCCGCGGCATCTGCGGCACGGGCGTCTGCGCCCGCCGCCAGCAGCGCCGTCGCTACCGCCACGCTGGCCCCGGACGCCTGTGACATGTGCCAGCAGAAGTCATATTTTCAAGTAGTTGCAAGCTCACAGACGCCACATACATTCTAGAGAGCGCCAGCAAAGAGTGGACTCCACAGGACAGCCTGTGCTCACCGCTGCATTGTAGAGGTGCATGTTTGAGCAGAGGGTCCGCATCATGAAGGTTCTGAAGGTCTGTCATCAGCGCCTTGTGCACCATAATGACCTCTGAGGATCACATCACGTGCTCTTGCCCCTAGGTGCTAGAATCGATGCTGCCACATTGACATCACGCCTTCGGACAAGTACACGTCCACAAGTCCAATGTGGAACCTTGAATGCGAGGATGGACACACATGATGCCCTCAGCAACTGGGTAGACACATTTAATGACCTGCGCATATGCTCGGCGCTCAAGCGTACCTCAGCGTGCGGACGCGCGCAGCCGCACGCCACGTGCAGCGGCGTGTGCCCGCCGGGCTCCGTGACCTGGTCGTGGCGCGCGCCCGCGCGCAGCAGCAGCTCCGTGCACTGCGCACATCATGTCACAGACCAAAAATGTGTGAGGCACATGCAAAAGGCTACAAATGCAGTGTGCTCATGATTCAGTAGTGGGGGGGAGCGCAACCCTTTGCAAGACGCCTCGAAAAGACATTTGGCGCAGCGACTTGGGGTGGTGGTACATGGATGGCCCTTGGGAGGGTGGGCCGCGTATGAGCGCTGCTGCACATTTGCACTCTGCGTAGGGCACACATCATGAGTGCGGACGGTACTCAAAGCACTGCACGCCATGAGAGTGCCTGCCAGCTCGACGGCATCCCTCTGTGGATTGCAGGCGTTCAGTCCATGACTGTGATTGCTGAGGGGCGCATCTGATCTCGAAATAGACATCAAATACTTGAGAGGCCGATGACATGCCACACACTCCCTGAGTTCCAACGGTTCCAGTCGACATGGACCAGTGAGGTTGCCACAGGCGACCGCAGTGTAAAGCGCACAAAAGATTTGGGTGTTGAATGCCAGAGTTGGTGGAACCGGGCACCGCTGCTGCTCACTGCTGACCATCAATGACTCGCTGCACGACAGCGCCCAATGGTGCATGCTGGCCCAGCATCCACACAGCAGCAGCACCATGATCAAGGTTGTGCGTGAAAGAAGTCGCCTTGGTTAGATTGCTGCCATACAGCTGTACTCACAAAGTGTTGCGAAGCATTGCGTTACTTGCGCATTACAAGGTGAGTTGCCGCTAGCTGTCAATTACTCTCCCATGGACAATCATCAGTGGCACATCCAGTTGAAGAAAGGAAACATGCAGCTTGGGAGTGCTGCATGGAGTGTGCAGTAATGAGCAAATATATTCCGGTACTGTCCGGCAGCCCAGCGTAACAGAACTTGACAGCGGTGCCCACATACATAAAACGGGCATAGAATGCACTCAAGTAAGCACGCCGTGGCACGTGATTGCAAGCCTTTTCTTTTTTACCCTGTGCGTTTGTGGCAGCGCTCGCTGGTCGCATTGGCTCGCGCATTGCAATTTATATTTTCACAGTGCATCACGGAGTAGTGTGTTGACCATGCATGATAAATGCTTTGCAGCAAGTGGTCATAGTGTTATGTGCCCACCTGCAGCGAACCCGAATAGGCCGCGAAGTGCAGTGGTCGCCAGCCCTGTTTTGTGCACGCCTCCACCACAGCCCCCGCGTTCAGGAGCTCATGCGTCAAATCTGCTGAGCCACACAGGCACGCCTGCGCCAGCGGTGTCCAGAGTTTCTGGTCGCTGGCGTTGCCATCAATTCCTGCACATGCACACAACCAAGCTTCCGAATTAGTGTAGGTCATGCCTGCTTCATTTCCGACTAGAAAGGCTCTTGGATGCACAACAGAGGATGCAAGTTCCGTACTCTCGAATGTGTTTCTCAGAATAAGTCGATTACCAGACAGGAGCAATCGGGCTTTCTGCTGGTCTCGTGCTCCACGCACAAACTTGATGGCCGGGCGTTGCGGCGTGCACCTCAACCCATGTGCAACCATCGGAGCGCCGCCAGAACGCTTTCACGGCGCGCGTCAGCTGTACGATGTAGCTCGCTTGAGGCCGTCAGCCAGGTCTTACCGAGGTTGAATAGCTTCAATGCTTGCTCTGGGCGCATAGCGCTAAGGTGCGCTCCGAAGAGTGGCGTATTTCGAGTTGGCTGCCAGGTCCGGTCTCGCCCGCATGTGATGCATTTGTCTGCTGCTGCTGCGTTTGGCTTATTGCAGCAGTGGCAGAAGAAAACGCCGGCTCTGATCGTTGCATTGTTGGTCTGCACCTGTAACATCATCTGCAGAGTTCCTGGTCAGATCACAAGCAACTTCGATTCCCCCAGCAGCGCCGTTACAAAGTTTATTCCGAACGGGGGTAATCTGACTGCTGCTGACCCGGGCCCAATGGCGGTCTCCTTGCACACTGCAAACTCTACCACCATGTCGTGGATCAACGCGCCCGCTGCGCTTGGAAAAAAAATCAAGTGTTTGCTGCTGCCAACATTTTGGGGCACAGGGCTGATGCGTTCAACGACGGTGCCATAGTGCATTCAAAGTTTCTGGTGCTTCTGCAGCGGGCGCGGCACGGGAGGCGCGTCTCAGTCCGCGCAATTTCAGAGCGCAATTTCAGGGTATGTGGGGCACGGTTGTCGCGCATCTGTGCATACGTACCTGTCCTGCTGGTCGTCCAGCAGGAGTAGCGGCCCGGGCTGCAGTGCCATCACTCTGGCACGTGCACAAAGGCCCTTGGCCATCACGGTCGCCATGCTTGCTGCCACAGCGACGGCACATCGCAGCGCCACGGGCTGCGCGTTACCGCGCCTTAGGGCATGCAGCTAGCGAATGTCAGTACGCAAGTATATCTCAGCCCGCGCGCAGCGGCATTCGCGCTCACAGCGCAGCGCAGGTGACTGCAGCACGCGCGTGAAACCAGCCGAGCTGGTGTGGGTGAGAGGCAGTGCATCGCGCGGCGTCGACGCCACGTTCCAGGGACACAGCAGATGCGGCCATCTGCCGATTGCGTGAACGCTGTAATACGTGCGTGCAGGCGGCCTGCTGTAGAAGAAGGCAATTCAGCACCAGCAGAATTGCCAAAAATTCATGCTGCATTCAGTGCAAAATTTAGTTTCCTACATCAAAGACATGTTGCATGCACTGTAGTACACATTCAAAAAGCATGGGGATCATCTGCAGTGTGGTTGGCATGCCAGTAACATCCGAAGTCGTATTGCACAAGTGTCACGGACAAAGATGAATGCTGCAGCATGCGCGCTTGATAGTGCAGAAAGAATGATGCCATTGACCGTCAGTAAATGCCCCTGCATTGATGCAAACCGCACTTGAAGTGTGCAGGCGCGCCATCGTGCAATGAGTCTTGCTGCACACGCAACTGCGTTGGGAAAACACTAGTTTTACACTCACTCTTCAGCAGACAGTGCTAATGGCGCAAGGCATGTGTGCACAGGCTCATGTCCAACACTCTCAACGATTTAATTTTGCTGTGCTACCTCGATTGTCACCAATCAATCGTTCAGCCGATGCGTGCATTTTCTTGGGTCATTGCAGCGGGTTGTGCAAGTGCCCCGAGCAGTGTGCTGCTTCTCGAGTGGATATATCGGGCTCTACGGTGTCTACATGCGGAATACAGAAGGAGGCAAAGACGACGCTGAGTTGCACGTGGTCAGGTGCACTGCGGATGCCCTCGGTGCATCAGTGTGCGCTACTGCAGTAGGCAGAGCGCAACTCAGAGCTTCAGCGAGACGATCTTGCCCGCGTTGATGCGGCCAGCGCCGTAGTACGGGTCCGCGCCGGACTTGCCCAGGTCGTCCGTGCACTGCTTGAGGGCCGTGAGCACCTGCGTCGGGGAGGGGCGCTTGGCGCTGGCGGAGACAATGAGGGCGGCCAGACCCGCAACGTGCGGGGCGGCCATGCTGGTTCCTGCCGCCCAGCCGTAGGCGTTGTCGGGCCGGGCCGCGGAGAGGACGAAGTCGAGCGCGAAGCAGGGGATCGTCCGGGCCAGCCCATGAAAGAGCGTCAACGAGCACTCGGAGTCCATGTCGGACAGGGGCAGGTCTGCATGCAGCGCGGGGGGGGCATGGGGGGGCGGTGCAGGGGGGCAATAGGTTGGCCACGAGAATGAGAACTCTTGGTGCATTAACCTAAAGTGAGCGTGTCGAGGTATCGATGCAACGAATGCAAAGCACAAAGGAAGGTCACCAACATTGCATTCGTATGAGGGTGCAGGCTTGTAGTGTGTAATTTGCGGTGGGCAAGACTCTCGCACTCAGTCTGATGCCCACACTCTACAGTGCGGCATGAGGAGGGGTAGACATGTGTCAGTCTAAAGCACTGCATGACGACAAAGAGAGACAAGACTACACAACGATTTGCAAAAAGACTTTTGCTACTGCCCATGGGCCAGGCGCTGCGTGCAGAGCCTGCAATGCGTCGTTTTGCAACGAGTCAATGGCAGTAAGCTGCAACAAGTCAATGGCAGTAAGCTGATGGTAACCACTTGACAGCGGTGCCGACACGTCGTGCCATGTGTCAGTGCATAACGAGTGTTTGGAAAATACGACCATGTCTTGATGCTGACACCTTCAGTGTGCCCCTATGTTACCGCCAGCGCATGCACTGCACCCGACATCAATTATCAAGATCAGAAGCTGGTCGTATTCAGGCTGCGTTCAAAACACAAAAGGCAAGTTGGCAAGTTGGCGTCATGTTTGTCCTGTCGCACAGGCCACATGATACAACATGGCCACATACAACAAATCTTGAGCCAGCACACAGAAAACATATGATACCGCAGTACACCGTAATCAACAATTACTTCAGTTTTTCACTCTGTCTCACTGAGGTCACGATGACGCTAGCGGAAAATCTCTTCTGTTCTGCGAGTGCCGTCTACACTGTGCAGCGTGAAATATGACAAAAAAGGCTATCATCATATTGCAGACACTTGTTGGTTGACGTGCTACTGCAGTTCATGTGATGCAACAAGAATGCATGCTTCACCATGAAGGCGCGCTGCCGCTGTGCAACAGCTTGCACAAAATTATTTTCAGTGTTTTTCGGCACTTGCATACGAGTCATCAACCGCACGAAAGGCACAGTTGTAGGCGGCAATGGTAGGCTACAGGCCGGTTGCTACTGGGGAGCGTGAAGCCTGGGATACACCGTACTGACCATTCATCTCTCCCACCATATGTTTGTAGCAGCACACACTATATTGCGGACAGATCTCACTGACAGGCGCTTCTGCGCTCATCAACTACTAATAGTAACTGTTTTTGAGAACGGATTTATCACAATCAATAAGTACAATGCATTACCTGGCCTGCCGTCACCGCCCTGGGCAATCGTCCCCGGGAAGTTGCTCCCCCCCCCCGGAGCCGCCACGGTCACAGCAGAGACGCCAAAGTTGGTGAAGACGCTAGGACGGTCGCAGTTGCCGCTGGCGCAGCCTTCCTTGAACCAGTTGATGGGGCCGGTGGCTGAGATGGTGAGGACCTTGGGTATGGTGGCGGGCATGGTGAAGGCGCCCTTCGCGCCATCAAAGTTGAAGTACTCATTGCCCGCCGACGCCACAATGGTCACCCCCTTCTGCGCCGCGTACTGCGCAGCTCTGATGAACATGATCCTGTACTCGTTCAGGCTCTGCGGGCTGGGGTTGACGCTCGCCGAGTCCGTGGAGATGGTGTTCTGCGCGCCGCGCTTGTAGAGCACTCCATCCCCAAGGCTCATGTTGATGACGTCTACACCGAGGTCGGCAGCGTACATGATGCCCTTCAGGACCCACTCGTCCAGGCCGTAGCCCAGCACGTCGGAGAGCACCTTGACAAACACGAGTTCGGCGTCAGGGGCAACACCCTTCAGGGACCCCGGCCCTAGGTCAGCGCCAGCGATGATGCCAGCAACGTGCGTACCGTGACTGAAGGTGCCGCGGTTCGTGAGGTGCTCCACGGTGTCGCGCTCGCCGTCAATGTTGACGAAGCTCTTGGACAGGGCCAGGTTTAGGTTGGGTGCAACGGACTCATGGCCAGTGAAGAAACCTGCAGCCATGCAATTGATAACATCGTGAGAAGAGAAGGTTACCACCAAATTGAATGGTCATCCAATTTGAACCACTGGCAGGTCCGGAGTCCTGCCAGTGGACCTCAAAATGCCAATCAGATCTCAGTTTCATGTCATTGACTCACTGACAGTTGACTAGTCTGTCACAGTTTCTGCAGAAACTGATTCGGAATCCCCACAACTGCTACTGTAACAGTGGGTGCATGATACCAGACAGTCAGTGAGTATCCTTAGGCTATATTACAGTACAGTCACCGTGAGTGTCATGGACTACTAGTATACTAGGCTAAGCCCTGAGGGTTTGAACTTCAAGTGTTAACGAGGTGAAAGAAAATCAGCAATTGTTGCAGCTGTTCCAGGGGCTTGACAAATTGAATGTGCTAGCGTCGCTAGTACGGTAACCTTAGGCTATAGGCACTAAGTCTTGCTGTAATTGGTTAAACTTTGAGGAAAAAAGTCATGATATTATTAAACGTGACTGTCGATCTGCCAGTGGAAGTAATTAATCTAGGTTAGTGATACTGTACTGCTGCAGCAGCAGCAGTCACTGTGCCTGCACGCTGTTACCGTTATCCTGTTACAGTAACTGTAACAGTCATATTACCAATAGGCCGCCGCAGTACTTCTTCTAAAAACATGTTTTTCAGCATAATACTATTGAAATACATCAAGATAGTAAATTTGTGTTGTACTGCAGCAATGCCTGCACGCAGTTACCGTAAATTACTAATAATATATCTGATAATCGCAGTCACTGACGGTCATACTGCAGCCGCCGCAGTACTTGAACTTCTGCAAGTATTTTTCAGCATAATACTATTGAAATCTCAGACTGATATGCTCCTGCCAGTGCTGATGCAGTGGCTGCTGTGTCGATTTGGCTACAGCATCATGATGCTGCAGCAGAGTCTGATGCCACAGTGACTGCGGCTGCCAAAGCAGCCTGAGGAGGGCCGCCGCACACATTTTAAACCGGCAGCATCTGGTAATTCATGATGATCATTGCGTGCAGTGGGATCCTCCGGTGACCGTGACTATGAGATACCGTCGGCTACTAGTAGTATTCGTGATCGTTACGCTCATACAAAACTTCAAGTTCTTAATCGACATCATGATTTACTCTCTTAGGCTCATTTGATGTGAAAGTTCAACTTCAAAATACTATAATAACAGCTGCTGTCACACATACTGACAGTCTGTCCTGGACCATCTGAAAGTGCCAGTGAAAGCACGACCGTGATGTCAATTGTTGCCTTCAGTTTCCCAAAAGTCCTTCAGGAGCAGACCGAGTCTGAGAAAGTGCTAGTAGCCGGACTCAGTCTGCCAATGGGTGCCCGCTTGAGTCAACTGCCAATGGCCCAGGGTCCATAGCAGTCTAAATCAGTGAGACTACTACGTACTATTACTATTAGTAAGTGGTTTTTATAGTAGACTAAGTTTTAAACTAGTATTACTTAGTAATACTAAGCAGCAAGTCGCTCAGTGACCTATGGGCAACCTGACGCAATGCAGATGCCATTCAAGTAACCTAAGGTTACCGTAACTTGCAAGTGACTTAAAGTAAAAAATACCATTCAACTTCAAGTTGGTAGTACCTCTGGAACAGCCTGAGGCTCAACCTGCGCAGTGCGGTCCCAAGCATAACTATCATTATTATAATTTAGTAATACTAATTGAAGCGAATCAAAAGATTGAAAAGCTCTACTAGTAGGTGACAAGATACGGATAGACTACATAATGTAGCCGCCAAACCAATAGACTAACTTAAAGTATGACATCATAATCATAGTCACAGTGACTGTGGTGCCATGCACAATACTAGACTACTAGTAGGTCCTTCAAGGTCAACTTGGCAATGCGTTTGTGCTATTTTTAAACCAAGACAGACTCTTCGGTAAAATAGGGCTTGAAATCACAGGCGACCGTCCTGGAGCCAGTACCACATCGAAAGCATGACCGTCCTTCAAATGAAAATTGGATGTTCAATTTGAAACTTTAAGCTAAACTTTGCATACCAGCATATTATTAATCTTGATAGAAGATTAAAATAACCTGGTCCATTATGATATCATTATACTGTACTACTAGTAGTCTAGTACACACGCCGTTTCATTTACAATCATGATGTCATTTCCGATGCGAAGTGGACTGAAATTACAATAACTGCAAAGTTTAACTGTAACAGTTGTGAATGACTCACTGACAGTCGGACGTACCTGTGTCGAGCACGGCCACGCGAGCACGACGCACCGCCTTCTTGCCCGTACGTGGCCCGCCTGTGAAACCAGCAGCCCAGGCGGCTGGCGCGTTGATGGCCTGCATGTTCCACTGCACTGCCTGGGGCGGTATTGTGATGGGACCTGTGAGATGCCTTGAAAGGCTGCCTGATTTCCCTGAGGCTTCCTCGACCAGTGCCCGCATTTGTGGCTTCAGGTCGTCTTGCAGGACCCGTGCGGGGTTGGCAGCCGGCCACCAAGCCGCTGGCGTGACTGCGGCTATGCCAGAGATCTTCAGCAGTGCTGCTTGGAATGCAGGAGCAGCCACCGTGGTCTCCACGAAGGCCATGCCGATGTCGGGAAAGACAGACGTGATCTTGGCGCCAGCTTTTGCAACCTGGCAGCGCAGTATCACCGTGACGGTCACCGGGCCGTTCAACATGTCAGTATCATTCAATTTGATGTTATGTGTTTCGAGTCCGGACAAGTTCAAGTTCAATTTGGTAGCTTCATTGAATATCGGAAGTTATAAATCACTATACACCACAAATTGTTTTTCATTGATTAAAATGGTTATAATAAGTAAACTAATTTAAAAGTAATACGTAATACTGTTTATTATTTAACCTTACGTTTAACTTAAAGTTGGACAATGTCATGTAAAATTCATAGTTATACATAATGATTGCAGTTACAACAGCCACAGTTACAGTAATTTTATAATGCGCTGAATCAGATGTACTACTAGTACTACAAAGTTTAACATGTGATGTTATCAGACTCACTGTGGCCCTGACAGGCTGCAACAGCGACTGTCATCAACTGTGAAAGCCTTCACATACTTTTTTGGAACTTCAAGCTTGAGTTCTTTACAAAAAAAATCAAAAAACCTCAGTAACAGTTACGTTACTGCAGTCTGATCATACAAACAGCATGCAGCAGCACCTGTTCCAGCCTGTCAGTGAGCAGCAGCCTGCACTCGGTTACCGTAGCCGCGGCAACAGTTCCTGTATTCAGAGTTGCTCCTGTTGATGCAGGCTGCTGCAGCAGCGAACTTCAAGTTTGACATCATGATAGGTATTGTATTACGTACCGTGCAGAACGACCACTGTGACAACTTACCAGTAGGCAGGCACAATGTAGAGAATGAGTGTACTATAATATGAGTGTACTATAGTCTAAGAGTAGTAGTGCCAGCCTTAAAGTCAATTAATCCGAGTCGCTGGCACAGGCAGGTGCAGGACCTGACAACGCTGCTGATACAGAGTTACCAGGCTAAGTATGGGACCGCGTGTGCGCACCGCATGGCGTCGGACCGCCATCGCGAGCGCCCAAGCGAGCTGAAGACTTGTCGGTTAAATGAATCAGATGTGCGGTTTTTATTGTTTCCCACCTTGAACTGCAGGTCGTCGCCGAAAGCTAGGCCGGCCGCGCGGATGCTGTAGTTGTCTGCGGCCGCCGCATGAAGCGCCACGAGGAGCGTCAAGGTGAACGCCTGCTTCACCAACAGCACCATATTGCCGCTAGTGGGTTGAAATGAATGAGGCTGAGTGAGGTGTATGAAAAGTGGTGTATGAAAATCAGCGTGCATTTAGTTTTGCCCATATTTATAGCGAACGGACACACCATAGTTGAAGCGACAAGCAAACAACACAGGACACAGTACAGTACTGTGCCGCAATATAATGGGCCTGCGAAGGCTTGCTTACTGACATCTTGAATTGTCTAGAGCTTCAAATGTTGCTAACGTTGACACGCCAGCCAGTCATCTATGAAAAGCGGCACGTCTACTTTACACGACCCTCCCGGGGGGGGTCCGAGGTCTGGGGAAATTGTTTCCTGCCATGCCCATGCATTTTAAACTGAACGTTGAAAAGCCCTTTCACGGGGCACGCACACGTGTGCAATCGATGAGACTGGCAGATTCAACTTGAATTTGTGACCAAATGGTATGCAGTGTCTGCAACTGTTACAGTTGCTGTATTCGAGCGATCAAGAGTGCACTGTCTCGGACCAGTAATAGTATACTAGCTGGGCATAATGACAGTCACAAATTTGACTGACAATTGAAAGTTTTGAAGCTTCGAGTAAGTTTCAACTTAAAATTCTATCTCGCCATGTGAACACAGAACGCGCCTGACTCACCCTCTGAGTTACTGACACCTTGTCTGTCAGGTGGCGGACTTCAAAGTGGCAGTAGCGCATGCGCACCAGCTCGGATGCGCACTGCCCTGACGCCGTCCTCCCTCTCGCCATAGCAATACAAGATGTCGTACGCCGCTGCGCCGCCGCTGCCGCAATTGTACGCTGCGTGCCTGGCCACCCATCCATCATACCATGTGTTAAACTGCGCCACGCCTTCCCACTGCACTGTTGGAAAGAAGGCGTAGCCGACGCTCACAGCATCGCCTGGGGCAAAAGCGCTGTCCGCAGGAGCGCTGCCGCAGCTGCAGCTGTTGACACGTTGTGCGCCGACGTGCCCACAACAGTTGTTGGCATCATCATCGTATTCTCCACAAAGGCTCGACGTGTTGCGCGGTGCGCTGCCTGCCCCCGCCAACGGGCTGCCCAGCCCGCTGCTGCCGCAGCGCCCTTGCGCCATCTGCAGCGTTTCACGAGCCGTCACCGACTCCCCCGCTGCCGCATCTGCCAAGTCCCCAGCGATTGTCACACAGCAGCAGTAGAACGGATGCCCCTTGACCGGCGCCCAGCTGGTGCTCAGCATGGCCGTCTGCATGGCGCGCAGGGCACAACGCTGAGCGCTGCGTGCGTGCCACATGTCAACGGGCGAATTGTAGGACAGCAGGCGCGCGCCAGGGCACAGGCGCGACAGCAGGCACGCGTGGAGCTGCGGCCAGAGGGACTCGGGAAGGCACACCTGCAGCATGACGGCCTGAGCGGCGCGTAGCTCTGCTGTTGGCATGTCCAGCAGGTTTCCTGACGGAGTGATGCGACAGGATGGGTGCGGATGCCGCGTGATTGTGTCAGCCGCAGCGCAGAGCTGTTGAGGGCTGACTCATGAGTGGCGTCCGGCATGTTTATAAGCAGCCTGTGGGCTGCGGAGGCTGGTGCAGCACCATGTGATTGCACTCACTGTCAGGTTGATGATTCGACTGCTGCGGCGTAGTTCGACCGTCAGCTCCCATTCACGTGTCACCAGTACCAATGCTGAGTCATTCTGCAGTGCCTGTAGTACCATCAATACTAGTGCACTGCACTGTAGTACATATCCCATGCCATGACACGCTTGGTGTGCTCTCTTGAGACAAGAGAGCTGAGTGCACGTACCTGTGCGTAGCACAAGTAACCGCGGCTGTCCGCTAGCTCCTCTCCCCAGCTGGTGCTCTGCCAGTGTAATGCGCTGTCCCGGCACATGCTCCGCAACACGGAACCGTCCGGGGTGCGCAGCTGCCAAGCGCAGAGCAGCCGCCTCCGCCAGCGCGTGCCGTGACGGCGCCAGCTCGACTCCAACCACAGCGGCCAGATTGGTATACTGCAAGAAGGCCTGCAGGGCGGATTTCCCAGTGCCGCTGCCGAGTTCTAGCTTAGTGCTCGCATCAGCGGCATGCAGAATGGCGGCATCGAGCGCGCGTGCTGTTCCACCTGGGAGCAGCTCTCCATACTGCAGGTTGCTGCCGGCTTTCAGGGCTGCCGCATGGTCTTTTTCGAGCAGGGACATGTGCCCTGCTGTGGTATGATTGGGTGTCAGCTGCGGATTGGTGAAGTTTTCTTGGTACGCGTCCTGCAGGAGATCCAGGACGTCTTGAGGCACGTCTGACCACGGCAGTGGCATCGCTGTTTCCGCTCTGAGGCCGAGAGCACGAGAGCACGAGAGCACGGACCTGACTGAGGCTGCTCCTGCTGTTCTGCCAATACCTTGCTGCAGATTGCGCATCAAAGCTGCACTCTCAGTAAATGAGTGCACACGTTGCCTGCCCAAACTCAACTTCATGTTGAAGTGTTGATGATTTGCCTAGGAACCTAGTGACTGCAAAGGACTGGTGCAGCAGCATGCCGGTAATGGTCGCTCTGACATATCTGGATACTCGTAGGCCTATATCTGCAGACTTGCCTTGAGTAGCCGTCAGCTAGCGGTGTGCCGACACAGCTCTGATGGCTTTAAGGGAGCGATGGGAAGGAAGGAACTCCAACTAGTTCAGCGTTCGGTCAGCCATGGATGATGCAGAGGAAGAGGGTTGGGGCGGCTTCTCCGCCACTAATGATGATTCCACAGCACCAGCAGCCCCTGCTTCAGCAACAGCTGGACTCGTGTCCGGGTTGCCAGGTGAAGGATCCCATGCAGTATCTAGCACGGCGGCCTTGCAGAACCCATTCGGGATGGAGGCCGAAAGTGCTTTGGATCCGTCGTGGAGAAGCTTGCTGGAAACGGCAGCTGGCAGCGGCAACGGCAGCAGCGGCGCCATGACTGGAGTGCAGAGCAGCAGCACGATGGCGGACCCATTCGAGGAGCTGCTGCTGCAGGACCACAGCGGCACCAGTGGCGCTGCCGCTGCGGCGCCGCTTCCGTGGGCGGATATGCATCAAAATGTCGCTGCCCCTGAGCCAGTGAAAGCAGCAGGCAGCTTGAGCGGCGCGGTGATGTCTTTTGGCGGCAGCAGCGAGGGCGGCGACGGCGGCTCTGAGCCTCCCTCAGCATCGTCGTCATGCCAACCGCCGCTTCGCGATGACGGCACTTCGGCCGTGGATCCTTCCGCAGTGCACTCGGCGGGCGCAAGCGAAGGCGCTGCTGGCGGCATGCACGATACGGGCGCTGCTGCTGCAACCAGCGCGGCGCAGCCGCTGGACGCTGACGCCGCTGCCTCAGACAGCGCACCTGTGATGCAAGCAGTCCCCAGCCATGCCCCTGCTGCCAGTGCAGACGTGTGGGGAAACCTGCACGAAGTCAGCGTGGCAGCGCCAGGCTCGCTGCCGAACGTTGACACATACGCAATGCCACATCATCACGGCGTGCCCCCCTCACCACCATCGCCGCCGACAGCGACAGCGGCAGCGGCAGCGGCAGCAGCAGCGGCAGCGGCGGCTGCGTCAGACGGCGGAGACACGCTGGATCTGCCGCACACGGACATGGTCGTTGTGGAGGACGTCACAGACGACGAGGACGACGGCGAGACCGTGCATCGGCCGCGCCTTCAGCACGGCACGCGCCCCGCTGCCGCAGAGCGCGCGCAGGCGGCAGCAGCGCTCGCCGGACGCGCGTCCGCCGCGCGCCTGCCGGAACCCAAGGACGCGCTGCTGCTCGGCAGCTGGTCCTCCGACTTCGGCCTGCGCGACGACGAGCGGGGCGGGTTGCGCGCGCTGGTGGACATGCTCGCGGACGCGGACCCCGCGCAGGCAGGTGACGGCGGCGAGGCGGGCGATAGCGGCGGCGCCGACTTCGACTGGTCCGCCGCCGCGGGCGCCATCAGCGGCGCCGCGCCCGCGTCCGCCGATGCCAGGCGCGCACTGGACAACAGTCCTGCGGCGGCGGAGGCAGTCAGCGCAGGATTGCCGCGGCACGCAGCTGAGGATGGCTTGCTGGATGCCGCTGGGGACGGCGCCGGCGTCACTGAGCCTGTGTCGGTTCCTGCGCACCTGCCCGGTGCTGCTGCTGGCGGCGGCATCACTGCTGCCGGCGCAGCTGCCGCGGCCGCTGCTGGCGCCTCAGATGCAGCGTCGCCGCCTGGTGAGGAGTCGTACGTCGCCGGTGCTGCGGAGTTTGACGATGCCGCAGTTGCATCAGCAGCAGCAGCAGCGGAGGAGCGGGGAGTGGCGCCAGTGCCGATGCCGCTCGGCCTTTCAGCGAGCAGTGACGCAGCTGCGCAGCGCGAAGCACTCAGCACAGCACCGCAGGTCGCAGACGACGTGCCTGATGCGCCGCTGACAGGCGCAGCCGAAGCAGGCGGCGCCGCTGTATCCGGTGGCGGCGGCGGCGGCGTGCGGGATGCCAGCAGCACCGTGCCCGAGGTCCCTGCTGACGCTGGGCAGGAGGGCGGGCAGTTGGCAATGCCTCAGCTGAGCGTTGACGGCGCGGCGGGCGTACCGACAGTCCCCGCTGGCGATGACGACGAGAGCGATCTGTGGTCGGACGACGGCGATGCTGCGGCGACAGGCGTCGACGCTGCAGATGCCGCAATTGCCTCTGCAGACGGCGACAGCGAAGCAGGCACCGCCAGCGACGGCGCGGAGGCGCGGCAGCGAATGAACGGCAGCAGCAGCAGCGGCAGCAGTGGGCTCAACGGCGGTGGCAGCTGCGAGGCGGGCATGACCGGCGGTGCGGTTGTGCGCGCGCACGGCGGTGGTGCCTGGCAGGACTTTGAGGATACCGCAGCGCCTGCGGCAGACAAAGCGTCACACGCGCAGCCGCCGCCGCCGCTGCCGCCGCCATCGCTGCTGCCAAGTCCGCTCAGCGCAGAGGCAAGCGGCAGCAGCAGCGGCCGGTGGCAACGTGCATCTGATGCAGCAGACACGGGCGAAGCTAGAGCAGGCGCAGTGCTGGAACACTCCGATGCGCGACATCAGCAGGCGCCGATGCTCGAGTCAGTACGTCCGGTCGGCGATGAGGACTGGCTGGATTTCGATGGAGCACAACTTCAGCTGCCGCCGCCGGCAGCAGCAGGCGAGCTAGGACTTGGGGAGCTGTCGCCGTCGCCTGTACGCACGCTCGCGGAGCTGCCAGGGGGGGCGGGCGGCGAGCACACTTATTCTCACGACGACGCGGCGGCCGCGGCAGCTGCTGCGCCCGCTGCAGCAGTGCTCAGCGTGCAGCCTCCCAGCTCGCCCCCGCCGCCACCGCAGCTGCGCACTCCAGCGAACGGCAGCAGCGGCGACGAGTGGCAGGACTTTGCTGCTCCTACGGAATTGCAACCTGACCTTCGTGCGGCTCCTCTCAATGATAACCTAGGGTTAGGGCTGGGGCCCCAGCGCGTCGCTTCACCACCGCCGTCGCCCTGCGTGACTCCTGTGCCGAAGTGCGGCACGCCGTCGCCGCGCCAACATACGTCGCCTGCCGCCAGCGCGATCGGCGCTGCAAAAGCGGTCGCCAGCGCTGGCGAAGGGCACGCAGCAGATGCGGAGCAGCAGCTCGGCGCCGCAGCGGCAGGTGATGGACACGGCGGCAGCGGCGGCCCTGATGCTGCGGCGGCAGCAGCGGCTGCGGTCGGGAGCGCTTCTGCTGACGGCGATGTTGCACCACCAAGTCCAGTGACTGCCGTCGCAGCCGCTAGTGCAGATGAGGAAGCCGGCGCTGCTGCTGCTGCTGCTGCTGCGGTGGCGGCGGCGGCAGCGGAGGCTGCGGAATTGGGAGCTGTGGACGGCAGCGCAGGTGCAGCGGATGATGACTGGGGAGACTTTGGCGCAGTGTCCCCGTCGCCTGCTGGCGCTGCGGCTGCGGGAGCAACCGCGTCTCACTCGGCGGCACTCTCTGATGACGCATTGCCGCACCTGTCGCCGTTTGCTGATAGTGCGCCACTATCGCCGCCCGCTGCTGCTGGTCCAACGGCAGAGGCCGGCATGGGCGCTGCTGCTGCTGCCGCTGCCGCCACCTCCAGCAGCAGCCAGGAGGACAGCGACTGGGGTGCGTTTGACGGGGCGCCGCCCAGCGCAGCGGCGGCATCGGCGCCGCCGCCGTCGGCAGCAATAGCGGCGGCACTCACTGGCGAGGCTCCGGCGCTGCCCGCCGAGTCACGCCGCCCCGTTTCGCCGCCGCCGCTAGCTGTCGCCGATATGTCAGCCACTGACGATTGGGGCGACTTCGATGCGGCGCCGACGGACGGCGCAGCGGCAGGCGCAGCAGCAGCAGCAGCAGCGCCGCTTGACGCTGCAGACGCTGCGACTGAGGCGGCGGCAGCGACGGAGCCTGATGCGCCAGCAACGCCCGGCGCGCGGAGTGCGGCCAGCGGCGATGACTGGGGGGATTTCGGCGCCTTCGAGGAAGCGGAAGAAGGGGGCTTTGGAGGAGCGGAGGAGGGGGAGCGAAGGGGGGGTGCAGACACTGACAGGAGTGCTGCAGTGGCGGCGGCGCCGCCGCCATCAGCAGCAGCGGCGGCGGCAGCGGCGGTGCCGCCGCCGGCCGCGGCGGATGCGGTGGCGGCTGCATGCGCGGCCGTGCAGCAGCGGGCCGAGCAGGTATGCGCAGCGCAGCGATGATGCGTGCCACTCCTTGCACCGAGCGCATGCAGTATTTCATTGAATGTGGCGCAGTGGGCGTGCCAGCTTCTGCGCAGGCAGCAGATGTTGTCACTTGTGATGTGCGATTAGCGAGTAGATCAGAAACGCGGCAGTCCATGCAACTCTCACTGACGAATGGATGTTTCCAGCCTCATTCACATGTCGTTGCAGATCAACAGTGAAATAGGCGTGCTGTTGTTTTTCGTGGCCTGATCGTTTCCGCGGCCGTGAAAATTGGCACAAGTGTCAATATGCCGCGAGGGTTGATGCTGTGCGCACGTCCTTCAAACTCTTTTGGGCGCCCACTTGTGTCGCCTCTGTTTTTGTACTTGGGTCGCCCGAGGCTTAGCACTGCACCGTCGCCGTCAATCTGCACTAAGCTAAGCGCTGCGCCCGTGTTCAGGTGTCGCGCATAGGCTCTATCATTCCTTGCTGATGTGCCACTCGCTTACATATGCAGGCTGCTCACGTCTCACGCTCCGCACGCGTACGGCACTGACAGTATCACACGCGCCCTCGCAGATCTTTGCCGCCTTCGCGGACCGTCCTATGGACAGCGCCGCCGCCGCCGCCGCAGCCGCCGCCGCGCCCGCCGCCATCGAAGAGCCGCAAGCGGACCTGTCCGTGCTGCTGCAAGTGCCGCCGCGGCACCGCAGTGGCGGCGACGGCGGCAGCGGCGACAGCAGCAGCGGCGCAACCCCGCAGCTGTGCGCGTGGGCCATGCAGCAGATCCTTGATGCGCTGGTGCCGGCGGCGGATGCGGGCGCGGCGGAGGGCGAGGAGGAGGCTGCGCGCGACGCGGCGGCAGCGGCGGTGCAGGCGCGCAGCGCCGCCGCCGCGGCAGCGCGGCGGCAGCGCGCAGCGGCGGCGGCGGGCGCTGCGGCTGCGGGGCCTGAGCAGGGGGGCGTGGAGCCGTCGCCGAGCCGCAGGCGGGCGCCGTCGCGCTCTGGTGAGTTCGCGTGCGTGTTCTCAGGGAGGTAGGTAGGTATGTTGGTATGTTATGGGGTATGCACACACGTTCAGCCGCTGCTGGTCGTGTGATGTTGCTGGCGGCGGATCTGGCGCGCACTGCCGTTGGTAGCGCGCGCGCGCTGGCTCGGAGGCCACAGAGACAGCCGCCGGCGTCAACGCAAATGCGCCTAGAACAAAAACGCTGTGTGCACTTGCGCCTCAGGGGTCCAGGCCTGCAGGCCTTAAGGGCTGCATTACCAGGGCTAGCGAAGGTGGAGAGATGTTTTCGCGGCAGTTCCATGTGTATTCTGACTGAAGCATTTGAGTCGAGAGCATACCTCGATTTATGGCAGGTCTTTGTCATATCCTTCAAGCGTTCAAATGTGCGCCGAATTGAGCCTTCCACTGGCAGCTTGCACGCATTCATGCAGTGGCTCGCGCAGAGCAGCATAGTGAGGAATCTCATGCCTGCCCTGGTCACCGTGTGGTTCTCACACATGTTTATGCACTCTCAGAATGCACAGTTGGTCATGCTTGCAGCCGCACAAGCGTGGATATGAAGGGCCCTATGGCGGCACAGTGGGTAATGCTTGCATTCACACCTCACAAATGGAACCGGTGATCAGCAGTCGAGGCAAAAGCTCATTCACAGCGCATCTGCCCCGCTTGTAAATATCATTTCTGTTTATTACATACTTCGACGTATACACACACTGCCTTGGGCAGGCAGTAATATGAACGTTAAGGCAGCGGCGTCTTTACGTCCGACAGTGTCGCCGCAGTGAACTTTGCATTTTAGTCAGCAAAGATCAAGCTTCGCCTCTTCGTCAGCAAATGTTGCAGCCGACAGCAGTGCGTTTGCGAGGCTGAGTGGCGCGTGTACATTATCAAATGCGCTTCCTGTGCTGTGCGTGAGCCTCAGCCAGCGACACGTCGCTGCTGCTGTTTCAGCTTGAGTTTACAAATCTGACACCTGCGCACGCCTGTGCGCGCCGCCACGCGCCTAGTTCTATTCTCAGAGCATGACTCATACTTCGAAGCATCCTTTATGCCTTCTGTACACCACATCGAATCAGCGGAGCATCAATGCGCTGACTGGTCATCTCGACGCCCGCTGTGACGTGCCAGGTACGCCTGCATGGGAGGTGCGGCGCGACAGCCGCGGCAGCAGCAGCGCTCAGGACCAAAGCGCTGCCACGCCCCGCGCGCCGCAGCCCATCGTCACCGTTGATGACGGTGAGCACTCGCGTCCCATTGAGGCACGCTCGCCACGGTCCCGTTGCGACCGCACAAAAGCTCTCGTTGCAGCGACCATAGCGGCGTGACAGCAGCGATGCTCTGAATTGAGTATGCACGCGCCGGGCCGCGGCCAATGTAGACCTGCAGGTTTTTGACTGCATCAAGTCTGGGACAGAGCGTGTGACCATGCTGCATGCCTTACAGCTCGCCTCCACCGCAGCGCCTGCGCCTCCTCTCACACACCCTGCTGCAGCAGTTGCGCAGTCGCATCCCCCATCTCTGCCCCTGAGGTGCTCACGCCCCCCCCCCCCCTCTCCCTTCCCCCGCGCGCCAACTCCTTCCGCGCCAGGCCGATCGCCGCGCGCCGCCGCCGCTGCCGCCGCCGCGCCGCAACACCCGTCAGACGCGCACGACGACTTCACCGACTTCCAGGAAGCGACGGAGCCGTCCCCGCGCACGAAAGGGCTGCTCGCGACGGCGGCGGCGCGCGCGCGCTCTGTCCTCTTTCCGGGCTCCCCTAGCTCGGGGAGCATGGCAGCGGGGGGGCGGGGCACCCCCCTCAGCCCCCCCAAAGCGGCGTGGGACTGGGGGGCTCTGCTGGGGGCGGGGGCGGGAGGGTCAGGGGGGGCGGCTCCCGGTGAGAGCGCACGCAGTGGTGATTTGAGGCCCGCCGTTGCTGCGCGATTTTGGGTTCTGCGGCGTTGTGTGAGGCACGCCTGGGTCAGCGTGCGGTTTGCTGACGGCGCAGCGTGCGGTTCGCTGAGTGCGTTGGGATGGCTGGCGCAGCAGGCGGCACTGCGTTTGCAGTGGGGCGTGGAGCAGACGCGGCGATGGCGTGTGCGCTGCGCGATTGTGCGGCGCATTGGGGCGAGCCGTTTGCAACGCCGCCGCGACGCACACGCGTCCCCCGCGTGTTTCAGTGTCCATCGCACCGCCAGCGTGCGTGGTGCCGTTGTGATGTGTCATGGGCTGTACTTGCCATGTCACTGACGCATTGACGTGTCGCTTTAACTGCAACTAGGACTCTCTGTGTGCAACAGTTGCCCCCTCTGAAGGCGTGTGTAACCCTTGTGCCCGCCCGCTCCCACTCCATGCTAATGTAAACAACGGCCTAAGCCTGCTTTGAACACTCTATTTCTTCCATGTGTACTGCTGCAGAGGGGAGCTCAACCAGCGGTGCGGACCTGCTGGAGGCCACCCTAGCTGGCATAGGCCTGCCCGCCAAGCCCAGCCCGCGGTGAGTGCGCATTCCTTATTAGTGACGACGTCCCATGCAGAAGTGGGCGTCTGTCGTCCATGGATGTAAACGTGCTGCACGAATCAGAACAAGGCGTCAGGTCTGCCCCACAAACGACCGCTCAAATGTTCAAATATTTTGCATAGATACGGGATGCGATGCGGTCACACGGACGTTTGCACCTGCACAACTGGTATCGCTGAGTTGGTGTGCCATCGTAGGGTGCAGCTCCAGAAACCACTTGCCTAGCGCTGTCGATGCTTTGAATAGTCAAACTTCTAACTAGCGCTGTCGATGCTATTAAAAGTCAAACTTTTGATTTGCTTTTCATTGCCAACCATTTTGCCACTTTCAAGACCCCATTCAGCAGCGATACTATCAACCTGCTGCATGCATTGAGGTTTGCCGTAGCCGTCACATGCACGCACGCAGCGTCTGCACGTACCATGACTCGACGTCCATCACGACAGCCCGCTCGCCAACTCACGCCCTACAGTAGATCACATGTCAGGCCCTCGGGGCCCCATTCGCGCTGCGCGTCACGCACACGTCCGGCCACGACCCATCACCCCCAACCCCCCCTGCATCTCCCCTACCCTACGTGCCTCCGCAGCGCGCCGTCTGTAGTGACGCCGAACTCGCGGCAGCAGCGCTCCGCGTGGCCCGCCGCCAACGGCTCGCCGTTCCGCTCCCTGAGCCCCGGCGCCGCCGCGCCGCACGGCAACGACGCGCTGGCGGCGCTGATGCGCGCCGCACGCGCGGCGACGCCGCCGCCACTCGCCGGCCTCTCCCCCGCCGCGCAGAAGATCCTGGCGCAGATCCCGGACCTCACCTTCATGCTGAGCGATGCGATACAGGGGCCGCGCCTGCACCTGCCGTCGCCGCTGCCGAGTGCGGCGTCGCCGTCGTTGGATAGAGGGGGGGGCGGCGGGGGGGAGTGGTCGCGCAGCGGCAGCGCGGCGGCGGCGGCGCTTGCGGAGGGCACGCAGTAGCGCGCCGCTGCTGCCGCACGAGCGCGGTACTAGATTTGCACGACCACGTTGCAATGTGACTCTCTGTGGCTGTTGTTTGAAAGCGGTGGCGTCAGTGCCCTGGCTCGCGATTCGCTTTTCCCAAGTTGTTCGGCGTGCACCTTCATGTTGAGGTCCTTCGATCATCGTTGAATTTGTATTGCACCTGAGTGCCTCTTTGCTTGTGCTTGCTGCATTGGAAGCAGGTGATTTTTGACATTGCGGACTTTCTGGCACTCTTCACGTGTTGTACTCCTGTGATGGTGCTATAGCACACTGGCTAGGCTGGCACAGCACATGCCCTGTTGACGTATTGAATAGAATGTGCATTGTGCTGCATATGTAGCAGCAGCAGCAAGAAGTCGACGCAAGCCACAAATGGAATGACTGCATGCTGACGTTACTGGTGCGCGCACTGAAATGGGGGTAAGCTTATATTGACGTGTGTCTTGCAAGCAAGGTGCACCGGCTTATGCTGCCCGTAGGCATTCATTGGGCTCCTTCAAGCAGCCAGCATTTGCCGCAGAAAGATGTTCATCATTTGCATTATTTGCACATTGTCAGCTGCCGTTGCGCAAGTTGTCTACTTCTGTATACTTTGGAAGTATACGTACTTGTGTACTGGTGTCGCTCAGGGCACGAAAAAAAACCCGTGTACTTGAAGCCGGCACTGCCCATGAGCGGTTCTTGTAGCAACGCGGTGCACGAAAATGCTCAAATGTCACATGAACAGCAGGCACCTGCATGCATCAGACGCAGCAAGGGCCGGCGCTACCGCAGGTGTTCGCATTGTGTGTCATCAAATATTGGTCATTGCCACGGCCACCACTGTTGGCACCAGGTAGCCCATATTGGCGTGATCATCTCAAAGCCCCAAGAGGCAGGTTGCGGTTTCACTGTGTACGCACAACAGTTCCCCGTTTGCAGCCTGCACCGTGCTGCATAGCTTCACACTGTGACTGACACTAGCGCCTGCGGACAAGCGGCATGTTGCCGTGGTGCTACGCGTCATTCCACTGCAATGGCAACAGTCAGTGGTGCATGGCTGTGCTGCCCATGTGACTTATCGCCGCTTGGCCTTGGCTGATGGTGTCCCTGCTCCTTGGCACCTTGTTTTTTCAATCGTCACGGCGGTAGAGGTAGAGATACCCCAGTCGCAGAGGCGTCGCTTCGCTGGCAGCCACCTGATGAGCAAAGAGGCACAATGGGGCACTCCTGGTGAGGCCTTCCATCAGTGGTTGCGATGCAAGGGTTGTTGACTGCTGGTCCTAGTGTGTTTACATTGAGTGTGGTTACCTGACATTCAGGGTGCTTCCTTGGTCTTCTCCCGAAGTGTCGGAGTCTATGCATCAGGACACCACAATAGCATGAGCTGCGTACTTCTAAGTACATTGATGAATGCGCACGAAGACTGCAGCATACATCGGCATGACCACAGTTGCTGATGGACTGAAGGCGACATGGATTGTCGCCATATGTGTCCATTGCAGTATGCTACTTCAGAAGTACATGCTGCTGCTACCACAAGGGCACCAGGCTGGCACGCATTGGCCTGCACTTCAAAAGGCCCTTGCACCTCTGCAGCAACTCTGGTTGCGGTTTAGGCTCTACCCTCCACCACCACCATGCCTTGTACGCTCAACAAGGAGCCACATGAGGTTGAAACAAACTTTACGCAAAAATAAAAACAGAAACAAATGCGGTGCTCTAACAGGCACAATTTATCACACCCTGAGCTGAAACCTCAAATTTCTGGATGATACTAAGGTGGCAGCAGCAAGGCGTTCCTGTTCTGTCAGCCTTCTCGCAGAAGCGCAAGAACAACACGCACTACCGCTCTGACGGTCAGCAAACACGAAAAGAAATCCTTTGCCGCAGAAGAGGCATACTTGCAGACCTGCCTCTCGCAGTGCTCAGTGCTTGTCGGCGTCGCATACATGCATACCTTGAGGTCGTCGTAGATCACCCAGCGCCCCTCGCGCTTGATGTGCGCCACGTAGTGTCCGCTGCCGAGCGAGCGGCCTACGTGCGATATGAACCCCACCAGCGTGTACCTGAGAGGGGGATGCGTGAGCGCAGCGTGATGAGTAACTACTCTGCATGGGGGGCAACGGCACCAGTGCGCAGCATAGGGGCCACATTCTGTGGCCAGAACGTGCGCGGGTAATCAGCTGCCAGAGAGCGACGGCACGGGGGCGGAGCATAGGGCCGCATTTTGTGGCCAACATGTGCGCGGGTTTGTTGTGCATGGCAGCAGCATCCGCCTGCAGGTGTTTGACGACATTGTTCTGACGGCGACGTCTGCTGGCGTGCGAGTCAAGACAGATGGCATTCAAACGCACAGGAACTCCTTGGTGCATCAAAACTGTTTTTGTGTCGTACGTTGCTGCTTGTCTGCGCGATGATTGCCCGCAACATCTGGGAACAAACCGTGGCCGACATGCAAATTGTCTGACGCCATTATTGTTCTGTCAAGTAAATCAGCTCTCGTCAGCCATACATACAAGACTCCTACACTTGGCCGCTAGTTGCGCATGGCTGATTAGTGTGCTAAGGACTGTACAGCGTGCTCGTAACATTTTGAAATACATAGCAGAGCATGTCGATCTGCCAATGTCGCGTCACGTTGTGCCACATCGTACTGCAGCTGTCGATTAGCTGCGGTCCTGATTTGCTGCGTGCTCAGATTCTTCTTGCTGACAGTATTACCAAAAAGTGCACCCAGTCTCAGCAACGAGAGCAGGCTCCCTACATGCACTTCAAGTCAGTGCAAGAGCAAAGCCCGCCTTACTAGTACTTTGAAGTATCTGCACAGCAGCACTCACTTGCCCTCCCCATCGTCGATGGCAGCATCGTCAGCGCCGCCCGCGCTTCCTGCAGGGGCCGCCACTGCGACAACAGCAGCAAACATGAACGCAGACAATGGCAGGGTGGATGATGTCACTGAGTGCTTCCGTCTGACCTCTGTGGTAACTCCTGCGTTTGTAGCAGCATAGATGGCACCAGCACCCATTGCCTTGTGTCCTCCATCAGACACCTTGCTGCAGTCTTCACCCCCTGCGGGACCCTCATACCCTTTCTGCCCCTTACGCTGGGCTTTCTGACCACAGTCGCTCTTTTCTCGGCCTACAGCGTTCATGAACAAATCCTCCAGACAGTTTGGCGCCGGCGCCATGTTGTGCGGCAAACAGCCTTTGCCCCATAGGCGGATCTTGCGACGCAGTACCTTTGGGCGCCCATCACACGATCGTGCATGGTCATACTGCGGCACACATGCATACGTACGTCGGGGCAGGACTCACTGGCGCCGGCGCCGTCCAAAGTGCCGCTTCAAACGCCCATCGCAGTATCACGCATATTCATACTCGCAGCAGATTTTCATACGTCCGGGCAAGACATGGTGCGCATGGTCACGCCCGTGGCACACATACATACATACGTACGTCGGGGCAGGACTCACCGGCGCCGGCGCCGTTAGCAGTGCCTTCGGGCGACCATCACATAATCATGCATGGTCACCCCGCCACCGCAAACCGCAGTGCTGCTTGCGACCATCACATGATCGTGCATGTTCACACCCGCAACACACATACAGTAATATATGTCGAGTCAAGACTCACCGGCGCCGGCGCCGTTCGCAGCCGCCACGGCCGCGTCCATGTCGTCGGCGTGGCTGAAGAGCCAGTCCGCGGCGCGGTCCGCCGCGCCGCCGGTGGACTTGAGCGCTGCCTTCACCTGCGTGTGTCAGAGCGGCACGAGCGAAAGAAATCATTGAGGAAAAAATTTGATTGTTGCAAATAGGCATTGATTGCTGCGCGGACGGCAGATGACCTAGGGGATTGTTCAGGATGGCACGAGCGGACGATATGCTGGAGTGAGTAGGCAGCGAGTGTGTAGCGCCGAATGGTAAACGATGCAGGGGGTTGCTAAGAACGACATGGGTGGACTTGAGCGCTGCCTTGACCTGTGTGTCTCGGAGTGACACGAACGGACGCAATGATTAAATAGGCAGTAAGTGTTGCGCAAACAGCAAATAAGACAGGGGGCTTGTTCAGCGCCCCATAGGTGGACTTGCACATGTGTCAGAGCGGCACGAGTGGAAGAAATGATTCAATAGGCAGTGAGTGTTGCGCCGGGACGGCAGATGATACAGGGGGTAGTACGGCACGACATCGGTGGACTTCAGCGCGGCCTTCGCCTGTGTGTGTCAGCGCGGCACAAGCGGAGGGAATGACCAAGTAAGTAGGCAGTGAGTGTTGCGCCGGACGGCACATGATGCAGGGGATTGTTCACATGAACAGACGGAATGATTAAATAGGCAGTGAGTGCTGCGCCGGACGCCGAATGATGAGGGGGTTGTTCGGCCCGACATCGGTGGGCTTGAGCGCGGCCTTCAACGGAGTGAGAGCGGCACCAGGGGAAGAAATGGTTGAGTAATCAGGCAGTGAGTGCTGCGGCGGACGGCGAGTAATTCAGGGAATTGTTCAGCAAATCACCACATGGGCCCCCTGACATGTACTTGAAGTATCCTTCTCTGCAACAAAACAAGCCACAGAACGTAGTTGTGCTTTGAAGCGACCTGATAAGTTAGTACTTGTAAATGGAGCTGCTGCACAGCTCAGCAATTCTTTCAATTTCCTGTGTTAAACAGAGCGGTTCAAAGCCATTAATCAGTAAATCACTTGTGTCTTTAGCCTACACCTTGCAGGGACAACATGGGCCGGTCGTGTCATCGATAATCTGAGATGACGACTCCATGTGTTCACAAACTACATGGAAATTGGTGATGAGGGTGTGTGTACTGATAAGTATTTCCATATTACAATGACGTTGCAACCTTTGCATGTTCCAATAGTCCTTCCAACAACAAAACTGGGGCGACACTTCGCTGTACAGAGGAAAATGAAGGTATTATCCCAGAAATGCGGATTCAGTCTTTCCACGTGCAATGGCAATGTGCATGCACTCGCTGGCTGAGATTTACGCATAGGTTATGATTGCAATGTTCTGACTGAGGTTGTACTCCAACACTTCAATGGGCTCCCTACAGGTAACTGTGAGCACTTGCCTGCTCCTCAGTGAAACCAAAGCCGCACAGCTCCTGAACCGTGGCGGGATCGAAGGATGCGCCTGTGTCAAGTGAAAAACGCGTGCGGCGATGCGTGAGCACTGCCATCAGTGCGCGCCATGCGCATCAGGTGCAGACTCACCACGACTACTTTTCATATTGGCATGGTCACCACCTCCGCATGGTGGCGAGCGAGACTGGACCAAACGACCATGTCACATTAATTGGGGCATTTGCGTCGTGATATTCCCCCATTGTCAAAGCAGCGGCGGCATGGCAGCAAGAACCTCACCTGTGCCAACCGCCGCTACGCATGCGCGTGATCGCAATACCGATTTGCCGGCTGGTGCTGATATGGGTCAGTGGTAATTCTGGTCCAGAGCTGACCATTCCAACCATGACCTGAGCTGAGCACTGCTCACTGCCGCTGAGCGCTGTGTTTTCCGCTCCTGCTTCTGCAGGGCTCATTAAAAACAGCTGCGCAGTATCAGGGCATCTGATACAGCCAGGGCGTATCGGCCTGACCATTCACACAACAACAACATCGATGCCTCATCGCACTGCGCGCCACAATGGTAACTCAACGGGAATCACCGGGAGCGTGTCCTCTCACTGTAGGAGGGGAAGGGTGAGCCTAACCCTGATTTGCACCCTAACCTGACCTTCAGAAACCTTGGACGAGAGAGCAGGGTGCGCATTGCAGACCCCAAAGAAAACACAAAAGCGGAATTGTTCGAGCATACATGCATCACACACACAAAGAGTTAGAGGCACTCACCACCAGTGGCGGGCGCAGCGGCGGCGGCAGCACCGGCCTCCATGACCGGTGAATCGAAGTCGGCGTCCGTGGAGTGCTCGAAGTACTGCAGACAGCGCCGACGTGCATCAGAAATCGCACATAAGCGATGAGTGCGAGCACAGCAACTGTGCACAGCGAGCACCAGGCGTTCAGCCGAGCGTTGTGCTTGTGCAAGGAGCATGCATCACACAGCGATCACGGAGAAAACACTGTCGAACCCCATCAGGGTGAGGGTTAGGGTTACATCAGCACACTCACCATGTCGCCAGCGACACCTTGGTTCAAGAAATTTGCGCGGTGTACGTACATATTATTTGCCAGAAATAGGCTTTTGTTTACGACACATACTTTATCCGTTCTATGCACGCAGCCCCTCCATCGCTACTTCGTATAGACTACTTCGTATAGACTTTGAAGTACGCATTCCATGGCGGTTTTGAACGACGCGTCGCCCCTACACACATACGCTGTACGCTCTCTGCAAGCACCCACTGCATGGCGGCTTCGGATGACGCGTTGCCCGCACAAACATCGAAGTGCACAATAGCATTCTGCGCGCGCACCCAATCCAAGGCCTGTACACACATTGAAGTATACAAACACCATACGTTGTACGCACGCACCCACTCCATGGAGGCTTCGGATGACGCGTTGCCCCTACACGGATACGCTACATACTCTGCGAACACACCCATTCCATGGCGGCTTCGGATGACGCATCGCCCCTACACAGATAGACGTACACATGCTGTACAGTCTGCGCACGCACCCATTCCATGGCGGCTTCGGAAGATGCGTTGCCCGTTGCCAGCGCCGCCTTCTTGCTGCCGTTGAGCGACAGGCCCATGTCCAGGAGCTGCGCCACGATGGCCTCATCCGGCACCGACGCCACGGCTGCAGATTTAGGGTTGAAGTTGGGGTTAGGGTTAGCGAGTGCAGCGCACGCGCGCTCGCGGACACCAGGCGTGCGCAAGCATTTGTGCACGGGCATATTGGGTTTTGGATGCGAAATGCGCATGAACTCTTGTACAGCATGTGCGCGCTCCGCATAGAGCTGTGCCTGCCAACTCGGGATCTGGCTGGTGGTTTAAGCATTAGTGCGGCTGCAGCGATGAAGGTCGGTACTGCGTGTTTGCGATGAAGGTAACCCTCAGGAATGTAGTTAACATCCTTCACGCGCCGCGCATGCCTGTACATGCTGCTGAGCGAGAGATCCCAGTCGCTCAGGCAACGCTGGGGCATGTGCCGTATTGCGCTGTTCATCGCATCTGCAATGTGGGTCCACTGTGGGTCTGTAAATTTCAGCACGAGGTACCACTTCTTTCCAGTTCGAGCTGGAGAGTAGCAACCATCCGCAAGCCAAGCAGCACCCAGACACCTTCGACTGCACAGTTTTCATGCGCCGTCAGCAGCACCTGGAGACGGCGCAAGGGCGGCGGAAGCAGCAGCTGTCCCACATGCTGAGCCGTGCAGCACCCAAGAAGTTCGGCAAAGTCGGGAAACTCTTCCTTCAACCTTGAGGTATGATTCAGGATTTGATCAATCTAGAGAAACTATATTCACGCAGCGATCATCTTTCTTTGCCATCAGCGGCACCTGGAGACGGCGCGAGGGCGGCGGCGGCGTCTGCTGCCCCGCCCACAGGCTCCTCTGGCAGAAGTGACTCTCCCGGCTGCAGGCCCTGCGCCCTGAATGCCGTCAGGTCCAGTTTGTCGGGCACGTCAACCTAATAAGAGGGCAGGCAAGTGCACAGAACGAAGCGCTGTCAAGTTGCGGAGGTAGGGCCGAGATGATTCAGAAATTTGAGGGCAGCTTCTGTGTGGCACGCTACTGCGTCTGAGCGTTGCTGTGACGCCAGCGCAGCGCTGCGGCACAGGCGGTTATCTCGAGGGCAAAGCCGCATCGGGGCGTGTGCACCTCCGAGATGCAAGTTCTAGAGGTTTTGACGCGCATCTGGGTCGCTTGCAGCGATCGCAAGGACGCCCTGGCATGAGCATACATGCTGCGCCCGTTCCACGCCGACCTGAGGTCAGCCTGGCGTGCAGGTTCTGACAGTGTGGTGCCATCGAGCTGCATTGAAGCGCTTTTTGCCAACTTGGGTCCGCAGGAGGGCGGATGCGTTGAGTTTGGCGTCTCGTGCGAAAGCACTTTCTGACAACATCACTCTGCAGACGGGCGAACACCAAGCAAGCTTCGCGTCTCGCACACTTCAACCTGTGACGCACCTCGACTTCCAGCTTCTTGGGCTGCCACGACTCGTCCACGTAGTAGCGCTTCAGCTGGACCAGCAGGTAGCGCGGGAAGTTGGCCAGGCGCTGCACGGCGACAAACGAGGCACAGGTCAGGGTCAACTTAGGTTAGGGTTAGGGTTGGGACGCGTGACACGGGAGATGACATGTGGGCATGGGGGGCGAGGCGGGGGATCTTTTATGGCGTGCTGACAGGTGGTGGAACGCTGACGCAAGGGCAGCGGAGCTCGCGCACACATACGCAGTTTGAGGTTTTTGATGTTGTTAATGTGGATGGCACACAGAACAGGGCGGGCGCGGAATTGAAGATGAGCATGGGCGAGGCGGGGTGTGTTTGATGGCATAGCATACTGTTGTTGCGTTGTGAAGCGGTGACACAAAGGTGGCTGGCATGCGAGCAGGCGGGCTGGCATGGCTAATTACGTTTGAATTTTGAGCTTTGCTTTGATTAGGATACTTAGCAGTGGCAGTTTAAACGAAGGAAATGGGTCATGATGTGCAGCCCATGGTACCTTTGCTCCGCTGCTGATGTGCGTCAGTGGCGCGCAAATAAGCAATTTCATATTCAAGACTTTTACAAAGTATCCTGTAAGTTGTACCTACAAACTGTCATGTTAAATGTGGGTCAGACCAGAGGCTGGCAAAGCATCTGTTGGTGCTGTTGAAACATGGATTCAAGGCGCTTGCGCTGACACATTTGACCCGTCAAACCAAAGCCACAATCTCTTGGCGCATCTGTCATGTGTTGCCGCGAAATGCATACCTGACAGTCTGATCTGAATCTTTCGCATGCAAGGAACACGTACATTGGACCGCTTTTTGAATGAACATGGGATGTGGAGGATCGCACATTCAACATGAAACGACTCACAACACATAATACTTCCAAGTAGAGTCAATCAGTCACACACTCTTTGTCTCACCACAAGGTGTTATCGAACCGCGCCTACAGCCATGCATTAAACTGCCTCTTCTTCAGTCTGTGCACAACAATTGCCCAATTTCTATTAGTGGTACATCATATCCAGAAACAGTTTCTGCCGGTACAAAAGTCAAAGAAGCAAGCGCTGAAAGTGTGACCCCCACCCACCTGTCTCTTGCTGGCCATGCCGCGGCCCGGCACCGCCGTGGATATAAAATTCGCCACCATTTCCGGCGCAAAGAAGGTCTCAAGGCATGCGGACAGGGGCACTGCGGGGCGCACCTCCTGGAGCAGAGCAAGTCAGGGAGTGAGTGAGTGAGTGAGTGAGTGAGTGAGTGAGTGAGTGAGTGAATTGCGTAAAAAATGCCTCCAGGCACATGGCCAGCAGCCCTGGGGGGGTGCACCTCCTTTTGATCAATGCGACACGCAGCAAGTGAGTGAGTGAGTGAGTGAGTGAGTGAGTCAAAGCGCCTCCAGGCACGCCGACAGCAGAGCCGCAGAGTGCACGGTCTACGCAGCAACGCGCCCCCACAACGAGTCGGCGAGTACATGCATGAGTCATCCACTGCAGCGTCGTGCCTCGGGAGCGCGGCAAGGGGTGCAGTGGGGGCAGGCGGCAGAAAGGTCGTGCCAATGCTCATGCGGCTGCAACGAGGATTGACGCTGGCGTACATTCGCACCGCAGTGTGGTGTGCATGATTACTGTAGCAGAGTCCGTCTCGCTGGGAGCAGGCGACCACAGCGCTGCACCGTGTAGCAGCGTAGACCGGTCACAGCAGTCACAAGAATTTTGAGCCAGGTAGAAAATACTTCTAGAACTATGAAACAAACTCGAGGCAATGACTGACAAACGCTTGCAGCGAATGGCGCGTGCGCTGAACTCGCCTCCTCGTCCTCTGCGGCGGATGTCTGCGCGGCGTCGCCGACCTTCTGCTTCTTGCTGACCCGCTCCTTGTACGCCTCGACCTCCGCCTTGTTGGTGGCGGCCTCCAGCGGTATCTGCAAAAGGGGAGAAATGCAGAGAGAGGCGGCGATCAGCGCGTCTGAATGCGCCGCAGCCAACAGGAGAGGGGAGCATCGCCGCCAGCCTCTTCCACGTTGAAGTTGTGATGGAAGACATGAGCGGAAGAAGTCTCGAACACTGCGCCGCGGGAAGCAACGCGCTGTCACTGCATGCCCACTGCCATGCTGCGCCGCGCACATGGCGCAGCCATTCACAGACACCAAGTCAACGACCTGCTACGACCGAACAGCCGTCCAACTACCCTTCGTAACCAGCATTGCGCATGGCAGGTACATGTGAAAATAATCAGGGCGTTCAGGCAATAATGCGCCCTGTAGGAGAGGAGTGCAGCAGGAAGTGGGTACAGCCGCACTGCAGATGCATTGATCACTGGGCCTGACTAAGGGTTAGGATGAGGGGCAGGTTTGAGTTGGTGTCACAGGCAGGGTTAGGTTAGGGCTTGATGTGCTGCTGTACGAAGCTTGGCCCTGCGATTATCCGTACAAACAAAATCACTGGGCGTCAACTCATGCAACCTGGGAATGCAGATCCGGACTTCACAGCCCCAATCCTCGTCCACAGTAGGCAACCACGGTGGCACACAAGAACGCTGCGTGCTCCTTGTACCTGGTCGCCGGAGCGCGTGCAGTCAGTCGCTGCTGTCAGTACTCAAGCCTGGTTTGAGAGAATGCATAGACGATCCGACCAAGGTACGCACAGGCACATATACATACATACGCAACCGCACCTTGAGCGACAGCACGTTCTCCTTGGCGCCCTCGCGGTAGCGCACCATGTTGGTGCGCATGCACTCCTGCCTGCGGGCGCGGCGCAGCGCGCAGGCGGCGTCGCAGCATCAGCGCTCAGCAAATGCGTCAACCATCAATGTGTGTGCCGTCAAGGCGCAGCGTGCTGAGTCAATTGGAATGCGCGCCACGAGCGTATGACGACTCGTGACCCGGCTCAGCACCCATAAGAGCGTTCACGCAAGGGCGCACGGCGCGCAGCCCCGCACGCTGCCGGCGCGGCATCGTAAGCGCTGCACTGTGACCAGTAATATTTGTCGTAGCACTGTCTTGCCGACAGCCGACGACACTACATACACTTCAACATGGGCTCTATGTTCCTGAAAGTGAGCGTTGAATTCCTGCACCTTTCGTTGATGCAGATGACAACCAACGTTGCAAACGCAAGACCTGCTGCCCATCGCAGCAGCGCATGCGCTTCGGCCGCCAGCGCACACCACCGCTGGTGCAACCGGTTTTTGGAATAGGTTTGCGCAGAGAAAGAAAGAGGAAGGGGCCAGGGCATAGCAGCCAAGCACCAATTTCATGTGGCAGTGTTGGGCATCAATGCTGGAGCCGGTGCAGCTGCGGGAAGCTCTCACCTGCCTTCATACTCGAACTGGGAGAGAGTCTTGCGCAGCGAAACCAATGGGGGCGGGCACAGCAGCGGCCGTGCCCACAACACCTCCAGACACATTTGAGAAGTACAAAAACTTGAAGTAAAGACCAGCTGAACTATTTGTGCCCAGAGCAGCTGCCGGTGTAGGTCATCGAAAGTGAAGCGCAGAGCCTTACCTGTCCTCACACTTGAACTGGAAGAGCGAGTGCGTGGGCAGTGCGGCGCCGTCGGCGCCGACGCGCCGCTCGTTCCTCTCCAGCAGCTGCAGCAGGTGCTGCATGTACTCCACAGCATCCTGCCACAAGATCATCACACCACAGCACTTGAGATCTGATTATCGGTGTGTTGTAGTTTTTTGCATAGTGCGTAAAAGTGTACTTTAAGTATTTTGCACACAAGTACTTGATACGAGTATGGTGGCTCACCGCAGCAGCCTCATGATCACGCTGCACGTGTGCTTGCTGCAGTGACGCTATCAACGGGCGTGTTCGGAGCAGGTCGTGCAAAGGCAGCGGCGATCAGTAGCTCAAGAAAACCTCAACTATCAGCTGAGGCTTCACACAGTTGGAGACTGGCATTGCGCTGGTGCGCCTTGGCGCAAGTGCCACAAGACCACATGACGCCAAGTGAGCGCCGATCTGAATTCAAGTATGCATCGAGGGACAGCAGTTACGAACGACGTTTGACAAACACTCCATAAAACAAAACAGAACTGACCCATTCCGCCGCAGACACAAAACGATGTCGCAGTCGCATTAATGAACAAGCCCGTGCGGTTGCCGCAAAAAAAATGAGCTGCTGGATGCTAAGGACCAGAATTCAATTGCAATAACCTGCTGGCGCCCTGTGGAAAATTCCGGAGGACCAGAATTAGTTGCAGTCACCTGCTGGCGCCCTGTGGAGCATTCCGAGTGGCGCATGGCGGTCACATCATAACTATATTTTGAGTCCAATAGACGTTTTTGAAAAGACTTTATTTTACTCCACGATGCCGGAAGTTCCTGCATCATAACTAATAGTTATTAACTACTTCTATTTATTAACTACTTCTATTTAAGAAGTATATAATACACTAAAGACTTTTTTTTGAAAGACCGTATTTTACTTCACCTGCTGGCGCCCCGTGGAAAATTCCGCGTGGCCCCTGCCGACAAGCTGTCGGAACATGCGCGGCGCCGCCTCTTCCACGATGCCGCCGCCGGAAACTTCAGCGGATGGCGGGGAAACTTCCATATCGGATGCGGAGGCCTCTTCCGGAAGCTGCATAGAAAGTGACACAACCAATGGGTAGCAGATGAGATGATGCTGGTCCGGCCATGTGAGAGCTGTGCAGAATGGCTTTCTCTCGCATGGCGCACCAAAGGGCGCCCCCACATGGATCAGTACAAAGCGCCGCGACGTCACAACAAGTACAAGGTGCTTGCCTGCCGATATATGGCATGGACTACACGACTGATTTGTTGGTTTTTGTCACGTTGATTGCTCAGTGTAATGTGTTAACGCGGTGGGTAACCTTTCAACTCACGCTTCAAATTCCATACATGTCCAACTATGCGGAGAGGATGCTATATGTAATACAAAAAATTGCCACAATGTCAAACATTTTTCTGTGTGTGAACTGTTTCCCAGGATTGCACGCAACCACCACAACTGCAGCGCGCGCTGTAAGAGCGTGTGAGTTGGCTCAATCTGCGTGGGAAAGCAGCTCCTGCGGCTCTCTCACAGCAACACGCAACTTTGACTAGCTGCAGAATCCTTGTTGAGTACCGATTGGGTGCTGAGCGCTGGGTAGCACGCCTCACCTGCGAGTACTTGCCGGACAGCATGCCGCTGACCACCTTGGCCATCTGCACGCGTGGCGGCGACGGGGGAAGGGACATCAGTAAACAATGCCATAGATAATTTTGTGGCACGCACCATCAGAGACGCTGCTTGCTGGTGTGCAGCTGAAGCACTGATGAATGCTGATGGCGAGCAGCCGTGCTCAGCAAGTGCGAAAATCATAGAAGTACCCGGGCATCCAGAAGGCACCTATTTGGGTCATACTGACCATCTGCATGTGCCGTCGGACAGCGCATTGTGCACTTTCAAAGGGTTCCAACTGCACACCACCCTCAGCGCCACATGAGAACAAGCTTGTGCCCATGGACTACCAAGCTCGTGTGACGACGCAGAATGGCGCATCAGCAGTCGTGTCCTGGCCTCAAATGACCACAGCGCAGTACAGCAGATAGCGCAAAGCTTCAGATGCAAGCACATGCCTGTGACCCACGGCTACACGGCAGTTGCGCGAATCGGTCGATACTCTGCGAAGATACTCTGGTACTTCACACAGGCTGCGATCACAAGCATTCGCAAGCGCGAGCGCGCCAGGCTTCAACGCATGTTGCGCGATGGACGCCTGTAGCGCGGCCTCTGCAGGTCAGCGCGACGGCAGGTGCAGATGCCATCAGCGCAGCGTGAAGGCGACACAATCGCGCCATGCGCTGCGTGGCGCAGGGCTTGCCTGAGTGCGGAAGTCGCTCGAGGGGTCCGCCGGCGCCTCGTGGAAGATCTGCGGCAGAGCGGGCGAAAACGCAGCCGAGGAACGTGGGGCTGCTGACGTTTCACGGCGCCAGTCGGCCATGATGATAATGCCAATGCGCAGCGCGGGAGTAAGGGTGAGCATGGGTGGGCGCGCCGCGATGGGTGCTCAGCGCCAGACACGCAGGTACCAGCATGCTCACCACATAACAAGGCCCTCCCTGGCTCACCTCACAGAGAGTCCAATTCGGCATGTTGGCCCTTGAATTCTAGCCGGGTCCGTGCACCTCTTACATCCCATGCATCATAGCAATTGACTGCGCGCAGCCAGCGCCCGACTAACAACCTGTTTCACTCTGTCTGCCAGCACGTTTCCTGGGCCTAATCATTGGCAGGTTCGGTACTATGCTGAGCAAAGGACAGGTGCTACAGTAGGTAAGCTTGCAGGGGATGCCGACAGCTCACACAATACCGTATAGCGGCTGTAGCGCAGCTGGAACAGCAACTTCAAGCACTCCACGGGCTTTGTGTGGTTAGCACGTGCTTGTGCGCAGCAGCAGAGCGCGTGAGCGTCTCTCACTGGGACTTCCGCGCCTACCCTAGTGTCTACTAAGAGCGTCGCCGGCATGCCGGCCTGCCACTTGCAGCAACGCTCCGCCGGCAACACTCGGGTTAGGATTAGGGTTAGGGTAAGGGTTAGGTTTGGGGTACAGTTAGGCCTAATCCTAACCCTAACCCTAACCTAACCCTAAACAAACCTAAACCTGACCCTCATTCTAACCCACTTGCAGCAACGCTCCGCCGGCAACACTTGCCCGAGAACTGCCCTAACCCTAGATGTGCGCGCACCTGCTGCGCCTCTGCGCCGTAGCGCTGGGCCACTTCGGGAAGTACGCCGAGCAGCTGCACAGGTGGCAAGAGAATCAACAGTGCGCGATCGTGTCAGCGGCCGCTCAAGTAGAAATTGCGCGATGATTTGACCAGCCCTGATGATGCGGTTGATGAGCGCCCTCAAAAACAGTCATGTGCATGCGCACGTGAGACGCTGATCTGAACAGTGCGGCTGATGCGAATGGGCTGTTGCAGCGCAGCGTGGTCCACAGTGGCTACATATGATGAGCATAATGAGATGATCACGTATGTGTGCAGTATAAAAATGGGTGCTAGTCATTACTCAGTAGAGTCTGTACAGTTCGGCTGTCGTCACTTTGCAACTGATGTGCCCATCGTGCCTGTCTGCGTCTGCTAGTGTGAAGGTAGTGCAGGGTTTGCCCGCTGAATCAATTAGTGACACGCGTCCAATGCATGATATCTGAGCTGTGGCCTTGCTGGCAGGTATGCACAAACTACACAGCAGCAGCCGACAGCATGCTCACAAATAGTATTTAAAACACAACCGTGAATAGCATGTGGCACAAAGTATGCACATGACCACTCGAGCATGAGGTTTTCTCGAACAGTTTGTGATTGCCAGGACAGCTGCTCGCATGCAGCAAATACTCTGCGGATTCTTCCTCAGGTGGACAGAATCAACGCTTGCCGTTGACACACTCTTGAATTAAGACTTGAGAGGCTTGAGCACCAACTTCACGGCTAAGGGTGACCCTTAATGTCCGCCCATGCTTGCATGAGACGATACCGGCGTAACAGTTGCAACAAGCATCCGTTGAGCGACCAAATGGCACGAGGGCACTAATGACAGGGCAACACAACAACAACAACAAGCAGGTGCCATGGAAGCAGCGCGTGCTAACCTGCAGGCATGAGTTCATGTAGCACGAGTTGCCCAGGTTCTTGAGGCCCGTGTAGCCCGGGCCCTGCAGGGGCGTCAACTTCTTGCCGGCTTCCGTGATCTGCGGCCCAGGCACGGAGAGGCACAAGCGGTGTGCAAGTCATGAGTCATATATTGTGGGCCGTCATGAAGGGGAGAGTCACTAGAGTCACGAGTCGTGAGCGCTGCTGCATGGTTACCTGCGCCAGAAGCCAATGCACTTGCACATTTGGCGGACTACTTCGGAGAGTGTGAGAACGTCCAATGAGCATGACCAAGCACCATCGGCGCCTGCATACGTCGCGTCACTGGCCATGCAGTTAAAGCGCACAGTGAGCTACGGATAAAGTTCAAATACTTCAAAGTTACGCTTGGCGAGTTGATGCCACATGTCAAGCACCCCCCCATGTCGCTGTCCTCTTGCGAATGCGCACAGGCGCAGCACAGGAGAGGGGGGGGGGGGCAACACCTTGCTGAAGTCATACGACCACGATGCATTGTGTATACACCTCACTGACCGCAATAAATTGCGCGGATGTACAGGGTGCTCTACACATCATTGGTGCCATGATGCATTCATCACGGAAGTGCAGCTTCAACGGCACAGTGAACGGAAAATAAATGCCCACGGATGCTTTGCGACTCGAAAACTGCCAACGCGTCGACCCGTCTCGCTATCGACTTGTACAAAAGCAGCGTACAGCCCCGATCGATGGCCCATACCCATACCTTGCTGAAGTCGTAGGACTTGTTGAGCTCCACCTCCAGCTCCGCCATGGTCTTGTCGGTGCGCTGCAGGGACATGGCGTCTATCCCCCTGCGCGCGCGGAGAACATGGTCCAGGAACGCTCATGTGACATCCACCGCAAAAAAAAAAAAGTGTGGCTCCATCTGCCAGTGTACCGCTGTGTCAAAGACCACACTGCCCTCGACCGTCAGAAGCTTTGTCCTAGGCCCTTGCGGAGGGCGATTGTGAGACGACCCGTTCCAGCACAGCGGCATGCATGGCATGGGATACGTGCATGCGGATGTCAAGCCCGCCGGCCTCCTGCGCGATCGGTGCGGCAGGGTCAAGCTGTGCGACTTTGGCTGCTGCAGGAAGATTGCTGGGGTGCCTAGTGCACTGCGGGTGCTGGCACGTCTTGGGGACAACGTTGCGCTTCAGCTTCAAACACGCCGTGCATAGCGCTTCGTCCACAAGCGCAGTCAACAGCTTCCTTTCCCGCTTTAGGTGAAACGTTCGAGCTGGCGGCAGGCAACAGCTGCGCGTGCGCAGTGCTGGAGCTGTCATGATACATAAATGATTGAGGGCACACAAGGGGGTCATGAAGAAAAAGACCTTGTACCAGGAAGGTCAACGCATCAACGCCAGATGCATAGGTGGGCTGCTCACGCCTCACGCACGCCCCAGAGTTGAGGACACCCATCAAGGCGAGCTGTGCTGCAAGTTCGGTATCGCGGTGCGATATGTGCTGAGTGAATGAGAGGGTATGACGCTTATCTATCAAAGCATGCCTTGTGCTTGATAGCACAGCACCATGCTGCAGGAGCGCATCACTCTTAAGCAGGAGACGGAGGGCAGTTGCTGCTCGCAGCTCTCAGCTCTGTGGCAGTGTGTCACAGGTACTCTCATGATGGGCTACTTCCCTCTACTGTAGTGCACCAGTGTTGCAAGCATATGGTGCGGACTGTCTCAGGTCCACACGCACAAAAGCTTTGATCATTGAAAGGAAGTAGCGACGCGCCAGGCGCAATATCTGTAGCGAACCCAGCAGTGGTACACATTAGGTCATGACATCACTTGCTGGACGTAGCTATGCACTCAAAGTGCGTGATGTACTCCAGATGATCAGCATGCAAGGTCAGCACGCGCGACCACTTACAGTCTGTGCAGGTGCTCGGCCAGCTTGGGATCCCTGACCTGTACAGACCAGCAGCCGCGCATCACACAAGAGTCCAGGGTGAACATCAATCAGGCGCTGTCAATTATGATTGAGCGTCAGAGACCAGTCACATAGTTATCAGAAGTCAAAGGCAGCGCTCTGTCAGCCGCACAGAGTAATTAATGCCACGCGTCGCACTCTGCCTTCCACTGCTCTAGGGAGACAAGCGTGGCGACGGCGGCAGTCGCAGGGGGGTGCGTAGATCAGCGATTGCAACGTGCAACAACGACTGCAAGGCAATCCTCAGGGCACCTAAGTCATTGTGACAGCACCCGCTTGCAGCCCACTTGCAGAAGTGGCCGTTGGATTGGTCAGCGATGCTCGACCATACCGTGTATGACGACAGCGATAGCAGAAACTGACAGGATGCAAGACCTCGAAGTATGCGCTCATCGACATGTCATGCGCACAAGAACACGGTGTATTCTGACAGGCGTAGCGTTCAAAGCACCTGTGTCAGCAGCGGGTTACACCCCCCGCCAGCCGCCTGAATCACTTGCTTCTTCAGAATCGCCACCCTGATCCATTGCATGCTTCTGACGACTTCTAGATACCATGCATATGTGTCGTCACAATTCTAGATACCATGCATGTGCGTCGTCACAACGGTTGCTTGCTGGAGCCCGCATCGCAGCCGCAATAAGAAAGAAAAACAGCACTGCTGTAGACTGCACTCCCAAAGGTCTGCCAGTGTAAAACCAACAAGTCCTGCTTGCTCACCATGCAATCCTCCGCGTGTTTTGCATCGTGTTTTGCGTGTTTTGCATCGTGTTTTCTGCCGTGTTTTGACCGTTTTCACCGTGTTTTTCACCGTGTTTTGTGTTTTGGTTTTGAACAAAGGTCTCAATCGTTGTGCAATCCGCAGTAATGGATAAGTTTTGCGCTTGCTTACCATGCAATCCTCCTCTGGAGCGTAGCTGTACACGTCAGCCCCCTGCACCAGATCAACACAAATAAACACGCACACTCGTGAGTGGAATCAGTGTTGCATGCACAGAGCCAGATCAGCACAAACACACAAGCATGAGCGGAATCAGCGTTGCGCAGAGGAAGCGTCTTGGCGATGCAGTGTACCTGCACCTCCAGTCATCGCAGGCATCTATTCACATGGCGAACAATTGTACTTCGAAGTAACAGCGACCAGTCAAATGGCGGACAGTGCCACGACGATGCCTCGCAACCAAACCAGTGAACGGACACAAAAATCAAAGTGCCGGCGTGAACGGCATAAAAAGCGCTGCAAATGAGCAATGCAGGGGTTAGTGGTTGAAAACAGGGTGCAGATGAGGAAGCTGCAGAGTTTTCAAATGCTGGCAACGAGCTACGTGACGTCATGCGTATGGCATCAGAACATGCCGCACGACATTGAAGCACTCGTGGCCAATTGCTACAGCAGCGGCGACCATGGTTATTGGTGGAAGGCACTGGCGGCCAACCACACCTTGTCACCTAGAGCTCTACAATCCTTTGCATCGTGCCCATTGAAGCACAGACGCGGCTGCTCAGGTACAGCGCCAGTGTACCTGTGCGGTGATGGTGCCCAGCTTGACTGCCAGGGGGTACTTCCTGCCGGTTTCCTGCATACATGGAGCACGCCGCAGTACGGGGTGGTGCACGTTAATGCGAAGTCAGAAGCCGCACTTCATGTCAGCTGCCGTTGTGGCGGCAGCAGCCACAGTGATGCGCAGCAGATTGTTGTTTTGGCTCCGCCTAGATCAGCAGGCGCTGCCAAAACAGCACATTGTCCGCACTTGGTCTGGCTGAAAAGGGATGCTTCTGAAGTATGAGTTCACTTGGCCTGCAGCGCTGAAGTGATGTCCGCCTTCGGCTTCGCTGTGCGTCAAAGCGGCCAAGAAGGTTGGAGCGGCGTCTTATGCACACGCCTTCAAAGCGTGACCGCGTCACTGCACGGGACGCTGCACAGTGCGCCGACGGCCCGCAGCGAGTTCTCTGTGATTGGTGCTGTCGTTGATGAATATGAGTTAACGCGTCCACCGTCGACGTCAAGTGCCGCATTGCCGCATTGCAGCATACACTCTTGCCCCGAGAGGCCAGTTGTGAACACGGGCACTGCAAACGCGCTGTTGTTGGAGCATATGGCAGTTACGTGCGCATTGCCGTTGGCACGCTTGGTGCTTACGGCAGACACACTTGCCGGTACACAGATCGCAATACATTCACTTCTAGCAGCACGGAGCTGGCGTTGGTCTTCTGTTGCGTTGGTCACATTGATGTCTGCCTCTGTCGGTGTCGAGCAACAGGCTAGGGAGCAGCAGCTCTCTTCGTTGCAACAGGTCACGGGTTCTGGCTTACGGATAGACACAAGGGTAAACTATTTTGATTGCTTCAAAGGCGATTAAGAAAGTTTACCCTTGTGTCTACGCGTAAGCTAGGACTCAAGGACTCATGACCTGTTGCGATAGAGAGCTGCTGCTCACTAGCCTGTTGCTGACAGAGGTGGACATTAAAGTGAGTAATGCTACAGACCGACGTCAGTCCTGTGCTGCTAAGGTGAATATGTTGTGGTCTGAGTATCGTCGAGTGCAACTGCCATAACTGGCAGCTCGCTACATTGCAACAGCTGTCATGTGTACTTACTGGTCATCACAAAGCGCTTATTTGCAATTGCAATGTACTTCAGTTCTGGCGCCTCGTTTGGGTGCGACCACAACAACGTCAGGCGTGCCTGCACTTTGTAGAAGTGCGTAGAAGTCTGAGGGTGCCAAGCGCACCTCGTAGTGCTTCAGTGCGGCACCGCTGCCGCCGGACCCATCCCAGTTTCTCCGCCCGGACCTGAGCAGCAGCAGCGGCCAGCGCAAGAGAGCAATCGCACAATGCACATCCCATCAACTCCTGCGCCATGAAACGCATGTTTGTCAATATGCGTGTTCTTGAGGCGTGCATGTCATGCACGTTGCCGCACCAGACGCTCGCAAGCCCTGTGGCAGTTGTCACTCGTTACAACGGCACGTCTCATCTCACTCAACACAGCAGCACATCACGCACAGCAGAGGCGTGCAGAGCGGGTGCACTGAAGACGCCGAGCCGTGGCGGCAGTGCAGCACATGTTAGGTTCAGGGTTAGCGTTGGGGTAGGATCAGCGTCATCACGGCTTCATCCCGCAGAATTCAGCACGGCTCGCAGAGGAGCTGACCGCACTTGCCGGTGCACAGCTTAAGCCAACACACTCCACTCACGCATATCCCATGGGGGCAGTGTGAGACTGAAAAGCAGAGCCGTGGTATATGGCCAAGTGCTCACCCGATGTACCCGGTGCTCAGGTTGAGCCACAGGTTCTCTGTGACGCCACTGTCGGCGCACTTCCACGAGGACGGGTCATTGCTGATGCGCACGCCGTTGTCCTCCTGCCAAGGCACGCACCAGTTCAGAGGGAGCATGAAATTCCAGCAATCACCTTCAGGTGAAATTTGTGAGCACATTCTCAGCAGCGCCTTCGACTTCGTCGACTTCGTGAAGCGCGCTGTGCTGGTAGACAGACGGCAACTTGCTGGCAAAGGCGTCAGAATCGGTATTTGGCTTAGGGGTGAGCCAAAGGGGGGGGGGGGGGGGGGGGGCAGGAGGGTATGCCAGCACCTTTGAGCAGCGCTGCAGGGGTGAACATAGGGGGGTCATGAGGGGATGTGGGCAGCGCAATGCAGCGCTGCTTCACGTACGCGTAAATCGACGGCGCGTTGCCGTCAAGCTGCAATGGGTGCACTGGAATGTGGAGGACTTGTCGCCTGATGCCATGTGGCCGGTTGCTCACAACAGCCATGAACAGCAGTGACCAATGGGGCGATTAACGAAATCTGCTGCATCAGCTGTGCGCTTCGTTTGCGTGCTTGCAGCTGTTGAATCGGTACATCGCGATATGCAAACCGCTGCCAGTGACCACAGGCAAGGACAATTCCATAAAACCATGTTATTGCCGGAGCAGTCATGAAGAAAAGATGATTAGTCAGGAACCTGCAAACGGCCTGCGCTTTTTGCAAATGACGGTGCCATTATGGATCATCAAACATCAGCATCCAAACGTGGACGTGTCCCAGAGTGAGTTTGTCTCAGCAAGACGGATGCTTGTGCCAATGACTATAGAGGGCCTATGCCATACGTCAAGGACCGAACACATCATAAGCTTTAATTGATTGCTCACTTGCGACTCCATATGAGGCATACAATCAGCGAGGACCGCACGGCGGCCTGGCATGTGCTGACCAGTAATTGAGACCAAGGCACAAAAGAAAGACATGGATATAAATCTGTAACAAGTTGGCAAGTCGCAGGCTCATCTGTTCTGGGATGGCAGTATGACGTGCATGGGCAGTCAACATGCGATCAAAGCTGCAGTTCCCAAGCAAAACCTTGAAAGTGCCTTTGTCGCTATTGCAGAGTGCTCAACACAGAATTACACCAACGTCCCACCCCACAAGGAATGTCCCAGCATTTGTCTGAGTACGGCCTCCTGCTTGGGCGGCCAGTACCACGCTAACAATGACGAAAGCGATGACACAATGCACGCCGCTCAGATTGCAATGCTCTGCGACATGATATTTTCTGTTCCATTCGCACACATTCACATAGTGTGGACCACGCCAATCGCAGCTGCTTACCACTGGCAGGTTCTCCGCATACTTGCTCACTGGCAGCTCCTGCTCCGCCTCCCAGCTTGCCACCTGTCAACGACAGCATGTGGAATGATCACAGGTGTGTGTGAGAGCACATTCTGAGCTTGCTGCCGACACCGACTTTACCACGAGTGGAGTGGGCCATTGGCTGGTCAGGAAACTAAGAAGTCGCATCAGGTCATTGCATGACATCTGGTGCTGCCGTGCCATGGGTGCGACGCAATGAAGCATTCGTCGATGGCCGCCAAATCTACCAATTTGTGTCTGGGTGCTCTGCATTTTGAATGGCAACATGATGTTGACCGAGAGCATGTGCGATACTGGTTCCACACAATAACTTCAAGTTCACCTACCTCGGCTTGCTCTGCCGCTCCCTGTGATATCAGCAGTCCACCAGTCCGGCAGCAGCAGCGGCGGCGGCGGCAGCAGCAGCGACGGCAGTGAAAGCAGCAGCAGCGTTAGTGAGAGTAGCAGGAACATCAATTTGCGGCAGGCGGGCAAGTACATCAAACCAAGACTTGAGAGCAACATCAAGTTCAACTTGCGACGCATGTCACAGTCGGACAAAAGAATTGCTTCGATGCACGCGCTGCTGTACGCCATCGCCGCTAATGTGGTCCAGATGCTGGCAACAGCAGCGGCAGCAGCACTTGCGCATTTGTAAGAGGCAGTTGAGAAGAGACAGCAACCGCATAGCCAGCTCCTTGTCGCAAACATCATTTGCGTAGCTTGAAGATCAAGATTATCACTGGAAGCTGGCCTCGTTGATGGTGGGGTAATTGCGGTATTGGTGACAGGGCTAGGGTTATGTTGCTGCTTTGAAAACATCACAAACCTGTCATGCATGAAGGCAGTTGATGGTAGCAGTAATGCAGCAACTCTGTGGCGAATCACTACTTAGGTACAGCTTAGTCTAATTATTTCTTCTCGCATTGATGTTCCATGTTCCCCGAGTGATGAGATACCATTACTGGCAAACTAGCATGGCGCTCGACATGCTCAGAGTTGCACATAGCGTACCAAACGCATGCTGTGGCGAGCGAATGCACTGTCGCCCTGCAGCATATGCAGAAAAAGTACGTCTCTTGCGCGCACGAGGTGACTGGACAGCACACAGCAGAATCAAAACCCCCCGTAAAGCCTGATTCGCAGTCCATGTTCTAGAACCTGACGAACGACCACCGCCGCACTGCACCACCTGTTGCCGTACTACCTGTTGCCGTACCTGCATGCCTTCCGCCCCGATACAAGACACCAGCCCCTGAATCCCCACGTAAGGATCATGCCGTACCTACATAGCTCTGACCGCGATACCAAACACCATTCCCAGCATCGTGCTTCATGAAGTATACTTATATGCCATGCCTCACCTGATGCGTGATGACGGCGTCTGCGGCCTGACACACGAGCGTCGGGAGCCTGTCCCCGGCGTCCGGGTACGGCACCACCACCAGGGCCCCCCCCCCCCTGCCGCCGCCGCCGCCGCCGCCTGGCCCGCGCACCGCCAGCGCGTGCTCCTTGACGAGCTCGTATTTCTGCGCGTCCGTCATGAAGCCGCCCGCGATGCCGATGGCCAGCCGCGTCGCGCCCTGCGAGCCGCGCGGCGATGCGGAGCGCACGGGGATCGGCGGAGACGCGTCAGGCGGCGGCGGCGGCGCGCGGCGCCGTGCAATGCTGCGATGACTGGACGCATGAGCTAGGGCGCTCACAGTCCCACGCCAGCTAGTGTTTTCCATACATACAGGGCACATTTGGCGTGACGCGTGCACAGCACTGCGCGATGCTGCGATGAGTGAACGCGTGAGCTAGGGCGCTCACAGTCTGCCGCGCCAGCTGGTACTTTCCGTGCGGCAGTAGGCGGGAAATCAGAAGGACGCTGCGGCATCCATGCACAAAGGGCATGCCACGGGGGGTGAATCGATCACGTACCACTGAAGGCGCGCCGCTACCACCGCATTACGGATGCGTCACCACTGCCATTAGACGACACACTTGTGCAGCAGTTGTGGTCCGCGCGCAAGTTATGCGTTTGAAACACAAATGCCACCATGCAAACACGTCATGCATGCTACCATATATGCAATGCTGGTGCTTTATTCTACACAAGTACGAACGCATCACACCGTTCCATAACACATTCCGCATTTGATGGCTCAACCGTTGTTGCGCACACGACATCGACGACATGCGCTGGCACGCCTCCAGCCCATCAGCACATGGCGTCGGCAACATATATACACCCACACCCGCAAACCACCAGACATATCAACATTCTGAAGGACCTCGGCGGGGGCGTCTTCTGCCGGCGCGCGCGGCACGCGCCTCCAGATCTGCCTCAGGTACACGGCGCCATCCGCTCCGGCCTTGTCCAAAGCAATGCTCTCAGCGCCAAACCCCTGCCACGTCTTCAGGTTAACGTAGAGGCCGCCGGCGGACAGCGGGCTGCAGTGGCGAGAGGCAGTGCTCAGCTGCGTGAGATGTCGTGTCACGCGCGTGCAGGGACTGGGTATTTACGGAAGGGCTTGCGGGTTCTGCATGACGGTCAAGCAGTGCTTCAGGTAGATGGCTCATGTTGCATATGCCTGCGCTGCTGTGTTGGGTGCCATTTGACATGCGCAGGGACAGGAAGCCCACAGAAAACCACACACGTCGCTACTGCGCAGCATATACGCGTGCTACTATTAGTGAAAGACCTTTAAGCACCAAAGGACATGAATGACCTCCTGCAGCGCGCAGGAGCGTGATGCACACATCTTTTGCTGCTTCAATGCGCATGGCGTTGAGTCATTAAATATTAAGTCCTTCCCACTACCTTGTATATGCTTACACACAACCACATTCTAGGTCAGAGCGTCTATTCACACTGATTGCACGCAAGAGCACAGTACACAATACTTGAGGTAAATCGGGTTTGGTGCACCTGTCAAGGTGATGTAGACTTGTTGGACTCAGCACCAAGCACCGCAGAAGCCTGAATGAGGCAACTGGGTTAGCAGCCGTATTCCAATAATGACCTTCGATTCCAGAGTAATTGCACTAAAATGCACATTGCGCATGTTCAAGTCAGTGAGATCTTTCGTGCTTTGAGCATGGTTGTTGCTGCTGTCGGCCGGTAATCAGGGGGACTCACGTGTCGAAGCTGAACATGTCCTCGTCCTTGTACACCTTGTCGTGCGTGGAAGGCACCCTGATGCCGCCTCCACGCATGATCGCCCTGATCGCATCCAGAATGGATTCCGTCAGCTCCAATGTGGGCACTGGCTGCTGAGACTGAGACATGGCACGCGCTGATATCCGAAGTGCTCGCCTTTGCTCCGTGTCGGCTTCCCAATGTTAAGCCGCAACGCGGCTGCTTTGCTTTCCGTCTCTCTGGAACTCTGAAAGTGAAGTTGTGAACTTCAAGCGTTGGGCGTTTGAACCGTCGACCTTGGGAAAGATCTGTTTGTTTTGTGCCCCACGCACGCTAGATCGACAGCACCTTCTAAAGCTATTGAATGATTCTACAATGATCTAGCGCAGGCGTCACAGAACTAAAGCAACAACGGCACTGGTAACTGGGCTGCACAGGCGTGCTGCTGGTGTGAGCGAGCTTCCTGCGACACGGTGGCCTCAGGATGCCGGTGCCTGTTGCTGCAGCTTCTGCAGATGGCAAGCCCAACATATTGGTGGTGGTGGTGGACGATCTAGGATGGTCAGATGTGGGTTTCAATGATCCAACCTTCAGTACACCAAACATCAATGCGCTGGCAGCGGAGGGAGTGAACCTGGATGCTTTCTATGTCAGCCCTACGTGCACTCCAACCCGGGCTCAATTGATGACGGGACGGTACAACTACAAGACCGGGATGCAGGACAGCGTGGTGCACTCCACGGAGCCGCGGGGGGTGCCGCTGAACCAACAGTTCCTGAGCCAGAAGCTGCAGCGCGCTGGCTACGCAACTGCTGCAGTTGGCAAGGTCAGTATGGCTATCAAATAATAGCATGAAGTCACAACAGCGGCAGTGTCAGAAAGTACGAATGTACGTTGCAGCACTGCTGCGCTACATGCAATGGCACGCTCACAGTGCTGCAGCTGCTGTTCAGTCAGTTGATCACCGCACCACCAGTGACGGCCTCTTGAACATGTCAGAAGACCGCTGAATATTTCGAGTGCCTCATGACTGCATCAGTCACATCTCTAGATGATAGCTTCGTCACGGCGGTCACCTCACCGCGCCGCTCTCCTCTCCCTGGCCGCCGCCGGCAGTGGCACCTGGGCATGCACCAGGAGCAGTACACGCCGCTGCGCCGCGGCTTCGACAGGCACTACGGCATCCTCACGGGCGGCGGCGGCCACACGGCGCACCGCAGCGTAAGCCAGTCCTTCACCACGCGTCAGACGAACGTGTCGCGCACGTTCGACGGGTACAACATCTGGGAGGACGGCGCCGTGTCTGCCGACAACTACGGGACCACGCACAGCAGCGAGCTGTACTCGGGCAAGGCGCTGCAGTACCTGCAGGAGCTCGGCGCGCAGGACGCGCCATGGTTCGTCTACCTTGCATACCAGGTGAGTGCTGTGCTAGGCGTGCTGCGACGTCAAAGTTTGTGATGTGATTGTGTAGCTCTGTCGTTGGTGGCGAGCACCAGCGGCAAGGACTGCAAGTTCTGTGAAGTGCTCCACAGTACTGCTTGTGCGGCATGAATGCATCCGGCGACAGCCTCTGCATCCGAGTTCAGCAGGTGATGCTGTCGTGTCAGCAATGTGCGGATATTGATAGGCGAAGTATCATTCGAACATTGAGTTGTCTGTTGTCTGATGCTGATTCATTTTCAGTTGGACATTGCTCAAGTCGTCCATAGATGTGGTCGATCGTCCCAAAACATACTTTACACCCTGCAAAATCGTATAGCTTGTGGAATGCTTTATCATTCGTCCTGTTCATCAACCACCTACGTGCATGGAACAAAGATGAGCTGCAGCGCTTTGGACACGGAGCACTGAAAAAGTTATCATCACACAGGGGAGCGATCAGAAGGCGGTTTGCATGGGACGCCAACCGCCATTTGATGACCGGTCCTGAGGTACCTCCATCGCGACAGAGACAGGAACCCGGGAAGGGTGTGCATCTTGGCGGACGGAACGCACGCACTCATACTGCTGACTTGTGCGGCAGTGCCCTCAACGCCAGTGACAAATGCAATGCTGTGCTGCCTGTGTGCCCCTCTTCCTGCGCTTGTGAGGCAGGCAGTTCATGACCCCGTGGAGACCGACGCGGCCTGGTACACCGGCAACTCCTGCGCAAACATCTCAGACACGGGCGACGCCGCGGGCGCGGACATAGACTGGGACAACCGGCCCGTGCTGTGCGGCATGGCGGCTCAGATCGATTATGGGCTCGGTCAGGTGCGTCTACATGACTGCGGCGTGGCTCAGTGGTGCAGTGGGGATTGCTGGCTGCAGCTCAGTCTGAGGCAATCAGCTATTTTTGTGTAAGTCGAGGTGTTCACATGCCTCCACTGACCTCCATATATCCAGCGCATCCTGTGATGTGTGATTTCATGTGGTGCACGCACTAGTCTTTTTTGTCACTGTATGTAAAAATAAGGATTATCAATCGGGTACATCAACAATGAGCTGCTGCCATGACTCATGAGTCCCAACGACTTGTTCCCAACGACTTGTTTACCCGTCTACAGCAGGCCTCCGCGTATGCTGTGACAAGTCAGCACGGACCTGTCACATGGTCAGAACGGACAAGTCATTTACTGCAGATCAAGCACGTGCGAGCGCAGTGGCAACACCACGCCGTTTCCTGCGTGCTCCGCGAGACACACCCGCAGCTGGCTTCCCCTCTACTTTGCGACATGCTTGAGGTTCGGTGCATGCCATGCGGAAGGCGATGCCACTCCACCACCGCCCCTGCTGTAACGCGCTTTTTCAGTTGAGGTGACGGTTACAAAATGATCGCATCGCGTGCAGCTGCGCGCGGAGCTCGAGGCGCAGGGCGCGTGGAACTCCACCGTCGTCTTCTTCCTGTCCGACAACGGCGGCGTCGCGGCGCACGGCAGCAGCAACCTGCCGCTCTACGGCGGCAAGGGCGAGTACTGGGAGGGCGGCGTGCGCGTGCCGGCGTTTGTGAGCGGCGGCTACGTCGCGCGGGCGCTCGCACGCAGGTGCTCAGCGCCTTACAGTTTAAAAATGCATGCCTTTGCCTTTACGTTGTCAATTTGAGCGCCGTTCTTGTCAGGCGAGCGTCGTAGCCAGCAGCAGTGCCGCAGTTGTCAGCGACTCGCATCAAGCCCGTGAGATGCGACTCGCACTGTCCCCCTGAGTGGCCCTGAGTGGCGGCATCATGACCAGCCCAAAAATGCCACACGTGCAATGTGTGTACGCAGTGAAGGAGTCGCCAGCTGTCACTGCAGCTCGGCCGATCACCGCCGGTGCCGCAAGCTGCAGCACGTCAAACCGGCACGCATGCGGAAATGTGCTCTCGAGCTCCATCAAAGCACTCTGAAGCGCCATCGCTCATGCTGGTGATGACGCGCATTCACCGCATCGCCTCAGGGACAAGGAGGCTTGTGCTTACTTGCTTGTATGTCTCATGGGGTTTCCGCCCCTCGAGCGGAAGTAAACGAAGTACTTTGAAGTAGTACCATCGCTCATGCTACCGTGACGCGCATTCACCGCATCACCTCAGGGAGCAGACCCCATGAATTTTGTGCTGTAGGGCATCACCAAAGTACTCTGTACCGCCATCGCTCATGCTGCTGTGCCGCGCATTCGCCGCCGCGTTTGCCTCAGGGGCAAGGCCCCGTACACGTTCACCGGCATGGTGCACGTCACGGACGTCCACGCGACCGCCCTCAGCGTTGCCGGCTACAGCAGCGCTCCACAGTCAGCGCTCGACGGCGTCGACCACTGGCGCGCCTTCGTGGCGACGGGGGCGGCCGCGCGCGACGCGCTCGTCATCAACCTCAACTCCCCGTACTTCGGCGGCAGCGGCGCGGTGCGCGTCGGCAACTTCAAGCTGCTGCGCAACGCCGACCCGAAGGAGGCGCAGATCTATGCCAAGGTGAGGGCAGAGGGTCGAGTTCTCTCTGCTCAGTGTGTGGAGGCCCCCCCGGGGGGGGAGGGGGGCATGGGGGGGTTGTCGTTGCGACGTAATGGCAGGTGTTGCGTGAGGCAGCTCGCGTTCTGCAGGGTGCTGTTCATCGACCGCGGTCATGCATCGTGTGCACACCGCCAAGATCAAGCGCGGCAGGCGAGCGCGGTGTGCGGGTTCAAAACACGTCATTTGACGCGACGGAGCCCCCTGCCCAGTAATGCATCTATGTGCGGGATGGCCTTGGGCCTTTGTGCAAGACACGCCAGCGGTCGCCATTTGCCTTCACTGCCTGAAACAGGCAGCAGTTGTATGCAAAGGCGTTTGCTGCTGCAGTGACGTGGACCCTCACGAGGTGCTCAGCAATGTGACTTGGATGGCCCGGCGCAATCCGAAACTCACAGACTCAGCATATGCCAGTGATGGCAGTGCCTCTGGACCCTGTTTTTCTTCCATGGCATGATAAGCCTCACAGCGAGACTTTGTCTACACAGCGCCGCTCGCTCACTGCACAAGGGCTGTGAGTGTCAGGCGCGTGTGCTGAGCACTGCTGCTGACCATCTTTTGAATCCACTGACTATGCTGACCAGTGCAATCCGGCCTGCTTCTCAGACACTGCCCAACCATCGTGTCTGTAATGCTGACTATGGCCAGTGCAATCAGGCCTCCTTCAAAGCGGCTCTGCGCAAACATCATGCCCGGTAACTCTTACGTCTAAGCCCTCCTGAAGAATCAGGACACGTATGTCACCGACGATGCCCTGTATGAGCACTGCTGCTGACCATTGCTTCAGCCATTTTTATTACTATAGCTATGCCGGCCAGTATCATCAGGCCTCCTTTTCAGAGACTGCCGCACCGTCGTGTCTGTAACCCTCAGGACGAAGCCCTCCTGAAGAAGCAGAACACGTATGCCACCGAGGACGCGCTGTGCGAGCACTGCTGCTGACCATCGCTTCAACCAGTCCGCTCTCTATGCTGGCCAGCGCAATCACACTTCCTTCAAAGCGACTCTGCTCGACCGTGCCTCGTAACCCTCAGGTCAAAACGCTTCTCAAGAAGCAGGACGCGCACGTCACCGAGGACGCGCTGTACAGCCTCGCTCAGCAAGAGCTCGCGCGGCTGGGGCTCGACGTGCCCACCATGCACCTCTTCGACATCAGCCAAAACCCTTCAGAGCGCGTCGACGGCAACTGCACCGTCGCCGCCGCGTGCTCCGACCTGTACGATGACGCAGACTACGCGTCCACAAGGTACTGAAATTGTGGTGCGATGAAGATCATATATAGGGTGCTGCTGTCGAAGCTGGTCGCTAGATCCAATGAGCGTGCATTGCATGCGTGAGCGCGCTCGGAGGGGTGCAGTCCACTGGGCTCTTAAGGTTGCATGAGAAGTGATGCATGCTACGGGGTGCTACGTAGCGCACTGGCTCTTGCATGAGAAGGGATGCATAGTACGTGGTGCTCACGTGTGAATACAAGGTTTCACTACCTCCACAACAGCTGAGTGCACACATATCGCGATAAACCTTGCCTGTCGCTGCATCGTGTTTGTGGAAGTACACACGGGCATCACTCAGTATGCTACTCAAGCATTTTGCGCTTCAAACACGCAGATCCACTGACGGCAACAATGCGCAAAGTCAGCTCCACCGTCACGGGCCCCTTCACCTGCCCCCCCCTCCCCCCCCCCCCCCCCCCCCTGCGCGTACGCGCGCGCCAGGGCGGCGCTGGAGGCGTTCTTCGCGAACGCGTCCGCCGCCATGGCCCCCGCGACCTTCAAGTGGGCGGACGACGGCCCCCTCGCCGCCCCCGACAACTTCGGCGGCGCGTGGGCGCCGTGGCGCGACCGCGACGGCAACGCCTTCGCCGCGTACTACGGCCTGCAGCCGGCGAGCGCTGCCACATCTGCTGCCGCGATGCTGACGGCCGGCAGCGCTGGTGCCGTTCTCGCCGCCAGCAGCGTTGCTGGTGCGGCGGCGCCGCGGGCGACGGCGGTGGGCGTGACGGCGGCGGGCGCGGCCGCAGCGGCGTCGCTGCTCGCGCTGTTCTTTTATCGGTCGGGCTCCATCGCGCGGCGGCGGCGCGTGTACCGCCCGCTGTGACAAGGGCGAGTCAGGCGCGACCTCAAGTGCACTGTGCTAAGGCTAGGGGCTCCATCGCGCGGCGGCGGCGCGTGTACCGCCCGCTGTGACAAGGGCGAGTCAGGCGCGACCTCAAGTGCACTGTGCTAAGGCTAGGGTTTACGACCCTGACGGCCACGCAGCGCCATGATTTAATACCCGTCGTCCAACATCCCGCCATGGATAACCTCTCTTGCGTGCAAGCGAGGATAGCCCCCGTGCTGCAGCCCCGTAGCAGGGTCTGCGCATCTCAACGCCCAGAAGTGATTATCGTAACTGTAGACGCGATGTGCAATCTGCTGAGCAGTGCCCTCCGCCAGCAGTGACCAAGTACTGCCACGGCAGCCTGACTGCTGCTGCGAGCCGGTTGTGTTAGCGTATCTGTTGTGACTTGTGTTGTGCACGAGGGCTGCCAGTGCAAGTGCCACACTTTTCGGAGCAGCGTGGCTGTGCGCTCACACATTCGGTCTCTAGAGTGGTGTGTGTATGTTTGTGTATGTTTAATGACCCCCAAGTGGTAGTGCCAGAGTGCTGCTTCCCGTCTGCACGGCACCCTGGCGCGGCATCATCAAGCTAGAGTCGCTGGTTTACCACTGAAGTGCGTGCATCTCATGATGCGATAGTACAACGCACCCTTCGCCTCGATCACTGCCTGAGGCTGCATGGTCCCACAAGACCTACTCGACAGTTCTGAAAAGCTCGGCAGATGAAGAGGTATGCTCCAACACTCAGCGATATGGAACATGAGTGGTTTCTCGTGTGCCTGCCTTCCTGCCTGCTACTGTAGGCATTGTCATTGTCTGCATTTAAATACTGCCTCAAAAGATGGCTCTGAGCCAAGTCACATTTGCAACGCAATGAGTCGATGTACCTTTCACGCTGCTAGCTGGACGGTGCTCAGCAGAAGCTGGCTCATGCCTACTTATTTGACATCAATCATCACATGGTGCCGTCATTGCAACACACTGTCGAGCTCGCACATCGTATGCAGTGGCAGGCTCTAAGCATTCAAGGGCCGGAACCATTGATTGTGTGATGGTGCTACTTAGTAGTCCGGAAGTGTTGGGAATATGTAGCATGGCTATGCTGTCTCCACCATCAGCGCATGTGCCGTTCCACCCTTTGCAAGCTGTCATTGCCTTACCCAAAAATGTTGGCTGACATGGACGTCAAAATATATTGTCGTCCAGCGTCACAAGAGCAATCTCGACGCATGTGTCGTCTGGACTGGTTGATCACCGCATAGAGTAAAGCACTGCTTTCCACTGTGCTCGGCCCACAAATGTAGCAAAATGCAGGCAGAGCTGATTTCCACACACCGACCGGCTTTCTGGAAAGGGCATGGTGATGGTAGCTACAGGCATCTTGAGCTCGAACGGGCATGGGGTGCGCCAAGTGAATGAAATCATACACGGGTGCATCAGTATCATGAACCTGTGAAACAGTAGACCATACATGACACATGCCATAGGGTCAGGGTTTGAGTAATGATCACGATCATGAATGAACGCTGGACTGAGTCATATGGATACCCGTAACTGGCATCAGCTAATGGTCTGTCACTCCACACAAGTCTAAAGGTCTGTGAGCAAGACCGCCCCCCCGAGCAGGTTCCACCTCTGCATCGGCCAGCATCAAGTGCTACAGAGTATCTGCCCCATCTCTGAGCCACACCACCACCACCACCACTAATGCAGGAGCTGCAGCTGTTCAGGTGTGTGTATCCACCTTGTGATACCTTAAGCCTGTTTGCTCTTGGGCCAGAGCATTCACCTGGACATCTAGGGACAGAGCATTCACCTGCACATCTAGGTACCAATTCCGTGCAGCCCAAGACGCATTTGCGAGTACATGCACACCAGGCAGCACGCACACCAAGCACTCAGCCCGAACCAACGCGCTGCAATTCACTCATGTGCACAGAGCTCACACTATTTGTGCGCAGCGTTCCTGAAGTTCAGTGACCTGCATCATACAAGCCACAGGACAGCCAAAGATCACGTGCGCTTTGCCCCAAAGACACAGAGTAGGATGTAACAAGAAAGGGTGCGCAGACGCGGTTGTGTGTGGCGATGCCTGGTCTGCAACACATGTCATCATGTATACTCTTCTGTGATCGTATCATGGTGACTTAACGCCGACGGTCACCACAACGAGGGGTCACAACTAGTTGCGCGATCCTGTGTACTACAACCGTTGAACTTCATGAACTACTGCACTGAACGGGGCCTGTCTAGTGTCCTCGGGCACATCAGCTTGAAGATGCCGTGAATACCGCTTGGCAGGTAAACTACCCCGGACAGCCGTTGGCGCGCGGCCAATTGAGCACCTCGACGTGTCCTCCGTCCTCTGCCATCTCGCATGTCTCCTCGTCCCAGGGGCAGCCGTTGTCGTGTGCCCACTGAAGCACGCCGAGGTGCCCCAACCTCGCTGCCTGCGCGCACGTCTGCTCATCCCACGGGCAGCCGTTCGCGCGCGCCCACTGCAGCACGCCGAGGTGCCCCTCTCCCGCTGCGTCCGCGCAGGTTCGCTCGTCCCAGGGGCACGCGTTGGCGCGCGCCCACTGCAGCACCTGCAGGTGCCCGCCCTGCGCGGCCGCGGAGCACGTGTGTTCGTTCCAGGCGCAGCCGTTTGCGCGCGCCCACTGCAGCGTCCGGAAGCGCCCGAAGAACGCCGCTGAAGAGCAGGTCTTGGCATTCCACGGGCAGTCGCTGGCGCGCGCCCACTGAAGCTCCTTGAGGTACGGCGTCTCCGACGGCGGGGCGTCTGCGTAGGAGGCCATGAGCTCCCAGAAGCGCTTGATGTTTATGGGGAGGCGGTGGCCGCCGACCGCCAGTCGCGCGGTCGTGGTCGCGTCGCGCGGGCAGCCGTTGGCGAGCGCCCAGCGCAGCACCGCAAAGTTCGCACCGTTGCAAAGTAACCGCCGTGAATTCTTACCCGACCGACGCATGAAATCTCAACCAAACTCTTGCAATTTGGCGCGGTTGTTGCAACAGTGGCTGCCGAACAGCTGCTGGTGCTGCGAGTGAGACATGCCGAGCAAGTGCTGCCTTCACACAAACAGCCTAAAACAGCCTACGCAGTCCACGGGTGATCATCTGGGCAAGATTTGAGTACTACTACCCCTTTTTAGGATGATGTCAGGAGGTCCAGCCCATGTGCACTACGCACAGTCATGTGCTGCAGGTGCATCGCATTCGCATCGCGCGCAGGCGAAAAATTGCAAACTGACGAGTGCGAAAAAGCAAGACGAACATTCCGGTCACGTGCAAGTGCATTTACGCGCCAAGCGCACACCATCGTCCCCATCCGAGTGCTGCAGCTGCCACTGGCGCGCCATGAAGCGCAAGAAATGCGCAGCATCCTGGCGCGAGGCCTGCGCGGTCTGGCCACCTCCATCAGCGCAGATGAATTTGGCACGAAGTGATGTACAGGCTGAGTGCCTCAACAGGAGGGCGCGGCAGCGCGTGTTCGTAGGCAGCGGCGGCGGCATGTCACGTGAGAGCGCAGTGCGCTGCAGCGGGGGCGCGCGCTCACTGCTTCTTGACGCAGCCGACCTGTGCTGCGCGGATCACGCGCCCGTGCAGCTTGTAGCCGGGCTTCATAACCTGCGGGCAAGGTGCAGTGGCGGCGGCGATCGCATGAGGCAGATGGTGCGCTCGCGACACGAGGCAGCAGCTTCCATCATCACCACTGTCGGCTTCAAGTTTTTAGGAGCCGAGTTCTTCCGTATACTTCTCGTGTCTGGAGTGGGCTGCAACATTCATGAGCAATGCCTTCACAGAGTGTGTGCAAACTGTGTACGGAAGGTTACTACTGTATGCACCAATGCGAGTGGGGACTCACAGTTTGACACATTGCATGCACTACCCTGAGGTCATGTGCAAGCACCAAGTGCCTAGTACGCAAAGCGCACAAAAACCGCTCGCTAACACGCAGCCACCGCCGCATGGCGGGGCCAGGGTTCCCCATATTGCGATGCCTACCAGCTCTGGAAGGCACATTCGACTCAATTCTGATAGCCACGCACCTGTCCAACACTGCCGGGTGACAATGATGGGTCTTCGTATTCGTAAAGGGCGTCGTGGAGGTTGGGATCGAATGCGTCACCAGGCGCTCCATATCTGTCCGAGCGAGAGCGACAAGTGTGCAATAGGTGCAAGCGTCGGGGTTGGGTGAGGTTGACCCTGCTAATGATGATGCATGCCACCATTGGAACTGATTGGAAGCCGTTCGCCTTGCAGCGTTGGACCTTGAGATTGTGCCATCATTGTCAACACACAGCTGCATGTAGTGAACAACACAATTGGCGTCAGATGCCAGAATACGCACTGTGCATCCATGTGATGTCAGAATGGGATCATGTGCACCAACGATGCTGGCACCAGCTCACAAACGCCGACATCACTGCCCGACCGACGCTGCACTCTGCCGCAGCGCTGCCACCCAATGCCATCCACGTGTAGACCAAAGGCCAGTGAACAACCCCCCTGTCCCATGCAAATGAGTGTCCATAACACATAGTCTGCTCTCAGTAACGAATGACTTAGACTAATCAGCACAACTTGAAGCGTCACAGGTGAAGTTGAGATTTGCTTGGCATAGTGAAGTCGCCCCATTTCGCCCATTACCGGCCGGCCCTGCCACCTCAGACGCCCTACACGATGCGCCGTCGTTTGTCAACAGTGCCCGTCTTGTTCTGGTTCATGCATCACCACAACCACTGGCAAGTGCTGCAACAATTACGCACTAGCAGATCTGCGCATCATGAGCGCATGTCTCTGCTGCAAGCACCGTCCAGGCGCCGTGGCTGGCCGCATACAGGCATACCTCGCCATGCTTCGGTTCGCCATGTGCCTTGTATCTCATACTTGCAAATCTAACACCTTCTTGATCCGGCCTACACTCATGCAGGTCGTAAGCTCAAGCTCAAGCCATTGTGAATCTGGATGCAAGAAGTGGCAGCCTTCACATAGCGACACGACACACACCTCTCGAGGTTTTGCGCGGCGAATGCCTTGTGTAGCTGCGCCTCCGTCATCTCCACGCCCTCCAGCAGCACCGTCAACGCGGGATCCTGCAATACAGCAGCAGCATTTTGTCGTTGGCGACAGTGTACACTGAAGGCCCGGGACGGTGTCGTTGACCATGGTGCCTTGATAAGGACAACAAACACAACGGCCGGTGCTGTGGTAGCTGTGCCGTCGATACCTGATACTGATACGCGGGCATGGCCTGTCTCACAATGCAATGAAACATCTAATTGCCAGCACACTTCACAATGAAGAGTGGTTGATTCTCATCATGACTACGATATGAGACGCTGTCACATATGTTCACTGAAAGGCAATAATGAATGCCAGTGCCCGCCCTCACCTTTTCTCCCTCTTTCGGAACCGCCTCTATTGCCCGTGACAGATTGTCCGCCACGTCCAGCAGGCCCTTGGCAAACCCTGCAGCGAAACGCAGCGGCATCGCAACGTGTGTTATATGTCAGCAGGACCAGGCTCCAAACATCAACATTCCATGTTCAAGAGTTGCACCGATTAAGTACACAGGTGCCTCCAACGAGGACAAGTTGTTGACAGAGCGCAGCCCAGAAGGAGCTAGGCGACTGCTAAACATTCCTCTGAGGGTTTGCAACTCATGATGAGTAATGACGAAGCGTCATGACGCATTGGCATGGACACCCAGCGTACACATGTAGCACAGGACACTTTTGGCTTACAAGGGGCTGCCTTCATGTGCATGGAGGCTTGCACACTAGCAGAAAAGCACACTGCACAGTCAAGGGCGGACAAGATGTGGCCAAAAAGTCATCAAATAAAGACATCTGCAAACAGAAGTGTGGTCAGGTCTGTGCTGACTACGGCCACGAGGCGGTGATGCGCAAACTGCAGGGGGTCTCAAGGTCATTGCCGTAAAGGACCACAGCAATGACCACAAAACAAAAAATCCCGCCAGTCGTCCTCATCGCCAAGCACAGAAACCATACCCGCTGCTTGTCGCATGTCGCAGTCGTGTGGCCCAGCGATGCAGCCGCACCCGCACCGCTCACCTTGCACGGCAAACTTGCGCGCCGTCTCCGCGTCGCGCCGCGCGATGGCGCGCACGTTCTCCATCTCCGCCAGCGTGTACACCACGCGCTGCCTGGCCTCCTTGAGCTCCTCCTCCAGCTTCTGCACCTTGGCAGCTAGCTCGTCCGCTGCGCCCTGAGGTTCGGTGCACAGAGTTGGAGTGCTGGCGTGAGCGGCCAGTACCTCGACACTCGATGAATGCAAAATTGTTATCAACCCTGAGCATGCTTCATGATTGTTCAGCACCAGCTGCGTGCTGCAGCAGCAGCGCCTTGGCTGCCAATTTGCCGAACTGAGCATACCAAACAGCTTAACATACCAGCTGGTGACCTGGCAGATCTTCGCTTTCAAAGCATGTGAAGTGTGGTCTTCAGCGAACTCCTCTGCAACGTGCAGCGGCAGCACCTTGGTTGTCTGTCACCTTGATCATCGAATACGAAAGGGGGGGAAAGGCGATGCAAACTTCAACACTTCGCTTTGGTGGGAGCCAGTCCTCACATGGAGTGCTAAGTTGCTTCGCCTCAGAAAATCTCAATGCAGCTTGTTGCAATTTGCAGATGCGGTGTCAATCAGGAGTGGCCGAACCGCAGCAATCAGGGAGTCGAACTTCTGAGAACTTCGACAGCGCGCGAGCCACGGTTTGTGAACGCCAAGCAATACATGCCTGAGCTGCTTCCGTCTCAGCTTCCCCGGACTCTGCAGCTTCTTTTTCCTGCTTCGCCTCCCCATTGCCTTCGCCGGCCTCGCGCATCGCTCTCAGCGACGTGCTGTACGTCCGCCACGAACCTCCAAAATCCAATTGATGCTGTTGGCGCTGCTGGCACAGCAAGAAAGACGGCAACAGTGGTATATGTGAAGCTGAGAAGGCCGGCGCCATAAAAGCCATCAGCTTGGCCATACAACAACATGTAGCGCCGCAGGCAAGCAACGCAATGAGACAGACAGCACACACCTGTAGTGTGGTTGTGACAGGTCTCGAGCTTGCAACTGCTGCAGTCCGCAGCACCGCGGCGACCTGTGCTGAGGGAGCAGCGCTCCGCCCCACGGATAGTCTGCTGACTGCAGCTCCCGCGGCCCTTGATGCTCTCCACATGACGCTGGAAGGAAAATCGAAGTGAAGATCAGATCGAAAACAGTGATGAGCAGTGCTGCCGATCTCGGTGTGTGTTGTGTTGTCCCCACAGAAATCAGGGTGTGTGCCAGCACACCTGTTCCTTACACCTGCTCCACCCCAACTCTCCAGCCACCCCCTGCTCGAGCAGGCAGCGGGGTAGAGCTCTACCAACTTTGCTCGGTACCCCCTTATGTCCACGACGCACTCGAAGGTGGATGGTGCCGCTTCTGCAACTCCTGTCAGCAGCAGCAGCGGTGGCACCGGCGGCCTGGTGGCAGGGAAGGCGTGGAAAGATGTAGTGGCCCCACCGCAGTCAGGCACGCCGCCCCTCGGAGGCAGCCGCAAAGCAGGTGAGGTCTCAACATGGCTGCGACGGAACCCAGGATTTTTTTGCAATTTTGCAGCGACACTTTGTAGCTTCTGCACTCAGATGTGTATGCAGTGCCTGGTCTGGTGATATTCAAGATGTAATGGAATAGAGGTAACACAGCAATGATCGCTCAGCGCCTGCGTGCCGCTGGATCCATGTCTGGCTTCCCAGTTCCTTGGCGACATAGCCGTCAACACCTCGTGCCCACTGTACTCTATGATGCCATCGCCGCCATGCTGCCTGGCAGTGCCGGTATCAGTTTACCAATTCCTCTTGAATCGTAAGTTGTTGCTGGCCACGCATGGCATCCGTTGCTCTGTCGGTGCCGCGGCAAACCTTGCTGGATCCTGTACTGTACATGACACGCGGTTGCTGTCTGGCTGCTTATGCTCTTGCAGCAGGTGCAAAGCCTGTCAAGGGCAAGCAGCAGCGCGGCGGCACAAATGGCCATGCTTCCGAGGCCGACGGCGCAGCTACAAGCCAGCCACCTCTGCAGCAGCAGCCGGAGGCTGGTGCCGGTCAGGCAGGCGTCATGGCTCAGCCCAAGCCCAGTTCCGGCAGTTTCGACCCTTCGCGGCCGCACCCGGTGCGTCGGGGTGCAGCACTCATTGTTCTATGCCATGCAATACCCTGCAGGCATGAAGGCTGATGCAGCCTCCTGTGTCGCGGTGGAAAAATGCGTCTCTGACACAGGCATCATTGATGAGATGAAGACAAACACGACCAACGTTGCAGTGCACTGGCAGTATCAAACCTCTCACCATATCACTGTCACCATCTCACACAGCTTTGATGACACATGCTTGGCTGCAAACTGAGAAACCATACCCTGCTCTCCCGTTGTCGCGCTGCAGTTGACGCCAAACCGCACGCACAGCGCGCCCCCCGTCGAGCACAGCAACCTGATGCAGCACAACCAGCCGTGGCAGCAGGCGGCGTCCATGATGCGCCACCAGCGCGCGCAGATGGCCGCCGCTGCCGCAGCATCTGCGCAGGGGCAGGCGGGCGCGCCGCAGGCGCAGCAGCAGCAGCAGCAGCAGGCACCGCAGCAGCAGCCGCAGCAGATGCCGCCGCAGGTCTCTCCGCCGCAGCAGCTGCCGATGGCGCAAGCGCCCCCGCCGCAGCCGCAGCAGCAGCAGCAGCAGATGCACAAGCCGCCGCAGCAGCAGGTCGCTCTGCCGATGCATCAGCAGCAGCAGCAGCAGCAGCAGCACCACCAGCAGCAGCAGCACCAGCATCTGTCGCCGCCGCACCAGCAGCCGCACGGTGCGGTGCCGCAGCACTTGCAGCAGCCGGTGCAGCAGCACCATCACGTGCAGATGGTCTCTCAGCCGCAGGTGCGTGACCCTCCTAATACTGCCCGCCATGCGCGCTGCTACTTGCCCACTTGTATTCAAACAGAGGAGAGCTCGTGATGCCCGAGAGTGTCTTGCTGGGAACTCAAGCTGACGACGCCGGTGCGGGCGCATGGAGCATTGGCGCTGTTGCGTGCGGCGTGGATGCGTGCGCCGCTGCATTGCGAGCCCCAGCGAGGCGTCGCTCGTGCCAGCGCGCCGCGAAGCGTCGGCGGCGCTGCGTGGCTCTCTTGTCGTCTCCTTGAACAGCAAAGAGCGCGGCATCCGCGTGGACACGGAGCATTGGGTATGGGTATGGAGCACTGCCCTTGGCGCCTGCGGCGGGAAGGCGCGCGCGTCGTTGAGTGCGGCGTGGGGCGAAGCAACGCGCATGTTGCGCGCGCGCGCCTGCACGGCGGCGACAGGCGGCGCGGCATGTTGTTGGCACTGCGTGACACAGCGCCTTCGGCAGACGCGGCGATGCGCATGCTGTTGCGAGTGTGTTCATGGGGGGGGTATGGGGGGGCAGAGGGTGAGGTTTTACGTGCCAGTGTGTTGCGTGGTGCACCGTGTGGCGACCTTCCGGGGTGCTGGAGCTCGAGTGCGCGCGCAGCAGCTGTGAGGGGCCCGTCTTTGTCATGTTAGACCTCACACGTGCCGTCCTGGCACTCATGACCAGCACAAGCCACTGATGCTGAAGCGCGGTCAGAGGCAGCATATAGAAGCCAGCACCGGCGCGGCAGTCCAAGACGCCGATGCGCAGCGCAGCCTGAACATGCTGGCATCAGAACACCCCGTGCCAACCGCGTCCGTCCGCTGTGCGCGCTTTCCTCCGTCCAGCACCAGCAGCACATGCACGGCGGGAGGAGCGGCGGGCATGGCAGGATGCAGGAGCGCGGAACGCGGCCGCAGCAGCAGCCGCACCAGGCGCAGGTGCGCTGCTGCCCCTGCTTTTGCACCTGTTTTGTAACTGTCGGCGCTTTGATGAGTGTCAGCAAGCGTCAACGATAAGGACACTGTGAAGTATAATGCGCACCTTGCTGTTACGATGATTGTGGGCTTCGCGAGCCAGCGACACCAGCCATACGTAGCTGACCTTGTGTGAGTTTTTCAGCGCAGCTGATCAATAGTTGATGCGCAAGATACACACTGTAGTTTAGGTTTGGCAGAATTGATGCGAGCGGAACCAGGCGCTGCTATGACCAATCAAAGCACAGGGGGACAAGCTGCCACTCATGTGTGCATCGGGTCACTCAGGTGTTGTGGCCCTTTTGGCTCGACGTCAAGTACATTGTTACGCCGTTGATATTGTCGGCACACAACTTCAACCATTGCCCAGTGCCGGGTGATGGCAGTCACGGCGGCGACTCTGCGCTCACCAGTGCGCAACAGGCTGCCTGCTGCAAGCTGCATATCGCGTGGGCGGCGCGCTGGTCACGCGCTGGCAGAGCGTACCGCCCCGGACGCAATCACAGACGTGCATTCATTGCTGCAGAGAAGTGGCTGAGGCAGGCGCAGACAGCAGCGCTCAGCAGCAGACCCCCATTTACCCACCCACGTCGCTCATGCCGCAAGCGACGCGGCGCCCACCGCCGCTGCTGCTGAGACGCGACCGCCGCATGGCAAACGCGCCCCCCCCCGCCTCTGTCCATCCACACCGGAGGGGTGAGCGGCACGCAAGTCCGCTGCAGGGGCCCGGCAGTCACTGCATTCACGGCAATCACCAAACCTCAAGTTGGTGACGGATGAAGTCCCCGCTCATCTCGAAGCCCAGGCCGTCCGGGGCGCGGCGGTTGCCGTCGCTGACCAGTGACGTCATGCGTTCATTCGGGTGCTGTCGCAGATGACGCAGCAGGCGCAGATGGCGGCGGCGCGCGGTGGCGCGGCCGCGCACTCGCCGGTGATGCAGCCCTCGCCCGGCGGCATGCACGGTCCCGGCGTGCCCATGCAGCAGGCCGCGGGGATGCCGCACATGCAGCTGAGCCCGCAGGTGGCGGCGGCGCAGCTCGCGCAGCAGCAGCAACAGGCGCAGCTCATGCGGCAGCAGCAGGCGGCGGCGGTGGCGGCGGCGGCGGCGCAGGCGCAGCAGCAGCAGCAGGGCGGCATGGCGGCGATGGGGGTCATGGGGCAGGGGGCGCAGCAGCAGGTGGGCTTTTGGCGAACGGTGTGATGTTCAGCGTCGACCGTGTCCGATCATGAAATACTTCAAGTAATCGTGGTTGACGCTCCATCAAAGGCATGGTCAGGTACGCAAGGCTGGAAGTTTGCAATGGACCGCAACGTCACAATTCTAGTTTGAGGCAGCGGAGGCGCCACACATGAGTACACCACACGTGGTGCATCTCACAGCGCTCAGAGCAGCTCCACGTTGCACATTACATGAGAGATCACATGGGCGCATTGGCGGACGCATTCGCGCAAGACTGGCAGGGCGTGCAGGTGCTGCTGTACAGCAGATCTGACGACGACATTCGAGCCATCTTCACCGCGGAGAGAGACGCAGCGCGTGCTGCCGACACCGCGCAACCGTCCCGTACAACCATGAGCGCGCAGGCGTACGATGCAGCGTCCCTCTGTGCGGTCTCTATGCGGTGAGGATGATGCGGATGTTGTCCGCACATGTGCTGTATGGCGCTTGCACACGCCCTGCCAGTCTTGCGCGAGTGCGCCCGCTACTGCATCGATGTGCTCTCTCGTGGAGCATGCGATGCGTGGAGCTGCTTTGTGGTGTGTGAGAACAGCGCTCCCTCCGCGCGCGCCTGACGACGCCGCCAGTGCCCACTGTATGCTGTGGTGCATTTCTGCGCCAGGTGTGCGCGGCGTGGGCGCGGCGCGGCGCGGCGCAAAGCAGGTGCTGTGTGAACTGCAAGTGATGCCGACCGCGCTAGGCAACGTGTCATTCGACGCTGCATTTCGCAGTCGGATGTGCCCGCCGACCCCCCTGTGCTGCATGAGCTGCCTCATGGGCTGACGGGCACGCGCACATGGACGACGGTACCGCAAGTCACTCAGGCCATAGCGCTGCAAGCCACCGCACCGAACGGCGCAGCCGTACGCAGAGCGCACTCGGTTCGGTGATGCCTATGTACACCTCTCTTCCTCATGTGCGTCTCTCACCTGCGCTTTCTTTGCTGCTCGTTGGGCGCGTCTCGCACAGATGGGCGCCCAGGTCCTGTACCCGCAGCAGCAGCAGCAGCAGTACCTGCAGCAGCAGCAGCAGCAGCAGATGCGCGTCTACATGGGCCACCAGCCGCAGGTGCGCCCCGCGAATTCGAGTTGTATAGGCTAGTGTACAAGCTGCAGGTGCGAATTCGAGTGGTATAGGCTAGTGTACAAGTGTATGAAAGTACTTGAGGTCATGATCAGCATAGGCGTCATGTTCCGTGTAGTGTAGTCGCAGAGCGCATTACATTGCTGCTGCTGCGTAGTTGCCCTTTCAGGAGCCGCTACATGGCGGTGCCGCTGGCATCGCGGCCGACAGAGCGCTCACTAGTGTTTTGGAAGTACCCTAGGGATCGTCATCACGGCACCGTGAGCTGCAGCAGCGTCTGCGGTTGGCATCTGCGCCGTGTTATATGCTGTCATCTTTGAAGCACCATACAGCGGAGCGCCATAAGCAACGCTAATGTGCGGCAGCATTCACAAGTCGCGCAGTCGTAGTACCCAGCACCTGGCCACTGCCAAGGTGAAACCCCCGTGCTCGACTTTTCAGCATTCTTGGCCGCTTTCTGCATCGGTCCCTGAAGCGTGCTGGGCAGGCTGTCACACAGAGCCTGCGCTGACAAGCATGCGGAGGGCTAATTGCATCGCAACAGCGCCAGTTTGCCATGAGTGTATGATGTGCTATACGCTTGCTCAGAGCAAACCTTTATTTGCGCGTTGCCCACTCATACATGGCACCTGCTGCCGTGGACGGTGCTCAGCAGCTTCAGCGCTGCAGCAACAGGTGTTGCTAGCAACAGTCAGGCCAGGCTTGACATGTTCCTGATTTGGGCATGGCTCGCCGTGAAGAAAGCATATTTAACGCAGCACTGTAGAAATGCTGAATGCTAGTTTCACTTGCACAAGCATGCCTGTCGCGGAGTGCGTCTGTGGCGGCTCACAGCTGCAACGCTCGGTGCTGCAGCCTTTGCCCAGCATATACAATGCCGCTCGTCCATGCCTGCTGCTACGCGCACCAGCAACTGTGCCGTCAAAGCCTCCGCCAGCAGCTGCTGCTGTCTGTGTAAGCCATGCAGTAGACATCAACAAAATGCCACCTCTACGTGCCTATCAGCACTACTATATACCAGCAGAGCGGTCGTGCTCATGGCTGCCTTTGTTTGCGCGTCATACTTACAGCCTCCCTGCTCTGCGCTGTGCACTGCCGTCCGCAGCCCGGGTACCCCATGATGTACGCGCAGCAGGGCATGTATCCGCCCACTGCGGGCTTCATGCCGGTCATGCCGCAGCAGCAGGTATGCATGAAGTTGTACGCTGAGTATCTTTGAAATGTTCACTGCAGCAGCTGGTTGTAAGCTGCTGTCTCTGAGCTTTTCTTGCGGAGTCTGTTGAAGGTCAAAAAGCTGCTGCTGCACGACGTACGCGCGGCAGCCCGCTGCAGGCTGCATGCCGGTCATGCCGCAGCAGCAGGTACGCATGAACGAGGCTGTGCGTGTGTACTTGAAGTGCGTAGTTGAACCGCGCACTGCAGCAGCCGGTCGTCAGCTGATGTGTCATGCGGCATCTGATGCGGCGTCGTTTTTGCCTGTCGTTGACATTGCACGCGCGCGGCAACAGGGCCGTACCGGCGCCGCAAACAGCCGTCGTGGCTTGAAACACGCGCAGTACACAGACGCCTGTTCCAGTGAGCTGCAGTTTTGAGCGCATCTCATGCAGCGGAGGGCATCGCTGAGGTGCTTTTCTTCATCTCCTGCCTTTCTTCAACTGCTGAGCCGTGCCTCTCGCCGTCCCCGCCGCCCCTTTGCGCGCTTTGAAATCATGGCACAGCGCATGAGCATGCAGGGCATGGTGCCCGGCGGCGGCATGCTGGTGCAGCCGCCCCCCATTGCGCAGCAGGCGCCGCCGCAGCCGCCGCAGCAGCAGATGGCGCCCGTGCAGGTGCAGCAGGTCAGTGCGGCGCGCGGTCGGCGCTTGCGTGCTGCTGTTGAGGGCAAAGGGACGTTCAGACGATGGTTTGCGCGTTTTTGTTGGCGGCGAAGCACGAGCAAGTCCACAGTTCTAAATGCCGCCAGTCACATGCGTCAGCACGTGTGGCACACAGTGTCATGCACTGCCGAATGGCAGTGCGCATGTAGTGCGCTCTCGCAGTGCCCGTGTACTGCTGAAGAATTGTCATGTGCTGCAAGGCCTGCCGTGCAACTCCCTCTGCAACGCCCTGAGCGTGTCATATCGCTAGTGGGTGACGAACCAGCGGCGTAATGCTGCAGAGCGGAGTTGCTGTGTGGTGATTGCTGCACAGGTGCAGCAGGGGATGCACCGCGAGTATGAGTGGTGTCTGCTCTGTGCAAAGACTTCGCAACACCCATACCTGAATGCGTTGCGCCTCGACTAGGTCGTGGGTCTCCAGCCTGCAAGCCCTGCAATTGCCGCGCGTTGCGCGTGGCTCAGCTCGTGCTCCCCCCTCCCCCCCCCCCTTCTCAAGCGCTTTACGCACAGAGGACATGGCTTCAGCACCAACTTGCGGCACCCTTCTCGAGACTGACGCCCCCCCCCTTCCCCCCCCCTCCCCCCCCCCTCCCCTATATCGCAGCGCGTGCGCAAGGTGCTGGAGATAATGGACCCCAAGACGGGCGCGCGCGTCGACTTCTCGCAGGGCGCGCGCAGCACGCGGACGTCCATCTCGTCCACGGGCGGCGAAGGCTCGCCGGCACCGACGCAGCAGACGGCGCCGCCGCCGGCCAAGGCCGCTGTGACGCCGCCGCCGCCGCCGCAGGTGAGCAGGCGCTGCTGCCGCTGGCGCCGGAGTTAGTGTACCGTATGTATGCACTGCACTGTCTATAATAAAACATGCATATTCTTCCAGTGGCCGCCGATATGTTTGCATGGGACGGCGCAGCGCGTTCGCCAACACAATGCTCAGCAGATGCGGCCGCCGTCGCTCACTCCGCTGGCCCTGCCCGCTCGCGCCCGCTTCCGCGTCGCAGGCGGAAGCTTCTGCGTCGCCGCCCGTCGTCGCCAAGCGCCCCTCCGGCTCGAGCGCCGTCGCCAACGAGATGCTCGCCAAGTTCACGGCCGCAATCGGCGGCGCCAGGTCCTCGCCGGCAGCGGCGCCGTCGCCCGTGGCGCCCGCGCCTAAGGCTGCGCCAGCGGCAGCAGCAGCAGCAGCGGCGCCGGCAGCAGCGGCGGCGCCGGCGGCGGCGCAAGCGGCGCCCCCGGCGGCAGCAGCGGCGGCGCCGGCGGCGCCGGCGATGGCGGTGCCTGTCAAGGCCCCCATCGTGCAGCCGGAGCCGGAGGTCGGCTTCAGCTTTGGCAGTTTCGGCGGCGCGGACGAGGCTCAGGTGCGTGGCGCGGCGTCGCAGCGTCTTGTTGGTGAAGAAGGTGTTGAAGTTATTGTGCCACTGAAAAGAGCTTGGAAGGGAACAGGGGGGGGGGGGGCGCATCGGCAGGCGCCTTTGCCGCTGCGGCGTCGGTGTCAACGGCGGGGGTGCGCCAGAGTGCTGAGCGCTGCTGTAGCCCCATCTGACTTCCGACAACACGCGTTAGCGTGCAAGGCTATGCACACAAACGCCATCAGCAGAAGGGTGCGCATGGAGGGCCTTCATGTGAGCTGCTCCGTGTGGCTGCGAAGTGCAACAATGGGGACGAAACCATACGCGCATCAGTTGAAGTAGTTTAGTTCAAAGTGTGACTTACCGTTATGCAGCGTTCGTGTCCAGCGGCTGCGCCGGGGGTGGCGGGTGGCAGTGCTCGTCTCCCGGGGCACCCGCGTCGCGGCGACCTTTGAGCGCTGTCTCATTCACCGCTTTTCAAGCGCATCGAGTCGGTCCAGGCAGCTGCCTGAAGTGAGCCGGCGCAGGCACTGGGCAACACAGGGCCTGCCAGCTGACGCGCTGCGCTGTATGCATGCATATGTTTGTATACAAGCATGCGTGCATGCATATGCCCACACAGGCTACGCTCAAGCCTGTACCCACGTGCTGCATCGCCTGTGCCGTCCCTGCTTGCGCAGGCGTCGCCCACCAAACCGGCGGAGACCGCCAAGGCGGAGGCTGCGGCAGCGGCGGCGGCGGCGGCAGAAGAGGCGCGCAAGCAGGCGCAGGTACGGCCGCATGCGCAGCAGCAGCAGACGCAGCAGCGGTAGCATCCTGCGTTGATCAGTGGGGGCATTTCTTCATGGATGTCAAAATCGTGACATGTCCGTTTCCTGTTGCGTCTTGTAGCGTTGGGGTGTCCTACACGGCGCTGCAAAGAAGCTGCAGCACCCACGCGCGCGCGCGCGCTTGCCGTGGCAGCGGCAGATGTATGCCTCAGCGGCGTTATCGCTTCGTCATGGGTTATACCATACAGCATGAATGAGTTTAGTGCTTTTCCCATGTCTCGGGTTTGTGTCTGGCTTGAGTGTTGCAGCTCGCAAGTGATGCTTCCTCCCCGCCTCGGCAGCAGCAACGAGATGCGCGCAAGCAACCCGCGCGGCAACAGCGCAACTGCTGCAGCGTCCCGAGGGCTGCATCAGAGAATACCAACTGAGCAGCAGGCAGCCGCGCACATGTCGCACAGCAACTCAGCCATCATCACCCCATGACTGATTGAAATTTAGCTTGAGAGAGAGTGCGTTTCCTTCACCGCGCAGATGGCCGAGGAGCTGGACGAGCGGCTGCGCGCGGAGGCCGCCAAGCAGAAGGCCGCGGCCGAAGCGAAGGCCGCCGCCGATGCCAAGGCCGCCGCGGACGCCAAGGCGGCCGCCGCTAAGGCAGAGGCTGCCGCCGCTGCCGAAGCCAAGGCCGCGGCGGAAGCAAACGCCGCGGCGGAAGCCATGGCCGCTGCCGAAGCCAAGGCTGCCGCGGACGCGAAGGCTGCCGCAGATGCAAAGGCCGCAGCGGAAGCCAAGGTTGCAGCGGACGCCGCAGCGGCAGCGGCGCAGCGCGCGCAGGCGGCGGCGGACGCGAAGTCCGCCGCTGACGCCAAGGCCGCCGCGGACGCGCAGGCTGTCGCCGAAACGAAGGCCGCAGCGGAAGCTAAGGTCGCAGTTGATGCCAAGGCTGCTGCGGAGGCGAAGGCCGCGGCGGAAGCGAAGGCGGCGGCGGACGCGCGCTCTGCTGCGGAAGCCAAGGCTGCGGCGGACGCCAAGGCCGCCGCTGCTGCCGAGAAGGCGGCAGCGGACGCTGCCAAGGCGCAGGCAGACGCGAAGGCCGCGGCGGAGCAGGCGAAGGCGACGGCGGAGGCGGCAGCGCAGGCGGCCGCAGCGGAGAAGGCCAAGGTACCTAGCGACGATCGCGTGACTCCTGTGGATGGCGTGGCGCTGCTTGGCGACTTTCTTTTCAGCGCACGCCGCACGCGGACTGTCCGTGCGCCATCAGCGATGCATCGCCGGTGCGCCACCTTGGCGGCATCATTTGCAGGCGCCGCCAGCAAGCAGACGCAGCTCCCGCGCGACCCCTGCCGACAGTTTGCGTAGGTTGTCATTTTTTGAGCACTGCGGCAGACATAGCAGCTGCTGCGTGGTGCGTGTAGTCGCTGACTCGCCCGCGCGTCTGGCGCCGAAGTGCTGATCAACGTGAAGGACGGGCCAGGCCCGGAGCGTCGTGTGCTGCTGCATGCCAATTCGTTGGTGGCCTCGTGCGTGGCTTTGGAGCTACAGGGATGATGGCATCGCCAGTCCACAGTTCAGCTATTGATGAGTCACACTCCGAGTCTTTACTGATCTCGAACCGTCTATTGAGACGCACATAGAGTCACAGCCCGCAGCAGCGTTCCTTGAGCACAACACTCCATGCCCCCTCCCCCCTCCCCCCTTCGCGCACCGCAGCAAGCGGAGACAGCAGCAGCAGCAGCCTCAGCGGCAGCAGCGGCAGCAGCGGCAGCCAAGCCGCCAACGCCCCCCCGCGCCGCCTCCCCGCCCGCGCGCCCCCCCTCCCCGAAGCGCGCCTCTCCGCTGCCGACGCCTTCCGCGGCAGAGGAGCCCAGCGCCGCCGTCGCGCGCGGCCGCAGCAGCGCGCCTGACGACGCCGCAGCGGCAACGCCCGCTGCGGCGGCGGCGGGCGGCGCGTCGCCGGAGCGCTCGCGCAGCCGCTCGCCGCACAAGGGGCCCGCGCTCGGCGCCAAGGAGCGCCGCGCGCGCAGCCGCAGCCCGCGCGCGTCGCGCTCGCCGCGGCCAGGGTCCCCCCCTGTCGGCGTCAAGGCGCCGCCCCCTGAGTCCGACGAGGTGAGTGGGCGCATCGCCTGGCGCGCGCTGCATCGGAGTGGCAGTCGTCGCCGTGTTGTCCTTTTCGCCCCGGTGCACTGCGCTGCGCTCTGCGCTCGCGCTCCATTTCTCTGCTCTTGTTAGAGAAGCGGGTGAAGAAGCGAGCGCGCCGGCGACGGCTCCCGCGCTCTTGGAGCATGTCAAGTAGGGAATGAAGAGAGTTCTTGAGAACTTGGCTCTTTGCTTGAGACAGGTACACAATTTCCCGCGTGCGCCACGCGCACGTCGGCGTTGGTCGTTACGATGCGAGGTTATGCTCATCCCCAGCGCTCAGCATGGGGACGGCCGTCCACTCCGCTGAGCACTGCGCTGCCGGCGCGCCTTCACCCTGCGCACCTTCCTCACGCCCGCTCTCTCCCGCCGCCGCTGCCGCCGCCGCCGCCGCCGTCGTGCAGCCCGAGGACAGCTGGGAGCGCCTCGAGGAGAAGCCGCCGACGATCGTGGACGCTCCCGCGCCCGCCGCCGCCGCTGCCGCGAGTCCCCCCACTCTGCGGCCCGGCGGCGGCCTGCGCGCCCCCGGAGCGATGCTGCGCCCCGGAGCGTCACTCATGCGCGGCCCCGGCGGGGGTTTGGGGGGGGGTCCCCCCGCTGCGTCTGCGCAGCCGGCGGCGGCGCGCGCGCCCGGCGGCGGCGGCGGCGCTGCCGCGGCGCCGCCGCCGCCGCTGCCGTCGGCCGACGAGAAGATCGGGTCCAAGGACTCGGGGCGATGGGTGTACTCGAAGGAGGAGCTCAAGCGGTTTATCGGCATTCGCGACAGGCCGGAGGGGCTCGCGTCGTTTGACATTGTGGAGGACGCGGCGCGCGGCGGCGGCGCTAAGGACAGCGGCAGGTGGGGGCACGCGGGGAGGGGGTCATGGCTGAGCGGTGGTGCTGGGCGTGGGGGGGGGGTGGGGGGTTGGGGGGGGGGCAGCCTGTTTATGGTTGTAGTTGTGAGCAGGGGGATTGTCGCAAACGATGCTTCTCTGCAGGACTTGATAGTTTGCGGTACGTGATGTCACGGGGGGGGGGGGGGAGGATTGAGTAGCTAGATGCGCCCGGCGTGCAGGTTGCCCAGGCCACAAGTTGCAATGCCATCAGGGCGCCATGACGTGCCAATTTAGAAGTCCATTACCGTGCTCATGTAATTAAATTGAGGTCTCACCTACCACTGCGATGGTGCTGTCGCAAGCAGCCATGGCAGGCTCAATCACAACGGGATCAACATGCAGCTGACATTCTTCGCAACAGAGTACTCGGCCAGAATCTGAGTCATTGGGGCAGAATCTGAGTCGTCACCCGCGCGATCTCGACACCACGAACCAACATTCAAACTGACTTCGCTGCTCGCATGCCCCGGACTGTGCGCTCAGGGCCGGCGGCGGCGGCGGCTTCCGCAGCGGTGGCGGCAGCGGCGGCGGCGGCGGCCAGTACGATCGCGGCGGCATGGGCGGCGCGTTCCAGGACCGTTCCGGCGGCGGGCGCGGCGGCGGCAACTACGGGCCTCCAGGTGATGCCTACACGTGTCATTTGCTATGTACTGTGTGCAGGGGGCTTCAGGACTGCCATGGCCACTTCGGGTCTGCTCTGAGCCTCAGCCGGCTTGAGAGGCCTTACCTCCTATTCATGCTTGGCAGTACCCGTTTTTGGAGTCCAAGACGATCGCGGCACGCCAGTGGCTGGTTACAGCAGTGCCGCGCGTGTGTGTGGTGGAATGCAGATGTGTCTCTGGTGCCGGAATCAGTCCGACTCTGCGCCGGCGCAGCCCTTGCCAATCTGTCTGCAGCAGAGCCTCTGTTAGAGCAGGCATGGTCTACTGCACGGCGGCTTCACAATTCTTTTCGGGCTTCTGCGCATATGCCGTCATTTGTGGCCTGCGCTTTTCATAAGAATAGATGCATCAGACGGCGGCGCAACAGGCGGCAGGTGGTACGTTGTTTATCGTCACCATTTGCTGCGAGAGTCTCATGCCAGATTTCACGGAAGCGTGCTGCGCAGTATCCTGATGCTGTACACTACAGGCGGTCAACGCGCGTACACTCTCATTCCTCCCGCGCTTTGAAGTACGTTGACTCCATAGCGCTGACATCGCCGCCTGCAGCATGCGTTTTTACATGCGCAGTGATGCGCCGTTTGCGCCACAGGTGCTCTCATCAGTCGGCTGTCCTGACAACGCTTGCAGTGCTCGAGAGGCATCATTATCAAGGTCTCAATGCACCGCGCAATCTGTCCCATTGCTTCGCCTCTGCGTGGTGCCCCCTACTTGCCCCCCCTGCTGGGAGCCTTGTGCCCTCACTGCATTTGCAGGCGTTGGTAGCGGCGGCGGCGATTTAGCAAAGCAACGCTCCCCGTGGCGATTCCCATCCCTCAATGATTCTCTCTGCGCCCCTCAAACCTGCAGCCGGCGGCGGCGGCGGCGGCGGTGGCGGCGGCGGCGGCGGCGGAGGCGGCGGCTCTCAGTGGAGCCGCGGTGCGAAGCTGCCGCCCGCACCGCCGCAGCAGCAGGGCGGCGGCGGCGGGCGCGGCGGCGGCCCGATGGGCGGACGCGGCGGCATGGGCGGTCGCGGCGGCGGCCGCGGCGGCGGCGGCTACAGCGCCGACCTGTTTGACGGCCCAGTCGAGCCCCTGCAGGCATCCGCCAACAGGTGCGTGCGATGACTCAGCTGACGGGGTAGGGCTGCGGCGCTATTGGCGCGGCGCCTGCTTGCGCAGCAGTGTAGTCACTACGGATTACGGGGGGGCGGCAACAGCAGCTGCGGCAGCGCTGACCTTTGTGAACGCGGCCACCCTGCCTTGTGCCGCGCGACGCGTGCGCTTCAAAGGTCACATGCAGTACAACAGGGTAGGGCTGTGGCGCTACTGGCGCGGCCGGCGCCTGCGCAGTAGTGTAGTGGGCTGCGGGCTGCGGGCGGCGGCGGCGGCGGCGGCAGCGGCGGCTGCGCTGACCTGGCTGCTGGCCTTTGCGTCCTGAGACGTGCTGCGCAGTGCGTGTTTGACGGGCCCGTCGAGCCGCTGCAGGCACCAACAGGTGCGGTGACTGGGGTGACAGGGCAGAGAGCGGCCAGAGACTGGCGGGGCGCTCGCGAAGTAGTGTAGTGTGTAGCGTGGTTGTGGTTGCTGTTGGCGGCAGCGGCAGCGGCAGCGGCGGCGGCGACAGCGCTGACCTTTGTGAACGTGGCCGCCCTGCCATGTGCCGCGCGGCGCGCGCGCTTCAACGTTTGTAGTGCAAACGGCTGAGGGCGGCTGGCCGTCGGAGTGCGCATGGCGACGCAGTGCTCGTCACGGCATTTTCCCCACAGCATAACTTGCCGGTGCCTGCGTGGGCTCCTGGTGCCTCGTGGTTTCCCTCAACGCGCAGCGTCAAGCGTCTCCCCTGCAGAGCACAGCTCTTGCGCGGCGCCGCACGCACGTCTAGCTTGCCTCTCCCCACTCATTGAGATCGGTAAGGCTGGGCAGCACGCTGAAGAAACGAGATGAGCCAGGCATAACCGAGCAGCGAATTCTGCTGCGACTTTTCTGCAGCACTTGGCAGTGCCTGCGCGTGACTTGCATGTGCAGCAATGCTGATCAATGCAAGTCAACACCAGAGGCTGCATCTCACCGCCGCTGGACGCGAGCATTTGACACGTGATCAGGCAACTCACGACTTGGTTGTATTGCAAACCAGACTCGTGCAGATATAAAGCCCAGAAAGTTAAATGCTTCTGAGAAAGTTACCCATCAAAAACTAATACTTCAGCCATCTCCTCGCAACGCCGCAGCCTGATGGCATGCAACACTTGCCCGCCTCGTGCATGACTCACCCGCGCCGTTTATATATACTACACATTGCACCAGGTGGGTGCCGGTGAAGGACACGTCGCCGCTCGCCAAGATGACCAAGGTCGTGCAGGGCATCCTGAACAAGATGACGCGCGAGAAGTTTGACCGCCTCTCGCAGCAGCTGCTCGAGATCCCGATGGAGAGCTTTGACATGCTCAAGGCGCTGGTGGAGCAGGTCTTTGACAAGGTGCGTGCGAGCAGTGCCGCGTCAATTGCTCTCTCTTTGCATTCTTGCTTCAGTGTGGTTAGTTGAAATGAAGCGCGCTTGGCAGCCGGCGCTGGTTTACCATGACGCGGCAGAAGTCTAGCTCATTGAGAGTCGTCAATAGAGGAATTGAAGGTGATTTTTGTCTAGCGAACAAACCCATGACGATGTAGAGGCTTTGTTCCGGCAGCTCCTGATGCTGCGCATGCGACTCCAAGATACATCCCTGCATCACACGTTGAATCACTTGTATGTTCCACCACCACACCGGCAGCCAGGCGTTATCACCACCTCAAATACGGATGGGAACGTGCATGCAATCTTTGCACTCGAGCGCACAATTGTACAACACCATCAAGTGGTGGTGCGTCACCTGATCAAATGGACTTCCATGTACTGAAGTACACAAACACTCACAGAGCACTGTTCCTTGCCCCCCTACTCCCCCCGACCGTGCTCCGCCGCGCGCCCGCTCGCAGGCCATTGAGGAGAACTTCTTTGCGGACATGTACGCGGATCTCTGCGTGCGCCTGCACAGCCAGAGCAGCGGGTGGACCTTCATCAAGGTACGCATGGGAACGATTCCGCTCGTCACGGCACCGCTGCACAGCCATGACTGCGCGTGACACCCACACATGCGCATGTCACACGCTCACGGCATCACCTAGGCTATAATGAGGGTCATGCAAGTTTTGGACGCCCCGCCGCCATGTTGCGCACTTGCACACGTCACGCGCTTACAGGATCACCTAGGCTAGAACGAGGGTCATGCAAGTTTTGGATGCTTGCCGCCGGTTGTCAATGAGCCGCTGAGCCGTGTGTTCACGCGTGCATGAATCGTGGCTCACCAGCTGCCCTCCAGTGTCGCTCATTCTAACCCTAACCCTCACCCTGACCCTGTAGGTCGTGCAAAACATGGACGCCAACCAGTGGTGCTACATCACGGACGTTGGCGTGGACACAGAGGTGGTCGGCCCCTTTGACACGTGAGTCCTGTGTATTTCAAACTTGAAGTCTTTATCACGACAGCAGGCACGAGCCCCTGCAGTGTACGCTGCGCGCTTGCCGTGAGGAGCACTGAGTCACGCTCTTTTTGCAGGCGCTAAACGCAACGAGAACGCCACACGGGTGCGCGTCTGGGGTGATGCAGAGTTGTGGCCATAACTGCGACTCGACAATGCTGCCCTGATTGTCAATGCTGGCGGCACAAATCTTACCGACGCGCGGCCGTTGAGAGGGCTGATAGTTGCGGGCTGGTACCGCAAATCGTTGAGGACGCCAGGCGATACTGCATGCCTCGATGACATCGCAGCTGATGAGCGTTGCGCCTGAGTGTACACTGTTTCGCGTGTGGCATCAAGGTAGTCGCTGGCAGCCGCAAGGTTCAGCCAAGAGGGCCAGCCTGCAGGCGCGGATGGGTGATGTAAGAAACGCCTTGTCATGTGCCCCGCGCTGCGTCACAGTCACCTGGAATCCATGTTCACGCGCAGTCAACCTGAAGTCACGCTCACACGCGTTCTGAGGCGCAGCCCCGAGGAGGCGATCGCGGCGGCGACGGACGAGGCCAACGCGCCGCAGTCCATCCCGCTTTGTCTTCATTCTCACCCTGACGCTTCACGGTGACGTGCCGCACATAACGTCGCCGTCACCTGGAATCCATGTGTCGCGCAGTCTACTTGAAGGTACACGTTGAAGTCATGTTCCCCCTCCCCCCTCCCTCCCGTCATGTCCGCGGCGCAGTCCCGAGGAGGCGATCGCGGCGGCGACGGACGAGGCGGGCGCGCCGCAGCCCATCCCGCGCCCGTGCGACATGGAGCTCGTGCGCCTCATGATCAAGGACAAGAAGTTCATCAAGGTGCTGCGCGCCAAGACGCCGGGGAGGGGCGGCGAGGGGGAGGGCGAGGGGGAGGGCGAGGGGGAGGCGCCGGCGGAGGAGGGGGAGGTCGTCGCGCCGACGCCGTACTACTGCGTGTTCATGAGCGAGGAGGAGGGCCGCGTGCAGTACTCCGTCAGCGAGGTGAGCGCTGACGGGGGTTCGCAGCAATAGCTGAACTTAGAAGTGAAGTTTCAGCACGTTCGCCGTACTACTGCGTCTTCATGAGCGAGGAGGAGGGCCGCGCGCAGTACTCCGTCAGCGAGGTGAGCGTCGGATCAAGAGTTGAAGTTGGCTGTGAGGCTTCACGCACGCCGTTCCACAGTTTCACGCACGCCGTATCACTGCGTGTTCATGAGCGAGGAGGCAGTGCTCTGTCAGCACGGTGAGCGCCGGAGCAGGGGGGCTGCGCAGCAAGAGTTGAAGTTGGAAAAGAAGTTTTGCTGCGTGCGCCGTATTACTGCGTCTTTATGAGCAAGGTGAGTGTCTGATCAAGAGTTGACGTTGGCTGTGAATTTTTACGCACGCCGTAATACCAGTACTCCGGCGAGGTGAGCGTCTGACCGGGGCGCGCAGCAAGAGTTGAAGTTGGAAGTTTTGCTGCGCGCGCCGTACGCTGCCGCTGCGCGTTCGCAAGCGCGGACGAGGGCCGCGCGCAGCACTGCATCATCGAGTTGAGCGCTGCAGCCAAACTTCAGCGCGTGCACTCCACCAGTGAATTGGTTGCTTTGAGTGAGTGCGGCAGAGAGCACAGGGGTGGGTGGATGCGGCAAGTGCAGCGCGGCTGCGCCTTGTGCCACGCCATCAGGTCTAGAACATGAGTTCAACAACTGCCTGTCTAGAACATGAGTTCAACAACTGCCTGTGTGCAAAAAAAAATTCGAATTAGTGAGGTAACGCTGCAGCTGCGCATCAAATACTTAGAAGTATGAGCGATGAAATTTGAAGTGCGGCCTAGTACATGGGCTGTTCTGCCGCAAGCAAGAATGGATGTAAGAAAGAACATGGAGACCAAAAGAGCGGCGTGGTGGAGGAGGCCTGGGGGTGGGAGACATGGTGTGTGTGTGCTGCTTTTTCTGTGCCGCCCTCCTAATTGCGTCATGGACGGCACATGCGAGGTGCTCTTGCGCTGCTGTGGCGTGCCCTGGTTGTCGTCTGTGATGCACTAACCTGCTACTGCCACCTGTGAATGTCGTGTGAACGTCCGCTTCGCACTGCGCAGGAGGCCTTTGGCTCCGAGGACCAGGCTCGCGAGCAGGGCACGCGCAAGACGCAGCTGCGCACGCAGCTGCTCAACCGCTGCCAGCAGGAGTTTGAGAAGTTCGAGAGCGAGGACGTGTACCAGGTATGTAACATATCGTATGTGGCATGAAGTGCTGCTCAGGGGCTCAAGTTCGCTGTTTCCCGGGCGGGCTGGCTGTAGAGAGTGTCAATGCAGCCGGCGTTCACACAAGCCACTTCAATTTCAATGTGGGCAGCCTTGTGTTACTGCGGTGTGCGGAAGGCCACTGGAAGCATCGGGACATAACGCACCGATACGTTTGATCGCTGACTTTCAGGCAGATCGTGCAAATGCAGCCCGCGTGCACAGACAAGCACGTGCGGCATCAAGTATCGTACCTCCCCCTTTCACTTCAAAACGCTTGAGAGTTCACAGTGCAGGCAGGTGACGCAGAGCACTGACGCCACCGTCGCTCTCTGCATGCGCTATCTCCGCTGTCTGTGCGCACAGGAGCTCGAGGACGAGGTCAAGGCCTACAGGGCCAAGCCGTCCAAGGACCAGGATGAGCACAACTTCAAGATGGAGGAGTTTGCGGGGCGCCGCATCAGAGTGAGCTCAAGCGCCCCCCTGCGTACCCTTTATCCTCTCAGAATCAAGCGCCCCCCTGTGTACCCTTTATCCTCTCAGAATCAAGCGCCCCCCTGTGTACCCTTTATCCTCTTGCAATGATTGCGTTTTACCAAGGCAGCAGCGTATGAGTCACTGTATGACGAAACGGTGCCAATTACAGCGCTGAGGTTTACAAATGCGTCAAGGTGAGCCCAACCGCCCCCCTGGTGCACCCTTAATGCTCTCAACATTGGTTGCACTTGACGAAGGTCAAATGGCAGTGTACAACGAAAGCGTGCCATTACAGCGCCAATGTCTATCAACGCAACAGGGTGAGCACGAGCGCGCCCTTATGTAGCCTATTATCCCTCAAATTTACATGTTCCACTTCACCAAGTTCAGGCGGCAGTATGTCGAGACCGTGCCAAATACAGCGCCGAGGTGGCCGAATGTGCCACCTTTTATCCCCTCAAAATGGTTGCGTTTTACTAAGTTCATGCGGCAGATGACGAAGAAAACGTGCCAAGTACAGCGCCGAGGTGTACAAACACATCAGGGTGAGCACATCTGCCCTCCTGTATACCCTTTATCCCTCAAATTGGTTCCACCTTACTCAGTTCAGCGCACGACGACACCGTGCCAAGCGCTGCGTTAAGTTGTGTGCATGTGCCACTTGATCCGTGGCCGAGGTCAGCAGAGCCGAATGCGTCTGCAGTGGCAATATGCTTGTGCACACAGAATTGGCAGTGGGCTTTTGCACACTGGAGCCTGCACTCAAACGTGTTCGCAACTGCTGCACGTCTGTTGGTCGGCTTCGTCGCCGAGGGTTGCCCGCCTCAGACTGCAGCAGGTGGAATGAGACAACGCACCCATTCGGTGGCGCATCAGTACCGCCGCAGCAAGCAAGCCTGGCTCTTGCAGTATAACACGGTCGCATGCAGCTTTGCGTCAAATGCTTGCAAACTCGTGGTGCCTCATGGCATTTTTGGGAGATGCGATCTGCTGTGAGTTGAGCGCCGCAGGCAGCTCGCGCCAAAGCCACCAGCTTAATGTGCTCGTTGCCATATAGTTGTACCAGCCGAAGCGGCAGCGCCAGGTGATGCTCAACGGACATCTTGGTCCTACAGGCTCGCAGTTCGGGCCATGATGACCACATGCCGCTTGAACTGATGGCGCCTGCAGCTGGCACCTGGTATACTGAAGTACTTTGAAGTATGCGTTGTTGCTTAGTTTCTGATCAAGACAGATGGGCTATGCTGCTCACACGAAGATAACATCTGCCGCAGAAGTGTTTGTGGATGCTGCTTGTCGCCCTAGCTTACTGCAGCGGGACTGGCAGGTGATGTGGTGCGCCGAGTGCAATTTGCTCACACTGCCTCAACCATCAAATACCGCGACGACCATCACAGTTGCAAGCACATATCATGCCCACCCATATATGTTGCGCTTTTGCTGCACGCCGCAGCTGAGGCACTTGCATGCCGTATGGAACACATGTGCCTCTAGGCGTCCGCGCCACACGATGATCTCACCAACCAGTGTTGCCTGCTGCATTAATTAGTCACCTTCCGGTGCACCGGCGTGGCATCAATGTGTGGACAAAATAATATAGAAGTATGTAACAACTACCACACTAGCCGCACCTTGTCACCTAGAGCTCTACTATCTGTTGATTCGTTTCCATTTAATGGTATGCCCTCAACCTGTTGCAATTGTGTGCATGGTTTGCTGCCTCTTGCTGCCGCGCAGCTCAAGCGGCGCATGCTGGGCAACATTCAGTTCATCGGCGAGCTCTTCAAGAAGGAGATGCTCAAGGAGAACATCATCGTCATGTGCGTGCAGAAGCTGCTCAACGCGGAGGAGGTGAGCGCCCGCAACCTGCACTTCATGCTGTTATTCTGGTATCACTGCGCAATTATCATGCTGCATCACACACACGTCCGAGGACGGTACTACTGCTCTGTGTGCAGTGTGTGTATGCACGCGTGCCTTGGCCCGTGGCCGCGCCAGTAGGTGCTTTGCACATAGAGGACCCCTGTGACCGAGCACGCATACACGGCACATCGCAGCGCTTGGCAAAGGGCGCTGTCATGTCCGTGCTGCTGGGTCATTTGTTTCTAAGAAAGGCTTTGATTTTTTGACTTGTGTTGATGATCGGATTTGCACTACGACACGCGCGCATGTTTGCCCATCAAAGTCCACGACGGGCGCGCGGAGGCATGCGCTGCATGTGCGCGGATGTGTCCTTGTACCATGGGCGCGGAGCATCATCACAGCGTACACACACTCATGGCACTTTTCCTGCGCCAACGCTGTACCGCCTTAGCAAATCTCGACATGGAGCGGTTGAGTGTCAGCAACATGCACACGTGCCGCGCGTGTTGCGTGTCTTACACATTGTCGCGTGCTTGAGGCTGAGCGCCAGCACGTGTGTATGCCGTAGCGTAATACACACCGTATGCCTTGGCGTGCCGCGCGGCCGCAGGACAAGCCGCCGGGCTTCAAGTTCAAGTCCGGGAAAATCGACGAGGAGAACCTGGAGGCCATGGTCAAGCTGCTCAACACCAGCGGGAAGGCGCTGGACAAGGGCCGCAACAAGGTATTCAAAGCTGAAGAAGAACGTGCTTGAGTGATTACCTGCAGTACGCCGCGCGCGCTATGTTGGCTTGGCTCTTCGCCACCTCAGTGGTATAGGCGCTGGACAAGGGCCGCACCAAGGTCTTGAAGTTGAAGTTGGAACTTATTTGAGCACTTCCACGGCAGTGTGCCATGCGCGTGCGCGCTGGCGTGGCCTCATCTCCGGGGACTCCCCTGCTTGTTCGAGCACTTCTACCGCAGTTTGCCATGCGCGCGCGTGCTTCCCCGGCTTCGTCTCAGGGGCCCCGCTGATTGCTCACGGCAATCTTTTCCAGGGGCATCGTGGCTCACGAAAACGTCTGTTGGGGACACTTTGGCTCAGGGTTAGGGTTAACGTCGTCGTACGGCACGTCGGCGCTCCCAGTTCATTTGAGTCGCAAGGGAGTCGAAGGTTTTGAGTCGCAAGGGAGTCGAAGGCGCAGGTGCGCGCTCTCGCTCTCCCCTGCGCTGCAGGGGTGCGGCGGAGGTCGCCATTCCTGAACGATTATGAGGGTGCAACTGCGCACTTTTCTGTGTGAGTGACTGTCCCCCAGGCGTTGCCAATGTCAATACTCTTCCTGTAGTTCGCGACTGATCTCGCCAAGTCTCTTGGTAGCACACACCAGGGGTGCGTGGTGAGTTCAGCGCAAAGCAGCCGTGCTTGAGTGCTCCATCAAGGGTACACTGTGTACACTTGGCAGAGCAGCCTGCCCCCTGCCCACCGTCGACAAGCACGCTCTTGCGGCTGCCTTCGCAGCGAGCGCCCCTCTGCAGCATCAACGCGTCTGTGCGCATGGACGCTCTCTTTCAACTGCGGTGCGCAGCACAGTTGAGCAGCACCTCATTTTATCAACACATCAAGCGCTGCCAATACACGTGTGCCCTGCGCGCCCGCTGCCGCCATGCGCCGGGCCTGCCTAATGGTTTCAGCGTCGCACAGGTGCAAAGCAACCTTCATCTAGTTCTGAGGGTGTATACCTACTGTAGTCTACACTGACCAGGCACAGAGCGAGGGTGAGCGGTGATGCTGACTGAGTCTCCCGCACATATACATACATACCTCACGAGGTGCGCGGTGACGCTCACGGATTCTCCCGCTCGCCCGCCGCCGCCGCCGCCTCCGCAGGCCAAGGCAAGCGAGTTCTACCAGCTTATATACCATATACCCACTGTGTTGAGGGTGCAAAACGATGCTGACGGATTCTCCCGCTCCCCCCTCCCCCCCCCCCCCCCCCCCCGCGCACGCCGCCGCTTCTGTACCAATGCAGGCCAAGATGAACGAGTTCTACAAGCTGATGGAGCGCCACGGCAAGGACGCCAAGCGCGTGAGCTCGCGCCTGCGCTTCATGATCGGCGACCTCCTCGAGCGCCGCGCCAACAACTGGATACCGCGCCGCAAGGAGGAGACCGCCAAGACGCTCGACGAGGTGAGCGGCGCGTGCTGAGCGCTGATGAGCGATACTCGCTGAGCTCGCGGCGATGTACTAGTAGCGCTTAATGACAGGTGATAAATCCTCGAGCGCCGCGCCAACAACTGGGTGCCGCGCCGCAAGGAGGAGACCACCAAGACGCTCGACGAGGCAAATGGGGGCAGCGCTCCACGCGAGTGCTAAGCGCGAGCGCTGATATACTCCTCGTTGAGCTCGCGGCGATGTACTAGTAGCGCTTAATGATCGGCGACCTCCTCGAGCGCCTCGCCAACAACTGGGTACCGCGCCGCAAGGAGGAGACCGCCAAGACGCTCAACGAGGTGAGCGGCGGCAGCGCGCCGCGCGCGTGCTGAGCGCTGATGAGATAGCAGGACGTGATGGTGATGCAGAGTTATTTGGTCAACTGTGTCAGAGCATGCTTTTTCTGGTTTTTGATTTGGAAATTTTTTGTCTGGTTTTTGATCTATACAATCAAAAACCAGAAAAAGCATGCTCTGGCACAGTTGACCAAATAACTCTGCATCACCATCACGCAGATATTTGTCATTGTAATTTTTTACAAAAAGTTACAAAGACAAATATCTGCGCGGTACCATGAGCTGCCGAGGTGAGCGGCAGCGCTCCGCGCGCGTGCTGAGCGCTGATGAGTTGTAGAGAACGAGACCGCGCGGTGATGCAGCGCTGCTCGATTCACAGTGTCCGGCCGTGCAAGTGCTGAGCGCTCACGAGAACGAGGCCGCGGTGATGCGGTGCCCCAGTTCTACGGTGTATCCGACCATGACTTCTCTGAACTTGTATGTGAAGGAACGCCCGGGCGCGCCGCCACGAGCTGCTGCGGCTAGAGCTGAGCGGCCTTTGTGTGCGACTTTCAAGCGGGACTTGGGATGCATCAGCCAACCAAACGGCCGCGCCTGCGTGCGCGCTAATGGTGACTCCTGGGATGTCGCTTGACGGGGAAAATGTAGTGCGCTGCCGCGCGCGCCACCAGCATGCGCACTCCTGAAGCCCTACGCCGCATCGGCGCTCAGTGTCAGGAATCATCTGAATGTACATTGTGCTGCATCAGCAGCAATTTGCTCCGCGCATACCGCGCGCATACCCGGACGCTGCTGTTCAAGCTGTCAAATGAGTTCCCATTGTACGCGCCGCCATGCTCTGGAAGGCACACGTCCCTCACCCCCCCCCCCCCCCCCCCCCCCCCCATGTCCCCTTCATGTGCCGCGCAGATCCGCAAGGCGGCGGCGGACGAGGAAGCCGCCAAGGGCGGCGGCAGGGGACCCCAGCGCGGCGGTCCGCCGCCGTCCGGCCGCGATCGCGACCGCGGCGGCGGCGGCGGAGATGCCCGCGGCGGCGGCGGCGGTGGCGACGCGCGTTACGGGCGCGGCGCGCCCCAGGACTTCAGGTGCGTTACTGACTGCGCTGTAGTTCGAGAAGCCGCTTCATGACTTTGAGGTAGTGGGACTGATCTGGCATGAGTCTGGCCGCGATCGTGACCGCGGCGGCGTAGTGGCGGCGATGACAGCGGCGGCGGCGGCGACGTGCGCTACGGCCACGGCGCTCTGCAGGACTTCAGGTGCGTTACTGACAGTGCTGTAGCTCAAAAAGCCGCTTACATTACTTTGAGGTAGTAAGACTCATGCAATGAGTCTGTCCGCGATTGTGACCGCGGCGGATTGGCGGCGATGCCAGCGACGGCGGCGGCGGTGGCGATGCGCGCTACGGCCGCGGTGCGCCGCAGGACTTCAGGTGCGTAATACCAGCTCAAGAAGCCAGTCATGCAATGACTCCGAGAAAGTCAGCCTATCTTGTTCTGCTTTGAGAACGTCAGCATATCTTGACTGCGATGGCCATTTGCCTGAGCTATGGCCGCGGCGCGTCCCAGGACTTCAGGTGCGTGACTTTACTGTAGTTGAACTGTAGTTCAAGAAGCCTGTTTGAGTTCTTTGAGGTGGTCAGACTGACTGTGTTGATATGAGCGTGCGGACTTCAGGTGCGTGACGGTACTGCATGTAGTTCAAGAGGCCAGATCAATGCTTGAGGTAAGAAGTTGGGCTGTGCTGATTGGAGCGTGCCAGTGACCATGTCCCCGTGGTGCGCAGCCGCGGCGCGCCAGCCGCGGTACAGGAGCCCAACAAGTCACGTCTGATGCACTGAGGCGATTTCCTGTGTGTCGGTCTCAACGCGACGCTGGCCGCATCGAGTGGCATGCACTAGCACCTCAGGCGTCGCGCTCGTCCGCCGCCGTGTGGCTTGCTGAAGCAGTCCGCACAATGCATCATCAGTGACAGCAGCAAACGGGCTACGCGCTGACACCCCGACCCAACCCTCCCCTCACCCTTACTTGACCCGACCGTAGCCCTAACCCTAATCCTACCTAACCCTACCACTGGCCCTGTCGGTCAGGTCTGCGGACGGCGGGCGGCGGCCCAGCGGCGGCGACGCGCGCAGCGACTACCGCGGCGGCGGCGGCGGCGGCGACGCCAGGGGCGGCGGCGGCGATTACCGCGGCGGCGACGCACGGTCAGTGCTCAGCATGGATGAACTCTGAGGCTGATGCGTTGTACTATGAGTCGTAGCCCCCGCATATACGTGTTTGCGTGCAGTCGGAGACAACGAACGGGGGCGGATGAGTTGTGATGCAGTCGCGGCTGCCCGTGTCAGGCTCTTGCGTGCAGCTAGGGGCAGCGAGCGGTGGCAGGGTTGTCAGCCGCAAAGCCCCTGGGGCGCCAGGGGGGGCGCACTACTGGCACCGCAGCAAACGCCGCAGTGGTGCTCTCTGCAGCGACCGCACAAGCTGTAAGGCAAAACTCTTTCTTATTCTTTTACCATCCTGTCATGAATACGAATCCTCCTCATCGGAATTACAGCCAGGGTGAGCCTGCGCTCAACGGCTCACGACTCCGTTTTTGAGGGAGCAGCAGCGCAGCACAGGCTGCCCCATGCACCGCTGTCACCGCTGGAAGCTCGCGGCACAGTGCGATTCACCAATCACAGGTTCACCCGCATCATTAGTCCCTCACAATTCGTCGCCTGATGTTCATAAAACCTGCTTCTGGCCCGTGTTTAGGGGTGCGCCCATGCAAAGGGGCGACGGCATGCGCGGCGCGCCTTCCGGTGGCGGCGGCGGCGGCGGCGGTGGCGGCGGAGGCGGCGGCCTGCGGCCGCAGCAGCCGACGTCCGCGCTCAGCGGCGGCTTCCGCGGCGGACCCCCCGGCGGCAGGTACGGTACCCACTGCAGTACGCTTCGCAGGTGCACGCTTTTTGCTGGCATGAGCAGGTAGGTCAGTACGCTGAGTATTGGGGGGGTGACACGCCGGACGGAGGGTGGGAGCTGGCGGTCTGAGCAGGTGCAGGCGCTCGTGTAATGCCCCCCCCCCCCCCCCCCCCCAGGTGCAGAAAATTGGGGATGTGCGATATTGTAGAGGACTGTGTGCTGGGCTCATCATGGCACAGACGGCAGTGCACACCCCTTTGAGAGGCGGGCCCGGCCTGCTGTCACTCATGAGCGCGTCCTACGGCGTGATTTCTCTTGTGGAATGTGCACTAATTACGGTGGCTTGCGCGCGTCCGTCAGACTGCTGGAGTATGCTTGAGTTTTCGGCCGTCGGTGCTGCTACTGGCCGCGAGCGTTCCGTGCCTGTGCCGCAATTTACACATCACCTCTTGCGACGCGACCATCAAGAGGGAAGTCATCCGCTCCGTTTTTCTCACATGTGCGCATTGTGTGGACCCAAAGCATGGCGCTCAACCTTGTTGAACTTGAACTTTACAGGGAGCCTCAGCAAGCAGCACCGCAAGCTGGCCCCTCTGGCGGCCTCAGGAGATCAGGGCCTTCGCAGGAGTCTCTGCGCCAGGCGCAAGCATCACCGCCGCCGCCAGCGGTATTATCGCCTGACGGTACGTTCTTGCATGAAACCTAGCTAGCTGCATTCATAGAGATTGCACTTGTCGGGGTTCGTGACTGCAAGAGTGGCCTGTCATGCGTGGCAACCCAGCTGCCTGGTGCATGTTTCCGCGCATTTGTGTGCTTGGGGAAGTATCTCATACGTCATTTGTGGCTTGTACATAGGCAATGCCACAATGCAGACGATCCGTGGTTGCAATTTACGGAAAACCGTTGGAGACGCGTCCTGCGACTTGGACAGGCGCCGCACTGCTGTTGCTGGTAGGGCAGCGGTTCGAAAGCAACCAGTGTAAAGCATTGCTGTGTCGCCCTGTCCGTACGCCGTGCTGCGCCGGCTCTGTCCTCCTGCTGCTGCCTCGCCGGCCATGCCGCATGCTGGCGCGCGCCGCCGACTGGCCGCGGCGGCACCTCTCTGTGAGCACGCAGCCAGCGGGTATGATGCTTGAAACCCTCTGACGCACTCTCCGCGCATGCCTGTCGCTGGTTGCCTGACATCTTTTGCCGGTGCGCGCGCGCATTGCGATTGACCCCTCTCCACTCACATCAGCGCCTGACAAAGCGACAGCGCAATAATATCGCACTGCGCAAATTCTTGCGTTAGCCCCGCGCTAGCACATAGAAGCAGTCCGGTCTCGTCGTCCCTGCCTGACGTGGTCATCGTCCTGACAGTGCCTGATGTTCCTTGCGTGACCAGTCTCTGACATCATTCGATGTTGCGTGCGCTGCAAAGACGTTTTGTTGATGGCAGCGCCTGACGAAGCGACGGGGCGCAGGCTTACGACCCCCCTGACATGGTCTGGCGTTCCTCGCGTGTTCACTCTCTGAGATCATTTGACGTTGTGTGCGCTGCGATGACGTTTTTTTTGTTCAGCGCCCGACGAAGCGACGGAGCGCAAGCTCACGTGCCTCATCCAGGAGTACCTGACGAACCCCGATGAGACGGAGCTTAAGCAGAGCGTCGAGGAGCTGCCGCCTGGCGGCGCTGCTGCGGTGAGTCGCAGGCCCCGGCATAGGCACTTTGTGCAGCACTTTCTTGGTGTTTCATTCGATTGTTTTGTTCTAGCACTACTGGCAGGTGGTGTTCTGCTGTTCCTGGCTGTTGGGTTTATCCCATGTTTGCACGTGCAAGTAGTTGCCGTGAGTCGCAGGCCCTGGCATGGGCAAATTGCAGCACATTCTCAAGTTTGCATTCTGGTGATTAGCTGACATCTTTCATGACGTCGTTGATGAAGTCTTTTATGCAGCGCTTTTTGAGTTAACACTTTAGTGATGAGATTGGCGTCTCATATGAGGTCATCTATGAGGACTTGTACTTGAAGTACGTATGATTGAGTTGCACACTTTGAAGGAAATGGCCTGTGAGCTTGTGTTGATATCTCGATGTCTCCATGGTAGGCACTGTTGCAAGCCTCATGTGTACCACTTGACTTGTGTTTGCAGATCTACTTATTTTAGGTCAACAAATCAGAACGCGCTATCTGCGCAGCACCTGTCCCTGTGTGCCGTCTTGCGTGCCATGGCCCGATTGAGCGCTACTCACAAACGCCGGGCTGCACCGCAGCGCAACCTTGCAACGCTATGGTTGCTGCAGCGCGTCGCCGCAGCAGTGTCAGCCGCGACAGCACGGCCCCGATGCAGACGGCGCTCGCTACCGCTGCTTGCTCGTCGCATCGCAAGCTCGCTCTCCTCTGATGCTGCCACTACTCAACTGCACCAGCGCTCGCCAGCGTATCCTTCACTGACGCACTTGAGCCCGTGCGCTCTCGTAATTGCATACACAGATAAGGATTATAGAAATAATAATAGCTTTCACAACCAGCAATGAAATTTATATGCGCTGCCGCCTCTGCCGCCCCTGCAGCTCGTCTCTGCCGTCTGCTCGTGCTTCCTGGACTCCAGGAGTCGCAGCGCGCGCCGCTTGTGGCGCTGCCGCGCGTCATCACCGCCAGCGCGCTCTTCTCTCATGCTGTCACTGCTCAACCGCGCCGCCTGCGCGTTCTTCACTGTCGCACCCAAGCCCGTGCACTCACGTTACCCCGCATGTGCCGCCGCCGCCGCCGCCGCAGCTCGTCTTTGCCGTCTGCTCGCGCTCGCTCGACTGCAAGGAGTCGCAGCGCGCGCCGCTCGTGGCGCTGCTGCGCGTCATCGTCACGGCGTGCGCGGACCGCGTGTCGCCCGCCGACGCGCAGGCGGGCGTCGAGCCGCTGCTGCAGTCGCTCGAGGACCTCATGTACGACGCCCCCTCGGTGAGTGCGCGGAACTGAAGGTGAAGTGTAGCGACTGCTTTGGTGTGCGTTAAAGCGTGAGCATGGACTCTCGGCATTGAGCCGTTGCTGCAGTGGCTTGAGACCTCATGTATGACGCCCGGTTGGAGAGTGCACGGAGCGCGAGTAGCGCACCGATGGTTCTCATGGTTGTGCCGTTTGTGTCGGCACGGTCCCCACTGGACTGCGGTGTTTTGACGTTCCAGTTCAGCAACGGCAGCAACTACTGCATTGCCATTCCTCAGTTTTGCACCTTGAGCCACTGCTGCAATCGCTCGAGGACCTCATGTATGACGTCCCATCGGTGAGTGTGCTGTGCCCGTAACAGGTACCCGGCAATAGATGCTTGTGCATGTGCCCTGCGCTGCGCACACGAGGTCTGCAGCGAACTGTAGGTCAAGTGTAACGACTGCTTGGTTTTTTTTTCAAATGGCAATGTGGGCTCGGCATTGAGCCGCTGCTGCACTCGCTGGAGGACCTCATGTATGACGTCCCGTCGGTGAGTGTGTCGTGCGACAATGTAGCGCAATGAAGTCATGGTTCTGGTGGTGCTGCTGTTTGTGTCGGCACGATCCCCACTGGACTGTGGTATACTTTGGGCCTAGTCCGGCGACGGCAGCGATTACTGCATTGCCATTTCTTAGTTTTGCACCTTGCAGTCGAAGACCTCATGTATGACGCCCTGTTGGCGAGTGCGCCGCAAACAAAAGTAGTAACAGTGCCGTGCAGGATGGTCGTTTTCATTCCCTGCTGAATGCGTGGACACTGCGTCGCTCTGAAGTCGCAATGCACGGAAAGAAGCATCAAGCGCATTGCTACACTATGAAAATATGTGTTGACCCTGCTGCCATTGGTGCCTAGTGTGTAGCTTGACAGGAGTGAGTCTATTAGAGTTTCTAAACTCGCTGTAATTGATCAGCAGCACGCTTTCTCATGGCACATTTGGCAACTTTTGCTAAGTTACAGTTGAAGCAAATTATGGGCAGCTGATTGTGCCTAACAGCTGCTGTAGGCATTTGGTGTTGGCACCCGCCATGTGTGCACCACAAAGGGTTGTGAGACTGACTGATTAGTCAAAATGAACGCAGGAAATGAAACCACATTTCATATGTGTTCACAACGAAGTCACTCAACGTTCATTTGCTGTGCCTTGCGTGCAGGCGCCCAAGCTCCTGGGCAACATGTTTGGCATACTGGTGTCCAAGAACTTGCTCAGGCTCGACTTCATGGTCAAGGTACGCATGCCACGGGTTAACGCACAGCACGTCAAGTCACGGGCACGTACAAAGTATTACATGTTTGACTAGTTCACTGCTACATGCGCGATGAAGGCTGGTCACTACGGTCACTCGACGCAAGCGGCACATGCCGCTTTTTCTGCTCGATGAGCGTGCCCTACTTCCTAGCCAGTGAGCACGGCAGCGTCTGATTGACTGCTGGTCAAGTGTCAACCAGGGCGAAGAAGTAGATCGAAGAAGTAGATGGGGGGGGGGGATCTCAGGCAGCATCGCGCGAGAGCAGACAACTGGTGAGATGGCGCATCGTGCATGTGTCCACGCGCTGCTGGACGACTGTTCAGGTGGGTGGCCGACATAGTTAGTCAAGGATGCACCGCCCATCGGCCCTTGCTCACTACGCCATGCGCTCCGCAGCCTCGTTGCAATGACGCTTCATGCATACACCACGGTATGTGTGCGTCTTTGCTTTCCCCCATTGCACACGCATCGCCAAGTGCCCCTTCCTGGTGGCGGCGCTCCATTCCGCTGTGCCCGCCTGGCTCGTCACACTCTCTTGTGAATAGCCGCCGTCATCCCCAAAGAGCTACTCTCCAGGGAGCTCAGCACACCTCTGTGCCGCAAGGCATCGTTGCATTGGTGCCAACGCGTTGAATAGGCCGCACCTGCTGCGCAGCCTCTCTGCAGCGACGCTCCGCGCGGTGCGCCACAAGCTGCCGGACGCTGTCACGACTCGATTGAGGTTATTGACGTAGAAATGCCGACACCCCTGTGACCCCGCTGCCCCCCCTACCCGCAGGTGTGCCGGGACAACGCTTCAAGCGGGCCGCGCCCGCTGCGCAGCCTCTTCGCGGTGACGCTGCACGCGGTGCGCCGCGAGCTGCCCGACGCGGCGCGCGCGCGCGCGCGGTCGGCGCACAGCAGGGCATGACCAGCTCGCTGCCCGTCGTGTGCGCCGACAAGCAGGAGGGCATCAACTACGTCGTCGAGGCGGGCCTGTGGGAGTTCTTCCCGGGGATGGTCGCGCTCAAGGTGCGTGCGCGTTTCGCTGCGCGCGGCGCGGCGGCGGCGGCGTGCTACGGCGGCGGTTGCGTTGCGCCGCGCAGTCGCGGTCGGGGCATGTATGATTGGCGTGGTGGCAGCGCTACGTTGCGCGTGTACTTGCACCGGCGATGCAAAGGCAGTCGCGTGGCGCAGCCGCGGTCAGGGCATGTATGTATGATTGGCGTGTAGGCAGCGCTCTGTTGCCGGTGTTCACCCTGCGGCGGCGCGCACTGGTGGCAGTCGCGGCGTGCAGTCGCGGTCAGGGCATGTATGCATGATTGGCGTGGTGGCAGTGCCCCGTTGCACGTGTACACCTGCGGCAGCGATGCGGGGGCGTGAGCGCACGTCGTTCGCAGCGCGCGCAGCGGCGCTGCCGCTGTCGTGGCGCTGCGCCTGGGCGCTCACCGAGGGTGTGAAAAGGGCACGCAGTCGGTGGCGTGAAGAAGTGCAGACGGTCCAGTGCGCGACTGCTGGAGCGTGTCGATGCACGGCTTGCAGTTGAGCATTTTGCAATGTTTGGAACACTTGCCGAGGTCGCAGCTGCTGGCGGGGCAAGCTGCTGCCGCTGGGACTCTATACGACAAGAGGAATAGGCATCTTTTTGCATTGTTTGCACCTCGCAGTTCAGTCTGCTCGGCAGTGACGCATCGAGCGATGATGGATGTAAAGGCGCATTGATGAGAGCCTGCGCTGGCACAAGGGTGCCTGAACCCAGTGCATGTCAAGGGGGCCAATGCTGAGTTTTGGAAGTGCTTTCCTGGCACAATGATGTGTTTGAGTTCCACCCGACGCATCGTGCACCAGTTCAGTACCATTCCGACCCTGCGTCAGGACTGTTTCTCCACTTGCACAAGCACCTGCACAATAATCACTTCTTTGCAATACCAGCCTGCCCTGGTCTAGTGTTCTGCACTTTGCATTGGGTCCACCTTGGGTGTCCTACTCTGCCACGGTGTTTAGTTTCGTCAGTGTGCATTGCTGTTTGGCGCACATGCTGACGCATTCGACTGTTTGGCATAGGTCCCCGTTCAGGTCCACATCCTTGAGAGACAGAGTACCGGTGATGCAACCTGAAAGCGGCAAACAACAATTTGCTGACAGCCAGTTTCTGTTGCCGCCCCCGCACCTATTGCTCTCCGCAGGTTGTGGAAGGATTGCCACCTGGTGACGATCTTACTAGACCCCACAACTGGCTTCCCGAAGCGCTCAAGAAGGCGGAACTGTCGGTCAAAATGCAACACGACATCCTCTTCCTGGAGATGCTCTTTAAAGCGGTGAGTGAGGCGGTGGACGTTGCCGCTGCTGTCCGTGCTGTTGCGCTGCGGCCTTGTCAATGGCGCTGCACGCAAGTCAAGGTTTGCCTGCTGAGCTGCAGATAGACACCAAATGCTACCAGACATCAGTTGATCGGTTGCCGTCGCAGCAGCAGAGCAGTTGGTGCTCGCTGGTAGTCTCTTCGCTGCTCATCTTGCGCTCTCAACAGACCATGAAAACCTCTCTTGACTGCGCTCAAGCACTGACTTTAACCTCCATTGGTGCCCCTTAGCGCGGCGATGACAACCGTGGCGCCACATGACATAGAGAGCTACTGTTGACGTGTTCTCGTTCATCACGTGTACCTGTCATTGGTGTCTTTGGCTGTAGTGCTGCTGCTTGAGATGGCACTGGTCCAGAGGCAAAGCGCAGGCACTGATGCCCAATGCAGCTGCTTCACAGTGCACCTTGGGTTCTTTGTGTCGCAGGAAGTGCGCAATCCTTTCCGCACTACATGACGAGCAATTACTGCAAAGCACCGCGCACTGATGCGCGCGGCGACTGACCGACAACACCAAAACCAGTGCTACTATGAGTATCGTAAAGCTCTCGCGCGCGTCTGGACCGTTTGACGGACACTGGACACACTTCGCTCGCGTCTTGTCCTTTGCGACTCGTCTGTTTGGCGCACACCAGACGCACCTCAAGCCCCGTGCACACGTCGCATCTCACAATCCCTCACCTCGGTCGCGCCTGTTGGACGGACATTGGACACACTCCACACACGCCGCAATCTCACAATTGTTCACCTCGATCGCGCTTGCCCGCTCCAGCTGATGGAGCGGAATCCGCTCGGCAGCGACGACCTCCCGGTCCTCCCCGTGCTCGACGAGGTGCGCGCCGTCGTGCAGTCCAGCGACCCCGACAGCGATCCGCTGCAGGCCGAGGAGGGTGTCCTCTGGGGCGCGTACCACTGGCTCATGAACAGGCGGCAGGTGAGACAACCGAGCCCTGCTGCTGTGGGTGGTGGTGCGTGGCCCGCTTTGTAGCGACTTAATGCTGGGAGCAGCGGAAATGAATCATGGGCAGGCGGCAGGTGAGACGGCGCCGCCGCACCCTGAGCGCTGCTGCTGCGGGTGGTGGTGCGCAGCCCGCTTGTAGCGACTTTGAAATGCTGGGTGCAGCGGAAATGAATCATGGGCAGGCGGCAGGTGAGACGGCGCCGCCGCACTGAGCGCTGCTGTGGTGCGCAGCGCGCCAGCGACTTTCAATGGAAACGAATGAAAAGATCCTAGAGCTGTAGGCGACAAGGAGTGGTTAGCCGCAAGCGCCTTCCACCGCTTCCACCGAGAACCGTGGGCGCTGCTGCTGCAGTCATTGGCCACGAGTCGAACAGTAATGCTAGGTGCAGCGGCTATGAACCGACGGCATGCCGAGACGTTGAGTCGGGCTCAGTGCCAGGGTGCGCACGCCTTGCCCTGAGCGACTGCTGTGGCGGCAGCACTTTGTAGCCTGTGCGGCGGAAACGACCACTGCGAGTTCTGTCCACCGTCGCTGCCGCCGCCGCCGTGTCCCAAATGAAGCGTGACCTGCGACAAGCGCAGTTCGCGTCCACTCGTCACGCATCACAGAATTTCGCCGCTCTCACATCTTGTGTCATGGAACCTGCAGTTGGCTGCATATGCTTATCCGATATCTGTGTCAGTATATATTCCACCCTTACCCTCGCGCAGCGTTTGGACCAATGCCAGATCTGCTGCTGCTGCTGCGCTGATGCTGCTGACAGCATGCGCATGTGTGAATGGCATGCGCTTTCGCACAAAGCGCTTGCCCTTGCGCTCCGCCTCAATGTCACAATCAATCTTGCTGTTAACAACATCACCGCAAAAGTTTCCTTAAAGGGCCCCTGGCCTCCTGGTCACCACAGTGTAAACGCTACACCGTCGCCTGACACTCGCTGCAGCAGCGGCAAGCGGCAGCGCCGTAACTCGGGCAGCCAGCACTATGAGTAGTCTTCGCCTTCTTGTTCTCTGAATGAATCGAAGTGCTGGCTTCTCATCCCCCCCCCCCCGCCCCTCCTCGCGCACGCCCCCCCCTCCCCTCCCCCCTCGAAGCAACACCCGCGGGCTGTGCTCGAGCGGCTGCAGGCGGCGGGCGTCGTGACGCCGGACGGCCTGCGGCGCTGGGCGCTGCAGCTGGCCGGGCAGCAGGGCGAGCAGGCGCACGCCGTCGGCGGCACGGGCGAGGCCGCCGCGGCGTACGCGGCCGAGACGCTGCGCGTGCTGCAGCCGCACCTGCGGCGGATACTCGGCGACAGCTGGCAGCGCGGCACAGAGTAGGTGCGTGAGTGCGTGAGTGCGTGCGTCCGTGGGAAATCGCGGGGGCGCCGGCGCCCGTGCGCACGCGCGTCGCTGCTGCTGTGATGTACCCGTTCCTCCGACACGCACATGAGTCTGCTCTGTCAATGAGTTGTGCTCTGTCAATGAGGTGCGCTTCGTGCATCGTTTGCGTGCCGACGTGCGCGTTTGTGATTGCTTGCAGATGCAGGCGCAGGCCGTCGGGGCCTGCGCCTGCATCTGCAAGCAATCAGAGTGCAATCGCAAGTGTGCTTTGCATGCTTTCTCAAGGCAGGTAGTCGGCATGTCTGCTTCACAAGGTTTCCTTTAGGCAGGATTGTTGAAGGGCACGGCTTCGTCAGCCATGTGTGACTGCGTGCATTTCGTTCGGTGCTTCTCTGTGCACTATTTTATCCATCACCACGAGACGTGTTATCTCATCCCACCGCCCTATTCCTGTTTGCCCGCAGGGATCTTAGTGGCATGCCTGGAAGTAATCTGTCCTTCTTCATAGTGCCGCCTGCCGTGAGCTCAGCAACGGGCGTGTGAGAACCCCGCGCGAGGCCCCCATTTGAGGGGCCGCTTTTGCAGCACACGCGTGGCGCGCAGGGGGGGGGGGAAGGGGGGGGGGGAGGGGAGGCGGTTGAATACCCACCTTATCCACTGGGCGCTCGCTGCGGCTTCATAGATGTCTGGTTGGCGAGAGTCCAGCTGACAGCGCTCGTGGCGCTGCCACAGTCACACGTGCGCGAGCAGCAGCGATGAGTGCTAAGCGATCAAGTAACGCAGACCCTCTCTGCACAGAGAGGGCGGGCAATTTGGGTTGGGGTTGAGGGGGATACGACTGTGTGTATGGTGGGGGACGGGGGGGGGGGGCAAATATCAGACTACGCGCCCTGCGTACACATGACAGAACACTGCGTTCAACTGCGTCCGCCCCCTTCTTCTCCATTGTTTGTCGTGGCAACGGCTGCGGCTTTGTTCAAACCTGAGTTGCTCCATCATCTAGCCATCACGGGATCGAAGCTTTTGTGATTGATGGCACACCACAGATTTGCACGCTCGCATGTTGATGTGATGTCAGATGCAAGAACAGCACCCGGAGCGCCGGCAAAGACACTTGTGCACTGATATTGGCAAATGAGTCCATCAGCTCTGGCAGAGACTTGTGACTGAGTCGGCAAACGTGTCTTCCCAACCCTCAGAACCTTGGAGCCACAGCGTAATGTCTGTCCCGCCCGTGAAGAGACTGAGCTGAGCGTCCGACTGATCGCAGTCTGCCGCAACACGTCTCAGATCATAACCGACGGCGCCATCCAGCCACCGACGCTGCTGCCCCCAAACCCTGGAGCTTCCAGAGATCCTGCAATCGGCGACTCGTCATGTCGCGCCGGGGCATATATCCTCTCGCCATGACAACTTGAAGCCACTCCGAGTCTGTCGGTCCAGTGTGTTGAAGATGCGGTGGGGATCAAGGGCTTGATGGAAACCGGTTTGGATGCTTTAAAGCCGCTGCGGCATTGCATACATGCACTTGCGTGGTCTGCCAGCCACAATGCGTGGGGCCATGTTGGATTTGAGTGTGTGTGGGGGGGGTTCCCCCTGCCCTCCCCCTTCCTCCCCCTGTTCGATAGGGGGTTCTTTCTCCCCAAAAGTGGTGTAACGGTACAACGGAAAAGTTCACATCCAATGACCAAAGTTCACATTCCATTGACCAATGTCCGCCGAGGCAGCGGCGTGAGTGCAGGTCGCGACGGACAGCAGTTGAGTCAGTTATGCAAGCCTTAAACAGCCGGTGCAGCCAAAATGGCTGCTTCTGAATCACCAGGCCGGCCACGCGGGCACGCATCAGCTCTGTTGCTGAGAGGAGGAGCGCTGTTCGGCTGCAGGAGGAAAATGCAGCAGGAATCCGGTGATAAAGATGAGACTATGGCGCTTGACGGTGGTTCGAAGCCAAAGTTCAGGGCGGAGAGCGAATTCAGAAGAGGTGAGAGGGTGCTAAGCTGCTTGTGCTCAAGCTGCGGCCTTTGCGAACGCACTAGAATATTGGTGCCGCCAAGCTGGTAGCTACTTCTAGGGCCAAAAGCACCTCAGGCTTAGACGTTTAGCCGCACACATAATGAATGCAATTTGAGAACAAATAAATCGCAGTGAGTACGCCGTTGCTGCAGCTGTTGTCGATGCTGCCTGACACACTTTTTAGTTGCCAGAAGAACTCGGTTACTTTTGCATGTCAGGGTGTGCATGTAATATGCCAACCCGGGTCAAGCTTTTGTCACTGCGTTGATGATGTCCTGGTGCATTACACCTTAAAAAACAAAGTGTTGACCGAAGTAGTGCTGCTCTGGGCACTGCGCGCCACCAGCACAAAACGCATTGCGCGCGCCTCTGTACTGTTGTGATATTCGTTTGATTGTACCTGCACGTGCTTGTTGAGCAACAGGTCTGGAGGGAGGGCTCAGGACTGCGCTGGCGGCGCTGATCCACCTGCTGTGGATGGAGATTGGTCCCTATCCGCACCCCGTGCTCTTCATCGGAACCATTGTTGCCGTGCTAGCGACCAGGGACACGGCGGGCGCGACCATCGCAATACATGTGAGATGCAACCATCGCGATCCTGGTCACATGTGAGATGCAACCACTGCGATCCTGGTCGCTTCTAGATTGGCATGCAGCAGGCCAGTCGTCTTGGCTGGTGCTCTCTGTTGACAGCGACTCTGTCCGAGAAACTGCAGAGGGAAATTTACCACATAGTAGTGCAGCCTGTCTGACACAATTTGGAGGCAATGCCTGGGAATACTGGGAGCGGTGGCAGCATGGGTGACACACCGAGGTGCGGGGGGGTGATTCAAACGAAAGCAGCAGCACCACGTGCAGCCGCAGCTGCTGCTGGCACAGTAAATACTACCTGGTAGCTGACCGCCTGCAGCAGCTGTGGCATTCCAAGCGCAGTGGACAGAAGCAGTATAGCGTGCAGGGCTCAGCCTGGGCAGCTTTGTTGATCATGTTGCTTGAAGAAGGTTTTAGCAATTTTGGCGGGGACGAGGCCACGTCGCCAGCTGCCCGCCTGATCCAAAACCACGCGTTTCAGAGACAGCCAAAAGTTGGCTGCCCTTGTTGATGTACACTGACGTGGTGGTCGGCTACGGGGCAATCAGCTCCACCGACTGCCAAATGCACAACCAGACAGACAGACCCCCAATCCCAGGCCTTCAATGGTGCACTTGGGCCTGTCGCATGCCAGTGACAGTCATTTCAATACTAGTACGTTCAGTAGCTGTTACAGTAGCTGTCTGGAATGCATGCAGTGCCCGCCATCAGCCAGAAACGCACACTGCATCTCCGAGTCTGCTGCTTGCTTGCAGGACTGATGATCCGACCTTTTGCTGCTTGGTTGACATCACAGCTGAGCATCATGCATGGCTGCGGCATGGCAGCGCTATTTGCGTTCATCACAGAGGTGAGCTTGGTCTAGGCTGCCAGGACCGTACGGTTCGAAAGCTGGTATGACATTGTGAAGACTGTTACAGCATAACACCCATAGAGCAGGTGCACGGAAAGGTCTTTGCGACTGGCCTGGGAGTACACAGTTTAGTTTAAATATGCTGTTGTATGCTATGTGTACCAGATGCTTCAGTATTATACTGCGTTGAACCACAAAATTTGCAGAACGACTCAATGACATAGAGATGCCACCACATGCAGCGCCCATAAGTTTGTTGCCCCTGACAGATCATAACATCATAGATGTCCACGCCATGTCTCCTGAATACCATCGACGCAAAGGTTGTTGTGTGGCCTCCGCAAAGCACACGTGGCATTTGCGGCAGTCATTAGCACTGGGTATACCACAGTTGCAGTTATGGTAATACAAAAGTGAGGCTTTGTGGGCACATGATGCCTTGCGCTGTGCACAGAGTCTGCCGCCTTGCCGACTTGCCGCAGAAGAAGCTTACCGTTCACTTCTGCTTCCCAGCTGCGTGTGCACCTGCTTGGCTCTGCAGGCTGTATGAAAGCAGGCGGTTGATGCGTCAGTAGTCCAGTGCACGGTGGCTGCGCCATAGTGCCACAATAGACAACCTTGCCAGGTGGCAATGTGCCCAGTGTTTGCATCAAACATCTCAGCAGCCGTTGCTCACCTTCCCTTTACTTGTGGCGGAGGCCTTGTGCATGAGCTCATGTGGTTCCACTGGTGTACGCTATTGACACCTGCTTTGCACTGCGCAACATGTACCCCAGTAAGTGTAGCTGCTGACGGCTTTCAAGCATCTTGTTCAGCTTGTTGTGAGCATGATCTTCCAGCCGACATTTTACCTCAACCGCCTCTTGCTTGCGTGCGTGTGCTGTGCTGCAGCTGGTGGCAAAGAACAGCAATCTGGGCACCGGGCTGTGCATCTTCTTCTTCACACACCTGCTGCTACGCCGCCGCCGCCTCGACATTGTGGCGAAGAGGTGAGATCCCACTTGTCACCTGCACCTGCAACGATAGCGCTCCATGACAGGGTGCCAACCAGGGCTTGTGACCCACAAATTCTTTGTGATATTGTCATAGCACACCTGCTGTTGCGCTGGTTGTGTACTTGTGCCTTGCATCCGACTATACGTGTGCTGCTTGCGAGCGCTGCAGTGTCAGGGTAGTGTTTATAACCTTCAAAGATGGAGTGATTGACCGCAAGTCATTGCAGGTGCAGAGGATGCACATGTGTGAAAGCAAACACTCTGAGGAATAGTTCAAGGTGTAGTTCAAGGTATCATATAGAAGTACTGCAATCTTTCGCGCACGCCGTTGCTGAATTGTGATGCTGGTGCCTGCAAGCCTCGACATACATGGTCACAACACCGATCAGCACGTGAAGCTACCAGTTAATTTCAGTGATGACTGTAGTCCAGAATGGTGCACAGGTTGGTTTTCTGCACCTTTCTTGATGACATTTTTGAAAGAAACGGCCCATCAGGGGAAGCTTGGAAATGCAACAGTCACCACAAGTGCTGCTTACACGTTGTTGGTCATTAAACCTCATCAAGAGGGCTATCTGAACACAAGGTGATCAAATGCTACTAGTTTCAACAAGAAGATGGCTGTTCCTGGGAAAGGCCTGACTACTTTATGTCTTCCACCTGGCTACACAGTGCCCTTGAAAAGCTGAGGCCAATACGAAGCAAACTAGAACCGTTCTGCATATAATGGAGCAAAGTTCTCACTTGCCTGCGACTCGGTCTGCTGCTGCACCTGATGCGTGCGTATTGCAGGCTGGGATGCGTTACTCTGTTGGTGTCCGCTCTGTCGTTCAGGACGCACGGCTACGATGACTGGTGTCTTTATCTGGCTACAAGGCAAGTTCACAGGCATTGCCGATAAGCTCATGAGAAGCAATGCCTGCATTCACTATTGTCTTGACCGCCAGTGGCAACAGTGCTGATATGCTTCTAGGGGAAGTGTCCTGACCACTGTAATACTGGCACTTGCCCATGAGACATGGAACGGCTGCTGCTCACATTGCAGGTGTGAGAGCTCGCTCTTGTTTGACACCGCATGCAACACACTGCACCGCGTGCTGGTCGGCATGTGACCTTCGCGCGAAGCCTCTTGCGCAAGGCTAGCTGCAGCACCGCTTTGGTGCCGTGTGTCACGTGAACGAGGCACTTCCGCCCGCTGCGCTGCTTGTGCACGTGCGCGCCTGCTGCAGTCGCAGCACCACACACCTCAGCTACGCTAGCCAGCCCTCACTGACGTCAATGTTTCGGATTGCACCACACGCCTCAGCAGATGTCAGCCTGCACTCATTGACGTCCATTTTCTGGACTTCATGTTTGCGCAGGCTGCGCGGCATCGTCGAAGGGGGCATCTGCGCATTGCTTGCATCCCTCTTTCCGTACCCCCGTCTCGCCATCAGGTACGCTGCCAGCTTGCACTTGCAGTTGCCACGGATCAGCAATCAAGGTTGAGATCTCATATGGGGGCGTGTGTGCATGGTCGGCGTATGTTGTCCGCTGTGAAGCTGATGGGCAATGGCAGGCGTTCACCAGCAAGTAGAAGCAATCATCAGTGTGTATGCCCGCAGTGTCAGAATCCAATTGGCTTCAGATTGCTAATATATTGCACATGGCACTGCGACTTGCAGCCTTCCTTTCGGGAGAGGGTGTATGCCTCCTCGCCCTCATGCAAAGGCCCGTTATGTATGTACAATTTTTTTTGCAACCTGTGCAGCAAGTCTGCGCTGCATCTGTGCAGAGCATTGCCTGAGAAAGCTTTGGCTAGCGGTCGCCGTCGTACCTGACAGTGATGAATGGTTTCAGACTTGTGAGTTTTGCACGCGTTGTGAGCCACAACCAGATTTCAAATCAAGGCAACAAAAATCACAGCAATGACACCGCCAGTGGCCACTGCAGGCTTACAAGAACAGGCGCTTTGGGAGTGCTTAAACGGGCATTGATCTCTCAAACTCCGCCCCTGCCCGATCCCATACCCAAAATTCTCGTGTTGCGCAGGGAAAGCGTGCACCGCGCTCAATACGTGTGCTACCTCATGCACCGCTCCATGGACGCCTGCGTGGACGGCTTCATTGCCGGAAGGTGCGTTGCATGCTTTGGGGCATGCCTGGTGGTACGGGAATGCTCATGGTAAGGCAGGTGCCATGGGGTCGGTTTACCATTTGGCATAGGGTCAGAGTTGGGGTTCCGCCCAGTGATGGACAAGGATGCATATTTGTCAAGCCTTGATTATGTGGCCGGCCAAGTACTTTACTGTAAAGCAGAAGCAGAGGCTAAAAGAAAGCCAGCGATCTGCGTCCAACAAGTTCGTTTGCAACAGTTGTGGTGGCCGTGGTCTGCGCATCTGCCTAACGCTGCCCCGTGTCCGTGGGAGTAGAAGTCCAGAGCGCCCTAGACAATTGCACACTGAGTGCTTCAATTATATCGCTGCAAAATGCATCTGGTGCCGTGATTACACACTTCACAGTGGAAAATTTGTGGCTCAAACCAGATGCTGCGTGTGCTGTTGTTGCTGCCGTGATTGTTGCAGGGACGAACGGAAGCTCAGTAAAGTCAGGCTTCTCATCGAACAGGCGAGTGTACCGGCAGCGTGCACCACTGCCTGCACTCTGCGTCATGTCCCACATCGCTATGGTAAAAACCATGCCCTAGTACATTTTACCACAGATGATCAGCGTGTGTCACGGTCAGTGGCCTGCCTGATGCGTGTGTCTCTTGTGCCGACACCAGTCACGATGCTTGTACTATACAGTGCTCAGTGTGCACAATGCGTTTTTTTGTTTTTTTTTCTGCAAAAGGCTTCAGACTGATTCATTGTAGTGATTTTACTTACTTACTGCTGCATCTTGTTTGCTTGTAAAATGACATCTGCCGTCCTGTGACTGATGGTGCAGATGCGGCTGAACCTAAAGCACATCAAGGAGCTCAACACAGCGTGCCGTATGGAGCTCACGGTGCTGTGCTGGGGCCAGGCAGGGGCGCTTGTGCCCCTGGAGATCTTAGACAACGTCACAAAGGTAAACTTTGCAAACGTGATGATGCCGCCACACGTGCACCTGCTATGTTTGTGGCTTCGAGCATATCAAGTAGCGAAGCCAGATAAACATTGCAAACGTGATGATGATGAACGCCGCCACACGTGCACCTGCTATGTTTGTGGCTTCGAGCATATCAAGTAGCGAAGCCAGATGTGCTGTTCTTAGTGTTATTCAAGAAGTAGTGTGTGTGAGAATGTACAGCCACGGCTATGAATCCACGGTTACAGTGGTGAATACAAGCTTGAACACGTTTCATTGATCAATTTGCCATCGTCCTCTCGCACTTGGGCTACTGGTGCTTCATTGTGTTCTTGGAATCTATCAAGCGCCTTGATGATACACCAGGTCAATGCAACCCTCGCACCGCATGTGGGGACTTCGTGCATCAGAAAACGAGCCCTGCGCTGCATTCAGGCTGTGACATTAGCACAGCGCAGGGCATGTGTCGGTCTAAGAGTCGTTGGGAAAGGTTGCATCGTACTCACACACTTGACTCATATTTGGATGCACGTCTATCAAGGCACCATTCAGCACTGGTGTCTACTCGCGCATGCAGCACGCTTTGGCCGTTGCTGCATCAAGCGTGCCCTGAAGCACTGCCAACTGCACCAACCGCGTTTGCCATCCACTGCCCTCAGTAATGCCTGCTGTCCTATGGTGTGCTCGCCCAATCATCCATGACTCATTGCTCTTTACCTGTATGCTTGCAATGTTCCCCAGAATATGGCGGCGCGAGTTGACTGCATTGAAGGCATGCGCCAGGTACAGCCCAATCATTAAGCCACTATGACTTAGCACACAGCGACATTTTGTGTTCTGGTCAAATGCTTCAAAATTCCTGTGTTGAGCATGGATGGAGAAAACACATCTTGTCACCTACAGTGGTAAGCATGGCTGATCCTGCGTTGGCGAAGCTTCTGTCACCCTCCTGCACTTATGCCTCCACAGACCAGTTCAGTAAGAATGAGGAGTGACATGGGTGTCTGCTGCGTGAGAGGCTCCATGCGCATGGCTCTTGCAATATTTCTGCTAGCAACCTGCCTATGCCACGGGCTGCATTGTGTTCACTCTGCCCAGCACTCACAGATATGTCCAGCATTGGTACTCCACTGGCATTAAAAATTATCCACAAAAGCCATGTTGGTGCGCCACATGCAGCAAAGCTCTGCTTTCTACACAAAATTCCAGGGGTTGTCACGACTCCTCAAAACCTGGACGACTCCGACTCCGCTCCGGGGAGCAGTGACTCGTGGGCCTACGACTCCGACTCCGCTCCGGGGAGCTGGCACCAATCGTTGGACGACTCTGACTCCGACTCCGCGGAGCAATGAGCCGGCCCAAACGGCTCCGACTCCGCTCCGGACGGAGCGGAGTCGGAGCCGGACGGAGCGGAGTCGGAGCGGAGTGACCGACGACTCCGGTCCGACTCTGCTCCTGCCTATTAGTAGCCAATGTCACCTTACACTACATCTGTCTGTCGCTGAGCTACTTGCAGCCACAGTTCGGCACCGCAGTGCACCGTTGCACCAACTATAATGCGTGTTTGAGCACGCGCATGCGTGCTCAGCCAGGAGTAGGGGGCTTTCGCTCCGGAACAACTGTACGACTCCGCTCCGACTCCGGCCGGAGCAACTTGCTCGGCGAACGACTCCGACTCCGACTCCGCGGAGCAATGAGATATGCCGAACGACTCCGACTCCGCTCCGGACTCCGCTCCGGCCGGAGCGGAGTCAAAGACGGCTCCGAGCGAGGAGTCGTGACAACCCCTGCAAAATTCAGCATGCACCCAAAGCAGGCAGACCACGGCGAAATTGCAAGCCGCCTAGCGGTCGTTGCAGGATTTCCACCTGGTGATTGTTGCAGAATCTCAGCCCCTTGCTGATTTTTGCAAATACCCATCTGACATGCAGGGATTGCTGGCTCTCAAGAATGACGCCGAGCAAGAAGCGTTTGTGGCGCACCTGACGCCGCGGCTGCGGGACGTCAAGGCACAGACCGCTGAGGCAAGTGGTGACTGGTGACTTTGCTTGTGCACTTACTCTTCCAACTGGTGATGCAACACACTATGGTCGGTATGTTGCAGTATCAACAGCATACATTTCCTCAGAAACGCTTTGGTGGTGCAAGTAGACACGACTCAAAGCTGAAGCACGCATGGCGGTTGGACCTTGTATTCATGTGCAAATGTCAGCAGGAAGGCCATTGTTGCACAGGGCAATCGCAGCTCACGGCGTCCTGGACCTTCTGATCCAAGAAAGGGTCATTACAGTACACAGCTGCCAGCAGTGCACTACTTTGCGGCCCCATGCCAGGCTGATGAGGGTGGCGTGCTGTTGCTCGTGCATGATGCATGGAATGTACCTTGTAAATGCGCACTGGCCGGGGGGAGGTGGTGGCGGTCTCACTGATGCACACATTGACCTGTGAGCAGCTGTGTTGCTAGCTAAGGCACACCTGCAAGCAATGGTCACTTGCCAAACGCAAGCGTTACTACGTCTACATCCCAAGACACAAACTGTCGCGCTGACAGTAGTGCGACCATGTGTCGGCCGATATGTACGCAGATCTTCATGCTCGTCCAGCACTTCATGACGCTTCCCAGGATAGCGGGCTTCAAGACCGCATCATCGCGGCCGCCGCCACCATCACATGCCGTGACGGCGACTTCAGTAGCTGCCGTTGGCAAGGGCAGTGTGTCTGTGGCCGTCTGCAAGGACGTCCGTCATGCAGAGGGCGGGTCATACGGCGAGCGGCTGTCCCCCGTGCTGCTCGCTGTGGCGCGCTCCATTGACAAGCTGGTGCAGGTGAGTGCTGTGCGCCGGCATGCATGTATATTATAGGGTGTTCTTAGACTTGCCTCGTCAGACCGAGGTACAACTATGCCAATATCGATAGTGCAAGGCCTAAGTATTTTTGAGGTGAGGCAAGCCGCCTTGCCGGCTCACAGAGAAATTGCGCAGAGCAGGCAATATTTTTCCATTTGCGTTTTTTGTTGAAGATTGCCGACGAAAACACGTTCTACTATTTTTGTTCATTTGTTGTTCATTCTGGAACTTTCTTGCCTAGTAAAAATTTATGTTGAATGTCAGGTGCAGTGGTGATGTTGACAGCTGTAGTCAGATTCCTGGAATGCTGCCAGGGCTCAGCGGCATCAGGCCTGCTGCGGGTATGCATCTTCAGCGTGGGTCGCTTTGTCTGAACCTTGCCTGGTCTATGCCAGTAGATAGTATGTGACTCCGACGGCAGACAGATGCTCAGGAGATGGCAGCACTTGGTGCAGCCGCTGGCCTTGACAAGACAAGCAGTCACATAATTTCCAATGTAGTCTCGTGCGCCTTTCATATGCTGATGCAATGTTTGTATATGACGTCCTGAGGTAAATGTCTCATTCTGAGGTAACTTTTATGTATGGATATGTTATCCTTGTGCTGTGTTGCTCACGCGAATTTCCTACAGGGATTCAACATGCATTGCGTGCTGTGCTGTTGATTGCCATTGGTGCCCCCTGCAGGATTACCAGAGAGCGCGCCTGCACATCCTGTACGGGCGCAACGATCCCAATGAGAAAGGTGAAGCTAATTGCTCGTACTCTGAAAAGCACATGAATTCTGTTGATGCTTAGTGCAGGTGGGCTGCATTGTCCAGAGCTTTTTAAAATTGTCTTACTCAGTGCTTGCAGTGGTGCGGGCTATCGCAAGCTTACTGGTCTCCATGAAATGAAAGCCTGCCACAAATGTTTTGTTGACCGCTTTGGGTGTCGGTATGCCAGATCTTGATGAGAACTCCACATGTCACTCCAATTTAGACGGCATCACAAAGTGATCCAAAGGAACTGCGTGCATGTTGACATGTGCACAACAAGTGGAGAGAGTAATGTCCGCTCCACATTTTTGAAAATGTAAAAAGTAGTTGCTGGCCCAGTCATAGATAACCTGCCATCGTCATGTCCCATCCACACACGTGATTATCACAAAGTACTGGATGCTTTGCGAAACACAGCTCATGGCACTTGGGTGCTGATATATGGATAGTGGTGTTTTGTAATCGTGGCCCATCGGCAGATGTTTTAGTCTGTGGTACAAGTATTTTCTTCAAAGAACTTTGTTCTTCTTCATCATGGTCTCTGAACTTGAAAGTGACACAACAAAATCCACGGCTTGACAGCATCCTTTCTGCATATCGCTCCCAGCAGCTGTGTGGGAATCTTTTGAGGGGAGCGTCAGCTACCAGGGAGGACTCCAAGATGACGACGTGGCGGATAGCCTGCATGATGGCGGCACCCCTTTGCCCAGCCCCCCCGCTCCGCATCTGTTTGCCGCCGGTACTGCACAAAAGGACGCAAGGATCATATTCGAGGAGACGCCCATTGGGTTTGACCGGGGGATACACGACAAGGTGCGCACGAGCGTTTTCCCTGCTGTGGAGTGTAGAGATCTGAAGCTGCAGCATGTGCGCATGCAGAGAGCGGCGAGTTGGCAGCTGAACCCAAACACAGTCTGTTCGACAACTTTTTGTGCACTGTTGGTGCGCGACAAAATTATTTTACCACCTTGAAAAAAAAAAAAAGGAAACATGAATTTTCATGGATGGCTCTTTCAGCAAAGTGCGGCCTTACCACAAAGTTTACAAGACAAGTTGTTAACGGCAGTCCAACACTATTTCACTCACCTGAGTATGCACATGAAGCTTTTGTTGAACCCGTTGGTGGCAAATTGTTGTTGCCTGCAAGCACCCGGCACGCAAGGGATCATGCATCGGATTGCACAGCCCAAATGTTCTCTACAAAGCTGTGTTAGGCTTGTTCACAGAGGATGGCTGTGACTTGTTGCTTGAGAGGAGGGGGAATAATGCCTGCTGCACCAATAACAGTGAAAGGCGTAGACCACATGTGCTTCTGTCAGAAAGTGCCGATGACGCAGTGATCATTACCCATCAGAAATCGAAACCATGATGATCGTGATTGCTCGCACTTGACTTGCTTGTGTACTGACAGGTTGCAGCCGACTGGGCACGCCATGGCTATCGGGGGCCCTTTGCACGCGGCTGCTTCATGTCCAACCTCGTCACGTTCTCAGTGATGCTAGCCAGACTTGTGGATATGGTACGTACCGGTGTCCGCAGCAGGCTGCATGAGATGCACACAAGTGATGGGGAAGCGAGTATTCTAAATTGCCAACATGACTTTCTCAAAAATTCAAAACATCGTGTTGTTGACAATTCTTACACAGAAGTTGTGTTTTTTTCAGGCATGTCTGGCCCTCTGAGGCTTCACTGATGCTGTCAGGGTTGCGGACAGAGACCGCTCAACACTGCCTGGTAGTATGACATGTGACATAAGAAGTGTAGGCTGATGTAGCCTAGTACTGTTGTGACTGCATCAGTACGTGCATGAAGATGAAGTTGTGCCTGACTCATGAGTCATGCCGGCATGCGTTTGCTGTGCTCATGCACATGCGGACGTGGATGAGATCGTTTTGGCTTGTCGCATCGAGCATTCAATCAGTCACCTTGTTGACACTTGCCAATCCAGCAGTGGTTGACATGTGCAGCACCTAGGTTCGTGTCTATGCGCTTAAAGCTACTCTGCCAACAGAGCGTTTGTAACGAGACGACGTTCACCACTTCACAATCAGACTTCCGGAGATGCGCTCATGCGGTCTGCAGTTCTATAGCAAAGTGATGCAAACTATAGTATTGCTAAATACCCCCTACGCAGACCTTGTGCATGCCTGCATGCATCTTGGTAAAAATTATCAATAAGTACTACTGCTTGAATTGTTGGCTGTCGCGATATTCGTTCAACCTGAGCATGCAGCATGCGCAGCTCTAGACTATGGAAACCAAAATACCATGTTAAACCCAGCTGCTACTTGGTTCATTGTTGCACTCACGATGCGTCATGTCAATGTACACTCTGCTGCGACCACAGGAGGTTGCGCTGGAGAGAAACAGGGGGCTGTCAGCCTTTGACAAGCTCAAGGTGGCTGTATGCGCCATGGCAGCAGACACGTGGGAGGCTCTGTCGCCATTCATCGCCTTTGGCAGGTAGGTGACCATGAGCTTGAATTGTACATCGTGTATATTGGAGGATATTCGTGCAACTATTCCTATCGTTCTATAGTGCAGGCAGCAGAAAAGGGCAGTATTGAGTGCACTGACAGGCACAGTTTATACCTGGATAAACGAGATGCAGGGCATGTTGACGCCCATCTAGCGACAACATAGCAATGAATTAGCAGCTAGCACCAAGAGTCAAGGGGAATCATGTTACTGGAAGGAATATCTATTGTTGATCACACTCCGCATCTGTGATCACTCAAGTCCCACTATCTCTCGCCTGTGTAGCACATGATAGGCCAGCAACTGTGCAGTACATGCAGACATTGTCTTTGTCAGCATCGTCGTTGCATCTTTGCTGGGCCATGGTGCACTGTTGAGCCAGTGCAGGCAAACGGCATCATGGTTGCACCACTGCATTTTAGCACAGCTTCAGCGGAAGGCATCCTGAACTCTGATTTGTTCATGTGCTGATGATGACATTTTGTCCGTGTCGGCGTTGCAGGGTCAGGAAGTGGCTCTCAGCAGGGAAGAAACTATATGGCGCAGATGACAATTCGGCATGGCTGCTGCAAGCGATCTGGCAGGAGTTGAAGGCGAGTGTCTTGCCGACTTACCGTGTCCATCTGTGGGAGGAAATGCCTTGTTGACTTTTTTATCTTGAAAGAGCTGTAGCACTTTGAGGTGCATGTCAGGACAAAGACAACTGGGGCTCTTGTTGACTGTATGCACTCACATTGCCGGTTGCTGTGCCAGTGGGTGCGCGCAAGCAGATGGTGCGACGATAGGATCAATGCACAACCATCACTGCCACCGTAGCACCCCCAGCATTCTGTACTCTGCCAGTGGCTAATGTGCTCACACGGGCCTTGGTGTGCAGAGCCAGGATGCCACGTCGCTACACTGCGTCAAAGTGGCGGGCATTCTCACAGCGGCGAGCCTCTTCACGCTGGTGCCGGAACTGTCAGGTCAGCCACCATGCTAGCGCACGCATTAGCACTGGTTGCTGTGACTGAGGTTCAGGGTGTAGTTCAGAGGCAAGTACTGCGGAAATATTCAGAAGCTTACAACTTCAAGTACTATGAAGTGCGCATGATTGCTAAGTGTGGCGCAACCCACACATGATGCCGGGCGATGCATGCATTCCCGGCATTCACAGCCGGACTGCGCATCAGCATGACATGCGTGAGGGAGATCTTCGTTGCGCCATTTCAAGCAGCGCATCAGACCATAGCACTGGCATGACTATGCCTGTTGTTGAAGCGCGTGCCATACTAGCCCTCACTCTTGATTGAGCCCTGCGCAGCAGTTGCGCACCATGTTACTGTAAACCCAAGCCTACAGGCGATTTCAGTGCTCAAGTAGCCTTTCACGTCTGCCCAGTGGGTCAAATGATCAGCATCACTGTCATCACCTCTGACCCTGGCATATCTCCACTGCCATATGCGCTTGTCAGTCAAATTCTACCCCGGCGCTTGGGTGGCCTTCTCCTGTGGTGTTATCCTCGCGGAGGACACAGGCAGCGCTGTCGCCATGGGCAGTCAGCGCCTGCTGGGAAGGTACGCACTTGGTTGCGATGCAATGTAGCACAATAATTTGCCGTGGCTGCCATGGCAAGAGCCATGCATCGTCTGCAGCTGTTGTGCGTCGCTCATGTAAATGGAAGTCTGGATCAGGAACCGGACAGCGTGCAAACTCATTGCAACAGCAGTGAGCCATTATGTTATACAATTGCCTAGCAGCATCGTGGTGCACACAAGGTGAATTAAACACACATTACAGCGATGCAGCGATGTTGCATGCACCATTTCTTATTGCCTGAGTGCCCCTGCTCTGGATTTGTCTTGGTGCTGCAGCGTCATGGGTGCTATCTATGCCTGGATGCTGACGTCATTCACAATTGGCGACTCGGTGGACATGCTATCATCGTCAATCAAAAGGTAAGCAGAAATTTACTGCAGCAGCCTTGATGTCAGGTCTGAACGCCAGTGTGCAAACCCCCTGTAAATGATTTTCAATGTACCAACCGCTGATGAGCACACAAGTGGGAGTGCCTACGGTATGCGTGTACAGATTGGCAGTCATTAGCACCACATGACATAGTCCGGCGTGCCAGATGGCCTGCTGATCAGCAGCAGCAAATCGTCGATGAAGCCTGTGATGCACAGGTTGGCTGCACGTGCCGCGCACAACAGCCTGCAAGGAGCGGCCAGAAACGCTACCTCAATGCTTGCCGAATACGCACACAGAATGATGATGTCATGATGAGAGCGTGCATAAACAACTCCACACTTTTCCGCACATCAACTGCAGGACGGCAATCATTGGACTTCCTCCCTGGATAGCACTCTGCTGCTTCTTCCGGCACAGCCCGACGCATGGGTATGCGGCAGTGGTGGCCGCCTTCACGGCAGTGCTCATCATGGTGGGGATATTCACTCCCGCTGTGCACCAAGCATACTCTCCCGTTGTGCGCATCCAGGTGAGCTGCATGAGTCGAGATTTGCTCATACTGGCAATGCCCTATGGCATGCGCTTCTGCTGCCATGTTCTTAATGTTGCTTCAAAGTGGACTTTAACTTATTTTCAGGAGTTTTTAGCCTAGGCATTCATTTTTGACGACTAACAGATTTTGCCGGACAGCAAAGCACGCATGCAGCATTAAGCTTGTGGCCGGAGGCCAGTGATGCCCCTACCAAGTACAGGCAAAATATGACCAGTTCATAGTGTCAGCGATGTGCAATGACTGCCATCTGCATGCCGCATGTAGCAAACACTGGGTCATCAGCTGCTGCACACTCCCATCACATGCAGAATACCATCATCGGCGTGGTCCTCTACTTTGCGCTTGACAACATCATCTGGCCAGCCAGGGCCATCACCGCCCTTCAGAGGCACCTTGCGGGAGGGCTGGGCGTGATGCGCAAAGAAGTGAGCCATGGTTTGGTTCAATTTGAATGAATTGTAGGTTGGTCCCATGTTGATGAGCGGGCACAGACATTTAGGTGAATGGCAACAAAAGGTCGGAATGGGATTAGTCTCATATGTAAGCGCATGTGTGCAGCAATGGCAGCGGTGTGGCGGTGGCTAACCAGGCTGCTCTTCAGGCTGCAAGTTGCCATTGCGTCAGTTGACGTGCAATTGACCAATGCACTTTGAGGTAGCTTGACAACGATTAAAGGCAGGGAGGCGCAGCTATACAATGACAGGAACATCACAACATGCGAATCGGAGAATTTTTCTGCATGTAGTGGTGTTTTTGGTTGACCGCTGAGCACAACATTACCAGGGCGACGACAAACATTAAGACGACTCAAAGCAAGCACATTGAGTTTGCCATTAGTGTCTGCATCGCACAGTTACCCACGGTCTCCTGCCACCGATGCTGCTGCTACTTGCAGGTGGAAGCCCTGGAGGCCAGCGCCTCGCGTGCGCTTCAGCATGAGGTTGTACCTTCCACGGCCACTGCGCCGTCGTCTCCGCCAACCTCACTGCTGCAGGCTGTCCACAGCGCAGCTGAAGGGCTGGCAAAGTGAGTGTCAGACTGCTAACAATTTGGCCATGCAGCATTTACAGAGAGGGGTGGGCTATCATGATGGTACCCATGTAGCTAAAGCCAAGATATTAAAATCCGATTTCAAGTAACAAATTGCCTGGCTCCTCTGGTGTCTTTACGAATGCAAATGCATGATGATATTTCAGGTAGGTAAAGGCACCAAATGATGCAGTTTTACCACGTCTTCTCGTACAAGAACGCTAGCTGAGCAGTACAAAGCCACTCGTTACCCATCTGTGTGACTTTCTACGTGCTGTGCTGTTACAGGTCACCAAACAGGGCAGATGATCACCACCGGCTGCTGGACGCACACACGCCTAGCGCCAAGAGCTCCATGGATTTGCAACAACACGAGGCTGCGCAAAGGTACGGGAACTTTGGCGCACCGTGGTGCCGCGACTGTGATTTGCCTGGTCCACTTGTGATGCATAATGCAATGTGTGTTGAAATACAGAAGTACTTCGAAGTATATGTTGCGTGATCTGCAAGCTGCTTGAACAGTGGCATGAAAATGTCATGAAATACAAAATACAAAGTGTGGAAGCGGACCTGATGGAAATGTGAGGACGATAGCAATTGTGCACTATGCCTACCCAATGTGTTTTCCGAATGACGGATAGACAGAGGCTAAGAGAGGGCTGATGCGCATGTCTCTGAAGCTCCTGCCTTGCAGCTGCTCAGTACCATATCCGCCATGCCCAATATGAGGCACTGCCAACATTGCTGTCTGCCGTGCCTGATGGCGGACACTCCTGCAAGACGACAGCCATCATGCCTTGACTGCCTTATGTTCCTCAGACAAACGATGCACAAACGTCATCTTCAATGAGAACTTTGTACAGAGCTTGTCCTGATAACAGTGCGCCGATGACCGTCCCTGCTGTTACAGTGGGTTTCTGCGACACATCAACTTCAACTTCCTGGGCTCGCCGCGCAGTGCGGCCCCCATACCGCCACCTCTGCACCTCATTCCGCTACCGCCCGTCGCGCTGGGTGGCCTGAAACAAGTCGCTGACAGCCTGGAGCACCAAGCTAAGGTAAGCGGGGTGGCAGCGCATTAGATCACCAGCCGAACGTTTGCACACGACTGTTGACTGGCGAGGGCTTGCACCTGTTCTCAAGTGAGCCCCGTTCTTGACATCGTTGAACGCGGCAATCTTGCTCTCGGCTGAGCAGCACAACGGAGGAATGAGGCGTGCATTTCAGACAGGCTCGCTTTGGTAGAGCTCATGTATTGCAGAAAATGCCAGCGATTCGTTACTGGCGCAACACGACCTGTTTATGCGCCTGTTGTGCTTGGCCTCATCGCATGGATTCTGCTGTTGCCATCGCAGTCCATTCACCTGGCTGCCCAAGAACCAACGCTGTGGCATCGACCTTTTCACCACCCAAGCTACTTGGCAGTGCTTGCAGCGGAGCGCGAAGTGCTGGCCGCATTGATATTGGTCAAGGTGAGCGTTGATATTGCGTGCCCGCATTTGCCGAGGCATCAGGGCCTTGCACAGCAAATCGCGTGGCTGGCACAGCTCACACCATAAGGTATGGAGCCTTTTCGCAGCTTGCCTCTGCGTACGTGAGACACGGTGCAGAAATGCCTTCATCTGCAAACAGGAGCAGCGTTGCATAGGCAGTGCTCAGCGCCTGTGCATACGGGAGCTGTTGGGTTTTGCCCAACTGCAGTGCCGTACTTGTGCAGGCAGCGCGGTGGGTTCCTGCTGGCAGCGCGGTGAATTCCTGCTGTCAAATGGTTCCTGCAAATCAAAACCAATTTCTGAATGTGCCTTGTGTAAACAAGCCGTAATGCACACGTATTGTACTCAGGCCATGGACTTGTATTTGTAAAGATTGTACTGCTGGTGGAACTGCGACAGGCTTCTTGTTTTCCAAACTTGCTGCGGTGGGCGAGGTGCTTGTGCGCGAATTGGCCATGACCTGAGTCTGCTGGGCATGATCGACATCGAGTGTGGAAGGTTTCGATGGCACTGTCTCACCAGCTCTCTCCCTCCGGTGCTCGCGTCCCTGCTCAACAGCGCGCAGAGCAGTCCTTCTTCACCAGCTGCACGGACGAGCTGTGGAGCGCTGAGGTGAGGTCACTGCGCTACTGCTTGTCACTGTTGAGCTGGTGGTGTGGCTGCAGAGTGACTAAAACTTTGAAGTGCTGCTGAACAAGCTCCAAAGGCGATAGCAATCCCTTCAACAACAATGTTTGAGCCGTCATGGTGCAAGCGTGATGTTGCACAGCCAACGTCCCCTGTAAAACACTATCCTCTTGACTACTTGAACTTCGACTTGAGACGTACGTTGAGCGCAACAGCAACATACTCATAATTTCTATTCCAATGGCTCGATGCCAGACAGTCAAATAATAGTTTTGATGTCAAAGGCACATTTTTTTGCCATCGGCCTTGCCCATGTAGCTGGGACAATATGAGCCCAATATGAGCCCTCACGTGTGCATTGGCTCAATCCTCTCCTGTTGCATTGCATATCTGTCATCGTGCACGCACCAGGTGAAGCAGCGCTCAGGCATCATGACACGCGTTGGAGCGCTGCTGCGCATTGCCAGGATGTCTCTGCAAGATGCGGAGGACATCTTCAGCGCCCCACCTCAGCCAACGTGCGCAGACCTGTTCGGAATGCAGGTCAGAAGAGACGCTGTGTGTGCTGGCGTTTGCACCACAAGCAAGAACCCTGGGATGCTCATACCTTGTCAGGATCTGACCAAGGAGAGGTTGTTGAATTTGGCCCAGGTCTCTTTGCAAGGCCTAGATACACCAGCTGACTTGTAATGATCGCCATGCTCCAACATGCACCAGTTTCCAGGTTTGGAAATCGAAGCCCATCATAGTGTTCTTGCCACGCCAGCTGTGATCCCTCACAGGCTTCCCTGCAGCCAGCGCACTGGAAACACTTTGATGCATAGTCCATCACTGACCACCTGCATCCCTGCAGCTAGACGCACCGCACTCTCCTGCTGCAGGCTAACCGTAATCCTAACCCTAACCCTAATCCTAACCCTAACCCTAACCCTAACCCCAACCCTAACCCTAACCCTACGCAGAACAGTAAGAAATCACTACCTCGTGAAGGGTCACACACGCACTGGTAGCAGGGAAGGTTATGGCTGATATGACGCGGCGCACCTAGCCGGTGTAGCCCGTTGAATGAGGCCTTGAAAGTTGAGAAAAAAATTGTTGGTTGGTGCGCACTGCGTGGCCTATTTGCAACATGGACGCGCTCGCCCAACTGCTTTTAGCAACATCGTGCAAATTTGCTCGTAAGAGCAGACTCTTTGGGAGTGTCACCACGCATTCCACTAAGTCAAGCGGCATCTTTCTTGCCAATGCCAATGTGCATCAGGAACCTGAGATCTTCAACAATTACGTGCTGCTGTCAAAAGAGTCATGTGCATCACCACAGCACATCTGGCATCACATACTTCTTAACCACAAAATTCTGACCGCACCAATCTGCTGGCACAGGTCCGCAATGCATGCGCTCCAACGGTGACTAAAGAAGGAAGGGTTCAGCAGGCACAGCGACTGCTCCAGCTGCAGGTGGAAGCAGAGCTGCTCCATGAAGCCATCGACCAAGACATGGTGGTGAGTGGACGAATGTTGAATACGTCAATGCGGCCCTGTTGTTGAAGCCTTTATATCCCCTGTTGAAGCCATTACACCATGGGCTCGGTTTGCATGGTGTCGCTAATTGTGTGCAGCAGAATTCTCGCTGGTGAAGCAATGGATTCAATTATTTGCATTGCTCATGAACTGAATACCGTGCCCTTGATGGTGGCATGCCCCCAGGCGGTCATGACCAAGAACTTCAAGCTGCCTGCTGGCCAAGCATTGCGACTGAACGCGTGTACTCATGTGCTTCTGACATTGCGCTCAGAGAGCTACACCTGAGACTGCTGGCATCATATGCAGGCAGACGTATGCAGTTGACAGCACAACGCCGACTGTTCTTCGTTTCTGACTTTTGCATCAGCACGCAATGCAGCTGGTGTACCCTTGCTGCCTCCATTGATGCTTTTGACAGCCGCTCGAATCACCCTTATGTATGATAGAAGTATAGCGAAGATGACAAGTCTGCTTTTTGCTGCCAGTGTGACCATGCGGATGACTGCTGCGTCAGCAGCTTGCTAGGTGACCGACCCAACCATGCATTTCCCTTGGGTCAATACTGCCAGTGGTAATTTCTGTCACAGTGTAGTAGATGCCTACCTGCTAGTAGTGCCCAAGGCGCCGTTGGCACACTTCACCCCTTCAGAGTGCATCCTTTTGTCTGACCGCGCCCACCTCCGCTGGCCCAATCAACAGACGCTCATGACCATCGGGCCGCCCGCCGGCCAGGCGCCGCAGACGAGCGTGCAGTTTGCGCTGCGCTTCACGACGACCACATTTAGCGTCCTGCGCCTGCACAAGGGGCTGCTGACGCTGGGGCACGCCATCACGGACCTGCTGGAGCGCGAGGCGCGTATCTTCTACTACACATAATGGCGGCGCCCACACGCAGGGCCTAGGGTTAGAATGAGCCGATTTTGGCGCGCTGGAAGCAGGCGGCCCGCAGCGCTGCAGCTGCATGCAGGCTGCGATGTCGAGTGTATGTTGTGGTGACGTTGTGGTGCAGTGCAACCGGGACACGCATTATTCATCTGTCTCTTCATGTGTGTGTATGTGTGCAGTGGCGTGCGCGGTGAAGGCTTTGCGGCAGCATGTGTGGGCAGAGCTGCAGTGGCGGCGTGGTGGTAATGCGTGGCAGGCCCTGGGGCACTACACCTCGAACACAGTTGGTATGACGTCGCACGGCAACAACAATATATATACTGGCCTGTGGCTGACCGCTCTACATCAATGATGTGTGTCCCTGAAAACGCACAATAGTTAACCCATTGCATGTACCTCCGCAACCGCCTGACGTGTTCCGAAAGCGACCACATCTCAGGCCCTGTGGAATGCCTTTACGAGGCCTCACGTGCCAGTGCCCCTCTGTGTATAGTGCTGCAATTCTCACCCATAGGCCTGTTCATCCCCCGCCCCCTCCTGTAGCAGTGGGGGGGAGCCCTTATATAGGTGCAGCTCAACGGGCCTTGTCCCACAGAATGAAGATGTATTTCTTGCAATATGTGGCATCAGTGTGCTGTTTTCAATGCTCAAATCATGACACATGTATGTACACACATGCATTCAAGATCCACCTTTCTTACGCCTCATTCAGCCTTTGAATACACTGGCAGCTGGTTGGACTGTGCTGCCCGCAACCTGCATGAACAGCCTACACACTCCGATAATCAAGGATAATTTCATGCAGCAGAACTACTTAGTGGCCAGTCCAAGGTTTCATGCACATAAATGCAGCCTGTCAAGCAACTTCCTGCTTCTGGGGCCCTCACCACATTATGGGCAGTTCACACAAAGTAAGCAAGCCCGCCATTGCGCTGCATGATGGCATGAATGATTTCATACATTGTCAGCGCCAGCGTTGTAGCCGCGGCTTCACTAGCTACTGCACTGATCCTTGCCGCCAATGCAGCAGCAGCAGCGCTACTGCAAGCAGCATCTGGAGTACACGTGACTCTCACAAGAAGTAGACAACTTGAAGTACAATCATGGACGCACATGTCCCCCATGCTCAACGGCAACACCGACAGTTCTGCATCCTGCTGGCATAAGAGTATGAGCTGTGTCTTGCAGTGTCTGCCAACCTCTCAAACTGCAGTGGGCAATGGCCACATTCAGCCCCTTGATCACCCCCCCTCCCTCACAAATACCAGGTGCGCCGCCAACGCTATTGTGGGACAGCCGCACTCCGCGAAGACAGCAGGTACATTGGGGACAACGCCGTTAACTCAAGTACTGCTGCCGTGCTGGCCACCCTGCACAGCGCATGCAAAACCTACATCAGGCGAGTCCATGCGTGTTGCGTCTGTGCGCGCTTCATGTGCGCTGAGAGGACAAACATTGGCATGCAGTGAACGCTTGCAGGTGATGATTGAATGTGCAGGCAGACGCGCTTGGCCAACTGTGGCACGACCAGTGACAAGGTCATGTTGGCAGCAGCAGCAGCATGGGTTCAACACCAAAGTGGTTGCAAGAGGGTGCATCAGAAAGACCGACAGGAAGAGAGCAAAGTACATGTCGTGGCTCAGTGCAGATTAGCAGCGGCAGGATCGTAATCGGTGTTTTGAGGACGCATACACACAGGCTTGAGGAGAAGCATCAGCGAGGGCGCGCCAAAGGTCCAACATGCCAGCCTTTACATAATCCAACCTCACACAATAAAGTGATGTTACTGCAGCAGTGGTGCAGGCTGTAGACAGCACCACAAGCGTCGCCTGCTGCTTGCCTGCTGACGTACCAGTGTCAGGGTGCACCAGGGTTGGCTGAACAGCCTTGACAGTAAGCAGACATTATAAATGACCTTTGACAAGACAATCCACACGAGTGGATCCACACGAACGAGCTCATTTAGCAGCACACACCTGGCACTCGCCAATCGCAGAAATAGTGCTGTAGTGCATGTTTGTCGATGGCCAGGCTAACCTCCTGCCCATAATGTGCACGCACAGCGCATTTGATCCCGCATCTGCGACAATGCCACATGTACTTTGAGTCGGCACCACTTGAAACATCTCAAAGCAGTTAAACGCTGTTAGCTTGCCAGGCAAGGGCCTGATAGCCAGCTCAGATAGAGGGCAGGCGTGTTGTCGTATGTGGCTTGTGCCTGTGCTGCGGTGCGAGCAACAACACTTGGAGCGGAACAGCTGGCTAGGACCTGACGAGCAAGCGCAGCAACAGAGTGCGACGGCCATACTCAAGCAACGTGGTGAGTGCGCGATTCGAGCAGGATGGGCCTGTGGTGCTCCCCCCATGGCGACCAGCTCTTTTTGACCATGAATACGTCAGACCAGCCCGCCATGGTGACGTGCATGCTCTGTGCAGCACGATGCTGCTGCGGGCAAATGGTACCACGAGCAAGTGCGCCAAGTTCAATTTGTAGTTGCAGTTTCAAGAGCAGCAGCGCAGGCATGCCGGCAGCAGCAGCAGCAGCGACAGCAGCGTGGTGTCATCGGCTTAGCATGGGTGATGCTGCAAAGGCTATAGTATACTGCAATTTGCGGGAGGCCTGTCAAGAAAGAGACCGTCTCCAATGCCTTCAAGTGCCCGTTCCGAATGGTGCGCTGTGCCCCGCACTGCCTGAATGATCGCACTTCAACTTGGACGAAGTGAACCTCTCAGCTCAAAGCATATGCGCATCTCGAATGCAAGGCCCTGGCCTTTTGGCATAAAGGCTAGAGCTGCGACCATCTGTACTTCCCCTCTTGGCTTGCACAGAGTACTGGTGCAATTTGCTAGAAATACGGAAACACCAGTTTGCGAACTCTAATTCTCATGTATCCTCAACTCATACTGCGACTTGTTCCTGCAGGCTCATAGATTTTTGCTGCCGAGTGGTTACAGAATGCTTCAGATCACGTTTACTGAATCCGTGCCAGAGCTTAAGGTGTGCGCGATCGAAGGGAATGACGCAACACACATGGTGGTGCTCTGACGCTAACTGCCACAATCAAGGAACAGGTACAACCGCGATGAGGCCAGTCGCACAGACTTGCAAGTTCTGCTTCTGCTCCACTGATAGGGCTGATGGACACATCTCTTGCAATGAAGCGACGCAAATAATCGACACAAGGAGCGACAAATGATGTTGTCAGCGAAGCATTGGGTTATACTTTTGGGGCGCCATCAGCATGCCATGGCATCAGCATGTCTTGGCTAAGATTTTTGCACCTCAAATGAAGCGACCGGCACTCCAGGGGCATCGAGTACCATCAGAATTGCCACACATCTGAGCAGTGCTGGCGGGGCGATCTAGGGCAAAGCAAGTGAAATGCGTCAAGAACAAGAACGACATACACAGCACATGTAACAATTGAAAACAACGGAACTTAAGCTGGAGCTGACCTTTTTCTGCTGCTGCGCGCCGCTTAACTCTTCCTCGAGGCGGTCCATGTGCGCGTTAAAATCCGTTCTGATCTCTTCCAGCCGTCCTTCCAGCTGACGCGAGCGTTCGTCGATATGAGCCAAGAACGCCTCGTGCTGCTTTGTCAGCTCTCTCATCAAAACTTTCAGACTTGGTGCTATTGAGACGTCTGTCGCTGTTGCCGGGGTCTCCGTGATCTCTGTGACGGGAACCTGCTTGTCTGCTGCTTCCGTGAGCTCTGTTGTGGGGGAATGCTCATTTGTCTCTGAAGGACGTGATGGACTCCCCGAAGATGTCTTGCGTTTACCAAAGCGCCTCCAGAACCTCATTATGACCACACTCCACCGTGCCTTTGACCCAGCTAGCCCAGCCCACCTAAAACACACACACACACAGGTTTATTCTCCCGGGCCAAACTTCACCTTGCGCCTCCGGTTTTTTTTTTTTAACCAACGCCAGCAGCTGTGCTGTACCTGCCTGTCGTTCATCTGTAGTGCTGGGATGGTGGTCTATACTTGCTCGTCGTTCAGCTTGTGCGTGAGCAATCTGTCATCTGGCCCTGAGCCTTCGCACACACGGCGGAAATGCTCTCGCCAGCCAGAGGTATCGCTCGGAATGGCCAAAGTACGTGTATATGTAACGTTATATCGTATATATACGCCCATATACGAAATACGCCCCCGACCCCAACCCATATACAGGGCCCGTGGAAGGGAAGAAGCCGGTAGGTGCATCCCCTGTGGTTCTACTAGTAAGGTCTACACATTCTTTGAACTCCTGTGACAGGAGTTCTGTCTGAGCCCTTGAGGTGCATTTGATCTTTGCATGAGTACGCCGTGACGTTACCATCAGCAACAGCTGCAGCATATTTCACCTCCATTTGCCAAGGTGAGTGGTGACACTTGTGAGAGGCTTGCCACTCGGCTGAAGAACTGCGACAATTGTTTGTTGTTTATGTGCTGGGCATACATGGCGCATGTCCACATGACACCGTATATATTGGTGTGAAATGGCACTATATGCACGTATATACCGTATGCCGCAGTGCCAGCGTACAGGCCGTTTGAGCATGGCAGTGCACCCAGCATTACCGTGCATCTGGGGCGCAGCACACCAGCACATGCGTACGCCTGATGAGATGGTACAGGGCATCAGACAGCTTCCTCGCCTCTCTCTCCGGTGCTGTAATTTGAAAGGCAACATCAAGCTTATAGATTACAAAGCGGAAAAACGAGTATTTGCACGCGCGCGCGCGCGCTTATTTGCAGCTGCTGTGCTCAGCGACAGGCATGGCTAAAAACGTCATCAAGCGCACTTATCGAGGGCACTTTCAAAAGTTTAGTCTGCCCCATGGCGATAACTTTCGCACTCGCCTTAATAACTCACTGGTGGCGCGTTTGAAATCCTCGATGGCAGCATGCATTAACGCACTCGAGCGGTGAATGCAGTCTGCAGATGCACACCGTAAGCCACACATAACTTTTTTTCAAAGCGGCGTGGGAAAACGGCGTGGTAGTCACAACACTTTTGCATCCATACTTGGCTGGGGTACTGGCCCAACAAGGCGAGATTCATGCTGCCAAAGTCATCATGTGCTAGTAGTACGTCGTACATGCCCATGTATCCGTACGCTCTGGCATTAAGGCGGTGGTCTTCACAGTTCGTGGGTTTCAAATCCCACTTCCTTCAATTTTGGAATTTTCTCTTTTTTCACGCTGTCCAGTTCGCATTGAGTACACTTGGTGCCTCAGTGACTGCTCAGTACTCGTGACACGGCGCACCTGATGGAACGAGTACGCGTCACAATATAGCAGTCAAGGTGTTGTACCATTTTTCATGCTGGAAGCACCGCTCTGCATGGTGGCGCAACTACCACCTGATGTAACTTTGAAAAAAAAGACAAGGTTGACCTGCTGGTACTGTGGCACCTCGACCGCGGCCAGAGCTGTTCAATGCTGGCAACGCAGGTACTCAGTCTATCATGGCGCTGCTGCAGCTGCATTGTGCATCGCTTTGGCATCACGGTGGTGCAATCAAGTGTCACTGAGACGGCTGGCGTATTGCAGTGTACTGCCAGTGGCTCAATCTCAGGAATTTCAAACCGTTGCACACGAGAACATGGTGCACCATCTTCAACAGCACTGCTTGGCACCACGGGCGTGTATTCTATGTACTACTTCAAAGTACATTGCCCTGAGCGAGAATTACTAAACAGTACATTGTACATAGAGGTCCGTACGATGTATAACCTCCAAAAATGTATAATGCGTCATGCCGTGCGCAACCTTGTGTACATTTTATTAATTCTCGCTCAGGGCGCGAAAAAGCCCAGATGAATGGCATCATGATCTAACTTGAAGCTTGCTGTACGGAATCTACATGTCGTGTGACAGTCTGAAAGTGTCTCAACGGCAACCACTCAAACGCCGCCGCCACCAAATATTTTGGCATCTCGGGATCCTCCCCTACGTCCTCCTCCATGTGCCCCCCCCCCCCCTGGACTCTGCCATGTGTGTCATGACACGGCCAGAGTACGCCATGTGGAGCGCTGCCGACAGTGCCGAGCGTAAGCGTGCCAGGGCGATGCCCTTAGAGCTTTAGGGCGCGCTCCTCCGGGCACTGACATCCTGCTGGCATAGTCCGTCGCCAAAGCATCCAGCAGCTTCCGCCCCTGCGCCCCGATGCTACCAAATGACCCGATTGCCAAAGTGGCAAGTTTGTAGCAATTCTGATCATAATGACCAGAAGAGTTAGTGGGTGCTTTTGGCGGCCTCTTGGTCGCGGCAGCAACGCTCGGGGTCTGCTGCAGTCTTCTGCGCCCGCGACGCTACCTGTGCCTCGAAGCAGGTGACGTCCACCATGTCATTCAGCGGTAGTTGACGTGTCGGATCGTCGTAGCCAGTCACCGGGAAGACGTCGGCAGGCAGCACGATGTCCATCCTGCAACTTCCCGGCGGCCCGGCGGACCCCAAAAATGGCGTGTAATCCTCATCCACCAGTCCTGTTTTGAGGTATTGCCGCAGGATGCGCTGCGTGGCCCTCTTGACATTATTGTGGACGATGGTGTCGTGCTCCTTGACGCGTGGTGCCTGACACAGCCGTGCATGCAGAGTGCCGCCCGGCGACTTCCCGCACAGCTTGCAGCCTGTGGTCTGCTCCTCTACTCCGATGGCGCATTTCACGGCCAGCTGCCAGGACAGGCCATCGAATGAAGCTATTGTGGAGTACATCGGCTTGTTGAGGAATGCCATGCCGATTGAGTGCCACATGTGGCGCTGCGACCGGAATCGAGCAAGTGCTTGTGTGCGTTGCGTGCCCTGCGGCAGCTGTTGCAGGTCCGCCTCCACTTTATCTGCATGCTCGGTAGCGACGGCACCTGCAAGCACACTCTGATTGAGGCGCCTCAGCCTGAGGCTACACTGCAACTGCAGAGCACTCAGGCTGACGTCAAGTACACCGTGAGCATCCGCACCGGTGCCACCACCTGCTGCCGGCGGCGGCCGCTGTATATGTGGCTGCTGCTGCAGTGGCATTAGCGCTCAGCTGGTGGCAGCATACTACTATGTTCCAGCTTGTCACCTTTGCTGCACGCAGGGATGCGGCAGCTGTCACAGTGGCGATCGTCCGCATGAGGGGCAGGCGCGCCACCTCTGCTGCTGCTGCACCTTGCAGCATTACTGGTGTGGAACGCGCAGCACCTTCATTGACGGCTGCCGCAGCGGCTGCTGCGTGCGCTGGAGCAGCGCCGCCTGTCGTTGCTGCTGCTGCCAGTGGTGTTGATGCTGTCGCAGGTGCTGGTGCAGCTCCTCCGCATTGGCCGCTGCCACCGCCATTGCCGCTGTTGCGGCCGGCACGGTTGCGGCGCCGACTGCTGCCGCTGCTCCTGTTGCAGGTGCTGCAGCAGCTCTAAGGCCTGGAGCATTGGCAGCTGCGTTGCCTATGCCCGCAGCAGCTGCTGTTGATGCTGCAGCTAGTGATGCCGCCATCTCGGAGGCAGCTTGAGGTACAACAAGACATAGTGCTGCCGCTGCTGTAACTTCTGATGCTGGTCCAGGAGCAGCTGCTGCTGCCGCCGCTGCTGCTGCCGCCGGAGTAGTGGCGCCGTGCGCTACCGCTGCTGCTGCCGCTGGTGCCGCCTGTGCTGCCGCCGCGGCCACTGGTCCAGCTGCACTGCTGGCTGCGCCGTGTGTCGCCGGAATGGCTGCGCCATCAGCGGCCGGCACTGAAGCGGCTGTGCCGCCTGCAGCCACAGTGACTGCTAGTAGTTCTGTAACAATCGCCACCGCCGGGGCGGCAGCGCGGCCTGCCGCTGATGCAGTTGCCGCAGCGGCTGCCGGAGCGGTCGTGCCTCCACTGGCAACCGCCGCGGCCGCTGCCGCTGTAACAGTTGCCGCTGCTGGTGCTGCTGGTGCTGGTGCAGCGGCAGCCGGCGCCGCTTGTGTTGCCGCATCCTGAGCAGCGTTGTCTGCGGCTTGAGGAGTCGCCTGCTGCAGCACCCCCGCCCATCCAGAGAGTGCTGGTTGCAGCGCTTGCAGCGTGCCCACCACATACGCAGCATCAGCGATCACATGATGTCGCAGGCGCTGGTAATGCCAAGGCCGCCATGCCGTGTTGGGAGTCGCGCTTGCTGTAAGGCTGTGCCGTTCGCGGCCAAATGGAAGTGGGCATCACTTTGCTCAAACTGGCGCCAGGTCTGGCCTGGTGGCTGCAGGCCCATTGAGTGTTTGAGCACCCACTGCGTGACCTGATCCCACTCCTTCAAGTTGGCGGCTGGCACTGTCTGCCAGTGTGTCGTGGGAACGTGCGAAGGCAGTACGTCATGCGAGGCACCACGCAGTAGTGCAGTAACCTGAACATAGCCCTCGGAGACTCGGCGATGTCAGGCACGCGCATCGCTCTGCAAATCGAGCCCCTGCCCCGCCAGCACCCGCTTTCCTGCGCAACCATGCCTCCACAAAGCTGCTGTGGCCCACCGGCACCCCCAGCCACACAGATCCGCGGTTCTGATTTTCATCCGTATCCCCCACTAGCTGAACGCCCAGCATGCTGCAGCTGTAGCAGCAGTTGCCGATCGTGGTCTGTCACCACATGCCCCCTGCCAGGCAGCACGCGTGACTTCAAGTTGGTGAGGTTTAGCTCCAGCCCCACCTCCGCAAAGTATTGTTTGAGCTGCGCCACCGCTTGTATGTCATCCTGAGTCAGTGTGCAGGCGCCTGTTCGGACTTTGGCATCGTCCATGTAGGCGCCCATCCGCCTGCGCGTGCGCTGCGCGGCCGCCGCCTCATTGAACCGTTTCAAGCACTGAGCAATGGCGCCGCAGAAGAGCATCCGAGTCGGTGCTGCGGGGTCCCCCTGCTTAAACCCACGCTGAGACATGATGACGCGCATGGAGCCGTCGACGTGCTGGAACAGCAGGCGTGGCCGAGTGCGCACGTATGTGCCAATGAAGTAGTCGAGGAAGCCCGGCAGCTGTGCTGCTACCCATTCCGCTGCCGCTAGGGCAAACACCATGTTGAAGGCAGTCAATCGAAGTTCTTGAGGTCCAGCATGAACTGCCAGTGACCAAGCTCATACTCGAGTTTGCCGGCCATGGCCGCTTTCTCCGCTCCTGCTGAGACAGCCACCCTATACTGCTCATCTGGCTCAAGGAGCTCCGCCAGGAAGTCTTTGCGGTCTGCCACGTACACCGAAGTGCATAGTCGCTGCAGCACCTCGCCGCAAACGATACCATATGGGCCGCTGCTTAGCTGTACCATCTTCCTGCTGTTCTGCAAGTGGCGTGAGGCGCCCCGCGCCATGCAACTGCCAGAAGGCATCCGGCAGCCTCCCGCATAACGGTCTGAAGCCACCGTGTGAGGACAGCAGCAAATTCATGCCGTCCCCAGCTTGTGCGTAGCGCATCCTGCAGGTGGCTGTAGCGCAGCCCCGATGGGCCTGCTCCACTGTAAGGGCTTGCTCGCTGGATGAGCTTGGCAACCGTCTCTGGCTCAATTCCCTCCCCCTGTAACAGGCTGAGTTCTGCTGGCATGTCGGCTGCTTTCGCCACAAGATGATCAACCATGCCGGATAGCTCATGGAGTTGTTCCCCTGGCGCAGCGGGGGGGTGTTTGGACTGCATGGCGGCAAAGCAGTCATCATCAGGTATCGCCACCGTTTTGGGCTGAAGGAAACGCGCTGCCTGCTGTAGCCTCCCCCGTGTGCCCATGCACTGTAGGACGTAGGCGTTGATCGCTGCCTCCGTTTGCTGGCGCGCGCGCCAGCGCCGGTGCGCCTTATGTACTTTTTATTAATTCTCGCTCAGGGCACGAAAAAGTCAAGATATTCTTCTTATTAATTCTCGCTCAGGGCGCGAAATGTACTTTCTTTACTTTTGCTTCGCAAGGGGCGCGAAAAGCCCATTATTTCGATGCGTACACAATGCAACATTCCTTCTCTGAAGAGTGACTCAAACGCAAACAGGCTTCCCCCTCTTCACACTACCACCAACACCCGCGAAATGTACTACTACTACATAGTAGTGCTGACAAAGCCAAAGTGTGCAGTGCTGTAATATCATACTTCAAAAGAAGTACAGTTCGCGCCCTGAGCGAGAATTAATAAAAAGTACAGTAACTTCGTATTTTGTGCAGCTGTTTTCAGAAACTCAAGAAGCATTGTCACATCTGTCTTATGGTGTATGCTTTTTGCACTCTTGTGAGACATAAACATAGTCACTTACGGTGTTGCGCTGGTTGGTGCACTGCATGCATGATGCTGTAACTTAAACTTGAAGGTTGATGCTTATGGTGAGTCAGACACAAGTGTGTAGTGTACACTGCCGCAGTGCGATTCAATGAGCACACAGACTGCGGAGCGAATGTGACAGATGCACTGACAGCATGCAGGGGCCATTGAGTCAGCAATGATTATACTTCAAGCAGCGCTGCATGCGCCCAGACACTGTCAGCCTGACTTGCCGCCAACTAGAAGTGACTGTCACATGGTGATCATTTGACAGTGACGCAGTTCACGGTGGCACCAAGCGCACCGTCTGGTTGGCATCCCAATTTCGTTCAAGTACAGATTCACTGCTGCTGTGCAGACATTGCAATTGACAAATTCAAGTTGTATGTATGCTACGATGATCTAGATTGAGCTCAGACTCAATCTGTTGGTGAAAGAACTAAGTCTTGAAGACGCCTTCCAAAGGCTCTGCAGCGGGGGAGTTCTTCTACAGAAAGAACCCAGTAGCCGTGGCAACTGCAACATGTCCACCGCAGATTTAATCCAAGACATACACACGTCTCAAATGCCTGCAACTACTTAGCGTAGTACTACTTGATTTTAAATTACTTCCGCTGGAGCCCCTCGTCGACGGGCGGAAAACCCTGTGCGCACATCGTATACAACACGTATGCCCCTATTGCATGAGCTCGCGCATGTTTTCCCTGCTGGGATATCTCCAGCATACACGACCACAGCTACTAGTGACTCACAAAGCTATATAGGTACAGATAATGACAAGTCCACTGCGGCACAAGTACTACATGTGGAACTCAGACGGTTTCCCTTGGCGGACGCTGCCCCCGAGACCACATGGAGAGCGCCACCACGAGACTGGGGTGCAGCCAAGTAGAAATCCGGACATCGGACATGTCATTGACCTACATGCAGTCACTGTGGTGTACTAGATGTAGTACAACACATTGGCTGCCATTAGCGAGCGGTGCTTGCCTGCCCCCTGCGCGCTAGCAGCTGGACTGCGACACCCTGCGCACACTGAACTGAGACACCCTGTAAGTTGTGCGTCGCCGCAACGCTGGCCTGGGCGCCAGCACCGCTGCTGACAGCAACTTTTTCTGACCCTCAGGCTGCCTCAGCCGGCCATACTCCTCAGCTGGCCATACTATACTAGGCCCGGCCACTGGCACTGGCAAGCTGTCGCTCAGCTGCAGGCTTGAAGTTCACCGAGTCTCGTGTCAGATGCACTGCAGCTCCCGAGAGTCTGCCACGACTGAGTCTGACTCTGTCTCGCCGGCGGCTGCCTGATCTGGGTTATTCGTAACAGCAATTGCTGGAAGATGCATACTATAGTACCTACCGTTCAACAAGTTGTCAGCATCCTCCACTCAGCGCGTGACGGGACTGCAGCCGCTGCGGCGCCTACTCGGAGGCTTGTCTTCAAGTTGCCAGTGGCATTGTGGTTGCTGTGGTGCGCAGCACTCTCACTGACAGTCTGCAACATCCTGATCTTGAGCATCAGGACCGCCTCCGAGTCAGGTTTCATCGGCATTGACTGCATGCAGCCAAGGGTCTGCCAGATGCCTCAACTCAGAGCCGTTACGGTATAACAGTGCCCCATGAGCTGTATGAGATACTGTAACAGCAACACTAGCACGGTGACCGCCGTTGTCATCCACTGCGTCAGGCAGTGCCATCCAGACTCTCGGAGCTGCAGCGTGAAGCGCCAGTGTGTCAAATGCAAGGGGAAACGCAAGGACCTACGGGGCGTAAGGAGGGTGTGGGGGGGTCTGAGCGCGTCATTTACGTGCCGTGACTTAGTAGCATTATGGTCTATCATACGTTAGTCAAACTGGCAGGTATAGGTGCAGCCGCTTGTGCTGAAGATGACACAGAGCTGCCGTTGTCGAAACCTGTAGGAGGTTTGCACGTCGCGTCGTTGCACTTGCTTTTCTTCACTTGTTCCTGACTTCAAAGAGGCTCGTTCCAGAACTGTTCTGCAGAAATCATGCCATATATGATCATATGATAGCGTGAACTTTGACCTTGTACTCTGCCGCGGCTGAGCTCAAGCCTCAGGTATCACGGTGTGCTGGTGCACTATAACAATGGATGCCTCCGCATCAACAGATTGAATGGTGTATGGAAATGCATGCAAAGCCAGCCTGAGGCTTAAGAATTCTCAGTCATGATAACATTCAACTTCTTTATAAAAACACGCATGCCACCGTGACTATAAATATGTGCAGCTATGGCTGTATACTATAGTGTACGTTTTGCTCTTCCAGTTTCAAGTTGCTACTAGTAAGGTTCTAGTATACTTTCAGGACAGCGTAACATATAGCCTCCTTTGCTAAGTGGTTGATGTTCACCCAGTTGCCAAGCGCAGTAAGGGCTGACATTTCTGTGTTGACAGAATGCCAGTTGTGTGCTCAGTGTTATACGATATATTTCAAAATCATATAGAACTTGAAGTATGAGATGTTAGTTTCAACATGTGTTCCAGTGACTTGAAATGTTTAACTCAAAGTTGTCCTTCAAGTTCACTTGGCAAGAATGTATGAAGCACAAAACACCAGATAGTGTTTCAACGTGATGTCATACGCTAAATACTGAGCAGTGAGTATCCTGAGCAACGACTGCGCCCAACACATTGGCGTACTTAAATTCACTTGCCCCCCTGAAGCGGATGCTTACCAGTAAGAAAGCCGTGGCGTTATCAATAGGTGCTCTGTAAAGCTATTTTATAACACAAGGTCGCCTGAACTCCAACCGTTGAATGTCAACTGAACATTCCGCTGATTCAGATGGCGCTGGGTTCAATTCTGCCAGTGGTACTTCACCGGGTCTCGGCTTTTGGCGGTATTGCTACTGTTGATGTTGCAGACAGTCAACAAAAACTGAAGCAAATCTCCAAGAGCCTGAGGTGAAGTGTGGGTCCTCGTACGGGCCGGTTGTCTTTTTTAAGATCCTTTGTTGAGATTGCGGGAGCTCCGATCCACCGCCACCACCAGCTGTGAATCTTGCTGATTCAGAAGTTCAATTTGGACTTCTATCAGTAACTCTGAAAATTGGGGCTGATAGTATGCAAATGGCAAGCTCAGGCGTTTAAGACATGTGTACTTCATATGTATTGGATCTCAATCAGGCAGTGCTTGTTGACATGTTGCACTTTGCATTATGGTACTGGATCTTTCTGTAGAAGAACCCCGCCCCCCCGGGGGCCCCCCTCTTTGCAAGGCATCTTCCTCCCCCAACAGTGTGAGATTGGCTGTAGCATACACTCAGTTTGTCAATTGTTATGTCTGCACAGCAGAAAATAATCTGCGCTGAAGTCTGCACAGCAGAAAATACTATTAGTAATCTGTGCTTAAACAAAGTGTGGATGCCAACCAGAAGATGGTCTTGGTGCGATACTGCGACACTGGCAAATGATCACAGCCACTTGGCAAGTCAGGCTGTCTGGGCGCAGCTGCTTCAATTGAGGATTGCTGAAACGGTGCCTGCTTGCAGTGCTGTCAGTGCCTCTGTCACATACGCTCCGCAGTCTGTGTGCTCGTTGCATCGCAGTGTACACTACGCATTTGTGTCACCACTGGCAGAGGCAGCAACCTACAGCACCAGCCAGCGCAACACTATCTTTAAGTGCACGTCATGTCTCACAAGAGTGCAAAAAGTATACTTCAAGTACACTGACAATGCTTCTTTGAGTTTCTGAAAACAGCTGCACAAAACATGAAGAAGTATGATATTACAGCACTGCATACTTTGGTTGTGTCAGCACTACTAGTAGCAGCACCAGTGCCTGGCACTTAGTGATCCATGGCCATTGTCCTCAGTTCTGGGCGCTGCTACCAGTAGCCCAGGCCTGCACAAAGCTGTTCACGGTCAGGACCATTTTGGCAGAGACACGGGAGGCCTCAAAGTGGGTCTGGTCGTGTAGAGGCAGTAGCTTAGGCACTTTGGTGCAGCATGATAGTGGGGACCAATCAGGGTTTGGGTGGGGTTTGTTGGGGTTGGGTCGGACTCTTTGTAGCAACAGCATTGATACCCTTAGCACCAGTGCCTGGTGCCCAGTGATCATTTTGCCTAGAGGCGTGATTCAGACGTGTCAGCATGGTCCTCAGTGCTGGGCGCTGTCAAAGGCGACCCCGGCCTGCAAAAAAAATTTCCAAGACGGGACAAGTGTGCCTCGCGGCTGGGCAACCCTAAGTAGGGTTTGGTTGTGCGGTGTTGGTGGTAGTGTAAAGAAGGGGAAGCCTGTTTGCGTTTGAGTCTCTCTTCGGAGAAGGAATGTTGCATTGAGTGCACATCCAAAGAGAGGGCTTTTCGCGCCCCTTGCGAAGCGAAATCAATAAAAGTACACAAGTTAGGGGAGGACCCCGAGATGCCATTTGGCGGCGGCGGCGTTTGAGTGGTTGCCGTTGAGACACTTTCAGACTGTCACACGACATGTAGATTCCGTACAGCAAGCTTCAAGTTAGATCATGATGCCATTCATCTGGGCTTTTTCGCGCCCTGAGCGAGAATTCATAAAATGTACACAAGGTTGTGCACGGCATGACGCGTTATACATTTTTGGAGGTTATACATCGTACGGACCTCTATGTACAATGTACTGCTTATTAATTCTCGCTCAGGGCAATGTACTTTGAAGTAGTACATAGAATACACGCCCGTGGTGCCAAGCAGTGCTGTTGAAGATGGTGCACCATGTTCTCGTGTGCAACGGTTTGAAATTCCTGAGATTGAGCCACTGGCAGTACACTGCAATACGCCAGCCGTCTCAGTGACACTTGATTGCACCACCGTGATGCCAAAGCGATGCACAATGCAGCTGCAGCAGCGCCATGATAGACTGAGTACTTTTTATTAATTCTCGCTCAGGGCGCGAAAAAGCCCAGATGATTGGCATCTAGCTGTAAGGAATCTACATGTCGTATGACAGTCTGAAAGTGTCGCAACGACAACCACTCAAACGCCGCCGCCGCCAAATGGCATCTCGGGGTCCTCCCCTACGTCCTCCTCCATGTGCCCCCCCCCCCTGGATTCTGCCATGTGTGTCATGACACGGCCAGAGTACGCCATGTGGAGCGCTGCCGACAGTGCCGAGCGTAAGCGCGCCAGGGCGATGCCCTTGAGAGCTTTAGGGCGCGCTCCTCCGGGCACTGAAATCCTGCTGGCATACTCCGTCGCCACAGCCTCCAGCAGCTTCCGCCCCTGCTCCCCGATGCTGCCAAATGACCCTATTGCCAAAGTGGCAAGTTTGTAGCAATTCTGATCATAATGACCAGAATAGTGGGTAGTCTTGGCGGCCTCTTGGTCGCGGCAGCATCGCTCGGGGTCTGCTGCAGTCTTCGCCGCCCGCGACGCCACCTGTGCCTCGAAGCAGCTAACGTCCACCATGAGCGGTAGGTGGCGTGTCGGGTCGTCGTACCCGGTCACCGGGAAGGCGTCGGCAGGCAGCACGATGTCCATCCTGCGACTCCCCGGCGGCCCGGCGGACCCCAGAAACGGCGTGTAGTCCTCGTCCACCAGTCCCGTTTTGAGGTATTGCCGCAGAGTGGCCCTCTTGACGCTATTGTGGACGATGGTGTCGTGCGCCTTGACGCGTGGCGCTTGACACAGCCGTGCATGCAGGGTGCCGCCCGGCGACTTCCCGCACAGCTTGCAGCCTGCCGTCTGCTCCTCTACTCCGATGGCGCGTTTGACGGCCAGCTGCCAGGATAGGCCATCGAACGAAGCCGTTGTCGAGTACATGGGCTCGTTGAGGAATGCCATGCCGATCGAGTGCATGTGGCGCTGCGACCGGAATCGAGCAAGTGCTTGCGTGCGTTGCGTGCCCTGCGGCAGCTGTTGCAGGTCCGCCTCCACCTTATCTGCAAGCTCGGTAGCGACGGCATCTGCAAGCGCACTCTGATTGGGGCGCTGCAGGCTACACTGCAACTGCAGAGCACTGGCGTCAAGTACGCAAGCAGCATCCGCACCAGTGCCACCACCTGCTGTCGGCCGCAGCGGCGGCTGCTGCGTAGGTGGTTGCTGCTGCAGTGGCGTTAGCGCTGGTGGCAGTATATGTTCCAGCTTGTCACCTGTTGCTGCACGTAGAGATGTGGCAGCTGTGGCGATCGTCCGCATGAGGGGCAGGCGCGCCACCTCTGCTGCTGCTGCGCCTTGTAGCATTGCTGGTGTGGAACGCGCAGCGCCTGCATTGACGGCTGCCGCTGCTGCGTGCGCTGGTGCTGCAGCTGCGCCGCCTGCCGTTGCTGCTGCTGCCAGTGGTGTTGCTGCTGCCGCAGGTGTTGGTGCAGCACCTGCCGCATTGGCCGCTGCCACCGCCATTGGCGCTGTCGCAGCCGGCACGGTTGCGGCGCCGCCTGCCGACGCTGCTCCTGTTGCAGGTGCTGCAGCAGCCTTTAGGCTAGTAGGGCCTGTAGCAGCTGTGTTGCCTATGCCCGCAGCCGCTGCTGTTGATGCTGCAGTTAATGATGCCGCCGAGGCCACTTGAGGTGCAACATGTGCTGCCGCTGCTGCAGCAGCCTCTGATGCTGGAGCAGCTGCTGCTGCCGCCGCTGCTGCTGCCGCCGGAGTAGTTGCACCGTGCGCCGCCGCTGCTGCTGCTGCCGCTGGTGCCGCCTGTGCTGCCGCCGCGGCCCCTGATCCAGCGGCAGCTGCGTTGTGTGTTGCCGGAATGGCTGCGCCATAAGCGCGGCCAGCCGCTGATGCAGTTGCCGCTGCCGGAGCGGTCGCGCCTCCACTGGCAACCGCCGCTGCCGCTGTAACAGTTGCCGCTGCTGATGCTGCTGGTGCTGGTGCTGCTGCCGCTGCTGCCGGTGCCGCTTGTGTTGCCGCATCCTCAGCAGCGTTGTCTGCAGCCGCTTGAGGAGCCGCCTGCTGCAGCACCCCCGCCCATCCAGAGAGTGCTGGTACCTGCGTTGCCAGCATTGAACAGCTCTGGCCGCGGTCGAGGTGCCACAGTACCAGCAGGTCAACCTTGTCTTTTTTTCAAAGTTACATCAGGTGGTAGTTGCGCCACCATGCAGAGCGGTGCTTCCAGCATGAAAAATGGTACAACACCTTGACTGCTACATTGTGACGCGCAATCGTTCCATCAGGTGCGCCGTGTCACGAGTACTGACCGCCGCCGGCGCGGTCACTTCACGCACGGACTACAAGCCGGCCTTTCAAATGTTCTTTGACGTCAATACGAGGACTGCCTGGTGGAGGACCTAGAGGCTGCCTCGGCTGGTGCCGTGGGCAAGCCGACGCAGGCTACACTTATTGGTGACTCGCGTGACACCAGCCGCCGCCGCCAACAGGCTAGCGCGCGGGTCCTGGCGCAGCTGCGCAGCCAGCGTGCGTCCGGGGCAATGGCGTGGATGAGCGTGCCACCCGCTGCCAATGACCGCCCGGGTGCGGCGCCCATGTCCAGTATGGCAGCAGCCACGATGTTTTTGGTTGCGATCTTTATAGACGGGTGGTGCATACAGGGCGAGGTGTGCCCATGGCGGTGCAGTGACGTGAGCCCCACCTCCACGCATGCGATCAGCTGCCCCAGCCAGCACATACGGGGGCACAACGCGACACACACTGCCCAAAAGCGGTGCCTACAGCGCATCTTGAGACAGCACCATGTCTCTATTGTCCGCAGTGAGGACGCTAGCGTCTTCAAGGTACCGGGGTATCGGGCGGACACAGTCATTGACCCAGGGTGTCTGCACTTTAGCAGTGCATACCGTAACAAGGGAATAGTGCTAGACACAAGTGTGCGTGCGCCCACAGCGAGCTCGTACCTGGCAGGCAAAACAAATGCCTCGAACACGGACGGCTATGCTGCTGGGGTGGGGGAGGACGCGAAGGTCAAGCACCACACCGGCACCTTGACGTCATCTTGGGCTTTTGTGCCATTCGTGCAGGAGTCGTACGGACGGCTGGGCAAGCAGACAAGCCTTTTTGTTAAGGAGTTGGCAATGCACTCAGCACTGTGCTCAGGGGGGGGGAAGGCAGATGTGTTACGCAAGGCCGGGTTAGCTAAGCGTCAGATCCACATTGAGCTGAGCATATCGCTGGCGCGGGAGTTGGCGGAGCGCGTCATGGCATACACACGTGGAGCGCGAATGCTGGGCTGTGTTGCGGCGCCGGTATCCAAACTCCTAGGGCACAGCGCAGACTAGGCTGCTGCGTTGACGCAAGCTTTTCGATTGCATATGCAACCCGGCCTCCCTTGGGCCTTTATAAATACAAGTCCATACGTACTGAGCAGTCACTGAGGCACCAAGTGTACTCAATGCGAACTGGACAGGGTGAAAAAAGAGAAAATTCCAAAAGTGAAGGAAGTGGGATTTGAACCCACGAACCGTGAAGACCACCGCCTAAAGGTGGCGCGTTTGACCACTTCGCTATTCCTCCGTCATCGTTATGCATTGCTCATCCGAAACGTAGCATGAGCCTTGTTCTTCATCCTGCGCCCTCGTCTTTGTCGTCAACCTCCTTCATGTGTGTGATCTTATACGCTAATGTATGCCAGGGTATTGTGTGCTGTAGATGGAGCGGAGCGCATGTGGGCCAGTGCTGTGCACTTCAAGCGTAGAGCGCTAGCTGCTGCTAGCTGCTCTAGGAACTCAAATCCTGCTTGGGTATTTTGTAGTTGCAACAGTGGCAGACAGCGTTTGACCCTGCAAGAGCCTGATAGTAATTTCAGCCCTAGGGACCCTACTAGTATGGCTCAGGTGGCAGATCTTACTTTCACGACTGGCAGTGGAATCGTACTTAGGTCTCTTAGCTGCCGCGGGGTCGTGCCCCCCCCCCTCCCCCCCCTCTCAAGTGCACCATGTGTCATGGCCCGCAAATGTACGCCAGGGTATTGTGTGCTGTGGATGCAGCGGAGCGCATGTGGGCCAGTGCTATGCACTTCAAGCGTAGAGCGCTAGCTGCTCTGGGAACCAAAATCCTGCTTGGGTATTTTGTAGTTGCAACAGTGTCAGACAACGTTTGACCCTGCAAGAGCCTTATAGTATGCAATCCAGGGACCCTATGGCCAGTGGCAGATCTGATCACCCGTGACCGAAATCGTAGGTCTCTTTGGCTGCGTCTTGGTCATGCCAGAACCGCTACGGCGTCTAGGCTACAGCTGCACTCTGTGCCTCAAAGCAGATGACATTCAACATGAGCGAAAGCTGAAGCGGCACGTCATGTAAGCCCGTGACCAGAGAGGTGTGTCAGCAGGCAACACTTCTATAGTAGGTCTAGCCTGTCATCCTTCGATGGCGCCAGGAATGGCGTGCAGTCCTCGTCCGCTAGCCCCTAGGCTGTCTCAGAGGCGTGTGCGCTGCCATAGGCGGCGGCGCGCTGTGGACCACTGGCTCGCTCGACGGCGTCGCACTTCGTACTACCATTGGTCCGCTCGACGCTGTTGTGCACGATAGTCTACTGTGTGCATATGCCTTCAAGTTGCGCGGGCTGCTGAGTGCGTGCACGCGTATCGGCGATCGGCGTCTGTATGACAATTGTAGACTAAGTACAACTACTAGGCGCCTCGGCGCCGAGGCGCCTGCGCGCACACTTGCAAGAGCCGGCCAGCCCAGCCGCTGGGCACTGTGCTGCCGCCTTTGGCTGACAAAGTACATCAAGTTGTTATTTTTCTCGCTCATGGCGCGAAAAAGCCCAGATGGTGGACATCCAGGACTTGCAACCAGAAAGTGCAAGTGTCTTTGTGAACAGTGTCACTTGAAAGTGTCTCAATGCTCTTTGCTGTTCAAAAAGAGATTCGCCATATGGCATCTCCCCCCCCTCAAAATCCTAGTCCATCTCCCCCTCCTTAGCGAATCCTTACACTGCGCCATGTGCGTCATGACACGGGACGAGTACGCCATGTGGAGAGCTGCCGACAGAGCTGAGCGGATGCAGTGCGTGCCAGCGCTATGTCTTTTAGGGCTAGATGACTGGCTGCTCCAGGCACCGACATCCTGAGCGCATACTCCGTGGCGACAGCCTCCAGCAGCTTCCGCCCCTGCGCCTCGGGCCGATGGTGCCAAATAACTCGATAGCCTCAGGCTGTCGCAGAGGCTTGTAGTGCTGCCGCAGCCTGAGGACAGCGTCGCGCTGCGCCCCACTCCCGCTGTTGTGGCATGATAATCTAATTCAAGTTGACGGGGGCGCTGTGGGTTCCGGCATATTGGTGCCTGTACGACACATGTACAACCAGGCGCCTCGCTTTGTGCACACTGTCAGGCTCAGCCTACTAGTAGGCTGTGTGCCGTCTCAGACTCTGCTGCACTCATGGACGAATGGAGCGCTTTTTGAAGAGTAGTGCCAGCTACGATTTTGTTTCAAAATGTCAGATCATGAAACAGATGTGCTCCAATGCCGCCAGCCCAGCAGCCTGAGCTTCAACTTGAAGTTTCTGCCGCTAACGGAGGTGCCATGGTGGTCCCCTCGGGTGGCGCAGCTCGACTCGGTGACACCTGTTGCAGCCTGAGTGCTGCAGATGCTGACGGCATCCGGAAGGCCTCTCAGTCTGGCGGCGGCCGTCGCTGCCGCTTTGTGACATGTGCACTGTGACGCATGTAGGAAGTCAGCAAGGTTGAATTGCGAAAAATGGGACCTGAAATGTGAAAACGAGACCCAGCATCAAACCACGTTGGCGAAGCCTGTTACACCATGTCAGCGTTCGCTGCTGCATTTCAACAAGATGCTGAGGTCATGAAGTTGGAAAAAAATTGCCTTGCTTTGCACGACTCAGCACTGTTCAAACTTCAACCTGGAGTTGACCTTCCCTACTTGACAAAAGTTCGCAATGAGGTTCATGATGAAGTGCAAGTTCAACACAGGATATGTCAAGACCCCGAGCTGTAATAAATATATTGTTTACATCACATATTGCTTGGCATGTCATTGAGTATACATACTGTTCTAATACCCACAACATCACAACTGACAGGTGACAGAAGCCAATATTTACTGAGTTCACACCGGTGGCTCCCGTTTTCTGCAATACCAACCAGTCTGGCAGGTACTACTAGTGGGTTGTTTTATCTCACCAACGGAGCCCATGGCTGCAGTGCTGCTGCAGCGGCAGCAGCCGCACACTGAGTGTACAGTGGCATAGCGCTGCTGGCAGCAGGTGTTCCAGTCTGAGCTTGTCACTTCAAGTTTTTGCCGCGACGCGCAGGAATGCGGCAGCTGTAACAAATGTCTGCAGTGCATTGAGGGGCAGGCATGCCATCTTTGAGTTATATCTCGGAACGCGCACTGCGCTGGCAGCACAAACAGCTTTGAAGTTCAGGTTGCCAATGGGCTGGCGGCGGCCGCCGCTGAATCACTGATGACATCATGATGATCACTGATGGCATGAGTGCACTCAGTCTGGCAGCCGCTGAGATGCAGGCGCTGAGCATGCTGCGGCCTGACTCGGGGCTACGCCGCCTGCCACGCGCAACTGCAGTAGTGCCGTGGACAGATGTCCGCTTGGGTAGGTGCAGTGCATGCCTGCCAGTGCTGCATTCGATTCGATCGCTCAGGATACTGCCGCCGGTGCCGGTAGCACTGCCGTCAAGGCTGCGGTACCGGCGTTAAAGCAGCACTGCACGGGCAGCGTAGCAGCTGCTGCCCCAGGGCCTGCTGCTGCAGCAGGCTTTTCAAAGTTTGAGCTCCGAGTCGGAGCAGCAGCAATGTCGCTACCGCCCACAACACTATAGCTGCCATCGCACTACTAGTAGTACACCCAACGATTTGTCGATGGCAACACGGTGACCTTCAGACAGACTTTATGGCTGTCGCAAATTCTCATGAACTCGTCTGTTTCGACTTCAAGTTGATGCAGCCGCTGCAGCACTCCGGCACTCAGGCTGGCCGCTGATGGGCACGGAGCAGCACTGGCACAGTGACTCACTGGCACTGGGCGGCCGCCTGAGCCTCATGAGTCAACCTGAGCTGGCGGCGGTGCAGCTATTAGACCGTCAATGACTGGTCACTACGGTAGTATATCCTCCGAGCGAGTCGGCTACAGCGGCAGCAGCACTAGCACCAGCAGCAGCTGCTAGCAGCAGCCGCAACAGCGGCAGTCACTGTAGCGGCTGGAGGCACGACCGCTCCGGCGGCGGCAACTGAACCAGCGGCAGGCCACCACTGTGACACTGCCGCCCCGGCGGCGGCGGCCGTTGCAGAACTAGCGGCGACTATCATAGTGGCTGCAGGCAGCACAGCCGCTCCAGTGCTGGGTGCTAATGGCGCAGCCATGCGATCGAAGTTCTCAGACTGGCGAGTACGGCGCAGCTGCCGCTGGACCAGTGGCTGCGGCGGCAGCACGGGCGTCACCAGCGGCAGCAGCAGCGGCAGCGCATGTGCGGCGCAACTACTCCGGCGGCTGCCGCGGCAGCTGCTCCAGCATCTAATTCAGAGGCAGCAGCAGCGGCAGCACATGCTGCACCTCACTGACATGCTGCCTCTGCGGCGTCACTATAGCAGCAGCATCAGCCGCTGCGGCAGCTGTCGCAGGCATAGGCAACACAGCCGCTGAGCAGATCTGACAGGCCCTAGGGCTTCAGCACCTGCAACAGGGGCAGCGGTGTCACTTAGCAGCAGCATCAGCCGCTGCGGCAGCATAGGCAACACCGTGACAGCCGCTGAGCGGCTCAGGCCCTAGGGCTTCAGCACCTGCAACAGGGGCAGCGGCAGCAGGTGGCGCCGGAGCCGCGCCGGCGGCGACAGCGCCAATGGCGGTGGCAGCGGCCAATGAGGCAGGTGCCGCACCTGCACCTGCGGCAGCAGCACTTGGCACCACCAGCAGCACTGTGACAGCAATGGCAGGCGGCGCAGCTGCTCCAGCACACGCAGCAGCGGCAGCCGTCAATGCAGATGCTGCGCATTCAATGAAGTTCCACACCAGCAATGCTACAAAGAGCAGCAGCAGCAGAGGTGACGTGCCTGCCCCTCATGCGGACATCGCCACATTTGCCGCATCCCTACCGTAGTGCGTGCGGCAACAGGCGACAAGCTAGAACATCTACTGCCACCAGCGCTAATGCCACTGCCAGACTGAGTGCAGCACTAGCAGCCACCTATGCAGCAGCCGATGCTGCCAGCAGGTGGTGGCAACGGAGCTGTGGATGCTGCTTATGCAGTGCCAGTGGTATATATATACTTCAAGTTGTCAATGACATCAGTGCTTGGCAGTTGCAGTGTAGCTTGAGGCGCCAGTCAGAGTGGGCTTGCAGATGCCGTCGCCACCGAGCTTGCAGATAAAGACTGAGTGGAGGCGAACCTGCCACAGTTGCCGCCGGGCATGCAGTGCATGCAAGCATTTGCTCCATTCCGGTCGCAGCTCCACACACACTCAGTCGGCATGGCATTTCTCAACAAGTCAACTTGAATGTACCCTAGGGCTACAACGGCTGCGTTTGACGGAATGCCTTGGTACCTGGCGTTCAAGCGCTCCATCGGAGTAATTTGAAAGCAGCAGGCGGCGCGCTAGCGACTTCCTGCACAGCTTGCAGCAGACTTCCTGCACAGCTTGCAGCTGCAAGCTGTGCAGGAAGTCGCCGGGCGGCAGTTTGCACGCGCAGCTCTGTCAAGCACCACGCGTCAAGGCACATGACACCATTGTGCACAACAGCAATACGCAGGCCACGCAGCGCATCCTGCGGCAGTACGTACCTCAAGACAGCTGTAGGACTAGTCAATTGACGACTACACGCCATTCTTGGCGTCTCCGGGAGATCCCAGGATAGACATCGTGCTGTCTGCCGACGTCTTTCCGGCCACCGGCTACGACGACGTGACGCGTCAGCTGCCACTCATGGTGAACGTCACTTGCTTCGAGGCACAGGCGTAGTTGCGGGCGACAAAGACTGCAGAGGATCCTGAGAGGTGCTGCCACGACCAAGAGGCGGCCAAATAGTCCCGCTATTCTGGTCACAATGACCAAAATTGCTATAATTTCGCCACGTTCAAGGTGGCAATCGAGTCATTTGGTAGCATCAAGGCGCAGGGGCGGAAGCTGCTGGAGGCTGTCGCCACGGAGTATGCGAGCAGAATGTCGGTGCCTGGAGCAGCTAGTCATCTAGCCCTAGAAGGCACAGCACCGGCGCGCAACCGCTCAGAAAGTATGTCGGCAGCACTCCACATGGCGTACTTGCCCCGTGTCATGACGCACATGGCGGAGTGTAAGGATTCGCTAAGGAGGGGCAGATGGACTAGGATTTTGAGGGAGGGGAGATGCCATATGGCGATGTCATTTAAAAGTGAACGGCAGTGAGCATTGAGACACTTTCAAGTGACGCTGTTCACAAAAGACACGTGTACTTTCTGGTTGCAAGTCCTGGACATCCACCATCTGGGCTTTTTCGCGCCATGAGTGAGACAAAATAACAAGTAGTGTCAGCCAAAGGCGGCAGCACAGTGCCCAGCGGCTGGGCTGGCTGGCTCTTTCAGGTGTGCGCACAGGCGCCTCGATGTACTACAATTGTCGTACAGACGCCGATCGCCGATACGCGTGAACGCACTCACTGACAGCAGCCCGCGTCAACTTGAAGGCATATGACACACAGTATCGTGCACAACAGCGTCGAGCGGACCAATGGTAGTACGAAGTGCGACGCCGTCGAGCGAGCCAGTGGTCCACAGCGCGCCGCCGCCCTATGGCAGCGCACACGCCTCTGAGACAGCCTAGGGGCTAGCGGACGAGGACTGCACGCCATTCCTGGCGCCACCGAAGGATGACAGGCTAGACCTACTATAGAAGTGTTGCCTGCTGACACACCTCTCTGGTCACGGGCTTACATGAAGTGCCGCTTCAGCTTTCGCTCATGTTGAATGTCATCTGCTTTGAGGCACAGAGTGCAGCTGTAGGCCTAGACGCCGTAGCGGTTCTGGCATGACCAAGACGCAGCCAAAGAGACCTACGATTTCGGTCACGGGTGATCAGATCTGCCACTGGCCATAGGGTCCCTGGATTCCATACTATGAGGCTCTTGCAGGGTCAAACGTTGTCTGACACTGTTGCAACTACAAAATACCCAAGCAGGATTTTGGTTCCCAGAGCAGCTAGCGCTCTACGCTTGAAGTGCATAGCACTGGCCCACATGCGCTCCGCTGCATCCACAGCACACAATACCCTGGCGTACATTTGCGGGCCATGACACATGGTGCACTTGAGAGGGGGGGGAGGGGGCAGATGAACGAGGCCCCATGCAAGGGGAGGCGCTGTGCTACATGGTATGGCCATGTTGGTTAGCTGCTCATGCATTTGGTAATGAACCGGCAACGACATAGACGCCTTGAAGTTATTTTGTTCAAATCACCTGGGCCTTTATGCGCCCCAGGGAAGAATGGACAAAAAAACATGCCAGTATACTCTCCAAGATATACTGCAGTATGATCTGTAGACTACATGCATGTTACGAGCTTCACATGCAGCCGCCATCTTCACCACAAAATTAAGATGTACTTCGAAGTAGATGTTAACCTCTAAGTCCGACAGTTGCCGGCCACAGCAGTCATGCGTGAGACAGAGCTTGCTGGCAGTACAAAGCGTCTGAAAGCAATGCTCAAGTACAACTTTACAGCAAGAAGAGTCCAAACTGCCAGTGGTTGGCACCCCCTTTGTTGAGGCTCACGTATAGTTTTACCAACTTCGGGCCCCCACTAGAGCACACGCGCCATGCCAGCCAGAATGAAACACACACACTGCCTCCACTTGAAAGGGACAAGCTAGCATGCATACATGAAAGTACTTCTGTGTACTTTCGAGTACAAAACATATATACATAAGCATGGAGGACCTCATAAGACGAGTGTGCGCAGATATCCCCGTACCCCGCAGCAACGCTGGTGGCGTGGATGCACGGATGGTGAAATGAGCCTGGAGACACTCATAGGCACAGCAGGCTTCGCACACGAATCACACCTGAAACACAGCAATGTTTTCGGTAGGTGGTTCATTGCCATTTCGTATCTTCACTAAAGTTGCTTTAACAGACTGTGGCGCATAATCATAGGATGATTATGTACAAGAGGAAGAAAGCAACAACCTGAGGTATCCTGTGCAACTGTACACCCAGTATACTCGACTACAGCACCAAGGAGCCAGGTGACGACCCGCTCTGCTACCACAAAACTCAACCAATTCCAACTTGGATTCGTGACCGTGAGTTCTATCCTGCATGTTGCTTTCAGCCCTTCCTGAATACTTCATCTCTTGCCTCCTGACCCAGCGCTGGTACATGTTGCAGCATTGGCAGGCGCAGCAGCTTTTTGAAGAGCTGATGTCTCTCAGTGTGCGCCAGCGCCGTGTGTGCCGTTCCCATTTGTGCCGTTGCCATTGGCGCTATTCCTATTTGTGCCGTTGCCATTGGCGCCATTTCCATTGACGCCATTGCCATTGCTGCCACTGCCACCAGTGCCGTTCGCGCCTGCTTCAATCACTGCCTGCAGGGTAGCCTTGCTGCCGATTGACATCTGCATGTGCACACAGCAATAACGACAGCACCATCGCGTATCAGGCATTGCACACTTCAACAGGGAGTCATGATGGTACAACAACCCATGTCATGACACAGCCACCCCTCACCTGCTCCACAGAGCGCCGACAGTATCACACGCAACCTTCGCTGCAGCAGCCCAGTCGCATCACAGCTATCTTGAAGCCATCACGCTTGTGCGCATGACAAACATGCTTCAGGGAATGTAGCAATTGCTATGGCAGTGAACAGATGCTGCAGGTCCTTACTGGCCGTGCAAAGCAACGTGGTCTCAACCTCAGTCCACTGCATCTTACAAGGCGCATGACATGCGACCACAATGCACACGTACCATAGACCTCAGGTGTCCCTTGACTTCGCCGACAAAGCCCGCACACGCTGCCAAGTCCTGGCCGTGCACCTGCCGCAGGAACTCCGTTGGGTCGGGGTTCTTGACGTCGGCCAGCGCGTGCTCCGCCAACTTGGTCAGGGCTGCTGCCATGGGGTCCTTGATTTCCAGGGGGTCGCCATTCTGAAGGGCAGTTGTGTGCGGGTCGCAAGCAAGTTAACAGAGGTGTGGAGGGGGGCTGAGCACGTCAGTTGGGACCTCGAATGCTGATTACAAGCGCGGGGCGTTGGCGACAATGAAAGCGACATGCTGTGAGTCGCATGGCCCAGCAGCACAAGGAAGGGATTTGTGCTGACAGTGATCGCCTTCACTCAACTCTCGTTTAGATTTTTGAATTGTTTTCCAGCATCTGACCATGAGCTCAATGGCCAATATGCTGTTGATGTCTTGAATGTTGGCAACGATCAAGACATTGCAGAAATGGCAGGGCAGAAGCATACAATGCAAAACAACACAAATGGCAACGTGGACACTGATGTTGGGTTGTGTGGCTGTCATGGTGAGATAAGGAGTCACCATCAGGTTGCATCATGAAAAGTTACTGAGTATGTCAAAGTTCTTTGTACACAGCTCAGAACACACTTTCAGGACGAGCATTGCAGCAGCATGTTGATGCCAGTCAACCAGAGTCAAATACTTCAAATAATGTAAGTTTTTCAAAGTTAGCGACAGCTGTCAATATCAGACAATGGCACTATCAGACAATGGCACTGATCCAACAATGGCACCGATCAGACTATGGCGCTGATCCTGTCAGACAATGACGCCGGTTGGTCATCACTGCTTTTCCAAAGGGCTAGCAGACTTGATCAGCGCAGTGCAGGAACCGCTGATTGACGCAACTGCTGCAGCTGTGCATCGGCTAAAATTGGCTCTGATGCCATGGCGTTCAGAGCATCATGGGCGGTATACAGCGCACCGAACCTGCCAAACACCAGCGCCAATTATAAAGGTCTTCAAAAAGTTCACTTGAGGACATGCATCAGTCAAATACACACGCACCTCGTCTTTCCCGACGCAGTAGCGTATCCATGCTGCGTTGGCCAGCGCAAGGACTTTGGTGCTCAGGCCTCGCTGCACACAATAGCAGCAAATCAGCAACAGCAGCATCATAGAATAAGCTGAGCCTTGCTGGCCTGGGCGAGGCGAGATATGTATGAGGTACTTCGAAGTACATAGGTGTTTCAGTGGCAAGAGTATCGTTCCCAAACTACTTCAGTATATGTGCAAGGTCGCCCAAACTACCACGTCAAGCCTGACGCTGCCAAACACTGCCGGTGATTTCCTGAACATCAATAGCAGGTTGAGATGATTGATGCGTGCAGAGGCACGACAGCGTCGCGTGATGTATTCAACCGTGCCATCATTGACTGTCGCCACTTAAATGCCGCCTGATCTCTATCACCTCAATAGCAGTGCACAATAAGCGGTTGCTGGAATCGTAACATGCAGACTGGCTTGCACAGTCAATGCAGTGGTGCAATGGCCTGCGCTCACCTTCTGCAGCTCTAGGATGGCGTCCCTCATGGTGTTCTGCATCTTCTTGGAGCCGTCCTCCGCCAGCCGCATCAGCTTGTCCTTGATGTACGGATTGCCTGCGCGCAGCAGTAGAGCGTCACTGTCGTCATCGCTTCAAAGAGGTTCACGCACTGATGGCAACAAACTCAGGACCGAAGGAAAGACAGACTATGCGTGCATGACATGCCTTCAGGGCTCGGGCTGCATGAACGAAAGACAACTCATGCCGTGCCTTCAGGCCTCAGGCTGCATGATCGTCAGCGTCGCAAGGCTGTAGGGGGGCGCATACCTCTGCCATCTGCAGCTGACACCAGAAAGCAGCGCTAGGGCACGAAGCAGCAATCTGTGGCGACTGTTGCGGTGTGGCGGCAAGGTATGCATCACACACTCGCACTCACTGCAGCCCACGCGCAGTGTTTGCTTCTTGCAGTGCTCCCAGGCATGCATCGCAGAGATCAACACTCCCTGAAGTGGTCGAAATCAGTGTGTGTTCACATCGTTCTAGTGCGCGTATCCTAGATTTGCGACTGTTCGGTGCAGAGGCGACACCTGCATCATACACTCACACTCACTGAAGCAGGGAGCCTTTCGTAGCGCTCCGATTCATGCATCGCAGAAATTCACACACCCTGAAGTGGTCAAAATCAGTGTGTGTTCACATCGTTCTGGTGCGCGTATCCTATATCCGCACTCACTGAAGCGCTCAATGAGCTTGTCGCAGTACTCCGGAGCGCTGACGCCGGGCACGCTCATGAGCGTGGGGACCACCTCGTGGAACAGGCGCCCGATGTACGCGGCGATGTCCGCGTTGGCCATGGCGTCGTCTACGTACGTGTAGCCGCACAGGATGGACATGTAGCTGAGCGCGCTGTGCCCGCCGTTCTGAGGCCACGACCAAGGGGTGGCACATAGATTAAACGGTGCACGAGGAGTGAGGAGGGCAAGCAGGGGCGGACACATGGAGTAACCTGTGTAGGAAGAGTAAGGATGGCAAGCGAGCGTCGTCATCGAGGGCATCTCGTCAGAACATAGCAAGCAGCATAAGAAGAGCCGGAGCACTGATGCATAATGAATGCCTGAACAACAACTTGCGCTGGCGGACATGCAAAACCCACATTGGCGCGGCGTTGAAGTACATGGTGGTGAACAGGCGTGCTAAGTGTGATCATGTGATGTTTATAGCTGGTGATTTGCAGCAGCAGGGTACCCATGTACCTAGAGCTGTGGTTGACTTGGTGCAAGTACATATCATTCATGTCACTTCTGCACGCGTGAACCCGCCACAAACAAATAAAACGGAAAGCAAGCTCTTCACAACATTTACCATTGGCAAACAGAAAGATGACCTGCGGTGTGGGTCATTGATTACACATGGCAGACCGAACAGCGCAGACGGTAAACGGGCACTGTCATCAGATATGATTAGGACGGCACCCTTGCTGTTACACACACACGATATGCAAATTGTACGCTTCCTGTTGCTTGCCTCAAATGCTGATCATGGCCAGTCTCTTGGTGCACTATCACTGAACAAACAGCGCACGTACTTCCACCAGCATGGTTCCATATCTTAGGAACAGTGTACAGGGATAAATTTCGTCACTTTACTGCACTGACACGCCAAACAAAACGCATGCGGCTCGCTCATATTGCTAAAAAAATGATGTCTTTGTGTGGTGCTCACCAGCAGGCGCAGCTTCATGAACTCGTACGGCCGCACGTCGTTGACCATCAGCACTCCGACCTGCAGCCATGCCACCAGCAACGGCGCACATCACAATTGGAGCCATGCGCACATGGAATTGTGACGTTCATCATCAAATTTGTCAACCTGCAACCTGCAGCCGTGTCAACAGAAACGGCGCACATCATGATCAGAGCCATGCGCACATGGCATTGAGATATTCATTGTCAAATTTGCGCCATACCGCATGAGCGGAAGAAGAGCGTGCTGTGAGAGTCAACCGCAACGCTACAGTAGCACTCAAACGTGAAAGTCTCACTGTTGCCAATACCTGACATACGGTTCTTGAGGTACTGCAGCGTCCCTTGATACTACAATGATGTGATGCGCAAGCACAAATACAAGCAGAAGGGCGGCACATGACAGCTGCCCCTAGCCAAGTGCATCTACATCACAGCAGTTGCACTCACTCATACAACACATACCTTGTCCCACTCCGGGCAGCCGAGGCAGAAGTCGTTCTCCACCACCCACTGCATGAAGTCTTCCGCGATGACCGGCCATCCGTCCAGGATCAGGTGGTCGCGAGCCAATATGTCCTTCAGCACGTGCATGAAAATATGGCGACTCAGAACAGAATTGACATGCAAACATGGCGAGCATGCAAACATGGCGACTCAGAATAGAACTGAAATGCAGCAGCGCTCGTGCGGCAGCGCTAGTGCGCAATCAATCGTGGCCTGCTGCGTCCCTGCTCCAGCACTAACAGTGGGCACTGCTGTTTGAGCCCTTGCCGGCATGCGAAGGCCGCGCTGCCGAAGTCGCTGCACATGAGCCGGCACACGCGCCAAGCAGGTCCTGCTTCTGCCCCCATGCACGCTTGCAGGATGGCACGCGCAAATGCAGTTGCGCAGAGCGCTGAGCACATTGCAAAAGTGTGCGCGAACCCGCGCTGCACGCTCCTGTTATAGCCATGCCGCGCAGCAGCTGCATCAATGGGGACACATCCTGCCCGGCGATGCGCGCCAGTAATGCACACACATACGTCCGAGCGATATCATGACATGCGCCGCGCGCGCGCACCTTGTGCTCCTGCTCCGTCATGGGCGTGATGCGGTCTACCATGGTGTTGGGGAAGGTGGTGTTGGCGGAGATCCAGGCCTGCAGTGGCAGAGGAGGCGCGGGCGGAGGGCGAGTCAGCATGCGGGAAAGGCGCCCCGCAGCGCTGACGGCAATGCGGCTGCGTCCCCTGTTACTTCAATGGCACAAGCAGGCGCAGTGTTCATTCCATCCAAGGTGCTCTTGCATGCGAGGCAAAACACAGCAGAGCCGGAAATCGCATGCGTTTTCACGTGCTGCCGCGCATGAGGGGCAAGGTCGCTTTATCATGCGCTGCGGTGGTGACAAGGTTGGCGTGCGCTGCATGCAATTTTCCTTTCTGGAAGGCAGCACTCGCCTTGATCTCCGGATCTACAAGTGCTGCCATTTGCAGCACGCAGTGCTTTGCCTTGTCACCATTCTCTGCAAGCGCAGGGGGAGGGGCACACCACGGGCACACGTTCATAAGGCTGGCCAGTTCTCTTGGCAGATTAGCACAAATAGTCGCCAACAGAGCTCAACTAATGCCCCCAGCATAGCCGCCACCGGCACCTGAGATGGCCGATGAAAATCATACGGTGGCACCAGACTAATGCAGGTGCGCCTGATTGGAGAGGCAAGCCCACAATCCCTACTCGAACGTGACATCCAGACACGGTGATCATGAAAGGAACAGCCAGCGATCCCGAAGCAAGCAATGGCGACGATTACAATTCAGATTATGCTCGCGTGGAAGAGTGACACACAGTGTACGCGCCAACAATCTGCAAGCGGGCCCTATGCGACACCGTGTCCTCAATTAATTGAAATACAGCGTGACATTGCCTTGAGCACTGATGGCCGCACCTGGAAGATTGTCGCAGGAGAGCACAGTGAAGGAGGGCACGCCCTTGGCGCGCCGCTGGCGGAGCGCTGCCACAATCATGCCAATGGCGGTCTTGGGCTGCAGCAAGCATGGCAAGGTATTGAAGAAGTAATGGTGTTTGAAAGTCAATTAACGATGCCGCGCAAATACAGTTGACTGATCACATGACATGGCTACCTGTTGTTTTACTGTCTATGAGCAGAACTGGGACCAATGAGCGCTGAATCGCAGATGCTACTCACACTACAAAGCGCAACAATTCGCAGAGCATTGTCGTAACAATACACTATAGGAATCATGCGACAGCTTGGGCCGCCAGAGTGCATGGCGCGCTGCACTGCTTAGCGCGCGCGGCAAATGCATGCACTTGAGTGCTGCTCGACTCAGCTGCGGTTGTGCCAAGCTCGACACACACGCATCGGCAAGTGGATGAATAAATGCCGCATCGACATCTGCCACAAGCCGAAGGCTAATTCACTACAACACACTGTCGCATGCCAGAGTGGACAGACGGGCGCGCCTTCCTCATCCTTCAAAAGTACTGCAAATGCGGCTCTCTCGCCAGCACTTCGGCATGCCATGCGACACCCTAGCAGCCAAGAGAGACTGACCTTGGCCAGGTTGCCATCTAGGTCGGCGCGCACAAAGGGGTTCTCCGTGTCCAGGTCGCCCTCAGAGTTCTGCAGGACGACGGCGGCGACGAGCAGCGTATCGCATGCAGCGCATGTGAGCGCCGAGAGTGTGTGGCGCTTGCTGCCGCCACGCATTTGCGCAGGCAGGGCTCTATTAGGTGCCACGCTATTAACAAACCCATGTTAGCAATGATTCTCAGCGCGGCAGCATGTCGCGAACATGAAAACAGGCATGTGATGTAAGGGCTCGAGCAATTGGTCAGTGCACAGGCGCATGAGGGCACCTCGATGCGGAGTTGTGCGGCAAGTGGCCTGCGCTGTTTGCAAATGAGAGAATAGAATCTCGTTGCCGTTCGCTCACCTGGCAGTAGCCCTTCTCCGTGACCGTCAGCGACACGATGCACGTGCTGGGGTCGGCCTGGGCGCGGCACGAGAAAGGTGCGGCACGTCAGCACACGCAAGTACTTTGAAATGTGGCACAGGAAAGTGTCAGGCGATGAGTGATACAAGTGCGCTATCGTGCGCTCGTTGCGTCGCAGAGTAACAGCTGGAGCATCCGTGGCCAACACCGTGCGCACAAGTTGGCAACAGCGCCCAATGCGGACACTCGTGACTTGCGAGTGCATTTGAACTTGTAACCGCAGGGTCACTAGCAGTCAGAGTTCATGCTGCCGCTCACGCCGTGTGCCAGAAAATCAGCATGCATTGCACAGGTCGGTTCACTTGCCTTGACCAACGATACCGTGTGCAGCTTCTAACCAACTTCAAAATGGGCTACGAACCCGTCCGTGCACATGCTGCCCGTGTACCGCATGCACCAGTCTGTCTATGCAGTGCTGGCAACATCAAATTCGGCGACAGACCCGTCTGTACAACTGCGCGTATCGCACGTACCAGTCTGTCTATGCAGTGCTGGTGGTCGTCCGGCGCAAACACAAAGTCCACGATGGAGCCGATGACGCGCGCCTCGTTGGTCTTGGAGCTGCGCGACAGGACCGTGTACAGGTAGTCCTGCATGGCAGCGAGCAGCAGAGGTCCGCACAGCGGCGCGTGAGAGGACAGCATGACAGCAGGCGTGTGCAGCGTTTATCAGACTCACGCGCCAAAGTGCACATCACCTACATAGTGGTGTGCGATCCTTTTGCCCTACAGACATCAGGCATGTTTTGAGAACCAATGCAGCGGCAGCGACGGACTGACACCATGCATGTGCAGAAGCATTCAGAGCCCCACGTTGTCAGAGCGCGCATGACACCCATGTCTTTGCGTCTGACCCTTTCACGCCCGCGACAAACAGGCATGTTTTGAAACCAGACGGCGCCAGAGCAGTGCGGCGCAGGGCCTGAACAGGCTAACAACGGCACCGCAGCCGCTCCTCCGAGTGCACAACAAATGGGAGCGCGTGCACCACGCAGGGCTCTCGCTACCACTGGCGTACCTTGCCATACACACACACCACAGCGCTGCGATAGCACTGTGGTCAGCAGGCCGCTTGCTCGTGGGCAACCACGGCTACCGCCACTAGCAAGAGCAATTGGGTTTTGGGCTCAAACTGCCATGCTCTCCAACAGCAGCACACAGATGGCGCAGTCAGCCCACGCATCGCTGGTGACGTGTGTCGCGCGATCACGGCAGTTGAGCTCGGTGAGCATACGGAGAGCGTGTGCGTGCATCGCAACCGGCCTCGCGCGCGCGCACCTGCTTCTTGAGGGTGTCGTACATCTTCCTGTCCCAGTCCATGAGGCCGATGCCGCAGAAGCCCCACCGCACGCCGCCGCTGCCCTGGGCCTTCGCAGCGCACACATTGCAGGCGCAAGAGTGAGGTTAAGGTACATGGAAGCGCGTGCTCGAATGGCGGCGAGCGCCTGCTATAGTAGCTCCGATGTCTGGCAGAGCGCGCGCGCGATGCGGGCACGAGAGCGCGGCATGAGTTGAGGGCAATCGCACCGACAACAGCAACAAGAGATTATGCAAAAACACGGTCTGATACGGTGAGTACACACGCAGCACACCAGCAAAGGACGATGCAAGAAGCCTATGGTGTGAATGACTTTGATGGCAAAGTGAGGCGCACTGCGAGTTAAGCAGATCGGAAATGCCGAGAAACCGGCAGCGTAGATGCTGGCTGCAAGCGCACATACTGGCGTGCATACATATGAAGTAAAATATTTATTGGTGGAAGGCACTTGCGGCTTACCACTCCTTGTCACCTAAGGAGAGCTCGACGATCTTTTGAATCATTTTCAATTTGCATTAGCGACAAAGCCATTTGGAAAACTTTGCTGATGGCATTCCACCAGCAGGTGCGGCAGAAGCGTCCGCCACAGAGCCTGGCCCACAACACCAGGGGGTACAAAAGCAGATGGCAGTGCTTAGGAAATGTGAGCGCCCTGACCTGCGCGTTCAGCAGGTCGTCCGTGTAGACGCACTGGTGGCTGCGGTGGAAGCCGCCGACGCCCATGTGGCAGATGTACTTGTCGACATACGCCTGTAGTCAGCCAGAAGTGTGACAGTACGGTGAGAGCCTGCACTGCACTCCGCACTGGTTAATTCAACGCAGCGCACGACAAGTGGCATTTAAAGGGGTCTGTTGCAGCTGCACATTTCTTGCAGAAACTGGCATGCTCATGTGACTGGCCTGGACTGTTGCGAGCAGTGCTAGCTTCGAAAACTGATAGGTACCGCCATGATGTGCCCCCAACCAAGATCTCAGTGCTGCTGACGCGTCTTTGGCCTGCAGCCGTGCATCTTTGAGGAACCAGGTGGCCCGTATCAAGTGGTACTAGTCTGCGCACGCACCCCGCCATGCGCCTGTCTCCATACACATGACGGCATGCACTGCAGGGCATGCGCCGCGCGCACGGCGCTCCGTCGCGTGCGCGCTGCGCGTCCTCAGCGGCGGCTGCGGACGCACCGCAGCGGCAGCAGCAGCATCTGGCGCAGGCGCGCAGCGGCAGCAGCTGGCCCAGACGCGCGTTCACGGTGCTCGCTTGCCGCTGAAGGAGGGCAGCGATGCTCAGGCAAGGGCATATATACACATGCATGCATACAGAGAGAGAGAGAGAGAGAGACGTACCTTTGCGACGGGCCGCGCGTACGCGGGCTTGAGCACGGACGGCGGCAGCACCTTGAGCGCCGCCTGCGTCAGCTCCACGGGCTCCGTCGCGCTCGCCTCAGCCATGCCTGCGCAGTGCAGCGGGGCAAGGGCGGCGCATGCCGTCGAGAGCGATTGCGTCAGCGATGAACGGTGGTGTGCACTGCTGGGTGAGCTGATGCGGGCGCGGCAGTCGGTGCCGCAGCGACGCGCGCGGAGACTCTGGCGCAGTGCTGCACCGCCTAGTGCCGCAGTGCCTTATGCAGTGCGCCGCTGAACAAGCCGCACTGGTCGCTGCCACACATGCGTGCTGTGGCGCGGGCGCCGCACCGGCGGCACGGAGAGGCGGGCACCGGTGTCAGAGCGGGCCAGTGGAGCTCACTGTAGCAGGCGGCACGGGCGGTGTGCAGTGCCGCATGGGATGCGGGGCACACCACGAATGACAACCGCACAGTGCACGCCGGAATCGCCGCAGCTGCACCATGCGCCGCGCTCTGTCTGAGTACACACGCGCGGCACGAGGCGCGATGGAACCTATGCAAGCGAGAAGTAGCAAAGAGCGCGCATGCAGGGCCCCGCCTCCCGCCGCATGCGCCGTACGACAGCTGGTGCCGTGAGGCACGCTGTCCAGAGTGCGTCCTGCGGATCAGCGCAAGTCAAACAAGCCGCCGGCACTGTTTCAGCGACCAACGCAAAGCGCTTCCACGCGCGCACGCGGCTGTTGAAAGCGGACTCGCAGTGGCGGCGCCGCACCTGCAAACGGGTTGACGTAGAACTTGAGCCAGTTCTCCCTCTCGTCGTCGTGGATGAAGTCGTCCTCGCCGTGGAACGAGCGCGTGCGCGTCATGGAACCGATGGAGGCGTGCTGCAGGGGGGTTAGGTGGGGGGTGGGGGGGGGGGAGGTGCAGGTTCATTCGCAGTGAGGCAAAGTTGTGGCTGGCGGGTTCGCGCGTGCGAACAAGTGCAGGAGGAACTCCTACTCAATGGAGGGATTCCTGCTAACTGTCTGCACAATAATCCCTGCTCATCAGATACATCCTAACAAAAATTCTCTGCGCGAGGACACTCAAGCCTACGCCTGCACTGCAGCCGCTGCTCGCCAGGTTCACGAAAGAACTCGTTCGGCAGCACTGCTCGCCGCGGCAAAGCACGAGTCTGCCTTCTGCCAAGGGGGTTCCTCTGGCATGCGATACAGCGGCAGGCAGCAGTGCGCAGCAGCAGCGACACGCCCCCTCTCTCTCCCCCCCAATGCCCATCGAAGCGCCGTCAAGCGCAGCGTGCCGCTCGCACGTGAGCGTCCGGCGTCGCTGCCGCCCCCTGCGCCGCGGCCGCGGCCGCCGCCGCTGGCACTCAAATACTCGAGGATGGACCATCAGCATCATCAGCACGTAGGTATTGTACGTTCTATGCTAGCCTACCAGCTAGTACTCTGCTGCAGTTACGTGCCTACGCTTGCTGGACGGTACCGGTCAAAGAAGTGATGCCCGTGCTGCTTCCTCCCCCTGGACTCCTCGCAAAAAGTGCTCATTCCGAAGCATGTTCCCCCTGCGCAGCGGGTTGCAGGGCATCGCTCAGCACCAGGTCGAGGCGCGCGCGCCGGCACCGCGTACACACCTCGAGGCTACTTGCATCGCGTCACGTTCTAATGGTTTGAGGGTTTGAAGTTGCGGCTGGGGTAGGTTGGTACATACACTGCCAAGGCAGCGTCAGCGCTCAGCACGGGCACTCACCCGTGGGATAGAGCCGCTGCCGCGCTCGCGAACGCTCTCCTTTCGGCTCAGCTGCTCGAGGCGGCATCACACAAAGTGACAGGCACGGGCGCCGGGGTCAGATAAGCATCAGTGACCACAAGCCTGTTTGCGCACACAACTGTTGTGTGCACGTACATCACCGGCTGCAGTATGTACCAACACACTGCATGCCTCATGACATGTTTGCAGAGTATATGCGCAGCGCCGTGACAGAGCGACATGAGGCATGAGGGGGATAATGGCTGCCGCGAAACAAACACTCGCGGCACGTTGCAACGCACATGTAAATGTTTTGTGCCAACGCGAACAATGCCAATGCTAGTCACCGAGTGAGAGCCGTCGCGCTTCAATGACGCCGTCGCGAAGACTCAGTCGCGACAGAACCACAAAGACACGCATTGCTGTAGCGGCTTCCACACAAGATTCGAGTACTTTTCAAAATGCCTCACGCGCTCACCTCCAGCGACGCCCGCAGCTCCATGCTGTCGCTCCTGGTCATGTGCGGCTCCATGAACGCTCCGAGCTGCGCGCGACAGCACCAGTCGAGGCAGTGCTCAACAACAGGTTGCAGCAGCGCTCACGTGCTCAAGTGCGTCTCTCGGCGCTCGACAACGGAGTTGCAGCGGTGCTCACCTACGTGCGGTAGACTCGCCGCGGTGATGAGAACATGCCTACCTTATGAACAGCGTTGACAGCATGCGCACATTGCGGTTTTTGGTTGCGATGCCGCGTGCGCCATGCATGCGGCATGCGTCCTGCGAGCTTAACTTGACATATGTTGCTCAGCGTAATTGACAGCTTGCTCTCACAGTGCAGTGCCTTCCTGATTGCAGCTATCAAGAGCAGCGCATCAACGTCCAGTCAGCAGATGAAGCAAGGCCCAGTTGAAGTAGCCCAGTTCAAGCGGGATCCAGCAGCCCTGACTCACTAAAACACTCTGTGAATGTCAACTAACGGCAAGTCCAGTGCACAACATCAGCTCCCGGCTTTGCATCGAACCAAGCTGAGATCGCATCCACGCGTCCTGTGAATGTCAACTCCCAGCATTGGATCAAACCAAGCTGAAAGCGAATCAAGGAGGCCCAGAGCAGCCTCTGTTGGAGTTGAGGATATGTGTCATTTAGCCCAACATATGGGCGTGCTGCTTGATGAAGTTTAGGACCTGAAGTTGATGCAGCTCGCACATGTTGGAGTGTGTGAAACTGAGTGCCTCAGGACGTCCCCGCATCAGGCACCGCGTCGCGGCTGCACCGCATCACTGCTTGTCTCAGCCGATTCGTTTCTATTCTAGTGGAGTACAGGTTGAAGCAACAGGACCATGGCTCCACAGCAGGCAGATGGACTGTCCTTTGTCTTGTCAGGTGTAGCCTAAGCAGTGCTGCACCAGCATGCTTGTTCACTCACTGTGAAGGGCACAAACTAAAGTGCCCAGGTGACCTGTAACTCCTCACCAAAGCCTGGTGTCGGACATCTATGGAGTGCCACCACCTACGTAGGGTTTACCACAAAGAACGAGTGCAGCAGTGCTCACCTCCTCCTGCGCCTCCAGCACCATCTGCTCCTCCGCAGTGACCACATCGTGCGCGTGCTGCTTCTCCTTGTCCAGCAAGTAGTTGGTCTCGCCTCTAGCGCCTGCATGGCACGGCTCACAGAGCAGACAAGAGCATATCAACAGTTCAGGCAAAAGTGGGCAGTGCAGGCAGTACAACGGCTCTGCTGCACTGTGGCAGAAAGTGTGACGTACGCTAGCTGCCATGCAGGGACAGCAGAGTGTGCAGTGTTGAGCACAGGGCGACAGCAGCATGAATGGCAGGGATAAAATTGGCGTATCACAACCCACCATGACAGGTCAGAAGCAACATGGAAGTACAATACTTCAATGAGCAAAGGAGCTGCCAGACAGTGAGCCATGGTGGTCAAATTTAGGCAAATGCAGCCACCAAGAGCAGTTTTGAAAAAAGCCGTTGCTGTCTGATGCCGTGTTTGACAAACTAGGTGAAACATATCGGCGGCAGTGCAACGCTCTCCAGAGTGAAAAACGAGATCTGCATGGAAGCAACATGGACAGGGCTGCACTGTGTGACATACCCTTGGGCTTCTTCTGTCGCCAGTTCTTGTAGCCCTTGCGGAAGTCCGCGGCTTTCTTGCGCAGCACTAAGGGGTCCTGCGGACATGATCACATCACATCAAACTGATGAGTCAATAGCAGAAAAGGGCACAACATTCGAGCCCTGAGGCGACGCATTATGCAGCCATCGTCATGTCGTAGCGAATGCATTCCCAAGGCCATGAAATGAACCTCTTCATATCCGACAACACACGGCTTGCTCATGTTCACCTCTGTGTTGGTTGAAGAATACAGCTGTCCAATTTGGCTGGAGTTGATGAGATTCAGCGCGTCCACTGAGTCGGTCGCCTGCATGGTAGGCATAGTCCTCGTTCACGCGCTGATGGTGTGCAGTAAAGTAAAATACAGGCTAATTCCACGCCGCCGCGGCCGCCGGCTTCGTCCAGATGAAAATTTTCTGGCGGGTGTTTTCAGATGCAGGTGTAGCTGTGGGAGTCCTGTCACGTGCGAGGGCACGTATGCTCTAGGTTGCGCTTCTCCAAGCGACAAACACACACAGTGTGTACCACGCCACACGCCCGCTGTTTTTGTTCCGGTGATTCGCCAACGCGGAGCACTGAGGCAAAGGCTTGAAGTGAGGCAGCAGGCTTGATAACGACGTTTGTGTGTGTGTGAGCGAAGGAAGTGTGTCAAGGCTGGTGCCTGCGGCTGAGGAGGCGGCGGAGGCTTGCTCTCTGCAGGGGCGAGGGCCAATCAGCGCAGCTGAGCCCACAGCGGCGGCAGCACTCTGCTAAACGCCTTACCGTGAGGGGGCAGTGCAGAAGTCATTAAATATACGATACACAGCTCCATAGCGAGCGCACGGTTTTGCAACCACGGGGCAGGAGGCTAGGTGAGATGCTGAATGCGGCGCTTTCTGAGCGCCGCTGCTTCAGCCAGATCTGTTGCTCTAGTGTGTGCCTGCAAGATAGACTGGGACCTCTGTACTGACTGCGCAGCTTTCGTCAAGGAGCCAGACAGGCGAAGGCGTTCGCAGCAAATTTGTGTTTTTCGATGCTGCCCAGTGTCCCTGGTCGCACCGTGGGGTCTGTTGGCACTCCACTTCGCTGCAGACACCCGCATGAAAACTCAGATTCTCAGCTTGCTTGAAGTTCATTTCTGAAAGCCAAGAGGCGGATGTTTTGGCTGTTGGGCTGGTCTCTGCGCCATAATCGTCAACTTCAATGAGGATCCTTCGCACACCCTTCATCGGCTGTGCAAAATTCTGTGATATCCTCGATGCGCTCAGTGCATCAGGCTGGAGGTAATCACCATATAGAAAACGTGCATGTATGCTGCTGCAAGCTGCCTGTTTCTGTTTGACACTGTGAGCACCGCAAGCGAAATTCATGTCATATTACAAGGTAGCAGTCAAGACACGGTTTGTATAATGTGCGCCCTGTCCTGTGCTGAGGATATTGGGAGCGGTCCAGTAACTGCCCACCTTGCTCGTAGTACTACTGTAATTATAGCACACTGACCACTAAACATACAGAAAGCTGACAGCTAAATCGTAAAACTGACACTTTGTGCTATCAGTCAAGGGTAAGGTCATTGATCCTTTGTCCCTGAGCTTCTTGCATCGAGCTGAACGCGGTCAGCAACGGTGTGCCGGATGTACAGTACTGAACTTACAGCTGGATATGTCTTTGCACCTGCAGTTGGCTTGAGCATTGCCGGTACCTTGATGATACATGGTGCGAATTGACAACCTCTGTTGACAGCACACACGGCATGGACAGGCAAGTGTTGAGGCAGAGACAGTCGCTCTTACCCACGGTAAATCCTACACTTGGCCGTGGCTGGTGCGCCTATGTTAGCAAATCGTGCAGCGTTCTTGCGCTGGCAGAGCGCGTGCAGCGCCAAGCCACGACACAGCAGCAGCAGCACCAGGCCCTCAACAAAGCGACGGCAGCGCTGTCAGGCTGCTGTTGTAGAGGTCTTCGGGCATCTCGCAGGTCGCAGAAGCAACGGCGCACATGAAACTCTCGCGCCCTCTGACCCTGCGGCGGTCCCCTCGCTCCTGCAGCAACGGGCGGGCCCACGGGCACAGCGCGCACGACCCGTGCTCAAAGCCACACCAGCAGCAGCAGCAGCAGCAGGGGCGCCAGCACCAAGAGCAGCCGCACGCGCTGCACAGCGGCAGCAGCGGCGCAGCAGCCACGAACGGCGCCATGTCGGATGGAGGCGACGGCGCGGCGGCGGCGGCAGCGGCGGCGGCGGCGGCGGCGGGGGGCAATGGGGACAGCGACGGGGCGGCGATCCGCGTGGCGCGGAGACGGCTGAGCGTTGTGTCGGACAACCGGCTCATTGAGGGCGTGAGCACCATGGGGATAGACGCGGAGGAGCAGAAGATGGCGAGGTGAGAAGCGTGGCGAGCGCACTGCACACTCGCGACACCAAAGCCGCCCATGTTGCGCCGCATTGCTGTGCCTCGTTTCACGCGGCGCGCGGTGAACCAGCAGCGGCGGCGCAGAGCGAGGCGCGCGGCGCGTCGGGAGCTCGCCCCCTGTTAAGGACGCGAGCGCTGAGGCGAGGGGGGCGTACGTGGAGGCACGACGAGCTGCCACACCGCAAGGCGCGAGGGACTGCGGTCATCAGGGCTGGGATGAGATTAGGGCCAGGGCTAACAATGCCCTGGCCAGGCATTGTGGTTGTGCGCTGCGTCGAGGTTGCGCGGAGGCACCCGAGATGCGGCCTGTGTGATCTGGCCGCTGGCGAGCGGGGGTGGCGCGACGCGGCAGCGAACGACGCTCCTGCTGGACACCCATTCATGGGAGGTGGGGGGGGCAGGAGTCCAAGTCAACAGTGCGGCACTTACAGGGCAGTTACAGGATAGCCGCAGCGCGTCGTGCCAGCGACGGCGAGTCGCGCGGTGCGGCGCGTCGGTAACGGCAGCTGCGGCGCGTCGCATTGCCGCGCCGCAGCGGCACGCGCTGTCGTGCGCTGGTCGCCTGATGCTGCGTGGCGGTGTGGGGCGGCTGCGGCGCGTGGCCGTCAGCTGCGTCGACTCGTTGAGGTGTCGTGCACGTCAGCAAGCGCCATTTGCGAGGCGTGGCTCGGCCTTCAGGACACGTTGGTGCCGTTTGGAGTATCCTGTGACTTGAAGTTCTTTGAAGTTACAGCCCCTGGCCTGTGTGACGGTAACAGCCGTGGGTCGCTCGTTGGCACCCTGCTCCGCAACGTACTTCGAAGTATAGGCAGGGTTCCTGGAGAGGTTGGGAGTCTTGCAATGGGAAGCCGCTCGGGTGTGCCTCAGGTATCCATTTTGATGCCAGAAATGGTGCTATGAGCTTCTGTACCTGAACATTGCGGTTTTACAGCCGTAGCCGTTTGACTCCCACTGGCTTTTGGTTGCTGCATGGCTGACGCCAGCTGTACCGGGTGCATCAGTGCGCAGGACGCCTTCACACCTGTCCGTGGCTACTGCTCAGCGGCATTTGCACACACTCTGTTCATGATGCCTGTTGAAGTTGCGTGTAGTTTTCAACTTCAAGAAAACCAGCGGAAAGTCCATTGCTGCCTACGAGGTTGAGGTCTCACACGCATGTCAGCGCGCATCGTACGCTGCGCACATTCAAGCAGCGCCCACCGATCGACGAGATGCGACGCAGCGACGGTGGCAGGGGAGCCGCGAGGCGCGCTGGGAGGCACGCCATGCATACATACATTACATATTACCACATGTCAGCGACGCGCCGCCGCCAACACAACAAATCTGACCGTCACACATGCATCTGCAAACGCAGAATTGCTTTGCGCTGGTGTGAACCCCTGTGCCTCGCTCTCGCGCGCTGCCGCTGCCGCCCGCTGCTGCTGCCGTTTCAGCGGCAAGGCGGCACCGGCAGGGGGGAAGGGGGGCAGCGGCGCCGCGCCGCCGCCCGCCGCGGAGGAGGAGCCGGCGCCGCCGCGCAGCGTCGTCTCGTGCTACGCGGGCTTCAGCAAGCGCGGCTTTGCGCCGTATAACCCGCGCAAGAAGAATCAGGACGCGCTCGTCATGGCGGAGGACCCCGCGACGGGCAGCCTGCTGTTCGTCGTGCTCGACGGGCACGGCGAGGCGGGCGACAAGGTCGCGCAGGTGCGTCACCGCCGCACGCAAACTTCAACTTCAACATGCAGCGCCGCGCGCGCATCAGCGCCTATGTACTGCAGGCCCGCAGCTTGCGCAGGATGCGGGGGGGGGGGGGGGGGCGTTCCCGTTGGCTTGCGCAGCGCGCCGAGGAGATACGCGGCTCTGGTGCCACGCACCCGCGCACCCGCGCCGTGCTGCAGATCTGTGCAACTGCGCTCCCCTGCGCCGCGTACGCGCGTGCTGCGCGTCCGCGTCTCTCGCCGCGCCGGGGAATGTCCGTGCCTGAGGGCGGGTGGCGTTGGGAACGCCTCGATGGCAGCTCCCCGAACTTATGCTTGTGACGTTCTGCTGTACTCCTTGCCGCAGGTCTTTGGGTTAGGGTTAGGGTTAGGTCGAGTCCACACCCCACCAGATATATGTGAGAGTCATCAATCTTTGAGTGCAGGCGACACAGGTGACGCTGCCCTTCCCGCCGCGCGTTACCGCACGTCGCCGCAGACCTTCCGGCACGCCCTAGGGTTAGGGTTAGGGTTAGGGTTAGGTCGAGTCCGCACCCCACCAGATTCATGCAGGAGTAAGTGATCACTCTTCAAGTGCAGGCGACGCTCAACATTTCGCCGTCCGTCACCGCAGGCTTTATCCACACGTCTTAGAATTAGGATTAGGGTTACGCCAAGTCCGCACCGGGTTGGGCCAAGTCTGCACCCCACCACATTCATGCAGGAGTGATCAATATTCAAGTGCGGGCGAGGCAGGTGACGCACCACTCCACCGCTCGCCGCGCATCCGCCGCCGCAGGCCTTCCGGCACGGCCACGGCCTCGCCACCGTTCTCGCGCCCGCTGTGGGCCACAGGCGTTTATTGCTCGAATTCATGCTTTTGATGCTGCACTGACATTGCTGCAAGTCCACACACCACCAGATCCGTGCAGGAGTGATCAATCTTCAAGTACAGGCAAGGCAGGTGACGCTCCCCTTCTCTCCGTCTGTCGCCGCAGGCCTTCCGGCACGGCCTTGCGACTGCGGCGTTCTTGCACCCGCTGTGGGCCACGGACGTCGCCGCGGCGCTGCAGGACTGCATAGAGGCCGTCGAGGCGGAGCTGCTCGCGGACCACTCTGTGGACACGGACTTCTCGGGGAGGTGCGTCACATGCGGAAATTTGCGGCAGTAGCTCTGTGGCAGCGTATCTGTGAATGTGCCTTGTGCTTAGAGGCGCAGCGCCATGCCGCGGGGGCGCGGTGCTGCTGAGCAGCAGACGGGCTCTTGCGCATCGCAGCTATGATGCTGTTGTGTGCTGCTAGAAGTGAATGTGTTGTAGTCTGTCTACCGGCGAGTGCAACTGCCGTCACCGTCAATCGTGCAAACGGCAATGAGCGTCTGACTGCACTATTGCTCCAACACAGTAGCTTTGCGGCAGCGTGTCACGGGTGCTCTCATGGTGTTTGCTTCCCTCTGCCGTAGTGCGGCGGTGATTCAAGCACAAGGGGGAACAGGCGCATTGATTAGAAAGTGAGGTGTTTGCGGAGAGAGACTCAGGGAAGCAGTGCAGAGCCATCAGTTGTTGATCTGGCACAGGCCGACGACACGAGGCACGCAGCTGCAACAGAGCCCTAGCTGGCAGGCAACGCAGAATGCACGTTTGTTAATGTGAAACACTGGCTTTTCCGGGAGGTGCACGCGCTGCGCTTCTCGAAGCGGCGTGCCTGCGGGCGTCTCACGATGTGCGCGCGCGTGGGAATGGGGTCGAAGCGTAGCGCCACTGCTCTGCCAAAAGGCAGCGCTCGACCGAAGACGAACTGCGGCGGCGGCAGACTGCCTTCTGTATTCTGAATCGCGCGACAGCGCTGCTTAGCGCAGCAGCGCTCAGGGGTCCGGATGCAGCGCGGAAGCGCCGCCGCGCGCGCATGCGGTGACGCGTTTCGTTGACGCGCTCACACCCCTGCGCGCGGCCAGCCGCTCACAGGTATCCGCTCGGCGTCGCGCGCCTGCTATGTCCGGGTGCTGTCCGCCCCGCAAATTACCATGACACTGCGCTGCGTGCTGGCTGGTCGGCCAGCGGGCATTGACCTCGTGCTTCAGTCATTGTTGCAGTCATCAACCGACCCTCCCCCCCCGCCCCCATTCCCCCATGCTGCACAGCACCCTGGTTGCAGCGTGCATACGCGGGTCCTCCATCACGGTCGCCAACGTCGGCGACAGCCGAGCGGTGCTGGGAATACAGGTGCGTCATCGGGAATAAACTTCACAGTTGAAGTACGCAGCGGAGGCACGTGCCTGGGAAGCGCGCGCCGGACCCCTCTGACGCCGCGGCAAGGACAGATTTATGCATAACAAATACCCGTGAATACGCGTTCCACCAGGGCACCACAAGCGGTGCAGCTCAGACCTCAAGCCCCGCTGCGAAGACCGAGCTGCGGCCGCATTCACGCGTCGCGCGCCTGATGCGCAGGCGCTACGTACCGCGCAGCGCGGCCACGCACGCGCGCACGCAGCACGGACTCCGCACACCGCAAGTGCGTCAGAGGAATCCCCAAGCGCGCGCGAATCCGCATGCGCATGCAGCACGGACTCAGCACCGGAGGTGCGTCATGGGAATCCCCGCCGCCGCACAGGTGCAGCGACTGGCGAGCGTGCTCCATTCGCAATGCCCCCCCCCCCCCCCCCCCCCCGCCCCCAAGAACCAGCGCTGAGCCCCCCCCCCCCCCCCTTTTCGACCCCCCTCCGCGCAGCAAGTGCCCGGCGGCGCGCTCGTCGCGGAGCCGCTCTCCGTGGACCACAAGCCGGACGCGGAGGCGGAGCGCGAGCGCATCCTGGCGGCGGGCGGGCGCGTGTTTGCGGTCGAGTACGAGGACGGCCTCGACGGCCCGCCGCGCGTCTGGCTCGGCCACATGGACGTCCCCGGGCTCGCCATGTCGCGGTCGCTCGGCGATAAGGTATGCGGCGGCGGCGGCGGCGCTGATGGGGGGGGGGGGGGGGGGCGTGTATGAATCACGCGCTGTAAACAACATCAAGTGTTCGCGGTCGAGTACGAGGACGGCCTCAACGGCCCGCCGCGCGTCTGGCTCGGCCACATGGACGTGCCGGGGCTCGCCATGTCGCCGACAAGGTAACGGTGATGGGGGGGGAGGGGGGCGCGTGTGCACACGTTTGAAGTAAGCTGTGTAAAAGTCAATCTAAGTTGAGTTGCGCGTCTGGCTCGGCCACATGGGCGTCGCCGGGCTTGCCAGGTCGCGGTCGCACGGCGACAAGGTACGGCGGCGGTGGTAGCAGTGGCGTTGATAGGAGAGGGGGGGCACGCCGTGTGTGGTGCACGCAAGTATGAAGCACGGTCTGCTCGGTGACAAGGTGCGGCGCCACGCGTTTGAAGTACGATCTGCAGACAGTATAACGTTGCATTGCACATTCGACTCGGCCAGATGGACGGCCCTCGGCTCGCCATGTCGCCGTCGCTCGGCGACAAGGTACGGCGGTGGCAGCGGCGCGGATTGGGGGGGGGGGGCGCGCGTGTGCGCGCGTATGAAGTACGCTCTCTAGGCATTATCAAGGTTGTTAAAGAAAAGGAATTCTCACCATGTCAAATCCGGGTCAATATTCTATTCAATAAAATTAAGTGACAGCGCAAGTGACAGCGCACGCGCATGCGCAGCAGCGGCACCGCGCCGCATGCCGCGGCGCTCGTTTGCGCACGCGCGCGCTGGGGCGCCCCGCAGTACAGCTCGTGCAGGCGCCGAAAACCAACTGCATGCTGCGGCTCAGCTGACAATGTCCTCGCTCGACTGGTAGTACATAATGCCGGCGCACTCTTGCGTCGCCGCGCTGCCGCTGACAGGTGGCGCACACGGCGGGCGTGTCCAGCGAACCCGAGTTCTTCACGCGCGAGCTCGACCCCTCGGCGGGCGACGTCCTGCTGATCCTGGCCACCGACGGTGCGTGCTCCTTGAACCGCATGCGCGCGCCCGTTGCGACAGTCGAGAGCCGTATCGAAACGCTAGCGATGGGTGTAGCAGCTCGCAGCCATCGCAGTCGGGGTGCCCTCGGTTTCAGTTGTTGTAGGCTGAAGTTGAAGTTGAACATGCCACATTCTCGGCGCGCTGTTCGCACGCGCCGCGACTGGAGCCGGTCGATCGCGCGCAGCCGCTGGGGCACGGCGCGCGTGGGCGGAGGCGGCAGACGCGGATGGAATGACCCCGCTCATGTTCGCCTGCGGCGGCGGCGCGCACACCGACGGCGCCGCCCTGCTGCTGCTGCGGTACGGCGCCTGCATGTCAGACGCGGAGGGACCGACCCCGCTCATGTCGGCCAGCAGCAACGGACACGCCGACACAGCCGCCCTGAGCAGGGCGGCGACCGGCCCTGCACCGACCCGCCCTGAGCACGGAGCAGGGCAGCGACCCGCCCTGCGCAGGGCGGCCTTGTTGATGTGCCCATTGCCGCTGGCCAGCATGAGCGGGGTCGGCCCCTCCGCGTCTACCGCCTCCGCCGGCACGCGCTGTGCCGCAGCAGCAGGGGCGGTGGCGTCGGCGCGCCCGCCGCCGCCGCAGGAGAATGTGAGCGGAGTCGGCTCCTCCGCGTCTGCCGCCTCCGCCCCGCGCGCCGCGCCGCAGGCGCCTGACGGAGGTGCTAGCGCGCAACCGCCGCTGCGCTGCAGCAGTGCGCTGCATGCGCTGCCTCTGACTGCTGTTGGAGCACAGCGACTGACTGCTCGCCGCTGCTAGAACTCCCACTGCTGCACAAGCGTGCGCGCTCTCGTAGTTCCAGCACGTCGACGGTGCTGCAGGGGTTTGTCGAGCTGGTGTTGGAGGAAGATCTGGTGCTGCTTTCCCAATGGGACGTGGGCCCGTCATCTGCTGCGAGCGTTGTCGGCTTGCAGTACGCACGGCGCACTGCTACAATTTTCGCAATTAGCGCCACTCACGCACCGCGCGCCAGTCGAGCGCACTTCGCCGCCCGGCGCTTTTTGTACATGAGCCAGTGATCAGTGATGGCTGCCGCTGCAAGTGATCAGGAGCACACGTACAGTCCCCGAGAGAGTGGCTCTACCAGCCGCACGGCCGCATCGTGCTCTGTTCTCTCATGCGCCCCGTGACCGGCTCTCGTGCTGAACGCACATGGCTGCCGCCGCCGCCATCGCCGCCCCGCAGGCCTGTGGGAGTTCATGTCGAACGAGGAGTGCATCGGCATGGCGGCGCAGTCGCGCGAGCCGCGCATTGCCGTCGAGGCGCTCATCACGGAGGCGAGCGAGCGCTGGATGAAGGAAGAGCAGGTGAGACGGACAGGCGCCGCCGCGCTGACACGTTGCGACTAGCAACGTGCCCGCGTCTGCCTGAGTTGGGGCTTCGCCCTATGGCACTGAGCAAGATGTTGCAAGCCAGGACACGCCGCACCAGCCGCAATGCGCGCTGGGGTCTTGCATGAATTTCATGGGTTTGCTTCCGAACCAGAAACGTCGACCTTCACCTGCATCGTCGCTTGTGCGCTTTGTGACCCGCCTGCGTGCGCGGAAAAGGCGTCCACCGAAGGGAGGCGAGCAGCGAGCGGAGAACAGCGTACAGTGCAAGACATTGCTTTCTATGTACCAGTGCAGGCCTCCTCAGCGACTTCCAAACATGTGGTATCGTCTCAGCATGACTGCTGACGTGCGCTCGCCCCCCCCCTCCCCCCCTCCCCCCCTCCCCCCAGGTCATCGACGACACGACCGTGTGCGTGGCGTTCCTAGGCGGGTGGTCGGGAGGGGCACCATAGCTCGCATGCGGGGGGGGGGGGGGGGGGGGGGGCGCAAGGCGCCGTCCTTGTGCGCGTACTCTCGGTCTTGCCGTTCGCACCCTAGTGCCACCCGCACAGTATGCCTTCTTGACGCACCACGGATAGAGCACCACATCGCATCATGTGTACACGTGCATGACGCGCCAGTGTCGTGTGGGGGTAGCAGGGGGGGGGGCGGGGGGGCGGGAGGGGGGTGCATGCCCCTGATTTACAAGTAGGGCAGTGTGTGGGACTGCCGACGTGCAGAAGGATGCTGTCTGTGCCTAGGGGGTGACAGCTGTCGAAATTTGTATCCGTGCGCTCCGTGCACGACACTTTTAGTTGATGAACGAGCTCGCAAATCAAGTCACTCACTACTGGCGTCCTCAGCTTTCACACTTGTCTGTTCTGTGTACTGGTTGTTCACTACTTTGTGGGTTGCTGAAGGGGGCTCAGGCGACCGTTGCTGCGTTTCTGGCAATGACGATGTTGCGTCTTGTCTGTACAGCCCTGCAAGGTGTTGATGCCAGGTTCGATGTGTGATGATTTTGTTTGCGCACACGATCCTGGCCCTGTGGTATCGTCACACACGTACATACCATAAGCTTTGTCGTTGCAAAAGTCACAAGCAGTCACTTTAAGAGCACGCAGCATGGCTCAGTCTCAGAAAAGTTGAAAGAAATAAAGACGCTTTGTAGCCAAGTTGGGGCACCTGAAGCGCGGCCTGGGGCTCAGCAGCGCGGCACTCGCGGCGGCGGCGGACCTGGCCCGTGACCACGCGACGCCCGGCGTGACCTTTGAGGCGCGCGGTGCGCGGTGCACATTGCCGTCCCCACGGGCGTCGCGCTCGCCCCCGAATACGTCCACCGCCTGCAGCAGGCGCGCCACGCGTGCATCATGAAGTGGAGGGCGATCACAGGCATAGATTCAGGCACAGCACATTTCGGTACTTGCAGCAATGGAGGGTGGAACCCCTGCTGCAGTTCCAACACAGCGCAGGATGAAGATGTACACCTTCGATAGCAGCTGCATATCAAAACTGTATGTAAGAAGTGGATGCTGCCGCCGCGGGCACATCGGTGGTGAGGGCTTGCCGCTGTCGAGCAATGCCACACATGGCGGAGGAATTGAATCTTCAAGTTGCTGGCCGCTGAGTGCGTCTTTTGGCGCCGGTATGCCCTTGTTTTCTTTGACGCCCATTGCGCCGTGCCCCCGTCCCGCGCTTCGCCGCGCGGCCGGCAACTCAGCAGCGCGGCGCTGGCGACAGCGGCAGCAGCGGACCTGACGCGCAATCACGCGACACCTGGCATCGTCTTCGAGGCACGCGAGTCCACGATGCGCGCCGTCGTGGACGCGGAAGTCACGCTCATGCTCACCACTGACGACGTCGACCGCATGCGGAGGGCGCTCATCGCGTACGGCGGCTATCCCTTGCCGCTGCAGCAGAGCTCCGCCGCACCCGCGGGTGAGTCTGTATCTCAGATTGGAGGGCAATTGCGGGTATAGATTTAGGCGCAACACATTTGCTATGGAGGGGTGGAACCCCTGCAGGGTTCCAAACAGCAAGGGATTAGTGTCATCATGTACAACTTCAAATATTGCAGCTTATAACTTAACTTGTAAGCCATCCCGCAGGCGCCGCGTCGTGGAGTGGCAAGGATGCCGCATGTACAATAAAAAAGTGCTATGTAGTACCACACGCGCGACATGGTGCATGCATGACCTGACACACGTGGCACATGTATGTCGCACCTGACGTTTGCTTGCACGCGCGTTTGCGACTCAGGCGCCGCGTCCTCGGCGGCGAGGCCGGCGAGCGGCAGCGCGCCGCGCCGCGCTCCAAGAAGAGCAAGTGGGCGCACGGAGCACGGAGCGCGCGTGCGCGCGGGCCCGGCCCGGGACTTCGCGTTGCTGCGCTTTGACGTCGAGACGGACCAGCGCTCGCACCCCGACATGCTGCTCACACTCACCAGGTGCGGAGTGGACCTGTAGTTGCACGCACACACGTACTCTCAAGTATAGGCGTTGCCTTGAGAAGTACTCCCAAAGATGCATGCTCCAGGTACAGTAGTACGAGTTTGCATGCTCCAGGCATAAAATATGGGCACATGTGCGAGTTTAAACCTAATGCGCAGCTCACGTGCACGATCGGACAGGACTACGTGCGGCACATCCTCCGAACGTTTAGAAGGTCTGGGATAGTATGCACGTCCTCTGAAGTTATTCTGATCATCAATGCCCACTTAGGGCGCGAAACAGCTGAGACAGTTAAAGTCAAGTTGATGGTACCTCAAGTTGATGGTACACTTCGTCACTGCGCCCGGGCGCCAAGTGCTTGCTGTCCATCTGCAGCGCCGCCGCTCACTGCAGTCCACACACCCCTGCTGCTGCTCTCCGCCATCGGCGCATTGCCAGCTGCATGTGCTGCAGCTCGCTGCATCCTGCGCCGCTGCTGCTGAGCACTGCCGCCCACACCTGCCCACTGCCATCTACGCCCGCCGCTGCTCTCACGGCCACCCGCACGTGCCGTTGCGCGCTGCCATCGGCCCGCCGTCCGCCTCATGACCATCTGCATTTGCTGCATATCACTGCCACGTGTTGCTGCTCGCTGCCACTGCACCTGCCGCTGCTGACTGCCGCGCGCGCCTTAGCTGCTCAGTTGGCTTACCGTTTTCCTCGCTGACTACCATCTGCACCTGCCGCTGCTCAATGCTGCCCGCACGTGCTTGCTGCCAACTGCGTCCGACTGCCTTGCCACACACTCGCAGGCCGTGCCGCACTAACTGTGGATGCCTGGTGTTTGGCTCTTGCCTTCACGGTGTGCCGAGCTGGTCACTGAGCTTCGCGCGCCATTCGCTGCTCGCTGCCACCCCGTGCGTGACCCCGCCAGGGAGGTGCAGCTGCTGCCTGAGGGCGTGCCCGCGGGGACGCCGCCATCCCGCTGCTTGCCGCCACTGCACTGCTCGCTGCCATCTGCACCCGCAGCTGCTCACAGCCACTCACAGCCACACTCGGCTTGCTGCTACCCGTGCGCCCCCCCGCCAGGGAAGTGCAGCTGACGCCGGACGGCGCGCCCGGGGGGGCGCCCCGCGAGGTCTGGCAGGAGTTCATCCTGGAGTCGCCGAGCGAGACGAAGGGGGTGCTCTCGAGGCGCTATACCGTGTACGTCGCAAGGCTGCGCTCTCGGTTCGGCGCGGGGCAGGAGGAGCGCATGGTAGCTGTAGAGTTGACGTTGTAGAAAGGGGCGGGTCGGGGGGGGTCGGGTGTGCGCGCGCGGCGCACATGCTATAGGCACCAGACGCTATCAGCATGTCATGAGCCATCGTAAGCAGCATGTCCTCGCACCACTACTACCATCGGCGGCCCGCCAAGCGTACCTGCAAGCTTCGTTGGTCTCGGGACGGATCTGGTTCCCTCCGCTGTCAGACAACACACAAACAGCAAGATCCAGAGTTTGCTTGTCAGGGGCACACTGCTTCTGGGCGCTGCTTAGACTAGCCGATGTCACCTTGTGAACAAAATCGTCTATAAACATGCAGTCGGTGCAGATGATGTCAAATGGCAGAGTCACTGACAAATGTCATCCAGAACCCAACGCATGTAGACTCTCGGATGCGTGTGGCACAAGTTGGCAAATAGGCTGTTGGCTACACAGTCCAGTCCCCTTTGCATGTCAAAAAGGCACTGCCTGCAAAACGTGATCCTGTGAAGCCACACAAGTTGCCGCTGGGTGACACAAAAGTCACAGCTGCCATTGCCACAAATTTAGCATTGCAATTTGAAATGGACGGGTGGAGCCTGAGAACGTGACACTGGCACAAATTTTGCAAATGGACGGATGGAACTTGGAAGTAAATCTACAGTAGTTCTCTCTCTGAAGCCTCATAGGTAGCCGCCGGGTGACACGCTCACTCACAGCTGACATTGCCACAAATTTAGCATTGCAATTCAGAACGAAACTTGGATGTAACGCATTTCAATGAATGATTTCATACATGCGAACTATCATGCTGGGAGTGCATGGGCAGCTTGCAACAGACGCCATCGACATGTCATGCGCTATCGTGAGCAGCACGTCCTAGCACCACGACAGATAGTGGAGGCAGCAACTAGAGGCTCACGGTGCGTGACGATCTGATGCAGGTTCACGGCCAGCCGTGCGCTGACAGATCCATCATCCATGGCATCGATGATGCTCAGCACGGCACAGAAAAGTTGAGAAAAAAAAATGACATTGTAGAATGCCGCCAGCCGCCGCTGCGAAGGAAAGGCCGATTTCGCGGGTTTGGGTAGACAGAAGCTAGGCAGCTGTCTTTTCTGCACCTGTGGAAAGCCTGCAGCCGGCCAGACCGTGTGTGTTGCTCGGTCATTTTCAAATTGCAATACAGGAAGCGAAGCCGGATCCCCCGCAGCAGCGGGAGCACTGTGCAAAAGCAATAGCAGCCGACAACTTGGAAACAACGGTGCTGGAGCAAGGGCACGCCGGCTAGCAGCGCTGCCGACAATGCAGCGGGATGCACCATCATTTGGGCGCAGGGTCAGTACGGCCGAGCAGAGCAACTTGCAGGCAGCGACCACCAGCAGCGTGAAGCGTGGAGCTCCAGCGCTCTTCTTGAGCGCGCTGGTGGATATCCTGAGAGGCGGCTATGAGGACATCATTGCATGGAACCCCAGTGGCACCTGCTTTATGATCAGGGTGGGTGTTGCATCTGCCAGTGCAAGTGTGGTATCTGATGATTGGCTGTTGTTCCTGTACCACTGCTCTGGCCGTTGTGCGACGGCAGCCATTTTGCTAGCAGGCTGTTCGTGTGTGGCTGATGTTCAGACAGTTAGGCTGCTGTTGGCGACCTCTACGTGCCATCCGCAGCCATGTTGTGGCAAGGCAATTGGCGCTTTGTCCGCGTTTGAAGTAGCTGCGTGGTTCTGATCGGGGCCATGCTCGCTGGTGCGATGCAGGATGCGGAGCGCTTTTCGGATGAGGTCCTAGTGCATCACTTCAAGCACAACAAGCTCTCCAGCTTCCAGAGGCAGCTCAATCTCTATGGCTTCCGAAAGGTGAGCCAGCATAGCAAAATGCGGGGGCTCTTCTCTTGGACTCCTCATACCAACAGAGCGCCACACTACTTGTGCACTGAGTGAGCGCTCTCAAAGTTCGATTGCACTGCGTTCGGGCCGTGGGCCATGCGCAGGGCCGGCACCACAGTTGAACGTCAGCAAAGTTGCCCAACCGCGCCTCTGGCATGCTCCGATGAGCGCGCAACGCCGCTCTGTCGTTCGCATGCATTGCATGCAGCGCGCCTGTATCGCGGCTGCACACGACGCGCCAGCTTTCTGCGACCTGTCACTAGCGCCTCAGCAACTTCAGGTGCCTGCTGCGCGACCAGTGCGATTTCGGTTTCGATTTCTCTCTACTGAGGACCACAGCACGGCTGCGCTCGCGCGAGCGCACGCCAACACAGCCGCCGTGCGCGCCAGCACTGGGAACGCGGACGCCGGCGGCGCTGTCTGACGTGCCGCACGTTGAGCACTACTCACAGAGCGCTGCCGCAAACCTGAGAGGGGAGCGCTCGCGCCGGCGGCCGCAGCGTTGTTGCGCATCGTGCCTGGATGGTTTGCCGTGAACTCAACGGCCATGCGCGCTGGCATGCGATTGCTGCTGCTTTGTGCGTGCAGATCAGCAGGGGCCCGGACGCCGGCGCGTACGCTCACGAGCACTTCCTGCGCGACAGGCCGGAGGACATACAGGTGATGGCGATGAGCAGCAGGGCCGAAGTGTGAACTTCAACTTCTCTGCCCTGCTTGCAGTTCAACCGGTGATGCGCATGGCTCGATTAGGCGTGCGCCTGTTTAGAGTCACCGATTTGGAAAGTGGCAGTGGTGTCGGAAGCATCACACACGTCTCCCGACGTGGGGTTTGCTTGGAGGGGCAGGGGAAGTCACTGCATGCAACGTGCTGTGACTCGATTTACTTGGGTGGTGCTCGTGTATGTATGTGCAGGCATCTTCGAGCTGTCTACTGTTTGGCAGTGCGGTTAAACCTGCGCGAGTGTGAGCTGCTACACTATTGCAAGCCAAGCTGTCGCAGCATCGGCGACGGCAAGCGTACTGCGGCATTTCATGCCTGAGCGCGCAGACAAAGCAGCTCTGACCCCAGCAAATACCGAGTCGCATCCGAAGTTGAAGTTGATGACGCCACTTGCCATTGCGCTCTGCATGCAGCTGATTGTGAGGCTGCCGCAGCCGCGGCGCAAGGAGAGGGACCCGGAGGAGCTGGAGCGGCAGAAACAGAGGAGGTGCGCAGCTCAACTTCGTACAAAACTTCGAGTAGACCGGCGCAGTTGAATTGTGTGGTTCGAGACCTGAATAGTTGAAGTACATGGGCTGGCAAGTTCAGCACTGCGGCATGACAGAGAAGATGCATGCCTCAAAAAGGCATGAAAGACAGGATGTGATTAGTCATTTAGCATTCATGCTCAGTTGAAGTGCACCACAGCATCACCCAGTGAGATGGGTTATGCAGCATCAGAACATCAATAAACATAGATTGGAACCATTTTGTGGATGATGATGCGTGTGAGGCTGATACACTAGGCAAGCGGCACAATGTCATAGTTGTGTATGATCTTCATATCTGCCGCCGCAGGCGCGAGCGCCAGGCGCAGGAGGCGCAGCGCAAGCGCGCCGCGGAGGTGCGCAGCCTTGTCTCGGAGATGAGCACAGACGCGATGCAGCGCTACGCGGCGCCGCCGGGGCTGGAGCTGCAGCAGCAGCAGCGGGGGGGGGGGGGGGCGTACCCGCCACTGCCGCAGCAGCCGCCGCAGCAGCAGCGCCACATGTCGGCGCCACCGCTGCACGCCGTCGCGCCGTCGCCCGCGCTGAGCAGAGGTGCGTGCGGCGCGTGACAGCGCTGATAGGAGGGGGGGGGGGGGGAGGGGGGCAATGGCGGGGTTTTATTGTGTCTGCCCATCTGCTTCACGCGGTGAAAGGGGGGCAGGGGCGGGGCAATGGCGGAAGGTGCATCGTGTCTGCGTTGGTGCTCATCTTCTATACTTGCCTTATTTGGAGGGGGGGGGGGGGGGCGGCGTAGGGACGCCACTGGAGACTGCACATGCGGGGTTTCTTGGGCAGGTGATCTCCGCCGTCATGCTTCAGTGCGCCGCGGCTGAAAGGCGATGGCTGTGGCGCCCTCGCGCGCGCAGTGCCGTTGCGTCCTGCCACGGCGCAGCGCTCCGCATTGTGGCTTGCTGGCATTGCAAGCGTCATGTCAGTATTCACTGTGCACACTGTGCAGTCAATTTTGTGCGTTTGTCAACTGCGGTAGCTGCGCGCGGCGACGCCGCTAGTGGTGGCGGTGGCGGCGGCGGCGGCGGCCGCAGTGGCGATAGCAGTTGCAGCAGCTTTCGAGGCGCGGCGGCGGCGGCCGGAGTGGCGGCGGCGGCGCCGGCGGTGGTGGCGGTGGTGGCGCCGGCGGCAGAGGCGGTGGCTACGGCAGCAGCGACGGTGGCGGCAGCGGCGGTGGTGGCGATGCCAGCGGTGGCGACGTCGCGGCGCTGTGGTGGCAAGGACGCCCGCGGCAATGCTGCGGCGTCGTGCAATGCGCAGCTCCTCTATGCGCATCGCGTGGTGCACCGCAGCTTCTCAGTAGCGCCACTGACAGTTTACTTGATCTAACAGTCTACGTGAACCGAAAGTCCATGCAGAACAATACATACGGTCGAGCGTTGCTGCGCCTCATGCAATGACGCGCTCGTCGCCGCGACGCGCAGGCGCGCGATCGGTGTCGGCGGCGCCCTCGGCGAGCGGCAGCATCGGCGGCGGCGTTGGCGGCGCCGCAGGCGGCAGCGACGCGTCGCGCGACGCGCTGCAGCACCAGGAGAGCCTGCGCAAGCTGCAGCAGCAGCTGGAGGACGACCGCCGCACGATGCACTACCTGCAGGTGCGATGCGCACAAACTTCAACTTCAACGCTAATGTTCATCTGTCATTGTGGGGCAGCCATGAATATCACTCCATCGCCACTATTCATTTGTCATGGGGCAGTTACTGCAGGTCGTGTAAGCGCGCTGCTCACGTGACGGACGCGTCACAAAATGGGCTGCAGGCATCGGGCCTCGTGACGGCTTCGTGAAAATCCATGCAGCATGTGCGGTGCTGGAGTGTAGTGTACAGATGGCTGCATTGTACCCTCTGCTGGGCCTTAGTTTGAGGAAATAATGTATTATACCGGTAGTTTCCGGCAGTGCACGCCCAGCCCCCTCGTCCCCCCCCCCCCCCCCCCCTCCCCGCTACTTGCAGATTGTGGTCAGTTGCGTGTGCACGCTGTTCTCCTGCAAGTACCTCTGAGGAAGTGAGTGCGCTTTGCGCTTTCAAGCACGCATCCAATACGCACCTGTCTCGTTTTTCTCTACGATCGACTTAAGCACAGGCACCGTGAAGGGCGTCGCCTGCTCACGGCAGCGCTCACGTCACCTGCTGGCACAAGCAAATGTCGTGCGCTCGCTCGCCTGGGCAGGCGCGCGGTTGCAGCAGCAGTGCCACTTGCTGCTGCGCGCTTCCGAACGACACTTGCTCTGACGCTGCCACCTTGCAACGTGCCCATGTGCCGACGTGCCTCTGCCGCGCCTGCTGCTGCGCGAATATAAGCATCAATCACTCTGGCCGCCACCTCATAACATACCTACCGGTGTGCTCACGTGCTCGCTCGCCCTCTCGCCTGAGCATGCGCACGGACGTAGCAGCAGCAGCGCCGCCTGCTGCTGCGCGGTTCCAAGCACCAGTCACCTCGTAATATACCTACCGGTTTACTCACGTGCTCGCTCGCCCTCACGCCGGCCGCGCAGGCGCAGTACGAGCAGCAGCGGCTCTCCATGACGGCGTCCGGCGGCAGCAGCGGCGCGCCGCCGCCCGCCATGCCGCCGCAGGCGCTCCTGGCGCAGCCGCTGCGGCAGCAGCAGCACCAGGATCAGCAGCAGCAGCAGCAGCAGCAGCTGGTGGAGATGCTGGATGTGAGTCGCCGTGCCTTTTTCCTCATTGCGCGGTAGCGCAAAGTCTGCGACGTCTCTGGCTCGCGGAGCGGAGGGCCGCGCTGTGGGTTGTTGCGCGTGCGCGCGTAGGCGCCCCCCGCAGACGGTGCACGCCGTGATGGAACGACTGCGTGCCGCGCACGCGCGGGCGTGTTTCTTTCCGCAGCTGCATGTCTCAGGGAGAGACGAGCGCGCTGCTGCCGCGCAGGGCAGGACTGCGACGCTCTACGCGCTTGATACGGCGCGTCTGTTGCGCCGATGCAGTCGTGGCGACCGGTGCCGCGCGGCGGCGGCGCGCGAACGCCGCAATGGCGTGGTCAGCGCAAGAGGGTGTCAGGGTTGGAAGAGCGGGGGCGGGGTGTACCATACTTGAAGAGTACTGTAACAACAGTGGGTGTACATACTTGAAGTGCACTGCATGAACAGCGGAGGGGGGGGGGGCAGCTGCAGGCGTTAATTGCTCGCGCGACTTGTGGTGCGAAGCTTATGAAAGTGCAGTGTGTGTGTGGGGGGGGGGGGGGCTGCAGAGCAGATTCCTGCGCCATTTTTGGTGCACCAGGCTTGTAAGTGTAGGAAGGGTGGGGAGGGCTTGAGGAGTCCTGGCACTGAGTTGCGGTCTTGCAGTTAGCTGGTGGGAGCTTTTGCAGTTTGTTGTTGTTGAAGTAACCTCACAGCTCAACACAGTAATACTGGGAGCAGTGACGGCTGTTGTTTTTTGTGTGATTAGCAATGCATTCTCAGCTCGGCGCGGCAACAGCGGAAGCAGTGATAGATGTTTTTGGGTTGTTTGACAACCCGTTCAGGCTATCCATAAATATCACGGTCATCAATGCAAGCTGCGCCCGTGCCCTTTGTGTGCGCCCCTATGCTCTGCACGCGCAAGTTGTGAAACGTACTGAAGCATGTGAAAGTGGGCAAAAACATCAAGCGCTTGCGCGCCGTGTTGCGCTGATACGGTTTGTGCGTTATGCTCTGCTTCAAATCCCTGCAGCCATCACCACACTTGCACACACGTTCTCTGTTCTCCTCTACTGCCTGATGTGAAAACTTCATTTCCAGCAGGTTCTTAGGAGCTCGTCATGTCTCATCACCTTTCTTCCTGGTGCTTGCTGCTGTAAGCTCTCAGTCACAGTGGATGATGTCACTCTCTCGATGACTCGGCGTGCGCCAGACTTGCAAGCTACGACTCGCAAAACATGACACACAAAGCCGCGACGTCACAGCGCACACATCCCGGTGCTCACTACATCATTCACTGCTACTATCACTGCCGCGCACTCTGCCTGGTGCCCGTACAGCATCGAGCTCATCTACTGCGCATGCCCTGCTCTTCCCCTGACTTCCCCCCCGGTCTCACCACATGTGTCCTGCATGCTCATTCTGCGTGTGTGCGCGTGCGCGCGTTTGCCGCAGGTCACGCCGACGCTCAACAGCGGCGCCGTGCAGCGCCTCACGCAGCTGCTCAACAGCGAAATGAGCGACGGCCTCATGACGGGCGTGCAGTGCGTGGCGCCGCCGGCGTCGCAGCTGCAGCGGCAGCAGCGGCTCGCGCAGGTGCCGCCGCAGCAGCAGCAGCAGCAGCATCCGCCGCCGCAGCAGGTGCGTTGGTCGTCAAAACCGCCAACGATCATTGGCTAGTGCCGCGTTCCATGTTGACTTGGCGAGCACTGAGCCCATGCATGCCGCTGTTCTGCCAGCGCTGCGGCTGGGTCGGCGGCAGCTGCAGCAGCAGTTGCGGCAGCGGCGCAGCTGCTGCGTCTTCGCGGCGCCGCGGCGAATGTTAGAGTTTGTCCGCTCCGCTACACTGTCACTGTTGTCCGGCGGCGCACGGGGATGCATCAGCGTTCCGCACGCCGCAGTAATCGCTGCTCAGCCTGTCGTTTGCACCACATCGATGGACAAGAGTGTTTGGACAGTTTGCGGTGCCGCTGAAAAGTGCGACTGCCGGAGCGCCATGCGATGCAGACTTATGTTCATGGGCGTGCTGGCCGCTGCGCGTGCACGATGCTCGGAACCTGGATCCTGCGCGCGTACGCTACATAACCGCCGATGTTTTCAGACAGAGCATCAGTTACCGAGAGGACTGAGTGTCGCTGATTCACCCGCCCATGTACGTCCGCTGCCGCTGCCGCCGCTGCCACTGCCGCCGCTGCCGCCGCCGCCGCTGTCGCCGCCGCCGCTGCAGCAGGCGCAGCGCGGCGCCATGGGCGCATGGGGCGCCAAGGGCATGCAGGCACCGGCGCCGCAGTCGGCGACGTCGCCGCCGCTGTCCGCCGCCGAGGCCGCCGCCAACGCGCTGCTCTCGCTGCCCGACCCCGACGGCGCCGGCCAGGTGCGCCACTCGTGTGTTGAAGTTTCGTGCTGGGCGCCGGCAAGTAGCTGTGAAATTTATGCAAGTAGCATTCTCAATGTGTGGTTTGGGGGTGCGTCACGCGTGTGTTGAACTTGCCTGCTGACGTCGCCGCCGCTGTCCGCCGCCGAGGCTGCCGCCAACGCGCTGCTCTCGCTGCCCGACCCGGACGGCGACGGTCAGGTGCGTCACTCGAGTGTTCAAGTTGTCTGTTGGCCACACGTGTTAAAGTTGCCTGTTGGTGCCCGTCAGGTGCGTCACTCGCGTGCTGAAGTTGCGTGTCGGCGCCGGTCAGAAGCTGGTTTCTTATGGAGTCCATGTATGTAGAGCGTTCTTGATGTATGGTTTGGGGGTGCGTCACTCGTGTGTTGAAGTTGTCTGCTGAGTGCCCGGCGCATGCACACACACGCTCACGCCAGGGGCGTCTAGTGCAGGCGCCTGATTGCAATGTTTGGCCAACAGGTGCGCTTTGCCCTGGCTGCCCGAGTGACATAGCATATACATCGTTGGCATGTTTTGCTGTCATACGAGCTGCACAGCTGCAGATGAGCGCGCGAGGCGCTGCCCCTCTGCACCGCCACATGCGCGCATATCGCCAGTCCCTCAACTGGCGCATGGCTCATTCGGGAACAGGGCGTCAACTCTTACTTTGCTGGCTCTGCCTGAGCTGCTTCTCCTGCCGGCGCAGCGATGGCAGCGGCTGACGGCAGCAGAGGCCTCAACACCCGCTTTTGCGACACGCCTGTTGTTGATATCAAACTTGAACTTGGACGCATTTTGACGCACTCCGCGTGCCAGCGGCTGAAGGCAGCAGGCCGCAAAGGCGCGCCCCACGCACGCCTCACGTACTCTTGCGACAACAATTCTGTTGAACTAAAACTTGAACTTGGACCCATGCTGACGCACTCTGCGCGCGCGCGCTCCTCGCACACGCCGCGCAGCAGCGCTCCGACCTGTACGACCTCGGCGGCAGCTTCCGCAGCCTGTTTGTGACGGGGCTGACGCGCCAGGCGGCGTCGGCGCGCTCGACGACGGCGTTCCAGCAGGAGGCGCAGGCCGCGCTCGCGTCGGGCGACAACAAGAAGGTGGGGTGAAGCTTAGGGTTAGGATCGGTGTGGTTGCGCAATGTATGCGTCGCTGCGGCGGTGCAAGGTTGCTGACGCACTTGACGACGGCGTTCCAGCAGCAGGCGCAGGCCGCGCTCGCGTCGGGCGACAACAAGAAGGTATGCCGGGCCGATGTCAGGCTTAGGTTCAGTGCGGGCACGCGACATCAGAGGCTGTTTGCCGTAAACCTTGTGCTGAGCAGGGGGCGCAGGCCGCGTTCGCGTAAGGCGACAACAAGAAGGTATGTAGGGCCAATGTCAGAGGGTCAGGCGCAGTGCGTTGGCGTCATGTACTTTCATGTTAACTGCAACTTCAGCAACTGTAATTGCGTGATTGCTCCGTCTTGAAAGCGCGCGTGTCCACTGGCGCCAGCATCGAGTGTGCTCATTGCTCAGCGCGCGCACGGCTCGGGTGGAGCACCTGCCGCACCCGCCGCTCCGCTCGCTGCTCGCGATCACCTCCGTCCGAAGCGCAACTGTAATTGGCATGCACGCTCAATCATGAGAGCGCGTGCGCGTCGTCGCCGCCGCTGCCAGTGCTCATTGGTCAGCGCGTGCGCCTGCCGCCGCAGGTCGAGGACCTGCTGGGCCCGCCGCCGACGGCGCCGCTCACGCTCGGCGTCGGCGCCAGCGGCTGGTCCGAGTGCTCATCGCTCAGCAAGTTCTGGTCGCTGCTCATGGTCGGCGACGATGGCGCGGCGCAGGCGGCCGCGGCGGCGCAGGCGGCAGCGGCGGCGCAGCAGCAGCAGCAGCAGGCGCAACATCACCACCACCAGCAGCAGCAGCAGGGGCTGATGCGCATGCGGCAGCAGCAGCACGTCGAGGCGATGCTGCCGGCGCACCTGCGGCAGGTGCGCACGCGCGGGCTGCGCTTTGCCTGCCTGCAGTGCGCCGCCTCGCTTGCGGAGGAGACGGGCACGAGTTTATGGCAGCCGCACAAGGAGTGCACCGCCACAGTAAAGGAGCCTGGCGTCATCAGGAAGAAGAGCGGCGTACTGGCACGGGGGCTGCCCAGCCGCTTTCCTGCCTCTCCATGTCTGTCATTCCCTTGATGACCAGTGCCTTGCGCAGACGTTGCGGTCCTGCCAACGTGCGTTTGTTTCGTGAATCTCGTACCATCTTGCTGACATGATCGTGATCCGGAGGCCTGTCTGCTCCAATACCGCCGCCTCGCGCAAATGTAGTCACCATCCTCTCAACCTGTATGCATCGCGGGGTGGCTCTCATGCCGCAGGCGGCGCTCCACGCGCAACAGCAGCAGCAGCAGCCGCGGCAGCAGCATCATCAGCACCACCAGCCGCACCAGCAGCAGCAGGGCCTGCCACCGGCGCTGAGCCTGCAGCGCGACGAGGTCAGTCGAGCGCTGCTGCAATTGAGCGCATGATGTGAGCGCTGCTGTCGGCTTCGCAGGCGCCGGCGCCCGGCTGCACTGCGGCTGTCCATGCGAAAGCCGCGCAGTCGCCTGTCCCCCGGCCTTCACCCTGCCCCATTTAACAGCACCCCCCCCTGGGACCGCAGTCCTTGCAGCTCGCGCCCCTGCTGCTGCCCCTGCGACATGAGGCGGTTGCTGCGGCGGCGACGTCCCCGGCCGAGACGGCGCGTGCCGCAGCGCTCTGCAGTTGCAGCAGCGGGCCTCGTGCTGCGTTAGGAGGCACATGCCGCTGGCAGCTGATCAATTTCGGGGGCATGGCTCAGCCTGCACTGCGGCGGCCTGTCTCCGGGCCGCAGCGCAGCACTGCCGCAGCTAGCACTGCAGCTCGTGCATTGCATGCATTGTGCTAGTACTAGCGCTGCTGGTCGTTGGCGTGCCTTCATGGTGGACGCTGCGGCTGCGTCGCTTGCCGAGAATGCCTCCGCTCCTGTTTGCTCGCGGCCAGACAGCTCACTGACCCGCAGCGCGAGCTGTGCGACGCTGCCTGCTCGCGACAGCACCGGCAACTCGTGAATGGTCTGCGGTGGTGCTGCCGAGTGCTGTTTGCCGCACTTGCACGTGTCCGTGCTCAGTGGTTTGGCTTGCGGCAGCGGCAGCAGCGGCAGCGGCAGCGGCAATGCGGGACGGTCCGCACCGCAGTCTGGCAGCGCTGCCGCCACCTCTAGACCAGCTCACCAACCGCGTGATGATCATTAAATGCAGCAACCAAGTCTCACAGCTGCCCCCCATCGCCCCCCTGTCCGCAGCCGTCGTTCTCTGCCTCGCGGCTCAACTTCGGCGACGATGATGACGGCAGCGGTCTCTACTCCGGCCTCGGCCCCGGCCCCGGCGCAGCTGCCGCCGCCCCACATCCGAGCCAGCAGCGGCGGTGGCAGGACTTTGGTGGCGCGGACGCGCACGGCGGCGGCGGCGGCGGCAGCGACTCAATGTGAGTGCAAGTCATCAAGTCCCAGTCGTCTGAGTGGCCGATGCTGCGATGCAGTAGTTGGGCACAACCTGAGGCATAACCTGAGGCATAAGCTGACACTGCGAGACAAGTGACATCGGGATTCCCAACGCTGATGCTGCTGCGCGCTGAGGGCACCGGAAGCATATGCCATGCTAGCTGTGCATATGCGAAGGTGTGCTGGCCGGCGCTGGCGCGCACCGGTGCCGCTGGCCCCGCGGCCGCTGCGAGCACCTCCGAACTAAGCAGCAGCAAGCCACTGGCAGCGTTCAGATAAGCTAGCGCTGGCTGCCGCGCGTGCCCAGTCTACAACCCAGAACCAGGGGGCCGAACACACATACACTCTGCTGAGAGCATTGCCGCTCTCGCTTTCTCCCGCTCCTTTCCCCTCCCTCCCAGGGGGCCGAAGTACGTCCTGTCGAGATTGACTCTACTGTTTCTCTCTCGCTCCTTTCTCTTGTGCTCCCAGGGGGCCAAAGCACATCATGTTAAGGTCATCTTCGCTTTCTCCAAATTTGTCCAAAATACATCCTTGCTCCTTCGCTCGCTCCCAGGGGGCCGAAGTCGAGATCACCTTCTCTCTGTCTCTCGCCCCTTTCTCGCACTCTCAAGGGCCCAAACCAAAGCACATTATGCTGACATCGTCTTTGCTTTCTCGGAAATACGTCCTGTCGAGATCATCTCCTCTCCTTCTCTCGCTCCCCTCTCTCGCTCCCAGGGGGCCAAGTTACATCTGTTTGAAATCATCTCTTTTCTCTCTCGAGCCCACAGGGGGGCAAAGCACATCCTGCTGACATCATCTTCGACCGCACGTCTTCTCTCCTTCCTCTCGCACTCAGGGGGCCAAAACACATCATGCTAAGATTGTTTCCACTCTCTCTCCCCCTTTGTCCCCCCCCCTCCCCCCCCCCCCCCCCGCCCCCCCCGTGCTCCAGGCGCTCGCTCCACCCGGGCAGCAAGCGGCGGCGGCCGCAAGGCAGCAGCCTGCGCGAGGACGCGCCCGTGGAGGTGGTCGACGGGTCGCTGCTCAACCTGCACGCGCCGGGCGAGAACGCGCTGCACGTATTTGTAGAGGGGTCGCCGGCGGTGAGTGCTGATTGAGGTCTACAGCGCATTAAAAACTGACCGTCGCATGGCGTCTTGTCTGACATAATGTCCACGTCATTTTTGGCAGATATAGCACTGTAAAATGGTCGCACTGCTACATAGTTGTAGCGGAGGTGGTGGACGGGTCTCTGCTCAACCTGCGCGCGCCCGGCGCGAAGGCCCTGCTTGTCTTTGTAGAGGGGTCGCCGGCGGTGAGTGCCGATTGACGTTGTTTGACCGTCGCTCGATCTTTCTTCTTCAGTACCTTCTTGGGCGGAAGTCAGAGGTTCAGTACCAAGAATGCTAGTTGCATTAGAGGTGGTGGACGGGTCCCTGCTCAACCCGCACGCGCCCGGCGAGAACGCGCTGCGCGGCTTTGTAGAGGGGTCGCCCGCGGTGAGTGTCTTTCTACAGTAGTTGCAATGGAGATGTCCAGTACACGTGGTTGTAGTTTCAGTGGAGGTGGTGGACGGTTCGCTGCTCGAGTCGCATGCGCCCGGCGAGAACGCGCTGCACGCCGTCGTGGAGGGGTCGCCGGCGGTGCGTGCTATGTAGTCTACAGCGGCACACTGTGCTGACTGCCGCTTTGGCATCGTACTTCGAAGTATCTGGCACAATGTCTATGCCATTGTTGCCAGACAGTGCATCATTAGATGGTTTCCACGCCGTATCCCATGGCACATGGATCTCTGCGCCATCTCGGGACAACGTAACGCTGAGCGCTGCTGCTTGGTGTGCCGTGCGCGCTTCGCGCCGGCATACGTCTTTGTATTATTTTGCTGTCTACCTTCATTTCTAAATCAGCAACTGCTTTGTTGAAGTAATGATGCTCATTATTTTCCTACTCAAAATTGTCTTGCGTCATCGCCCTGCGCCAGCGCCACAGCCAGTAGCACCCCACGGCGTAGGTGCGCGTGCGCAAGTCATCCTGTCAGCTTGCAGTCTTCTGCCAGCAACGTCCGCAATGCTCGCGCGCGATGCTGAGCACTGCTGACTGCGACGCTGGTGCGCTGCCGTCATCGCGTGCAGCTCAAGCGGCGCGCGGGCAGCGGCGCGGGCCTCGCCCCCGCGCCCGTGCTCTGGGTGCCGCAGGGCACCGACATGGGGCAGCAGCATGCGCAGCTGCAGCAGCAGGCGCGCATGCAGCAGCAGCAGCAGCAGCACATGCAAATGCAGCAGCAGCAGCAGCAGCGGCACCAGCACGCGCACGCTCAAGTCGCGGGCGGCGCCTCGGAGGAGCAGCACCGGCTCGCGATCGCGGCGGTGCGCTACGCGCCGCAGCGCAACAGGTGCGCGCCGCTGCTTGCGTCGGCTCCGCTCGTGTCGCCGCTGCATCGTTTTTCAGCGCTGCGCAGCCTTCGCGAACGCTGCATGTGACAGACTGGGTGCATTCGATGGCGGTCGACAGACACGGCGCCACACGACATTTCTCATCGTACTGACTCTGACAAAGCCATTGTGAGCACGTGCCGCGTGTCGGACATTGTCTCACCACTGCAGCAGCCGACGCGTGTATCTGTGAGTCCTTGCAGTCTCTTGTGTGTGTCAGCCCCGGTGCCGGACGCAGACATGGCATGCTACACCCAGCATCAACGCCCTTTAAGCGATGCGGTGGGGAGGTCGCACGCAAAGGCATGTACTTGCTGGAAGCCTCCTGCGTTGCAGCAGCAAATCCTCTGCCTCACAAAGACGCTGCACCCCTTCCTTGCGGCACCCACAAGCCGCGCCGTCTGACCATGTTCGTGTGCATGTGCTCCTCGGTGATTGGCTCGTTTTATGGTCGTGCAGCATGTACATCTTTCTAGAGCAGGAGGCAGCAGCGGCGCAGGCACAGCAGCAGCAGCAAGCCACCATGATGGGCGCTTCTGCAGGTGGGTGTTCTGCTTGTGCTGCGGGCTTGCAGCCGCGAATTGTTCTCAACTGCGCCTCGTGCGCATGCACAGCAGCAGGGACCTAAGCCACCACCAAGTTCTGAAAAAGCCAAGGTCGCTGCTATTGCTGCCCACCAATGGCATGTTTGAGGCTGCAATTTAGCTGCTGCTAGCATTGCGCTGACGCTGCACTGTGCGGGGGTAGCACGTACAGCGCGGATGAAAGGGGCGTGCAATACGTACCTTCGCGCGGCCCAAGACAAGGTGGCCTGAATGTATGCTGCAGTGGTATGAACCAACAATACAAAGGCAGTGACCTGCATCATTGACAAGACAGAACAGGCACCACAGGCCAGACATGCATACCATTGTTGGCGCACACTGGTCACGTGTTCCCGCACAGTGAGCTAGTAGATCAGTGCGCGTGTTGTGCGGGGTGTGACAGACGCACGCTGTACTGGAGCGCGCTTGCTCTGACAGCACTTCATGGTGCCAGCGGGGTGAGCTGCAGAACGTGCAAGATCAGACGAACAATGGTGCATGCTGCTTGTCTGGGGCTGTGCACCCAGCACGGCCACCATACACTCCCAGTTTCCACCCACCAGACCCCAAGATGCCCTTGTCATCTCAACGCTCACAGCCTCATTCGCGCCCGCTTGCGCCACGCTCCTCAACGCTGCTACCGCCGTGCGCCGCAGGCCTTCTAGACGACCTCCCAAACGCCGCCGCCAACGACCAGCCCCTATCCAAGCTCCTCACGCTCGGCTTCGACAGCGCCGCCGCCGCCGCGGCGCACTCCGCACCCGGCGGCGGCGGCGGCGGCGGCGACAACGTCGGCATGAGCGAGTCGGACGACAGCGACGACGACGCGCACGACTGCGCCAGCGCCGCCGCCGAGCTGTACAGCATGAGCGCTGGTGGCGGCGGCGGCATGGGCGGTGGGCTACCGTGATGAGCTGCGCACGAGTCGTGTGCGATGCATAATTGACGGTCGCCGGCGGCGGCAGGCGCAGCAGGTGTTGCCGCGACGGAGCGGGAGGTGGTGCATGTGACGTGCGCCACGGCAAATTGGTTTTGCGGCGGCCGCCATGGGCGCCTGCGGAGAGCTAGAGGCAGGGAGCTCGCGCCCCCCACGAGCTGCAGTCCGCGCTGCGCTCGCTTAGATGCGGGGGTGAAGGCCGTGGCGCGTGCGTCCTTCACTGTGCCCGCCATACGGTATGGTGGCAGCAGCCGCAAATGCACCCCCTGCGCCGCCCTCGCCGGTGTGCTGCAAGGCAGTCACAACAGGCGCCGCGGCGCCGGCGCGGCGCGCTGACTGCAGCAGGTGCGTGCGCAAGCGAAGCGCGGCGGCAGGTGCCCCGGCTTTCGTGGCCAGCGCACGCCGTGCATGCAGCGCGCCGCGCATGCAGCGCGCCGAGCGCACGTGATGCAGCATCGCTCCCCTTGAGCGGCGGAATGCATGCAGGCGCGCTCCCTTGGGAGCACGACCGCGTCAGCTGGCGACGCTGCATGTGCATGTATGTGATGCCCAGTCTTCCCCCCACCAGCATCAACGCAGGCCTCTGTGGCGCCTTTGTTGTGCGCGCGCATGACCGTGGCGTGCATCACAAATTGGGTTATGGGGTGTGCTGCTCGGCGCCGTGCACGGCAGCTCTTTGCTTGCGCAAATGACATATGTTTAATGGCGTGAGGATGCAAGCACGGCACTGTGGCGTTCTTGTGTTCTTGATCATTATATTCGGGGCTGCTTGTCCATCACTGCCCTTGTTGCATCAATAAGAAAAGCCTGCGAGCACGCTCACTTCCACTATTTGACGCCTTGCGGCATGCGCGCAGCGGATTATGCTCATCAGGCGTCCAGGCGTCACAGATGCGAAATGCGAGTGCAGGCCATTCATGAGGGGATGATCAGCCCTGAGCTGTCCCCCGCAGACTATGTGTGCTTTTGTAACATAGGCAATTGCGGCATGCAGCCCATCAGGCTGTAGCAAGCAGAAAGGGTCACTTGAGGGATTGCCGTAGCAGAGAGAACCTTGAATCTCAATGTGCTGGTGCTAAATGATGAGTTTGGCTTTGTTTGCAGGACAAGTTTAAAAATATATATAATTCCGGCGGCTTTGTTGTAAACGCAGTACGTGCCGAGGTTCTGGGACACACAGCTACGTGGCCGGCATGCACGGGACAGTGCAGTCGAGCACCGCGCTGCACTCTCCCCCCACGCGGCCTTAGCACACCGCTTGCGCGACTTTGCAAGCGTGCATTTCGTGGTTGTGCCCTGCGTGCAATTCTCTCGCTGCTGTGCCACCTGAAAGTGTTGCATGATGTTGGTGTTGCACGGTTGCTTGCCCCCGTGACGCCTCCATGACCTCTGAGCTGAAGCTGGCCTCATTCGGCGCACTCATTCTGTCTTGGACTCCCCACGAGATTGTATACTTTTTCCTCTGGATGATTCGCAGCACAATCGGCAAGCCGCCACGCATCCCACCTTATGAGATGTCGGTCAGTGTCAGAAAACTGCGGTATGACCTTGCCGACCAACAGAAAGGCGGGGGCAACTGCCAGCCACTGAGGTGCAGCAGATCCTTCCAGCACTTACCTTCAAGGCTGACAATGCCCGCAACCACGTCTTCATGCAGCGCAGTAGCATCTTGGGCGAGAGACCCCGCTTCAACGCCGTTACTCGGGCTGAAACCGCAGAAAGGTGGGGTTTGTGTGAGAACGCGTGTGCAGCGAAGACCTGTAGCAGATGGTACAAGCACAGCTAATCTAATGCAGCATTGAAACTATCAGCTGAGGCCGTAGCGACATACTTCGCCAGGTATGGCCTCAACAGCAGCGCAGCCGAAGCCCAATGTCTGGGCCCAGCTGGCTCACTCTCGTTCACGGGCCAAGGGAGTGGAGCGAGCTCATGAGCGGCGCCGACAGGTACGAGAAACAATTCTACACTTGCATACCTTCTGAGATACGTACTTCATGCTGCCAAATGCCTCAAGAAATGCTGCCCCTCGCCTGCTCTCCGACACTACTGTACCATGTCTTGTGCCCCACACACATACAGAGCGCGGTGCAGCGAGCCGGGGAGACGGCGGTGCTTGGTGCGCTCGCCTCTAAGGCTGTTACAGACAGCCGCTCCAGGGTGGTGACTGGCACGAGGCGTTGTAAGACTGCCTCTCAGATGCGACCTGCAAAGGAAAGGGAGCCAGTATGGCGCAACTCCGACACGTGGGTGGCGGAAGCCGAGAAGCTCAAGGTATGTATGTGCCTTGACAGTTGCATGGAGTGATTCGCATGCATTTGAGTGGATATTTCTGGCAGATGCAGTGGACAAGAACCAGCATCGCTGTGTGTCCGCTTTGTTTGTGAGCAGCTGCAGGTGTGGTTGGCACCAAGTAGCACCGTGAGTGCTGCTGCTGTGCCCGGCGCTGGCTGAAGGGCTGCGGTTGGTGGTCAAAGAGGCACTGGGATGGCAAGTCCGCTATATTCATTCTCAACTGGGCGTCACATTTGCCCAGATGCATGGGGTGGCCGTGTACAAGGTACTCCGATCGGTTGTCATCTGACAGACTGAGTGCGGCCGGTTGTGCCGGCACGGCAGCGCGAGCATTACAAGTGCCAACGAGTCTCTTTGCGCAGCAGCAGTCCATGACGCTGTGACGGTAACAGCTGTGATGTGCCACACATACATCATCGGTTATGGAAACCTGGCTGATGCGATCGACGAGTGTGCGAGGCGCTCGCATGTAGCCCACGTGCAGCTGCCGTGAGTATCGCTGAGTGCTGCACTGCTGTCCGCATTAGGCGGAGCTGCTGGCGGCAGAGCTGCACGAGGAGGAGGAGGCGGAGCGTCTGGATAAACTTCAACTTCAAGAGGAGCCAGGCGGACGGAGCGAACCGGGTAAGGCTAAAACCCTTTGACAGAGGCATGTGCTCCATGCGCACATGGCTGCAATCGTTGCTGGCTGCAGTGCGCAGTTGCACACATTGGCAACGCGCGCGCAGGTATCGGATATCATGCAGGTCAGTACGTAGGGCGCTTAGGATGTGGGGTGTAGCTGCACAACTGCATGTCTGTATGAGTGCGCGGGGCGCGCAGACATGCGTGTGGCGCCTTGCACAGGAGAGTATGCACTTGCGCAATTGCGGCACCTCAAGAGTTGCCAAGCCGCCGCAGTGCTTGCGCCATCAGGACGCCCGTACTCAATTTGGAGCCTTGGAGTGGGGTGTGCTGCAGTGACGCTCGATTGACGGCGCTCTCGCACCCTGGCGCAACAGCTCTGGGTGGTCCTTGTAGACTGATACTTTGATGAAGAGCATGTAAAATGCCATCTTCGCAGCTGACGGCGCCGCATGCGCTACAAATGCGTCTGTGCTTGGTCGTCGAGGCAAGCCTATCTGCACCTGCAGTCAAAGCAAGTTGGGTTCAATGTCTGCAAAGGCACCACAAAACTGCACTTTTGGCCTTCAACAAGCATGACCGCTTCAAATTGTGCATTGAATGTTCCACTGCTATGCATGACGCGACCCATGCAGCATCCTTGCAATACGGCTGCGCATGATGCGACCCATGGGGCGTCCTTGCAACACGGCTCAGATGCTGCGGGCACCAGCAGCGGCGCGCTGGAGTGTGAGCCAGATGTAGAGTGCTATGGCGCCCGCACGACCCGTCTGCGCCCGCAGTCAAAGCAAGTTTTTTAGTTTGTGTTAGCACCACAAACTTCAAACATGGTGCTCCTGAGAGCATGACCGCGGCAGGTTCTATATTCAATGCGTCAAGTGCTACGCATGACTCAAGTATTAGCCATGGGTGTCATTGCAACGCCGTGACGGCGCAGGTGCTGCGGGCGCCAGCGACGGCGCACTGGAGTGTGAGCGAGATCCGGAGCGCTGCGGCGCAGGCGCGGCAGCGGAGTCGGCGCAGCTGAGGCAGCAGGTGCGTACGGCAGCACTCAGACAGGCTGAACGACCACACAGGAAAAGTGTGCACGCGCGCAGGCATGCTTTGGGCTCCTGCATTAGTAGTACAGTAGCAGGCGTGCGAGACAGACGACCATCGCGCGACTCAGCGCCTCCGTCGGCCTTCCGAATGACAGGCAGCGCGAGTGACCTGCGAGCGCATGTGCGCGCTAACGACCTTACAAAGAAGACTGACGATGCAGCCATTGCTCGATGCCATGACGAGCCAGTCCCTTAGTATTTGCTAGTGGAGGCCTTGCTCTTCGCACGAGGTTCCCTCGCAGCGCTCAGCAAGTGCACAAAAGTAGCAAATGGACATGGTCGGGGCGTTTGATGGCTGCTATAAAGGGACCGCACCAGAGCGTGCCTATGAGGACAGCGCATGACCGAAGTCCAGCTGCTGCTTGCAGCACGCCACGTGTCTCAGCGTGTCTGCTTGCCACAAGGGCTGCGATGGCGTTTACAGACATTTACCCCTGAGTAGGTCTTCTTGCAGGCGCTTGCCAAGCCGTTGCAGTGCACAGTGGCAGGGGAACCGGGAGGGAGGGGGGGGGGATAGCGTCCAGCCGCAATGTCTGCACGGCTCAGAGGTGCCACGTCGTACGCGTGAGACGACGGTGCTCAGAATCACTCACGGGTACCAGCGCATCATATGTGTGCGCATCATATGTAAGAGACACCAGTGCTCAGCGCCAGTATCTGCCTGTATGGAGCTGGGGATGGGTGCAATGGCTGGACAAGGGTGAGCGGGAGGGCGTGATCGCTAACCCTACCCCTAAAGGCCAGCGGGGCTGCATCTGACAAGTATGGTATGTATGGTATATGATATGAGGGATGCTCTTCGACTGAGCACTGCCGCAGCTGCTTTGCACGCAAATGGCAACCAAGAGGTCAAAGAATGAGAAGGGTGCTCGTGTGGGTGTGCGTCTGCTGCCGCGTGTACAAGCAGCCACTTCGTCTGAAAAAACATTGCGCTGTTGCGCGCGCGTGCGTGTTGTCGTGTTGATCAGGTGGCAGCCCTCACCGCCGCGCTGCTAGAACGCAACAAAGAGGTGAGGAAATAGTGCCGATTGCAAGTAGAAAAATTGAGATGGCAATGTCATCAAGTGGAAGGGCCACGTGTTGTCACAGACAGGCCTCGCCAGGGGCGCACAGAAAGTCATTGCACCGGTGTCATTTGACAGATGCCGCACAACGCGAAGTGCACGTGACAGTTTCATGTTAGGCTAAAATTCTTAATTGTTGCGTTCGAGGCACCGAGTGGAGATTTGTGTGTGTACTTCGCAAGGGGTCCATGCAGCTGCTGACGCGGCAGCCGTTGCATGGCGGCACTTCAGCGACGAACAGGCGTTGGCTTCAGCGTAGACCTGTCGCGTCTTGTGTAAAATGTTTTGTGCTTATTCTATGTAGTGTGATGGGAAAATTTGATTTCTACCTCTGAAAGTGACAAAAACATTTGCCGAGGTCGCTCTCCACTGCCATCGGTATCTCGTTTAATCCTGCATTGCTTCTGTGCAAAAGAGGGCTAGAGTGAGGGTTTGCAATGGGGCTGCGGCCACTCAGCGCTGCGCAGCCATTCTACAAATTTCGACCTGCTGTTGTAGTGAGATGTTGATTGCTCTTGCTGCGTCACACGTGCAGCTGGCGCGTGCTGCCCACAGTCAGCGCTCGGCGGCGCTGCAGGAGATGATGGCCGCCAAGGAGGTGAGAGGAGCATATGCGACGCGCGTTGCGCTCTGATACTTTTACACTTGGTTACAAATACTGCAGTAGACAGGCCGGGCAGCACATAATGCGACCCATACATGCTCAGGGCTCAAAAATGCATTCACATTATAATATCGCAGGCCCTAGCGTGTATCTTAAATTTGGCGCAAATGACGTTTCAAACAGTCCGGATGTGATCGAATGCAACAATGCAATAGGCTATACTTGAAAGCTGATTGCTGGCATCAAAAGCACAGGGACATAGGCCTGCACGGTCCTACTCGCCAGCAATTGGCGCCAACAGCCAAAGAGCTATAACGCTGAGCTCACTGGTACTGCAATCCAGGTCCTGTGAAGTTGACAATCAATATATGCAGGAGGTTTGAAGCTGGCAACAGCCTTTTGTGCGTGATTCCCTGTACCTTCTGTAATGAATACCAAAGAAAGCTGTGGTGACATGCAGCCCCAGATGCTGTGCTGGTGCCGAATGCTTTCAAAAATGATGCTTGATAAAACTGTAGCAGTTAGACTATGGGGTCAGCCGCCGCTGAGCCAGTTGATATTTATAATGGCTGGAATTGCCAGTTTGCATCGCCTCACTCCAGTCCCGCGCCTTGGCGCGTACGATGATTGCGTTGATGCTCATCAGTGAACTTTCCGGGGCCAATCACGTGTACCTGCCCTGCCCATCGCGTGTACCTGCGCACCCACAGTGCGTGCAAAAATGACCTTCTGCATCTTGTCCGGCTGCAAACTTTCCAAACAAGCCAATGGCTGCAATGACAGTTGTCAGATACGCCTCATCTCCCCATGAATTCACTCTAGCCTCGCGTCTGTTGCCGTATCAGGCCTGTGCTGATGCTCATCAGTGAACTGCCCAACACACATTACCTGCGTACCCACAGGAGTACTATGCGGAGGTACGACGGCTCCGCCGCCAGCTCATGCTGGCGCCGCAACCGCCGCCACCCGCAGCTGGCCCTCTCGGTGAGCTGCTCTTCTGTTTCAATTCTGAGCCGCCAAACCTACTTATTGCCTTTTTTTGATGGCATACGCTGAGCAAGGCAGTTGCGCAGCAGCTGTCTGGCCAGGTCATGGCCGTGCCTTTATGCATCGTTGATGTTGCGGTTGCTAATTATCCTTGGCAGCGTCAGCCTGACGCTACGGCGTCATACTTGGCGCCGAGAGAATTTGTGACCGTGTGCCCGCGCTCGGCAACGGCCATCTGCAGCTTCAAATAACAAATACAAAGGCCCATGTTCATGGCACATGTATTGCTTTGCTTCACATCGCAACATCACCGTTAGGTCAGACCGCGAGATGTGGGCATGAGCATGCAATAGTCAGTTCTGTTTTGTTCCTGTGGTGAGAGTGGGGTCAGTATCAACCGCAGGCTCACCGCAGCAGCCAGCGTCGCAAAGATGACCCGCGTCTTGTGACGTTCAAGGTCTGTAGAGCAGCACATGCATACTCTACGAGGTTGCACTTCGGAAGGCCTACAGGAGGGCCGGCATATGTGTACGAGATATGCGCTGCTGCAACAGTGAACACCTCGCTGCCAGGCTGCGAGTCGCCTGCATATATGTACATGAGCACAAAGCATTGCCGCATGAGTGATGGACCTCACAAAAGCCAACATCATGACTCACTCATGTCGCTCACCATTGTGCAAATCCTGTTCGGTACAATTTCTGCCTTGCCCGCGCACGGCGCCCCGTCTCTTCCATCAGTTGCTGCGGGGCGCATGATCCCTGTCAGGAATCTGTTGGCTGAAACAAACCCACGGGACCTCCGCTACGCATCGCTGCACGCGCGCCCGTCGTGCGACTTGCGCTCACACGCTCCTCGGCCGATTGCTGTGTGCCGCAGACGACTGCAAGGCACCGCGCAACAGTGCCGCGCAGCACCCCGATGATGCTCAACCTGGTGATGCTCAGCCCGATGGTGGTCAGCCCGATGGTGGTCAGTGCTCATGTGCGGCGGCGGCGGCGCTGCACCGGCAGCAGGAGGCGCAGTGGTCGCAGGAGATGACCACGCTGCGGCGGCGCAACGCGCGCCTAGAGTCCGACGCAGCGCGTGCGCGCCACTCCATCGACACGCTGCGCAAGCAGCTCGAGCGGGTGGGTGTACGCGTACGTGTTTCGTTGGGTGTGTGTGCCAGTACGGCAGGCATGCAAGAAAGAAGGCAACGAACTCGTGACTCACAGGCTTTGTCGATCCCCCTGGCAGACATAGCGTGTGTGCGTATTTAGGCGTTGATGGAGGGGGTCAGGCGCACGTCATGTCCCCGGATCCTATATTTCCACAGGATAGATGAGTTCATGTGTGACTCCACTTTTACGCTCGCCTAGCTGGGTTTGTTCAAGCCCTGCGCACATGTGTGTTCGCTTGTAGGCACTGTACGGAGATGTGCGGATCGAGTGCGATGCGCGCGCCATCTCTGAGGCTCTGGAGGTGCGCCGCACGCTACAAGCGGTTCACTGAGCTGCCATTTGTGTGCTGCAGCGGAGCACTGACACTAGCCCTGACCCTAGCTCACAACGCAAAGCGCGGCATGGCGTGTGAATCGCGCGCGCATGCCGCTGCGCAATGGCCAGTCCATGCAAGCGCTACGCGCGCATGTAACGCCTGCCCTCGTGCTTACTGATGGTCGAGATATACAAAGTATTTTACATCGGCGCCGGCGCTTAAAGCCCTGTTCTCACAAGCGCTGGCTGGTAGAGACTGGAAGCCTTATATAAGCCCTGCGTTCGCTGGGCCACTCCATTGACGCATTTCGACTGGCGAGGGCCTCGCTCAATTCTCAGGTTCAATGTGGAACTTGGGTCGGTGGTAGGGTTAGAGTCAGGGCCAGGCTGAAGCCTACTAGCGATTGCTCAAAGCTCATGGTTGGCCAAAGGGACCCTTGTGTCAATGGTAGGGTTAGGGTTACGATCAGGGCTGAGCACGCCCTGTGATGTGCTAATACATAACGTGCGCGCGACATTTGGAAACAAGCTTTGAGTTCTTCTGCTTTACAGTTAAGTACGGTGATCTAGGGTCGGGTTTAGGGTAGCGTTCCCGCCGCCATCTGGGGCAAGCATGCACTGGTGACGTACCGCCATAGCCTGCCCATGAACGCAGCGGAAGAAAGGAGCTACTGCAGCAATCACGCCCGCACCTCAACGTGCTATGACTGACACCTTTGCTCCCCCCCCGGAACCCTTCCCCCCCATCCCATCCCATCCCCCCCCCCCCCCCCCCCCCTCCCCCTGCGCGGACACACAACAGGCCCGCACGACCATCCTGGCAGCCACCGTCTCGGCATCGAAGCAGCTGGCGGCGGACAGGGCGGTGAGGGTACCGGATGGGGGGTCCGCGCTGCAGGCGCTGGGCACATCGTCTGATGATATCAAAGTGCTCAAGGTAGGTAGGCATGCGCGGACGACGTCACCTTGCATGCCCCGCTGAAGTGTCAATAACGGCAACGGCTGCTGCCTCGGGCTTCACCGGCAGTGATCTTAGCGGTGCGCCAACCATTTCCGCATGCACGCTGAGCAAGCACTTAGGCGTGCACTTGGGAGCGTGCTCATGTGCCGTGCTCGTCATCGCGAGGGGCTTGGCGCATGCAGGCCATGGCGTGGACACCTGGAGTACGCAGGTGTCCCATCGCCGAATTTGACTCATCAGAGAGCAGATCACTGGTGCAAAGCAGGCAATGGACTGCTCTACCTTCAGTGCTGAATTTGCAGTTTTCAGCCGCTGCAACGCTTGCGCGCGGACGCCCGCACCTCGCGTAACACATGTATATTAAAAGGTATAAGCTTTTGTACTGCAGGGTGTCGTGCTCTCTCAGCACCAGCGCCTCGAGCAGCAGCGCGCGCAGCTGGACGCTCTGCGCGATGAACTGGCGCTGCTGAGGTCAGGCCAGTCGCCGATACCGCTGGAAACCCGGCAAGGCAAAGGTGCGCGCTGCTGCGTTGTAGAGTCATGCCCGTCAGCTCGCAACAACAGAGTCATGTGTCTGTCAGCGCCACTGCAGACGCATTACATTGGCGCGCTGCGGAAGGTGGTCCACTGGCACTGGAGAGCTCCACGCGTCGTGTGCGGCCGTTATCGCGCATATGGTGACAGCAGTTGCATGCCGCAATGACAATTACCCTCAGCCCTGGGTCTGCCCTGTAGTGTCAGCGTGCGTCTGGAACGCCTGCTGCGGAGCCAACATGCTTGCACGAAGGCGTTGCATTGGGCACACGGTGTATTGAGTACGCTGCGACAACACAACAACTGCTGCCAGCAGCGTTCCACTGCTCTGCCGCTGCACGCCATCAGCAACTCTTGCATGCCGAGCACACGACATCGGCAGCTGCGAATCACACCAGCAAAGCTCTGCCGCACTGGCACCACGCGCTGGTGGCCATGATTCCACAACGCATGTCACAAGGCGTGCAGTTACGCCCTTGCCGCCTGAAGCCGGTGATTCTCTACTGCGCTGACCCCGCACGCCATCAGCGATCAGTTCAGGGCACAAGCCGCGAGGTGCACGGAAACGTCCTTGCCTTCGGGTTAGAGTTAGGATTAGGGTTAGGGTTAGAGTTAGGGTTTTGCCGCCGACTGACGCCCATGCCTGCCGCCCCCTTGTGCTGCCTGGCGCACTGCACCGCTGCGCACCATGCAGAAACGGCTTTACGTCATGGCAAGGTACATGCGACAGTGAGCCCCCGCGCTTTGCGGCCAGCGCACCGGTAAGTAGCCTTGCTGCAACGGCTTTTCCGATCACTGAACCGATTTGTAGACAAAGTGTATCATTGGAATCTCTGAATTCAATCACTTTTGACATCCAGGTTCACATAAACTCTGCGACTCAAGTGCTGACCTGAATTCAGAAAAGACTTCAAAGACTTCCAGATGCTGATGAAAAACTTTGAAAAGAAACTGGTCTGGGCGCTCAGGGTTAAGGGCAGGGTTAGAATGAGGGTCAGGGTCAGGTGTAGGAGCTCGAGCAGCAACGACGGCGACGAGGGTGGCGTTTACACGGTGCACAAATCGTCAGGTGGCGATGGCAGACACCGCTGATGATGGCGGTAGCGGTGCTGGCGAGGCTTCTGTAGCCTGCAACAATGCCTGTCGAGCGAGCATCGCTGCCTGTGCGGCCATCCATCGGCTGTGTGGCCATGCCATCATCCATCGGTGTGAAGAAATGCGTACACAGAATAAACGATCATTGTTTAAAGTTCGGCTTGATTGTCATCGAGGGCAAGGGCGGCGTGCGGACCTGTGCAGCAAGGGGGACGGAGGTGGCGTTGCCCACGTTGCCTTGTCAAGCACTCCGTGGGCAGTTGCAAAGGGGTCAGACATGAGGTCACGAGTGCTCAATCGTGCCAGTTTCTGGTGCTGCTGTCTCGCTAGCGCTGCTGCTGTCAGCGTCAGCAAACGAGCGCAGTTGACACGTATACGACAACACCGAATTTGCGGCGTATTTGCTCACACAGGTACGTACTTAAGTACATGTATACGCCCCCGTACTTAAGTACGCACGGAAATTTGCAACCCTAATTGAATTTTTTAACCTACACTAATAGCACATCCCATCCCCCTGCTGAAGCCAAGTGGCCTTTGATCATCGCACCAATGCCACGCCTACGCCGTGCCCAAGTCAAACCGAGAAAGATCTTGTGATAAGTTCATCCGCACTGATGCAGCACGCGAGCCCCTTGAGGCAGAAGGCTAGAATGTATGTTTGACTAGCATAATTCAGGATGGGTAATTTGGTGTCTGGCCCAGCCATATCTTAAATGCCTCAGCATACATGTTGAGCCTGGCTGTTGAGCCTGGCATGTTGCTCACAGGTTTTGTGCATTTGCTGGACTTTGGCGGGCGACTTGCTAAGTGGCAAAGCCCTTTCCTGAATGTATCAGTATGCATGCTGGCAGGGCTCATGGGGGCTTGTGCGTCTGCTGCACTCAGCCCCACAACTTTGCAGCCATTCCAGTGGTGGTGATGGAACACGGTGACGGCGACACACCTTGCGCTCGTCACAGCATACTTGACGCGACTCAAACTCCATGCTCTCCGTCACTTGTGGAGACCCCTGGCTGTACCACTGAGCGAAAAAGCTTGTGCACACTTAGCAGGGTAGCTGTCCCCTTCTGGGGTGCCAGGATACCACACGCTCGTCGAGCCGTGTTGCCTGTGCTACTGTCCGGTAACCCGCATGCTTCTCAACATCTGCGCTCATCAAATTAGCTGCTCAACAGTCGCGATGTTGCGGCTCTGTCATGCAAGAGCCGGCATTCTCTCCACAACGGAGGCTCGCTTATCCAGCCACTGCGTCGGCCTCTCTCGCCTTCGCGTGCATGCAGATCAACTTCTCCGAAGGGGCGCACGAGGCGCCGTGATGACGGTGGCAGGGCTCAGGAGCAGGTGCGCTCACTAACCACAACCAGCTCTACTACAGCAAGCGGGCAGCAATTCACGGCGCCGATCTTTCTCTGCCGGAGCTATAGTCTCACATTCACAAAAAGTACTCCCAGCAGGCGGACCTACAAGTACATTTCATTGAGGCTTGCTTAGAGCGGCCCTACGCGCAAAAAAACCCATGTGGTGGATGTCCACCTTGCTACCAGAATGTACAGTATCTTGTGAACACTTTAAAATTATCTTGATGCACTTCGCCAATCACCCCAAAGGACATCCCCAAGTGGCTACAAGCGCTTCTGGCTTGTAGACTTGTGAGCAAGTACTTGACGACAATAAGCAAATGGCTGGTGACGAACTAATGCGTGATATCCGCACCCCGCAAATTTGAGCCTGCGCTGCTGGCGACTCTCAAGTAGCCAGAAGTGGTATACTGGCCATGGCAGCAGTGCTCAACTTGAGGCATGAACGCCCCATCACGCTCATTTTGAACACAGCGCGTGCTTGCTGAGGGCAGAGAGCGGGAAAGGGCGGCGGCACCCGCATACGCCATGCTGCAGGTTGTGCTGTTTGCAGGGTCTGAGAGCGGGTGTGTGGCCTCTGGAGGTGTCAATCCGCCCCAAGGCCGTGCTTGCAGTTGTCCAATGCTGCAAAAGCGGATTGAAGCTGGGACCAGGCTTTGCTGTACACATGGGGAATGGACTCAAGTCCACTTTTGCTGATGATGTTCGCTGAGCTATGCCACACCATGCTTGTACCTCATTTAGATGGCTCAAGCAGTCCAAATGTTGTCTGCCCTTCGTCTCCGTCCGCGCTGTGGTGCAGGGTAAGCTCACCGCTTGGCAAGAGCCTGCCCCAGCGAGCAGCGACGCCGCAGGTACGTGCTTACCACACGGCACGCACAACGTTCACAGCGACTTGTAGTGCACTGCGCATCGAATTGATATGTTTTGTCTTCATTTGTTGTCGGCAGAAAAGCCCTTGCTTTTCAGTCAGCCCTCAGCAATCTGGGATCCCTCAGCGTTGCCAAAGTTGAACTGCTCTGCTATGTTGAACCCTGACATCGGTACTGACAACGAGATTTCCACACACACATTAACAACAGTCACCTGGCATGCACATGCCAGCCGCGGCCTCTATCCGCTTGCGCCAGGGAGGCCTCTGTACGCCTACCAACTTGAACCACTTTGCAGCGTGCCAGTCACCCTAACCCTGACCCTGACCCTAACCCTAACCCTAACCCTAACCCTAACCCATCCTTTTGTTGTTTTTTGCTGCACCAACCTTCTCTGATCTGCTCATACACATTGTTGAGTAAGGGCTGGCGTTATAACCGAGGGACACAAACAACTTGCCGTCCCCCAAAAAGGGGTGTCCCAGATCAATGACCAACCCACTTGCCGAGTCTTACTGCCACTCGCTCAAACGAGAGTCCTGTCCTCTGTCTCTCATGGGCAAAGAGTGATGCCCATACCTACGTGCCCGCTTGCACTGCCAGTGGCAGGCCTGTCCGTATTGGCCCCCGCGCCAGCACGAGATCCCCACTGCACGCTTTCATACGTGAGGAAAACCCGCTGTCGCAGCACACACCTGTACTGCACCCCCTGTACTCTGAGTGTACTGCTGGGCGTAGCCCCGCGCTCTGACCCCTTTTCTCCTGCAGCAGCAGCAGCAGACGAGGCCGGTGCCGCCCTCCCAGACGGCTGGGGGTCAGCGGTGGACGAGGCCACCGGCCACACGTACTTCTACAGCGCGCGCCGCAGCACGTGGAGGCGGCCCACGCAGGTTAGGGTTAGGGTTTAAAGCTAGGTATATGAGCATACAATGATCATTCACGTGCCACATCAGCGTGCACAGGGAGGCAACCAGTACACAATCAGAGCCGTACCCCAGTCTCTCTGGTGCCGGGGCGATGTGGCCACACGTACTCGTACAGTGCGCGCCGCAGGAAGCGGAGGCGGCCCACGCAGGTGAGGGTTAGGTTTTAGGGCGCGGGCGCGTCATGCAGCAGCGCTCAGCCTGCGTGCCACGCGCACCGGCGGCCGTGCACGCGGGGGTGGCTATGGCAAACACTTGCAACGGCGGACTGCACAAGGAACCGACCGTCGCAGAATGTGTCATTCGTTGGCTGCTTGGCAAGGTAGTGGTGAACGTGCTGTGTTGTCGGCACGTTTGTGGTGGCAGACTGGATGGCAGTGCTCGCCCACAGTTGCCATGCCGAAGTGAACATGCCCTTCTCTGCTTCATCGCAAGTGAATCAGACAGAAAAAAAAAGTGTCATTTGGCGCATCTGCAGCGTCCCTCGGACGCACGCAAGCTGACGGCATTGCGTAGTGAACCCCAACCACAGAGAGTGCCTCTCACTTTGACACCATCAACAAATTGTCTGGCGCTTGTTGGTGCCTCAGAGTGCATCGTGCGATGGAGATGGCACCATCGGCGATGCCAGTGCAGAATTCGGCGATGTGCAGTGCGGCACGCATCAATCCCAGCCAGGTGAGCTTGCTGCTCCCGAGCGCAAGCCGCTGCGTGCGTCCTGTTGTGAATGATGAGGACTCCAGGGTTGTCACAACGGTTGCACCTTCTGCCTGCATCACGATACAGCACAGCTGTGCCCGGGTCTTGACATCTGCAAGTCTGCACTCTTGACGAGTCACTTTCTGTCAGCGTAAGAGCGCCCATCAGCAGCATTGCACTGTCTTCAGTATTGATGTTTTGTAACCGGCGCGTTGTCCCAACTGTACAACAACCAGCTTGGCTATGCTGATAAACGGTCCAGACAGACCTCGGCCGCTTGTCGCATGCCGCCGCACGAACTGCAACGAAATCCACACTTTCTTCAACACAACAACGCAAGCATGAGGAGGGTGCCAGAACCGGCTGCTCATGGGCCTCTTTGCCACGCTGCCTTCCCAGCCGCTGCTACCGTACACAACCGGCACCACTGTGCACGACGCATGACAACACTGCTTCGCGTGCTTGCGCCGCACGGTCTCTCTTGCGCAGCAGCAGCAGCGGCGCTGTTCACGCGCGGCGACGCTGTCCTCTATCGCGATGTTGGCGCCGGCGGAGCACTGACGTCTGCCTCCGTCATGGCCGCCTTCCCCGACGATACCTACCTACTAGCCTTCGAGGATGGCCGAACGCTGTCGGACGTGCCGCACGCGCGCCTGCGCGCCGCCGGCTGGCCCTCTGCCGCGGAGGCGGCACAGCAGCAGGCGCAGCAGCAGCAGCAGGCGCAGCAGGCGCAGCAGGCGCAGCAGGCGCAGCAGGCGCAGCAGCAGCAGCAGCAGCAGCAGCAGCAGCAGGCGCAGCAGCAGCAGCAGCGGCAGCGGCAGCAGCTGCAGCGCCAGGAGCACCGCGCGTCCGCGTACGGCGGCGTGAGCGCGGAGGGATCCGTGGCAGTGCTCGGTGGCCTCGCCGTCGGGCAGCGCGTCGCAGCGTGCTACGGCGGCGGCACGGCGGTCTACTACGGCGCCGTCATGTGCGCGTACCGCGACGACACGTACGACGTGCGCTACAACGACGGCGACGTCGAGGTCGGGCTCGCGCGCTCGGACCTCATGCTGGCGTAGCGCGCACGAGCGGCGGCGCCCACCTGTTTCCTAGCGGTGTGCGCGTGGAAGGGCACGGTCGTGTGCGACAGTGCGTTGTCCGGCGGCCAAATGGCTGGCGCTGTGCGCATATATACACTATACCAGCCCGACATGGGCGCGTAATCACGGCGACACCTGGCCGTGCGACACTGCAACAGCGGCGCTGAAGTCGTGTCGTGCTTATTCGCTGTCTTGCCTGCGTGCTGCCATGCATTTGAGCGACACCGGTTGCTGCAGCGCTGCGTGCTGCGGCGTGCCATCAGGCCTGCGCTGAGCGCAGCTGCGCGGTACGCACAATGCATTGCGCGCGATGGAGGCAACTTTGAAGTTGAGTGTCGCAACGTCAAAGTTGTGCTGGGCTGCACAGGTCAGCCACAATCAGCTGCACGCCATGTGCCAAACAGAGTCAGTATGTCAGGCCCACCCCCTCGCTTTCTTTCGGTTGGCCTTGTAATAAGGCTTGTATGCTATACATTCCTATGTGTATACACGCAGAGCAGGAGGAACCGGGGATTGAGGAAATGTTTTCCAATCCTTGCAGTGCTCTCACGTGTTTTTACATCAGCGTCCAACCTCAAAGGATAGGTTATGTGAGCTTGTCAACAACAACTTCACAGGTGAGCGCCCAGTCGCAGCAGTCACTGCAGCTCAGCCGCACCCAGGTCTGCCTGTTTGTCTGGCATGCGTGTAACTCAGCAGAATTCATACGAGCAACCAGTCTTGTGCTTTTCATCAATTCTCCATTAAGCAAAAAAAGCCCATCTTCATGTATTGTTGTGGATCAATGAAGATGGACATCAGAGTACACTGAAGTACGTATACATCGTCTAAAACATACTTTGAAGTATGTTGTTGGTAGTGAGTTTACTGCAATAAGTGTTCATCAAGGTTCTGGAAAAGACGCATTTTGTGCGCGCGCCTACAGTTTTGAAGTCATACACAGCAATGTGCGGGCCATTACTTCTCGCGAAAGTGCGCTTGTGAAGTGAAAGAAGCCCAGATGGCGAGACTACATATTTCTTGTGAACACCGTGGAAGTGTCTTAACGCGCACTGGTGACGATCACTTCTGGACGATTTCTTACATCTTCCATACTGCTAAGTATCCTCATGCATCTCCCACTCTACAGGTGCCCCCTGCTGCGGCATAGCTGCACGTACAGTCATCCCAGGGACACCCGTGTGCATGCGCCCATGGCATCAACGATGGGCATGCTGTATGGAACTACACAATGACCAATGCATTGACATGTCCATGGGTGAACTGGCATATGCACATGAAACTGCACCACAAAATGGCGCAACCCGATGCAACACGCAAGCCAGCAGCACGACCAGTGCACCAGTTGATTGTAGCCCACATGGCATTGCTATCTGGGGCACGGCGATAATCGCAAACCCGTTCATCACCTTCGACACGGCATTGCTACTTTGGGTTTGCTACTCTCAGCAATGGACCACCTCAATGCAATGGACCACAGCGATTTGAACGGTAAGTACTTGCAGGACGCACACAGGGGAAACTTGCAGTTCACATGTCGCGCGGGTGCCACCAGGGCGGACCATTGACAAGTCAATTGTGTGCATGGCAGCTCAACGCATCAGGGTGCCAACAGCAGCAGCAACAGCAGCAGCAGCAGCAGCAGCAGCAGCAGCAGCAGCAGCAGCAGCAGCAGCAGCAGCAGCAGCAGCAGCGGCGGCGGCAACAGCATGACCGCTCAGCCACCTGCCAGCAGCGGCATAAGTGTCGAACGTGCGGCGCATTCACAAGCCACTATGCGCTTTCAATTTATCGCTGCTGCGGCAGCAGAACTACTGCAATCGACTACTATGCATTTCCAGATTATTGCTGCTGCGGCAGCAGAACTACTGCAATCGTAGCACTGTGTACATGCTTTATGAGACTGTTGCGCCCGTTCTCGAGCACTATGAATGGCTGCGGCGGCGAGAGCACGTCGGTCACGAAGGCACGCCCCGCTCACAGGGTTGTGCGACACGCAAAACGACAAGCTATCTCGCCCTTTGCGACCGGCGGGGTAAGCGCTGCAGCACAAGCTCGCCACAGGTCTGAATGTTCTGGCTGTGCGGGTAGCGTTGCATGGCGCGCGTGACCGCGGCGCGCGCGCCGCCATCGTGAAGCACGGCGGCGTTGGCGGCGCGCGCGAGGCTCGCAAGCGCAAGCAGCCCAGCCAGATTGACAACTTCAACGTCTGGGTGCGCGCCGAGCGAGGCCACTGCCGCTGCGCACGTCGCCGCTGCGTCCGCGCGGCTCGCAGCGGGCGACGACGCCAGAACGGCGAGCGCGAAGAGCGCAGTCTGCTGGTATTCGGCGCGGTTCAGGCAGGTGCTGAGCGCTGCTGTGACCAGCGCGCAGCCGCCCGTGCGCGTCAGCTGCGCCGCGCACGCTTCGCTTTCGAACGACAGAGATGCAATGACTGATACGGCAGTGATCTGAAGCAGCGGGTCTGCGGGAAATGCGCGCATTGCTCTGGCCGCTGCGGCGCCTGCATCTGCGGTATTTAGCCTGAGCCTTGCTTCGCCCGTGCGTGCAAGCATGACCAGAACTGAAAGACCTGTCAAGTCGATCTGGTCATTGTCCGCATGGGCATTCAGCGCCTGCACCACAGCTTCGCAAGCCCCACTGGCGGTCAGGGCAAGCTCGTGGTGTGTGACCAGGACACGGGTAGCAGACAGTGCTGTGTGCACAATGTGTGCATTGTGCAGGTTGGCTTGGAGTACAGCGACTACAAACGTGCACGCACCCGCGGCCACTAGTGTCCCAGCATTGGTTGGCACAGCGGCAAGGGACCAAATTGCACCCGCTGCATCGTGCTGCCAAGCCGCATCTATAGTAAATCTCTTTACTGCCGCCATCAGTGCTTCACACGCTCCTGCTTCGCCGAGTGCACGGCGGTTGCGATCATTGCCCAAAGCCAGATATGACAATGCTGTGGTGCCGTGCATCTGCACGTCAGCTTTACCTGCGTGATCGTCCATTGCACCCACCAAAATCTGGCAGGCTCCCCCGTCAGCCAACTTAAATTGGCAAGCCTCTAGAACTTGGTGTCCGCTTAACAGGGCCTGCTTTAGCAGCTGCCCCACCGCCTGCGTGCCCCATCGTGCGATTCCCGCGATTTCCTTGTGAGCTTCCATGCATGCCAGTACTCTGGCGCAGCTTTCCCCCATCCAAATCCTTTGCACCTACTTCGGTGAGCGAGTGTCCTTGGAATAAAACGCACGTGCGCAATAGGCGCGGAAAGCGGCACCGTGCCAGCGGGGTGCTGCAATGGGCGCCTGCCGACGGCTGCCCATGCGTGCACCCAGGTAGGTACGTATCCAGTGCGCATGGACAACGTACAGGTATACCGAGATGCGTTGCATCGACAACGCCTGCGCGCACACATAAACTGCGTTGACCCGCCGCCAGCGACGAACACTTTGCGGTGCTGCACTGGGCGCATGCCAATGGGTGCCGATGGGATGACTTGGCCTGCCGCGCCGCGGCAGTGGTAGGCGATATTTCAGTGTAGAAGTACATGGACGTAGGGGAGGACCCCGAGATGCCATTTGGCGGCGGCGGCGTTTGAGTGGTTGTCGTTGCGACACTTTCAGACTGTCATACGACATGTAGATTCCTTACAGCTAGATGCCAATCATCTGGGCTTTTTCGCGCCCTGAGCGAGAATTAATAAAAAGTACATTAAAGTATGCATGTGTACGTATGAACTTGTATTTATGAAGGCCCAAGGGAGGCCGGGTTGCCTATGCAATCGAAAAGCTTGCGTCAACGCAGCAGCCTAGTCTGCGCTGTGCCCTAGGAGTTTGGATACCGGCGCCGCAACACAGCCCAGCATTCGCGCTCCACGTGTGTATGCCATGACGCGCTCCGCCAACTCCCGCGCCAGCGATATGCTCAGCTCAATGTGGATCTGACGCTTAGCTAACCCGGCCTTGCGTAACACATCTGCCTTCCCCCCCCCTGAGCACAGTGCTGAGTGCATTGCCAACTCCTTAACAAAAAGGCTTGTCTGCTTGCCCAGCCGTCCGTACGACTCCTGCACGAATGGCACAAAAGCCCAAGATGACGTCAAGGTGCCGGTGTGGTGCTTGACCTTCGCGTCCTCCCCCACCCCAGCAGCATAGCCGTCCGTGTTCGAGGCATTTGTTTTGCCTGTCAGGTACGAGCTCGCTGTGGGCGCGCGCACACTTGTGTCTAGCACTATTCCCTTGTTACGGTATGCACTGCTAAAGTGCAGACACCCTGGGTCAATGACTGTGTCCGCCCGATACCCCGGTACCTTGAAGACGCTAGCGTCCTCATTGCGGACAATAGAGACATGGTGCTGTCTCAAGATGCGCTGTAGGCACCGCTTTTGGGCAGTGTGTGTCGCGTTGTGCCCCCGTATGTGCTGGCTGGGGCAGCTGATCGCATGCGTGGAGGTGGGGCTCACGTCACTGCACCGCCATGGGCACACCTCGCCCTGTATGCCCCACCCGTCTATAAAGATCGCAACCATAATCATCGTGGCTGCTGCCATACTGGACATGGGCGCCGCACCCGGGCGGTCATTGGCAGCGGGTGGCACGCTCATCCACGCCATTGCCCCGGACGCACGCTGGCTGCGCAGCTGCGCCAGGACCCGCGCGCTAGCCTGTTGGCGGCGGCGGCTGGTGTCACGCAAGTCACCAATAAGTGTAGCCTGCGTCGGCTTGCCCACGGCACCAGCCGAGGCAGCCTCTAGGTCCTCCACCAGGCAGTCCTCGTATTGACGTCGAAGAACATTTGAAAGGCGGGCTTGTAGTCCGTGCGTGAAGTGACCGCGCCGGCGGCGGGGCACTACCTTTCTGCAGATCTCGTCAGCATAGGCCTCCCAGTCGTCGTCGTCGTCCTCCTGCCCGCCGCTGCAGCTGCTTTCTTCCGCGCTAGTTTGTGTTTTAGCGGGCGTGGAAGAGGCAGCCGCGGCAGCGGCTTGAGGGCCAGGTACGGTCGCCGCCGCAGCGGCCGCCTCGGCGCCAGGCACAATGCCGTGGGTGTGTGGGGCTGGCTCAGTGGTCCCCGTCTCCGTGACGGCAGTTGCGGCGTAGATCGCTTGCACCGCAGTGGGGAGCGTCGACGCTGCGGCCGTTGTATCCGCTGCCCACCGTAGCAACGATGCTGGGAGCTGCTCGGCCACAGCTGTGCGTGATTTTTCGCCGCCATCAGCTGTCAGCGCTCGCGTAGAGCGTCGCACGGCCTCGATGATTGGCGGCAGTCCCTGGTCCTCGCGTATTGCGCATGAGTGCTGCGCGAACCAGGTGACTGCGCCGTGTTCGTCAGTGCCGAGCCTCAGGGCCCCTGCTGCCACAGTGGCATGAATTATTGCAGGCCGCAGTGTTGTGCATGCCTGGGCCGTGTATGCGGCTGGTGCCAGTAGCCCCAAAAGCGGCATGCCCAGACCGCCTCGTCGCTCCGGCAACCGTGACGCCCGCAGTGGCACTGCGATGTCCGTGAGTTCTGGCGGGCCCAAGCGCGGCAATACCAGCACGCTGCCACTGCTGGCTACCTCATTGTCACCAGCAGTGCAGGCGGCCAGCAGGTGTGACTTCATGACTGCCGCGGTAGCGCAGCCGTGCAGGTGCAGCATGCGTTCAAGCGTCCATGCACAGAACCCGTCAAATGCGTGCAGCCATGTCTCACTCAAAGCCGTGTCAACGACCCGAGCTAAGAAGCCCATCCGCTTCGTCAGTGACCTGCGCAGAATGAACTGTGCTGCCTGTAGGTGATGCCGCGCCATCCCAGCTAGCTGCCACGACAATCGCCATGTCCCTGCGTCAACAAGATGCTTGCTCATGGCAGCATGCACATAGGCTGGGTGCCCTACCGGTACCCCGACCGACGTAAAGCCCTGACTGGATTCTGGCATGGTGGCGTCCACAAACGGTATGTCAAGGGCGCGCAGGCGTGCTCTGGCCGCTTCATCAAACACTGTGCCGCGCATGGCAATGGCCAGCGACTTGTCTGGTCGAACGCGTAGGCCCCCTGCCGCAAGCCGACGGATCACCTCTGCCACCCCAGCGGCCGCTGCATCGTCGAAGTAGGCAGCTTGCAGCACGTTGAGGTCATCCAGGAAAGCGCAGTGCGGGGCTGGCGGTTCCGCTGTGCTGTGGCCGTAGGCCGGCATACTGCCGGGCGTCGCATTCACTCCATCAGGGTATGCATGTGTACACGTATGCAGCCCAAATATCAATGCAATGCGGTGGGGGTTTGCCATGCCGGCAGCAACGGCGTGCACGTGCGGATCGCAGGAGCTGCAACATGTTGTAGCGGGAGGAGCTCAACACAGTCCGCCAGCCCAGCCTAGTTGACCTTTTGTGCTTCATGTAGGAGCTGAGACCTTGCTTGTCAAGTCCCTGCAGGGCAGCTGGGCTGTCAAAGCAATCTCAGCTCTCGTTGCTTTCAACGTTTTGCAGCGCAATGCCTGCGAGAGTGCCATGGAGCTGGCTGGTGCAGACTTGCACCGCATGCGCATGTGCGAAAGGCCCCCTCTGACCTTCGGGGCTTCCTAACTGCTCATGCATGCCCAGAAATATCGTCATGTTAAACACCAAACTTGCCTTTAAGGGATACCAACAAAGTACGTATGGACTTGTATTTATAAAGGCCCAAGGGAGGCCGGGTTGCCTATGCAATCGAAAAGCTTGCGTCAACGCAGCAGCCTAGTCTGCGCTGTGCCCTAGGAGTTTGGATACCGGCGCCGCAACACAGCCCAGCATTCGCGCTCCACGTGTGTATGCCATGACGCGCTCCGCCAACTCCCGCGCCAGCGATATGCTCAGCTCAATGTGGATCTGACGCTTAGCTAACCCGGCCTTGCGTAACACATCTGCCTTCCCCCCCCCTGAGCACAGTGCTGAGTGCATTGCCAACTCCTTAACAAAAAGGCTTGTCTGCTTGCCCAGCCGTCCGTACGACTCCTGCACGAATGGCACAAAAGCCCAAGATGACGTCAAGGTGCCGGTGTGGTGCTTGACCTTCGCGTCCTCCCCCACCCCAGCAGCATAGCCGTCCGTGTTCGAGGCATTTGTTTTGCCTGTCAGGTACGAGCTCGCTGTGGGTGCGCGCACACTTGTGTCTAGCACTATTCCCTTGTTACGGTATGCACTGCTAAAGTGCAGACACCCTGGGTCAATGACTGTGTCCGCCCGATACCCCGGTACCTTGAAGACGCTAGCGTCCTCATTGCGGACAATAGAGACATGGTGCTGTCTCAAGATGCGCTGTAGGCACCGCTTTTGGGCAGTGTGTGTCGCGTTGTGCCCCCGTATGTGCTGGCTGGGGCAGCTGATCGCATGCGTGGAGGTGGGGCTCACGTCACTGCACCGCCATGGGCACACCTCGCCCTGTATGCCCCACCCGTCTATAAAGATCGCAACCATAATCATCGTGGCTGCTGCCATACTGGACATGGGCGCCGCACCCGGGCGGTCATTGGCAGCGGGTGGCACGCTCATCCACGCCATTGCCCCGGACGCACGCTGGCTGCGCAGCTGCGCCAGGACCCGCGCGCTAGCCTGTTGGCGGCGGCGGCTGGTGTCACGCAAGTCACCAATAAGTGTAGCCTGCGTCGGCTTGCCCACGGCACCAGCCGAGGCAGCCTCTAGGTCCTCCACCAGGCAGTCCTCGTATTGACGTCGAAGAACATTTGAAAGGCCGGCTTGTAGTCCGTGCGTGAAGTGACCGCGCCGGCGGCGGGGCACTACCTTTCTGCAGATCTCGTCAGCATAGGCCTCCCAGTCGTCGTCGTCGTCCTCCTGCCCGCCGCTGCAGCTGCTTTCTTCCGCGCTAGTTTGTGTTTTAGCGGGCGTGGAAGAGGCAGCCGCGGCAGCGGCTTGAGGGCCAGGTACGGTCGCCGCCGCAGCGGCCGCCTCGGCGCCAGGCACAATGCCGTGGGTGTGTGGGGCTGGCTCAGTGGTCCCCGTCTCCGTGACGGCAGTTGCGGCGTAGATCGCTTGCACCGCAGTGGGGAGCGTCGACGCTGCGGCCGTTGTATCCGCTGCCCACCGTAGCAACGATGCTGGGAGCTGCTCGGCCACAGCTGTGCGTGATTTTTCGCCGCCATCAGCTGTCAGCGCTCGCGTAGAGCGTCGCACGGCCTCGATGATTGGCGGCAGTCCCTGGTCCTCGCGTATTGCGCATGAGTGCTGCGCGAACCAGGTGACTGCGCCGTGTTCGTCAGTGCCGAGCCTCAGGGCCCCTGCTGCCACAGTGGCATGAATTATTGCAGGCCGCAGTGTTGTGCATGCCTGGGCCGTGTATGCGGCTGGTGCCAGTAGCCCCAAAAGCGGCATGCCCAGACCGCCTCGTCGCTCCGGCAACCGTGACGCCCGCAGTGGCACTGCGATGTCCGTGAGTTCTGGCGGGCCCAAGCGCGGCAATACCAGCACGCTGCCACTGCTGGCTACCTCATTGTCACCAGCAGTGCAGGCGGCCAGCAGGTGTGACTTCATGACTGCCGCGGTAGCGCAGCCGTGCAGGTGCAGCATGCGTTCAAGCGTCCATGCACAGAACCCGTCAAATGCGTGCAGCCATGTCTCACTCAAAGCCGTGTCAACGACCCGAGCTAAGAAGCCCATGCGCTTTGTCAGTGACCTGCGCAGAATGAATTGTGCTGCCTGTAGGTGATGCCGCGCCATCCCAGCTAGCTGCCACGACAATCGCCATGTCCCTGCGTCAACAAGATGCTTGCTCATGGCAGCATGCACATAGGCTGGGTGCCCTACCGGTACCCCGACCGACGTAAAGCCCTGACTGGATTCTGGCATGGTGGCGTCCACAAACGGTATGTCAAGGGCGCGCAGGCGTGCTCTGGCCGCTTCATCAAACACTGTGCCGCGCATGGCAATGGCCAGCGACTTGTCTGGTCGAACGCGTAGGCCCCCTGCCGCAAGCCGACGGATCACCTCTGCCACCCCAGCGGCCGCTGCATCGTCGAAGTAGGCAGCTTGCAGCACGTTGAGGTCATCCAGGAAAGCGCAGTGCGGGGCTGGCGGTTCCGCTGTGCTGTGGCCGTAGGCCGGCATACTGCCGGGCGTCGCACTCACTCCATCAGGGTAGAAGAGTAGGAATGCCGCTGCCACTGCAAAGTACAGCGGCCCTAGACAAAGTACATGTTTTTGGTATCCAAGCTCCTAGGGCACAGCGCAGACTAGGCTGCTGCGTTGACGCAAGCTTTTCGATTGCATAGGCAACCCGGCCTCCCTTGGGCCTTTATAAATACAAGTCCATACGTACATGTTTTTGAATCATATTATTGATTAAATACATACATACAGCATGTGTATCCGCTGGCAACCGAACTCCACAATGCAGTACGCAAAGCTGCTGCTGGCCAGCGTGAAACACTGTTTTGTGACATGGTGCTGAAAAAATGACATGGGCAGCAGGAGAGGCACAGCAACTTGAAGGCCCGCATTGTCATGTTCTCTGCTCGGGAGCAAACGCCCCATTTTCATTAGTGCCTCTATCAGCCGGGTTGCGGCTGCAGGTCATCCTATGCAACTCGATGCTTACAGAAGTTGCCAATACTCTAGAAGTAGATGCACAAACACTCGACCCCTATGGAAACTGCCCTTGTGCGGTGCGGTCAAGATCGTCGGCTGCCACGACTGCTGCCGCTGCCACTGCTGCTGTGCCGTTGCGTGTCTTCACCACTGCGTAAGAGCGCGCGCAGAAAGCAGGGTGCGTGTGCGGGTGAGGTACGCGCGCGCAGAAAGCAGCGTGCGTGCGGGTGAGTTTCGTTGCGCGAACACGCGGCCCTCACGCTGGCGATGACTGAAGGCGGAGGGCACCTTTGCAGTCATACGTGTTGCCTGACAATGCACACCGGGACACTGTGACACGCGTGCTCATTGATGGATTGCACTGTGCTAACAAGGAGAGGTGTCGTCCTCCGAGGTTCAGAGCACCTGCACCTCACACCGGGGGGGGAGTGGAGTGCAAGTGCGACACTCGACCGTGTGCTTACAGCAGACAAGGCAGGCGCTGCAGCGCACAAGATTTGACTCCTGCCTGGCGGGCGCAGGGATAGGCAGTCGGGGCATCTATTACGGTAATGCAATCCATGCCCATTTTCATTACAGGTTGACCCCAATTTCGTTTGTTTTTGGTCTTTTGAATACCTCCAATAAACAGCAAAGCACAATGAATGCACAGCTCCATGAGGGGAGGTGGGCAAACGAAGTTCTCTCCCACAATTGTCTAAAGATCGAAAAGAGGATTGAAAAGATCATGTGGACGCAGTGGAGCACTCTCTCTACTGACCCCATCGCATGAGGTCGACTTGCAACAAATCGAATGACTGCGCTGACAGAGCGCTGCCCGCTGCAGACCATACATACCCCAACACTGTAGTTGCCTATCAGCGTAGCCCATACACTTTCACGAGTTCTTGCAATACCGACTTGATAGCGGCGCCAAGAAGGGCTTTTATTTGCGGGACTATGTGCAAAACTACAATTAGACGAGCCTTCCTTCAGGGCGATGTACTTGGTCTGCAGCAGATGCCTGCTGAGCAGTGGATGTATCGCGCGCACGCACCTGCGCTCCGAAATGCAGGACAGCTCTACGGCAAACAGGCCGCCGCCGCCGCCTCCTGCGCCCTCCCTAGTGGCATGTTTGCTGGCTCCGTGGCTTGGGGGCTCGATGCTGCAGCGTGAACAAGCAGCGGGCAACGCTTAACTTCTAGTGTCAGAGGTAGGGTTAGAGTTAGGTAGGGGTAAGGCTGCAGCGAGAACAAGCAGAGAGCGACGTGTTTGAGCTATTAAGGCAAGGGGTAGGGTTAGAGGTAGGCTGAGGGTTATGCGCTTGGGCGGACTCCCACCTGGTGACTTGAGGATTGACTCGCGGTGAAATGGTTCACTGTGGCCTGATTGCTCGAGAGGCTCGAATGAACTCCGATTGACATCCAAAAGGCTGCCATATTGGCATTGCATGAGTTCTGATTACTGCCGCAAACATCTGGGGATTTGTCCCTGGTCGAATGGCAAGACTACTGCTGGCTGCAGCGGGAAGGGACTACGAAACTATCGCTGCAACTGCCTCATCTGCTGCTTTGATGAACTGCTGCAGTATGCTCACTACCCGTACTAGGGCTTTTGTCCAAGCGACATGAACCACTCGTTTGCGCACGAGTGAGTGAATGAGTGAGCCTGCTTGGGGTGAGATGAACGGGGCACATCAACTCCAATCGCTTGACTTGGAAAATTTCTGATTCACCTGGCAACCAGTGTGCTCAACATGCAAACTTCGGGACTTGAAAGGAATGGTGCAGCGAGCGCAGATTATGATACTAGCAACACCGGCGCGTGCAGCTGCTGGTGGGGTTGACCATCGACAACCCAGATGCCGCAGTTGCCTTGCACGAGACGAGATGGCAACTGGCATGCCTCGAGCGGCTAATACTGCTCACTGCAGGGAGCAACAAAGCAGGCAGTTCACTCAACACCTGTGTACAGTACACTATACTGGCATGTCCCCAATGTGTACTCTACCCCCGCGCACCTGTCTGCGTCCACGGAATCGTTGTCCTCAAAGATGGTGAAGCCCATGAGGCCGCCCGCAGGCTTGCTCGCGGCGGCCGGTTTGGGCGCATGCATCGGCGCCGCCGCGTTGGGGGATGCGTTGCCAGCCGTCTTGGCGTTTTCCTGCCCCCCAAGCTGCAAGAGGCAATCATGTGATCGTTGAATGGGATGGCATCAGTTGACGCATGTTGATGTTGGACCCAGCGCATGAAGCGTAAGTGCGAGAACACCACCATTTACAGCTGCCATGATCGAACAGCCACTGGAAGTAAAGAAATTTATCGTATTTGCGAAGCCAACAAAAGTTGAACCATGGCTCGAACCTAGCAGCATGAACCTCCATCAAATTCATATACTTTGAGGTACACAATTCATGCTACGCAAATATGTTTTTTCCCTGTATTCAACCAATTTGGAGAGCGGTCAGCAAACAATGGTGCTGCGCAGCAAGCATCTACTCAGAGTGGTGACAATATCTGACAGAACTCTCAAGGTCATCAGTAATAAACGTCCTACTCACAGTGTATCACATGTACTGAGCTATTTCCTGAAACGCTCAAACACTGTCAGAAGCACCAAGCGCCACGCCGGAGCGCTGCGGCATGCAACAACTTCAACGATAATTGCTAATTGCTTTGAGGTTCAAATTTGAGGCGTACCTTCACCACACAAACGTCATCAAATGGATGCAATAAAACGAAACCTTTCATTCTCATTCAATGTGGGTTCAGCCTCCCCCCCCCACCTTCTCGCGCTGAGCGTCGCTGACCGTGCTGTAGTTCAGGCTGCGGCCGCGCGTCGCAGGCGGCGGCAGCAGCTTGCACAGAGGAGGCAAGAAAAAGAATCGAGGAAGCGACACCCTCATTGCCACCTCTCTCCCCCTCCATGAGTCCGTTCTTCTTCTCGTTGCTTACTGTACATCAATTTTCACTCCTGCCCTTCTGAGAACTGACCCACCTTCTTGCGCTGAGCATCGCGGACAGTGCTGTAGCTCAGGAACATGCACACAGAGGGGATAGCACAAATAGCTCTGAAGTGAAACGCTACGTTTCTGAGCACTGACTCGCAGTCCCCCCCACCTTCTCGCGCTGCGCCTCGCTGACTGTGCTGTAGCTCAGGCTGCGCCCGCGCGTCGCAGGCGGCGGCCGCAGCAGCGACGCAGCGGCAGCGCTCAGTCCCACGGCGCCGCCGGCCGCGTGGTCGCGCACTGCGGCGGCGGCGACGGAGGACGGGTCGTCGCCGTCCTCGTAGATGCTGAAGCCGAGCATGCTGAGGCCGCAGTTGTCGCCTGCGCGCAACGAGCACATTTTGTTTGTTTTTGTTTGGAGCTTCGTTTGTAAACAAACTCATCTGTCTTAAAAAAATATTGGAAGAAAGTGCGGCAGTGCTCAGTATATAGCACGACGCGGAGGACGCGTTGCCGCCGTCCTCACTGATGCTCAAGCCGAGCATGCTGAGGCCGCAGTTGTCGCCTGCGCGCAACGAGCACGAAAATACAATCAAGTTTGTTGCTTTGTAAACTCATTTGTTTAAATCTATTGAGGACACATAAAAGAGCGGCAGTGCTCAATACGTCGCGCGACACGGAGGACGGGTCGCCGTCCTCGTAGATGCTGAAGCCGAGCATGCTGAGGCCGCAGTTGTCGCCTGTGCGCGACGCGCAGGCAAAAGCGATGCCAGTATGGGGCATGAGTGTTTGTATCGAATGTGGCAGTGCTCAGTACGCGGGGCGACGTGGAGCATGCGCCGTCGCCGTTCCCGTAGATGCCGAAGCCGAGCATGCTGAGGCCACGGTTGTCGCCTGGCGCGCAATGTGTAGGAAAACGTGAGTATGGTGCTTTACTCTGTTCTTTTAGTTGAGAAAGGAAAGGTGCAGCAGTGCTCAGTACATGGCGCGACGCGGAGGACGCGTCGTCGCCGTCCTCGTAGCTGCCGAAGCCGAGCATGCTGAGGCCACGGTCGTCGCCTGGCGCGCAATGTGCAGGAAAACGTGAGTGAATATGGTGCTCTACTCCATTTTTAGTTGAGAAGGTGCTGCAGTGCTCAGTACATGGCGCGACACAGAGGACGCGTCGTCGCCGTCCCCACGGATGCTGAAGCCGAGCATGCTGAAGCCGCGGTCGTCGCCTGCGCTTGACGAGCACGGAAAAATAAAACAATAATGCAAGGAGTATAGTGCATTAATTATTTTTTGAAAAAAATTGAGAAAGAAATCGTGCGGCAGTGCTCAGTACGGGCCGTCGCCGCCATCCTCGTGGATGCGGGAGCCTTGCTGAGGCCGCGGTCGTCGCCTGCACACGACGCGCAGAAAAAAAAATATTGCAAGTATACATGGTGCTTTACTTCATAAATGGTGCTTTGTCTTTGATGGTGCAAAGCGCGGCAGTGCTCAGTGCGGGCCTTCGCCGCCATCCTCGCAGAAGCTGAAGCCGACGACGCGTGCTCGGGCCGCGGTCGCCGCCTGCGCGCAGCGCATGCGGCGCTTGCCAACAGCGCTTCAGCGCTTTTGCCCCCTCCCCCCCCCACTTCTCACGCACGCCAGGTACCCCCCAGATTATCTCAATACCCTGAGATCAAGCGCTGTGCAGATGGCCTGCTCACCTCTACCGGAGCTGCAGTGGTCATTGCTGCCGCTGCCGCCGCCGCCAATGTCGTCATCCTCTATGATGGTGAAGTTGAGCTCGTGCGCGGCGGGCGCAGGCAGCGGCGGCGGCGACGGCCGCGCCCTTGCGCCGATGCCGCTCGTCTCGAGGTCGCGGATGATATCGCGGTTCGTCAGGCGGCGCGGCTGCGTTACCGTCACGCCAAGGCCCTTGCGCTGCGCGGCGGATGCGGGGGGGGGCATGAGAGGAGGTGTCGATGTGGGAATGGCGGGAAATCGCCTTGTGGCTGGCTGGCGTGAGAGAGGCGCCGGCGCCGCAGCGCCGCAAGACCAAGTGTGTGAGACGCCACAAGCTGACGATAACCCTGGCCCTGCCAAACCTGCTCACCGCTTACCCTTACCCTGCACGTCCCGACCCTGCGCACTCAGGCATGGCAGGCAAGAATGCGCGACACAGCGGGCGCCTGCCTGCCTAACCCTAACCCTTCCTCAACGCTCAACTGCGGCACAGAAAGCCGCGCCAAGAGACCACTCTCCCGCACCGAGAATGAGCCAGGGATGCAGCTGCAGAACGGCAACTGTACATGAGGCGGCTGGCATTGCCGTCGTGATTACTGCGCGCCCAGGCTCCGCTGACCCGAATGTGTGCCTTGCTGACGTAGCAGGCACTCGCCTGCGCGTGCCTTCGGGCCGCGTATTTCAAAAAGTGAATGCCTGAACGCGCGCGCCCGCCCCGGCGCGGCGTGCCCCGCTCGGCCTAAACTCTGTTCACGGCAAACATCGCCGCGATGTGCAAGCACCGGCCTACTAGACTTACAGTATGCTCAATCAGGGCAACAATGACATGTCACCCTAGCACTGACCTGCGCGCGCGGCTTGGCGGCGGTGCCGGCGATGGGGGACAGCCCGACGCCCGCCAGCACCGAGTTCTCAATGTCCAGCTCCGGCCGCGCGCCTGCGGATGCCATGAACGACGCTGACAGCGGCGGCGCGGCGGCGGCGGCGCAGCGCGTGGGCGCCGCCGTGCGAAGGCCCGCCTCCTGGAGTTTCAAGTGTAGGGTTAGGGTTATTGTGGCTTAGGGTTAATGTGGCGGCCACAAACGACGCCGATAGCGGCGGCGCAAAGCGGCGGCGCGGCGCGCGGGCGCCGCCGTGCGAAGGCCCGCCTGCTATGTTATCAGCATTGCGAGCGTTGCATGACGGCGATGAGAGTGCTTATGTACGCAAAACTGGTGCTTCAAGAGAGTTCATGTCTAACAGCGTGCACTCTCGAAGCAAAAGCGCTGAACGGCTTGCCATCGGCGTGAAGCTGCTGCGCACCCGCAATTGACTCTGCGTGCCAGACTGCCGCTGCCGTACAATTACAAACACTCTGTGTTACCTCTCCAACTTCTACTTCACATCAGAAGTACATGCCACCGTTGTGGTGAATGCACCGGTGCCTGATTGTGACCCAGCGCGCATCGCTGCTGCGCCCGCAATTGCCTCCGCGTGCCAGCCGCTTCTGTAGCAGAACAGGCACTCTGTCTCACCTGCTCGCCGTCCGACAGCGGCTCAGACGCCCCCGTGGCCGTAACAATGTACTCCAGGCCCACGGGGGACTGCGGGCGGTCCTCAAGCACCTGCCGCGCGTGGGAACGGGGGGGGGGGGGGGGGGGGGGGGCAAGCAGACGGTCACGGCTCAGCGCCGATTGTAGCCCTGATTGAGTAGAACAGACTGCAGTCCTCGAGCACCCGCCGCGCGGGGAGGGCGCCGGGCGCAGCACACAGGTGATGCTCAGCACCGATCCTAACCCTAATCAGTTTTAAAAAAACAACCCCTGGCGACAGACGTGAAGATCGTCATTGACGCAGAAGCCCTAACCCTAATTAGGTACAACAAGCCCTGATGAAAATGTACAGACCGTCCTCGACACAGAACAGCCGCCAGTCAGTCATCACACACCCAAGCGTTATAGTCCAGTAAGCATAACTCGATGTCGAAGTACGTGTCAGTGCGCGATTCGCTTCATTCCAGGCATCCAGAATGGCCTCGCGAGCACGCGATAATTTTCAAAACACGTTGCGACACACCTGCAGCACGCTCGCCTCCGGGTCGGTGTCGTCGAAGCGGCGGCGGCGCCGTTGCTGAGCGCTGCTGCTCTTCGCCTCGCCGTGCGGCGGGTCGTTTTCGCACGGCCAGTCGGCCGCATCGTCGTCGATCGACGGCAGCGTGGCGTGCGACGCTGCGTAACATGCGACGCGGCGCGCGAGGGAGATGGCGTTACGCGCCACCAATCGGGCTGCCTCGAGGGCACCGCGGCGGAAAATGACAAACCGGGCTCTGGCTGTTGGAGGGACAGGAAGCCTGCAGAGCTTCGGGAAAGTGCGAAGATGCGAAGACTTTGGGTGGGCAGAGCACAGGCCATGTACGCACTCACAGCCGCGCACTGCCACAAAGCACGCAGCATTGCAGCGCTCGGCACTTGTCAATCAGCAGTGCTCAGCGGCGCGCCCGTGCGACACGCATTTACCATTTATCTGCACAATACGCTCGCGGACAATTTGATGTGGACTTCCGGAAAAACCTGCCGCATCGGGTCACAGTCAACAGGCAGGTTGTAGAGACATCACCTTGAGCTTCAGCCAATGCGGTGATTTTGCCAAGCAGCGCAGCTCTCACCTGGCAGCGGGTCCGGGCGCCCGCCGTCGTCGAATATCACAAAGTCCAGCGGGTCCGCGGGGGGGGCGACGAGGGCAGCTGCTGCCTCCGCGTGCGCGCGCGGCGCGCCATCGAGACGCGGCTGCAGCGGCGGCGCCACGGCGGCAGCAGCGGGGGGCGCCATGAAGCTGGCCGCCCGGGGGTTCGACTCCCAGAAGCTGGTGCCGGCGCCGGCGCCGCCGCTGTGGCAGGCGGCAGGACTGCTGAACATCTCGTCGAGGTCCTCGAGGGCGGCCTGCAGGGGGGAGGGGGGGGGGGGGGGATGCGGGGCATGTTGGAGCGCTGCACGCACATGCCTATGTAAGGTGTATGAGAGCTGATGTACGCGGCACAAGCACTTGCGAGGCGAGCGCCGCTGGTCGCCCGCTGCCGAAGCGGAGTGCCGTCTTTGATTCTTCTCGATGGTCAAAACACATGCGCTTGCACAAAAACTCATTGCGCGCGTTTGCGACACGTGCGCACGCACCCGCGTGTTGATGGTCATGTCCTCGCCGCCGTGGCTCCGGCGCGGCCGCAGCTGCGGAGCGTTGACGTGCGATGTCCCTTGGAATTCCGCGTGCTGTGCAACGGAGTCGTGCGGCAACGGAGGAAGCGCGCTCTGCGCTGCCGCCGGCGCTGCTGCTGATGCTGCCGCAGGAAGGTCGTGCCGTCGGTGCTGCTGCTGCTGCTGCCGCTGATGACGGTGATGCTCAGGTGACGGCGGCTGCTCCACGGACTCGTCCATCGGGACGTCCTGCGATCGCGCAGCGTCCACGTGGTCAACTTGGGGCAATGGCGAGGTGACAGCGCACACGCACGAGACTTGCAGCAGCGCAGCGCAAATAAATGCGTGCAATGGTGTCGGTCGCGTCTGTTCGCACAGCATTGGTGACGCGACAGCGCGCGCAAGCGGAACCTAGTGCAGCAGCGCAGCGCGGGCGCGTGCAGCGTCGGTCGCGTCTGGCCGCGTGGCCTCAAAAGCAGCGCTCAGCGCGGTACGCACGTGCTGAGGACGTGAGCAGGATGCCCCCTGCGTACGCTGCACATGAGACGACGGCGTCGGGCCATCTGACGCGGTGCGGCGCGCGCGTGTATCGCTTGCAGCAAATGCACTGCACATGAGTGGCTCCTCGTCTTGGCCGTGCGGAATGAACATTATGCACCCTGGCGGATTTCAGTGCGGGGTGCCCAGAGACTTTTCTCGCACTCCCGCAGGTCTACCATTGCGCGGCCGCAGCGCGGTGACGCCTGGTTGCTGAGCAATGGAAAACAGGTCCCATGCCCTTTCACTGACGGTCTGCGCCGACACAGCACAGTCCAACAGCAAGGCAGCCACTCACCGCTCCCGCGCGCCATCGCTGCTCAAGCTCTATTTTTGCCGCTGGAACAGCAGGGCTGTTCGAACAATTAGCACGATGCTAATCTGCCAGCTGGCGTCACTGATTACGCGCCAGCGCCACATTGCAGGCAACCAAACGAACACACGCTCAGCACCAACTCACATGGCTGACGTCAGCATCTTCGGCAGTGGTCGCTGGCGCCGCCGCCGCTGCAGCAGCAGCAGCAGCGGCGGCGGCGCGCTCGAAGTACAGCTGCGCCCTGAGCTCCTCAAACTGCAGCTCCTCCTCCTCCGGCGCTGCATCGCCGCCGCCGGCAGCAGATGGCAGCAGCGCCGCCGCCGTGCGCGCGTCCGCCGGCGCGGCGCCTGCAGTGCGGAGCGGCGGCGGAACCGTGTTTGAGCGCATCACCGCTTGTGCGCACACATGCACGTAGTAGCTCGCCTGGCGCATGCAACTGGCATATGCATGACTGGCACACAGGGTATGGCGCGTTCGTCGCGTCTTCGCACCGCAGAAAAACAATTCACGGCACGGCGCCGGCGATAAAAGCAGCAGCGCTCACCCGCATCGCATGCGCCGTCCGCAGCACCACCGTTAACACCAGCAGCAGCAGCAGCAGTGGCGGCATCGCCGTCCCCGCCCGCCGCCGCCTCTGCCGCCGCCGCCGCCGCTGCGCTGCCCTTCCCCGCCCTCAGGTAGTGCAGCGGATCGCGCCCCAGCAGCTCCACGCGTGAGGGCCCCTCCTGCTTCTGCCGTGCGCTGAGGCCCCGCCCCGGGGGGTCCGCGCGCTCCACAGGAACGCTCTTCTCCTCGCGGAACTCTTCTTCTACGTAGACGTCAAGCAGCAGCGGCGCCGCAGGTGCTGCTGCTGCCGCGGGGGGGCGCGCTGCGAGGGGTGCGGCGGCGGCGGCGGCAGCGCGGTGGCCGTGCCTTGCGCCGATGCTGCTCTCCGTCCACGGCCGCGCCTCCATGACGTTCTCCTTGTCGCGCGCGCCGCGCGTGCCAAAGTCGGACCACTGCAGGGGGGGGGGGGGGGGGCAGCAGGTGAAGGGTGGCAGGGGGGGGTACGTATGTGAGTATGTGAGGACGAGATAAGTAGGGCTTCGGGTGGCTCCCATGACGTTCCCCTTGTCGCGCGCGCCGCGCGTGCCAAAGTCGGACCACTGCGGGGAGGGGGGGGGGGGGGGGGGGGGCAGCAGGTTAAGCGGCAGCCGGGGGGGTGTAGGTGCGTGAGGAGGAGATACGTAGGGCTTAGGGTTACGGTCAGCATGTACGCCCCGACCGCGGGCCCCAGGCGGGCGCGCTGGCGAGGTAGGGTTAGAGCTAGGTTACCGTTGGCATGTGCGGACTGCTTGACTGTGGTTATTCGTGTGAAGCGCCGGGCCACCCTGACTGCGGCATCAGGGTGTTGTTGCACTGGCGCAATCCGCAACAACGCGACACTTCACCATGCGACGCGTGCATCGCCTCAGGTCGGCCTGCCCTACCACTTTCATGCCTTGGGGGAGAGAAATAACCTAAATAACCTTAACCCCAACTCTAGGGTTAGGGTTCGGACTCATGAGCGGAACGCACGGGTGAGCAGCACATTGTCACTGCGAGCACGATCGCCGCGCAATTGGTGTCAGCAGCATGTCAACTGCTTGCACACTGCAGCGGCGCAAGTGAGGCCAACGCTTCCCCCCGCTGCCGCAGCGATGTGCGCACCTGAAGCTCGAGCAGCAATGACGACGGCTGCGACGCGGCGGCGGCGGCGCGTCAGCACTAGATGATACCCGCATGTTGCAGAACGGTGTATCCGCGGTAGAAAATAATTCCCGTGCTCACTGGACCACCTTGTATATGACAGCACGCTGTCCCCGGAGGTACAAGACAACTCCCGTGCTCACGGGACCAGCTTGTATACTGCAGTACGGTGTACCCGTGGCACAATGTAACTCCTGTTCTCACGGGACCAGCTTGTATAGTGCAGTACGGTGTACATACTCTAACGTACGAGATTGTATAGCGCAGTATGGTGTACTCCAACGTACGAAATAGCTCCCGTGCTCACGGGAGCAGCTCATACATTGCAGTACAGTGTACCCGCGGTGCACGACAACTCCCGTGCTCACCGGACCAGCGGCGTCCAGTCCGTCCAGCGCGCCAGTCGCCGCCGCTGCAGTAGCAGTCCTGCCGGCGCGTACGCCGCTGTTGAACTCCTCCTCCACGAACACTGCAAAGCCAGCCTTCTTGTTGCCCGCCTGCTGCGCTGGGCCGCCTGTTGAAGTGACGAACGGGCGGGCGGAATAGGGCATTCACACGTGAAGTTGTTGTCAGTGGCGCTTGGCGTGTGAAAAGAACATGCCTTGTCATGTCATGACATGTAGCAAAAATGGAAGTCGTGTCATGACTTGTAACAAAATGGAACAATAACTGTGTGTCAGCATCAGTGCGCTCCCGCCGTGTGATCACACGCACACGCCGCACGTCGCGCGGAACGCCGCGCCCCATCTCTCGAGGGCCCCGCACCCGTTCGAGCACTGACACGCAGCAGCAGCGCTCAGACGTTGCAGCAACCTCTCACCGGCGAGCCGGCCCCCCTGGTTCCCCGCGGCGACGTTCCGCAGCCCCCCCCCGCCCCCCCGCCCTCCCCCCTGCACCACCCCAATGACCCCCCGCGCGGCCGTGTCCCCCCGCCGCTGCCCCCCGCGTTGAGCGTTGCTGCGGGCGCGCGCGGCGCCCTGTCGTTGGCCGCCACCGCCGCCTTGGAGAGCTCCGACAGGATCTGCCGCAGGGGGGGGGGCTCGGGGCCCTCAGTGCCAAGCAGGGGCTCCTGGTTTGCCTGTGTGTGAAGGGGGGGGGGGGGGGAGGGGGGTTGTGTGTCAGCGGCTCGGATGTGCATCTGCAGCTGGGGGGGGGGGGAGACAAATGGGGGGCGTCGAGCGATGCGTGGCCACCCGCAATAAGCGGCCGCTGCCGCTGCGCTGGAGGCATCGCTGCTGCACAGGAGCCAACCTCGACTACGTGCAGGACTATTCAGGCGCGGCAGCAGAAAGTTTTATGTGTATACCTACATACCGCATGCATGCACCAATGCCCTGCGTGTACCACAGCGATCCTGGCGCGGGGGCGCCTTGCGGCCAGGCGCAGCGATCTCTGTTCTGAGTCCTCCGCGCCTGTGCGCTGGCCCTCTGTGGGCGCCCGCCACCACATGCACGCCGCCGCCGTCAGCCGCAATGCACACCTACCCCGCTGATCGTGCACGCCGCAGTCTCAGGCCGTACGCGCCGCCAGTGCCGCTCTGCGCCGAGGTAGAAGTTGATCATCTGTACCGCCACCGGTGTGTCGCTGAGCTCTGAAGCTAGTGTCGATCTTGCGCGCGCGGCGCGGGCCCGCACCTCAAGCATAAGTCATGCGCGACGGCAGCTCACGGCCCGCAGCGTTGCCGCTGCGCGCGTGTCGCAGCCGCGCCCGTTACGTCAAGTGCTCTCCCTGCACATTACTTGTACAAGGAAATGCTACAAGTCAACCCTACAGTGCCCCGCGGCACACGGGGCGCGCGCAGCGCAGCACCACACTCATGTCCGCAAAGTCGCCGATGTCGATGCTGTAGCAGCGGTAATAGACATCCACGCATAGTGGCCACAACGCGCAGCCTAGTTTATGGCAGCGCGCGCGCGCATCGCGGCGCCACACTCACGTCCGCAAAGTCGCCGCGCGCGCTGCGCGCCCACAGGCTCCTCACGCGCCGCGCAAACTCAGTACTCTCTCTGCATGTTACTTGTTTACAGGTGAGTGTTATGAGCCAATCTCTCGGTGCCCCGCGGCACCTGGGCGCCTGCAGCACCACACTCACCTCCGCGAAGTCGCCGCGCGCGCTGCGCGCCCACAGGCTCCTCACGCGCCGCGAGAACTCCGCGTGGCGCCGCTTGACGAGGTCCCTGTCGTCGCGCGCGCGCCCGGCGCCCTTGGCCAGTAGCTGCGCGCGTGCCGAATGGCATACATAGCAGCACGGGGCGGTGGTGACCATGACCATCAGTTTAGGGTTAGGGTTAGGGTCGGGGAAGAGGGCGCGGATCAGTGCGGTGGCTATGAAGGCAGTGCACCTACACGCATCGAGCGCTGATGCTGCCACGACGCAAGGAGCGCTGTGGCGTGCGCCGTCGCGCGCGCGCCGGACGGCGCAGCGCCGGAGGGACGGCGAATGCGGTGTTCAGAGCGCGCTGAGCACTGTGGGGGTGACGCGGAGCGCACCGAAGCGCTGACGAATCAAGGCGGGACAAATCAAGGCGGAGCACTGTTGCCGGTAGTGTGACTGGCACGGCGTGCCCGGGCCAGCGTCGTTCGCGACACAGATTTGAGCTACACGGTTCAAGCATCCACAAGCGCTGCGATCCAACTCAAGCTGACGCAGTGACGAAAGCGCTCAACGCGGGAGCGTTGCCGCTTGCGCTTGCCTCGCCTTGTCAGCCCCTGTGTAGTCCCAGCCGTACACCGCGGAAAGTACATGTGGCGTACACTGACCCATACAGTGTTGGCAATACTCCACGGGAGCACATGGACTATACATGTGGCGTACAGCGACCCATGTAACGCACATCGCCAGCGCTGCGCGCGGGAACGTCGCCGCTTGCGGTTTGCGTTTGCCTCACCTTGTCTGCCATCCCGTAGTCCTTGGACGTAAACCATGGAAAGTGATTGTGTTGAATCATGGAAGGTAGTTGTGGCGTACACTGACCCAGGCATACATCACCAGCCTCTCTAAGCGGGAGCGTCGCCGCTTGCGGTTGCCTCGCCTCTTCGGCCATTACGAACTCCTAGCCATAACCGAGGCAAAGATGTGTGGTGCATACTGACCCATGCAAGCCCCTCTTGGCGGGAGCGTCGCCGCTTGCGGTTTGCATTTGTCTCACCTTGTCGGCCATCACGTAATCCTTGGACGCCTCCGCGACCCACGCCCACGACACCCAGAACAGCGCGCAGCCCGTGCCTATCTCGTTCTTGTAGAGGTAGCGGAAGAGCTCGTCCGCGTTGGACAGATAACTCGCGTACAGGATCCACACCTGACAAGCGGGTGGGGGGGGGCACATGCTCGGTGTTAAGACCTTTAGTCGATGCTTTCAACGCAGAAATGTACAGTCAACAGCAGTCTTCGATGTTGACACCCACCAGGCGCGCGCTGTGACGAGGGCTTCAGTCGATACTTCAAACACAGAAAATGTACAGTCACAGCAGTCTTGGACATGGACAGCCACTGGGTGACTGTGTAGCGTTGTGCGCCTAGCAGCTGAAGGCAAAGCTACCAGCGCGACTGAGCTGTTGAAGGTCGGGACCGAGGAGGCACGCATTTCACGTGTGGGCGGTTACTGGCGTAACTGACGCACGCAGTTCGCTCAACCATAAGTGTCACTTCGCGCACGCCTAGGGTTGGGGTTGCAGTTAGGCCCCGCTGTGCGCAGTAGCGTGGCCACATTGAGCCGTGGAACGCCGCTGAAGCCGCAACGCGTACACACGCAAGACCACTTGTGTAGGCTCAGAGTGCCGCAGACACGATGGAAACATAGTACAGTACGAGCAGCGCTGCACAGCAAGTGTTGCAGCGGATACGAGCTCGGCCGTGCCGGGTGCAACTCGATGACGCGCATGCACGCGGAGACGATCACACGGTCGCCGCCGCGCTGAAAACAACAGCGATGGCATGCATGAGCTGTCTGAGGCACACAGCTTTAAGTCAGGGGTATGTATGTTGCTGCATGTGAGCGCGACTACATACGCACCTGCAGGTAGCGCATGTCGTCCTTGTAGCGCTCCTCGCTGCGCAGCGTCCTCGCGCACGCCTGCAGCGTGCATCAGCGTGTGTGTGTCAGCGCTCGGCATTGCACGGTCTGCAAGACTCTAAGTAGAGTGCCTCATATTAGTGCTGATGCAGATGTCACTCTGGCGCGCCGCGATGGCCGCATTCGCACGTGTGCAGGTTGAGGCATGTTTTGCTTTTTGCGGAGAGCAGTCGCACGTTTTGCAGGGCTCGAGTGCTGCAAATCAGTGCTGAGATAGATGTCACTCTGGCACACCGTGATGGCCCAATTGAGGATTCTTAGGCTGAGGCGTGATTTGCTCTGTGCGGAGAGCAGTCTTTGCTGGGGATAAGGCCGCTGCCTGCGGCCCCGTTGGTCGCTGTGTGCATCAGCAGCGCTTGCAGGCTGCTTGCTCCCAACAAACACCATGGCGTTGCTGCGCCTATGCAGGTGTTATGTGGGTGCCAGCAAGCAAAACCATTTGGATTACGGTATCAGTACTAGCACTGAGAGGAGGGATATCGAGCACTCGTGTTTCAAGTGTGGATACCCAGCAGGGTTATGTTCATCGTGGCGTGAGCAACAGAAGTGCTCACCTCGAGCACCTCGAACTGCCCTGCCTGATCTGTGGGGCATTCATTCCTGATGGTGCGGATGTACCGTTGCCACAGCTCCAGTGGGTCGTCTCCCTGATATGCCGCTATGTCTGCTTCGAATTGCCTGCGGCAGTACAGGAGCCCCTTCAAGGCGTGAGTTGATTGTTGGTGATTCTGCTGCCGCAATGTTCCGCGAGTGAAAGTTTTGCTAGAGGTTGTATAATGAGGGGTCAATTGAAAGCGCGTGCTATCGCGTGCTCGGTCCATACACACCTCTCCCTGTTTACGTCTCTGCGTTGTCTGCCTGGGCTGCTTTCGGCGATTGCAGAAAGTGACAGTTGGAAACTCGATACCATCACAGCCGCACCCACGCACCTACTACATGGTACCACGCAACGTTAGCACTACTATACCTTCGTATACGCTCCAGTTTGTCCTCTCCGCCGCCACAGCAAGCCGCCTGATCACCCAGCGCTGCCTGTATATCAGCCACATTGCGACCCCTGGTCAGTGGCAGGACATTCTCCTTGCTAAGCTCCCAGGCGTGCAAGTCTCCCTCCGGCTGCTGCGCCGCCATGGCCCTCCCCCTTACTGACCCTGCTGCTTCTGCTCTGCTCCGTCCGCTCCGCCTAGGCCTATCGCGTGCTCCGAGCGCGAGCGCAATTAGGGCCAACTGTCAGCAAAAATGATGGAATCTAGACCACGCTTGTTTACAGGCTCATGCGGGCACATGAACAAGTGACCGCAACAGCCTCTAGTGCAGCTCTAGGCCCTGCGCGTGCGGCTGCAGCCGCGGTGCAGTATGGGCGTGAAAGGTCTGCGCTCCTATATTACCGAAAATTGCCCTGAGCTGCTCTCCAAGCGTACCAAGACGGTCAGGGCAAACCTGCAGAGGAACGAGACACGTTTCGGTTTCGGTATTGTCTTCGACGATGCCGCGCTGCCACAGCTGCTGCGTGCGGAGGGCTTCAACATAGATCCAGCCAGAGGTGGCGTGTGTACTCAGGCAAGTAGCACCGAGCTTTGTTGTGGACGCACAGTCCGTGACACGCTCGATCAGGCGGACGATTTGACCCGACGCCTTTTGACATGAACGCCTTCTGCAGCAGCGCCTGCGTTCACAGCAGCGCAGCGGTGATTATGACGTGCATTGCTTGCACAGTCTCCAGGTGCGCTAGAAGCACTTATTTGTGTAGGCCATCCGCACTGCACTCGCCGCCGATCGCGCCTTCCTTCAAAACGATCGCACCGCAGATGAGGCTGGCGGCGGCAGAGTACCTGGAGCGTCTGGTCGGCCTGGGGATTGAAGTTGTCTGGGTCAAGGATGGCGGCGTCCAGAACGCGGCGCGCGACGAGCAGCGCCCGCCCATGTACCCGTTCGACATGCAGGGCATGAGCGCCCGCCTGCAGCACAACGTCGCCGCGGCGGCGCGCTGCCTGCACGGCGGCGGCGGCGGCGGCGGCGGCGGCGACGCGCCCCCGATCACCTTCAGGTTGCAGTCGGGCCCCGACAGCAGCAAAAAATGTGAGCGGCCGGCGGACGACGAGTACCTGCAGAGGCGTGAGGCGAACCTGCGCATGCCCGCGCACCCGCACGCGGTCGCGACGGAGCTGTGGCAGGCGGAGCACCTGGCGCCGGTCTCGGCGATCGCGCTGGCGGCGCTGAGGGACGCGCAGCAACGCCTGCGGCAGCGTGGCAGCAGCGACGGTAACGGTGGCAGCAGCAACAGCAACGGTGGCAGCAGCGGCGGCGGCAGCGGCAGCGACAGCGGCAGCGCCGGCGGCGGCGCCACGGTGGCGGCGGACGGCGAAGGTGACGGCGACACGCCGCCGCTCACGGTGATCCGCGCGACGCACGCGGACGCGGTCGTCATGCACGCGGCGCAGCGCCTGGCGCGCCGCCACGGCGAGGCGTTCGTCGTCACGTTCGACACGGACATGCTCATCCTCGCGGCGGCGGCGCCAGAGACCATAGGCGTCGTGCTGCTAAGCTTTGACGACGCAATCCCCGTGGCTCGCCGCCTGTGGGGCTGCACGTGGGAGTCGCGCGGCCTGCTGCCGGACGGCGCACTGCCACGGCAGCGCGGCCGCGCCGCGCGCGGCCGCGCGGCACTCGCCTTCTCGTACTGCCGCCCCGCCGACCTCGCCGCCGCGTGGGGCCTGCCGCAGCACATGCTGCCGCTGGCGGCGGCGTGCATCGGCACAGGCGAGACGGACGACGCCTTCACGGTGCGTCTGCACTCGCGCGTGCTGGCGGCGGGGGCGGCGGCGGCGGCGCGCTTCGCGGCGCTGTCGCCGGAGCTTGAGGCGCGAGCGCTGCGCGCGCGGCAGCAGCGGCAGCAGCAGCACCCGTACGCGCCAGCCTCCGGACGGGAGTGCTTGTATGGCGAGCACTGCAACAGGCCCGAGTGCGCGTTTGCGCATGCGGGCGGGCGGCACCTCGTCTGCCGCTACGAGGCGCCGCCGCGCGGGCGCTGCGCGGACCCGGACTGCCCCTTCCGCCACACGCGCCCGATCGCGTTCCGACTGTCGTACGAGTGGCTGCAGCGCACGTTCGGCAACGGCGCGCAGTGCGCCGTGGACTGCTCCGCGCTCGCCAACAGGACGTTTGACACGTACGAGGACGCGGTCGCGTGCGCCGCCGCGCTGCTGGCGGCGGACGGCAGCGGCCGCGGCGGCGGCGCCGCCGCAGCCGCGCGCATCCGCGGGCTCTTTGCGAGCTCGTGCCTGCGCGCGGGGCGCGTGTGGAAGCGCGAGGTCTGGCGTGCCATGCCCGCGCTTGTGGAGGTGGAGGCGCGGCGGCACCGCGTCATTTGCGCAGCGGCCAGCGACGTCATGCGGCCCAGCGCGGCGCCGCAGCAGCAGGAGCGCGCGGATGGCGGCGGCTGCAGCGGCGGCGGCGGCGGCAGCGGCGACGGCGGCAGCGGCGCCGGCGGCGACGGCGACGGCAGCGGCGACGGCGGCGGCAGCGCCATCGCGGCGCTCGCGGAGGCGCTGGTCGGCCATGCGCAGCCGGACAACGAGCAGCAGCGCGCAGCATGGGAGGCGTCCGTGCGCCGCGCGCTCGAGGCGTACAGGCCAGCGTCGAAGGAGGAGCAGCAGCGCGCCACCGCCGGCGCGGCGGCTGCGGAGCGCCTGCATCGGCAGCAACAGCGCTTGCAGCAGGGGCGTCGCGTCCAAAGCTCCGCTGGCGACGGTGGCGGCGACCAGCCTAGCGCCGATGGAAGTGATTGCCGCACCGGCGATGGCTGCCGCAGCTCCAGCAGCGGGGGGAGCGGCGGCGGCAGCGGCGCAGGCAGGGCCAGCGGCGGCCGCGGCGGCGCGGCGAGCACCGAGACGCCCAGCAGCAGCAGTGGCGGCAGCAGCAGCAGCGCTCAAGCGGTGCCGCCGCTGCCGCTGAGCTACGAGCTGGTGGCGCCGACGGCGCGGCTGGAGCGGCTGCGGCACCGGCGCTCCTGGAATCCCTACGTGTATCCGCTGCCGCCTGATGCCGGCTGGACTCAGGGGCCGTGCCTGTGGATGCTGCGGCGGCTGCGGTGGCTGCTCGGCGTGGGCGACAAGCACGTACAGGTAGGTATGTAGGTACACGGGCAGAGCGACGGGGATTAATCAACGTTCCGCCAGTGCGGTAATCGAACGCGCCGAAACAATGGTTACGCTAGGTGAGCGCAGCGACGAGCACCACACGGCGGCGTGCGCTGCGACGGCGCGCGCTTCGCCAGATGAGCAGTCTCCCCGAAGCTGTTACTTCGATGAAGCTGAGCCGTGCAGGCGGCATGCCGACTGAGCCTGGAAACCTGTCACCTCCTGCACATCAGATGCTTGGGTGAGTGTTAGGGTTAGGGATAGGGTTAGGGTCAGTAAGGCTTTTGTATGCATTCCTGAGGCTTGCGGCACCGAGGGTTGAGGACACTGCGAATTATGTGTGCCTCGAGAATGTGACGCATGTAGATGGCACGATGGCTGGCGGACCGTAGAGGGCGGCCATGCCATGCTGTCCCCGCTCAGATTATGGTCATTATAATGACGCGCCCTGACGTCACGCTGCATGTCTTCAAAAAAGGCCAATCCGCACACACCGACAGTGCTGCAGGACATCCAAGCGCGCACCCTTCCACAGCGGCACGCAGGCGAGCGATCACCAAAACATATTGCTAATCATAAGGCTTGTACTGCGCATGCGCGCCCATGCAGCTCGCCGTCCAGTGCGGCAGCCGTCTCCGCATGGCGGACGTCCTGAGGGCCGCGCCGCCGCTGCCGCCGCTGCCGCCGTCGTCGACAACCGCCGCCGCGCCGCACGCGCCGCCGCCGCCAACGACCACCACTGCGCGCGCCGCGGCGGCGCTGCAGCACTGCCTGCGCATCGCGCCCGCGCCGCACGCGCCGACGCGGCACGTGTACCCGTGGAACGACATAGCGCCGTTCCTGGAGCCCGCGGATCTGCGCGCGCGCCTCGTCGCGGAGCTCGGCCTCGGGTGGCTGTGCGGCGGCAGCGGCAGCGGCGGCGGCGGCGGCGGCGGCGGCAATGCGGCGCGCGCGGAGAGGGAGGAGGCGTGGGCGCTGGAGCTGTACCGCGTGCTGCGCAGCGCTGCGAGCGCGGTTCGCTGCGGCGGCGGCGGCGGCGGCGGCGGCGGCGGCAGCGGCGGCGGCGGCGGCAGCGGCGGCGGCAGCGGCGGCGGCGGCAGCAGCGGCGGCGGCGGCGGCGGCGGCGGCGGCGGCGGCGGCGGCGGCGGCGGCGGCGGCGGCAGCGGCAGCAGCGGCGGCGGCAGCGGCAGCAGCGGCGGCGGCAGCGGTGCAGTTGACACAACCAGCAGCGTGGTGGATGGAACAGGCGGCGGCCATCACGTTCTGTGGCTGGTGCTGCTTGCGCTGCGGGTGGTCTGCCTGAGCCTGCGCACGGCGCAGGAGGTGAGGCGCGGGGTTGCCCCCAATCCCATCCTGACTCTAGTGGGTCAATCTTCACTCTAACCCTGAGTGTGACGAAGGGTCGTGTGCTCGCTGGGTGCTGGCTCCGACGCAAGAGAATACATGCGAAATGCTCAACATCGGTAGAACGGCAGCTTCTGTGTACGATTACGGATCGCCAGGTAGCTGTTCTCAATCGACTAGCACTGGTACACTGGTTCACCAATTAAGATTTTCGGGGCTGAAACTGACAGAGCACCGTCCTGCCAAGGGCGCATGTGCCGTGTCACCGAATTGATCAGCGCTTGACTGAAATGTTACACGTGGTACAAATTGGCTGGTTCTGATTGTGCCCGGAGGCAACAACTTGTTGAATATGCAGAGGCACCCAGAGTGCAGTTTTCTGACGGCCTTGCATGACTATACCGTGGCTCAGCTCATGCCTGCGCACACGATGCTCAGACAGCCCTGCTGCGTCTGGCGCCCTACGCCCCACCCCTAACCCTAACCCTAGCCCTGAAACCTGACTTCAAGCCCTACTGACAGCGACCTCCATCCCAGACCCTACCCTGATTCCGAGCCTTGCCATCCAGCTTGTGCTTGTGCGTGTGCTTTTGCTTGCGCACGAAACGCTTCAACAGCCAAACTGACAGCGCTCCACACCGCCCTGAGCCCTAACCAGACCCTACCCTGATTCCGAGCCTTGCCATCCAGCTTGTGCTTGTGCATGTGCTTGTGCTTGCGCACGAAACGCTTCAACAGCCAAACTGACAGCGCTCCACACCGCCCTGAGCCCTAACCCTAACCCTCATGACTCACCTCAACCCCATCCCTCACGCGCAGACGCAGAACACCATTACCGGCTTTGACGAGCCCTTGCCGCCGCTGTGCGCGTGGGAGGTGGCCGCCTTCTAACCCTTGAAACTCAACTTCAAGCCTTACTGACAGCGGTCCGTGGTCGCCCTCAGTCTCAACCCTAGCACACGCGCCTCGCCTCAGACGTCGCTCGCGCACAGAGGCAGGACCCTATTATCGCCTTCGGAGAGCCCCTTCCGCCGCTGTGCGCGTGGGAGGTGGCCGCCCTCTAACCCTTGAAATTCAACTTCAAGTCCTACTGACAGCGCTCGTCCGTTGCCCTCAGTCCCAACCCCGACCTCAATCCCATACCCTGCCCCCCGCAGCACCCCCTCACCGACTTCGGAGAACCCCTGAAGCAGCTGTATGCGTGGGAGGTAGCCGCTTTTGCAGACGCCTTCCTGCTCGGCTGGCTGCAGCAGCGCGCGGCGTGCGTGCCATGCGCCGTCGACCTCGGCGGCAGCGGCAGCGGCGGCAGCAGCGCTCAGTGGGACGCCGTGCCGCGGCGGCTGCTGCTGCTGGGCGCCGCTGTGCGCCACGCATGCGAGAGCGTGCTGTGCGCGTGGGAGATGCTCGGGGGCGCAATCGAGGGCCCCACTGCAGGTGAGCGCGCGCGCACGGGTGCCACTTTTGTTCAACTGGTCTCAGAGAGTTCCCGTGCGTCGTGTCGCGAAGCGCGCCTGACGCTGATTGGCACGCTTGCTGGCTAGGTTTGCACTGCCAGCATGTACAAGTATGTATGCATTGATGCGCCCAGCTCTTGTCATGTTGGTGAGCTCCAAAGTCATTCAAAATGCGATCGAGGGTCCCGCTGCAGGTGAGCTCGCACAGCACAGCAGAACCGGCTGCCCTGAACAAAGGTCGGATTTCGCTGCACATGCTCATTGAGCTTGTGTGCATGCGCGCTGGGTCACGTGGAAGAGCCGACTCTGCTCAGCGATTCCCTTCTTCATTAAGATCAAACGAAGCGCCCAGTACTGCCACTTGAAACTGACCTCCGCCAAAAGCACATCCGCAAGTTCAAGCTGAGCTCTCTGCACTTCCTTGAATAAAACGCCCTCCCCCCCCCCCCCCCCGCCGCCGCCGCCGACGCGCGCCGCTGCCGCCCCCCCGCAGAAGTCATCAACAACGAGCACCACCTCTACGCGCTGTACGCCGCGGGCCTTGCCGCGCACTGCAGCGCCGCCGCCGCTGCCGCGCAGCGCGCCGGCACGGAGGCGCAGCGTCACGCGTTCTACCACGGCATCGTGGAGCCGTCGGTGGCGGGAGGGGGGTGCGGCGCGTGGGACGCGGCGCGCGTGCGCGTCGCCAGCCGCGCAGTGGCCGGCCACTTCCTGCGCTGAGCTGTCATGCTCGCCTACAAAAAACATTTGCAACGGCGCGCACGCGAGGCTTGGACGTCTGCACTTCCATGCCGCCCGGGGGCGGGGGGGGGGGGGGGGGAGCATGCGATCGATGATTAAGACAGCGGCGCTAGCAATCAAGGCTGGTTGGCGCATCTATGTGCTGCGGGGGGGGGGGGGCGGGGTGTGTGTGTGGGAGGGCTTAGTGTGTAGTACGGCCGTAGTCAAGGCTGCTGATCGATGATTGCTGAAGTAAGTGGATGCATATTGGCTGCGCAGGCCAGAACGGGGGGGGGGCGCGCTGCCAGGGGTTTCACAGCAGCGCAGCACGAGGCGTGTGCGTCCGCACCACTATATAGACTCATGTGCATTCCGCACGGAGCTACAGGACAGGAGGACAGAGCGGCTTCCCGATCTATTGAAGACTTGCGCGTGCGTCGATTCAGCAAAAGAGTGAGTGGCGTGACGACAAATGCCACGGCAGTCCGCTGCCCCCTTTGATGCGCTGCGCGGCAGGCAGAAACCCCCGGGATGGCGTAAAAATTTCCATGGTAGACAAAGCACTGGTGTGAGGCCATGAAAGGCGCACCGACAGATCTGTTGTAGCGCATCGCTCTCAGCTTCCCCCATCAGTGCCGTCACGCGTTCATGCGGCGGACCGGGCACCAAATGGTGCACCCCCCATGGTACACCCCCAAATGTACTCTGTTGTGCACTCTAGGCCTGGTGAACCGATTGTCAACAATCATTGTGTGCATCTGCCTGCACTAAGGCCAATGGCCGACGGAACTCTGCTTTGGTGATTTGCATGCTGATCGAGTGTGCCTGGGTATCTGACGTTTACCTGCAAGTGGCATGGTTTACGCGCTCCGTGATCACGATATGGTTATTGCAGCATCGCTTGCGGCTTGCATGCGCACACTTCCTCATCAGTGACCTGTGGGCTGAAGAGGCGCATGATGGTAGCTGCATCCATTTCGTTTTTTAGGGCCCACATGTACCAACCAGTGGTCAGGGGCGTTCAGAACTTTTGAGAGGGGTGCATGCAAGACAGTTGTCTGCAGGACAGTTTTTCTCCATGCACTTGCAACAAACTATTTCACTACATAGGCACAAGCATTCTCCGTTTCTCCCTGCAATGCGCCACCGACGCAAGCGCACACCGTGTTCAAAGTCCACGGGCAGCTCTGTTGGCCAGCTCTACAGCGAGGCTCAGTCAACAGCCTCCACACATCTGTAACACATGCAAACCGCCAGCACACCCAGCAATGCGAGCAGCCAGCAACGCGCGCACTTCAGACCACAGCGCCGCCATACATAACATCAGGCTTGCATTACGTGCGCTGCCGGCTCGCCGGAGCGGGCTGTCGCAGAAATTCAACATCATCGTCATCGTCCCAATCGACGCCCGCGCCTTCCCAGTCCGCCCCCGCCGCCGATGGCACTGGCGCTGCGGCGCTGCTGCCGCCTTGTTGTTGCCGCGGCGCCTCTGCACGGCGCTCCGGGTGTTGCTGCGAATCGGATTGCGCGCGGTGGCTGGCGCCCCTCTTGGGCTCGGCGCCCTTGCGTTTTAACCGCTCCACCTGTCAGAGCCGCCAGTGTGGTCACCTTAGCACCTGATAAGTAGCACTGTTCGTATTGCAGGTAATCGGGTGTGTACAGATGGTGGCACCATTTGGAGATCATTACAAGCGGACTCCTCTTTACTGTAATGGGCATTTCCCCCCTGGTATGGTGTCAAAATGCATATCAATCATGATGCTATCTTTAACACATGCGGCGCTGCTGGCTGTTGATGAGACACTCGCGTCCGCGTGCAGCGCCAGCTGCACTGCAAGCGGCGCGCGTCTGGACGGTCACGAGTTACGTGGCTGACAGCGCCTGAGCGCAAAACGTGAACGTGCACATTGTGCGATGCCGCAAGAACACCGCGGTGCGGCACGCTACGCACCCTCCCAATTCTAGAAAGCGCAGAGAGCGCCATGGGATCATGCCGCAACTGCACATTTCATGCACCCCGTCAGACTTTAGACTGTGGTGACTTGCTGCGCTGGTGCTGACTGCCACTCGTTGAGAGTCCGTCGGTAAAGCCTCACACTGGCATGGCTTCGGAGAGAGCTAGTTGCCTCCTCGTCAGAGCGCCGTAACACCAGCGCTGCATCTCAGCACAGAGCCCCAACAAGCGTTTGTCGAGACGACGTCTTACAGCTGAGCCGCTCTGGTGCCGTCAATTCATGCTGTTTGCGAGCCTCAGCTCTGCAGACCGCACTTCACTGCTGCAACTCCATTGCGAGACGCACACGGTGCAAAATAGCCCTCACGGCAGCGTGGAAGGTGCGACATCACTTGAAGAGTTCAAAGTAGTACGCGTGTCAGATGCTCAGCACCTCGGACGCCGTCAGCGCGCGCCACTCTCCCGGCCGCAGCTGCTTGAGCCCGATGGGGCCGTGCTTGAGGCGCGTGATGGCGCGCACGGGGTGGCCTGCGGCGGCAGGGGGACAAGGGGGGCACCTGCATTAGCTTCAGGCGCTGACAAAGCGCCGCCTTTGCATGTGGATGCACTGGCCATGCAATGCACTTCAAACGAGCTGACACACTGGTCTGCTGCAAGGCAGAACGACACCCATTGCAGCCAGCCACTCCACAACACGCATGTTGACCCCAAGATGTGTGGCGTGACCCAAAGCGCACTGTTCCCAATCCCAAGCGGAAACACATTGGAAGCGAACTGCGCAACATATACATCCCTCAAGATGCAGCGACAGCAGGTGCGAGCCAGCGGAGCGGTGAGCGTCAACTTCAACTTCAACTTCACCAGGCAACGTGACAGCTCACCGATGGCCTCAAACATGCGCCTGATCTGGCGGTTTTTAGCCTCGCCAGCACTACGTCCAGCACCAGGTGCTAGCGTCTACTTCAAGTTAACATCACCAGGCACATGAAAGCTCACCGATGGCCTCAAACATGCGCCTGATCTGGCGGTTTTTGCCCTCGCGCAGCACGGCATCCAGCATGAGGTGCCTTGCGTCAACTTCAACTTCAACATGCAAAGGCGTCACGCAGCTCACAGATGGCCTCGAGCATTGAGCGTCAACTTCAACTTCAACATGTGAAGGCGTCACGCGGCTCACCAATGGCCTCGAACATGCGCCTGATCTGTCGGTTCTGGCCCTCGCGCAGCACGACGGCCAGCACGATGCTAGCGTCAACTTCAACTTCAACACGCGAACGCGTCACAAAGGTCACCAATGGCCTCGAAACGTAGCAACAACTTCAACTTCAACATGTGAAGGCGGGTCACGCAACTCACCGATGGCCTCGAACATGCGCCTGATCTGTCGGTTCTTGCCCTCGCGAAGCACGACGTCCAGGACCAGGTGCTTCCGCCGCTCGTCGTAGCTGATGATCTCAATATCACACGGCTGCAGAGGGGGAAGGGGGGGGGGGGGGGGCACGTTGGTGATGCTCGCACTGGAAGCCAGGGGCGTGAGACTGGCACACGGACACTGTGCATTGTGGCAGTTGCACACGAATGATTACACACAAGCCGGCACGATGAAAAGGGCTCGGTTGCATCGGATGATGAGGATCACAGTGGGCAGCAGTTGCCTGTGGAGTCGACACTCCCTTGAGTGCTGTACCGTCAGCTATTGAGTGCTGTACCGTCAGCTAATTGAGTGCTCTACCGTCAGCTATGCACAAGTGCCCGGGCCGTTCATACAGGCCTTCATCTTGCGATAAGTTCTGTCAGAGAAACATATGAGCACTGCAAGAGCTGCGGTTTCCAGTTGTGCCGCGGGTCAGAATCCCATGGACACTGGTAGCGGAAGCGCCGTCACGCTGTCACATTCCTCAGGGTCTGGCTCCACATGGTCCCGTAGCGGCCATAACAGTCCTGAATGACCCCCCAACTACTGTTTCACCGCTGCGAAAGCAGCCGCCAATGGGGAAATGAACCTGGGTGGGCGCCTTTGCCTCCTCGGCCGCCACCTCCTCTGTGACCTTTCCGCGCAACCTACTTTGTCACCACTATACTGCCCATACACAACATTCGTCACCCCTGTGGGGACCTCTGCGCAAGCGCTCTTCTGTACCGCTGCTACGACACCCATCGTTAACGAGTAGCGAACTGTGAGAATGCCGTGTCCCGTCGACCCAATCCCATTGGTGCCCTTTCCGCAGGCTCTCTTTTGTACTTCAAGAAGCATCACGCTGTGATGTTCACTTTCTAACCAGCACCTGATGTATGACTTTACCTGGGTCGGTGCCGTTTCCCCCTCGAGCATCATCCCCTCGGTGACCTTCTTCCACGCGGGCGGGCTGGGGTACCCCTCTGTGATGGCCACGCGGTACAGCTGCGGCGCGCGCGGCACGGCAAGAGACAGAGCACAGCAGCAGCGGCGAGACACCACGTCAAATAAAGCATGTGAAAGGCGCAAAGGCGATGCCACGTCACCACGAAGCGTGCCGCAACGCACGGAGGGAGCAGTGCCGCGTACGAGACGAGCGATAAGCCACAGCACGCCGCAACGGAGCGGTGCGCGATGGTCAGCGCAGCGCATGTGCTGCAGCGGCGGCGTACGTGACGCACGAGCGAGTCACGGGCCGCGGAAGTCGTGTGGAATGGCCAGCGCGATGGCGGTGCTGTGGCGCGGCGGTGCTGACGTCATTGGCGAGGCGGCGGTAGGGTTAGGGTTAGCAAGAGCGGCGCACGAACAAGAGCAAAGACCCCCACAAGCAGATTTCCTCTTGATAGTGGTACTAAGAGCACGTGCGCCGAACCCTGATTGTGTAGCACATCTGGTCCCACAAGACGGAAGCGCAAACACCCCTGCGCACGTCCTCTCTCCCCACCTTTTCGTGGCCGTAGGAGGGGTGCGTGAGCACGTTGACCCACGCGTTGTCGTTGGTCAGCAGCAGCAGACCCGCAGAGTCCCTGTCGAGGCGCCCCACGGGCAGCAGGCGCATCCTGTCCGCCCTGCATTCATCCATAAATTCATACACAAATTCAATTACGAATCAGCCACAATACTCAGCAGCAGCAGGCCTGCGGCAGCAGACGCATCTTGTACAAATTTGAGCATTCATGCATGAATTCATGACGTTGGTCAGCAACAGCAGGCCCGCCAAGTCCCTGCCCAAGCGCCCCACGGGCAGCAGACGCATCCTGTCCGCCCTGCATTCATTCATGAATCCATACACAATTTCATACACGAGCAAGCTACAATGGTCAGCATCAGCAGGTCTGCGGCAGCAGACGCATCCTGTCTGCCCTGCATTCATTCATGAATTCACAGACAAATTCACAATGTTGGTCAGCAGCAGCAGGCTCGCGGAGCCGCTGTTCAGGCGCCCCACGGGCAGGAGCCGGATCTCATCTGCCCGGCGGATTATTTCATGCATTCACGCGAATCAACAAAGTTGATCGAGGTTGCCTAGCAGGCGTGCGGGGTCCGCCTCACCGGCAGCGGACGCATCCCGCCCGCGTTGCAATATCACGCATGCATTCATTCACGAATCACTGCTTTTGCGCTCAGCCGCTCGCAATGTTTCCGGTGTGCAGAAATCCGTGTGTGATGCTATACTTGCATGCCCATGGGGGCACGCACCCCGGGAATGATGTCCACAGCGGTGCGGCAGCCCAGCTTGTCTGAGATGTGGAGACTGACTGCCTCAACACCAATGCTGAATATATATGTACCGAACACACGTGTGATGTTCTACTGTAGGAACAATGAGGTCATCTGCCTCTACATCAACTCTGAATGTATGCACCTAATGCATGCATCATGTTAAAGAAACAACAAGGTAGTTAATAAGGTGCGCTTCATACATACCCCGGAATGAGGTCCACCACGGTACGGCGGCCGAGCTCGTCGTTGGTGCTCGTTATCACGCCCTGGGGCCAGCGAGAACGAGGCACGCGCGCAACAGTGCAGGTCAATACATGTCAGTAGGAGCGATGCGGCAGCGGCATGTTTTTGAGAGCAGTTTGAGGTGCAGTTCAGCCAGTACACATGAGTTCAAGTGGTGTGCCGGCGTGAACCTCAAGGTCCGCACGCCACCCCGTCGGCCTTCTCGCCTCACGCTTCGTGCGTTACGGCAGCGGCATGCCTTCGAAGGTAGCAGTTGTGCAGTTCAGCCAGTGCACAAATGTTCAGATACTGGGCTGAACCGCAAGGTCCGCGCGCCACCCCGCCAGCCCCACTACCTCGCGCGTCAAGTCGTGGATGGACAGAGCGCTTCCGATTGAGCACTGGCGCAAATAGCAGGCCTCGCGATATTAATTATTGGTGGAAGGCACTTGCGGCTAACCACTCCTTGTCACCTAGAGCTCTACGATCATTTGATTCGTTTGCATCTTGTCTGTTTCAGTCGCATAAATTAATAACAAGGGCGGATCACGAAGAACCCCCCAGGAGCGCTGCTGCTGTTGTAACTCAAATGGCGCACAGGCATGGAGCCCGCAGGGGACCTTGAGCACTGCCCGCCGGCCTGCAGCAGAAGACCTCATGATGCGCAGGGCACCGCCGCAAGTGCAAGAGCGCTCACAGACGCACTCACCTTGGGCTGGTGACTGGTGAGCTGCATGGTCTGCTCCTGCGCAGCCGTTGTCGAGTTGAGCATTGAATATTTCCATGGTCGCGTGCTGCGCTCGTGCAGTTCAGCGAGTGTACAGGGTAGTACAATGGCGAACTGCCCTGGACTGGAAGCTGTCGTCGCGCTGCGGCCGCGCGCTCACCTTGAACTTGCGGGTGGCGACCCACACGGTCTCGCCCCTGCTGCGCAGCCGTTGCGCACTTCAACAAGCGCACAGGAGCTCAAGCGATTCACCGGCTTGGACCCGCAAGATCCAATGCATCCCGCCAGTGGCGCAACTCCTCTCACCTTGGGCTCACTGTAGCACAATGGTGTACTGCCCTGGACTGCAAGCGCTGCAGATGCGCTCACCTTGGGCTTGTGGACGGCGACTCACATGGTCTGCTCCTGCGCAACAGTCGTGCAGCTTAACGAGTGCAGAGTACTTCCAACGATGTGCTTGATCATACTGCGCGCTGCACTCATGCGGCACAGCGAGCATACAGTAGAAGTAATGTACTGCCTCGAACTACAAGCCGGTCGAGCTATGGACGCGCTCACCTTGGGCTTGTGAATGGCGACCCATGCGGTCTCCTCCCTGCTGCGCAGCGCGACCTTCTGGCCGTCCACGAGCAGGTCGTCCTTGCGCGGGTCCACGCGCGTGCCCAGCGAACTGACGATCTTGCCGTTCACCTGTGCCGCGCCATGAACGTAGGCATGTGCGAGAACGTTGGTTGTGGTTATAAGGCGATGCGTGACATGCCGCGTTTCGGCACCGCTGCGCAGTGGGCACCGTAAACATATGAAAATAGTGTATCGTAGATTGCAAGACGTTGAACTCGCGTGCTGAGCGAGCTTACGGTCTTGCCGTTCACCTGCCGCGCGTAATGCATGATCAGACAGGTACGTACGAGAACATCACGTCGCACGCCGGCTCCCAAGTAACATGACGCGTGTTGGCGCTTTACTGTTCGCCTGCCCGTGCAATGAGCGTGGCTAGGTACGAGAACGTCGGTTGTGTCACGCGCCGTTCCAAGTCGATGCATGACACTACCGGTGTTGGCGCTTTGTGCCGTTTGCCCTGCCCCCGCGCGATGAGCGTAGGTATGTACGAGACCGTTGGTTATGGTTCCAAATCGATGCATGACATGCCGCGTTTTGGCACTGCTGCTATTGCTGGCTGACGTGTGCTGCTGCCTAGCGCTTGCGCGCTGCGAACAACACTGCTGTTCGCATGCGCGGTCGTCAGGCAGTTCCACGACAACAAACGTGCACGCGCTGTCTCCGAGTGACGCACGGCTCGCCGCGCCAAAGACGTCGTCCTCCGCTCGATGCGCGGCGATTCGCATGGCGGTGCGCAGGGCGCCTCGTTGCGCGCACGTGCAGCCGTGCCAGCCATGCAAGACACGCGCACTGTGAGTGCGACCGACGCCTGACTTGTGGGATGAGAGCTTGGGTGCGGATGCATCGACGCGGCGGCGCGCCGGTGGGTGATGGTCCGCGTTGCCGCAAGTGAGTCGCAGAGGGTCAGCTCGCACCGGCGCCACTCCAGCGCGTATGCCGCACCTTACTTCAAGCGCAAGCGCGTGACTCACCCTGACGCGCCCATCCAGTATCATCTGCTCGCACTGGCGCCGCGAATCCACTCCAGCGCATACGCCAGCACCTTACCATTCGCTGGGGTTAGGATTAGGGTTGCAATTGTGATCTCCAGCTGCTTAGACTCTTTAGTACTTCAAGCGCAAGGGTGTGACTCACCCGGACCCGCCCGTCCAGTATCATCTGCTCGCACTGGCGCCTCGAGTCCACTCCTGCGTGCGCCAGCACCTTGTGCAGCCGCTCACTAGACCCCAATCTCAGCTGGTCCTTAGCGGCCCCCTGCTGCGCCGACCGCCCCTTGCTCCCCCCTCCCCCTCTGCCCCCACCCCCCTGCGCACCCGCAGCAGGCGGAAACATGGGTCACGGTCAAGACTAGCGTCGATAGGAACTGCGGTGAAGCACGAGGAAAGCGCGTGTCGTTGCTCGGCACGAGCGACAAGTCATTGTCCGGCCATGGTCCAGACTTTCAGCTTGATTTGATAAAAATCACTGTGGCTGGTCATATATCCATGTCGTGTGCACAACATAATTGCACAGCAAGTAACATCTACCGCTGTGCACAGGGTCTTCAAGTGCAATACCAGCGATACTGCCAGCAAATGCAATGTGCACTTCTGCCCACGTGCTGGTATGGTGCTGCTGCTCATGGCGTATGTGTGTGCGTATGCCAAACATGCTGGCAATCGATGGTCCAGTTGAAAACATCAATCAGACTATTGGTTCCAACAGAAGAATAAGATGATGGCACTGTTCAGAACTGCGGCGAGCGAGGGTGTTGCACCCAACGCTGCTGAACAACATCATCACCGTGAAGTTGAAGTGCATTTGTGGTGTGGCCTCAAATGCCGAACACTGCAATTCTATCAGCATGGATCGTGTATCTGCCATGCAAGTGAGCAACATCGGTAACACCATCATCACATCATGGCGCACCTTGCCGCCACCGCCGCCACGATTTCTGTAGTCAGTTTTGCCACTGCCCGGTCCCTGAGCACCCTTGCCGCCAGAGCTGAATCGCCCTCCAGGGCCGGAACTAGGCCCCTTCCACTGAGACAAAGCTGTTGTTCGTCGACCTGCGCCATTACCACGGCAGCCGCACCATCTGCTTTCACGGTTAACGAGTGTATTTCGTGTCGCTGGACCAGGGCCGAAGCAGTTCGACAACTGTAGCAGTGCCAGGGAGCCCAAGGACACTAGCGCCAGTCGTCGAGGCGGCATGATGATGGCAAAATTGAGTACACTCAGAAGCTGGAGAGCATGCAAGATCAACTTGATGTTGAGGTTGTGAAGTGTGGACAGAAAAACTTTCCGAAAGTCTTAACTTGCGGGCGTGTGAACGCTGTCGTGCCCCCTTCTCACTTGCAGTTACAACGGACACCGACACTCCAGCAGGCATGGCTCAGCCAGACCACGGACGATTTGATGTTGTCACCGACTAGGTTGTTGCTTAAATTGGCAGAGTCACAGGGGACTTGTGCCTGAGAGGCGAGATTAAGATCATGCAGGTATCTGCAGGGCGTAGCCAGGCTTTGCTAGCAGCGGGACCTCTCATCCCTACAGCACCCGTGCCGCTGCCACTGGCAGCACCGGAGCATACCAAGCCACGGGCGCCAGTGCCGTGGCCAAGGAGGGTGCAGTGCTCGCTGCCCTGATATGGATGCGGGCGCGTGCGCTATCGCACTGTCGACGTTGCTTGCGACTGGACGACGGCGCGCTCATCGTCATCACCAACGACGTGGTTGCTAAGGATGGTGTGAACCACAGCAGCTGCCCCGCGTGCAGTGCATGGCACGCTGGACGAGCGGCATGTCATGGTCGACGAAGGACCTGGCAAAGATGTTCCGCTTCATGGGCAGCAAGGCGCTGGGTCACCCTGGGCAGCGCAGCAGCGAGCCGCTGCACGACGGCGCGACGGTGCGGCGATCGCTGCCTCCGGCGGCACTGTCATGCAGCGGCTCGCTTGCGTCTGACAAATTATAACTTCTTCGACGGATTAATCTTTAACTGTAAAATGCTGCAAATTCAGCTTGCACGTGGGGCAGCGCGCTTGTGGCTAGATTCTTCACTGCCGCCAGCCAGCGTTGGCAATGATAATCAGCATCCCGTCGTCCCAGTTATAGGCGACATTGATGGCCGCGGCGGCACATATTCTGAGCAGCTGAACATTGCGCAACTGCACTCTGCTTGGCATCAACGCCGGTGCCCTTCGCCCGAAGTGCTTCTTGATACTTACCCCCACCAGCTATATGGCAGTCGGCGCAAGACCCGCGACTTGACTACCACGACAGCGTGCAGTGATGCATGCCGCATGCGTTGAGAACTACCTGACATATTTGTTGTGCAGCTGTGCATGTTGCACGGTGTATGCAGTGACACCCAAAGCGCAGCTCCACCCTGCACATGATGGCTGCAGAAGTCAAGTCCTGGAAACTAAAGTTGAGTGATAGTAAGGCTTCAGGATGGTATAGTTAGCTTCGTTGTAAAATCGATTTTACAACGAAGCCAACTATACCATACATACCCCACCCCCCGGTTTCTGGCCCGCTCCCCCCAGTTTCTGGACTGGGTTGAAGTTCAGAACTTCAAATCTGCCAAGCCCTAGGTCTAGGGTTGGAGGAGAAACTGTCGTACAATATACCCCCATACATACCCTGCCCCCGTCGTGACACAACGTTTTTTCGCCCCCCTTGTCCAACCCTAACCCTAGGGCCAGCTGAGAAACTGAATGCACTTCATACCCATACATACCCTGCCCCCATTGCGACACAACGTTTTCTTCGCCCCCCGTGCCAAACCCTAACCCTAGGGTCAGTTGAGGAACCTGATGGTGGGTACATACCCCGCCGAATCTGCTGATGCTCAGCGGCAGCAGAATCGATGATGCTCAACTGTGTCGATTGTGGGATTCCATTTCTAGTTTCCCCCAACCGGCGTACCGTACCATTCGCGAATGGTACGGTACAGCTCGACCACGGCACACCGGCCGCGCAGAAATATTCATCAAAGTCAAATTTTCAGTTCAATGATGAAAGTGGGATTCCATTTCCAGTTTCCCCCAACCGGCGTACCGTACCATTCGCGAATGGTACGGTACAGCTGGACCATGGCACACCGGCCAGGCCAAATTATTCATCAAAGTCAAATTTTCAGTTTAATGATGAAAGTGGGATTCCATTTCCAGTTTCCCCCAACCGGCGTACCGTACCATTCGCGAATGGTACGGTACAGCTGGACCATGGCACACCGGCCGCGCAGAAATATTCATCAAAGTCAAATTTTCAGTTAAATGATGAAAGTGGGATTTCCATTTCAGTTTCCCCTAATCAACTTGTACTTTTTATTAATTCTCGCTCAGGGCGCGAAAAAGCCCAGATGATTGGCATCTAGCTGTAAGGAATCTACATGTCGTATGACAGTCTGAAAGTGTCGCAACGACAACCACTCAAACGCCGCCGCCGCCGCCAAATGGCATCTCGGGGTCCTCCCCTACGTCCTCCTCCATGTGCCCCCCCCCCCTGGATTCTGCCATGTGTGTCATGACACGGCCAGAGTACGCCATGTGGAGCGCTGCCGACAGTGCCGAGCGTAAGCGCGCCAGGGCGATGCCCTTGAGAGCTTTAGGGCGCGCTCCTCCGGGCACTGACATCCTGCTGGCATACTCCGTCGCCACAGCCTCCAGCAGCTTCCGCCCCTGCTCCCCGATGCTGCCAAATGACCCTATTGCCAAAGTGGCAAGTTTGTAGCAATTCTGATCATAATGACCAGAATAGTGGGTAGTCTTGGCGGCCTCTTGGTCGCGGCAGCATCGCTCGGGGTCTGCTGCAGTCTTCGCCGCCAACTTGTACTTTTTATTAATTCTCGCTCAGGGCGCGAAAAAGCCCAGATGATTGGCATCTAGCTGTAAGGAATCTACATGTCGTATGACAGTCTGAAAGTGTCGCAACGACAACCACTCAAACGCCGCCGCCGCCGCCAAATGGCATCTCGGGGTCCTCCCCTACGTCCTCCTCCATGTGCCCCCCCCCCCTGGATTCTGCCATGTGTGTCATGACACGGCCAGAGTACGCCATGTGGAGCGCTGCCGACAGTGCCGAGCGTAAGCGCGCCAGGGCGATGCCCTTGAGAGCTTTAGGGCGCGCTCCTCCGGGCACTGACATCCTGCTGGCATACTCCGTCGCCACAGCCTCCAGCAGCTTCCGCCCCTGCTGCCCGATGCTGCCAAATGACCCTATTGCCAAAGTGGCAAGTTTGTAGCAATTCTGATCATAATGACCAGAATAGTGGGTAGTCTTGGCGGCCTCTTGGTCGCGGCAGCATCGCTTGGGGTCTGCTGCAGTCTTCGCCGCGCGCGACGCCACCTGTGCCTCGAAGCAGGTAACGTCCACCATGAGCGGTAGGTGGCGTGTCGCCGGCGGGTCGTCGTAGCCGGTAACCGGGAAGGCGTCGGCAGGCAGCACGATGTCCATCCTGCGACTCCCCGGCGGCCCGGCGGACCCCAGAAACGACGTGTAGTCCTCGTCCACCAGTCCCGTTTTGAGGTATTGCCGCAGGATGCGCTGCGTGGCCCTCTTGACGCTATTGTGGACGATGGTGTCGTGCGCCTTGACGCATGGCGCTTGACACAGCCGTGCATGCAGGGTGCCGCCCGGCGACTTCCCGCACAGCTTGCAGCCTGCCGTCTGCTCCTCTACTCCGATGGCGCGTTTGACGGCCAGCTGCCAGGATAGGCCATCGAACGAAGCCGTTGTGGAGTACATGGGCTCGTTGAGGAATGCCATGCCGATCGAGTGCATGTGGCGCTGCGACCGGAATCGAGCGAGTGCTTGCGTGCGTTGCGTGCCCTGCGGCAGCTGTTGCAGGTCCGCCTCCACCTTATCTGCAAGCTCGGTAGCGACGGCATCTGCAAGCGCACTCTGATTGGGGCGCTTCAGGCTACACTGCAACTGCAGAGCTGTACCGTACCATTCACGAATGGTACGGTACGCCGGTTGAGGGAATCCAGCTTAAGTTTCCCCCAACCGGCGTGCCGCACCAGTGTACCACTGTTCAAACGTCGCATTTGCAAAGTGTTACACCGCGGGGCCGCGCCTCCTCACGGCGAAATCAGAAGTGTTACAGATCGTGCAAACGTTCTCACGCGCGTGGAAAATCGCCCTGCCTTGGCCCTGTAACACTTGTAACACTTGTAACACTTTTTTTGAATAAAAACTTTTTTAAAATACAACCTGACCCCAGGTCAAAAAAGGAGAGGTTAGGTGTAAAAAAAATCAGAATCCCCCCCCACGCGGCAAAAGTGTTACAGACGAAAAAACATTGCCGATTGACGCCGTTCAAGGATGGCGAGAGTGCACTCTCGGGCACACGAGTTTGTAACAAAACGAAAATGAAAAGTGTTACAGGGCTAAAGCAGCGTCAAAAACTGGACCAAAAATAAAAAGTGTTGCACACGCCTGTGGACCCAATTGTGTTCAATTTGTATTATACGTTAACGCCGTAGCTTATGACCATGATGATTCACTTTCACAACATGTGTGCAAACTGGTTGAAGCCGGCGAAGAAGGCGGTGGCACGGACAGTCACCAAAGTTGTCGATCCAGTGGCAGAGAGGCGCAAGAAGATTGAGAAAGAGCGGAAACAGCGCGCGGCCGACAAACGCTCGGGCACTGTACGAGACAAGGCGAGGTGGAAGCCACCTGATGAGCTCAGGCCATTCGCTACAGACGAATTCACGCGCAAGGCCTACGACCTAATGTATGGATACTACGACTGGTCGTAAAGAGGCCGAATAATAAATTCAGTCACTTAATTCTACTTCTACTTTACGCTTTACAGCCTTCTTTCTTGGCCTTTTCTGTGCCCTGATGCGCTCTTCCTCTTCTTCCTTCGCCTTCTCTTCCAATATTTTGAGCAGTTGTGACACTACGTTTTCGAAGCTGATCTCGCCACAAAAAGGACGCAAATTCACAATCACATTGTGTCTCGAAAATGCCTTTACAATCTGCCACAATTCTGGAGCCTCTGCACCCTGTTTCTCTGCAAAATGCTTGAAATCATTAATCATCATGTCGAAATCGGCACCATGCGAGTCAGGAATGACACTATACACACACTTCGATTTGATAAACGCAGCTACAAGATCGTCCATGTTTGACCAGATTCAACAATTTTATTTCACGCTCAGATTGGTCGGATCTTCTGTGATCGAGACCGATCCCATGTTTGTCGAAACGAGAAAGTTGGCCAACATTACACTTGTAAACACGTTGGCAGAATTCTCCCAGACGTTCGACGTGACACTTTTGTTCGATACTTCGACCCCCAGTGTAGTCTGATTCAGAACACCAGCCTGAGTTTTGAGGTACAGTGACTGCAGTAGACCGTACAGGAGCCGTTCTGCCGCATCTCCAGTGCCAATTGGTAGGCTTCCGAGTACAGTATTGATGGCAGATACGGGGATGACATATGTCGGGCCAGCGATCGAAACGGTCCCAGAAATGGCATCTGAAGCACCGGGTAGAAACGAACTGATCAGCATTTGCACTTGTACTCGATTTTATTAGTGATTGACGACGGTATCGGGGCCAGTGAGATACGCGGTAGACGTGCCCATGTCAAACGTCAGCAATGCATTTAACAGAGTTCGCCTTCCAAACGTCGACGCAGGTGTCTCCCACACGCCCGTCTGTATCGATGTCGATGCCACCTCACAGCCGAGCACGGGCTGCGACATCGTGCCTGCCGTCTGTTTCTCTACCATCACGGTCACGAGCGCATGCATTAAACGTTCAAAACTATCCGTTGCTGTCCCGTCTGGCGTTAGCACGGCGTTCAGCGCGGCCCACGATATGCTAAAAGTGCCTGCCGAGTACGTGCAGCCCGGTATTGCCGTCGCGATGAGCATATTTGACAATACATTGTTATATTTTTCAACTAAAGTGGCTGATGCGTACTTGGTTGACCGTGCCATTTACGCTCAGGCCTGACGTAGGCGCCACGTTAAATGCAAGATTGTAGTTGGTAGTCCCCGCAGAGGTGGGGATCACAGCAGAGACTGTCAGCGTCGTGTACCCGCCATAAGAGCTGGGCCCGTACGTGTTGGTCGCGCAAATGACATATGTATTTGCATTACGCTTCGTCTGCCAATTAAATGTCACGCCGGACGAGCCGAGAGTGACGCCTCCAGACGGAAGGTAATTGACATCAGCTTCGATCAGAATCGACGAACCGAGCGCTGTAAAAGGGTATGACAAAAGATCGAATCTCGTAGACGAAGTCACTCCTACGAATGTCTGCGTATGCTTTTGGATTTTCGTTTTGTTACAAACTCGTGTGCCCGAGAGTGCACTCTCGCCCTCCTTGAACGGCGTCAATCGGCAATGTTTTTTCGTCTGTAACACTTTTGCCGCGTGGGGGGGGGATTCTGTTTTTTTTTAACACCTAACCTCTCCTTTTTTGACCTGGGGTCAGGTTGTATTTTGAAAAGAGTTTTTATTCAAAAAAGTGTTACAAGTGTTACAAGTGTTACAGGGCCAAGGCAGGGCGATTTTCCACGCGCGTGAGAACGTTTGCACGATCTGTAACACTTTTGATTTCGCCGTGAGGAGGCGCGGCCCTGCGGTGTAACACTTTGCAAATGTTTGACAATGGTACTTTGTCATGAAAGATCACACACGACATCGTGACGAGTACGAGTACGAGTCGCCTGAACTTCAAAGATTGTGAAAAAACTTCAAAGGTTTGCGCTGTGTAGCAGTACAGTGAGTAAAGCACTGAGTGCATTGGCGTCAACAGAAACGGCGAAACCGCCATGTCGTTGTTCGCGCAGCGGCCCCTGGACGGCGGGGTGGGCAGCCGGCCATCGACTCTGCCGCCGTCTAACACCAACGGCGATCTAGGAGCAGCAGCAGCCATGGACCTGGACAACCTGCTGGTGCAGAGCAGCCTGCTGGCGGCGCAGATTGACAGGCCTGAAGGCATTCCGCTGCTGAACAGGAGCGTCTTTGAAATCGTAAGTCCGCGCTTGCAAAACCGCAGTCGCCAACAGGTTGCTTTGCTTCAGATCTTCAAATGCTAGCCGAGTGACAAACAATTTGGATCTTCGGATGCTGGATATGTTTGCGAGCAGCAGGCATGTAGGGAACCCAGTACTGTGGAGCTTGCAGCTGTTATCAGATCATTGCTCGATGTTGTTGCTGGCTGAAGGCATGCTTCGCCTAGCCGCGGCACCATGAATTCAGGCTCCGCAGGCCAGATGCCATGCTCGGCTGTGCCCTGAATGAGGCTCAACGATAGTTATTAATTGCTGTAGTCCAGCTTCACCAGAGACTCTGCTGCTACTGATGTCATTGCGGTACTTATTATCGACTGGAGTATCTATAGGCGTTGATCCCAAGCTGAGTGCAGCGATCATACGTTGTGTGCTTGAGCGAAGGTGCGCTGGTGCTAATACCTGGTGCGCCACATGCAGACGCACGTCTTGCGCTGCATAACTTCAACTCCTAGTGCGCCTGCAGGCATCGGTCCACCAGCGATGATGTCAGATGTGCATTTGCTGCAACGACGCAGCGGAGAGCGCACTTGGGTGACGCATTATGCGCATGCATGTGCACACCGTCTGGCGCACGCAACAAACTTCACTATAAAGCACACTATTACGATCTTGTGCACTATTACGATCTTGGCATGTATGTGCTGATGTAGACAGTGTCCGCGCCACTGCGCGCGACAACACTCTTCACAACCACACGTGCGCTATGTATACACATATATGTAGTGATGCAGATAATGTGCCTTGCCGCGCGTATGGCGGATGCGGAGCAGCGGGCGGCAACCATCCTATGTTCCAAAAACGCTCACACACAAAGTGCACATACTGCGGAAGTCATATATGTACACGCATGTACACTTGCAGCAGGATCTGTTTGATAAAGAAAGTGAATGCTGTGCGCATGACGGACGCGCAGCAGCATGCGAGACGCATCCAATTAGCATCGTATGTACATACATCAAGCATCATACACTCCCCGGCGAGTCCATAGACTGGCCAAAGCGCGCGCAGAAAGCGATACATTCAATGCGCACACACTTGTGTTGAATGATGACTGCTTACTGCAGGAGGAGGATGCCACGCGCATGGTGGACGCGGAGCAGCGCGCGGGAGTCATTCCGCTCAAACTGTACACACATTATATAAATATCTACTCTTCAGTTGCGCTTTGATGTGTATATATCAACACACATGTGTTTTATTACGTCCGCTTGCTGCAGGAGGAAGACGCTACGCGCATGGCGGACGCGGAGCAGCGCGCAGGCGTAGATGAGTCGGCGGGGTACCGCATGCTGGCGCAGGGGGGCTTTGACGCGCAGGCGACGGGCAGCGATCTGGATCACGTGCAGGCGCAGGTATGTATGTAGCAGTACGTGCTGTTCTTAGGGTATGTAGGTAGGCCGCTCCTAAGGTCTTTAGGTAGGTCACTGCAGGTACAGGCATGTAGGTAGGTCGCTGCTCTTAGGGTATGCACCTCATGAGGTACGATTCTCAGGCGCAACTAGGCTTGAAAAGCCTAGGTCTTAGCCGCTGGGGCGTAAAGCAGGAGAATGTATGACTTTCGCAACTACCCCTGATGGGACGAACCAGGCAGCGATAGCCGGCGCGCTCCTGGGTATAGGCCTGAATGAGGACAGAACTAAGATACGCGATTGGCGAGCTCGCGCCATCGCCTGTGGCCAGAGCGACCTTAAGGACTATCGGCTTTCTTTCGGGTTGTAGGCTGCTGCTGCTCTCAGGGCGCGTGGGTAGATTGCTGATGATGGGGCTTGTACACGTTGGCCGGGAATTGCATCCACTGCAATGCCCAAGCTGTGATCAAACTGCAACTGGCAGTTGGCACTGGTACCGGCGCGCGGGGCGTGCTCGCTTGCCAGCACAGCCGCCACAGCGTGTAATCGTTGCCAAATGTTGGCACCTGCGTGTCTGTGCTGCTGAGCTTGACAGTCTTGGAATGAAGGAATTCTTGTAGACAAGCGGTACACTTTGATTTGTGTGCGTAGGGCCTGTGCAGCTGGCGTGACGGTGCCATGTGTCTGCAGGCCGCCGCTGCTTGCAGACCAGCCGCGCCAAAGTTATTGTGTAACTGCTGCAACGTAACATTGAACGTCAATTGTGACCGTCCACACGCGCGCGGGCGAGGGCATGCGAGGAGCGGCTGGAGCCCCTTCGTGCGCAAAGTACACATGTGACTTGTAACCGCCGCCGCGCAAATGTGAACCTCACCTGTGAGCTTGCGCCCGTGCGCAGGCGCTCCAGAAGCGGCCAGAGCCCCTTTGCGCAAAATTTCAAACATTTTGTAACCGCTGCCTCATGCGAACTGCAACTGTGATTTGCGCCCATGCGCAGGCGCGCGAGGAGCGGCCAGAGCCCTTGGTGCAAAAAAATACATGTACTTCGGAGTAGTTCTAACCGCCGCCATATTCATACCTCAACTTTGGACTTGACCTTGCATGCAGTCGCGTGAGGAGCGGCCAGAGCCCTTCCGTGCAAAAATATACATGTACTTCGAAGTCCTTCTAACCAGCCGCCAAATTCAAACTTCAACTATGAACTTGGCCTTGCGTGCAGGCGCGCGAGGAGCGGCAGGAGCCCCTGGGGGACACGGACGTGCGCGGGTACCTGGAGCACCAGCAGCACCTTATTGCCATGTCGGCGGTCGACGACGCCATTGTGAGTGCTGAGCCGCTGCACCCGAACGATGTAAATATGAAAGTTCAAGTAGTTGTAATAGCTCGGAGTGGTACAGGCAAGATATCTTCATGCTTCAACTTTCACGAAAACGTCTAAAATTGTGACTTGTTTTTCAAAACCAAGTGTTGGCAACGACAACCAATGTATCGGAAAGCGAAGTATGGATGAACCATCATGCGCAGTAGATGCGTTGCCGCAGCGTTATCAGGGCCAGCGGGTGCATGCGAACATCTCAACGGGGGCGTTGAGTCACTCTTACAGCGCCGACGCGAGAGCACCCGACGCGCACGCATGCTTCTCTCGGCAAGTTGGGGCGCTGTACTCAGCAGACGACCATGCACCGCAGCACATGCTGCCCTCGTGAGAGCGCCGCCGTTGGCTCCTGGCATCTTGCGCTCGTTCATCTTTCGCGGCGCTGCGGCAGCAGTTTGTTCGCAGACTGCAGCGCACAGCAGCCCACGCTGCCATGCGGCGGCAGCGCTGCAAATTCAAGGCTGCGGCACGCAGCTGCCTTGCGGCGGCAGCACGGCAGCACCGCCCCACACAGCTGCAATCTGAATTCAACGCTGCGCCGCGTGCTGCGCTCGCTCGCTCCGGGTGCTGTCAGGGCGCGGCCCAGGACGCAGCCAACCGCCGCATGCAGGCGTACGAGAGGGAGGCGTGGCGCAAGGTCAGTGCTCAACAACAAGCTGATAAGACAGGCCTCAAGCAGTGAAGTCTTTGCGAAGAGTCTGTGGGATGCAGCAGCATGTGCATCACACTCCTTGCTCCGACCACTTCCGCCTCCCATGCCTGCGCAACAACAGTACATCATTGCCATGCCGTTTGTTCACGCTTGAGGAATTTGTGCCACGCTGCCTGCCGTTCCCTTTCATAGCAACAAGGGCTGGCGGGGTCAGTTAGATTTGCTGTGTGTTTGCACCTGAGCGCTATGACACCGAGCGCACGCGTATGCTGGGGCTGGACTGACAGCGGTTGGCAAACGTCAAGTCGCGGCCGCGATCTGCGGCGCAATGTCAGTGCTCGGCATCTTTGTGGTGATGGGGGCGGGTGTCGGGGTTTGCTGTGCTTTGGCGGCGCGAGTGCCGCATCACAAGATGCGCATGCGCAGCCCACTCCCCCTTTGCGGATCTGCAGTAGTCAGCCAGTGTAGCTTTTGCAGCCAGGGGTCACCACCTGCCATTTTGTTTCCCAATCGGCAAAAACAGACACTTCAACTGCTGCCTCACCTCAGTCGCTCTGCAGCGCGGCCACAGACCGCATGCGTCCTGTCGCGGAGCGCGGGGCGGTTTGTACGTCAACTTCAATGTTGATGTTGCAGCTAATTACCCCCCCCCTCCCCCACACACACACACACACATATACCTACCCAAGGAGAAGGCGGCCCTGATGCGCGGCCTTACGGGCCAGGAGCTGGTGGTTCAAACGCCGCAGCGGCGGCCGGGACAGGATGGGGGCGGACAGGTGATTCAGACTCTGTGACTCAGACTCTGGCGCGCTTGCACACGTGCTCCTCTCCGCAGAATCGTGCTTTGTTGCGCAGCAAGTTGAAGTTGAAATGGCCATCGTGCGTGGCTTCCTGTGACGCAGCCCTCTTTCTGTGCGCAGGCAGTGCATTTGCGGCCCTGTGGATGGGGGCGGACTGGTGACTCAGAATTCATGGTGTAGGCTCTGCTATATAACATGCGCTTTTGTAGTACTGCAATGCAGTCCACAAGGGGCGTTATTGCGTGCAGTAGCGGCGAAGCGGGAGTGCCCGCAGCACACTGTGATTGCCCTCGCAAGTTACAGGAAGACAGCGGAAGGCATTACCCTCGCCCTCTCATTTACTGACAGCCTGCAGATGTGGACGTGCTGACTGCGGCATGCCTCAGCTGATATCTGCCGCACGGTCTGCGTTTGTACGCACCGTGTGATTCGAAGTACTCGTGGCTTCAACTTGAATCGAGCCAGCAAACCCGCGCCCTTGGTATCAGCACACCTCTTCACGTCCACGCCATAAACGGAGTTGCCCCCACCCAATGGGCCGCCGCGCCACGTCAGTGCTCACAGGCTCTTAACACACAAAGGCCACTGTGCACGCACTCGGGGAGCTGACGCCCTTGGAAGTAGGCCCCATCAGATCCTCACCGCTAACTTCAAGAAGTACTTGAAGTATCCGTTTTGTGTCCCGTCTGATGAGTCGGCACCGCCGCATCAGCGCAACATCTTTCACTCCCACATAGATTATGCTGTCAGGCGCGCATGCGTCTCTCTCACGCTGCCGCGCCGTGTGCGCTCGCGCGCGCTCTCCGCACACCAGATCCGCGCCGCCAACGGCGACGCCGCGCCTCAGCTGACGGGCAGGGCCACGCCGCTGCTGGCGTCGCTGCGCGCCGACAGAGGCCGCAGCGGTGCAAGCCTGGCCGGCGGCGGCGGCGTGTTTGCCGGGGGACGCAGCCAGCTGACGCGGCAGGTACGTGTGTATTTTGTGCATTTGAGGTGGTGTATACTTCGATGCACTCCAGCGCAGCGAGTAATTGTGCACGAAAGGCGCTGCTGGCGTCGCTGCGCGCTGACAGAGGCCGCGGCGGCGGCGGCGGCGCGAGCCTCGCGGGCGGCGGCGGCGTGTTTGCCGGGGGCCGCAGCCAGCTGACACGGCAGGTACGTATGTATCGTCATTGTTCTGTGCGCTTGAAGTTGTCTACTTCAAGGCACGCCAGCGCAACTGACCAACAAGTGTATGAAAGGTGCTGCGGGCGTTGCTCGGCGCCGACGAAGGCCGTGGCGGCGTGGGCGCGCTTGCCGGGGGACGCAGCCAGCTGGCGCGGCGGATACGTATGTATTCTTTACAAGGCACTGCACTTGTAGTCGTAGCCTTCAGCAGCGGATGGAGCGTAGACGTGCACGAATGGTGCTGCTGGCGTCACTCCGCGCCGCCAGAGGCGGCTGCTGCGCCTGACCCTAAGAACGCAGCAGCCACACTCAAACTTTAAATCCCAGCCCTGTCTCGTGCCGCCGCCGCTGCTCGCTGCCGCAGATGCTCGTGCACGCCAAGGCGGTGCGCGCGCTGAACGAGGCGGACGCGAGCGGCGCCACGCTGGCAGCGCTCGGCGGCAGCGCCGGCGAGCGGTAAGTACACACAAATTCCTTTACAGTGATATGGATACTTGAGCCCGCGGGCGATTTATTTTCTTTCGTTTAAAATTGTATTTGTGGTTGCACCATGCATCTTCTCACAACTCATATTTTCAACAAAATGCATCAAGCATTGTTGATGAACGCTGGCAGCGCTCAGCGGCAGCTCCGGCGAGCTGTAAGCGCCCCCCCCCCCCCCCCCCCTCCCCCCCTCCTTAACACACACAAACTCTTTTTTAAAAGCGTTTTTGTGAATATATCTCTGCTTGCACCATGCATCTTCTCACAACTTTTCACTTGTAAATCAATAAACATCAAATGTCAATCATCATTAATGAAGGGCTCGTCACGCTCAGCGCCAGCTCCGGCGAGCGGTAAGTTCCCCTCTGTTATAAAGCTGATAAACGAATCCCGTGCCGTTATAAATCCCGTGCCGTTATATGGATAGTTGAGCCGTGCTCACAAAATGCCGGCAGCTCCGGCGAGCGGTAAAAGCCCTTATCACACACACAAATTCCTTCACAGTGATGTGGATAATTGAACACACGGGGCGAGTTGATGTAGCTGTGCTCGCACCATGCATCTCATCACAACTCATAATCAATTCCAAATTTTATCAAGCATTGTTGATGAACGCTGGCAGCGCTCAACGGCAGCTCCAGCGATGTGTCAGTGCCCCCCTTGTCACAAGCGCGAATCCTGTATTTACAGTGATGTGAAAAATCAAGCGCGATTTTGTCCGTGAATCGTTGTACTTGCACCATGCATCTCCTCACAACTCACATCAATGTATCAAGCATTGTCAACGAAGGGCTCATCGCCTGCCAGGGTGAACCTCTTCCTCATCCTCGTCGACCACATGTGACGTGTGGCGGCGCTGTAGGGTTAAGGTTAGGGTTAGAGTAAGTGACTAGGCACGCTGTACCGCATGTATGCGCCGTAGACTATGTAGGCTTGGACCGCTCCCAGCGCCGGGCAAGGCTCTCGCACCATGAAATGGACTTGGTACAGAAATGACATCTTTTCTTTCTTTCTCCTTCAGTCATTTTAAATCACCCCCCCCCCCATCCCGTTTCTTGCTCGCTCGTATTGCGCAGGAGGTTTGCGGTGCTGAAGGTGTTTGAAGCGGCCGCAGCGGAGCTGGTGCCGCCAAACGCGGTGTCGGGCCCGTCCGTCGCGTACCGGCGCCTGTGGGAGCTGCTGCGCACCATGCTCGAGGTACGTAGGTATCCAATTCTACACGTGCAGGGGCTATGCACGTGTCCCTTACACACAGGGAATGTGGGTATTGTACGCATCCCTTGCAGACAGGAAATGTAGGTATTGCCTGCGCACAACGCGGTGTCGGGCCCGTCCGTCGCGTACAGGCGCCTGTGGGAGCTGCTGCGCGCCATGCTCGAGGTACGTAGGTATCCTACACGCACAGGGGGTAAGTACGTATCCCTTGCATGCAGGGCATGTAGGTATCGCTCGCAGCCACTGCGGTGTCGGGCCTGTCTGTCGCGTACAGGCGCCTGTGGGAGCTGCTGCGGACCATGCTCGAGGTACGTAGGTAGCCTATGCGCACAGATTTTCCACATAGTTCAAGATTTTTGTCAATAAATCGTTCGCATACAGGGCACGTAGGTGTTGCGTGCGCACGGCGCGGTGCTGTGCCAGTACGTTACGTACCGGCGACTGTGAGGGCTGCTGCGGACCACGCTCGAGGTACGTAGGTACCCCACACGCACAGGGGGTATTTATGTATGCATCCCTCACGCGCAGGGCATGTAGGCATCGCTTGTGCATGTCGCGGTGTCGTGCCCGGCCGTTGTATACAGGTGCCTGTGGTAGCCGCTGCAGATCATGCTCGAGGTGCGGAGGTATCCTACATGCACAAATTGACCACTTTTTCATACTTCTAATAAATTCATTTAGGGCATGTAGGTATCGCTTGCGAGGTACGTAGGTATCCTACGAGCACAGAGGGCATGTACGTATCCCTTGCTCGCACGGCATGTGGGTATCGCCGTGCCCGTCCGCTGCGTTACGGCGCGGCTCTCTGAGCTGCTGCGGACCATGCTCGAGGTGCGTAGGTAGCCCATGCGCACAAGGTATGTACGTATACTTTGCAAAGGACGCGCGGTAGGCAGGCATTGCTTGCGCGCGCAGCCACGGTCGCGCGCGCGTCTTTCGCGCATAGACCCCCCCGTGGGAGCACACGCGTGTGTCGTCAGGTCCATGCCGTGCGCGCGCGGCGACAGTGGTAATCTTGAAACATTGTTGAAGAGATGAAAAGCGTGCTTAAGACCGCGCTTGACAGCTCGCTGCCCTCCACAGTTGCGGCCGCGTGACATTGGCACGACCGACTCGTCGTCTCTGACCCTAGCCCTAACCCTAACCTAACCTTATCCCTACCACGGCATTCAAGAAGGCGTCATGAGAGCTGGTTGTCGGAGAGCATCAGCAAGACTGCCTGTGGCCGTCACGCCTGTGCAGTTAGAAATAGGATTAGGGTTAGGGTTAGCGCAGCGCTCGAACCGCTGCGCCTCCGCCGCCGCCCGCCGCCCGCCCCCCCCAGCATGGCATTGCGGACGCGAATAAACATCATTGTCTGTCATCATGCGGGCTTCAAGAATGGCGTACTGCACCGGAGATTTTGTGTGCTCGACATGCGTATATGCTATACACCAGCACACGCATACCTACATACCGCCGCCGCTAGCAACCTGCCCCCGCGGCCGGCGCTGCGGACACAGGCAAGCACAAACATGCGCACTTTGCGGTGTATACCATACTGAGGTATATACACCCTATATGTGAAGCAGTATCTACTACACTGAGGGATATTCACTGTACATGTATACTTTTTTTTTCACGTAGAAGTATACAGTATGTACAGCATTTACATGAGTATGCATGTGCCGCCGCCGCTCGCAGCCCACCCCCGCGGACAGCGCGGCTGACAACGACGCACATACATGCTCATACTATACAAGAGAATATTACACTGAGATATATAACGATTATTCATAGAAGGCACTTGCGGCTAACCATCCCTTGTCACCTAGAGCTCTACGATCTTTTGATTCGTTTTACATATATACATGGTAAGTTTTTACAGCATACTTGAAGTATACAGTATTTACAGCACACGTATGCACGTGCCGCCGGCCGCTGCTCGCAGCCCACCCCCGCGGACAGCGCCGCGGATAAGGACGAGGACCGGTGGCGCCGCGGCGCGCTGCGGTACCTGGAGGAGGTCTACTACGCCGTACTCAACGACCGCGTCAACAAGGCGGTGCAGCGCGGCGAGCTGGAGATGGCGCGCGGTGAGCGATTTTGTTTTTATCCTCACTTGCAATAATAATTGTTGAAGATTTTCTGGCTTTTTCGACAGGTTTAACAACTTTCCCTTGTTTTTGGTCTGTGATTCCAGTGATTCAGGTCGTCCAGCCTCGTGCGCGCTGAGCGCTGTGCATGTGTGTATACCTACCCTATAGAAGACCCTGCCGCATGTAGGCAGTTCAGCGCGCGGGCTGGAGACGGCGTAGGCCGAGCGGTCGCGCACGCGCTGAGCGCTGTGCATGTGCTCATACCTACCTACCTGACAGAGCGAGCCGCCTGCATGGTAGACGCTGGGGGCGTGGCTTGCTGGAGCTTGCCCTGCTGATCCGATGCTCATCAAATTGGGTGTGTAGGCTGCACGTGCGTCTTCAAAAGCTAAGGTTAGGGTTAGGGTAACCTGATCTCCCACTGCACGCCTACGGCGAAGAATGCTGTCTCAACTCACGCCTGTGCCGCCGCCACCTCCGTGAATGCCACACGCGCGCTGCGCGGCGGCGCAACACAGTTCGTTGACACCGTTTCGGCATTGACAGTCCGCGCCATCACTGAATGAGCGCCAAGACGAGCGCCAGACCTGACCGAAGATATTATTAATTCGCAAGTGTGGTTTTATGGCGTTCCGCTGCGCTGCCAGCCGCGCACGACGCCGGCGCGACGACGCTGCGCAGAATTTCATATTCACAAGCTTTGGTGCATGTTTCGGACATGTGTACTCACATGTTTTGATTCACCATGTTCCGCTGCGCGAGGTCGCCAGTGCGACGAGCCTGCGCGGCCGCGTGACGTGGAGGCGGCGGCGGCGCGTTGAACATACGCACATGCCACAGTTTGCGTACAATGCAAGTATGCATACATGCAGGCGGCGCGACACCCCGTGTCGAACCGCCAGCCACGCATGGCGTCGGCGCGGCGAGCCTGCGCGAATATTTTCAACTCACAAGTTTGATTCATGTTCCGGAAATATATAGAAATATTCACAAGCCACAAGGTCTGTGCACGGTGATCCGCCGCGCCGCCGGCCGCCAATGACGCCGGCGCGACGAGCCTGCGCGGGCATGTGGAGGTGGCGGCGGAGCTGGACGAGCTGCGCGCACATACACACATGCTCAAGTATGCATATGCATGCAGGCGGCGCTGCGCGGCGCCCCGCGTCGTCTCCCCTCCCCCCCCACGCGTAACATGGACAACTTTTGCCGACTCATTCATTGTCTGCCAGCCGCGAATGACGCCGGCGCGGCGAGCCTGCGCGGGCGCGTGGAGGCGGCGGCGGAGCTGGACGAGCATACCCACCTGTAACAGTTTGCGTATAATGCAAGTATACATGCATGCAGGCGGCGCGACGCCCCGCGCCCTTTCCCTCCCCCCACACCCAACATCGACCATCTCTGCCGTAAATCACTCACTCGCTCATGGTCCGCTGCGCCGGCGTCGTTCGCCGCCCGCCGCAAACGACCGCCGTGCACGGAGGCATGCACTCACAGTGTTGATTCTTGATGCTCCGCTGCGCCCTCAGCCGCGAGCGACGCCGGCGCAACGAGCCTGCGCGGGCGCGTGGAGGCGGCGGCGGAGCTGGACGAGCTGCGCGGCCACGTGAGCGGCGCGGCGGCGGCGCCCAAGCTCGCGGGGCGCGCGCCGCTGTGGCCCGCCGTGTACCAGTGCCTGCGCTGCGGGTCTCCCGCGCTGGTGCGTCCCTCGGCGGCAGCAACCGATTGTCTCTATTGGGAGAGTCGCAGCATGTGCGCGCGTGCGCTGCCGCGGCCGGCAGCGCGCCAGCGCCTCCGCAGCAGCAGCGCTCGGCAGCATGCGCCGCGCCCCCCCCCTGCGCCAAGAAGACCCTCAGCCGCAGCAGCAGCGAGATAATCTTTGCAGCGCAAACGTGCAGTTGTTGTTGCGAGGGAGGCGGCCGGGCCGTGTGCGCGCGCGCCCGCGCCGCCGTGGGCGGCAGCGGCGGCGGCGGCGATGCAGCGATGCTGCAGGACGCGCATGGCGCGGTTGCTGATGTGTGCGGGCTTCCCCGTGGCATTCAGTTCAAAGGCGTGCGCCCTTGCACGGCTCGGCGCACACAGTCGTCCGCGCTTGGCGCTCAACCGTCATGTAGTATTTTCGCATCGGGTGTGGTTGAGGGCCTCGGTGCGCGCGCGCATCCAGCTCCGAAATCGGCCTGCGGTGCTGTAGCCGCAGCAGCGCCGTTTGAAATGCAGATGCCGCGTGCGCCTTTTGCAAAGCCGCCCCCTTGCAGCAGCGCTCACCTCACTCGACGGCGCGCGCGGGTTCGGCGCCTGACGCACACGCTCTGACCCCTACTCAACCCTAACCCTAACCCTAACCCTAACCCCTACTCAACCCTAAGCGCCGGGCTGCTTGCCGTGGTGTTTCCTGAACCAAGAGACCCTCTGTCCATGCTGTGCGGTGTGTGTGTGGCTGCAGGCGCAGGAGGTGGTGCAGTCGGCGATGGCAGCGGTGAGTGCCGACTGGAACTTAGCGCTACTGTTCCGAAGTCTGATGCACCCGCAAAGTTTGCGCGTTGCGTGTTTTCCAACTTGAACTTTGACACACTTGCCATCACAGTTTGTGCAGGGATGGCTTGCACCCTTGTACCTGCAAGCAGTGGTAGCTGGAGAACAGCCTGCATGAAGGAGTTCCGTGCAGCGATACGCATTATGAAACATCCCGGCACACCTTTCAAAATCATTTACTTCTACTTCAACAAACCTCTGAAAAACACAGAGATGGCGCGTAGTGCCATTGTCGAACAGGTCGCGCGTAGCGCGAGAAAATTTTGGACAAGTACGCGTACGAGTATTAATATACTGGTGAGAGCGGCTACGGGTACGAGTTAAACCTGTGCTCTAGACAACGGGTACGCGTATACCTGTGGCACAGGTTATTGCTGGTCGAACAGGTGTTTTTGCCTGTTTCGATGGGTTGCTGATGGCTTCCACCGGATTCTTCGCAGCAATGTCCTATTTCATGTATCACACTACAAGACGCTTGAATCTGCTTTGGGGAAATCGTCTGAGGCTCGTTAAGGCTCGAAAGCCATGCGTGCCCTACTACTAGGGCAAGAAACACGGGTGATATGAAAGCATTGAGTAGCTGGCATGCACAATGTAAATGCAGCTTACTGACATGCACATATCTTTGGCAGTAGCGCTCGGCCAGCGCAGCGTGGCGTTGAGCTTTGAGTCAGTGAAACGAAGCTCGCTAAAGCTCGCGACGAGAAGCCACTGCGTCCGAGCCTAGACGCTACAGGGTCAGCTATATAGAAGATACGTTCTCTCGTCGATGCTTGCTCGCAATCGCAGTTGCAACGCACGCTCACGCTCCTTCCACTTTTGTTCGGCCCAACCCAATTTCAACGGATTTATTCTTGAGAACCTCGCGAAAAAACAAGCACGAGATTTTCACTCGTACCGCGCGCGTTATCAGCTGTGGACCAGTGCAGGTTTTACCCGTTGCCTCACACGACAGGTTACGCGTACGAGTTATTCCGTGGCCACGGGTACGAGTAAAAACGCGCGTCAAAAACTCGTACCTGCACGCGTGCCACAGGTGTACGCGCTACCTCTGGAAAAACATGAATACTGTGCCATACATTTGGTCAATGGGCATACCCCAACCACCACTCGTGCCACCTCGCCTAACCCCAACTCTCACCCTAGCCCTCCAGATCAAATGCAGTTGTGAGATGTGCTCTTCTCAGGTGCTTGACCAGTAATGTACAACTACTTCACAATTTATGCTCAAGAAATAACACGAGGGGGAAGTGATTGTCTGGATGAATTAATACGCCAGCTTCTCTTAGACCAGCAAACATAATCGATTCTACAAATACTGATTCTTCTCACATTATTGTTGATGATGATGCCGTCGTCCAGTTTATTACTCATCTGATATACTTCGCTACTGCTGTTATCGTCTACCAGCTTTGCTTCAGCAAGAGTGTGATCTTTACGAATAGAAGAATACGGTTTGATTTCACCCCTCTTGATTGCAAAGGTTTGCAACAAGAGCAGGGTCAACAGGTGTTTTTATGTGATAAACAGAAATGATTTTTCGACAATATTCTGGTATTACAAATTGGCAGACAGTTTTGCGTAATGCTACAGACAATCCTGGTCCAAATCAAACTCTGACTTGGTCAACTGTTTGAAAATCACGTCAAGAAAGAAAGACATTTTTGTGGAAGTCTCACTACCGTAGAAAATAACTCCAATCGCTGAGATTCCTGACAGCATGAAATAGGCTTACGCACGTGCAGCGCATCTCAGCGCAGCGACACGGCTCAAACACAGCGCTGCGCTGGCCCGCTCGACACGGCGCGTGCCTTTGCCGCCACCACCAGCGCTGCTCGTGCCTGACCTCCATGTGCCGCATGCGCTGCCGCCTCCGCTGCTGCCGCGCCGCTGCGCTACGCGCCGCCGCGGCCGACTGCATGACGTCCCCACCGCATTGCTGACTGATGCACCACCCTGCTTTTGTCTAACTTGATGTGCCGCATGCGCTGCCGCTGCGCCGCGCGCAGCCGCCGCCGCCCGTTGGACATCCCAACGCGTCACTGTCTTATATGCCGCCCTGCTGCTGTCTGACGTGACGTGACGCACGCGCTGCTGCCGCCGCTGCTGCCGCCCGCAGGACATTCCCGACGCGTCGCTTAGCGATGTAGCGCTGGCGCTGGGCGCCGAGGCGGGCGACCGCGGCGCCGCCGACATGGAGACCGTGCGTGACAACCTCAGGTGAGCGTTGCGGCGCGAGTTAGAAGTTGAAGTGGCTGTGTTGCGCACCAAATGTGAAATCGAGAATTAGGTTCACAGCGGCTGACCCATTGCTTGTCGCGAGGTGCGCATTCCGATAAACCCCCCTGTTGAAGCTTGAAGTTCTGGCGGTACGCTCCCGTCATGGCACCTGTCGCGTGCTGCTTGAGCTATGTGTGTCTTCCCCCGCTGCGCTTCGCAGGCACGAGCACGAGATGCCCAAGGGCGCGCTTCGGCACAAACCTATCATATGTACTTGAAGTACTCGTGCATCCCTATTGATACCCCTGTTGCAGCAGCTCGCGCGTCAGCCTCAGCTTCGAAGCGACCTTGCTACCACAAATGCGCCAGCCTCGCCATCGAGCATTCCCAGCCTCGCTCTAGGGAGCTTAGCGCAAGCGCCCGGGAATGAAGAAGCAGTCTTATGCTTCAAGTACTTAAAGTATGTCCTGCGCCCGCTGCGCGCCGCAGGCACGAGACGCTGAAGGGCGCGGCGGCGGCGCACGCGCAGGCGCATATACACATGTATTTCCATCAGATTCCCTGTTTAAGCACCTCTCGCGCGCAGCTCAGGTCATGACGCGACCTTGCCGCCGCGAATGCTCCAGACTCTCTCGCTCCTGGGGACGCTCCGCCAACAACCCAAACTGCAGGTAGTTGAAGTGTGTCCTGCGCCCGCCTGCGCTCGCCGCAGGCACGAGTGCGCGACGCTGAAGGGCGCGGCGGCGGCGCGCACACACACACACGCGCATGTATGCACGTCTTCCTGTTTTTTTATAATTTCCTGTTGCAGCACTTCTCACGCGCAGCGCAAGTCGTGACAAGACCTTGCTGCCGCGCATGCTCCAGACCCGCTCGCGCTGTGGGGCTGATCAGGCCTTGAACACGGGTTCAATCCCCACGGGAAGCACAATGTGAAGAGCACAAAACAACTAGCTTCAGGAACCTTTAAAAAGATTTGTCTGCCATCGCTTTGCCGACAACCCAATCTTCCCACGGCCGGCGTGCGCGCCGCAGGCACAAGTACGAGGCGCTCAAGGGCGCGGCGGCAGCGCACGCCTATCATACTCATAAAACAGCTTCACCAAACTTCAATCACTTGAAGTATGTCATGTATCCGCTGCGCGCCGCAGGCACGAGTAGGAGGCGCTGAAGGGCGCGGCGGCGGCGCACGCCTATCTCATACAAACATGTATTCCCATCACGTTCACTGCCAACAATCCAAACTTCAAGTAGTTGAAGTATGTCCCGCGCCCGCCTGCGCGCGACAGGCACGAGTACGAGGCGCTGAAGGGCGCGGCGGCGGCGCACGCGCAGGCGCGCAACGGCGGCGCCGTCGACCCGCCGCCGCAGCCGAACCCGTACAAGCAGCTGGTGCTGAACCTGCTGCTGAAGGAGGAGGCGGGGCGCACACTGGTGAGGCAGTGCTCTGAGAGTGGAGTTCCCGGCGTGTACTGTACAAGTGTACTTGGCAAGCTGCTGGTAAGGCAGTGCTCCAAGGCTACAGTTCCTGGTATGTACTGCGCAACTGCACTTTCGAGCTGCGGGTGCGCAACCTGCTGCTGCAGAAGGACGCTGTCAGTGTATGATCTGTGCAGCCCGCATTGCCAACAGGGTACTTACTAATTATGGCTCAGGGCGCAAAGCCCAGAGGGTGGATGTCCAGCTTGCAATCAGATTTTACATGCGTGTTGTTGCACAATATCGTACTTGTGTACTTCATCCACTTTTCAGCAGCTGAACCATGTGACGGTGCAGAGATGTGATGGTTACTTCGTACTTCTACATGAGTTTGCAGACGAAGCAATGGCGACAGGGAATGATCCCGTGGAAAAGGTATGGGTGGGTGCACTACAACATGTGGCGAATGTGGTCGACAACTAGACGCCAAGGTCGGAGGCCTGAGTGCGGATGTTGCATGCTCTGTCATAAAATGCTCGGTCTTCCAGTGACTGAAGTATGGGCGCACGGTGCATTGATCACTTGCGCACAGCTCATGATTCTCCACCCCCGCCCCGCCTGCACGCATCGCATGCTCTGTCATAAAATACTCGGTTTTCCAGTGACTGAAGTCTGAGCGCACGATGCATTGATCACTTGCGCACCGCCTTGCAAAGCTCATGTTTCCCCATCCCCGCCCCCGCCTGCACGCATCGCATCATTGCTCAGATGGGTATGGACTCCCGCCCCTCACCCCCTATAACCCCCGCCCCCCATATTACCCCCCCCCGCCTGATACCCCCCCTGCTCACCCCATAATCTCGTGCACGCGCGCGCGCGCACGCGCAGGGGCTGCTGACCACGGTGGAGGACTACATGTGGTTCAAGCTGCGGTTCTGCGTGTCGCACGAGGTCACCGCGGGGCGCGAGTTCACGCTCAAACTCCTGCAGCAGGAGGTCACCGTCAAGTACGGCGCGGCGCACTTTGACAAGGGGGGCCACACCCCCTACCTCTACGCGTCGATACTGGCCATGTGCCAGCTGTTCGGGGAGGCGGCGCGGTACCTGCGGCGCGCGCAGGAGGTGCGTACCGTAGGTATAGAAGTACATCAACAGTGGGTAGGTATGGTTGGTGGCGTAGCTCTACGCGTCGGTACTGGCCATGTGCCAGCTGTTCGGGGAGGCGGCGCGGTACCCGCGGCGCGCGCAGGAGGTGCGTACTGTAGGTATATGTCGTACCGTAGGTATATGTCAGCAGTGGGTAGGTATGGTTGGTGTCGTATGTCTACGCGGTGATACTGGCCATGTGCCAGCTGTTCGGGGAGGCGGCGCGGTACCTGCGGCGCGCGCAGGAGGTGCGTACCGTAGGTATATGTGTCGGCAGTGGGGTAGGTATGGTTGGTGGCGTACCTCCACGCGTCGATACTGGCCATGTGCCAGCTGTTCGGGGAGGCGGCGCGGTACCTGCGGCGCGCGCAGGAGGTGCGTACCGTAGGTATATGTGTCGGCAGTGGGGTAGGTATGATTGGTGGCGTACCTCCACGCGTCGATACTGGCCATGTGCCAGCTGTTCGGAGAGGCGGCGCGGTACCCTGCGGCGCGCGCAGGAGGTGCGTACCCTAGGTATATGTCGGCAGTGGGTAGGTTTTGTTAGTGTTGTGCGACTGCACATCGATACTGGCCATGTGCCGGTGGTTCGGGGAGGCGGTGCGATACGAGGTGCATTGTAGGTACACGTCGACAATGCGTAGGCAGGTTTGGTGCATCAGGCGTTTAGGTACATGCAGGCAATGGGCGCTGGGATATAAAGGCGTACCACTACGCGCGGAGCTGCTTGGGGAGGCGGCGGTGCCTCGCTGGCTGGGCGCAAGTGCGCAGCGCTCCGCAGCTCGCAGTTGAAACCGCCGCAGTGCAACATCTGGGCCATGATGGACCGCGCCAACGACAACCTCCGCGTTCCTGTAGCCCTCGCTGATAGGGTTTGCAGCACTGCTCTCCATTTGCCTGCCGATTGAGCATGTGCGCACCGCTCACGGCGTGCGCAAGCACCTTGACTCAACCCACACCCACGAACCCCCCACGCAATCTAGCGGGGGCGGCGGGGCTCGTTTTGTGCGCACCTTCGCGCCTGCCGGTTTTTATCCTGGATCGATGCGGCGGACGGCGACGGGTTTCATCACATGTACACGTTTGTGCTCACGGACTTGACCTTCATGATTATGTACGCGTGTATGCAGCGCACCCGACACGGCGTAACGTGTGACGCCGCGGAGACGAGGAGCGCGCGGCCTGCCGACGTCCACACCCTGCCTGCGCTGTTGCTCTGCGAGGCGCGTGAGCGTGTGCTGTGGGGATCGTGAAGACCCTCCGGGGGCTCAACAAAATGACGCCCCCCCCCGCCCCCCTATCATACGCGTTTCGTTTCCTGCTTGCCCCGGGTCGTGGCGGCGGTGCACGTGACCATTGCGCTGGCGGCCATGGAGGCGCTGACCGACGGTACGGAGACCCATCAGGGCCTCAGTGAAACGACAACTGCCCCCCCCCCCCCCTCCCCTTAACATGTGCATTTGCGTAAGCATTCCCCAGGGGCTTGATGCAATGACCCGCCCCACACACACTTACCTTATGTTCGCGTTTCCGCCTTCCCAGGTCGTGGCGGCCGTGCACGTGACCATCGCGCTGGCGGCCGTGAAGGCGCTGACCGACGACACGGCAACGCGCCCGTTCGACGCAAAGGTGAGAGCGTACGAAAGCATCTTGGCATGGTCACCGTCGCAGAGAGTAAAAAATAAATACTTTCAATCAGAAAGTTGACGAGCACTGTCCTTGTACTGTCACATGGAGTTGGAGTACAGCAAATCGGGCGCGAGAGCGCGTGCAAGTGCGCGCTCAGCGTCGCCTAGGCAGGTAGGTACTGTGGCTGGAACGTGTACTACAACTTCAAAGTGATGTGCAGCAGCAACATGGTTTCTTGCAAATATCTTGACTGAGTCACTCTGTTTTCGTCTGTCCACGTACAGCACTCACAGTGGTCGTGACTCGAGTCACCACTTGTTTGGGAGGGTTCTGTTTCTCACCTATCTCGGTACAAGAACACTGGGTTTCTGACTTGAGTCACCACATGTTGGGGAGTGGTTCTGGTTCTCGTCTGTCTCCGCACAGCTTGCACAGATTTTCTGACTTGAGTTTCACGAGAGGTCAGTCAGTCTCTCGTCTGTCTCCTTCCAGCCAAAACAGGCTCCTCGACTGAGCCGCCACGACAGGGTGCCAGTCTGTTCTCTCGTCCGTCGCTGTACAGCAATGACAGGGTTTCAAACTTGAGCCACCACATGTCGGGGAGTGGTTCTGGTTCTCGTCTGTCTCCGCACAGCAAAAACAGTGCTTCTGACCTGAGTCACCACACGATGCGGCGTCATTCTGTCTCGCGTCCGTTCCTGGCTGCAGTATCTCCCGGAGGAGGATGCAGTTGAAGATGAGCTCCAGATGGCGAGGGCGGGGGGGGAGGGGGGCGGCAAGGGGGGGCGGCTGCTGAAGGCGCTCGTCCTGGCGTACACGCAGTGCATACAGGGGTCGGATCCAGTGGTGAGCACTGTTTTTGCACTCATTTAGGCTTACTGAATATACTTGTGTACAGCAAGCTATAAAGAAGTATGCATTAGTCCATTGAAGTGTGAGCGGCTGCTGAAGGCGCTCGTCCTGGCGTACACGCAGTGCATACAGGGGTCGGACACAGTGGTGAGCACTGTTTTTGCACTCATTTAGGCTTAATGAATATACTTGTGTACAGCAAGCTATATAGAAGTATGCATTAGTCCATTGAAGTGTGAGCGGCTGCTGAAGGCGCTCGTCCTGGCGTACACGCAGTGCATACAGGGGTCGGACACAGTGGTGAGCACTGTTTTTGCACTCATTTAGGCTTACTGAATATACTTGTGTACAGCAAGCTATATAGAAGTATGCATTAGTCCATTGAAGTGTAAGCGGCTGCTGAAGGCGCTCGTCCTGGCATACACGCAGTGCATACAGGGGTCGGACTCGGTGGTGAGCTCCATTTTTGCACTCATTCATACTTGATGTATGAATATGTTCATATATATCATCATTATAATAAATATAAATATACTTCAAGTATATATGTGTATATATAATACATACATGCAGATATATCACTCCGTTGAAGTGTATTTGTCACTATGATGATGTGTCAAAACTTTGAAGTATGTTACTCCGCCGAAGTGTGATTTGTCATGACTGGTGTCATTGACTTGGGCCTTGAGAAGTGAAGGCGCATGCAGGGTCGCGTGAACAGATGTATCACTTCATTACAGTAGCGTCGTCATGGCTGCTATTATCGAGACGCGAACGCGACGCACGAGTCCACGTGGACAGGTGCCGGAATAGCAGCCTCTCATAAGGTCTGCAGTACATGAGCCATGCAGGGGTCAAGACTGGTCACAGTTATATGGTCGGGGGGCACAGCATATGACTCGTCAGTTCAGGGTGTGTCGCGCATTTTCTGGTCTCCCCAGGACCTTTCATCTGGCACCTTTTGCCCTTGCTTCTTCAGGTTTGCGACCTACACAAAATATCACTCTCGCTCTACACGCAACGCGGAGCTTCTCTTCCTCTGTATTGTGCTTGCCGCAATCCTCATTTCCGACAGACAGCTTTGTCGTTTTCTTAGTGAGGCAGGCCCGAGGCCACACGTGTTGCACCGGGCACCGGGCGCGCATGCAGCGTCATGCGCCGCACGTGGCGCAGCAGTCGCTGTGCAGCGGAGAGTCCATATGCCGCTGCCTAGAGACGCGATGCCTTGAATATCAGCGCGCTGGCGCTTGTGTGCGCATTGCGACTGCCGCTAAAAAAAACCGGCGCGTGGCGGCATGGGTCAACAGGCGCGCAGCAGCGAGCGCTGACACGACGTAGTGTAAAATCTGCGCGTGGCGGCATGGGTCAACAGGCGCGCAGCAGCGAGCGCTGACACGACGTAGTGTAAAATCTGCTCCGGCGTGCGCAGGTGGCGCTGCACTACCTGTACCGGCTGCATCTCCTTGGTTGCGAGTACGCACTGTATGTGCAGAAGTACATGTACGGCTACACTTCTTTGCAAATGTCGCCAGGCACAAAGCGAGCGCTTGGCCCCAGCGCTGACCCTGCTGCGCAGGCGAGCGCTGCTGCTTGGGCACATGTCAGCAGACACGCATCGCGCACTGACGACACCATGCAACACCTGTTTCGCTGCGTGTACATAGGTGGCGCTGCACTACCTGTACCGGCTGCGCGGGCGCCGCTGTGTGTAGGTCGCGCTGCGCTGCCTGTATATGCACATGTCAGCAGCTGTGAAACGAGCACTGACACTGCTGCGCGAATTCCGCTGCGCGCTGCGTGCAGGTGGCGCTGCACTACCTGTACCGGCTGCGCGGGCGCCGCGCGGCGTCAAACGAGCCCGATGACTTCCAGGCAAGTGCCCAAAACGCGCAGGTGCCGAGCGCTGCCGCGTGAGCAGTCGTCCAAACTATACTCTTATGGCATTTATACACAAGTTTACATCATGAGTTGCGTGTACTTCGAAGTATGTAAAGTGTTTTTTGGGGTTTCAGCGGGCGCCGCGCGGTGCCGGACGAGCCCGATGACTTCCAGGCAAGTGCCCGCGCAACGCGCTGCTGGTGCTTTTCAGTATGGTAGTCTGAGTATGGAGTTTGGAGCACATGCTGCCAACACGTACCTGTTCAGCACAAATCACATGATACGTGCACATGCGCGAGGACGAGCCCGGTGGCTTTCAGGCAAGTGCCCACCAACGCGCAGGTGCGAGCACTGCCGCACACGTAAGACTTCCAAAGCATACTCTTACGTATGGCATATATACAGAGGTATACATTTTGAGTTGCATGTAAGTGAAGCGGTGTTTGGGTCTCAGCGGGCGCCGCGCGGCGCCGGACGAGCCCGATGACTTTCACGCAAGTGCCCGCACCGCGCGTGTGCTGCGCACTGCCGCACATGTTTATTCCTTTTGAGTATACTCTCATGGTCTGATGTTCTCAAATGTGCACTGCACAATGTCCATGTGTATTTGCTTCAGAAGCGTGCGATGCATGCACACACGCGAGGCCTGCACTGACGAACTCGTACTCTCGGCATGATGCTGAAGTTTTTGTTGGAGTACAAATGATGCGACGCTCGCAAGTAACCTGCGCCGCGCTCGCCTCCGTGAGCAGGAGCATGCCACGCAGCTGCAGAAAACACGTGCACAGCGCGCTGAAGTGCACGGCAACAGCCCTCTCAATCACGTGAGGTGGAAAGTGCGTATACTTGAAGAAAAACAAGTATACTTGAAGTCAGCATTAATGAAACACAAATCAAAACGATCGTTGAGCTCCAGGTGACCAGGGATGGTTAGCCGCAAGTGCCTTCCACCAATAACCGTGGTCGCCGCTGCTGCAGTCGTTGGCCACGAGTCAAACAGTGCCACCATAACCACAGTAGACAAGAAGACTTCTGTGTGCAAGCTTCTTAGCGTTCGAGGCATGGGTGTTCAGTATGGACAGGTCTCACGTGTTCGGTAGGCCAGCTCCAGCCGGCAGCCCAACACAGAGGTTCAGCAGCTAGTGACAGCGCTCTTGAATGCGCGTAGTGCAGAAGGTGATGAGCGGGTTTTGAAGCATTCCATGCGGCGACATGGAGGCTCCAGGTTGTTTAGCACGAGCTATCCGTAGCGTTCTCCTTTCCTCACCTACGAGCAGTAGCATAGCAGGCGGAGCGCGGGTCAGGAGTCTTGTCTGACCCCCTAGCTTCGCCGCGCTAGAGGGTAAACCTCCTTTCTCTAGCTCCAGCTGCCCAGTTTCCTTTCCGTCCCGGGTCGTCCGTCGTAGTGTTAAAAAAGAAATCCATGTCGTACGTAATAGGTTCATTTTCTTCGACTTGTTGACCATATGTACCCCTCCTCGTTGCGCGCGCGTCCGCGAGCGGGAACAGGCGCGGCTGCTGCGCATTGTGGCGCGTTGTGTCAGCCATTATGTCATGTGGCGCCGAGGTCTGGGTCAGACTTGTACCAGATAATGAAGAAGGAAGTGTATTTTTCCTTCTCAAATTCAAGTGAATGCTGAAGTCCTCAAGAAGTATACATGAGGTACAGTAATAACTGTACGTATCCTGCGCTGCGCGTCCCTCCGCGAGCAGCAGCAGCGGCGCGGCTGCTGCTGGAGACCCGCGCGTACGGCGACAGCCCTCCCATTCACATGAACTGAAGTGTACTTGTTGGTGAAGACAGCATATACTTGAAGTCAGCACTGATCATACATACCCCTCCTCATTGCGCGCGCCCCCGCGAGCAGGAGCAGGCGGCGCGGCTGCTGCTGGAGACGCGCGCGCACAGCGACAGCCCTTCCAAATTACATCACTCAAGAGTACGTCTACTTGAAGACAGCAGTACATAAGCACTATACTTCGAAGTACATACTTGAAGCCAGCAGTAATCACATGTATCCTATTTGTTGCTTGCGCCCCCACGAGCAGGAGCAGGCAGCGCGGCTGCTGCTGGAGACGCGCGCGTACAGCGAGCTCGCGGGCGAGCTCGACGACAACGGCCAGCGCACAGGGCAGGGGCAGCTGGCGAGGCTGATGAACGAGGAAGAGGTATGTACGCCCACGAAACCTAACCCTAACCCTAGGGAACCTATATCGTATGCCTGGGATGAAAACGAATGCCGTGGTGCATGTACATGGAGGTAGGCCACACAGACACGGACACCTGCATTTATCGTCTTCTGAGTACCGCACGCAACATTGTTCAGCGTTCCGTCGTCGACGCGCAGCGCCTCTCCGCAGCCCGCGCAACCACGCCATGCGGTGCGTGGCTACGCCGCTGCGGCGTGCGCTTCGACACGGACTGCGGCTCGCGAGCTCGCTGCTGCGGCTGGCAGGGTGACAGTGCTCAGCGCCAGGGCCTTATGAGGCCCTCGCACTGAATGCCATTCAGCTCTGTGGCCGGCGCACTGGCCTCTGCACGACACGAACGCTCTGACGACTGCAATTGCGGTGCGCGTGCGCTGCAGGCGGGCGCGGTGCTGCGGCTGGCGGGGCGACAGTGCTCAGCGCCAGGTCCTCATAAGGCCCTCGCTCTGTCGCCAGCGCACTGGCCTGTCCACGACACACCCCTCCGCGCTACACGTTTATTCAGGTTCATGCCTCGTCGACCGCGATTGCGGTGCGCGTGCGCTGCAGGTGGGCGCGGTGCTGCAGCTGGCGGGCGACATGGCTCAGCAGCAGGGCCTCGCACCTCGCACGCCGCGCGCCCGCGCGGCCGAAGCACGCGTCTCTCCCCGACGCGGACGCTCTGACGACTCCATGCGCACGCTCTGACGACTGCGATACTCATCATTGTTACTATACTGCGGTGCGCGTTCGCTGCAGGTGGGCGCGGTGCTGCGGCTGGCGGGCGTCATGGCTCAGCAGCAGGGCCTCACATGCCGCTTTGCATTAAATACCATGCGCCTGTGCGGCCGATTCACGGGCCTCTCCGCCACACGAACGCTCTGACGACTCCATGTAAACTGCTCTGACAACTGTGATATTAATTACATCATTATTATATTGCGCCGCATGTGCTGCAGGTGGGCGCGGTGCTGCGGCTGGCAGGCGACATGGCTCAGCAGCAGGGCCTCACGCTGGACGCCATACAGCTGTACGGCATGGCAGGCCAGTTCCGCGCCGTGCTCGAGCTGTTCAACCAGACTGTGCTGCAGGTGCGAAGAGACGTGTTTTTTGGAGCAGTTGATGACTTTTGAAAGATGGATCCCACCATCAAATAGAAGTACGTTATTTGATTGCGTTGCTTTGTGTCGCGGTGACCGGAGTCCTCTTCCCAGCTGTACAGCCTCGCGGACCAGTTCCGTGCCGTGCTGGAGGTGTTCAACCAGACGCTGCTGCAGGTGCGCCGCCGCCAAGCGCTGCTGCTCCTTTTTGTCTCGACTCTATCACTCTTTGAGATTGCGCACAGGCGTGCTTCGGAGTAGTTGATGACTTGGGGGTGCTTTCGACTGTCAAATATGTCATTTGATGCCAAGCTCATGTCGTTTCCATAATGCCGCAATGTCAGTTGTTGGAGTCCACGGACGAGAACGCCTCCGCGGAGCGTTGCCGCCAGGAAGCGGAGCGCGCAGACTCTGCTTCAACCCTTTCTTCAACTTCTGCTTTGAGCCCCTCCAAACACCGAGCTTTCTGTTTGTATCGCGGTGGTGCGAGTGCAGTTGCTGGTGCCGACGGATGTCAATGCGGAGCGCCGCCACCAGGAAGCGGAGCGCGTGGGTCACTTCTTCAACCCTCAATTCAACAACTTTGTTCAACCCTTACTTCGCCCTGACACCGAGCTCACTGTCCTGCTCAGTTGCTGGTGTTTACTGCACTCACTGATTGTTTCTGTTGCGCTGGTGCGGGTGCAGCTGCTGGTGCCGACGGATGACAACGCGGAGCGCCGCCGCCTGCAAGCGGAGCGCGCGGGCCACTTCTCAGCCCTTACTTCAACATTTTTCTTCAACTTGTTGCTTTGAGCCCCTCCTGACACCGAGCTCACTATTTTGTCTCATGCTGCATTGTCTTCAGCTGCTGGTGCCGACGGACGACAACGCAGAACGCCGCCGTCAGGAAGCGGAGCGCGCGGGCCACTTCTTCACCCTTACTTCAACCATTGTTTCAATGTTTTGATTTAAGCCCCTCCTTACCTATCTTCATGTTCACAATACGCTGCTCTGGGTGCAGTTGCTGGTGCCGACAGACGACAATGCGGAGCGCCGCCGCCAGGAAGCGGAGCGCGCGGGCCACTTCTTCAACGTGCACTTCGGGCCGCGCTCCGGCGGCAGCACCTACGTGCTCAATCAGGTGCGCGCCGGTTTTTTTCTTCTCCTTCCGAGAGGCGTCGTAAATCTCTACACAGCAGAGACTGAGCTGCAGTGAGGCGCGCGCGCGTGTAGGCCTTACTTCAACTCTCTGTGCACCCGCGCGCGCCTTCCAGTTGCGGCAATCGTCCAAGCGGGCATGAGGTGTTGAAAGATCCGTGCGCATGCTCGCGCAGACTGGGACTCAGGCATATGTATATGCATACATGTACACATAGAGGGAGCGAGAGCGGGTTGGAGTCGCCAGCCCTCTGCACGCTGGTATGTGCATCTCGAGCTGACAGCGCAGCGCGCGCGCTCTGAGCACGTTGTACAGCAGCCCACTGGGCAGGCTGCTGCCATTCCTTGCAACTTGGAGCATGGAGGCCACTAGCCATCGTGAGAGGTTACAGCGCCGACGCCATTCGCACGCTTTCGATACATCATCCATTGTAATATACCGGTTTGTTACTATTTTAAAACAGCCATTGTGGCACTCACTCGGCAGCGAGAAAGTCTCTTTGTCAGTGCTGATGCGCGCTTTAGATCCTGCACTTCTGCTGCCCGCACACATCATAATCGTTTCTTGGAGAATCGCACGTGCTGGGCAGTCGTTGTCGCTGAGCTCGGCCGCCCCCTTTTGGTTGGAATTAGGGCTAGGGTTAGTGGTAGTGTCATTTCTATCGAACACAAGAAACCGTGCACTCTGATGGCCAGTGAGCTCTCGTGCGCAATGAATGAACGCTCGCTCCCGCGCAGGACCCGCAGCCCGCCCCCTTTGGGTTAGCGTAAGAGTTAGGGTCAGTGCTAGTGTCCCTTTAAAACACTGCGCGCTGTGACTGCAGCTCATCTCTCGTGCGCAATGCGTGAACACTCGTTTTTACGCAGGTTCTGCAGCAGGACCCGCAGCGGCAGCAGCTGGCCTTCTTTGAGTGCCTGCTCAAGCTCGTCATGTTCTTCGACCGCGTCAGGGCCGGGACCCACAGCGAGGTATGTATGCATCTGTGCAGCGTGACGTATACCCCCAATTATTTTACGCCTGTGTATACCTACCTACGTGACATATACCTACCCACAGACAACAAGGTATGTATGCATATGTGCAGCGTGACATATACCTACCCCACAGCAGGGGCAGGTAGGTTTGTATAGACCTACCTACCCCCCCACTGTTATACCTACCCACAGCAGGGTATTTAGGTTTGTGTAATTGAGATCGCGTGGCGGCCCGCGTGAGAGCGCATGCAGGAGGGCAAAGGTGAACCTCCTGATTAAGATTTGAAGCGCTGTGCAGCTGCTCAGCCAATCACATTTTTTATGTTTTGATTTTCAGCACACGTCAAAACCCACGTTTGCTGTTCTCTATATGTTTTCTCTGTATTGTCAAAACAATAGTTTTGATTTTCGGCATATGAGGAAGACACATTGCGTAGACGTAGAGGAAGACACACTGCATTGTCATCGACAATGGTCATCGACGATGGCCATTGTGACAGCAATGCATGATGCAGGGCGCAGTGGCAGTGGAGGCTCGAACTGAGGCTTGCAAACCGGATACAGTACCGTTTGACGTGAGCACAGCAGAAGAGAGCCCGCAGTTGGCCATCGAACGCACTCGTGTGTGGCCGCATGGAACACCGAGGTGGCACGTTTCCACAACTGTCAGATAGCGCTATCACCATTGAAGTGCACAGCGTTGTACTTGCACCGCTGCTGTTGCTGCCATCCAACACAGTCACCCTCGCATGTGCAGCGAACAACAAGCCACGATGCAATGTATGTGCACACGCGCCGGTCTTCATGCCTTCTCCCCACGACCTGTCACCATAGCTTTTCATCCCGATGCAAGTTATCGACACCTGTTAGAAGCACACAAAGCTGTGCTCAATGCGCTACTGCTGCTGCCGCTGCTGCCGCCGCCGCCGCCGCTGCCGCCGCTGCTGCCGCTCTGCCGCCGCCCCTGCCACCGCCGCTGCCGCCACCGCCACCGCTGCTGCCGCCGCCGCCGCGCTGCACAGGCGCTCGCCATCCTGGACGAGACAGGCCTGCTGCCGAGGTCCGAAGTGGAGGTGCAGGAGCGGGTGGCGCGCTTCCACAACCTGCACCCCGGGCTGCGCGCGCGGTACCCCCAGGTGAGCATTATCAAGTAGTTTTAAATGTTGACCATGTGCTTGCTGGTCCCGTCCCCCCCCCCCCCCCCCCCGGTCCACCTCTCCAATGCCTGCCGTGCTTCTTGTTGGGCTGGTTGACGTGTCATCGCGTGTGCGTTGCGTTGCAGATGCTGGCAGGCGCCATGGAACTACACAATTTTGAATTAAACCTTATACTTCCTTCCACCTCGCCAATGCCTGCCATCCTTCTTGTGGGACTGATTGTCTTATTGAACTCAAAAATTGCTCCACCTGTCATCGCGTGTGCGTCGCGTTGCAGATCCTGGCGGGGGCCATGGAGAGCCTGTACCAGCTTTTTTCTGATTGCAGTTGAACTTTTGTGTCTGATTCACTTGAACTTTTTGTCTGATTGCACTTGAACGTCCACCTCATCGTGTGTGCGTCGCATTGCAGATCCTGGCGGGGGCCATGGAGAGCCTCTACCAGCGCTACCAGGACCTGGCCAAGCGCACGCGGGCTATCGGCGAGGGCGGCTGGGCGACGGGGGGCGCGCCTGCCACACACCAGGTACAAGCAGTTTCTCTGCAACAAACGTACTTGAAGGTAGTTGCGTTTGTTTACTTGGTGGTGGCCATGCACCACTGCGAGGGCGGCTGGGCCACGGGGGGTGCGCCTGCCACGCACCAGGTACCAGCACTTCTTCTGCAACACATGCACTTCAAAGTAGTTGTGTTTGAGTACTTTGTGGTGGCGATGCATTACTGAGTGGGCTGCAGCTCGTTCAGTTGGATGCTTTCGCATAGGGCTAGGGTTAGGGTTAGGGTCAGGCGGTGTGATGCTGAAGTGTTGGTCATAGATATTGTTACTTTTTTAGGGTTAGGATGAGCAAGACGGTCGCCTGCCACACATCAGGCGCTGTCCACGGCCATTCAGCACGACATGACAGCGTGCTCTCATTTGCACCTCGAAGATTGCGCATGCACGGCAGCTCTGACGCACAGCTCCGCTCTCTCTCCCCCCTCCCGGCCCCTCCCCCCTCCCCCTGCAGCTGCGCGACACCAAGCAGCGCGCGCAGGTGCTCGTGACGTTCACAGCGATGCTCGGCGCCGCCGTCCCGCCGCAGACGCTCAGCCACATCAGCGGCCTCGAAGTCAGCATGATGTAGTGAATGGCGCCAGAGGCGTGTGCGCGCATGCCCCCCCCCTCCCCCCCCCCCCCATCTCCCGTTCGCGCCGCCGTGCGGCCTTGAAGTGCACATGATCTTGATGTTGAACACGTCGCAGTGCAGAATCGTGCGCCGATGGGGTGCTTGAGCGTTCGCCACAAAGTTGAGCGCCACTTGGCCTTCGAGTGATGCAGTGCGTGCGCGCCCTTTGCAGTTCAGTGCTGCATGCGTGTGGCGCTCTGCAGCGCGTGCGGCGCGGCTTCAACTTGCTGTGAGGGTTCAAATACAGCTGCAGGCCCCCTGCAACCTTTCCTGTGGCGAGTGCGCACGGTGAAGTCATGAGGGGTGTGTCTGCGGGCGGCAGAGTCCGTGCGCACGGGCGCAGGCACCGCATCACAACTTGCACTTGGGTGCCGGCTCGGGCACTGGGTCTTACTTGCCAACTGGCACCGGCATCAACAGCACAGTCATGAATGATGCATACAAGCACACCAAGGCTTTTCAAACACAATGGTGGCATCTGCGATCAGTGGTTGCAGAGCGCTTCATTGCAATTCTGTCATGCTGCGTATGCCGCTTCTGCTACAGCTGCAGCTGCTGTCATTTGTTATGCATCAGGTTGTTCAGCCTCTTTGCATGCGTATGCGTGCTAGTTGCGTGCCTATGCTTCATTATGCGGCATGTTGAAGTGTCAAGTGCTACCTAGCCGTGGCCGTTGGCCCTGGTATGCGCTCTTGAAAAATTGCTCGTTGCATTGCAAGCCTCTGTGCTGCTTGGGGACGCTGTGCTGGTCGCTCATGCGTGTGAAAAGAGGCGCAATGGTTGGAGTTGAAGCTCCGGAGGTGGAGTGACGAGAAAAGGCTCGCAAGGCAGAGATCGTCACGAAGAGGCAGACGAAGGTGAGATGTCACGGATCTACTAGCGCATTCTGATCCACATCCAGTTCCAACAAGAGAAGGTGGGGAAAGCTCCTACAGCACAACGCTCCGCAGCACAACTCGGATTCATTGCGTCGCAAGGTTGCTCTGGAGGCTGCTTGAGTATACCTGCGTCACACAACAGGGCGCAGGACACGCTGTGTCGCGTCCTGTGCCCTTGCAGGATCGCAATGGGGCGGCGGGATGGGCGGTCTGCAGCATATCTAGACGCTTGAGTGCACGATCGTGCTGCGAGCATGCGAACAGAGCCCACGCCAGCCGCCCATGCCTGTGGTCACCTGATGTTGACCTGTACTGCACCGCTGCTCGCAAACGCACGCTGGCAGGAGAGCATGGACCGAGATGCGACACGCAAGGAGAATCACTACATCCACGACAGGCGCATGGAAGCTCGCCATGTAGATCCGCACTCTCTGGAATCGCCAGGGGGGCGCAAGCGCCCAAACCTGCCACAGAGGTAGGTGGTTTCTCAGCTCGCGATGCGCATCAGCTGGAATGTCGACCGCCCCTGTTGAAGTGGGAACCTTCAGTCTCATTGGCGGTGTTTGAACGAATGAGAGGGAAATGCATGAAGGCAACATTGCACCTGGCTACATGGGCTGCGACGATGAGAAGTTTGTGTGCAATGGGCGCGAGAACGATACCGCCCGGGTGTGTGGTAGCCATCACGCGATAAGAGTATGATGTGTGTATCAGAATGTTGCATTGACACAGTACGCTCTGCGTGGCATACCGATATATACCTCAAAACTTCGCCACTTGTGAGCGTATAGCTCGCCACACGCGTGCCAGAGATGGGCAACCAAGCGACCCAAGCAGACGCAAGACTCGCGTCTAGTACATGCATTGCTAGAAGAAGCGATCATTGAGAACCAGGACGCAAACACGAACAGCCACGTCAGTGCCCAACAGGACCCAATCTTCACATGAGCTGTCACCACTCATAACGCTGCACTTGCAGACACCACAAAGTGGCGCAGCCGCCCGCCGCGGAGAAGCGCCACGGCACCGGCGCGCACAACTGGGGCTCCCTGGAAGAGGTAGCGCTGGGTGAGGCGGATGCTCAGCTGGAGGCGGAGCAAGAGCAGGAGACCATCGCTGGCGAGGAGGGCTGGGAGGGGCAGCCGGGGGGGGCGGGGGAGTGGGCGGGGGGGCTGGAGGGGGGGCAGGGCGGAGGCGGCGCTAACACTGAGGTTGGTTTTGTTTGGAGGTTGTCCGTTTACTCTGTGCATACATGTGCATGCTGGAGAAGTTGACTTTCTTCTATGGTTTTTGCCGCGGCAGCAACCCTATCATGGTATTTAGTTTACCTGCGCTGACAACTCCGCATGTCCAGGACTTGTGGTTTGTCTTGTGGTCGTTTTCGAAAAGCTAACCCCTAACCCTAGCCCTACCCCGAGTTGGGCAGGTTGGTATTCTGTATGCGTTGTCTCGCAACGGAATGACGCACAGCAAGGCAAGGCGTTGTATGCCCTTGCAGGGGGGCGGTGTGCACCCCAGCGCAGCAGCACAGAAGCCATGATGCGCCGTGCCCGTCGTTGCACTAGAAGGCGCGGTTTCGAGCCATGACGTCCTTTCAGTGGACAACTATTGACGTAGCGGAGTGAAGCATGCTTACGCGAGGTTGCAAGCATTCCATCAGTAGCCTCACGTAGGCCAAACCCTGCAGTGGCCTTAACCCTCATGACAGATCTGCAGACCTCAGACAAATGCTCCAGGACATGACTGTTCCTCACCCTAAACCCAAACCTAACCCCACCCCTCCACTCTGCAGTACACGCTTGCAAGCCAGCAGAAGCGTATGGTTGAGATAAGGGCCATTGCTTTATCGCAGAGACTGATGCGGCGTGTCCTGTTGAACGCAGGTGCGATCGACGGAGGCGTGATTGCGTGCCAGCAGCCCCTGAGCACTGCTGCCGCCAGCGGTTGCCAGGCTCGACAGCGCAGACGCCGCTCCACGGGGGGGGCAACGGCACCGTGTGACAGCGGAACCATGACGTAGGACGCATCAGTGTATAGGCAGTGATTGTGGATCTACATGCTTCTATATTCGCGGCGTTGGAGATGTCGGCAGCAGCACTTGGCGGCTCACAGGCCGGTGCGGCGGGGGGGCTGCACCGCCGGCCGTTATGTGTGTGCATACTGCTAGTACTACTAGTGGTGAGCTGCTGGGAGTGTGTATGTGTGCGTATAGCACGCGGCGCATGCGTGAATGACTGCGGCCATTAGGCGGTCATGTAAGTGGCGCTGCGCTGTCGTGAGGTGCGGACGCGTGTGTGGAGGGGTGCACAGTGAAGTTGAAGTTCCCAACGCATACAGCGTGGCGTTGCGTAGGGCAGGGCAGCGCTCATTCCTGCCAGCTGGCAGGAGAAATCACATGTATATGCTGCTGGGGAGCAGAAAGCGTCAGTGGATCATCGCTAGCTCGCACGTCACGGTTGCAAAGGTGGTGATGCTGCGTGTTAAATCAGCGGCAGTTGAACCGGGGCTGCAATGCAGTCTGAAATGCATCAAGATTCTGTCATCGGCTATGCACGCTGTCGTCACTGAGCACCCTATTTGGGGCGTGCTTGCTGGTCGTCATTGTGACTGTGATCATATGCCGCCATATATCTATCATGGTTGATGCAGCACCGCACCATTGCATCGGCGTCGACTTCAGCACTGCAAGCAACATGCCTGACATTGAGCTGGAAAGTATTAGGCCTACAGTGCTGCGGTCCCAGAGCTGTGGTGTGGCAGGCCTGACGTACACACATGGGGCAGACATGATGGTAAGTTGCACACAGCACCTGTTGTGAGAGTCGTGACAATGTGCAATGTACACGGCAGATGTATTCAGTAGCACTGCGTCTAGTGGTACAGCCATTAATAAAAAGTACAGCCAGGCACATGCAGGTACTGCCTGGCAATCCCATGTTGCATTAGCCTAATGCCACTGTGCATGCAGCGGCGAATTCATGGCGTCTGGAAAGTGTCGGCACTGCTGCCTAACACCGTGGCACTGCTGCAGCAGGTGCACATTGAGTCACTCGAAGGCTCACTTGCTGAGGCTCAGCTGCAAAATTAATGTAAAGAGGCCTCCGGATCAAAAGTAAAGAGGATCAAAAGCCACATGCTGCACGCCTCTGTGGGCCATGACCTCAGCTACAAAATGCTGATGCATCCGCAGCGTTTTGGCAAAGACTCGGAAAACTTCCACATGCACAGCCTCGGCATGCTCACTTGTGCAGCGTATGGGGCCTCAAACACTAAGGGTAATACTATGGAAACAACTGGCTTCTACATCAGCCCATTCTAGCCGTGCTGACCAAAGGGCGCTGCAGTGCTCATATGCATAAATCAAACAAAGCCCTAAAGTAGCCAATGTTCTTGTAGTCTCGTAGGACTGGCTCATGACCGCTGCGTACACATGCTCCCACGCATTTTGAGCGGCGGCTGATATCTACTAGTAGTACACTTGCGCCACCCCCGCATTCTCCCAACGCCGCGTCAATCCCTGACCCTATCACCTCATAAGGCAAACGCAGCGCCCTCATTACAGGCCGTGTCCGCTCAATGGAAACGAATCAAAAGATCGTAGAGCTCCAGGTGTCAAGGAGTGGTTAGCCGCAAGTGCCTTCCAGCAATGACCGTGGTCGCTGCTGCTGCAGTCATCGGCCACGAGTCAAATCATGCCCCAGCTACCTCTCATCACAGCCTGGTGAAGATCAGCGGCAGGTCGTCCGTGAAATGCAGAAAGAGAGGCGCATACATCATCCTGGGGTCCTCGGCCGCGTGCGTCCAGTTGTAGCGCATGACGAGAGCGCGTAGGAACACGCAAATCTCCATCTTGGCAAACCGCTCTCCCAGGCACAGGTACTGCGGAAGGCGGCCACACATTACAGAGATGTGAACATTTTGCTTGTGAAAAGCGGTGGTCGTTAAAGCAGTTTGCATTGGACCACACGAACGAGGGCAGACAGTGTCAGGGTACAGTGTAGTAACAGTTTTGATGATTTCAGGAAAGTGCTGGCGCAGGCCCTGCATCAGGCTGCACAGATAACGAGGATGTGCATTATGTGTTTGGCAGACAGGTGCTGCAACTAGTAGTGCCACTGCACAGTAGACGCGCAGCACCAAGCAGCGCAGCAAGTGCCTGCAAAGGTTAAGCGCACGACTGACTGCACACAAGAAATTCAAGGCAAGGAACTGAACAGTGCCACTGCACCACTGGGTCGGGGCGGCAGCCAGGTGCAGCTACAACACGTGCACGCGCAGCACTGCTGATACTGCGGCACTTGAATGCCTCTGCCACCCTTGATCAATCAGGCTAATCTTTCGACAGCTGCAAGCTGGGGCAAGGATGCCAGCAATGTTATATGTGTGCCATGAGAGAAACAGCTCGACTTGGTCGTTGGAAGGATCTCGACAGGAGCAGCGAAGTGCAACAGCCGACAGTATTTAGAAAGTGTCTCGTGCCAGCTTGGGAGTGCGTGCAGATACCAAGCAGCATGAGAGCACATCAGTGATGTGCTGGCAGCGGTCTGAGATAAGAAGGGTTTGGTGGCATTGACGAGTACGCTCAGCGTAGGTACCTCTGCTGACAATCATCTGTGCATACCGATCATGTGCTACTGGCCTTACTTTGACAAACTGTCCTTACAAAGCATACCGCCCGCCGTAGCCCAAAACCGAAAGTGCTACTGAGCCATGCAACGGATTCATCAGGGTTGGTGAGCCATGAAGCTTGATTGCTGTTGAACAAAGAGCTATGCTACCCAAGGGGCCGGCATGCATCAGATGTGGTGGGCAGCACCAGGAGCTTGTGCATACATGTACAGGTGGCGTTGTTGACACATGGCTAACGATATCTGTGCATGCACGGAGCAGGGGCAAGACGTGACTATATCGCTGCCAGGAAGCACGCCATGCACAGCTCAGCCTTCATGTTGCGCCACACACACAACAAACAATGAGATCGCATTGGAAGGTGATGGAGTGAAAGAGGCTCTGGGATCGCACCAATTGATTGAGTGTGAATGGTGTTGCTCTACACCCACTGCGACCATCAAGCCCATTCACTGTGCAGCACAATACATCACACGTCATCTTGCTCGCCATTGCAGCAGCAGCTCTGCAGGATTCAGCAGCACAGGCGCCACACAACTGCAGCAGTTGAAGTTGTCAATGCTCACCTCTCCGCCCCCGAACGGTGTGAAGCCGAACGGCTGGTTGAGTGGGTTGCTCGGATCCTCGTATCTTTCGGGAATGATCTTCTCAGGCTGCTCCACGCTATTCCTCTGCACGTGGGCATATGCATGTATAAATGAACCAGCAGGACAGATGCAAGCAGCGTTTGCCTGCTTGCTTGATAGATGCATGCTCAACATTTGGAGCAGATGCCACTACGTTGAGGGTTCGGTCAATTGGGCCATGTAGCAGCAACAGACAGTGGGCACTACTGTGGAGAAGTGTAACCGCGACTTGAAAGCAGCAAATGACTGACAATCATAGCGACAGCTCAACCGCACAAAGTCTTGAGCACAAAGATCGTCGCTTCCGCGATGTCGACGTCACACAAACTCGCGCGCGCCCACACACAGAACGCGCGCGCCCACACACACGCTTGCACCTGGAGCGCCGCATAAAAAACGAGATCTTACACGGATGCAAACTGCCGTCGCGCCGCCGGCCGCCGCTCGCGTCGTTCGCCGCCGCAGGCGCGGCAGCTCGCGTGCCAGAAGTTTTGAGCGCATAGTGATGCATGGTTTGTCCCGAAGAACTTGAAGTCATCACCCACGCTGAGATTAGGTGTGGGTGACTTCTCAATCTCAAACTATAGTTACGCCCCAGAGGTTTTGCTTTCTGAGTACATAAACAGTAAGTGTGCGAAGCTGGTCACCTGCACTGCAGCGAGATGGTACTGGTAGATGTACCCCTGCGGGACTTTGTAGCCTCCCACTTCAAATGCGTCGGTGACGGTGCGGAAGAAGCTGAGCACTGGCCCGTGGTGGCGCAGGCACTCCTTCACAAAATTCAGCATGTACGTCATAGACCTGAGGCATACAGACAACCGTAGATGTGGTGAGATTGGGGTTTGCAACCATCAATATGGTATCAAAGTTACAACCCTGTGGAATGTCAGTGCTGATGGCAATGAAAAGCAGCTTTACTGCAGCTTCACAACATGCTACTTCGAAGTATGAACATCAGGAGGTGCAACTATCAAAGTCGGATGAAGGCCGCGAGGTTCATGAGCATCCCAGGATGACTGCACTGATCAGCAGCCTTTGCTGCACTTCTCATCAGTTCGTGATGAAGATTTATGGCACGCAGTTGTGATGGAGATTAGCATCTATCAACACGAATGTCTGCTGCCCATGGCAACCTTGAGCGTATGCAGCAACAACAAGGAATGGAAAGCTCGCCAACTAGCAAGGCTTGACTTGCTGCAGCCAGCAAGTCAGGCAATTGGACCGGACAGAGGAGGAGACAGGGGCACTGGTGGTGCAGATCGAGGTGGGTGCTGAGCAGAGACACACTCAACATGGTGGTTTTGCTAACTTTGATTGAGGATCAATGATGCCAAAGCCAGAAGCTGTGCACACATGATTCTCGTCAGCAGGCTCCAGTCGCTGCCAAGTCATGGCATCCCCGAAGTGTTGAAACAGAGCGCCTTGCGGTCTCTGACCCAAGCTACGAGTACTGCACATGCTGACAAGAGTACGCCTCACATTGTGTGGCATGTGCCTTTCAATCTGCGCAGCACCTCCAAGAAAGCAGACACAAGCTGCTGCACAAGCGCAAGATTGTTGGTTGGAGTAGAGGTAGTTTCAAAAGCTGATTTAACATGTTTTGTTACATGCTTACATGCTTACCTTCTTCAACTTTATTTTTAGTATTTATGAATCAGTCACCTAGTAAATTCGTTGCAGTAAATTCAAGCATCAGTATTGGAATTATATACAAAAAGCAGCGCTGGAGCAGCAAGGGAAGCAGAGAGGATTATTTACCAGTGGCCTGCACTAACTGTGGTTGAGTCTCACGGCGAGCTGCGCTTGCACAGACGAGCAAATCCAAAAGCAAGATTGAAGCCTGCACGACTTAATTTTGCAAATGCGTGAGATGCACGCTGTCATCAAATTACATCGAGCTCTTCGCCATCATATTGCTAACTGACAAAACCAAGGGCATCAATCCGAGCTCAGTGTGTCCACACACTCTAACAACATTACAGGACATGGCAGCACTGCTGGTCTGGAGTCAACTTGCCAGGTTGTAGTAATTCACGGACAATGACTAGTAGCTGCGGACAACTATAGCTGTGCGGTCCAGCATAAGCGTGCGCGCATTATCACAATGTGCATACTTCGAAGTATTAATTAAAGATATGCACTGGTCCTTCAAAGATATGGTGACTCTGGACTGTTTCCACCAAGTGATGCAACAGGGACGAAGCGTGCGCCAAGCTGTTCGGGCATATTTGTCACTGGGAGCACAGCAAGTCGCTGATTTCTTTGCAGTTAAACAAAGTACTTCTTGAAGTACTTTATCCTTAAACCGTTCTGTGTGTTGATATTGTTGGTTCCATTCAATCGAAATCAGCGCCACCTTAAATAAATGCCCTTGAAGTGGCACTTTGGCGCACTGTGCGGGCGGGGTCACTCACTCAAATTTGGCCCAGTCGACCGGCCCATCGATGCCCTCTTGCTCTTTCCTGAGCTTCTCCAGCACCTGTCGGGAGAGGGCAACATTACAATCAGAGGAGTAGGTGAGTCGGCGAGTCGTTGCCAGGAGGCAGGTTGAAGCAATCAACAGAAACAGTACTCTGGCACGCTTACTGTCAAATGTAGGTAGCCAAGCCTTTATGTGCGCAATGCATGCTTGGAACAACATCTTGCACAGGGCGCTGCTGCAGTTTGACTGCTTGGCATGCTTGTTCACAGTCGGTTATCTAAATGACAATCTTCTTAACAGCGTTGAAGGAACAAACTTGGAGATTTTGTAGAGCTTGAATTTGACCAGAGAGGTGAGGGATAACATCAGGATCTGCAAGCATGATCCTGTCATGTCCAGCTACTGCCCTCAGAAGCGCCCTTTCACAGCAAATGCCAGCAAAAGCAGCTGCAGCATTCAGATATGGCGGATGCATTCATAGGACTACCTACTTCACAGAGCTTCAGGGCACCCCTTCTATTGTGACTTGAGCTTGGCACAGGGCTGCAATAACAAGTGGCAATGTCACGTCGCAGAGCTAATCATCACTGTGTTGCAGCAATAGGCCAGGTGGTAGGATGGGCTGGTCACTCGGCAACCGCACACAACATCGCTGACAGGTAGCTGGCTTTTGGACACTGGCCATCGTGTATTCCCCCCGCGAAGTTGGAACACTGCAGCACGTCATCAAATCGCAGGGCAGTTCATTCGAGTGGTTGCGCCGGCAGGCACGGCATGCATGTACGTTCAGCTAGATTGTATCTCACGCGCTCAGCAGCGCATTAGATTCAATTGCAGATGATCGCCGTCAATCTACTCTTGCAAAAGAGTGAACCAGTGCATTTATGCGCCTACAAATGTTTGGTCAGGGCTCATTTTTCATCTCACCTCTGGGTGCATCGGCAGTACGTGCATGGCCACACACATGACTGCAGCGGTGGTCTCGTAGCCGGCAAGCATGATGGTCACCATCTGCAGCACCAAATACATGTGCAGTCAGACGCAACATCATCATCAATAAATGCCTCTGAGTCCTTGGATACGTTTACGACAGCATTTGGCTTCATGTTGTTGACACAAGGGTATTCTTGCGCCCTACGCAGAAACGACATGCAGTGTGAGCATACCGAAAGCGCTGCCATTTCCTGCCATCACGCAGCGCTCCACAACAGCATGCAGTACCAATTAGAGCCACTCATAAGTACTGAGCTGCTGCAGCAGCACAGCACGGCATCAGCAGTGATGATCACATTGTGCTGAGCTCGTACAGCTCTGGATGCCTTACAGTTAACAGCACATGCTGTGCGTGCTAACAACGCTGCTCAAGAACTTCGATTGAATGAAAGCATGATCTCAATGCTGCTGGCAGGGAGGCTGTTAGCTCAGCCAGGTCTTAGTAATAAATGGCACTGCGGGCGGCATGTGGTGGACGACAATAGCTTCAGGGTACGCTTCAATGCCGCAGCCTGCTGCACTGCAACGCTAACTGCGACCAAATGCAAGTTTGTCCGTGCAACAACAGTCAGTTACTGACGAAGACGATGCACAGGGAAAAGTGGGGCTTGAAGCAGCAGCCAAAAAAGCGTCATTCAAGTACCGGCTGTCGGACATCTCAGATGTGACCACACAAGCAGAGCACAGAGCTTGCCTTTCAAACACCTGTTTGGCCTCTGTTGCGGCTTTCAAACACTTGATTGTGATGAAGCAACGAACACAGTGTATACAACAAGTGTTGCACGTGTAATCAAACATCACACAAAAAAAATGTGGCTGCTGAAACCAAGATGTTTTTCGACAAGCAGGTCCAAGCTGCACCGTTACGCTTGACAAACTACCTGTTTGATTTCGGTGCCGTGCAATAACCCATCAAGCGATGGTCAGAGGATCAAATTTGGACCAATGATGACAATGTCAAAGAGGAGAGGACCCGATGCAACCTCTTCAACTAGCTTTATGCACTGCTGCCACAAAATTCTGCTCTGACCTAGTCTACTGCATTTTGCTGCGTGTAAGCATAGCATGCTTTCAAATTAGCTGAAAAGCTTACAATCCGAGGTGACAGTAGACCAGTTCAGAGGGAGCAGAACAAGTTTTTTGTTTACAATATAAATACCATTGTACAGGAAAATTAAAAGGTAAAAAGAAATACCTCAAGTACTTGAATAACAGATATATTAGCATAATCCAGCGCCCATCCTTCACATAGCATGGGTGCGGCTACGCTGCTGCAAAGCAGAACCCGGGCACAAGGCTCACCTGGTCCTCCATCTCTTCGTCTGTCAGCTGCCCTTGCTTGATCATTTCAGAGAGTGTGTCGCTCAGGTTGTCGCAGCCCTGTGCGCGCCGGTCTGCTATGATGCCCTGCCAGATAGGACACACAGATGCTCAGTGAGTCATGTGAACACATGAAAATTCCGCAACGCCGTAGTCACCAATGTGTGCACAGTAGCTGATGGTGTCCCCTACACAGGATAGAGTGCAGCGCACACCACCATGTGTTTCAGGTATGTCTTAATGTGAAACAATTCGGCTGAGCACTTAGCGGTTGAGGCTGCCTACGATTGCTCGATGCTGTTTGTGTCTAGTGCTCGCAGCATGGCTTGTGAGTGCCCCTGCACTGATTGAGAATTGAAAATATACTTCTATGTCATACCTACCTGGCAATACAGCAACGCTGCAGGAAGGGGAGGCCATGGCCGCCAACGGACGAAGACAAGTGCTGCATGTCATGCTCTCTGCTGAGATGGCAATCTCAACCAATTAGAAACTAAATGCTTGATTGCCTTGTTGAATATGCACAAGTACATTGAAGTATGCCGTGCCGTGTACAGGGGGGTGCGCACATGAAGGAAAGAAAGCATGCTGCACAGGATATGCGCATAGGTTGTTTGCATTGCATTATTGAAAGCACCACACTAACTCGCTGTCGAACGTGATTCTGAGCAGAGACGCCATAGCAGCTGAACTAAAAAACACAATGCCAGCTGTGCCTCGGCGATGCACACAGCACAACGGCTGTGCACACAGCTAAGGCAGCTGCAACTGCGGCGTGTTAATTGAAATTAGCCAGGCTCTCCTCGCAGATGAGTGCATGTATGCCATATCAGCTGAACCATAAATAACACACATGTCAGCTGTGCCTCCGCGATGCACACAGCACAATGGCTGTGCAAAAAGCTAAGGCAGCTTCTACTGCGGCGCGTTGACTGAAACTTCTAGCCAGGCTCTCCTCGCAGATGCGTGCATGCAGACTATGATGCATTGCCCAGCCAAGCGGTGTGCATACTAGTAGCAACATCTGGTAAATTCAGAGGCTATGGCTATAAGTTCAGAACACGGCGCAAAGTGCAAGCGGCCTGCATTGCACCACACCTTGATTATGGGCAGGAGTTCCTTGCGCGCCTGCTTGCCATGAGCGAAGAGAGAGCCTGGCGTGCTGACAGGGGGGGCAAATGTACCGTCCCATATCGTCACCAGCAGCCCGGAAACTCTCTTGACCTATCGCATCACAGCGCACAGCATTCAGCATCCAGCACACACAGTGTCATGGTGACGTCAGCCGTGTTGGTGAGGGCAACGTGCCGGACACAGCGTGTCCAGGGCACAGACGCAATGACCCGCCAAGGAGATGTGAGGGGGGGCGTCCGTTGACATACTTCAAGTATCATCTTCTGCGCTAATGTTGACGTTACATAGTGACCAAGGGGGGGATGTATCATATCGTTCTGCGTTGTTGAACTTGATGTTGTCGTGCAGAGCAACGAAAGGGACGCCAAACGTGCTGAGCACTTCGGACAAGACGCGATGCACGGCACAAGGACTGCTGTGTGCACTGAGTGCAGGCGACGTGCCTACGCAAGATACAGCATTCACCCATCACATTCACTGAAGTGTGGTTTACAGCAGAGACAAACTCAACAGCTTCAGCTTTTGTCCAGCTGCGCTGCGACCTTAATTTTGGCGGCTGAGATAGCAAGTACCTGCCAAAATGCAACATGCTAGAGAAAGACACGGGGTGAATATATCATGGCCAGCAAGCAGGTGCACCTCAGAGAGTCAATCCGCACTAAAACGTACTTCTGTTTTGGTGCCCGCCCCTGTCGCCTGCAGGTAGTCGGTGCATATGCATGTGTGCACACAGCAATCCATGACACACTACAGATATATACATGATGGTGGCACTGTTTGACTCGTGGCCAATGGCTGCAGCAGCGGCGACCACGATTATTGGTGGAAGGCACTTGCGGCTAACCATCCCTTGTCACCTAGAGCTCAACGATCTTTTGATTCGTTTTTCATACATAATGCATATGATGCCTGTTTAATGGCAGAAGACGCCAGCCAGACTCAAAAGCGCTGACTGCTAAGCACACTTGGCTTCAATGAAAGATGTACATGTTGAATAAGCCCGTTTGAGGGACCAACAGACATGTACTAATGTACAGTGACAGTGGCAACCATCAGGCTTTTCAGGAACAGTAGGCTAGGCAGTTCACCAACACAAGCGCACAACACTGCATATGCTGACGCTGACGTCTCTTTGTGCCACAACTTGAAGCTTTGCCTAGCAATAATAAAATCCACACGTCACACCCACTTGATGTGTGTTAACAACACAGCAAGTCGTAAGCGCCAATGCGTGGCACATGAGAATGGGGTCCCAGATTGCCTGCCCTATGTGATACTTCAAGTAGAGTATTACTTGAAGTACGAAGGAGAAGCACTCACCACTTCAGGTGCCGCATCCCCCAGGCCAAGCACAAGTCGCAGAGGCATCTCCATCATGAAGCGCCGCACAGGCTCATACATCTGCAAGCAGCACCAGCGGCACTAACACCATGAGCATGCTACAATGCCGCGGTGACATCGCCTTGTGCTCTACAGACTCAGGATATTCACAATGAGCTTGCCTATGAACATTCTGAACATCATGTAGGCCTGTCTGCAGAGCATGACCTGATAACGACAGTACAGGTATGCTGGGCTTAAAAGTACTTTTCTGATGAGGCAAAATTAGGATCGCACCTCCATATCTGTGGCTTATTGCCAAATAAAACCCAAAGTGCAACAATGACAAGAGTGGCCAAGTCACCCGGTGCTGGCACCTGGGTCCTCCACTGCTGCTCCGCTCATGACCCCCAATTCCCCTCTGCTACGGTACTACCCCCTGCTGCTGCATTGCTGGCTCGCGCTGCCAAGCGTAGAATACCTCACGTTGGAAGTGTAGTATGCGGCTCTGCACGGTGTGGGTATGCAGGCTATATAATATACAGGGCAGTTCATGACCACTTCTCGCGCATGCTTGTATGCATCTACTTAACACAAGCAGCAAGAGAACAGAGCTTCCGCATAACCTACGGATAGGCTGGCATTGCTGCAATGCTACGCACAGTAAGCTTTTGACTGTACGCTATACCAGATTTCTAAGCTTTAAAAGTTATACACATGCTGTTGCAAGGTTGCTTCAGTTCATGCGGGCAGCATGCATGAACAAGAGTAAGTCATTGGCATTCGCATTGCTTCCACAAATTGAGCTCTGCCCGCCATAGGGTGTGTGTGTGCATGATTCGGGGGCACCTTCCAATCCATGTAAATTGTAATTCAAAACCATAGTACTGGCAACATCTTGCTTGCTTGCAGTTCACAAGAATCTGCTCACTTTAGTAGGCTTTCCGAGCGCTGGCTCGACAACATCGCGCAGCCAATCTTCGCTCGCTGACTCCATGCGCGACACATAGTTGGCCACGATCTTCACCTGCGGTGACGGAAATGCGTCGAGCAACGAAAGCCAGTGAGCTGCCTGCACCGATGCAGCTACAGCAATGTAGCGTCGCCAAGCGCCTTGTGCTGCTAGGGACAGGTGACTCGCCAACAAAGCAGCAGCAGCAGCAGCAGCAGCAGGTGGGCAGTGGCGGCAGCGCATGCGTGCATCTCATCAGGGCTGAGCGCTACATGGCATGAGGGCAATGAACGCCTTTATGCACATGAAAGTGCTCGTGTTTGACTTTTGCCGTTTGGGTGCTGCAGTGGGGCACTTGCGCAAAAGCAAGCATTGCACTCAGTCTCCGCCGCAATGTGCGAATGCCACAAGCCCCCCTGTTCCAATATGACATGACTATATCAGGCTGTAAACAAGAACAACAAGACTTACGCTGACTGTTGGGTGCAGCAGCTTCTTGACGCGCGAGTGCTCCGAGCCGGATATGTTTGACAGTGACTTGCGCCCCCACAGCGCGTTGATGCTCTCCGCTTGCTGAGTCCCCAGCACCTGCAACGCAGCCAGTGCAGACACAGCCGGTTGCCAGGCACATATCAGGTGAAATCAGTGGGCGCTCCCAGGGCTTAAGGTCAGCAAGTACAAAGGCGAACGAGAGGGCACAGCGTGGCACACTGCGGACCCGGGTGCTATGCCAAGAAGGTGGCCCTCAGCACATCAAGAAGAGGACTATATATGCATACTGGTACAGCATTCTCCGTGATGCACAGCTGATGAATTTGGGCTGTTGCGTGGCAAATGGCAGATCAGGAGGGTGATGACACACCAACTACCATTGGTCCGAATTTGTGCCGTCGCATCCTTGTTTTTGGCGCTATCCTAGCGCTCCATGAACTTCCACGCAAGCGCAGTGGCAAATAAGGAACTGACTGCTTGTTACGTTTCTGAAATTCAAAACACCAAATCTGATAGCTCACCTTCTTGCCCTGACTTTTGCAGCTCAGCCCAATTTTGAGGCCTTCGAGTGACACAACAGTGATTGCTGTCGAGAACAGGAAAGGGATCCGCATCACTTCGCCGAACTGCTCCGTTTGCTCAATCTGTGGATTGAAGGGATCGAGACCCAGGCGCCAAGTAGGACAGGGTGGATTACAGGCTTCAAAGGCCACCAAGCTCAACACTGAATCGGCAGGCGATGATATGATGACAGTGAAAAACTATGGACTCTAACTGACTGGCATGCAATGCAGGGTTGTTGGCATTGTCCACATGGAACTGAGGAATCAACCGTTGCAGCCAGCAGCGTCCTCTCTGCACAACTGCTTGTCATGAACTATCGCGGCAAAGAAGAAGCTGGTAGGCTAGTAGAGGCGGAACATGCAACAACGAGCCACAGAGGAAACCAATGAAACTCAAGCAGCGCGCCCCGTGTGGCAGGAAGGCAGAGGTACAGAGCTGAACGCCAGCACTTAGCAAGCACCATACATTATGCTGCTGTTGAAAAGAAGTACGTGATGCATCTGTCCCCACTTTTCGTGTGCACTAGCTGCCCACACCCAGGAGTTGATCATATCATAAACCTTACAGGCCATTACAGTAGCAGTGTGCAAGCTTCGCATCGGTTTAAATTGTTATGTATGAGCATCTTGGCACTTACCACCAGATCCCACGGGGCCTCAGAGTCGACCTGCAGCAGCGTTCAATGGACAAGAGCACGCACGTGTCAAGTCGCGATGAAATGAGCTCGAAAACGACGGCGTTGTGCACTGCTCACCTTTTTGAAATTCCTGAGTGTCATGATAAAATTCAGCAGCGGCCCGATGATGGGGAGGGGCAAGTCGATCAAAGGTGAAATCTTCGGCGGCAGCTTCCCCGCTGTGATTCTTCTCAAAATCTGTGGGACAGCGCATGCTGTATAAAGCGCCGCAAGAAGCAAAGCTGCACCTGACAAATTTGCGTAGGGCAGCAGAGCATCCTTGAAGCCGTCTAGCGCGGCAGCAGCTTGCACCATGATTGACGCTGAGTGTGCTGGTAGTGGATGATATCAGCTAAATTCAATTTCGTACTTCAAGTGCATCGTGGTTTTTTTCAATTCCCCGCATGGCGTGCGATACGCAAATTCGAGTGCCTCCAGGGGGCCATCACTGCGCTCACGACAGTACCCCCTGCAAAGATAGGCGACGATGCAAACAGCAGTACACCTCTTTTCCTACCCCCACCATTTCCGCCGTTATGATCGTGTCATCGTCGTCATAGTCGATACAATGTCATCGTCATCGTCATCATCGTCGCCGCCATCATCGGCGGCGGCAGCCTGCTGCAGGAAAACCACCAGCGCTGATGCGCTGTCGACATGGAGGTCAGAGAACCACGCTGCGCGGTCGCCTACAGCGGCGGCGGCGCGGATCCAACGAGAGCCTCTAGCTGAGTTGCTGGCTCTGGCCGGAAAGAGGTGCATATGCCCTAAGGCTTGCGGCCATTGATGAGAGAGTACGGGCTGCAAGATGGTGTGGGGGGGCAAGGAGCTTCTGGACCAATAGGTACACACACATCAGTGCGGGGAAGAGACATCGTGTGATGGGGGCCAGAGGTGCGTTAGGCACCAGAGTGTTTTTCTGTCACAATTTGTGACGTGCATTGCCAAAATCTTACCTCAAGCCCCTGCACCTCCACGAGAGCTACCAAGGTATATATGCATTGATCAACGTCGCTCGGCTCATCCACAAACGTAGGCTTCAACAGCCCCTGGTCAAGCCTGGCACATATCCTTCAGTCACAGTTAGTATTCGACATCCTTCATCTACACGCAGCCAACACCATTGCCAACCAACGCCATGCGCTGCGACGGGCTGTTAAGGTGCTCCGCAAGAGCACTGAAATTGCACATAACACACATGGCGCAATCCGGTCGGCTGTGTTGTGTGTGGGTGTCTTCACTGTATTGTTCTCTGCATCCAGTCTGAAGTGTAATTACAACCGTTTTTCAGACTTGCTGCAAACTTCAGGTCCGGCTTGAAGTGTTTGTCGCTCCTAAGTGTGTTTTTCTTCAGTAATGCTGCACGCTGCAGGACTCTTTCCTCTTCATCATCAAGCAGGCCGACCCCAGACCTGATGGTTCCGGCAAGAACGACTGCGATGTCTTGCACACCTGCCGCACCAGCTGCGGCCTCTTCGTGGACTTCGGAAGCGGAGGGTCATGCTTCGTGGCTGGCTGGCAAGTTCATCTGCCAGGTATCAGGAAGGGCATGGCCAAGACTGTGTACGCAACTGGCTAATCAAGGGCATCCTCCTTCACAAGTGCTGCCATGGAGTCAGTCATTGAAGAGGCCGCAGCTGGTGCGGCTGGCGTGCAGGACATCGTAGTCGTACTTTGCCGGAACCATCAGGCCTGGGGCCGGCCCGCTTGATAGTAAAGAGGAAAGTGTCCTGCCAGCGTGCAACAGTAAGACAGGTACAAATGCTGGTGAGTGGCAAACACTTCAAGCACACTACAAACACTACAAATGCTGGTGAGTGGCAAACACTTAAAGTCGGACCTGCAGTTTGTTGTTGAATGTGAAACAGGTTACCATGTGATGCTGTCATAAATGCAAGCTAGCAAGCTGGAAGAGCAAAACATGGGGACAAGCTCCAGAGAACAAGTTGATGTGTGACTGATGCGAATGCAAGGGCTCACCGGGGATGTCTTATTGTCGATGCGGAGAGAAGGAGGCCTGGGGCCTGGATGTCTTGGTACAGCTGTTGTCTGCTACTTGCTGCTGCTGCTGCACGTTTCCTAGGTTCTGAAGCTGTGCACACTATACTGATGTGCCCTTTGGCATGTGACCTGAGCTAATTGCACCTGAATCAACTGGGGTCAAGTGCAGCTCTAGGCACCTATTTCAGGTCTAAGATGACCAGCCAGGTCTGACTATGACCTGCCAGTGGCCTCACTATGAGGTATAACTGGTCCTCAATCTACCCCCAAGCCATATCAGATCCCCCTTTTTTGCTGAGCATCGCCCTCGATGCGGAGTTCAAGCTCGACGCATAGGACCTTGCTTTGTGATAGTTGCAGCATGCCCGCAGGATCCGCTCCGCTCATCCGCGACCCTGAAAGTCAAAAAGCAACCGAGCACTTATGCTATAGTAAAGTCTCCAGGGCAGAACAGGTGTTGAAGTTGGGTAATGGCATGCTGTAGCCCTATGTCAGGGGCATCTGCTGACTACTCACTTGTTGAAGTTGATGTTGTTCCTGATGTGATATTGTACTTCAACGGTGATATTCATACTTCAACTTCATGCCAACTTCAACTGTCATATCACTGCTCAGCGTGCAATAGCACGGCTCCACCCGTCTCAACTTCAACAACCAACAGCTCTTCTGGTGCGTCTAAGTGAGGCGAAGAATCTACCATTGTCAAACTTCAACAGTTTGAGTGTCTTGACTGACTTCACTATAGCATAAGTGCTCGGTTGCTTTTTGGGTTTCAGGGTCGCGGATGAGCGGAGCGGATCCTCCGCACTTAGTGCACTACTAGGCATGGAGGCCAATGTTAACTGGTTGGAAACCCCATTAAAAACCTGGGAGGCAAACCTGCTGTTCAGGTGAATCCTCTCTTCAGGAAAAGGGAGTTCCCGGCCTCAGGTGTGACTCACACTTAGAGTCCCCACAACTATATCGTACTTGAAGATTATGAGGGACAGGCGAGCTGCGAGCACGTTCGCCGCGCGTACAACCTGAATGAGAATGGTACTGCACCATCTCTCCTCAAAATCTGGTTCGGGCAGCCTAGGTAGCTTGTCCAGCAAGATCTGTAACTGTTCAGATTCCTGTCTGAGCTTTCCTCATACTGCGCGTATGCTATAGCAGGTTACGTAACTTTTGACTTGCAACTTGCATTGCTTGTCACGCACCGCTTCTGTCAACTGTATGACAGACTTGAGCCTGCAACCCCCGCTTTCCCGGCGGATGCCTAGGCTATCTTGATTAGGCCACTATGGTCCTAACTTGTGAGCAACTGCCACAATCTGGCAAGACCAATCCACTGCTCTGCAACTCACAGAGGTGGCATACATACTTTGGGTCTGGGCAACGTTTTTAACTGTACGTTTGCCTAAGGCTGCTGCACCTGCCAGGTGACTGACGCCTGCCTCACCAGCATTGACAAAGGTTTCACTGTACCCTCTTGTCAAGGTGACGCTGTTGACCATTTGAATGCCGCGCCGCTACATATCAGCTCTTGTAGGAGCCACGGGAGCGGCTGCCGCGCACCAAAGTGCCCAGCCGTACTCGGCACGAGAATAAACTCTCTGTGAGAATAAACTCTCTCTGAGACCGCACTCAGGCCTTTTCCATGGAACTGTCCCAAGGAATTGACTCATCAGCTGTTGCTGTTCGCTGACGTGCCTATATAAGGGGATATATCTTGCAGGCTTCACTGAGCTGCATCAACTCAATACTGTTTTGAGTGACTTGGGGTTCTGAAACATCAACTTTTGAAAATTTCAGGTTAGGTCCCCCATTCCTCTCCCCCTTTTTTGCAAAAAAAGGTACTGTTCCATTTTCACAAACCTAAAGCCAAGGCAGGATGCAAAAAGGGTACTGTTCCATTTTCACAAACTTAAAACCAAGGCAGGATGCAACCTAGTCTGAGCATGTCCAATGCTCACTGACTGGGTGACTGGTTGCAATCTGTGGCAACTTTACCATTGGTCACGACTGTAATTGGGACTGTAGTAACTGCCAGTGTTCTTGTAGCTTGAGAGCAATTCTGCACGCTCTGCGGGCGTGAGGTCGGCTATGGCGCTGATTGCCATGTCTACCTTGCTCTTTTTGCTGTACTGTCTGTGGGAGTCACTTGAGTCCGACTTTGACTCGTCAGCGCTGCTTTCAGCACTGTCCCACGAACGCTTGTCTTGCTGGACGCGTTCATCTGTGAAAGCGGGCAGTCCGTATAGGAATCGAAGCTCTCTCTGATGTTCGGGAGCAGCCTGCCACTTTTGTTGGGCAACGGCTACCACCTTCGGCAACTTGGTATTAACCATGTTCCAAGTGTCGTGCATGCCGTTTACATCTTGACGGCAGCTCAAGGGTAATCCATGAACAAACTTCATACGGACAATTTGCTGGTTGTCCGAGCAGTCAGCATCATATGCAGCTGCGACCACCTGCCTGCCGCACACTTCAGGGCTGGTACCAGTAGTCCTAGTGAGTTCGTGGAACTTCTGCAACGCCATCTGCCTAGCAGATGTACTGTCGTACGCCGCTGTCAGACACTCTATCATCTGAGCGTACGTTAGGTCACTGAACGAGCGAGTCTCCTTGACTCCTGTACGCTCGTTGAGCACTGGGTGAGTCAGGTCAGAGTACTGACTCGCACTTAGACTCTGCATAAGCGCTTCTGAGTAAGCATATTGAGGTACGCAGCGTACTTCGCAGCTACGCTCAAAGGCTCTGATGGAGGCCTGAAGCCTACCAACTTGGGTTACTATTTCCACACCACCATCGCCAAAACCTCTAAGGTCTAACCTTGGCTTGGGTGTTGAACCTGAAGTCAACTCAAAGTGCGGTGAAGTAGCACTAATAACTTCTGCTCGCTCACTACTACGTGATGCGTTCTGGCGTGCCGCAGCACCATCAACCTCAGAGAGAGTCTGGTTGCTCGCTATGACTTGGAGCAAGTTGACGTGCAGCAGCACTACTGGCCTCTTCTGCGCCTTCCGGGCCAAAGGGCCCTATGCCGCCCTTACCCTTGGAAGACTTTCGTCGCTCTTTGCCGCTCTGCACAACTGGTGCTTGTGGCGCGACGGGCACCTTGCGTGGCACTGCTGGCACACGCGGCGCAGCCACACTAACCGCACTCTTGCGCGGCAATGTCAACAGTGACGAAGCCTTGGCCTTCGCTGGGGCCTTTGCAAGTGCAGCATTGTTGGCTGGAGCCTTCTGCTTAACTGGCAGTTTGTGGCTCTTTGACGTACTGACCAGCGGTGACACCTCAGGCGCACTCGGGGCTTGCGCACTGCGCGCAACTGACGTCTTGGTCGGCTAACTACGCCTGACCTTCTGTGGGGTCACCACGGGCGCAACTGGGGTTGCAACTGGCGCTGCCGCGACTGCCGCGGGCGCTGCCGGCTCAACTGGCGCGGCTACCGGCACTACTGGCGCGGTTTCTACTGCAACTGGCGCTGCCGCGACTGCCGCGGGCGCTGCCGGCACAACTGGCGCGGCTACCGGCACAACTGGCGCGGTTGTTGCTGCACGTGGTGTCTTGCGTGGGCTAACTTTCTGTGCGAGTTGTCTCTCAACAGCTGCGCGCGCATTTTCTGCCTCAAAACTCGGCAAGCTGGGCTACTGCTACTGTAATACCCTGCGCAGCTAGTTGCTCAACTGCCTGCCTCAAACGCAACTGCTTTGCCGCTAGGGCATCAGCCTCAGAACCACCACTGTTGGGCTCATCACTGAAGTCACGAATGACAGGCGTTGCTAGGGTGTCGGGCGCACTGGCACCGACCTGCTGGCTGGGTTTCGCGGACGCTGCCGCGGACCGTGACTGGGGGGTTGACGACTTGTCACCCGAGCTACGCGAGGGACGCACTGCGCGCTTACCACTCGTGTTGCCTGTAGAAGCAGTGCTGCCAGTAGCCTCAGGCCTGGTTCTGCTAGTACCACCACGTCCATTACGGTTTGACCCACTGGATGGCTTCTCGGAGCCTTGGTCTACTTTGACCATTGTGTATCCTGCATCACATAAGTCGCGCATGAAGCCGACGTTGACAAGCCGCATCTTAAGCATGTCAACGCAGAGCCGTCTATGCCCCGCACACTCGTGCTACTAAGGCACTCTGAACTGCAAGTCAGCCAGTTTTTGCAGTTGTACAGATTCGACCGCGTTGTCAAATTTGCAACACAATTGCGGCCGACAATCATGAGGCAAAAATGCATCGCTTTGCTCTAAAGCTAGGACTCCTCTCCCTCTTCTTTGCAAAGAAGCTAGTCAAATCAGCTTTAGAGCATTACTAAGGAAGAGCATGCGGTAGGGATTAAAGTAACGTCATAGGCAATTCGTTACAGCCAGAAAGTGACAGCGCATACCCCTCTTGCGCTTGTGCCCGACCTGTTCTGGCGAAAATCACTTGCACTGTCTATGATTAGTCGTATACTGAACGACTACTACTTTGCGCTTCTACCACGTGCCTCTCCCCAACAGGCGTCGCTGTCCTCCCGGGAGGCTCCTGTGCGAATCGTGATAGTGTACGGCGCGTAGGTGGCGCACGCAGCTCGCTACCGTACAAATACTTCCCTTGATACCCTCTCTATGAGTCCGCATGACTACGTTCATCAACCACAGATGAGCCGCAGAATAGGGTCGGCTCGATGAAAGTTGCACAATCAACGCCGCTTAGACTCGTGCAGCACGCACTGCGGTATCTTGACATCAAGGGGGCGGGTCACGACGCAGTGGTGCACCACCACGTTGCCCCGTCGTATAGACACTCTTATGCAGGAATACGGGCGTGATTAACCTTCTAAACTCGCGGCCCCACGGCTTTCTTTACGTATTTCTTTACGTGACTGGGCATCTCGAAAGGTTTTGACACGATTTCGAGTGGTGATACATGAACAGCTATCACCGCGCTGCGGCCCTTGCGAGCGGGGTTAGCACGAGGTAACTTAAGGACTGTCGACGGGTGCCAAATTGAAACAGGCTACCATGTGATGCTGTCATAAATGCAAGCTAGCAAGCTGGAAGAGCAAAACATGGAGACAAGCTCCAGAGAACAAGTTGGTGTGTGACTGATGCGAACGCAAGGGCTCACCGGGGATGTCTTATTGTCGATGCGGAGAGAAGGAGGCTTGGGGCCTGGATGTCTTGGTAGAGCTGTTGTCTGCTACTTGCTGCTGCTGCAGCAAGTTTCCTAGGTTCTGAAGCTGTGCACACTATACTGATGTGCCCTTTGGCATGTGACCTGAGCTAATTGCACCTGAATCAACTGGGGTCAAGTGCAGCTCTAGGCACCATTTCAGGTCTAAGATGACCAGCCAGGTCTGACTATGACCTGGCCTCACTATGAGGTATAACTGGTCCTCAATCTGCCCCCAAGCCGTATCAAATGTGTAGCACCAAGTCTGATGTAACAACTACACTTAAGGCTGAAGGCAGGGGACAATGCAGTGAAGACACCCACACACAACACAGCTGACCAAATTATGCTGTGGGTTATGGGGCTGCTGCTCTTGTCTGAGCCAAACAGCCGACGTGTGTATCAGATCCTGGTACTGGACTGTCCCTAGCTTGTACAACACGCGCCCGGATGCATCAAATGATGCCTGATTCCTAGTTGGCACACAAGCCCAGCTGGAATCATTGCTTGTGTAGTCACTCAGTCATGTGCTTGGTAGACACGTGTGAGAGGCGTCTTGTGTGTAATGCCTTTGCATACTCAGGCTGACTGCAGTGCGTGTGCACCGGGTCATCGCAATGTGTAGCATTAGCCTGCAAGTCATGTTGCATATGTGTAGTTGGCTCCCCTTTGCGGTACCCTTTTTAACTTGATCTAGGGGTGACTGTGAACACTGCATGTTGGCGTGTGACAGTGACAGGCACAAATGTGGCAGTTACAAGACTGTTTTGTCGTCGGTGGCTCAAATGTGGCAGTTACAAGATTGTTTCGTTGTCGGTGGCTCAGACAAGAGCAGCAGCCCCATAATACACATAGTGCAGTGCGGCCAACTGTGCTGTGTGTGTGGGTGCCTTGGCTGCATTATTGCCTCACTTGTTGAAGTGTAGTCGTGCCTGGCAAGGGTTACGATACACTGAGCAATGGCGCCGCAAAGGAGCGTCACCGCCGCGGGGTCCCCCTGCTAAACGTTGAACCCGCGCTGAGACATGATGTGGCGCGGAGCTGTTGGCGACGTGCTGGAACAGCACGCGCGGCCGAGTGCGCACGTACGTGCCCTTGAAGTAGTTGAGGAAGTTCGGCAGCTGCCACCCACTCCGTTGCAGCCATGTTTGAAGGCAGTTTTGAGATCCAGCATGAACTGCCAGCGACCAATCTCAGACTGCAGCGTGAATGCGACGCGACTCCCTGTGCACGCGTGCGTGGTCGTCTGTTTGGCCGTGTAATAGCCAATACACATTGTGCGCATTTTCTGCCCTGCGCTGTTGAGGTGGTTCAGTGGCACAGTGGTGTCTATTGCGCACGATGTTAGCAAAAGATGTTTGCTTACTGCGTTGAGCACGAACTGCAGCCGCGTCGATGCTTTTGCATGTGGTGGTGCTCTTGGCTACCCAAAGACGTCAGCCTACGTGTGCACAGTTCACAAGTTCGAGTATCGCAGCGCTGGCTGCCTACATGATCATGGAGGCGTTGCCTCTGTTGTTCAATTGACAACTGTCATTCACATATTTGCATGGCGTGCGTGCAAGTACGTAGCTACCTATGGCACGCACGAATCTCACCAAGAGGCAGATGCAACAATACATACCCAAGCAGGATGGCATCACAAATGCACGAGAGTAAACCATTGCGCTGCTTTATCAATGGTATGCATGTACTATGCGCCGGGTTTTCAAGCACGGATCATAGACAACTCATTGAGTCAGAGTCCCGGTCCATGACTTGGCCCGCCAAGCAATGTCTTTGAAGGCACTCCGTGCAGACACCTAAAAACTGGAAAACACACACTTGATCACACATGCACGTACAACCTCCATATGGAAAACCACACTTGATCACACACTCATCTAGTGAAAAGGCGCTGCGCCATGCAGGGCTACAATAACGCCCCGTCAGCAGCACCGCGTATCAAAAAGTGGAACAAAAGTGAAGGACGGCACATACAAGCCACCTTCACGTACCATGGCGCAACTCCACTCGCGACGACACGACACGTAATCTAAACACACTGTACCACCAGACGTCGAGCCCGCTGCTAGGCACGCACATCACGCGCCCCAGGCGCGATCAACAGCATCAGCAGCAGCCCTTATAGGTGCCTGCGCCGCCCAGGTTTGCCGGCAGCGACGCGCCGACATCAATGTAGGGCGTGCTGAAGCTGGCGGCGCCGCCGACCATCACCATGCGCAGCCGGTCGATGACGCGCACCCAGTTGGAGCCGCGCTGGCCGGCAAAGTGGGTTGCCTCCAACGCCGTCAGCAGGCCCTGCAGTGAGAACAGAGTCAGGTCCGCCTGCGCCGCGCGGGGTGCGGCACGCGTGCACGGCAGGTGGCGCCAGCTGATTTTAGCAGAGAGCACTTTGTGGGCCTGGATACAGTAGACTTGCATGGGGTGGTTGTTTGAATGGTCAACAAGCCACCAACACACTGCGTGCTCACAGTGGCGGCGCCAGTGGTGCAAAAGCACACGCGCATACGCACAGACGCGTACTAGAGGCGGAAGCATCGCGGCAATCGACCCCATCTGGAGGCTGTCACAGCGACGCACACGCGGCCAGCGAGGTCCACTCACCGCCGCGTCGCTCGTCGCATAGCCAGGGTTGACGTCCGTCTCCGTCGTGCGGCAGCGCACCTGCTCCGCACAACGCGCGCCGTATGGCGCCTCGCAGGGCTGAATGTAAGCCGTCCAGCCAGGGACCCCCGCTCGCACCGCCGCCGCGACTTCCGAGTCGTCCGTGGTGACAAACAGCGCGCGCTCCTTCCACCCCTGCGCCCGCGCCGCTGCGTTCACCGCCCCCAGGTGGTCCCCCCAGGACATGAGCTCCAGCTCCTTGTACTTGTCTCCGTGGCGCACGTGCACAGAGATGGTGCCGGGCGGCAGCGGCAGCGGCGCGGCGCCGGCGGCGGCGCTGCGCAGGCGCCGCAGCGCGAGCTCGCGCGCGGTGCGCGCGTTGAGGCGCGTCGCGTACGCCGTTGTCTGCGCGCGCCACCACTGCAGCAGGCTGCCGGTCTGGTTCGTCTCCGCCCAGCGGCGCTGCCACTTGGCGGGCACGAGCGGGTCCGCGGTGGGCGCCCACTTAAAGTTGCGCTCCACGCGCTTGCCGATGTGGTCGCTGCAGTTCGACAGCGGCATGAAGAAGCAGTCCCAGCCGCGCAGCTGCTGCGAGCTGCAGTAGGAGTCCTGCTCGCCCTCGGCCTGCGCCGCGGCGAAGCCCTGGTGCAGCACCAGGATGTGCCCGTGCTCCATCGCCCAGGCCAGAGGGAAGTTGGCGACGCCCATGAGGTACCCCAGCCCTGCAGGCTTGGACCCCTGCAGCACAAAGGTGCGGTTTTCACACGATTGCGGGTTCTGGTGGGCCCAAATGTCGGCCTGCACCTCTTCTGTGAAGGGCAGGCGGCTGGCGAAGGCATCGCTGATCCTGTAGTTGGGAGCGTACCAGGGCGGCAGGCGCTTCAACAACTCTGCATCCGTCAGTGCGTCCCACTTCACTGGCACCTCGTCCGGCTTAACAGCCGATGTATAATGAGCGGTGTGGAAGGTCGTATTTTGAGCACTCGCTCGAGCCAATGCTGCTGCTGCTGCCACCAGAAGCAGTTGCGGCATAAATATCCTCGACGTGTACACGAGAGTGCGACAAACCCTGCGCTTCTGCTGCAAGTGTTGGTGTTTGTCAGATGGTGGTGTTCTGCTGATCCATGTCCGAGTGGTATACGCTGCGTGTGCCCTGTCGTGTAGGGAGCACGACGACCCGTTAAACGGTTGATTTAGATCTGACTTGGATTTAGATCTGACTTGGACTCGTGCTGACAGCCTCAGATCTGCCGCCCCAATCAACTGCAAGGGTTCAGAGCAGCTGAGGCGACCACTAGTGCACTGGCGAGTGGTGCACTCTAGATGTGGCTGTGTCACACCACCAGCGCTCGGCACCCGCCAGCGCCAGAGCAAACGAGCTCGCTGAGGATCTGCACTTGAGGAGGGAGCTCCAACTGCGGCGGTGGTGGGGTGCGGCGATGTCGTCGTGGTGCTGCAGGGAGAGCACGGGCATGGTGCCCTCTCTGCCGGACGAGCTGGAGACGGAGCTCAGGCAGATACTGCATTATTATCCTGGCACCCACTACACGTGCTTGATGGACGCAGCGGGCAGGGTGAGCCATCCACCCAAGAACTTCTGTCGAGAGCTCAGATCTAGCATGTGCACATGGCTGCTTTGCATCGCAGCTTGCTATAAGGCTGTGCCGTGCTGCCATGCAGGCACAGGCAATCGGTGGTGCAGGCACACGGGCAAGCGTGAGCACAAGTAGGTTCCGTCAGACATCCACCTTCTTATGGTCCACGTTCAAGTGACAGCTTGGATGCAAGATGCTTTTCCACAGGCACTGCGCTGTACAATCGATGAACCAGTCAACTCTCGACACTCATAGAGCAGGAAGCTGCCAAGAAGCGAACAGACTGCTTTGAGGTTGACCTGTACAACTGGCAGCACTGGGATGGAAGCATGCAAAGTTTTGTTCATAGTCAGCATGTTCCACAAGACTCAATTGCGAGTAGCGTCCGCCGCCAGCCTAGTACTCTGCTGGATCGAGCACTTTGGCACATTGACACAGCGAGCCCGATTCGTTGTGTAACAGTTTTCCGAGCTGGTGAAACGCATGGTGCCTGATCGCTGTGCCAACTACGCTCCAGTAAGTCCTTATGCTGACATGGCGGCTCCTGGCTCTGTGCAACGGCGAGCGCACCGGCAGATGTATTATCAGTGCATGCTGAACATGTTCAGCAGCGGACAGCACCTGCGGTCACCGGCGGCGGCGCGCCCGATGCGCTGCATCGCACCTACCGCCCTGTCACCGCGGAGCGCGCTCTCGTTGACAGGCACAAACACGACAGCGCTGCGTCACTACACAAGCCTCTTCCTGTGTATAGGCGCTGCGAAGGCAAATACGAGTCGTGTGTTGCTGTTGATGGCGCTGTCAATGCGCCGCCTTTCAGTCATGACGAGTCCACCAGAGTCTCCGGAGACGCGTCATCAGCTGGAGCTAGCTAGCACCAATGCGTCGCCTCGGCGGGCCACGATGCGCGCTGCCTCCGTGCGCTACGCAGCTGGTTATGCGACTGGCTCTTGTAATTGCAATGATGCGCTGGGTGCTGCTTTCACCTTTCACCCTCAAAGTCACTCTCAACTATGTGTAGATTTGCAACAGCCACATGGGACCGATGATGCCGAGCGCCACGTGCTCCCCCACGCGCGACGCGCAGCGGCAGGGAGGCTCATCTCTGACGATCGGCGCCGTGCTGCCCCACCCCGTACTTTCATATATATCAAGTCCCTCAAACCATCCTCCTTCAAAGTCACCCAGGCACGGCCGCAAGCCGCACGCCGCGTCAGGCGACTCGCGATACACCGTGACTGAGCGTTGTTGCCGCCGCCGCGTCCCCCTGTGCCGCCATCGCCGCCGCCGCCGCGCCGCGCAGCTGGTGACGGGCTCGTTCACGAGCGACGACGTGCTCGACGCGCCGCCGGACAAGTTCTGCACGGCGGTGTCGTCGCTGCACAACGCCGCGGTGCAGTTCGCGCGCACGCTGGACCAGGTGCGTCCGCGCGCGCGCATCGCTTGAAGTTTGCGCGGTGCCGCCGCAGGCCGCCGCCGCTCACGCACGTGTCACCAGTTGCGGTGGGGGGCGAGTGGCGCGGACGGCGCGCATGCGCGCGTCATCGGGTCTAGCTGGAGGGTGACTGGCACTGATGGCGCGCACGCGCTCGGCGCGCGCCGCTGACCCAGCGCGCAACGTCCATGCGTACTCTGCGCTCCCAGCGTTCACCCCGGTTTCAAGCGCTCAGTGTCGACCCCCAGTGCGCAGGTGCTCAACGTGTACCCGCGGTGCACGTGTGCTCAGCGCACGGTGCTGGCCCAGTGCTCAGCACCTGCATCATCTGCGTCGGTCATCGCACACCGCTCGCCGTGCGTCTTGGCGAGATCGTACTGCACGCAGTGCGACTGCTGCGCCCATCGCAGGTGCCCCTCGCGAAGCCCTGCCATTGCGGTGTTACTGTGCGCGCACCCCTACTGCCTTTGCAATGCGCGTCTGAATGGAGGCCGGCGCCTGACCGCTGTACGCTGGGCCTTTGTACGCCTGTTGCATGTGTCCCCACCCCCCACACACACACCCACCCCCCCCCCCACACACACACCTGCCCCCGTGTCGCATGACTACCCATGCACACACACTCATGCATGCATTCCTCTCTGCAGCGGCTGCACACGCCGCCGCGAGGCGTCGCGTGCACCGGCGCTGCCCGTTGTCCTGACACTATGAGTTCGCGCATACGTGTTCGCACTGCACGTCGTCCCCTTCGCTGTGCAGATGGGCTGCTCGGTGATGCACATTGCGGGCGATCAGCACCTCTTCTCTTGCTACGAGGTGGTGGACAAGGTGAGCGCTGCCACAAAATACGCACATACCCCCAGTGAATGCGGTGCAGCCCCCTGCGGCAGGGGTAAGGTTGGGGTTAGGGCTAGCGGCGCGTCGCACGGCAGCTGCGCCCAACACAGCCACAACGAAGCAGACCAGCATCTCTGTTGGTACTATGAGGTGTGAACAAGGTGAGCGGACGCGCTGCTGCGCGCACGGAACAGCTGCGCGCTTTCGCGGCATACATGCACACACCCCAGCAATGCTGCGCAGCAGCGGCGGTACTGAACCTGTGAAGCGCTGTCACTCACATGATTGCGTGCAGCCGCACTTGAGCGGCAGCGCTCAATATACATGGCCACACTCAACCGGCAGACGTGCATAATCCCGCGAGATGAGCGGAGCGCCGCCTAACCCTAACCTCAACTCTACCCCTAGATGAAAAGAAGGCGCAGTATCCGTAGCCACACTTGACGAATAGAAGCGCGTGCACTAGCGCGGATGCGGCAGTGCACAAGCCACTGGTGACCATTCTGCTCTGCCAGCAGGTAGGCAAGGGCACTGCCGCCGGCCAGCAGGCGAGGATGCTGCCATTGACACGTAGGCACGGACGCTGTCGCGCAAAGCTTCAGGGTTAGCGTTAGCCGGTAGGTCAGGAAGCTGCTGCCCGTGCGCAAGCGAGAAAAAACTCAGTACGCTGCCGTCAGCCACTGCACCGCGTGTGCTGCAGCACCTCGGCCACACAGGCGCGTCACACGACCGTCCTCTCAAGGCGTAGTCGCTGCACGGGATCCCTTCACATGATGACACGTCAAATTGCCGCGCCGCTGCCCTCCGCTGCTGCTGCGCGCAGTCCCAGCCGGGGCTGGTGAACCCCTGGATCCTGGCTTTCTACACGACGTCGGTGGACGGCGTGCCGGTGTCGGCCATAGACACCAGGGACGCGGACGAGGGCGTCAAAAAGGTCAGTGACGCTCCATGCGCGTATACCTCAAGGTGTGACGTGCCGTGTGTGCTTATGTGCCAGGGACGCGGACGAGGGCGTCAATCAGGTCTAATACGCCCCATGCGCGTGCCTTGAGACCCCCAGGTGTGGCGTGCGGTGTGTGCTGATGTGCCAGTCGCACACAACTGCCAAGGAATCACAGGGTGGCAAGCACAGCGTCCGTCTATATTTCACCGTACGTACAAATCAAGGACGCGTGCCTGCCCCATCGCCACCGCCCTCCAGCAATTGCAGCACACAGTGCGTCAGATCTGGATAGTCCGCGCTCATCTCATCCGCGCACGCCCCCCCTCCCCCCCCCTCCCCTTCCCCCCCTGCGCAGATCGTGGCGGCGCTGGAGAGCATGCTGGCTGGGGTCATGACGCCCCCCGCCAACTCCTCCCCCCCCATCTCCACCAGTGGTATGCGCATGATGTGAGCCGGCGCCGCGAGCGCCGCCGCGGCAGTCGCACCGCTCGCGAGGCGTCTGCGCGGCAGGCAGCGGCGGCGTCTGTCCCCCGCAGTTGATAGGGGACGTTGGCACCCATGGCTAGGAGAACGAGGCGGGAGGGTGTGTGTGTGTGGGGGGGGGGGCGGGGGGGTCCAAAGCCTCTGCCCCGCATACGCCACGTCGGTGCTCTCAGAGCCGTGTTCAGAGGGGCAGGGGGGGCCGAGCGTCGTGTCAGCCCGGCCCCTGGCCCCGGGCATCGCGCGGCCCCCCATCGAGCGCTGCTGCACCACGCGGCGCGCGCCGATCTGCCGAGCACTGCTGCCCGGAGCACCGCGCGATGTGCCGCGCTGCGCTGCACCGCGCTCGAGTGCTGCGCGCTGCTGCTGCTGCTGCTGCTTGTCGGCGGATCGCTCTGCTGCTGCTGCCGCTGCATTGCAGCGTGCCGCGCTCTGCAGAGCGCTGCTGCCCGGAGCGGCTGGAACCCGCGCGACGCGTGCGGGCGGCGTTTCAGGGCACCGCCATTCCGCTCCCGCCGCCGGCGCACGTTCGCCGCGCCTCCACCCGTGATGAGCGCTGCGATGTGCGCGCACGCTGCTGCCGTTGCGGGGGGAGGGAGGGAGGGTGCAGCGGCGCTTGGATGCGCAGTTCCGGCGGGCGCGCTGCATGCCTACTGCGCCCTTGCGCTGTGGGACACCGGTAGGAGACGCTGCGCCAGCGTCGGCGCCTGGGACAGCGGCGCCAGTACTGTAGTATTTCGCTACGCCCGCCCTCTCTCCCCCCCCCCCCTCTTCCTCTCCGTTACGCACAGAGCTACGGCTCCGCGTTGAGAGAGTGCGGACTGGCTCGCACTCCTCCGGGCGAGGGAGGGGGGGGGGGGGGGGGGTCGCAACGCAAGCAAGCGCTATGATGTCAGCCCACAGGACATGCTGCCGCGTGGGGGCGCGCCGCGGCGTGCGGTAGGCTTCATGCGCGCCGTTCCTGCGCGATGATGCGCAGTGATGCTCAGCAGCGGCGGCAGCGCTCAAGCTTCGCGGCGAGACGGCCGCGCCACCCTTGGAAGCGCATGAGGCAGCAGCGCGGCGCAGCAGGCGCACGACGGCAGCGCCGAGCGCCGTCGTCATCTCAGTGGTGAGGCTCCATAACACGGCGGCACTCGCGTTTGCCGCGCCTCAAGAAGCGCGGCCCGCGATGATCACGTCGGAGCTCAGCGCTGGTGGGCGTCCGTCTCCATTGATTTACTCTGCGTGTCGCGTACGCAAGCACCGCGAGTCCCGTAACGTGCGTGTTGCATCGGGATCCGTGTGGTCGCCGTCGAGGCAAAGGAACTTGCGTCGATGCATGCTCTGCACAGCCACAGCAAACGCCAATTACAAGTGAAGTTGTGCTCTGAGTACAGAGGGGCGTTCGGTTTTGGTGCTGCTGCCCTGGCGTATATACGTTGCATGCGTTGCCGCGCCCCGCATGGCATGCATCACGTCAGGCGTGTCTGCGTGCTGCATGGACGGCGAATCTTGCCGTTGTGTTTGCGGTTGCCAAGCCTGTGATCATCTTGGCGCTGCTGGGCTCCTTCCCATAGATTCGCGCTATCAGCACGTTCATTCGCACGCCTGCCACACGCCTACGCCGCCTGTGTGCTCTGCTGCAACGATGGCGCCGCGTGCGCGGCAGCAGCACACTGCGCCTCTGTGCTGCCGTTGCCAAGCTTCACCCCAGCGGCGGGCAGCCTGCACAGGCTACTGCACGGGTATGCAGGGGTTCTGCACAGCGTGCAAGTCGCCCCCCGCGCAACCTTTTGTCGTAGAGATACAGATTTGTCGCATCGACAACGCACGCCTGGGGGTACAACCCCGCCTCCCCCTGCAACGCGTGCCCATGCTCAAGTGGCAAAACGTGGACTGCACAGCATCGTACAGATTCCACCATGTGTTGCCTCAACACCTGGGGGACATCTGGCCTCTCTGGGGTTTGTCTTCAAAGGAGACGTGATGAGCACTGAGGCTGCCCACAGTGCTCAGCGGTGGACTTCTGCCACGACTCACGTGTAGCTTTCTTGCAACAAGATTCGTATCAAGCGACCACAAATAGAGCTTTGCAGCTGTGTGACCCTGGAAGTGCCTGCACGAATAGCTTGCGCACAAGCTAGCGTTGTTGGATAATCGTGTACCTTTTTTTTTTTTAGAACGAAGTGGGGTTGGCAACATGACATTGTCAGTGCGTTGAAGTGAACTTCTGGCACATGTTTCTTATTCATCAGTAATTGCCAGCCCTTGTGGCTGTTTGAATGTGGGCACGATCACCACCTCTCCGACTGTGCCAGTCAAGTAGAAAGCGCTTCAGGTGTTGAGCCCACATGTACTTTTTATTAATTCTCGCTCAGGGCGCGAAAAAGCCCAGATGATTGGCATCTAGCTGTAAGGAATCTACATGTCGTATGACAGTCTGAAAGTGTCGCAACGACAACCACTCAAACGCCGCCGCCGCCAAATGGCATCTCGGGGTCCTCCCCTACGTCCTCCCATATGTACTTTTTATTAATTCTCGCTCAGGGCGCGAAAAAGCCCAGATGGTTGGCATCTAGCTGTACGGAATCCACATGTCGTATGACAGTCTGAAAGTGTTGTAACGACAACCACTCAAACGCCGCCGCCGCCGCCAAATGGCATCTCGGGATCCTCCCCTACGTCCTCCTCCATGTACCCCCCCCCCCGCAAGTACTTTTATTAATTCTCGCTCAGGGCGCGAAAGAGCCCGGCTGAATGCACATCTAACTTGAAGCTTGCTGTACGGAATCTACATGTCGTCTGACAGTCTGAAAGCGTCTCAACGACACCACATGGTACTATGTGTTAGGGTTAGGTCTACAAAGAGCACCGCACTGCTCCTCCGCACATCTCATGTCTAGGGGGAGGTTCCGTTTGGTAGCTTCACCTCGACATCACTCATCTGGGTTTTTGCACAAGCAAGCCAGAACAAAAACGCCTCAAGCACACGTACGTGTACCAGCAGCTCAAGATGACCACACAGTCAGAACGTCAACTCACCTTGGGGTCACTCAGGGGAGGTTCATGAAAGAGATCAAGCCACACCAAAAGACTAGTGCTGCTTGATGTCCCCTAGCAGTGGTGCCCTACCTGTGCATCGCTGTGCTGCCCCCTGGAAATCAGAAGCCCTGCGCACAGTGTCACGCTGCCCTATAGCACGCTGCGCGGGCAAAAAACCGGGCAGCTGCGAGCACGTGCACACATCAACCCATCGCAGCAAGACAAGTCGAGCAGAGCGAAACATCGGCGCCGAGGCCAAAAAAGCTACACACGCACGACGCTGCGACACGTATTCACACGGTTTGTTGTTTGGCGGACGCAGTTGAGAGAAGGCTCTCGCTCCAACCCCTTCCCCGCCCCCTCTGTACCTTATAGACACGGCTGCGCCATCAGGCAGCAGCCCCCCCCCCCCCCACCCCCCATTCGCCGGCAGGGGGCGCTACACAAACGAACTATCTATCTATGTGACAGGAAGCGTCTATGCTAGGGATGCAGTTTTTGTGCACACAGTCGAGCGCGCTTGCGCTTTCCCGCTGGTCGCCGCCGTCGGTACGCCTTGTTGAACTTTGGTGGTGCGCAGGCCAGCTGAACCTGAAGTTTGAGATGCTGAGCGCTGCTGAACTTGCGTCGATCACTTGATGGAGAGGGTGCGCGCGCCCGGGGCCTCTCTCTTGGGGATGCAGAAGGTGAGCATACCGTCCTGTTGCGAGCGAAGGAGCGTGACGCATAAGGCGAGCCGTCAGCATCGGCGGTGAACCTAGCTAAACGGTGGAGGATCTGAAGTTGTTGAATGCAGATTTCAGCGAACACGAGCTATCTCACGCGTGAAGTTGTTGAATGCAGATTTCAGATAACACGAGCTATCTCACGCGTCGGTGTGTGCATGTTGAGCAGCTACTTTATTTGGTCATATGCAGGCACGCGGCAGCGCTCAACCCTATGTAGTATAGAAAAGTGGCGGAGGCCGTAGAGTTGACGAATGCAGATGTCCGACCACGGAAGCTGTTATGAGCGTCGAAGTTTGAACTTCAAGCAGCAGCTTCATCTGTGCCGCACACGCGCGCACTGACCGAACGCTCACCCATGCGCGCCCGTGTCAAAACCCGTGAGCTGTGAAGCATATAATATCGTGCTATGAAAGGTGTTCAGATGGATCTACGGGTGGTGACGTGCACCCGCGCATGCGCATCTTGAAGTCGGCGGAGGGGGTCTTTAGGTCGGCGGCGACGTTGCGGCTACATAGCATATTTGTGCGTGAGAAAGAGATGACACGTATTCAAGCATTCCGTCTCACCAGGAAATAGCATGAGATTGCTTGAAGTACTTCAAGTAATTGATTTCTGATGCGGTGACGCCTTGAACTCAGCGGAGGCTTCTGAAGGCTGGCCGTCTCGGGCAGCGCGAGCGTGCGCTTGAAGCTGTCGCGTGGGCGCTCAAACATGAAACATAATACTTCGAAGCAGGTATATATATATTTACAGCCCAGATGTGTAGGTATCTACAGTACAGCGCGGCGCAGCGAACAGGCGCTCACACAGGAAGCATAATAGGTATATATTTATATATATCAACACAGCCCGGGTATGTAGGTATCGATAGTACAGCGCGGCGCGCTCGAAAAGCGACCAACGGTGCTCGCACATGAAGCATAATAGGTATATATATAAACACAGCCCGGGTACGTAGACATCTACAGTACAGCGCGACACGTACTTGAACTCGGCGCTGGCCTTCTCGAGGTCGGCCGTCTCGGGCAGCGCGAGAGTGCACGAGAAGCGGCCGCACGGGCGCTCATACATGAAGCATAATAGGTCCTTCAAAGTATAGTATATATATATAGAAACAGCCTGGGTGTGTAGGTATGCAGTACAGCGCGGCGCGTACGCGTGCGCACCTTGAACTCGGCGGAGGCCTTCTCGAGGTCGGCCGTCTCGGGCAGCGCGAGCGTGCGCGAGAAGCGGCCGCACGGGCGCTCGCGCATGAGCCAGCCCTCCTCCTTCTCCATGGCGGCGGCGGGCTTGCGCTCGCACGACAGCGTCATGGTGTTGTGCGTGTCGTCGACCGCGACGTTGATCTGGTCCTTGGGCAGGCCGGGCACGTCGCAGCAGACCTTGAACTCGTTGTCCGTCTCGCACATGTCGCAGAGCAGCATGCCGCCGCCGTAGACGTTGGCGCGCGCGCCGCCGCCGCGCATCGGCGTCGTGCCGCCGCCCATCATGCTGTTCTCGAGGTCCTGCTTGGGGGGGGGGTTTGCGGGGGGGGGGGGGTTGGGGGGCGGGGGGGATCTCCGGGGTCAGTGCAACTTGAGAATGGGGCAAATCGAGGCGAGTGTGCTGGGCATGAGCAGTGGTGAAGATGTTGTGGATAAAGGAGAACCATTGATGTCATGCGATCGTGTAGGCGTAGGTCAATCTGCTTTCATGAAGGCGCTGCTTGAAGTGGGAATTAGTTCCTCCTCCCTCTCAACTTGAAGGTGGCTGGCTCCATTGGAGAACCACATCACGTGGGGTCCAGGCAGTGCTCATGCAGCACAGGCACAAACGGTAATCATGGGCTTCAATCAAGAGTGATATGCAAGGGATCTCTTTGAATCAGTAGCTGTCTCATGCACTGAACATGCCTGCAAAGCCGTCGTGATGAACAGGACGGAGAACTGCTAGATGACAGGATCGGTCTCACGACAGCGGTCATCGCTTGTGATCTGGTCGTCAGCAGACGCATTGAAGTCGCCAGCTATGCCAGAGCTGCTGCGAAGTCCACACTGAGTGCAGCGGCAACTGCTAGGGGCGATGGCGGTGTTTGGAGTCAGCTAGGTGCAGCTAGATCACTTTTCGCCGGCAACCTCTCAAGAAAAATGACATTGCGCCCCAGGCTAGCACATGAGAGGCGAGTGCTGCAGCAGTAGTACTGCCAAGCCAGTGCATGGGCGGAAGAGAAGCTGGCGGCGTTCAGGCTTGGCTTCGTTGAAGCACAACGTCGATCGCGGAGGAAGGCTCACCTGAAATAACCTGTCGAAGCCGCCGCGGAACATGCCAAGAGGGTCCATGGTGCCACGAGACGTCATCGCCATGATCTCTAGTGTTCAGGTAGTAGTCAGATCTTCTTTGCTGTGTGCTCGTGTGTGTGTGTGTCCGCGTTGGAGGCGCACGGAGGTCGGACCTTCAACCTGGTGACTCTCCACCTTGAACCTGACACACGTGTGCCCTTTCAGGCTTCAAGGACACTCTTCAAGGACGCTTAGCACACCAATAAGATTTGTATGCTCATGCCACTTGTCTCTGGAGCCGATGAGACCCTAGGGCCCTTGGTCCGCAACCATGCTGACGAGGACATTGCAATCAGCAGCATGTGCAGTCGCTATAGCACTCTGCAAATTTTCGAACACAGTAGCCGCTTGGATGATGCTTGCAAAGTGCGTCGGTCTTATATACAGCACATTCAGCACTGCTCAGATTTTGCGACATGTCCTCCATTTTTTACAACAAACTGGTACTACTGCACCGTACAGCGACTGCACACACACAGAGTCTTCAACATAAATTGACTGAATGCGGCATCTTATGGTCCATACCACAGGCCAGATGCCAGCCTTGTGACATTCAGCATTGCTGGCCCCTTGATGGTACTCACGGCACTTTCTGTAAAGGAAGGTAAGCGGACTCCTGGTGACATTGTGGTCATGACACACGATCATGACGGTTGCTGGACGGTTGCCCGCTCATGCTTTGGGCACGTCACAGCTGCCTGACCACTTTTCTGCACAATGAGCACTGCAGATGTGTTGGGGATGGTCTAGTCTACTTGCTCAGAAACCCAGGATGCGTTGATGGGGTCTGGCATGTGTGTGTGTGCATGCGTGCGCACCCACAACTAGGTGCACCAGCACCCTCAGGCTCCCTGGTGATATCATGTTGCAAAAGAAAGTGAGTATATGCAGTGGTGAGCTGGAGGAACTGGTACAGGCACGTTTGTGCGCGCAGCGAAGCTGAAAGCAGCCCGCCACTGCGCGCGCGCCCTCAAATAGCAGTTGAAGTGGTACTTGGGGGTTGGTTGGAGTGCCCTCTCACATCTGGGCCGCGCTCACGCTCAGAGTCGCCTTGATTGCAGGTCAAGTGGGTGCTCTCTCACCAAGAGCAGTGGCGTCACTGGTTTGGACCCTGCGATGCATCACGTCAACGATGATGACAATGCTTACTCAGCTTTTGCGTCCGCGGAATAGGTCAAGCTGCCATGCTTCCGCTCAGATGTGTACGTCAGCATGCCCAGTAAGTGCATTCTGGTGTGTGGGATGTAGATGGCCCAGACAAGCTCGCAACACGGTGTGTGTCACAGCAATCTCAGGGTTAGGCAAGACCTGCTGCGCAGCAGCGCTGAGGCTGCGTCCACTGCCGCCATGAAAGCCGCGCGAAGTTCTGCAGGTACCCAGAAATGTGCACCCAAACCCGTAGTCGCGAGCGATATATCCCGGCGATGCAACTACATGATGGCTAGTCGGCTTCGCAGCGCGCGCAAACATGCCTGTGTCAGTTGCTCCAGTGACGATCTTGTTCTTGAGGTCTGATTGAGGTTTGATTGATGTTGGTTTCTTAGAACACTTGCTCACTCCCTTCGGTGACCGCCGTGCCGTCGGGCTTGATGTCGCCAATCTCGTACTGCTGGAGCCTGCAACTGTGCATCATTCATGTACAGTGTGAGCACACGGTTTTCTCCAAGAAACTTTAACGTTTCCTGCGCATGCTGTGAGCACACTTTTCTCCAAGAAACTTAAACAGTTTCCTGTTGGCTTGAAGTCTCACTTGAAGAACGGAAAATTGATAGTGCGAGCGCGATGGCGGACGGCTCTGATAGCAAGGTGGCCGAGGCTGCTGAATTGGCTGCGGTTCTGGCGCAGTTTGACAGCCAGGTGGCTGATGGCACCGCCCTATGGACGCAACTCGAGCAATTATCGCAGGTATGATGAATGCTACATTACTCCACGAGGTGCTCTGTCGGGATGCCTTGCGCATCGGCTTAAGCGTCGATGCCCACCGCAACAGCAGTCCCAACATGCGTCGATGATGACTTATCAATGTGTGCAAGCGTGATCTTCCACGGAAAAATCTCACTAATTAATTACCGAGCATTGAAGCATCATCCTGTGGCCTGCAACCTCCTGCGCTCCGAATGGTTCATGATCCAGTCAAAGCGTGGGTGTCGGCACTGCTCTGTGTCCCACAGAGCCGCAAATCGTCGAAGGACTGGACCTTTTTTTGACAGTTTCAAAGTTTTTTACTCATGCTCATGTTGACGCTAACAATATCTTTTGCAGGCGCTGCCTCATCATCACTCTGCGGCGCTGGAGAGCAGTGCTGCACGAGAAAAGGAGGAGTTGATGGCCGCCAAACTGCTGGGCGAAGCGGATCTGTCGGTGCTCTTTGCCGCGGCCAACAAGGCGCACAGGCGAGCCCTTGCAAAGCGTAATCGGAAGTTCAATCCTCGTTCACCTGCTGGCTCTCTACAGATGGTGCTCGCGCGCATGCATGATCACGGCAGCACATACACGCACAGCGTCAGTGATGCCACCCTCGCGCCTGGAACCCAGTGCAACTGCGGCAGCGCACTGAACTATTTTGAAAGCAGCGGACAAGGTTCATTCTCCTGAGCCACACGCGCGCAGAACGCTGATTGCGTGATCGATGCATGCCCGACGGGGCCGGCGCTGATCTAGCTCCCATGCACACGTCGGGGTGCATCAGGCGATGGTTGCGCCATTCCGTGCGGCAGACGCCCAAGCGGCGCGCTGCAATTGCGATGAAGTGTCATCGCTGGAGGGTGCGATGATACTGTGCCCACTGAAAGGTACAACAGAAAGAGCGTTGGTGCGCAGGACCCAAGTAGCGCGCCACTGACACGCTGGCCAGCTGGCTGTGTGCCTGCTGGGTGTGACTCCCCTCTGCACCGCACCTCAGTGCCGACAGCATGCATCGTACCAAGAGCATGCATTGACTTGTTCGTCGTCTTCAGTGCGGTGCACTCGGTATGTCCCACAGCGCAGAGCATCCCCCGCATGCAACACCTACAGACACAATATCTAAGAACTGCAACAGCTCAGGTGACGTGCCACGCGGGGCTATCGCGTCGCGTGCTTGGGGGCCTCGAACGTTGTGCGCAAGAAGGCGGTGGCAAGCGCTCACGAGCACCCTGCCGGCCAATGATTTTTTGCGCTTGACGCACCCCTCGATTTCCCTGGTTTCTCCCCTTGATGCATGTGTCAAAACAAACCTGTGGAGTAATTGGCGCTTGTTGGGAAACACGTCAAAATGATCATTGATGTCACTGCCGCGTCCCCCTCCCCCCCCCCCGCCCCCCGCACGCACGCGCAGAGATCAGCACAGCGCCCACATGCGCTGGGCGGACGACGCCCTGGTGAGCGTCTTTGGGACGGACGCGGGGCTGCATACGCTGCAGGTGATGAGCGCTGATGCGCAGAACCCTAGCCCTAACCCTAGCCCTAACCCTAACCCGAAGGGGGCAGGCGGCGCGCTGAGCGAGGCCGCGCATTTTTTGTCTTCAAGCGTGGTGGTCGTGTCCCGCAATGCGATTTGGCGACCTTGCCGCCGCTTACTGGCATGCTGTCTCACGGTCGGGGCATGCCCCGGGGGGATGCTCGTGTTCCTATCGTGCCTCGGTCTCGCATCGTGTCCCGAAGCACGCTTCGGGGTCAATCTGCGTAAGCGCACCCCTCGTGGGGGGGGGGGGAGGGCGGGGGGGCATGCGGCGCGCTGAGCGAGGCTGCGCATTCTTGCATATTTGGCGATGCGGCGCCCCGCTGGCGTGGTTCCGCAAAGGGGTCCCTGCGCTGCGAACTCAAAGTTTCAGTGCCTGTAGGGTCAGCACCAGGGTCGGGATGAGGGCGCGGATCCGTGGATGCGCGTCCTCGCATGTCTTGCGATGCTGTGGTATGACGCTGTGTCGCGAAATACGGTGTCAGTTGCGTCAACCGTGCTGTATGCGGTCCTTCCTTCATTCACAATGAGCCGCATGGCACAGCTGCGTAACTGACACGGGACATGTCTCACGGAACTGACACGCAGACACGCATCGCGCGGCCGCGTCGCCCTGCGCCTGCGTCAGATCACACGCCGCCTGAGAGCGTCCATGGTGCGTGCGCCGTCAGCACGGTCTTCTGGTGCGCAGTTGCTGACGTGTGCACCCCCGCTCAAACCGCTGCCGCCGCCGCCGCTGCAGCAACGCACGGACCTGAAGCCGTTCTTGGCGGCCGCGCTGGACCCGTCGCAGCCGCCGTCGCTGCACGCGGTGACGATCAAAGGCGAGTGCTCAGCGCGCCTGACAGGCGCCGGGCAACTCGTGGAATAAGATGCGTTGGTTGCGGCCGTGGCGCGTGTGCGCACTGAAAGTGGGGTTCGTTCCGACGAGGCATCCGACGAGGCATGGTCCGCCAGGGCCGCGGCTGGGGTTGAAGTAGGGGTGACAATCAGGGCTACGGCGAGCGCAAGGATGAGGGGCGAGGGATTGAATGCGCCGTGCGTTGGAGATGGCCATGAACGTCCAACAGCATTGCAAACATGCCCTTTACGGCGCATGCAGCGTTCAACTGCACTATCGCAGTCGTGCTGGACCCTCGCAGACGCGCTGCGCGTGCCTACATGCATGAAAGTACACTCGAAGACCCTGGAGGGGGGGGGGGGGCTGACCCTGTCTGCGCCCCGTTTGCAGGGCTTGTGATGAGTGTCTTGAAGCACTCAACAACTCCGCAGGCACTGCTGACACGACAACTCAACTCGGTCGAGACGCATCACTAGGTGCTGCCGGTTACGGTGGCTGGCAGCACTGGCGCTGGTGCATCAGTCAAAGCCCCCCCCCCGCCCCTCCCCATGCTCCATCTTTACGGCCCGCGACAGCAGCTGGGGCCTTCAAGTGCTCGCCGCAGCAGCACTCGCTCTATGACACTACAGACCGTCAGCGCCAAACGCAACACTGACAGTATACCCCCCCCCCCCCCCGCGCTGCCTCTTTTTCATTGAACCGTGCGCAGCGCTGTGGGCGCTGGTGACGGGGGCGGGGGAAGGCGGTGCGGGGCGTGCCAACAGGTGCCACTGGCTGCTGCGCCAGCCCGTGGCGGCGGCGCTGGTGCAGTGCGTCGGCGCGGGCGGCACGGCGGCGTCTCAGGTGCGTCAACCCTGAAGTTCAAGGCTTGAAGTTGCAGTATAATTAGGTGCCACTGGCTGCTGGCCAGCCCGTGGCAGCGGCGCTGGTGCAGTGCGTGGGCGCGGGCGGCACGGCGGCGTCGCAGGTGTGCCGAATCTGCATTTCAAAGGTTCTGGCGTTGCTATAGAAGCAGGTGCCACTGGCTGCTGTACCAGCACGTGGCGGCGGCGCTGGTCCAGTGCGTCGGCGCGGACGGCATGGCGGCGTCTCAGGTGCGTCAACCCTGAAGTTCAAGGCTTGAAGTTGCAGTCAAATCAGGTGCCACTGGCTGCTGCGCCAGCCCGTGCCGGCGGCGTGATGCAGTGCGTCGGCGTGGGCGGCACGGCGGCGTTGCAGGTGCGTCAACCCTGAAGTTCAAAGCTTTGAAGTGAGTTGCACTGTAAACAGGCGTCCAGCAGCTGGTGCGTCAGCTCGTGGCGGCGGCGCCGGTGACATGAGTTGGCGCGGGCAGCACGGCGGCACCTCACGGGCGGCAACTCTGCGTCACCTGATGAAGGCTAAGGTCTTGAAGTTGCACCAGGGTGCCGCCGGCTGGGGCGTCAGACAGCATGTTACCGAAGGCGGCGCAAAGGTTCAGGTGCACGGCTTACACGTGAGCGTGCTGCGTCACCCAGTGAAGTTCAAGGTGTTGAAGTTGTGCCGCCATCACACGCGTGTGCTGCGAGGGAATGATGACTTGCAGCGACCGACGTGCTGACAAGTTACTGTCGTGATATGCGCGTCTTGGTACTACAGGGAGAGACCTGATTCACCACAATCTGAAGAACTGCTACTTCAAATTTTGAAAGCGTGGACTGCCAGGGTAAACCTGTTGGCTCCCACGCTTTAGTTCCCAACTGTTATAATAAAAAACTAGAAAGCAGCCGCCTGTGCACATATATGTGCTTCAACAGCATCACCGCCATGCGCGCTGAAAGGCACTTATCCGCGTGCCTGTATCCACCCCCCTGATGCAATGGCAGGGCGCCAGCGGCCTACTGGTGGACCTGCTGAGATGGACGCGGGACCCCGATGATGCGGCAGGGTGAGTCACAGCTGAAAAGTTGAAGTAGTATAGTGGGAACATGCTGAAGTGGGCGCGGGGACCCGGAGGACGCGGCGGGGTGAGTCACATGCACACACTTGCACACGTGTTCAACTTGAAGTGGTCTGGTGCAGGGCGCGAGGGCGGCGTGCGCATGACACCGATGTGGCAGGGCGAGGTCAAGGCTCACATGCTTTTTCCAATGTTCAAGCTGAAGTAATCGTCGTGCGGATGCACGGTGCTGACCGCATGACAGGGCGAGCCAGCGCCTCGATTTCACTGCTCAGCTTCACGAGTGTGTTGACTGGGAATACTTTGCACGTGGTTGATGATTTGCAATGCCGGTAGGCATGGGCCGCCTCAGGATCACTTGCGTGGCTAGGGTTAGGGTTAGCTGGCGGGCCCGCTCAGCAGGGCGCGCGGTGCAGGGCGTTGTGCGGTACGACGCATGCGCCCGAGCGTTGCCCTCAGCTGAGCATCGCTGCCACACAAGCAAACGTTGAAGCGTCCCCACCCTGTAACTGTCGTTGCCCTCAACTGTCGTCCCCTCTCGCCGTCGCGCAGGCTCATGCTGGAGGTCCTCATGGAGGTGGACGCTGCGCAGCGCGGCGGCGGCGGCGGCGGCGGCGACGCGTCCACGGTCGTCCTGCGGTACGCGGACCTGGTGGCGCGCTGCTGCGCCATTGGCGACAAGGTGCGCAGCGCTGAGGAGGCTAACAAGACGCCTGACAATGATGTGGACCCCCGTGCACGGCCGCCGCTGCGCGTGCATGAGACGCCGTGGCCGTTTGTCGTCGGCCCACGATGCACCGATGCCCACTTTTGAGCGCTGCGCGCGTACCGTATCAGTCACGTGGATCACCAGGACAGCCGTCTGCCAGGCAAGCACGTGGTTCAGAATGTCGTCCGCGCCGCCGCCCTCGTCGTCGCATGTGGGTCCTCAAGCATGGTGAGCTCCACGGGAGGAGCGCTGCACGCTGGGAGACAGCGCTCGAACCAGCAAGACCGTGCGTGCCTCTGCCGTTTGGACTCCGCTGCGCGAGCGACAGCGTCTGCACCACACCGACCAGTGTGCTGATGGCACCTACATGTGAGAGGCCTGCGGGGTGACGCGAGAAGCACACGAGAGGAGTGCTGTCATCACAGCAAGATTCTCTTACTCCTCGGCGTGCCGAAAGTGCGCTTCCATGCCTGCCCGACACAAGTGCGCGGGAGGGAGCAGTATGCTGGAGGCAGCGCTCGACGCAGCATGCATACCTACCGCGCGTGGCCTCTGCCGCGCAGGCGGCGGTAGCATGTGCGCTTCCCTCCGCTGCACAGTCGTTGCTGGCGCTCCAACCCAGTGCACTACTCCAACCCAGTGCACATACTTCGAAGTATGCACATTGGTACCAACCTTCGTTCAACCTAGTGCATGTGTACCTACACTCGCTGGAGGCAGTGCTCAACCCAGCGCACATCCATGCCTGCCTTCTTTATTGCGCATAAGACAGTGCTCAACATAGCATGTGTACCTACCTACCCGCGCTACGCAGGCGGTGGTCTCCGCGCAGGGGCGAGCGGCGCGCCGGCGACTGTGCTTAACGTAGCATACGTACTTACCTTCATTCTTTTTGTTAAATGCTTTGATGGGGACAAACACAACGGCTGCTACGGGAGGCAGCAGTGGGGCAAAATGCAATGAAAAATTGGCATTTTCGTCAATAATACATAAATCGGTTTCTTTTTTAATTCTGGACGGTTCGGATTACTTCTAGGATGTATGTATTTATTTTTTTTCCCAAAGATCAATTCAATGACGTCTTTGGGGTTTGCTTGGAGGTCTGGAAACGCACGTCACGCCAGCATGTGTACCCATCTACATGTGCTGCGCAGGTGGTCATCTCCGCGCAGGGGCGAGCGGCGCGCCGGCGACTGTGCTGAACCCAGCATACATACCTGCCTTCAACCACCCTAGCAACCGTACCTACCTACCCCCCTTCGCTGCGCAGGTGTTGGTCTCCACGCAGGAGAGTGGCACGCTGGAGATAGTGCTCAAGCTAGCATACATACCTACCTCCATTCACCCTCAGCAAGCGTACCTACCTACCCCCCTTCGCTGCGCAGGTGGTGGTCTCCGCGCAGGAGAGCGGCACGCTGGAGATCGTGCTCAAGCTCGCGCGCGGGGAGGGCGCCATGCGCGGGGGGCGGGGGGCGAGGGGGCGGGGGCGGGGGGGGCAATCGACACGCTGCTGCGACTGAACGCGCTCGAGCTGCTGCCGTTCGTCGCCGCGGCGCCGTCGGGCGCGCGCTTCATACTGGCGAGTCACTCGTGACTCGCGCCGTCACTCGTTGACTCGCTTTGTGTCGGAAGCGCGCTGTTGCGCACGTGGCCTGTACTGGCGAGCCGTGGCCATGACTCACGTGCGTACTCACTGACTCACTTACTCTTGGACTCTCTTACTCAGTTGACCCTCGGATGCGCTACCGCACCGTCGTGGGCGCAGCGGATGCCGGCAAGCTTTGTGCTTGTACGCCAAATGTGCGTTTCGTTCGTTTGCTGAGGCATGCTTATCCCCCCTCCTGCCATCCGCGTTCCCCACACACACACCCTCTGACTGCAGTCTCGTGTACTTTGAAGTACTTGACGTTCTCGTGCACTTCAAGCATGCGGTGCCGGGCAGACGGTCGTGCCGCGTCCCAAGCGCTCCAAGCCCCCGTGCCCCTCGCGCCGTCCCCCCTGATGGCATCGACGGGCTGTACCCAAACGCGAGTACAGCAGAGTACAGCAGAGTCCAGCAGGCACCCCAGCGACCACACGTCCGTGCGCGCGTTGAGAACCTCAGCGCCTCTCACTCTGCGCATGTATGTATGTATGCGCTCCGCAGACGTCGGGCCTGAGCGCGTCGCTGCTGGAGCTGGCGGACGTGGGCGCGCGCGGCACGGCGCTCGGTACCGGCGCGCTGCGCGCCACGGCGGAGGTGCTCGCGCTGGCGGCAGGTGCGCAGCAGCAGCAGCAGCGCGAGCGCTACAATGTCGCGGCGCCGCAGCGCAGATCTGCACGCCAGCACTCGTTCGTCGCGCCGCTTTGTGCCGAGGAAGCCTGGCGCCTGCTGGGAGTCGGCGCACGCATGCTTGCGCGTTGTGGGCAGAGCGACGGCGTGCTTTTTATGCGCGGTACTCAGCTTGCGGATAGGGTTACGCTAACCCCAACCCCAAGCTTGTGGACCCCCTGACGATCTCCGAAGCGCGCCTGCTCAGAGCAGTGGTGGAGCTTTGTGACACGTACCCGTTGTGACACATGCCCGTTGTGGCGCGTGTTCGTGCAGCAGCGCTCAGCCACCATTGGCGACTTCCCGCCCCCGCTGCTTCAACACCACCGCATGCCTCACTTTCAGAAAACACCTCAAATTGAGGCCGTGCCGCTGGTGGTGCCGCTGCCGAGCGCTGCTGCTGCTGCTGCTGCTGCTGCTGCTGCCGAGCGCTGCTGCTGCTGCTGCTGGCGCTGCTGCGAGTGCCATTGCTGCTGCTGTGTGCTGCTGCTGCTTCTGTAAGCTGGTGCTGCGGCTGCTGCTACTGCTGCTGCTGAGTGTTGCCGCTGCTGCTGCTGCTGAGTGCCGCCGCTACTGCTGCTGAGAGCCGCCGCCGCTACTGCTGCTGCTGCCCCCCTGAAGGCCGCTGCTGCTGCTGCTGAGTACTGCTGCTTAGTGCCGCTGCTGCTGCCGCTGATTTTCAACAGGCACCCAGCCGTCAGAGAAACTGGCGCTGGCGCAGCGGCTGCTGAGCATCGCCGCGTCGTACATGAAGATGGGCGTTGGTGCAGGGCAGGAGGGCGCGCGGCTCGCAGGCATGTCGGCAGTGGCGGATTTTGCCAGAAGGTGCGAGGGGGGGTGGCCTTTTGCTTGCTGTTAGGGTTAGGTTTAGGGTTAGGGCAGGGGAGGGCGCGGCTCGCCGGCACGATGTGGCTGCTAGGGCTAGGGTTAGGGTTGGGGACAGAGATGTGTCTGCACTTGCGAGGGTCGCGAGATGGTGAGCCAGCGCACGTGTATTGCTTGGCTGCTAGGGCTTGTTGCAGGGTTAGCGTTAGGGCTTGCGGGCACATCGGCAGCACCTGACTTGCCAGACGGTGAGCCGGCAACAGGTTCAATTTTGGCTGCTAGGGTTAGCGTTAGGTTTGGGATCTGGGTCGCGTCGACAGGGCGGACTTTTAGATAGTGAGCTTGTGGCGGTCTCTCTAGGCTGTCATGTAAGTAGGGTCAGAGGGATGGTGTAGGTTGAAAAGAACTACTTGATGCAGGGCAGGAGTGGGGTGCGCTGGTAGAATCTGCAGTATGATATCACGTGCAAGAGTCAGCTGCCATCTCTGCAGGTGATCATCATGCAATACTTACGCTTCTACATATCGTGCTGCTGTCAATTGTGTCGTTTAATACAGTAAACTTCAAATCTGTGTACTTCAACTTCACCTCCCTCTCCGCACGTCCCCTCGTCGTGCCGCCTCAGCTCCGCGTGGGCGCTGCAAATGGTGCTTGAGGACAACGCGCTGTGCCATGCGTGGTGAGTGAGTGAGCTCAGCGCATGAGTGAGTGAGTGTAGTCGTCCATGTCGGTACATGATGGCACGTCACCCTTGGTGATGCTCGGTGCTCAGCGGAGGGGCGGCAGGGGGGGGCCGGGGGGGGGGGGGGGTTAACATTTGGCTCATCTGTTTGTGAAACTTTGTATGGACGCGCGATCGGGCGCGTTGAGGAGAGGCTCGCTCGCGCGCTACCGCTCCGTATGTGCCAGCGCTCGCCGGTCGCTTTCACAATAGAAGTAAGAAAGGTCAGACGGCTTGCGAAGGTGGACGGAGGCGGTCCGCTCTGGTGACGCCCCAGCCGCCCCTGGCTGAGCTGATAAGCTCAACCAAGGAAAGCAACTGAGACCGCAGAGTGTTGAGACCTCTGCAGAGTAGTCACGACTACTCTTGACACCTTGTGGAGTATCACTTGTCATGGAGGAACAATCATTTCTAACGGAAATGAGACTCCTCGTCAGTGACTGACTTGTAAGGGGCTGTGTCAACTGAGTCCCACTGAAACATCTCCTGGCACGGTATTGCACAGGCGTCGAGCTGCTGCTGCTGCTGCTGCTCCGCTGCTGCTGTCGCTGCTGCTGCCGCCGCCGTTTCCGCTGCTGCCACCGCTGCCGCTGATTCTGCTGCCGCCGCCGCTGCTGCTGCCGCTGCCGCTGCTGCTGCCGCCGCAGGCTGAACCTCAATGGCGGCGGCGGCGGCATGTCCGCGGCGCTCAAGGCCACCGTGCTGCACAGCGTCGCCCGCGTCTTCGGACCGCCGACGCTCGCGCCGACGCCGCCGCTGTCGCCGGTGCCGGAGGCGGAGGTGGGTCTCATGAGTTCGTGTTAAAATGAATTCAATCACGAAGGAATTCAAGGAATCGTGCAGGGTCCGCCGACGCTCGCACCGACGCCGCCGCTGTCGCCGGTGGCGGAGGCGGAGGTGAGCATGCCAAGTCAGCCGTCCGTCTCACTCATGAATTTATGATGAAGTTCATGAAATAGTATATGCATTCGCAAAGGAATTCAAGCAATTGTGCAGGGTCCGCCAAAGGTCGCGCCGTCGCGACGTGTCGCTGTCGCCGGTGTCACAGCTAAAGGTGATGAGGTCAACTTTGCCCGACTCCAAAGTCCTGCGGCTGCCTGACCCCCATACTGGCCCAACTCCGCAGGGGCCGCCGCTTTGGACGCGCAAGTCACGCACAGTGCATGCTATCAGCTCTCGCGCGCCTGATTTTGCGGTGATCCGTGAGCACAGTCACGCGCCCCGGGCGTTCACCCTCCCTGCGGCCAATGTCGCAGTGATAGCGATCCGTGCGCCGTCGGCCGTCATGCCGGTCTGATCGTCGCTCCAATTTGAACCCCTGAAAAGTGCTCGTCGTTCCAATGAGCTTGCGCTGTTGGCGTGGGAGCGCCGTGGATGACCGTGATACCCCAGAGATGCGGACGCAGAAACTGCGGGACGCGTGCCGTTGCAAGCCGCAGATGGCACCTCCGGACGGCGTTGGCATACGCTGTAACGATGACCACACGCGAAGACGACGGGATACGCTTGCCGCAGCAGCGGCAACGACGGTCATTCGTGGAAGGCACTGGCGGCCAACTGCACGTTGTCACCTAGAGCTGTACGATCCTTTGAGTCGTTTCCACGTAACTCTGCCGCGTGTGTCTCGCAGGCGGAGCGCACCGGCGAGATGATCAGCGACGCGAGCGAGACCAGCGCGGCGGATATTGAAGTTGAAGTTGAAGAAGCGCCGGCGCCCGACGCGCGCGTCGGAAGATCGGACGCCGCGGATACCGTGAGTCACAGGCTTGGGGGCTGCAGCACGAGTATGACGTGCTAGAAGGGGGTGCGACAGTTAGCTAGGGGTGCTCTCCGGGCAGAAGTTTCAGGCGCAGTGGGCCCCTTTGTGGTATGGAGAGCTGGATGATGTACCAATCATATCAACGATATTCATGACCACTACAAGCACCATTCAACGCAACAACGCATGTGTACGTGGGCGAGAAGAGGACTGGGGTCGCCACCCCCCCCTGTCCTTGAAAATGTTGACGCGCGTGGCGAGGCGGGCCCTGCAGACCCCCCTGTTCGTCTTGCGGGGCGTCACGGGGGACGCAGGGCTAGGGTTAGGGTTAGGGTTAGGGCTAGGGTTAGGGTTAGGTAGGGCACGGCGAACACCATGAGCCAGGCGATGCGCGCGATGTGATCTGAAACAGCACGCCGCAACCCTCGTCTGATCCTCACCCTAAACGAATCAAAACGTCGCCGAGCTCTAGGTGACAAGGAGTGGTTGGCCGCAAGCCTTCCACCAATCATCCTAGATTGACAGCACGCGGCGTGTGTAGCGTACCCCTTGGTCTCCACGCAGCGCGGGTACCCCAGGTCGATCAGCCGATCGGCGTGCACACCCCGCGCTGTCGCCGCTGCGTCGCGCTCAAGATGTAGGGGGGGGGATCACGGCCACCCAGGCCCAATGCCATTGCGGTTTATGTTGTCAGTGATTCGCGAGGCGAACCTCGACCCCGGTGCGGGGCGAATCGCGGGCGGAGACTGACGATTTGCCTCATCAGTGCACCGGCCCAAATTCACTCTCCACCGGTGCGCGTCACCTCAACATCAACTTCAACTTCTCGCGCGCGCAGGAGCTCAGCGAGCTGCGGCACCGCCTGTGGCTGCGCCTCGGCGGCTGCAACGACCGCGCACAGGCGCACGCGCAGCAGCAGGGCGCGGCGGCAGCAGCGGCGGCGGCGCCGGCAGCAGCGGCAGCGGCGCCGTCTGCGTCGCCTGTGGGCTTGCTGATGGCGCTCGTGCGGCTGCCGGTCGCCGAGACGCGCCACGCCGCGATGGACGTGCTGCGCTGCGCCGCGCACCAGGTGAGGGGGGGATGAGTGCTGCCTCCAGTGCCTTGAATAACTTCAAGTAGTACCTCAAGTACTTGAAGTCTTTGGGCGTAGACGCCGCGATGGGCGTGCTGCGCTGCGTCGCGCACCAGGAAGGGGGGGCGGAGCGCTGCCACCGGAGCTGTTGTTGTATGTACCTCAAGAGAAAAAGTGAAGTGCGTACTTTGAGCGATGCCATGGGAGTGCTGCGCTGCGCCGCGCATCAGGTGTCTCGCAGCGCGTCAGCACTGCGCAGCTGCGGCTTGCTCGTGCTGACAGCATCATTGTGGCCCCCGCGTTGCTGGTGACTGAACTTCAACCGGGCGCTGGCGACTTCAAGTGTTTGCTCTTTACATGCAACACGGTCTCACCAGGTCTTCGTGCCCTGCGCCGCTGCTTGCTGCGACGCTCCCTACGTGGCTGGGCTGGTGACTGAACCTCAAGTGTTTGCTCTTGTACTTTGAAGTACGTGCAGCGTCCTCACCAATCTCTGCGCGCCGTGCCGCTGCCCGCCGCTCCTCCCTCCGATGCTCTCTCTTCGCGCGCGGCAGAGAGGGGGCTGGGCGCTGCAAGATATGATGGCCTACGGCGGCCTCGTGGAGTTTCTGGCATCGGGCATGGGCACCGACGTGGACGTAAGTCTTCTGTTGCAGTACTACTTCAATAATCATATAAAAGCAACTAACGAGTGTGCCTTTAGACAAGTGTTGTCGCAGTTGTAGGGTCGCGCAGCAGGATTAGGTCTGCGCCTAGGGAGTTGGGGCTTCAGCAATGGCCTACGACGGCCTCGTGGTGTTTCTGGCGTCGGGCATGGACACCGACGTAGACGTGAGTCTCCTCTCTTGCAGTACTACTTCAATAGTACTTTCTCTGTGAAGTTCTCAAGAATGTGCCTTTGGAAGCATTATAAATCGCTGTTGCACTGTAGGGGCGCGCAGCAGGGTCAGGGCTAGAGTTAGGGTTAGGGTCTAGGGCTTCGGCAACGGCCTACGGTTGCCTCGCGTATTTTCTGGCATCGGGCATGGGCACCGACGTAGACGTGAGTCGCCCGTTAAAGTACGCTTTTTAACTTCAGGAGTAGCAAATATCTCAAGAGAGTACACTCGAAAGTGTTGTCGCTGTCGTAGACGTCGACTATCGCCATGCCATGTAGTTCTGGGGCGGTGAACACGATGCGTGTGTGCACGCATCAAACTTGTCAACTTCTTTCACTTCCTCTTCTGCACTTTTCAGCTTCCAAACGACTCGTTGAGCCATTCCATGTGCTCTGAACGGGTGCCACCACTATGAAATCTTCTTGATCGTTGAGCGGGATGCATGCAGCTGCACCGACGATGTCCAGACGCTTGCCGATACACTTTAGTTTAGTCCTCTTGGACTTGTGTGGGAATTCTCACTCAGGGCAGAGCATCATGCGATGCCGGCATCTCTTGGAGCGAGACCGCATCTCTCGGGTCTCTTCAACAGGTGCCACCGAGATGCGTGCAACCCCATGGACGCGCCACACAACAACTGCCACACGAATTCTTCATTTCGCTTGACAGGTCGGCGGCCAGGAGGGGATGGAGTGGAAGTTCTCACTCGTGGAGAGCATCATGCGCTGTCCACACAGGGCCGTTCTCGGCCAGCCCACACTGGACCTGCTCGAACGAATACTGCGCAACGGACCCTTCGGACCCCCCATAACGCTCCCCTTCAGTGCGCCCCAGTGACGCGCGCTGGTGCAGACGTTCAGAGTGAAGTCGAGCGGCATGCGCCCGATTCATATACGTCTGTAGCCAGGAGCTAGCTGACACTTCCTTCGAGGGGGTAGGGGCGGGGGGGGGGGGGAGGGGGGGCGTCGACGGCAGCTGGTAACAGTGTGCGCGAGGGCCGCGCTCGACGAGTTGAGACGCTGAAGCAGGTTGCATGGGTATGTATGCATGCACGTATGCATGCACGTAGTTGTCTTTCCGGCGCCGCACGCGCGCGCGAGTGCATCACGGTGCACGAGGCAGAGCGCTGCTGCAAAGGCAGGCGGGCCGCCCTCTGCTGCGCTGCGCCGCGCCTTCCGCCAACGCCGTAGGACGGGCGTGCAGTGGTGAGTTCACAGGAAATGGCAGGCAGGAGGGGGGTTCACAAGCAGATGAACGTGCCGTGCGCTTTGAGCAGCGAACGAGGTCTACGCCCCGCGCTTGAGCAAACTGCGCGGCGCATTGGCACATTGGCACACGCGCCCATGTCACGCACAGCGCGTGCCTTGCAGCGCCGCCGCCGTGAGATCCGGAGCGGCAGTTGCACGCCGTGCGGGGGGTTAGCGGGGTGGGGTGGGGGGGGAGGAGGGGGTTCGCAGCATGCCTGAACGTCAGGCAGCGAGCAGCTCCGGGCCGCGCTCAGCGCAGCGCATCCGCTGTGAGCGTCCGCGCACCGCGCAGAGTGCCGCTTGAATACAGCCATGCGACTATGCCAGCTCGTTGTGCTGCAGCCCTCTTTCTGCACTTGTCGTTGGTCATGTACCTGCATTGCGGTTTACCACGTGCTATTGCGTGCCAATGCGCTGGCATGTGGATTGGGGGGATGATCGTGCTGCCCTCATGCATGCATGGCACATTGTTGTGTAAATGATCGCTGCAGCAAGCCTGTGAGCCCAAGGGTTTGCGCTCAGGCCTGGCTGCCGCAAAAGCACAAGGTTCACTTCATTGCAGCGCAAACGAGACAATGCATCCGCACAGTGTCAAGTCCACATGACAGCCAAAGTCCACATGACAGTCATACGACTCAGCGGGCGCACCAGCACGGAGGTTGGCAACAGAGAATGGGCTTGAAAGCATGCAGCTGGTATGTATTTACTGTAGAGTCCGCCAATGTATGTAGCCGTTCTGTCGACTTATGGTTCACTCAGCTGTAGCATCTACCCCAGGCAATGCTGCTTTTTGCAGCGCCTAGTATCAACATACATGTGCTACTATACATGCTACTTTGCACTTTACAATGCCACAACCGCACTGGCACTCTGCGCTACGCAGCGCCTGCCAGCATTCGTGCACGCCCCTGCAGCATCTTGAACTTGCACTTCCGTATGAAACTAGGCTATCCCGGCCATGCCAGGTTGTCAACAGTAGTTGTACCGCTCTGCTTGGCGCCAGAAGGCGCCGAGCTATATTTACAGCACTGCTTACCATGCTTCGCGCTCGTAAAGCAGCGCTTAACATGGCGCCACACTGCGTATGCAGCAGTGCCGGCACTGCGGGCGCGTGCCGTGATGCGCTGCAAAGCCCTGAAGCCACATTGTTGCACCGCTGACCGCGTGTGTGCCGCACGTCATTCACTGATTCCGCCCCACTCAGTCAGCTCCCCTCCCCCCCCCGGCTAAGTCCCCATTTCCCCTGCACAGCTTGCGCCCCTTGAAGCAGCGTCTGTGGGGGCGCCAGCAAAGTCGACGTTGAAATCCCCCCCCCTCCCCCCCCCCCACCTAGATCAGGGGTGCCGCGAAGGCAACGCTGAAATTGCACACACTGCCCCCCCCCCCCCCCCCCCCCCCCCCCTTCCTAAATCAGGGGCGCCGCGACCTGCCCGGAGAGGGGCTCAATGTCATCACCCCTCAGCCCCAGCAGCGATGCCGTCCCCCCCCTGCTAACCATCAGATCCACCTCCGCCCCCCCCTTCTCCACTGGGCCCTCCTCCCCCCCCCCCTTCCCCGCGGCGTTGAAACCCCCCTCCATGGGGGCCCTCCTGCCCGTTTCCGCCTCGGCCTCAGCAGGGGGGTAGACCCCCGGGGGCTCCCCCTCGTGCTGCATCTCAGATTCGCTGGGGCCCCGGCTTGTGGGAGGGCCTGCCCCCCCGGCCGCTGCCGCCGCTGCTTCTTCTTCCTCCTCCATTGGCTGGAGCCCCTCCTGCTCTGCCTGTTCGATTGCGCAGATGAACACAGCATTGTGAAACGCGCGGCATTGATTCTGATCGTCACGCATACCATCTGTGCTAATTGAAAGTGCCAAGGGCTGCTGTCGACTGTTGCTGCATCTCGGGCTGACGATTGCCATGCTATGAGAAAGTTGCCCCCTGGTGCTGTAGCCCCCTATGTAAGATCATGGTAGGGGCGGCACCAACATTCCGTGAAATTGGTGACGACATGAGGCGCTTGCATAACTGCAACAGCAGTGCTGGGACCTGTTTTGAAGGTCTCGGCCGGATGTTCTAAAGCGGTCCAGCGCCTACCATCCTGAACGTGAATGAACAAATGCATCGGTCGGAAATAGTGTTGGGCCTTTCAGGAGCGAGCATACTGTTTCTGCTGTGCCCATCGCACAACATGCAGCACGATCAGCACTCTGTGTCAACGCAAGCGAATATGTCGCCCACTGCTTCGCTGTTTTGCCCATCGCACAACATGCAGCACGATCAGCACTCTGTGTCAACGCAAGCGAATATGTCGCCCACTGCTTCGCTGCAGTGCGCTGCTTTCAGTTCAGGCGTACACAAAGTGTGGCGTCGATGCCAAGAACACTGACAATTGATCCTGTATTATTGTTTTCAAACGCATTCATGGTGTCAAATCGATTCAGCCCAAAAACTGACTTGTGAAGTTGAGAAACCTGCGACGTGCCTGCGACGTGCCTGCTTGGCCGCCTATGTTACATCTCTGGTGCGCGCAAGCGCACCTCGCCGCCTTTCTTGTCATTTGAACTTCAACATCAAGCAACAGCAGCCCTACCATGTTTTCACTCCAAGTTCAAGCCTTCTGAGAGTGCCCCATGGACGTGCCTGCTTGGCCCGCTGCATGACGTCGGGCGCGCGCACGCGCAGCTCGCGGTCCGCGTCGACATCGAAACAAAGCGAACTAACAATAGTTCTATACGTGTGTTCAACTCCGAGTTCAAGCCTTCCGTGGACATGCCTGCTTGGCCCACTGCGTGACGTCCAGCGCGCGCATGCGCAGTTCGCGGTCCGTGTTGACGTCGAAGACGACCTCAACGCGCGCGGCGCGCGCCGGCGCGGGCGGCAGCGGCAGCCGCACGCGCCCGAGCAGGCGCGCGTCGCACACGCGGCGCGCCTCGCCCTCGACCACCTGCATAACCACGGCAGTGGGGCGCGCGCTGTGCGCTCTGAGTGTGTGCTGTTGCGCTGAGACGCATGCGAAGTGCGAGCGTGCATACCCACTATACTTGCGTACACCCGTAGTTGCTGAGCGCTGCAGCCGCGCGCGCCCCAGCAGGCGCGCGTCGCTCGACCACCTGCACATTTGCAGCTGCGTGCGCGCTGTGCGCTCTGAGTGCGCCGTTGCACTGTGAGGCATGCGAAGCGTGCAGATACATGCGTGCTTTCGTAAAGGAGTTCGAACACGAACTGTTGAACAAACCGATGCTGCAACTGCCATGGCGGCGGCGCGCGCGCTCTCTGCGCTCTGAGTGCGTGGCGTCGCGCTGTGAGGCGATGCGAAGTGCGGGCCCGCATACCTACATACGTACGCATGTATTTGCTGAGCGCTGCAGCCACGCGCGTCCCCTAGGGAGCAGGCCCCGCTCCCCCCCTAGAGCACCTACGCATTCGCACGACGAGCCGCGCCGAGGGTGCACTCTAAAAAAGTGGAGTTGCGGTTGAGAGGCCCGTAAAGTGCATGCACGCGTGGACACGCGCTGTCATGGCGCGCACAGGCATGACATGAGGGGGCGACGCCCGCCTCATGCGTACGCGACTTTTGTCGCCTCGCCTTGACGCGTCACCTGGCGCCGCGTGCGTGCCTTGCGCTTCATGTGCGGCACTACAGATGACCCGATCAAGTCAGTGATTGTACGTCTGATACATGAATTGCACACAATTGCTGATACTTCGAAGTATCATATATTCCTAGGCTTGAAAAGCCTAGGTCTTAGCCGCTGGGGCAGATTTACGAGAATGTATGACTTTCTCAACTACCCCTGATGGGACGAACTAGGCAGCGATAGGCGGCGCCCTCTTCAGACTAAGCCTATATGAGGGGCAAACTAAGATGCGCGACTGGCGAGCTCGCGCCATCGCCTGTGGCCAGAGCGACACTAGGGATTTTCGGCTTTCTGTCGGTCAAAAGCTGAGGAAAGCTGAGGAAGGCCATTTACGACCCGATAACCGACGCTCTGCCACTTCGGCAACTGCGCTTGCAGTGCTGGCTGGCTTCGTCCAGGACCGACGATCAGTCAGTCACGCTTTGCTCAACCTATCTGAAACCTTGCCCCTCCCTCGTTTGCGCAATTTTGCCGACCACCGTCGACTTGCAGTACTGGCTGCATCGGCTGAAAAGTAAAGTCGGTCTATCACCGCGCGCCTCATAGCCGATAAGGCATCGTTGTTCATAACGCATGACAGGTAAAGCTTCGTCAGACTAACTGTGGCAAATCAGGCTTCGTCCACTTACTAAGCCGCGGTAGGCAAAAAAGGAGGCTTCGTCAGGTTGACGTTTTGTTGCAGAAGGCTTCGGTCCAGTCAACAGCGCGCATGGCAAACAAGGCTTCGTCAGGATAAAACAGCATGGCAGGATAAGGCTTTGTGCGGCTTCGTCAGGACAGCGCAGAAGAAGGCTCGTCCAGCCTAGGACCCCGCAGCGGCGCACACGAACGAGTGTGATTGCAGCTGCTATTCACGTTCATCAATATAGGCGTCTGAGTACAGTGGGTCACGGTACTCTGCTTCCAGCAGCAGGCGCTGTGAGCTCGGACACGCAATCGGTTGCTGCGCAGCATATCTAACGTCTGGAGTGCCTGATCCATTTCAATTCGGTAAATGGGAACATCAGCTTTAACACGTATACACGTATATGTACAATTGTAAACAAGACACCGCCAAAAGAGCGTTGAAGTGCAAACTTCAAGTTCATTGTGCACACAACGCACCTGCAGCAGGGCGCTGGTTTGGTCCTTGCAGCACGTGGTGAACAGCTGCACGCGGCGCGCGGGTACCTGCATGGGGAAGGTAGGTAGGTATGCATGGCAACGCGACACCTCAGCGGCAGCGCGACGCGTCAGAAACACACGGCAGGAGCGACGGAACAACCTGGTCAGAAACGCACGGCAGGAGCGGCAGAACAACCTGAGCAGTGCGGTCTGCGACATCATCGTCTAGTCGCACGCTACTGATGCAATCGCGTTCATCAGGGAGCGTACCCGCGCGCTGGTGATGCGACTGCATGCATCGGAAAGCGCAGTGGCCAATGAGCGCCGATGGTGATGGGCGCAGCTGGCAAGCAGGTGAGGCGTGCCAACGCCAATGCGCACGTAATGTCGTCATGTGTGGCCGCACTGTAGGAAGCGATCGCTAATGCATCCAACGCATGCGGTATGTACGGCTTGGTACGGCGGTTTACAGGTGGCAATGCTGCGCAGGCTCAGAGCGCACCTCTCGTGCAAAGAAGCAAATGGGCATGCAGGGTTTTCTTATGCTTGGGCGCCAGACAAGCAGCGAGTGCTGGCACGGACGTCAAAATTTACGTGTGTGAGCGCCACTGCCGTCTGCAGGCGCAGCGAGACGCGGGTCCATGGTCAAGGTCGATTTGAGCATACATATTTGTACCCTGCTATAGCCTATTTTGCCCATCTACCTTGGGGTTGCGGTTGAGCATGACGTGCGTGAGCCCCCCCCCCCCGCCGTCTCCATCCCCCAGCGAGAAATGCATGACGTTGAGCATACGCACAGACCCTGTTATTGCTGAGCGCTGAGCCCCCCGCCATCTCCAGCGAGAAGGGGGTGACGTTGAGATACCTACATACCTTGATAACGAGCACGCCTACCTACCTTGGTGTTGCGGTTGAGCATGACGTGCGTGAGCCCCCCCGCCGTCTCCAGGCCCAGCGAGAAGGGAGTGACGTTGAGCAGGAGGAGGTCCTCCAGGTCGGGGGACATCTTGCCCCCCAGCATGGCTGCGTAGACTGAGGTTTGCAGATCGCACGTAAGTAGGGTTAGCACAGGGGTATGCTTAGTGGTCGGGGGACATCATGCCCCCCAGCATGGCCGCATACACCGGGGATAGCACATCGCGCGTAACTAGGGTTAGCACCAGCACATGCACAAATGTAGGCTGGCTCTAGAAGCAGCAACGTCACACGGAGCGTTTATTGTGTTAGATGTTCACATATACATGGGAGTCGCGTAAACAAGCTCAACCAGGCTAGCATAGGGCCAGAATCGCGTAGGCTGGATTTAGCAGCAGCGGAGGCCGCTTCGGGCGTTCCCGCAACTGGCATTGAACTGTGGTGGAATGTGCGACGAGTGCGGGGTCATTGCGGAAGTCAGCAGTACATCCGCGCCTAACCTACTTAGCACAGCGCGCCTGACGTGACAGCACACATGGTCCGCAATCGCGATGCTTCCGCCGCTGAACGGCGAGCGCACCAACTTCAACTTCAACGTGCCTGTAGCGCCCATGGCCTCGCCCTCGTCGGGGTTAACGGCGGTGCTGATGGTCGCGCCGGCGGGCACAAACAGCGCCGCCACCATCTCGCGCAGGCGCGGCACCCGCGACGACCCCCCCATCAGCACCACCTCGTGGACCTGTGGGGGGGGGGGGCAAGGGGGTCAGAGACTCGCACACTCATTAGATTGAGATAACAACCTGAAGAACTGGGTGGTCAGCATGGATGACCCCCCAATCAGCACCATCTCGTGGACCGGGGGGGGGCGGGGGATTCCATGGGGGTTGGAGACTTGAAGAGCGAGTGAGTATGACTCGAGTGGCGGTCAGTCTGGGCAACCCCCCCATAAGGACAACCTCATGGCCCTGCGGGGGGGGCGTAACGGCTCCCAGACTCTCAAAGTTTTACCGACCAACACGGGTAGTGGTAAGCATGGACGACCCCAAACGCAAAGCCATGTTGTGAACCTGATGGAGCGAGGGGGTCCAGTGAGAGGTAAAAGAGGAGCACAGGTGAAGCTGGAGTCAAAGACTGTATTGCGAAAACCTGAGTGCACCAAGACGATCCCTGTCGCAGCCTGAGGGAGAAGGGGATAACTGCAACATCAGCACTGCAAGCTTGAACTATCATCCACACGTTACAAGGCTGCTCACAACAAAGCCTGCATAGTGGCACCTGTTGACGAGTGCCTAATTCCCATCCAGGTCCAAGTCACGATAGTGGTTTCATGTTTGAATGATATTGTTAAGTGGCTGTAAGCAGAGCCACAGTGACTGTTACTGGTAGAGAGCAACTGAAAAGAGAAGAGTGTGTGTGGGCGGGGGGCATTGTACAAGCGGCGCAGTGGCACTTGCTGCTCACGGCGCGCTGCTGCTGAATCGGTAGGAGTTGAGTGAGGGCAAGGGGGGCGGGGGTAAGGGCAAGCGGGGCGGGGGGAGGGGGGGGGGAGATTGCTGTGGAAGCTATGCAGTGGCACTTGCTATGCGCGGCACCGAGGCATTTCTTCGAGCGCGAGGGCCCCTACCATCACTTTTGGCACAAGGGTTTGGGGTGCACTTTAAGCAGGGTTAGGTGACCCTACCTGCTGCGGCTGCATCTTGGCGTCCGCCATGGCCTGCATCACGAGGTCGATGCAGCGCTTGAAGAGGTCCATGCACCTACAGCACGGCGGGGGTTGAAGTTGAGGTAAGAACCAGGGGTGAGATTGACATCAGGCGTGGGCAGGGTCGGTGTGACATCGAAGGTCGCACTAGTGATTGGAGCTGCTTCCAGTACAAACACTTCATTTGAAGTACAAGTAGGTCCATGCACCTGCGGTCGGGCGCGCACTTAGGGTGAGTGTTAGGGGTAGCCTAACCTGCGGACAGCCACACAGCCTAGCAATTGGGGGTACGATTAGGGTGCGTGTCAGGGGTTAGGGCCGCGGTTACATGGATGCCTTGTGCGCATTTTCAAGAATGCGGCTGCACCTGTGTCTTGTGCGGAGTGGTCACTGTGCCTACCTGTGGGCGTGATACATGAATGCCGCGCTGTGATTTTTTGATGCCAAGTGCTGCGTCTGCTCATGCAGGCCTGCGTAAATCTCTGAAAGCTGCGGAACCAAGGTTTCTGCCTTTGTATCTCATGTCAATTGTCCGGTGCTGTTGCTGCTCGTGAGTCGCCCTACGCAGAACACGCCGCCGGTGTCCCGGTCGAGGTCGACTACACACAGACCCAATGAGATTGATGCACAGCGCCGTGATTGAAACACAAGCTCACGCGCACGCCGATCTGTGGGGGTAGAGGCAGATATGCCCTCGCTTATTGCGCAAGCCGCCGCGACCGACTGAAGTTCAGGGGGCTAACCCTAACCCTACTAGCAGGCGCATGCAGGTCCCGTCCCAACAGAGGCCATTCGCTGTGCTCCTTGGATGCGCGCATGCACGAGAGCGCAGTGCTGGTGGAAGAGGAGGGAGCCGATGCCCTCAAGTAGGGTTAGGGTGAGGGCTCAGTCACCAACCGATTGCGGTGAGGGTCACGATAAGGCTGACATCGAGGGTCCAACGTGCGGCGCATGGAAGAGCGGAAGACATCAGTGCTTCGATTGAACTTGCAAGTACACCTGAAAGCAAATACATCTTAAAGCAATAATCGGCCAAGAAGCGAAGGGCAGGTGCAGTATTGATTGTGATTGGACAACAACGAACAATAGAAGGAACCCAAATAGTCTACTACAAAAAGCACGCGCTCACGTGCTTGGACAACAACGAACAAAAGACGTAATCCGAACCGTTCAACGAAAAACGAGCGCGCTCACATGTCCTCGAACTGCTCGCGCGCGATGGCGATGTTGAAGTCCACGCCCGCGACGAGCCCCTCCACGGCGACCGCTGCCACGTCGCCGCCCGACAGCGCGATCTTCGCGCGCTCGCACGCGGAGCGCAGCCGCCGCAGCGCGCGCGGGTTGGACCTGAGGTCGCAGCGCCGACGTTGAATATATCAGATATTTGAAGTAGCAAAGGCCAAGGAGCGCTTCGGGAGTGACCGGCACGATGGCGGCAAGTGTACGATGGACTGGAGATCATGCCGCGGGTTGGACGTGGAGTGCAGCAAGAACGTCGCATATGGATGAGCTCGACAAGCGCTTCGGGAGTGATAGGCGTGATGGCAGTGAAGACACGAGTGACAGGTGGTTATGCAGCATGCACGTGCAGGGAGGAGAGTGTGCGCCATGGAGCTGGCCGCGGTGCGCGCAGCTGAGGGTTTGGGGTTAGAGTTAGGGTTAGGAGTTGAGGCGAAGCACGCAGGACGCGTGAAGCTGCAGTCGGCTGGCACAGGAAAGCGATTGAAGCGAGGACATGTGACTCTGATCCGCAGGGGTGAGTGACGTCAGAGCCGTCGCACATGTACCATTGCAACTGGAGGCGTATATCATCATGGACCACGACATCATCGCTCATGCCGCTAGTACCTGCAATATCAATCGACCAACACTGCACATGCAGGGAAGGGGTGGGGGGGGGGGGGGGGGGGGCATCGGGGATGTTGCTGTAGAACCGAACTCGGAATCAGACTCCGACTCGCGCACCTGACGTCGACGCCGTAGGCCGTCTGCCTCTCGAACGCGGCGACGCAGTGGAGCAGGAGGCGCGCGTCAAAGTCCTCGCCGCCCAGCATGGTGTCGCCCGCAGTGGACAGCACGTCGTACTCTGCGTGCGCGCACACAGCGTGCGCGAGGGGCGGAGGAAGAACTGTGAGATTGCGCCAGCAGAAAGTGCGTCAACTTGTCCTTGTCATCAAAGCATAGAGTGGTGCTTCCGAAATGGTATGCCGAAAGAAGAGGAGGCGCGCGTCAAGGTCCTCGCCGACTAGCATGGTGTCGCCCGCGGTGGACAGCACGTCGTACTCTGCGCGCACAAGGCCAGGCCCGCGTGAAGGGGATGAGCTGCGAGGTCACACACACATGAGCTGTGTCATCTGGTCCTTCTCACAAAGGCGTGTGCTAATGGTACGCACACATACAAGGAGGCATGTGTCGGAGTCTTCGCCACCCAGCACGGCCGCACCCCCGGCAACGCGCACATCGTGAGTCCTCTGCGCGTGTGCGCAGCAGGCGCGATGAGGCGTGCGGTTGCACATGCATATTGACCGTATCGACTGGTCCTTGTGAGCACCGCGCAGGCAGCTCACACTGCCACAGCGCTGTACGTAGCAACAGTACACCATTGCCCGAGACAGTTGACAACGTACGTGGTGAGTGCGGCATTACTATCTGTACCATTGAAGCCGCCGCCCACCGACGCGATGGTGATGCCGGTGGTGCCGCCGCCGATGTCGACCACCAGGATGTTGCGCTCTGTGCTGAGCTTCATTCTGAGGGGGAAGGAAGGGGGGCGGGGGGGGCAAAGGGGAAATGAAAGTGCTCTACTGGTAATGCGGGCGACCCGAGGATGGTGCCGCGACGCCATGACGCTTTGATTGCGCTTGATACTGCACAAGCCAGTTGAGTTGCTCGCGTGGACAACAACCGATGAGAGTGGGCAATGTGTGGAACGGACGATAATGCGGAGACCGCGAGGGAGAGGAAACAAGAGGTACGGCTGTTGACTGAGCCGTCACTGACGCGCTGCCCTACCCCTAAACCTAGCCCAAATCCTAGCCTTAACCCTCATGTCAACCCCCTAAACCTGAGGTGTTGTTGGCAGAGACCTCATCAACATGCTGCGCATAAATACAAAGCAGCCGCTGAAACATGCGTCTAGGCACTCTGACGCAAGCACGCGTGCGCGGTAACAGAACGCCGCAGAGCAGCCATGGGGCCAACAACCAATAGCGCAGGCCACAGCAATCCCATGTACACAGAGGGCACACCAGCAAAGTTCACTTCAGTCACTACCACCTCCGCTGACTGAACTGTTTCGCAACGGCCCAGCGTGGGGAACGTACGCATGCACCACTTCAAGGAGAAGTATGACAGAGCGCCGCACCTGTTGACGCCAGTCAGGACGCCATAAGCGATGCACGCGGCGGTGGGCTCGTCCATCAAGCGCAGCAGGTTGAGCCCTGCCATCGCGGCCGCGGTCTGCGCGGCGGCAGCGGCGGCGCCAGCACGACCGCGAACTCAGTGCCCAGGCGTGATAGCAGCGGGCGACACTGCAACTCTGACACTCGATAGACACTGTGCTCAAGGCGTGATTGCTGCGGGCGCTGCTCAGTGCACCTGTGATCCTCACCGTCCAGGTGCGTGATCATGCACCTGTGTCGCCCTCTACAAGCACAGCGCTCAACTGCGATTGGCAATGCAACAACTGTGATCATCGGTGCACCATTTGTTGGTACTGTCAGAGTGCCTTCAGGCAGTAAACAGGCGCGCACACCAGCCCTCTCGCGGCATGGAGGCTGCGCGATAGCCAGCGCTTCAGTCGTGGTGCTAGTGGGTTCTGCCTGATCGCTGCGCGCTTTACAGCATTCGTTCTTGCACCGGCATACGGCAGCCACGCCCCCACGCAGGTCCTCGTGCTGAGCGTTGCTGAAGTGTGCCTGCATCCCTGCATACACATGCATGCATACGTACATACTTCGAAGTACATGCCCTCTGGAGCCCCTTCGTTGCCTTGCGCAGAGCACTGAAGTGTGCATGAATGCATACGTACAACTAGCAATTACATGCATAACGCACATACGTGGAGGTATCTGCTTTACTGAGCGCCGTTGTCCCCTCGCGCATACATGTATAGATGCGCCCTGAACCACATCTGCCCTGAGCGCTGAACAGCGCACACACACACAGTACACAGATGAACAAACACATGCACTACATTACATGCATACAAGCACTTTAAAGCACCTCCGTCCCCTCGCGCTGAGCGCTGGTGAAGTGCGCATACATGTATCTTCAAGAACAACCTCGTGTGTACCAAAACGTCAACTACACGTACACATACAAAGCGTTCATGCTTGTCAATCATAGTACCTTTGTCCCCTCGCGCTGAGCGCTGATGAGGTCTGCACAAACAAATGTATATACAAGAACAGCCTCACACATATCATGATTATCTCAAATGCACATGCGCAGCCAAAGCGAAAGCGTACATGCTTGTATTTCATACTTCAAAGTACTTTTTTGTTGAAGTAGCACCTTCGTCCCCTCGCGCTGAGCGCTGGTGAAGTGTGCCGGCACGGTGATGACGGCGCCGCCGATGCTGGTGCCGAGGGCCTCCTCCGCCAGTCTCTTCAGCCGCCCCAGGATCATTCCAGAGATTTCCTCGGGGGAGTAGTCCTTGGGCTGGCCACGCACCTCCACCCTTATCATGGCCTGCAGGTGTGTGTGGAGGGGGGAGGGGGGGGTAAAGTTCAAAGTAGCGAAAGGTGAATGCGTCACCATGGCCTGCAGGGGGGGGGGGGGGAGGGGGGGGTTACAATTTTGCAATCGCAGACCGCGGATGTGCACGCCTTTTGCGACCGCAAAGCTGTAGGAAATCAGTCTTAAAATGGGGAAACGGCATCAAAGCGTGGTGTGGAGAAAGCGTGTGCATCAATCCGACGGAGACGCACCATTTCACGCCGTGCCGCGCCATCTGTCACTGTGGCATCCGGGCGGATGGGTAGAACACAGGGAAGGTAGGGGGGGGCGTGGGGGGAGGCCCAGGGGTGAGTGCGCCGACACAGCAGCAGGCCGACTTCGCGACGCATGCATTGGGCGTGCGGAAACAAGCAGCGCTTGCGGCAGCAGTCCACATACCCCCCTCGTAAACCCTGCGTGCCTCCCCCAGTGGCCGCTTGCCTCCCTGAAATGGCCATCGGGCACAGGGATTGGGCGCACAGAAGCAAGCAGCGCGCACGGCAGCTGTGCTGAACGCCCCCACCCCGCTCCATATAAGAAGAACATGACCTGAAAGGGCCGTTTTGGCGCAGATGTCGCACGGAATCAGCAGCGCGCACGACATATCGGTCCCCCTTGCCCCCCCAAAACCACAACAACAAAACATCAATCATACCTACGTCCCTGCCCCAGCGGCCCACGACCTGTTATGGCCACTGGTGCGCGTGCAGCAGCGCACCCAGAAAGATCAGAATGGGCCATCTGACACAGATGTCGCACAGAAACAAGCAGCGCGCACATCAGCGGTGGCGACCCCCCCCCCCCGCCCTCCCCCCCCCCCCCCCCCCCAAATATTTCATACCTACGTACCTGACCCAGCGACCCCTCGACGACTGCGAACGGCCACTGGTGCGCGTGCAGCAGCGCCTGCACGCCAAGGTCCGCGCAGCGCCGCCCCAAGAAAAACCAAACATACCCACGTCCCAAAAAGTATATATACCTACGTACCTGACCCAGCGGCCCCTCGACGACCGCGAACGGCCACTGGTGCGCGTGCAGCAGCGCCTGCGCGTCGGCGTCCGCGCAGCGCCGCCCCCGAAGCAAACAAACATACCTACGTGCCTGCGCACAACAGCGGTCCGGACCCCTCCCCCCCTACCCCCCAAAACCCATACCTACGTACTACCTGCCCCAGAGGCCCCTCGACGACAGCGATCGGCCACTGGTGCGCATGCAGCAGCGCCTGCACGTCGGGATCCGCGAACCCTCGCCCGAGCAGGCGCTTCGCCCCGACGACAGTAGACGCGGGGAACGCGGCGGCCTGCGCGCGCGCATTGTCGCCGACCAGGATGTCGTCGTCGGAGAAGACGACGCACGACGGCGTCGTCAGGTAGCCCTCCTCGTTCTGCGCACGGGGAGGCCCGGGAGGGTGTGGGGGGGGCGGAGGGGGGGGGGGGGGGGGGCAGGAGGAGTTGAGTTGCTACCACATGATATATGTACTGATCAGGCAGCGAGATGTGTAAATGTATGCGGATGGCTCATGTGCCCCCAGATGGAGGGGCCGCATTGCGCGCGCGCGCTGCGGTGGCTCTTGGCACATGCCCCTTTCATCATTCCAGTATGGCAGTCAGCAAGCTCACCCTCAAACGCAGGCTCAGGCTCTCTGCAAGGCCCGCTCACTGCTCGCAGCAAGGCTTCTCCAGGCAGGGCTCTCTGCGTCAAAGTGATCATTACGTGCCACAATTACTGCCTGGTCCGTCCCGCCAGGGTTCACTGATGCCTGCTCCGGAGCCTATATATATATACAATCCCATTGACTCCGACTCGGACTCGCACTCAGATCGCACCCGCGCACCGCCCCGGACCTCGCATCATCTTCCCCCCCCCCCCATGGCGCCGCCTCCGTTCCCTTCCAATACTCAGAGTCAGAGATTCGGAGTCGCACTCACACGCGGCGCGCTACAGCTCGGCAATAGCAGGGAGCTCACGGCAGCGATGAGCTCCGTGGCTGAGCACTGCCCCAAAGCACGCTGAAAGCCAGTAACAACCACAGCATCGCCCAGTGCCGACGACAGTGGATAGCTGACCGCACTCACCTCCAGTATCCTGACCATCGCCCGGACCTCGCATCATGACGATCTGCGCCCCGCTGCAGTCGCCTCCATCTCTTTCCGAGACTCCGAGTCAAGAGTCAGAGTCGCACTCGCGCGGCACGCGCGCTCGGCCGGCCGCACTCACCTCTAGTATCCTGCCGCTTCCATTTCCTTCCGAGATTCAGAGTCACAGAGTCAGAGTCGGAGTCGCACTTGCACGCGGCGCGCGCGGCCGGCCGCACTCACCTCCAGTATCCTGACCTCGCCCTTGTCGACGCCCGTCTCGACCCACGCGCCCACCACGCAGCACGTCGTGCCGAGGTCGATGCCGATGTAGGCCATGCCGCTGCCGCCGCCGGCGCCGGCGCCGCTGCTGCTGCCGCCGGTGTCCATCGCCGCCGCCGCCGCCGCTGCTGCCGCGGGGGCGCCGCCGCCGCCGCCGCCAGCGGCAGGCTCGGTCTCGGTGCCCGCGGCGGCGGCCGGGGCTGATGTGCGCGCGCCCATGGGGTCCATGCGTGCCGCGCGCGCGTCCGCTAGCGCTGTGTCTGCGGCGAGGGGGAGGGCAAGGGGGGGTCGTGTTACTGTCGCAAGAGTGTCGCTATGGTGAGTGAGCATGCTTGCCGCGCATGCGTCCGCTAGCGCTGTGTCTGCAACGAGGCGGAGAGCAAGGGGGGGGAGGGGGTTTGGGTCGGTGATCATGTTCGAGTCAACGACACGAAAGTGTCCATATGGTGAGTGAGCGTGGCTGGCAGCGGCGTTAGCGGCCGCAGGCCCGGCGTCAAGGAAGCCTTGTGCCTGCGGCAGGCATCGGACAGCATTTGCCGCCGACGTCCCCTAGTTTACGCAGTGTGCGCTTGCCCTGCAAATATGCATCTGCAAGATCGTATCGGCGCCGTCCGCAAGGCCACGGCGGTGATGTTCAAAAATGTGAAATTGTGTGGGTGAGGTGAGTTGGCAGCAGCGGCAGGCAGATGGGCTCGGCAGCAGTGTCAGTTAGTGCCTGCGTGTTGCTGCCGTCCGCAAGGAGCCTATTGCACATGCAGGAACACGAGGCACAGGCATACTAATAGGAGAAGTGCGCGCCCAAAAGTGGTGTAGAGGACGGGCCAGCGAATCCACACGATGAGTCTGTGCGCTGTTGGTGAGGGATCTGTGGCTCGCTGCAGAAAGCTGGGTATGTCTGGATGTAGTGGCTGAGGCCAGCCTGCAGTAAAGTCATGCCATTTTAACCTGCATGTATGTGACAGTAGAAGCTGCGCTCACACTCTGCAGTTGGCACTCGCGTATGAGGCCACCAATGTGCATCAATCAACCGTGGTCCCTTTCTGCGGCACTTCTCCTGTCCGTGAGAACTTAATCAAGGCGGCATCTGACAGTGTGCGGACATGGCGATTATTGACATTATCACACCAAGCTAGTCACCCATGCACTGTAGGTATCTGACACTCTTTGACACTCATAAAAACAAGTACGCACACCTTCATTCGCAGCGGGCTCGGTCGATGTAGCTTTTTGACCACATAGCGCTTTCAATGAAGGCACAAAACGTGGTTGAGTGAACAGATGTAAGCTGATCCTCGATTTCCCTGGCCGGCCTGCTGCGTCTGTCATCATCGTTGCACGTACATGGCTTCTTGTCATACACGGATCACATGACGGAGTTTTTTACCTCCTTCTTCAAGGTCTTGATATTCGGGTTCAGTCCAGGCTGCCACACCCACCCAGCAGAGGCGCAGCAATTCAGCGAGGTCCTCGCATACGCAGGTGATCTTGAATCTTTGGGTTGCTCAGCGCTCGTGTGTTAGCTACTACTGTGAGTCCTTAACGCAAAATGTGTGTGACTCTCCCCCTCAGGTTGAAGGAAAAAACCGGCAGAGAAGCAAAGCAATGCAAGACATGCGAGACGATGAAGCCCGAAAGCTGCACGCCACCACTGGCGTGGACTTTATTGCGCTGAGGCAGAAATACATGACCGCAAACGTGGAGGCGCAACAGAAGGAGCAAGACCAAAACCACAGCGATAGCCGCTGTGACACACACAAAGGCAGCCAGCAAAATCGTAGTGGTGAGCAAAGTGTAGCACGAAGTCTTTTGCGTTGGGTGCCTGCCAGGACAAAGGTGGCTTGCCGTGCCGATCAACGCATTTGAAGAATCTGTGAACATCTATCCTGCAAGATTCAGTGACCAGATGTTGAGTGAAGCATGAGAAGACAGGCAATTTGTAATGAGATGGTGTCAACATCACACACAACTTTGTAACTTCACAAGCTTCCAAATGGTGCTGACCACAAAATCTGCCACCGGGCTGCAACCTGGAAGAGACGGCACGAAACCAGACCGCATAGTGGCTGTGACAAGATGTTGCGCACCAGCACGTGCAGCCCAGCGGGCAAAGTAGAATAGTCACAAGAGTCTCTGCATTTGCGCACTCACTGCATGCAGAATCACCACTGCAACAACGGCACCTCTGCACAGAGACCGCGGCGCTCGACAAGTACGTCATATGCAAGGAGTGCAGCGGCCTCGGCATCAGGTGAGCCGCGCGTCGCGTTGCAGCACGCGTCGTTGCTGCAAGGATCTGGTGTGCGCATCACATCAGGAATCATTGCTTGCTTCTGATCTATTCTAGTCAAAAGGCCCATTGCGCCAATGGCTGGCTGCAGGCTGCAGTTGGGCTTGGATCACGCTCTCATGATGAGCTGCAGCCTCAAGGTCCGCACTCTCCATGCATTCACCGGATGACAGTGTCGCACGTGTGCATTGAACAGTTTTCAGGGGGAGCGTCTGTGAGTATCCTTGCGCCAGCTGCGTGCGCCAAGTAGTTGTTTTGATGACATTGCTCATGTTCACAATACGCAATCAGTGTTTGTTCTGATGATACTGCTGATACGTTCAATATACGTAATCAGTGCTAGCTGTGTGATGGTGCTCCTGATGTTCAAGGTACGCAATCAGTGGCACACAGTGCCCTGATATCCAGCCTTCTGTATGCCACCATGCCACCATGGCAACGACGTGCCGATCTGACATTGCTCGCGTTTCACCGAAAGTCACGGCACTGAAATGCAGAGTTGTTCGCAGAGAAGCCCCTGAATGTGGCATCGTTCAGTGTTATGCCGCTTTACGCAGGTCCACTCAGCCACTCTGTGGCCTTATCACTACATGTGCATATTTATTGGTCAGCCATTCCGTATCCTCATCTCTGTCCAGAAATGGATCTCTTGACCTGTCACTGTACCAGTACGTAGAAGTAGCTATCGATGCATTGATGCTGCCACCAGCTGCCAGCGCTTAGCCCTACTTCAAATCCTGGTACAACTCCTGCCTCTCTCCGTGGACGCACGTAGGAAGGAGCTGTACAATCACATGGTGCTGGAGCGGTCCTGCGAGCACTGCGACGGCGATGGCATCGCTCCACGAAAGTAGACGCAGCTCTGTCTAAAGTTCGTGTGCCTCAGCGACTTTCTCTAGAGGTGGCAGTGATTGCTTGCGCCATTGGGACGATGACGAAAGTCGCCCTCTGCTGTAGCAAGCGTGTTGCTGCGCAGGCGCAGTACACGCATGAGACCGACAACACTTCTACTTGTATACAGGTTTGCTGCGGACCCATGTGCCGCCCCGCCAACACACGGATACTGCCCAGATATGATTTGTCACTCATGCTTCATGCAGGCATGATAGCATTCAACGAAAGATGTCAATGTTTAAAAGCTTTTCTACGTGAATCCCATGCGCCTTCAACTGCTGTCCTAGCTAGCACTGTCAGTATGTCAGCATGCAAGAGCCAACATCACTGCAGGCGTCGTTGACAGTTGTCTTGCATCAGCACAATGCCGCTTTGTGTGCACCATCACAATCGGTCAGCAAAGCTTCAGCTCATTAGTTTGTGGTTGAGCGTTGTGTGACTTTCCGAGTACGCCATGTGGAGCGCTGCCAACAGTGCCGAGCGCAAGCGCGCCAGGGCGATGCCCTTAGAGCTTTAGGGCGCGCTCCTCTGGGCACTGACATCCTGCTGGCATAGTCCGTCGCCAAAGCGTCCAGCAGCTTCCGCCCCTGCGCCCCGATGCTGCCAAATGACCCGATTGCCAAAGTGGCAAGTTTGTAGCAATTCTGATCATAATGACCAGAAGAGTTAGTGGGTGCTTTTGGCGGCCTCTTGGTCGCGGCAGCAACGCTCGGGGTCTGCTGCTGCAGCAGTCTTCGCCGCCCGCGACGCCACCTGTGCCTCGAAGCAGGTGACATCCACCATGAGCGGTAGTTGACGTGTCGGATCGCCGTAGCCGGTGACCGGGAAGGCGTCGGCAGGCAGCACGATGTCCATCCTGCGAGTCCCCGGCGGCCCGGCGGACCCCAGAAATGGCGTGTAGTCCTCGTCGACCAATCCTGCTTTGATGTATTGCCGCACGATGCGCTGCGTGGCCCTCTTGACGCTGTTGTGGACGATGGTGTCGTGCGCCTTGACGCGTGGCGCTTGACACAGCCGTGCGTACAGAGTGCCGCCCGGCGACTTCCCGCACAGCCTGCAGCCTGTCGTCTGCTCCTCTACTCCGACGGCGCGTTTGACGGCCAGCTGCCAGGATAGGCCATCGAACGAAGCCGTTGTGGAGTACATCGGCACGTTGAGGAACGCCATGCCGATCGAGCGCATGTGGCGCTGCGACTGGATTCGAGCAAGTGCTTGCGTGCGTTGCGTGCCCTGCGGCAGCTGTTGCAGGTCCGCCTCCACTTTATCTGCAAGCTCGGTAGCGACGGCATCTGCAAGCGCACTCTGATTGAGGCGCCTCAGGCTGCACTGCAACTGCAGAGCCTTGACGTCAAGTACACCGCGCGCAGCATCCGCACCGGTACCACCACCTGCTGGCGGCGGCGGCTGCTGCATAGGTGGCTGCTGCTGCAGTGGCGTTAGCGCTGGTGGCAGCATATGTCACCTCAGGCTCTTGCTGCACGCAGGGATGCGGCAGCTGTGGCGATCGTCCGCATGAGGGGCAGGCGCGCCACGTCTGCTGCTGCTGCGCCTTTTAGCATTGCTGGCGTGGAACGCGCAGCGCCTGCATTGACGGCTGCCGCTGCTGCGTGCGCTGGAGCAGCTGCGCCGCCTGCCGTTGCTGCTGCTGCCAGTGGACCAGTGTGTTGCTGCTGCCACAGGTTCTGGTGCAGCACCTGCCGCATTGGCCGCAGCCACCGCCATTGCCGCTGTCGCAGCCGGCACGGTCGCGGCGCCGCCTGCTGCCGCTGTTCCTGTTGCAGGTACTGCAGCAGCCCTAAGGCCTGGAGCAGCTGTGTTGCCTATGCCCGCAGCAGCTGCTGTTGATGCCGCAGCTAGTGATGCCGCCGAGGCAGCTTGAAGTGCAACACGTGCTGCCGCTGCTGCTGCCTCTGATGCTGGAGCAGCTGCTGCTGCCGCCGCTGCTGCTGCCGCCAGAGTAGTTGCGCCGTGCGCTGCCGCTGCTGCTGCCGCTGATGCCGCCTATGCTGCCGCCGTGGCCACTGGTCCAGCGGCAGCTGCTCCGTGTGTCGACGGAATGGCTGCGCCACTGGCATCAGCGGCCGGCACTCAGGCTGAAGCGGCTGTGCCGCTTGCAGCCACTGCCAACTCTGTAACGGTCGCCACCGCCGGGGCGGCAGCGCGGCCTGCCGCTGATGCAGTTGCCGCTGCCGGAGCGGTTGCGCCTCCACTGGCGACCGCCGCTGCCGCTGTAACAGTTGCCGCTGCTGGTGAAATCATGTACGAGTACTCGTCGAGTACGAGTACCACCCCAGAATTCATGTACTAGCCTTACAGCTAGATGCCAATCATCTGGGCTTTTTCGCGCCCTGAGCGAGAATTAATAAAAAGTACGAGTACTCGTACTCTTACAGTACGAGTACAGCTGTACGGGTGCTTTTTACGAGTACGAGTGACGAGTAAATGACTTGTCTCGTCCAAACTGTGAAGTCTCAGCCGCAGTACCAGAAGACCAGTAGCAGCCATGTACAAGAAGGCTCTGACTGCGCTGTGCCTGCTGGTGGCTGCCATGGGCGCCAACGCCTTCGTGGCGCCCGCTGCGCCCACCATGCGCGCCGCCACGGTCATGTCCATGTCCGCAGCCCCCAAGGTTGGCGCCATTGCCACTGCCTCGGCGGCGCTGCTGACCTCCGCGCCCGTGCTTGCCACCGAGGGCACCAGCGAGGTGAGCAGCAAAAAGCCGGCCAAATGACTGACTGGCACGTGGTGTGCATCGGATCTTTGGTGGTGCCTACACACCGACACAGCAGGATGCGAGTCTGACGCATGTTTTGAGACGGGAGAGCAAGATCCATGCGGGGCGCGCGCTGCGCCATGGATACGTGCTGCTTCGGCATCCTGAAACGTCTGCTGTTTCTGGGTGATTGAGGCCAGCCTGTATCTGCAGCTGATCATCAAGGAAGCGGAAGACCAATTGTGGCCACAGTTGGCTAGTAGATCTGTGTGGACGCTCATACTCGTATAGCAGCAGCAGACGAAATGCCAATGCACGCAGCTCATGCTTTCAGCTTAAAGTTGCCAACATAGGTGTTCTGGCAATGTTTGTCAAGCTGGTGCTGTGCTGCTGCCGATGGCAGTCAGAGCCTTTGGATCTTTCCCTGGCTCGCCTGCAGTCGTTCACACAATGTTGGCTGGTGCCAATGCAGCACTGTCACTCTCTAGCACTCCAGCTCATGTGGTGAGTTCTCGAGCGTGGTCATCATGCCATTGCTGTGTTGCATGCGATGCCGCAACAGCAGAGCAGATCTCGCAGTTGACGATGCAGAAAGTGTGCCCTGCAACAGGGAGTTCGCCATGTTTGCAGCAGCAGTCCGCCTTGTGGCTGGCTGACAGCGTGCGCGTCACGCGGTGTCACGCAGCCGCCTCAGCGGCGTGGGTTCCCACCTCAGCTAGCTGCCTGAAATTCACCGCTGATGCGAGTTGAAGTGAATGGTGCACACTTGCACTCATGCAGTCTAGTGACGCCTGCTGCCTGCCATCTCATTTCGCCGTCGTCCCACTGACCCCCCCCCCTTCCCTCCCCCCCTTTCAGGCCTTCGGCATCGACTCCCCCCTGGGCTTCTGGCTCCCCCTGACGGTCATCGTCTTCATCAACCTCATCTTCTTCCAGTGGGCGCGCACGCAGCCGGAGGGCGAGTTCTTCGGCGAGTACGACGAGAGGCGGAAGTAGACGCTTCACACCAATGACCCCGGGGGGGGGGAGGGGGGCAGGCAGCAGAGCTGCTGCTCGGGTCAGGTTTAGCACGAACCCCCCCCCCCCCTGACCCTGTTCACATGGAAGCCCGCGGCCGCCACGGAGAGGGGAGTGCGGGGGGGTCCTGGCAGTTGAGCGCATGGAGCGAGGGCGGGAGAGCTCTAGCATTCATGAGGGTCTGCATCTGGGCCAGTGTTTCCCGCTGCCTGCCCTGGAGAGCTGTGTGTGACGGGGGGGGAGGGGGGGCAGAGGCAGCGAGGGGCAAGGGGGAGTTGAGCGCTGCCGTTGCTGCTTTCACAACGGAGCCACGCCACGGCGGCCGATTTTCTCTCACCAGAGGCAAGGTGTGCCGTGTACATATATTTGGAACTCTCCGCGGCGCCGCCGCCGCCTTGCACACCCCATAATGATAACGCAGCATGTTTTGATTTCTGTCCGATGGTGGTGGGGTTTGGCTCTGGCCCCATGTACGTTTGTTTGCCTGCGTGCACGCGTCGAGCTTGCTCGCTGCTGCGTGTTTGCGCTCTAGGCGATGAGCCCGGGAGCAGCGCGCGTTCGCTGCGACGCTGCACCCCGGGGTCTGTGCGCTTATGCCAGATCCCCGCGCCCCGCGCTGCTGCCTGTGCCAAGCCTCTGTTGAGACATGGGCATTTCCACCTGAAGATCATGCTCTGAGCTGGTTCGCTGGCAGGTCTCTTGTAATGAAAATCATCCACAAGCCCTCGTGGCTCAAGGGTGATGTGCGGTCAGCGTCACCTGCTTGCGGCAACGAATAGAGCGTCATCATGCAATCATCCACAATGTCAGCCCTCATGAGTCAGGGTGTGTGTGGAGTGTCACCTGCTTCAGCACCGATGGAGCATCACCATTTGATGTGCCACTTTGGTGCAGCACTGTCAGAGCACGTGGGCGACGAGGTCAGCAACGCTGACTAGATGTTGAAGTTGGGCTGCCTTCCATCATACAGCGCACTGCCGCCTCGATGACACACACTGGGGTGCGATTCTCCTTTTGAGCCGACGCGAAGTTGCGCCTCCCGCGGCTGGTGAATGATGTAGATGGCCGTCCTCAGAGGGTGACATGCATCAATCGTAAAGTCACAAGTCCCGGCGCCACTGCCTTCACAGCTGCCACCCCCGGCCCGTCCGCGTGCCCTCAATTCAGCCCCCTATGGCGAAGATGTAGAGGGGGGGGGGGGGGGGGGGCAGAGGACAACTCTGCACGCACATGCGTGCATTTCACCAGTGGTGACGCTCCGTAGGGGAGTTGGGCTATGTAACTCACCAAGTAATTGGCAGAGCACGTCATGGTACCTTGTTGGTTGTCGGTCTTATCATGTTCAACGCAAAATATTTCATTGAGCGTGTTTGCTCTCACCTTGTCAAGTTCAACTCGGTGACGTGCAGGCCTGATCCAATCACACCACCAGTACATGACAGCTTCCATGTGTCAGAAAACGGAATTGTGCACAGCATGCTTCGGCTGAGAAGGTGCTTTCAGGACTCTTCTGAGTAGTTTCGACAAACGGCAACTTCAACTGAAGTCCGCATCATACATACCGGCTCAGACATCGCACCTTTGTCTACTTTTGCATCTGGTGATTGGAGTCTGGTGATGCTGATTCCAGTCTGGAGTCAAACTTGTGGCGAGTGCCCATCAGCCGAGAAGGCTGAAAGCAGCAAGAATTTCATTTTACCCAGCCTTCGCACGTTGAGAGATTGGCATTACAGCCGCTGTGTCGCATTGTTTGGATTCCGGGGAGGTGCCCATTTCCTCACCAACTGTGTGCGTGCTTGATGCTACTGAAGAGCACATGTCAGTATTCGAATACCGTGTCAAAGCGGAAACCAAAGCACAACGCAAGCGACAAACATGCGAAGCGCGAGTGAGGCCAAATGACATGACTGACACGCACCACACGCAGAGGGGGCACATTTGCCTCAAGGTTGAACGCGTGCATTGCAATGATGCGCGCGTGGGCACACGCGCGTTGCGTCCCGCGCTGCACTGCATCGCGCGCATCGCCGCCTTCACCTGCGCCCGTCACACGGTGCGCCGCTCCTGTGCAGCACTCGCACTTGGCACACGACAGGCGGATTACGCCCTGCTGGTGCCGATCCTGCAACAGCCCGTGTGCGCCGTGAAGGGGGGCGTGCATCGCGAAGACGCTTCGCAGCGCCGCTCTTGAAGTTGCGGCACGAAGCTGCGTGAACGCAGTGCATTCGTGCAAAGCGCCGCCAGTGCCGCACGCTCTCGCCAAGCGGGCGCCGCCACTGACTGCGCACTGGGCAGCGCCGCCGCGGATGGCGCGCAGGCAGCGCCGCTCAGTAGAGCTGCCGCGCAGCAGGGCGCGCTGCCGCTGCTGCTGCTGCTGCTGCTGCGGAGACCCTCGTACGCTGGTTCACGCGGCCGAGCCACCGCCGATTTGCTGGTGGCATGCGCCCCAGCGACATGCCGCACTTTGCTGAGCGCTGCCGCAGCGGAGCTGGTGCGCGCGCGGCGCCGCAGCGATTCGCTGCGCGCTGCCGCAGCGGAGCGGCTGCGCGTCACAACCGCGTCACCTCCACGCCGCCGCCTGCGACGTCCTTGATCGCGAACCCGCGCGCGGTGATGGCCGCGCGCGCCGCGTCAGCGCTCGACCAGTCCTTGGCCGCCTTCGCCGCCGCGCGCTGTTGCGATAGTGAGGCGGACACGGGACGTGAGCGCGCTGCGACAGATGCTCAGTAAATGAGTAAATGCCGAGCGTTCACACAGGCAGTGACCGTCATCTGTGGCTGTCTAGTGGCATTGGTGGAACGATGATGAAGCGCCGGTCATGTTCGTCTGCGCGCGCTGGCTGGTGTTGCCACCGGCGGTGCGCAGCTGCGTGTGAGCTGCATGGTGCAAGGACAGCACTCATGCGCAAATGCATGTCGCGGGTGCTGATCGCGGCTGCGACGACACTGGCACCACTACCTCGGTGTCACAAGACTCCACATGTCTGGGACATACACATCACGGCACTGCGCCTCGGTCCGCGCATGGCGCCTCCTATCCATTAACAAACATCTGGTACAAATGCATATACTTTGTGACCATCTGCGCGGGGACGACTGAAATTGCGTCGTCACTCGCGGCCAAGCCCGCGGGCCGCCAGTTGCGCGCACCTACGACAGCACACCGGAGAGGGCTGCGGCAACACGCGACGCTTGCCTCGACCTACGACAGCACAGCGGAGAGGGCTGCGACAACACGCGCGACGCTTGCCTCTTCAATGAGCGCTGCCACATCGGGGGGTATTTCCACAGCCCCCCCCTCTTCCCCCCCCTGCCCCCCCTCCGGCTCGTACCCCGGCGGCTCATAGAAAACGCCCAGGACGGAGTCCATCTTGTCCAGCGCCTCGCTGTAGACGTGCGCCGCAGCGGCGCTCAACGAGCCCGCCTTCGCCTCCTGCACCGGGACGACCAGAGCAGCGCTTGTCAAGTACACGAAGGTATGTATAGATTCTGGTTGCAAGCCGGACATCCACCGTCTTGTCTTTTTCGCGCCCTGAGTGAGAATCAATGAAAGATGCATGGGTACTATAATACCTCGGAGTACTGGCACACTTCAGCACCATATGTACTGTGAAGAACACACCCACTTCAAACGACATGCTTCGATGTGACCTTATGGTCACAGCAGAGCTGCGCTCACCCTCTTGTTGCCGCTGATCAGCATAGAACAGGACCGCACCAGGTACTTCTGACATTAATGCGCTTCAAACATGTGCTGCAATGTACTCCACCTTGGCATTGCGCCTGCTCAGCCGACTTCATCAGCGCAATAGCAGCCTGCACTGCACTACTCCAACGCCTCAAAGGACTGCATGCACACTTGAAGCTCGCATGCGTCGCATGCATGTGTCGTACATGTGTGAGCTGTCACAAACGCCCCGATCAATGCAAGGAAGACGGCACTACAGACTTGACATAATAGACTAGTCATGCGATTCAAGAAGATGTGGTATTGCATACATCGAGGCAGTCGCTTCAAAGCACACACGTCCCATTTCAGCCGCGTTCACCTTCTCAATCGCCTTGATCAGCGCAAACAGCCCCGCTGCCGCGCGCGGCGCGTTGATGTCATCGTCCTTGCCGCTACTACTTCAACACCTCAATTGACTGCACGCACACTCTCAAGCTCGTACGCGTCGCGTGAATGTGTTGTGCGTATTGCTGCTGCGCTCACCTTCTCGATCGCCTTGATCAGCGCAAACAGCCCCGCCGCCGCGCGCGGAGCGTTGAGGTCGTCGTCCATGCCGCCCTTAAACTGCGCGAGCGCGGCCGCCGCCGCGCGCTGCGCCGCTGCCGCCGCCGCCGCCGCAGCGTCGCCGCCTGCAGCGTTGAGCGGTGCGCGGTGAGCGTCAACGTCACACAGCCAGCCTCTTGTTGACAACTTTGCGGGCACTCTATCCTCCGTACAGGCATGCACGATGGACCGCGTGCCAGCGTGCACGAGGGACAGGAGCTCTTCCGCAGTACGCCTGACCCTGACCCTAACATTGACCTGATCCTAACCCTAGCCTCACCCTAACCCTACCCCTCACCCTAACTCAAGCGCCGGCGTGGAGCGTCACCATCAGCGATTCCGTAAGCCGCACGCCTTGCAAAGCGCCGAGCGATGCGAGTGCGATGCCCACGGAGCCGCAGGAGCGTCAGTCGCCAGCCATGCAGGGCCTTTGAAGAGCTGCCCGGATGCACGGCCGCACCTGCTGCGCAAATACTCCACTGCAAGAGGGTCGAAGCGCGCAGGTGCAAACGAGCGGGTTCGCCTGCCTACTCAGCGAAGAGACGCTCCAGAGCAGTGCCCGCCGTGAGAGCGGTGTGCCTCACCCTAACCTTAACCTTAACCCTGACCAATGTGCGCTGAGCAAGGCGCGGTGGCGCAGGGCATCGGTCTGTGGCGGCCATTCCGGGCCTTGGCAGCGGCGTTCGCCACTGCGCACAGATCTGACCGCAGGAGCTGCAAAACGCAGCTCCGCAATGCCGAGTGAGGGCTCCAGAGATGTACCTGCGCCGCCGCCCTGCAGCGCCTTGCTGAGCGCTGTACTCGCAAGGCTTACCTACCTACCACGCAGGGCGTACATACGGTTAGTGTTCGGGTTAACTCCAGCCCTAGCTCTAACCTGGAAGCTGCTCAAGCGCGCGCCGCGCCTGCCGTGCGCTGACACCTGCCTGCTACGCACGCAGCACGCTACTTTGATCGAGGGTAAATTTCCGGGGCTTACCTTCGCCCCCCCCCCCCTCCAGCGCCTTGGAGAGCGCTGCACGCGCCTTGTCGAGCCGCTTGACAGCGCTTTTGGCGCCCGCGAGGACGTCCGGCGTGAAGTTGAGCATGGTGCGGTACTGGGACGTCACCACCAGGTACCTGCGCGAACAGAACGTGGTTTGGAAGTGGATGCAAAGAACTTGTGAGTGGAATCTCAAACTGATGACTTCAGTTGCGATTTGGTGAAGTTGAGCATGGTGTGGGGCTGGGACGTCACCACCAAATAACCTGGTACCTGCACGTTTCCACATAAATGAAGAGGCAACAGCCGAACTATGTTCAGTGAACGTGCACTTGTGATAGAGCGCGTGATTCAGATTGCGCCTTGAAGATGTACGCTGCAGTTGGAGGGGGAGTGGAGCCTGGTGCGGTACTGCGGCGTACGTGCGCATGTCCACACGCAAGAAACGGACAATGGTCGACCAGCGTGCGCCTGATGACGCACTGGAAACGGACAATGGTTTACCATGCATGAACAAAGACGCGTGACTCAAAGTGCAGTTTCATGGTTTCACCCAGGTTGACCAACCGGCGCGTAGGTAAACCAACCAGGTACGTCCCTGAAGGCGCGCACGTCGAGCGCCGTCGCGAATGTGCGCCTGAGCGCTGGTGCACATTTGAGCGCTGCTGCGCGCATCAAGGCGGGGGTAGGTACGCATCTAACCTGAAGGCGCGCACGTCGAGCGCCGTCGCGAGCATGCACCTGAGCGCTGTTGCGCATTTGAGCGCTGCCGCCTTCGTCAAGGCAAGGGTAGGTACGTCTGTCCGTACCTGAAGGCGTGCGCAATGAGCGCTGTCGCGAGCGCACTGCTCAGCGTGAGGACGTTGCCCTTGCTGTTACAGTAGACATTCTTGTGAACGGAAGGCGGTGCTGCTGGCGTACATCGAAGTGGGTCGGTACGTTACGTACCTGAAGGCGCGTACGTCGAGCGCTGTCGCCAACATGCACCTGAGCACTGTTGCGCATCAAGGCGGGGGCAGGTACGTACACACCTGAAGGCACGCACGTCGAGCGCCATTGCGAGCGCGTCGCGCAGTGTGAGGAAGTTGCCCTTGCTGTTAGACATTCTTTTAGAATGAAAGCGTTTGGACATTCTTTTAATATTGAAAGCGGCGCTGCTGGCGTGCATCGAGGCAGGTAGGTAGGTACGCATATACCTGAAGGCGCGCACGTCGAGCGCCGTCGCGAGCGCGCCGCGCAGCGTGAGGAAGTTGCCCTTGCTCTTGGACATCTTCTCGCCGCCGACGTTGACAAAGCCGTTGTGCACCCAGCAGTTGCAGAAGGGCTTGCCCGTCGCCCCCTCGCTCTGCGCGACCTCGTTCTCGTGGTGGGGGAAGACCTGGGGGGCACAGGGGGGAAAGCGGGGGGGAGGGGGGGGGGGGTAAGGGGGGGGGTAAGCGCCTGGGAAATACAGTTTGGGGCGTCAGTAGCTAAGGTCCATCGCCCCCTCGCTCTGCGCGACCTCGTTCTCGTGGTGGAGGAAGACCTGGGGGGGCACACGGGGAAGAGGGGTAAGGGGGCGGGGGGGGGGTGAAGCGCCTGGGAAATGCAGCTTGGGGCGTCAGTTACTGTGGCGGCAGCTGCAGGATTGCGCTGCTGAGGGAGGTCGGATCGGGGCTGCGTCTGGGAAACACACTGGTTCTGGCGGCAGTTGCAGAATTGCAGAGAGTCGTATCTGTCGACCCCCGCCGCACCATGCGACCTCACTGCAACGGGGGAGAGGCCCGGAAGGGGCACAGGGGGTAAACTCATGATTGTGGACGCAAGAGCAGGGCGCGAAAGCCCTCGCAAAGGGCAAGGCTCCGTGCCTGATGGCATAGAACTTCGCATCGCAGTCGGTCGCGGTGACGCAGAGCGCGTGATCGCATGTGCCGAGCGCATGCAGCGCGCGCGCGTCATTGCGATGGGTGCACACGAAGGTGGGCATGCACGCAGAGGCGAGCACGGCGCGCGGCGGTGTTGCGCCGCCCGGCCGTGTGACAGCAGGGCGTAGGGTTACGGCTGGGGTTAAGTACGTAGAGCAGCGCATTTTGCGGCAGCCCGCACCTCTGTCATAACTTGTTTTAGCTGGTTTGCGTCTTGTTGGAACGAATCAAAACTTTGTTGATGTTTTTCCAAATCCTAAATACAATACCACCAAGAGAAATCAACAACTGGAAGTATAAAAGTAGATTAATAACTGCTCCTCTTAGTGTTCAGAGGCCAGCTTTGCTTGTTCTGCTGCTATCCACGAGGGCGTGATCATTCTTGGGCTAGGGTTAGGACTAGGTTAGAGTTGGGTTTAGGTGCAACAGCCAACGTCCAGGGTCTCTGCCAGTACAGGACCCTCAGCAGATGGTGACGCCGCGCGGCGCACCATGATTGGTCACTAGTTCCATCCTCTGGACGTGATAGGCGATGTTACTCCCGGAGTTAGGGTTAACGTTAGGTTAGGACGCTGACTTGCATGACCGCCGCCAGTTGCTCCTGACCCTAACCCTCACCCTAACCCTACGTGGAATTTGCACTCGACAGAGGAACTGCAGTGGGCCCGCCTCTAGGCGCCAAGCCCTGAAGCGCAGAGCATGACGGTGAGCGTGCCCGCCAGCAGTTGAGCGCTGCTGCTCTGACTGCGGCGTCCTCGCTCGCCGCGCAACACCTGGCTTGCTGCGGAGCAGAACCGGTGCGCTGCAGAACCTGACACGTGCACAAGATTAACTCAGGCGTTTCTTTTATGTGTGTTCAGCGACGCCCCGTTCCATCTTCAACTCCGTCTCATGTTCTACTCGTGCATCGTCTTGAAGTGGCACCATGTCATTTTTTTGCTGCTGCTTGTACACGCCAGACTGCTTCGACTCACCCGACCATAACCACTTGCTGCTTGTACACGCCAGACTGCTTCGACTTACCCGACCATAACCACTACCACCGAGCTTTTGTTGATACTTCAAAAACGACTTCAACTCACCAGATCGATGCCACCAGCGTGTATGTCTATGGTGTCACCCAGATACCTGCAATCAACAACATCAGTCGCACATGGCCCGAGATCAGTGTTCTGCAGCCAACAGTGGCAGCTCAAAATAGTGTGTTCGCAGAGCCACACACAGCAGCACAGAAAGCAACACTGGTGCAAACACGGAACGCAAAGCTCAGGTTCTGCCAAGGCATACGACTACCCGGCACGGAGCGACGCACACCCGTTTCCTCAGGACTTGATGTTAAACATTGGTCACTGAGGCATGCACCCTCCACGCACTCTACGCTCGGTAGCAGACACCCACACATATCACAAGCGCAAACGCAGAGATCGCACAAACCAACGCAACATGCCGTGATGACATAGCGAGGCGTCTGCGCTAGTTGAGCGCTGCCATGGCAAGCCAGCGCAAAGCCGGCAGTATTAGTGCGCCGCAAGTATCGTGGCACACGGTGCCTGGCAGCAGTGCTCGACCCCGTCATTAAGTCCGCTGCGTACGCAACGCAGCAGCTAGGCGCTGAAACAACTGCCCGAGGCGATGCCGCTCGCGCGGCTGTGCGCACGAAAAAGCCGCACCGCGCACAGAACAGTTGCAACTGTTGACCGTCAACCACACTGGGACTGTGATAACGCCGAGGCTTCTTTTTGAGGCAAATCTTACCAATGAGTCTCATTTGAATAGACATATTATAGAAGCATATCCTGGGCGACAACTGTCGAAACTCTGAGAAACAATGTGCAATGGCAAAATGCGGCACTCACTTGCGCGCCATCGCCGAGCACTCAATGTGCCAGCCGGGCCGCCCCTTGCCGAGCGCTGTCTCCCAGAATACGGGGCCATCCTGCGGGATAAAAACAAACCATCGAGCGCCATCAGACACTGTCGTGCTGCTAAGATTCAGACACATGTGGCCGAGATGGTGTTTGACACTACGCCTTAAGGTTAGGGTAAGAAGCAAGAGGCAACATCGCGCGCCATCAGACGCTGTCGTGCTGCTTCAGATCAGACACACGTGTCCGAGAGGATGCTCGACCCGACGGCAAGCTCCGAGTGAGTCAGTGAAGCGCAGCGGCGGCCTTCCTGTGCGACGAGCGTGCCTCCCGACTGTGCAAGTAACTGTCGTGTAACTGTCTTTCCATCTTGGCAGCGCTGCTCAGCGCGCGTCACAGCAAGCGCCCAGCGGAGCGTCACACATTGCGCACAAGCGCCGGAGCGAAGCATGGCGGCTCGATCCCAAACACAACAGTTCAGGCTCTGGCTTCAGCTTAGTGTTAGGGTTACGGCTACGGTTAGGGTTAGGGTTCCGGCCGATCCTCACGAGCGGCACAAACCTGCAGCAGCACCCTATCGCCGCAGTGCGCTGGCAGCAGAGGTTTTGGCGTGCAGGGGGCAAATATACTGATGATGCCAACATAAAAAAGTACTTGTGAAGCGTATATTTGCAGAGAGCCTCGCCTCCCTGCGACTCAGCAACTCCGCAGGAGCTACAGTCGGTTGATGTGCACTTTGCATATGAAGGCCAGCGCAAGAAGCATCGCTCCCCGCGCCTCCCCGCAGCGTCTCCGCAGCACCATCACTTCAAGTTCGGGACTTCAAGGATCAAGAGCGGCGCCCCCCTCCTCTCGCACCCCTCACCTCCGGCTTGTACGCCTTCCACAGCGCAAAGTCCTTGGTGCTCTCCTTGTCCGTCTCGTACTCATCGAGGTCCCTTACTTGAAGTTCACTACTTCAACAACTGTGAGCGATGCCCCCCTCCCCTCGCCTCACCTCCGGCTTGTACGCCTTCCACAGCGCAAAGTCCTTGGCGCTCTCCTTGTCTGTCTCGTATTCATCGAGGTCGCTGATGCCGCCCCCCTCCCCCGCGCCATCCTGCGCTCAAGGAGGGTTAGGGTTAGGGTTAGTTGATCCATAAGCACAGCGGCGCACATCACCTACCCATGTATGCGAGGTCGCTGATGCTGCCCCCCGCCCTCGAGCCAACCTACACTCAAGGAGGGTTAGGGTCACAATTAGGGTTAGCAATTCATAAGCACAGCGGCGCACATCATTTACACATGTATACGAGGTCGCTGATGCCCCCCCCCCTCCCCCGCGCCGTCCTGCGCTCAACGTTAGGGTTAGCTAAAACAATCAAGCCAGCAGCGCACATCCTATATACGTGTATACGCAATGTATTACCAATGCATGGGCAGGATACAACCCTAAAACAAAAAACGGACCAAGCCAGCGATACGTATCAGCACACGCGGATAAGAAACGGTGCCGGAGGGCTGCAGGTGCGAGAAGTGCTGCTGCATCAGCGCTCACCCTGGCGCCGTTCCTCGCGCCGTTCCGCGCTTCGGCAGAAACTGACGCGACTGGCGGCAGCGCACGTCACTCGTCTACAGGTGTAGCCAAATGCCACGTGCTTCAAAGCGCCACACGTGAGCGTCCTGTACAAGTACAGGAGATTGTCGCTCTCTCGAAGGAGTAGGGGGGCGGTGACCCGACAGGCGCCTGTGCCAACGCTGTGCGACCGGTGACATCTGGGGGAACCGAGTACAAGATGCACGAGGGGAGGCAGTGCAGGCAAGCGCGCCGCACAGCGGCCGCCACGCGCAGGCGATGTACGCCCCTTTGAAGATGCCTCACCTGCATGCCCTCGAATTTGAGGTTGGCTAGCGCGCCGTAGCCGCTGTGCCGCGCGACGCGGAAGTAGATGCTCCCGTTGTTCTCGTACGCAAGCCCCTGCAAGCGACGCGCACGCAGATCAGCGCAGAGGGCGTCAGCGCGCCACTTCACGCTTCGCGCGCCGCGCTGCGAAACTATATGGCAGTGACAGAGGTCCACTCATTGGTCAACTTCAGGTTGACGCTCTCGTTGCGTTGATGCCGGCGCCGTACCCCACAATTTAAAGCTGATGCTCCCATTGTGCTCAAGCGCCAGTCAGCGCACGATGCACAGTGCGTGAGGTGACGGCAGCAACGTCCGCAGTGCCACAAACTTCAAGTTGACGCTACCGCTGCGCTAGCCCCGTGGCAGTAGCGAGCAGGGCTCGCGCGGAAAGGAGCGCAAGGCGGGCGCCGTGTTGCTGAGCGTTGATGTGGACTGCGGCAGCGGCTAATGACTCGGGCAGTGCCACGCGCGACGCTGCTGCCACTGCTTCTGCACAGCAGCCCCCGCATTGGAGCTCAAATGAGCTGCAACACACACACATTCTTAGGCACCCATGGGCAAGAAATACTGTGATGGCTGCGTTCGTAGCTCTGGGTGCATGCCCCAATGAAGGTTGCAACCATATTGAGGCGCGATGCAAGCAGCCTTTGTGGACCGCGACCCACGCAGGTGCACGCACCTACACGTCTAAAGTGTACACACGTACGTTCAACGTGTGACATGCCGTGCCGCGCACACAGCAGCCGTTCGCTCTCCGCTGCCCCCCCTCCAAACCTAGGAGCAGCAGCACATTGACGCCTGCCTTGTCCGCCGACATGACGGGGGCGAGAGAGGGGGGGGCGAGGAGCGTCACCTTCTCCAGCAGCGTCTGCACCATCTCCACGATCTCCGCGACGTGGTCCGTGGCGCGCGGGTACGCGCGCGCGGGGACGACGTTGAGCGCCGCGAGGTCCTCAAAGAACAGCGCCGCGTACCGGTCCGTGAGCTCGCGCAGCCCCACGCCGTCGCGCGCCATGCGCCGTATGATCTTGTCGTCTATGTCGGTGAGGTTGCAGACATGGTCCACCTGGGGGGCCGGGGGGGGGGGGGGGAGGGGAGCGACAATGGGCGTCAGCGGCGGCGACGGAGGAATCTTGCACGCCGCTTTGATGCCTGCGTTCGGCCGAAGTGCAGGCGGGAGAGGCCTGCGTGTGTTACCGCGGCGACGCTGCGCACATGTGGGTCGGTTGAAGCGCAGATGAGGCGTGTCCGCTTCTGGGTGCGTCACCGGCAGCAACTGGCAGTGACCAGCGACCCTGCCACTACTTGTGCATGTCGATTTGTGAGCCAGCGTCCGAGTATGGACACCAGCAGCGACAGCAGTCGTTGGTCATGCCATTGTGAGCTTTGCCACTTTCTGCGCCCGCCACTTTCTGCACCGGTCACGGCCCGACTGTGCGCACCACTGGCGACGGTGTCTAGTGATCGCAGATGGTCTCACAGAGGTTAGTATTGTCAAAGCGGGAGTGTGGTCTGCCCGGCGGCTGAGATTGTCAGTTGTAGGCGGTTTCTTGGCGCTTGCCACGCAGCCTTTCGCGCGGCGGAAGGTTCTGGCATAGTGCGCTGCGACAGTGATCGGCGAGTGGCAGTCGGAGCGAAGGCACCACCCCCTGCGACAGCGCTCGGCGACGAGCACTGCCATTGGAGCGCTTTGCCGTTTGCAAAACAGTGATTGGCCGCCATCCAAGCACAGGGCAGCATGTAAGCTTCGGTGCTTCACTGCGATGGCAACTGCCTTCTCCGCGCTGACACCTCGCTGCGACAGCGATGAGCAACGATACACTGCCGTTGGAGCGAGCAGGGCAGCGTAAGTAAATGAGTTTTCCTGCAGCAGCTGCTGTTTGTGCCTGTCTCAAGTGCATCAATACCAGCTTTTGCAACTGACGTGTACCCTTTGTGTCAACTTCAACATCATGTGCCGGTGCACGTTTTGTGTCAAAACACATTGGACGGCAGCCACTGTTGCTTGTGTAGATCACATGCACAGACGTCGTCAGCAGGCATATCATCAGAGACACCCGCAGAGCACGTTGCACTCTGTGATGCCCACGTCAACACGTGCGCTTACTTCTCGGTGTGGATGCATGCGTGCAGCACTTGCGGCCTGCGACGGCACTCACCTCAAACCCCCTGTAAGTTAACCATCTCTTGAGCACATCATAAGTCAGGAACGCCCTAAAATTGCCGATGTGGGCATGGTCGTACACTGTGGGCCCACAGCTGTAGAAGGCGATCCGCTTGCCCGACAGTGGCCGCAAAGGCTCCTTGGTCCTGGCAGCGGTGTTATATAGCTGCAGCTTGGCTCCCTCCCCGCTGTCCCCTGCCATGCAAAGCCCCCGCACCAGCGGTCGCCGCCTGCCGCTGCGGCTGATACGACTGACAATGCGGCTCACATGTTGATCGTTGTCATGTTTATTCAGGTGTCGCTGCTGTTGCTGCTGCCACCGTTGCAGAGGCAGGCTGCTGCACAGCCCAACTGCAGCGGGCGGCAGCAGCAACGCCGCCGTGCACGCCACCAGCAACTGCATGCCAGCCTGCACACACTCTGAAGCTTTTTCCAACCTCAACAATAACTTAAAGAAAGACTTGAAGTTGACATTGAAGTTTTCTTGGAATTATTCTGAAACTGCCTGTGTCTCAACGGCGCATCGATATGAAGCGCGTCAAGAAGCACCGTGCCTGTTGGACAACTCACATATGCCGGACGCCCCTCCGGAGAGCGTGTCTACAATCAGTAGCTCGGTTTGTTGCCGACGCAGTGGACAGTGCTGCTGGCAGGTACACACGCACCGCTCACCAACACTCACTCGCCGAGTTGTGAGCGGGTGGGCAGGCATGCCCTGATGAACCCCAGCCGCAGAAACCATCGCGTGGTTCCTGGTGGCACCAGTGCGCAAGCGAGGACTTTGACGGTGAGGGTCGTCACACAAAGATGGCGGTCCTGAAACACACAGCATGCTCACGACTGCTTCTGACAGTTCATTTCGCATGGGCCTGCCAGTTGGCACAGGCGTAGCGTCGTCGATGCACCACCAACTGCTGCTTGCCTGATTGTCGGAGTTATTGCACGGAATCGTGATGTACTGCTGCCTGCTCTGGTGCGCAGTCCCAGGTGAGGGACCCGCGACTCTACGATTGGCGTCTCGGCAAGCAGGTGAGTTGTGCAAGATCCAAATAAGGGACCATATCAGTGATACTCATGTATTCTACGGGCAATCAGTGCACAAGAGAATGCCAACAGCACATGTGCATGCTGGTGACGCACGCCAACCACCAACTTGAACTTTGCAGACTGTGCAGGTGTGCATGCATGCTACAAATTGCGCCGCGCTGCTCTCTGTCGCCGTGCACGCATGGCACTACAGCATTGCCTCAACTTGCCACACCAGGACCATGCCTGATATATCGCCTGCACTACTTGTCGTCGCCAACAAGGTGGCTGTCAGCCATCGCATGAGTCCCCCGCATCCTGCCTCGCCCTCGCAACACCGAGTATGCAGGGTGTTTAGTGTGCGCCCAGGTGTGTTCGATGCAGCGCATCGGCACCTGTACGACATCGTGAGGCCAGTGTGGCTGAATATGGCCAACTAGCCCCTCGTTAACTGTAGGTTCGCCTCGCAACGGTAGCAACAAGACACACACATTCACAGTGGCTGCGCGCTCTCCTGTGTATGCAAGCCGTTGTTCAGGACATGCACTGAGTAGTCCTACCACGGTACTACCCATACATGACCCCCCTGATGCCAAGAACTCAGCCCAACGCTCGGCCACCGGTCAATCAGCCACACCGCTCACCCCAATACTCCCCACGTCAGCATCAATTGCACTTAGTGCGATGACGCCCCCGATGACGCCTGAACTTGGCGGATGCAATCGCGTCAACGGCGTTAGAGCACTGTCACCGCTTGACAGCTAGGGTACCGCGACACCTGATTATACCAGCCTGCCCCAACTGCCGCAACAGGCACAGGATGGGCACCCCCACCACGCGTCGGCGGCGGCGGCGTGCAGCAGCAGCGGCGGCGGCGGCGGCAGCGGCGGCGGCGGAAGCGGCGGCGGCGGCAGCAGCATGGGGCAGGCGGTGGCCCCGCCCGTGCTGCGCGGCATTGAGCATGCCAAATCGTGGAGCGGTGGCACATTTGCGATCGCCGGCGCCATAGGTATGCAGTGCTGTTGAATCTTGAGCACAGAGTGGGTACACTAGGTTGGTATGGTCCTGATGCGGTACTTCACATGTACGTCATGGGTAGGTACGCTGCGCTGTGGCGCGCGAGGCGCTCCCCTGAGCGCTGGCGCAAGGCAGTCAGTCCGCCAACACGCGCAGCATCGGGGAGCGGTGCGCTTGCGCTGTCCGCTGCGTCGGGTGCCCCCGGTCGCATCGCCCGCATGATGCCAGTGCGGGCTCGGAGAAGCGCAGTGCAGTACAGACATCAAAACAGCGGCGCACCTCTGGCGTCGGCGCGCTTTGGCAGAGCGGCGGGGCACGGGCGGTGCAGACGCGCGCAGCGCAGCCCCAAGCGCGCGTCGCAGCGCGTCACAGTGCGCTGCTGTCTTTTGCCTGCTTCAAGTGCAGCGTGCCTGGGCAATTGACATACTCGCCATACACAAGCGCCCGCTCGTTCGCCGCGTGATGTATCGGGACAGTGGCGCTGCGCTGCACCGCAGTGCTCAGTCGCAGATCTGCGGCCGCCTGCCAAGCTCAACTAGTTGAAGTTTGGGCAGCAGCAGTGGGCTCAGCGCGTGCAGCGTCAACGTGTGCCTGCGCTGCAGGATCGCCGCGGGCAAACCCACGCAACAGCAACACGGGTGGGCAGCGCGGCGGGCCGGAGGGCGCGCCGAGGACGGAGCAGGAGGCGGTCGACATGGCGAAGGTATGCATGTACTTCGAGAAGCATATGGATGAAAGGTTGAATTTTTAGCATGCCCGCTTTGCAGTGCTGGGGCCCGAGCAGGAGGCGGTCGATATGGCGAAGGTACGCATGATCTTCAAGAATTATGTGTGTTGGAGTATATGGTAGTTGCAGGCTCATTGCCGTTTGCACACTTGACTATTACGGCAATTACACTTGCCGTAGATACAATTCACTTTTAGCAGGACGAAGACTGGTATCAGTTTTCTGTTGCATTGGTCACCTTGATGTCTGCCTCTGCCAGTGTGTAGCAACAGGGTAGTGAGCAACAGCTCTCTGCGTTGCATCAATGTGGGTATTAATTTATATCACGCCTTTTGTACAGTGCTGAGGACGGAGCAGGAGGCGGTCGACATGGCAAAGGTATGCATGTACTTTAAGAAGGGTATTGATATAAATGTATGGCACGCCTGTTTGCAGTGCTGAGGATTGAGCAGGAGGCGGTTGACATGGCGAAGGTATGCATGTACTTCAAGAAGTCTATAGGTGATTGCAAACACGCCTGGTTTAGGGTGCCGAGGACTGACCAGGAGACGCTGGACGTGGCGAGGGCATGTATGTATATGCTCCCATAAAGAAAATGAATAGATGTGGCGAAGTGACACACGTGCAAGCGTGCAGGTGTGCTGGCTGAATGATGCGGCAACGACCCCTGTGGTCCTCCCGCACCACCATCGTACCCAGCGCGCGAGCTGGCAACCGCCTGTGCCGTCCCGTTGTCGACAGCGCCGGTGCACTGACGCGTCGTGTGCTGTCGTGCCTCTGCTGATTGTCTCTGCTACGCCTTGCCTTGGACTGACGTGGCGGTGCAGGCTGCAATGGCGCGCCTCCCGGGCCCGCCGCTGCCCGCCGCCTGCGTCATCTACTTTCATTTTGTTTCCTGTAAAACTTGCGAATTGTGGTGTTGCTAGTACAGTATGATACTAATTATGTGGACCTCGGACTGACGTGACATTTTGGAGTGGATTTTTATGATCTCTAATCATCTACTGTTGGTGGTCTCACGTTGTAAACTGTCAAATTCTGGTGTTGCTGTTGCATGGTGTATTGCTTCTTATGTGGACCTTGGACTGACCTCGCCGCGCAGGCTGCGATGGTGCGTCACCCGGGCCCGCCGCTGCCCGCCGCCTGCATCGTCGGCGCGCGCAGCAGCTTCATAGACATGGGCCAGGATGCGCGCCCGCCGCAGCTCGTCTCGCCGTGCATATGCATAGGATCCAAGGTACTGACGTAGGACAGCATGCACTTGACTTTACGGAGTGGGGTTTGGGTCAGCACTAGCAGACATTGTCGAATAAATGATTGTTACTCGGTGTTCTCGAATAATTACTGAGTAATTACTGTACTCAGTAGCTTCTGAAGGCACCAAGTTTTTACTCTTACTGTACTCGGTGATGCTCAGAGACTCCCATATTGACTTGGTATTTTACTTGGCTTTCCAAGTAAAATCAGAGTAAAATGCCCCCTCTTCCCCCGGTGTTCTCCCAAGTGTTTCTACCAGCAGGAACGCCGTAATCAATGTCCGCTGGATATCACACGCGGAGAGGCACATTCAGCGCAATGGACGCAGCCGGTAGCGTTGGCCACTTGATGTGCAGCACACTTTGAGCATGAGTATTCTCATTTTTATTCGATATTTACTGGGTGGCAGTGGCAGAAAAACTCGAGTAAATACTTGGAATATTAATTTGTACTTACTCGGTGCCTGAACGTGAACTTATCGTATTCAAGAATTTGGCCCTGGACTGGACCAAGTAATCACTCTACTCTACTCGGTGTAAATTCCTGGGCAAAATATTGTTACTGGAGGGCAAACAGGGCGTATTCGACAATGTCTGAGCACTAGGGTCAGGGTTAGGGTTTCGCCGTGCATATGTATAGGATCCAAGGTGTGAGGTAGAACAGTTGAAGAACAATAGTACAACAGCAGAACAGTGCGTACTTGACTTTAGGGGTGGGGTGTGAGTCAGCGCTAGGGTTAGGGGCAGGGTCAGGGTGGGCGCAGGGGATTGGGCTTGCAACAGCGCTTGTTGCCGTGCACGTGCATCGGGGTCCATGGCAGTGGCCAGTACTTCAAGTTGAAGTATTTCAAAGTACTTCCTTGGCCCCACTGCTACGTGCTTGACAAGAGTCATTTCATAATTCAAAACGCAGTGTGTGATGAGTGACTTGACAAGAGACGTTGCAGAATTCAAAGTGCAGTGTGTGATACGCGAGGTGACATAATTTGAACAGCCAGGCTCCCTGCCTGCCGTCCGTCGGCAAGCACGTGTGCCCAACAGAGACAATATCACGTCCTCGAGCCCAGCCTGTCGCATCGCGCAAGAGCGCACGGGCGGATGCGGCTGCGGCAGCATTCACTGTGCATGCGTTTGCCCCCCCAATGCTCAGTGCGATCGCGTAGAGTCGTCTGCAGCACAGGCACACGCTCATCCGTGGAACTGCCAGTCGTGTGGCAGAGACGCGGGCGGGATGCGCATCAGCCCCCGTGCGCGGAACTTTTTTTGTGTTTTTCTCGTTTGTTTGGCAGAGACGCAGGGGGCGAGACGCGCGCAAGCAGATGGTAAACAGTGCGCGCCCATCATGGCACGCGTCTGCCTCCTCTGTCTGCGTGGCGCCCGTGCATCACGACCACGCACAAACTCAACGCGGCAGTGGCCCGCTGCTTGTACGTGACGGACGGGCTGAATGCGGGGGGGGGGGGGAGATGGGGGGGGGGGCAGCGCTCAATTCGGCGTGTGGCAGCGCTCAAACAGCCGTAGGCTTCTTGTACTGGGCTCTCGGACACAGCAGGCGCCACATCCTTTGCTGCTCTGACGAACTTCATGAAGGGGTGCGCAATGCGGCGACGGCCGCCGCGCAGCAACGGGCAGGGCGTGCTGTTGTGGCTGGGACGGAGAGCGATAGTATATTCACCGATGGAGCTGTGGCGGTGATGCTGCGCCTAGGGCTTGAGCTTGCCGCCCTGCAACCAGGGCGTGATCCCCCTGACTGCGTCAGTGCAGTGGTATGAAGGTGGGGGCGTGCGGGGGTTCGTATTGCGCACCGCAAGGCGCAGCGCGCGGGGGGCAGCTGCTCAAGCGCGCGGAACCTCCCTTCAGCGCTCTCGGTATCTCACTGCCAGAGCGCTGCCATCTGTGTGAGCACCACAAATCCGAGTCACCATGGACGCCGCGCGACTGAACGCGTGATGTATGCATTGCTTCAACTGCAACAACTTCAACTGATCTCAATACACCGTCTGAGCACTGCCGGACTATACGTGTGTGGGGACGCTGTGCGCCGAGAGGCTGTGCAAGCTCGGTGCGACGCACACGCGCGTGCCATTGTGGCGTCTAGTTGAGCCTAATTGGCCTGAACTTCTGCTACTCTTTCTCCAAACTGAACTTGATCTGCTTGAACTCTCGGCCGAGTGCTGCTGCCTTGCGCGCGCGTGCAGGAGGACGCCGCCGACGCCGAGTGGCTGCGCATGCTCGGCGTGATGCACGTGCTGCTGATGATTCAAAATCTCATTTCATCTGCTTGCACTCTCTGCTATTGTTACTCCAAGTTCAACTTCAACTCTAACCGACCGAGCGCTGCCGCGCGCGCGCTTGCAGGAGGACGCCGCCGACGCCGAGTGGCTGCGCGAGCGCGGCGTGACGCACGTGCTGCTGTTACTTCAAAATCAACTGCTTGAACTCGCTGCTACTGTTACTTCCAACCTCAACACAAAGCAACCAAGCACTCCTTGCCACTCCTTGCGTGCATGCGCAGGAGGACGCCGCGGATGCCGAGTGGCTGCGCGAGCTCGGCGTGACGCACGTGCTCAATGTGGCGCGCGAGGCGCCGCTGGCGCACCCCGCGCAGTTCTTTTGTCTCAAGGTGCGCCACACATGCTGGTATACGTACTTTATGTGCTTCGCCCCGCGCCCACTCGCGCTGCTGCTGCTGCTGCTGCTGCTGCTGCTGCTGCTGCTGCTGCTGCTGCTGCTGCTGCTGCCACCACGGACGCAACGCCACAAAACAGGTAGACCTGGCGAATGCTATGAATGCATTTGCCTCTTGCCAGAATTCTGAAGCTACATAGAACTGGCTTTGTCAACTTCATGTGCTGACGTAGAACTGAATTTTTCAACTTCAACTGCTGACCTAGACGCTGCCGCGCGCGCGACACCACACCGCAGGTGGACCTGGTGGACATGCATGCACTCGCCTCTTGCCATAAGAATGCATTTCACAATCATATAGAACCGAAGTTTTTCAACTTCATTTGCTGGCCTGCCGCGCGCGACGCCACACACGCAGGTGGACCTGCTGGACAACGCGGACCAGACGCTGCGGCCGTTCCGTGACCAGGTGAGCGCTGACGCGCGCGTGGCAAAGATACCTACTACCTTATGCCTAGTCCGCGTAATGCAATTTTATGCTTTTCCTGTGCAGAGTGTGGGGCGGTCAGTGTACAAACCACAGCGCAGACTAGGCTGCTGCGTTGACGCAAGCTTTTCGATTGCATAGGCAACCCGGCCTCCCTTGGGCCTTTATAAATACAAGTCCATACGTACAAACCGCTGTGGTGTGGCGGGGGGCAATGAGCCAGCTGCAAGGGGCATGGCAATTCGGGGTTGCCGGTAGCACAGTATTCATGAGGCATTCGCCGACAACGCGATGCTCTTACAGAGGGATGTAGAATATACATCATATAGGAGAATGCGCGTACTGCAGTTAACACGGGCAGTGCGATGCCAATGATCTACCTCGTGTTTGAGTCCCTGCATGCTCGAATGGATGCCTGGAGGCACAGCGGACGACACATCCCACCTGAAAGCATTGCAGATGCGCAGGTGTGTGTACGCTCGCTGCCGCTCCCGCTCCGCCGTGCACGCGCACACCGCAGCATTCATGGGAGGCGACGACGGCGTCAGCGGGCGCGTCCCGGTGCACTGCGTCGCGCCGGAACGCAGTCATGCACACCAACGGGCGGGACCCCAAGTACTGCCCTGGCATCTTCAACTTGCTCTACGCTGCCGTCATACGCTCACACGCTGCCAGCTTGGCTGCCGTTCCGTCCACGCGCGTGCGCGCGCGCGCAGACGGCGGCCCTCATGAGTAACGTCGAGGGCATCTGTGGACGCATCCTAGTGCACCGCATTGCACTGGATCACAGACTTCAAATACTGGCCGAGCATCTTCAACTCGCTCTACGCCGCCGGCGCTCGCTCGCTCCCACGCCTCCCGCGTTTGCCACCGCTGCATACCACAGGCGGCGGCGTTTATGAGGAACGTCGAGGGCATGAGCGGGCGCGTCCTCGTGCGCTGCGTCGCACTGGATCACAGAATTAAAGTATGTACTGCCTTGCCATCTTCAACTCACTCACGCGCCGCGCGCTTCTGGTTTCGCTCCATACCACAGACGGCGGCGTTCATGAGGAACGTCGAGGGCATTGGCGGGCGCGTCCTGGTGCACTGCGTCGCGGGCTGCTCGCGCAGCGTCTCCGTCGTCATCACGCACCTCATGGTCAGCCACGGCAAGTACCTCGCACGCCCTGTTGCGGAGCGCCGCTGCTCTGCTCGGCGACTGCGGTGTCGTCATGAACACGTTGTTGTCGCAGCATTGCGGCGTTGTACTTTGAAGTACGATGCTTGCTTCGCCCGCAGTGTTGTTGACGTTTGCCTATTGCCGGCGGTAGTTGTACTGCAGAAGAGGTGCTTCCAGAGGAAGTGCCTTCTGTCGCATGTGTTTTGTCCACACTGTCGGCATCATATGCAAAACTCCCATTTGCAAAAGCGGGGACTTACGCGCACGTGTTCAATGCAGGACGAATTGCGGAGTGCGGCAATGATGCTGCTGCACCGCGCGGCGGCAGCGTCCACATGTTAACACTGCAGGTTGCCATTCAGCACTGCAATGCTGCACAGTAGTGCATCTATGGCGCGGTGTGAGGAACGTCAATCTGCCGATGGCGGCTGCACACATGCCCTGCTGCGTGACTACTGCCAGATGCTGCGCCGCACACAGGCAGGATCCCCATGTTCAAACTGCGGGCTGCCCTTCAGCGATGTGTTGCAGCAGCAACAACGACTGAGGAACGTCGCTCCGCCAACGGCTGCTGCGCACGCGCCCTGTGCTGCGTGAGCAGGCCAAGCACTGTGCGTGGACTGCAACAGATGATGGGCTATGCCACCCTGTTGACATACGTGACGTCCCCATGTTCACACTGCAGGCCGCCGTTCCAGCAGTGCGTTGCGCGTTGCTGCATGGTGGGAGCACTGCCACTCCCAGAGCTGGCTGCTAACATCTGCTGTGTGTGTGCGCTGCTGCGCGAGCAGGTCTCTGCCTGCGCACGGCGCTGGCGCACATACGGCGGCACCGCAGCCTCGCGTACCCCAACCAGGCCTTCCTGTACGAGCTCGCCGTGATGGAGACGGAGGTGCGTTCGGTTCGGCACGCGGCACGTGGTGGTGATGCTCAACATGAAAAATTTGTAAGAGTGCTCCAGGCCGCTCGGCTAGAAGTTTTTTTCGAGCTTTGTATGATATGAAACAGCAGTGGCTCGCATTGTACAGTTGAGCTTGAGGGCAGCGTCAGGGCCAGCGTCAGGGTTAGGTTTTTTGCAACATCAGGACTCATTGAACGGTAGACCTACTGTAACCTCAACATCAGGAGTAGGCCTAGGGGGCAAAATTGCACCCTAACCTTGGCCCACTTAAACCTTGTGCAGACGTACGGCGATCTACTGGCTGCGTCTGCTGAGGCCAGCCACGAATGCAGCGCTGCGTCTCTCATGGCAGCCGCGCCCCGCCACACTTGCAATTGATGACAGCCATTGTACACAAAACACAGATGGTTGCTTCAAAGCAGCGAGACACTGTTTCTCCGCGAGAACCACATCCAGCCATGCGTTGCGAATGACGACATGCGTAGTACATGAGACACTTTCAGACTGTCACACGACATGTAGATTCCGTACAGCAAGCTTCAAGTTAGATGCCACTCATCTGGGCTTTTTCGCGCCCTGAGCGAGAATGAATAAAAAGTACACAGCCCCGACTGGAGTGCAACCAAGTGCTCATGCATAGTACACAGCCGCAACTTGGCATGTCATCAGATTCTCTCAGCAACACAAACAAGTGCTTGAGAGCAGCAACTTGAAACCAACAGACAGCTACCTCTGCGTCTCTTGTAAGACCCATGCCCTGCCATGCATTGCAAATGATGACACCTATAGCGCACATTACGCACCTGCTGTAAAACAGCGATCAAAAACTGATGGACAGCTGCGCTGGCAAATCATGTCCCGGCTGCGCCAGATCTTCAAGGCGTCGTCCGTCAACCGTGGCGTCATCGCGGAGTTTAATTTCTACAAGTGGAACAAGATCAAGCGCCAATATCGGCATCACTGCCCGGAGTACGACAGCAGCGGGTGCTGCAGCGTCCAGTAGCCCCCCCCCCTCCCCCCCTGAACTGCAATGTTTCCCCCCTATAGAGTGTTGCCTGCCGCTGATGCGCAGGCCTTTCTGCCGCACAGCGGCAAAGCGCATGACCCGCAAAATATGTGTACAAAGCGCACGTCGCATCGACCGCATCACATGCAAAGCAAGTAGCGCATAGTATTTCATTTTGTTTCCGTCGACGAATCGGGCATCCGTGGAGTGTCCCTGATTGTTGGGGCGCGGCGCCTGTGGATGGGCTGGTCCACCTCACGGCTCGCGCAACTGCCCTCCTGAGGCAGAGTATTGAGAGCAGCCGCTGGTGCGGTATGGTTTTGATTAAGGATTAAAGGGGGGGGGGAGGGGGGGGGGGGGAATGCTTCACTCAGCATGGGGTCGGGTTGAGGGGTGAGGTTAAGGGAGAGAGGGGGAGAGGGAGGCATGGCAGATGTCAGCGAAACGAAGCAATCAGTAGGACACCACAGCCACCTGTGGACAGACTCTGCAAGGGGTGCACTGCTTGCAGCCGTTGGCGCAGCGCATCACTGCTCAGCTTCCAAATCCCATTTTTCGGTCTGCACAAGAGAAGGGTCAAGACAGTGGGTGCTTTGAATGCACGCCTGCAATCACAGCGCCAGCCTGCTGTGGTGCACACCACAAAATGATGGTGCAACAGTTGCAATTGTGATGCTAGGATGATGAGGTGCACCGCTTTATGCTCTGATTGCTGTCACGGTGCACAGCGTGCTTGAATTACGTTCTCACCTCCATGGGTTCAAGGCCACATTGGCGGCACTGCATTTAGACGCATGTTGCATCAGCATGTAGGCGCGTTTCTCCACTATGCGAGCCGCACAGCCGTGTCTCCAGGGCTTGTGCTGGATGCACTGCACCACAGCATCAGCGTCACATGCATATACAGAGCATCAAGAAACCCTTAAACACAGATTGTAACGGAGAGTGCAATTTACTCGCCGTGCAAATGTATTATTATCACAATGCAGATGTAATGGAGAGTGCAAGTTACTCGCCGTCCAAATGTATTACTATCACAACACAGATGTTCATAATCACAATATATTTGTCAGGGCCCTCAAACCTGTGGATGATTTGCAAAAACTGCCATTGCAAGAGGTGCTCATGACGTAACTCTCTCACAGGTCCGACATTTGTCGACCTTGTCTGTGCACCAAATGAATTGGTGCATCGAGATCCACACCCTATCATAAATTATGACTGCCATTACATACGTTTGTGTGTTTGGCAAATTACAGTGCATTGCACAGTTGAAACACAGATTTTAAATTTCTTTCGCAGCAGCAGATACAATCAATCAACGGCTAAAGGGCTGTTGCAGAAAAGGTGTCAAAATGTGCTTTAAAGTTGCACAGGTGGAAACCCGCATAATGCGTGGTGTGACAAACACATTGCTCAATCTGAACAGCTGCTGGTCAACGTGCTTATTCTACATTTACTGCTCAACATATACCCTGTGAAGCATGACCATCGCTCAATCTGAACAGCTGCTGGTCAACATATGTTCTACATTTACTGCTCACTGTATACCCTGCACTGTATACCCTGTGAAGCATGAACAACAGTAGAGCAGCTACATGGCTGGCGATGTTCACTTTTGACGATGTTACTTCACTCTTTGTGAGGCTCAAATCACCTTCCCAAGTGTGGTGTACACATCAATTGACACCTGGTATACACATGTACATCGAGTGCAGCCACCAATTGAGGCATACAGTCAATACGCCTACACACTTTACAACATACCGAGCATGCACAAAACACCCTGCTACTGCAAATATCTAAGCGGCAGATACTTCCCATACCATGTGCCACCACCAGTGAAACTGAAGAGCTAGTAACACCAAAACGCCTGACAATGACAACAACACCACAATATAACACATGGTTACAACAACATGTTTTTTCCCAAGCACAATGTAAAAGAAAAATATATCACCATGTGAATGTGTGTTTTGCTATGTTTATGTATATGACCGCAGTCCGAAGTTGGCTGCAACGGCTTGCCGCGACACAAAAGCTGCTGCGCATTGACCCCCCTACTGGTTGTACACCACCCCCACACCCTTGGATGTGCAGTATGTGTATACTTTTGAAGCATGTATACATATGTATGTAATATATCGTGTATATGCATGCGTGCGCTGTTTGTATGGTGCCAGATGCTATCGCATCATGTAAGCAGAGACTGTGGAAATGTGGCCGACTCTGCAAAGGCAGCGGCGAGCGGTAACGGCTCGCCCATTGGTAACTGCCCATGGTGGAAGCTGGTTGAGCTATGTGCTTAGCTGATGAGCATACCACCGGTGGCGCCAATGACCTGATGCACAAACAAAAGCAGTAACAAGCAGCAACACATTGGTCAATGCAAGGTTCCGCGGCTTTGTTGATACATGACAAGTTATCATGGTATAGTTCTTGAGACAACCCACAGCAGCAACATGTGCAGCCAGCTGCACATGTCAATGTATCAGCCGCTCACATCGTTCCACATGAATGTTTTTTGGACCTTTGCCTATGTTTGCCAAAACAGCTTTACACTCAGGGTTCTGAGTTAGAAAAGTATTCAACACCTGCCATTCAACAAGCGTGGCTACCACGCATCTAGTATGTGCACAACCACTGACCACACTTTCAGCGACCAACCACAAGAGTGTCATCACACCAACCCACCACAAGTGATGTGTACAAGACTAATGAAAGTTGAAAGAGATAGGTGGCAGATGTACATAGAACTTGCCGTTTTGTCAACTTGCTTACTGGGCATCACCACAATAGCAAGTCTCCTTTCACAATCTTAAGAGGTCATCCGAGATCTCAACAGACAACAAACCAACATCTGTTTGCTATGTGTACAAAACTGTTTGCTATGTGTACAAAACTTGGGCAGCACAACTCACCTTGCTCGTGATGTACTAAGACTCCGGAAGACCACAACCGGTGAACATATTGGGGGGCTGCCCCAACCGCTGGATAGGGGACCACGCATCATCACCATGGCTCACCTCACTTGCAATGTACAGCAACAACTGCTGGATTGCACCATTCCGTGCTCGAGTCCAACACCCTGGATTCGAGTATCACCACTTCAACTCAATCATGCAAGTGAGTCACCTCGCTCATGATGTAAGACAACTCCTGCGAAGCCAGGAAGACCACGACGGGCGACATCTCCCAAATTTGACTAAACAATACACGCACCTCTACAGTGACTCACTGCAGGAGCCTGATTCAGTGACTCAGTGACTCACCTCGCTCGTGATGTACGACGACTCCTGCGAAGCCAGGAACACCACAACAGGCGACATCTCACGAGGCTGCCCCGGCCGCTGGATGGGAGACTCAGCGCCGAGCTTCTCAATGTTCTCATCGGGCATCGTGGCGGGGTTCATGGGGGTGTTGATGGGCCCGGGGGCAATGGCGTTGACGCGGATGCCCTTGGAGATGAGCTGCTGGCCGAGGGCCTTGGTGAAGTTGACCACAGCAGCCTGGTGGGGGGGGGGGGGTAAGATGTGTTGGGAGACAAGATGGACATGAGTGGTGAGATGTGGTTAAAAGCAAGTGTGCGAAACACATGACAGTGGTCTTCAGACCGCCCCACTTAAGGGGGCGAGCGCATGCCAACTGACAAGCGTGTTCCTCCTCTGAAATCATGCTTGTCTGGTTGTAGTGCTCTCGATCTTTTCTGAACGCAACTTAAATATCAGTGACCTCACCTTTGAAGTGGCGTAGTCTACCAGCAGGGGAGGCGACTGGAAGCCAAAGACGCTGGCCGTGTTGATGATGGTGGCCCCGGGCTTCATGTGCGGGATGGCAGCGCGGCTCAGCCAGAAGGGCGCGTAGATGTTGGTCTTCATGGTGCGGTCGAACTGCTCGGGAGAGATGTCCATGAGGGTCTCCTGGGGCATCTGTGTAGGGGGAAGGGGGCAGCAGACCAAGTGCGCAGCTGTTGACATGCTGCTATGTGTTGAGTGTCATGCACCAGGTGTCATCAGCATTCAGTATAACCTATAGTCACCTGAGCGCAACGCTGCGATAGCGGCGCTCCAGGCAGGCTTTCGCCAACTCTCTATTCAGGTAGACGCAATACTGCTGCAGGCGAAAACCTGGTACAGCTGGTTGATGTGCAGTGGCCATGGCACACCCTAACTCTAAACCAAACCCTATCATTACTATAATGAGATCCTCCAAGAACAATCAATGGCAAGGTTTCAAGGCATATACCATGTAGCCGCCTCATGAGACAACAAATTCAGAGCGGGAAGGGCCCCCCTATGCCACTTCAAGCGCAACAACAAACAACACAGGCCACATGCAACAGCCCACAGCGCACCTGGAAGCCGGCGTTGTTGAACAGGATGTCGATACCGCCCATCTCCTTAACAGCTGTGCTGATAATCTTCTCACAGTGCTCGATGCTGCGGATGTCACCTGGGACCTTGACAATCTTGCGGCCAGCGTCCTTCACCAGGCGCTCCGTCTCCTTTGCATCCTCCTCCTCTACTTCAAGGTAGCTGATGAGGACATCCGCACCCTCGCGCGCGAAGGCGAGTGCAGTGGCGCGGCCTATGCCTGCGGCAACCAGTAATATGATGGAATCATTAATGCATGCAACTATACTTCAAAGTTTATCGTGTTCATTGTTTAATTTTAATTGAATTTCTTTAGGATCACTTGAAAAGTCATCATATGATGAGAATGTCCATGCCCTCTTGCACAAAGGCCAGCGCGACAGCACGGCCGATACCTGCAGCGACCAGTAATGATGAAAATGCTGGTGCATGCAAGCACTTCTACAAGACTTCTATTCCATGCGAATGATTGAACTTCGGTTGTCTAGGAACACATAACATTTCACTATGTGATGAGAACATCCGCGCCCTCGCACACCAAGGCGAGCGCGATGGCGCGGCCGATGCCTGCAGTGCACAGTGCAGATGAGAACATGGCACATGCAAACATGTCCCTCTACTTGCCTCCTCCAGGTGCATCTGAGACTTCAATTCTGTAGGGCTTGGTGATTCACTTTATGAAAAAGGATGTGTGCACGCTCGCACGCGAGCGCGAGCAAGATGGCGCGGTTGATGCCTGCAATGGGCGCTTAGCGAGGGTGAGGAGATCAGCACATGCAACTATCAACTGAAAGTCTCAAATTATACTTTCAAGCTTCGTGCTAGAGGATTTTTATGATTGACTGTGCAAGGCAGATGTCCGCCTGTCAGAATTCTCGTACGAAAAAGCGAGGTGATCGCATAATCAATACCTGCAATTCTCAGGAAGATTTTTTAAGATTAAGCACGAGAAATCAAGAGTGCCAAACCCAAGAACATGGATAGAAGTGAATTTTTTGTTGTATATTGCTAATGATCACATGTGCGCCTCATGCTGACAGGCGAAGGCGTCACTTACTTGCAGCGCTCAGAAAGGTGAGTCCAATTAGGAAGTGCTACCTGTATATTGCAAAGACATACTCAGCAGTACTTTCGAAATAGCAACTGACAACGACAATGCCCTGGGCACACAGGTTTGTGCGAGAATGCAACAACATTGCCTGCACTCTATGACAAGGATGAGTGAATGTGTAGATGGCAAAAAAAGGGGGGGGTTGTATACAAAAGTTGCAGGGTCACACATCCCTTAACAATATTTGTTGCTATGCTTGCTTGTAACGCGATGCAAGCCTCATGTGTTGAGCATCGGCTGGATACTGATCTGGCAACCAGGGCAAAGCTCGGGCTACAACCTGTTGCACTCTATGCAGGCTTTCGGCTCCAAATTTTCGTGTGGATCTTAGGCAAAAGGTGTAGAATACCGTACAGCAACTACACCCAGATCCAGACTCACCGGAGTCGCCACCGGTGATGACCGCGCGCTTGCCCTTGAGCCTGTCAGTGCCGCGGTACGTGTCCTCTCCGTAGTCTGGTTTTGTCTCCATGTCCTTGCTCAGACCAGGGTACTTGAGGCTCGTAGGGGCGGCACCCGGCTCCCCAGCGGAGGGGTCCGCGCGAGTGAACTGGTCGGTGCTGGTAGACATCCTGAGAGCTGCTACTGCTGACTTGACTGGTGTACGAGCCGAAACCTGCAAGCACGACACGAGATGACGCGTTACAAGTTTGAGATGGAAAATGATGCTTGAGGAGAACACCTGCGCGCACGCACACGTTGACGTAAATCATCACGCTCAGGCTACAAGCGTCTGGCTCAGATGTGTACACACGATGAAAGCCGGGACGGGTTCAAAAGTGCTCGTGCCATTTAGCAAAAACTTGCGCAAGCACCTCGTGACGAACCATACAGGTCTCATCACAACAGTTCCTGACGGATCCTCGCGACTAAAAACTCGTAACTCGCGGCTCCGTGTTCGTACCTGCGCGATGCTGTTGAAAGCTGTTGCTTGCCTTGTAAGCAGAAGTCCAACGCTAGCGGCCTTGATGAACATCTGTGAGTGAGGGTTGCTGGCAGCAGAAGAGTGCTCTTGGAGCCAACAATCGCTCGCAAACTTGGAATTCTTCTATGTTCGAGCTGAGTCAGGCTTCCACACACACACGGCCTAGCAACCACACCGTCGGAGTGAATATTGATGGCAGAAATGCATTATCCATTACTCAAAAGTCTGACGAAGGCAGCTCAATAGCACTGGCACAGGCACCACATCACTACACAACAAAAAAGATCAAAGAATCATCACAACGGTTACAAGATTGAAACGTTTGAAGCTCGGTGTGCCGCAGCTTGCATGCTATGCTCTTGACGAGGAAAAAAAACTCATAGCATGAGGACGACTGCATTGCAGCAGCAGGATGGTTTGAAATGTTTGCAACCAGACAAGACAGCTCTCATTTGAGTTGCATGCATCTGCAGGCCAAGCCGCGCCTAATCCAAGTGCTAATCCAGCAAACCAGGTCCCGGCTTAGCAGTGAGTTCTAGCAGTTGATGCTGAGCGCCTTGGAACGCGTGGATCCATAGCTTGAGAGATGATGAGGGACTGTGGACATATTTCGATGTGTATACCTGGGCTATGTATGCCGTAAACCCCCATCGCAAGTAGATTGCCCAGTATGCTGCCCAAGAGAGGCAGTATGACTGACATGAACGCATAGTGTACGATACTAAGATCAGGCTCATCAACATGCGCTGCTTGTGTGGCTGCCTTCTGGTATGCTGTTGCCTTCGTGTACACCCCATACAGTGCCCCCATCGTTGTCCTCTGGTGTCGGACACATAGTTTGATGCGCATCCCTTGTGCATGCATCTCTGCAGGCGTCGAGCTACCACTGCGACAGCATCAATAGCAATGACAGTATGAAGTCAATATTGCGGTGCATGGACACTGCTCAGCAGCGGCAACTCTAATGGCTAAGTGATCACGACGCTCATGGACAAGGACTGCTCGGCGAAGCGCAGGCGGGCTGGCTTGTGCATTCAATTGACTTAAGTTGTTGAATATCTGATGCAACACAGGATATCAGGGCGCACATAGCAGCTGTACCTTCAATGCAGGTTGCCATACAATATGTTGAGAGGCCTGCAGCCTTACAGTTTGCAGCGTCAAGCTTGTTGAGTGCACCTACATCAATTGCGGTGCCAATACGTTTTGGAAACTACATGTGGATATATATATATATATATACTATGTAGTACAACGGCACTACTACATGGTGACATGATGCTGTGCTTCTAAGCTCTGCTGCCCAGCACAGGGGCAGTCTTGTGCTGCGCTTTATACCTTGGATGTGAACGCAGCCCGTGCGGGACCTTCTGAGCACTATAGTTCTATAGCCCACTTCTTTACCTGCCAGTGGTAGATCCTGATGAAGCAAATTTATGAATGATGTCGCCTCTTGAACTGCAACTCGCTAGCCCCGTCACGCCAAGCTGGAGTGCAAGTGCACCTACTTACGCAGGGTTGTGAAACTCTGAGAGCCATGTAGGCCATGAGCAAACTTTGAAGGTGGTGCCATGAAGCAATAATTGCAATCGCTTAAAGAACACAATGTCAGCATGGATTCCCCAGTACATTAATCAGCGCTCAACTTCAAGGCTACAATGGCGTAGATAGGCATGCTGACGCCGTCATCCTCCCCCCGCAACAGGGCGTGCAGCAGAGCGACCCCTTGGGGCCGCTGCTGTTTGCGCTGGCACTGCGTGGCACCATGGTGGCTGCCTGCACAAAGTTCCTGCAAGTGGCGCTTCCAGGCTACCGCGATGACCTCACCATCATGACGCCTAGTTGTGACGCGCCGGTACTCGGCCACTTCGGCCGCGCCTTCTGCTCCGTACAACAGGCGCTGAGCGAGTTGAACTTCCAGGTCAACATCACGAAATGCGCGGAGCTGGTGCCGGCCTCGGGGCCCGGCGGCGCTCGTGAGCGCGCCAGAGCTGCCTTTGCCGCCGCGGAGGTTCCCGTACCAGTATGTGACGACGGCATCGCGCTGATGGGGGCGCCGGTCGGCACTGAGGACTTTGTGCGCGCCCACGTGGCGGCGACTCTTCGTGCCCCGGCACCAACCGCCGGTGCTTGCTGAGCTGGTGCAGATGGAAGATGTGCGTCCCCGCAGGCACAGGGACGGTCGCGCGCAACACTGCGCCGACCCTCACGCACAAGGACTCCGGAGCTACGGCTTTGACGCCATTATAAGCACGCTAGCTAGCGTCCATGGCCACGCTGGCGCAGGAGCCATCCGCGGGCTTGCACCGCCGGCCCACGAGGACGCGGCAGGTAATGACCGCCGCGGCGCGGACGCAGCGGCGGTGCCACCCCCCTCCGTGGGTGGCGGCAGTGGCATGGATACGCCGCGCCGACTGGGGTGGCGAGGCTCCAGTGGCGCTGCCAGCGCTTCAGCAGGTGCGTGTACATCTGCGGCTGGGGAGTGGTTACTTGGGCGTGCTGGACGCAGCGCCGCGTGCATGTGCCGCAAATGTAGCAAGCGACCTTGGGTGCATAGTATGGAGCTGGCGCTGGCGGCGGTTCCACCTGCGACGCGCAGCCGCCTCCTGGAGCACGCCCGCTACGGCTTCACCTTCACACACATAGCTATGCCTGCAGCAGCGGCGGCGAAGACCGTGACACTGCGGCGACGCTTGCACAGCTCCCGCCCTTATTATAGTGCCGCGACTGGCGCCAGGATGACGGCGCATGGCAGGCGCTGTGGGACCTGCTGCAACGGGCGGGCGGAGCTGCGGGACCAGGAATGCGGGCTCACGCCGACGCGAGCCGCGCCGCGCCGCGCCAGCGGCGGCACGCGAGTCCGACTGTGCCCAGGCCCCTCCGGCCGCCGTGCTACTGCGGCATCAAGTGACGCTCTCGCAGGTGCTAGATGCGGCAGTGCTCGCCGCCACGCAGCTGCGCCGGCTGGAGGTAGCAGATGCGCTAGAGGCAGTTGTGGCGTGGCCCAGCGGCGCCTCCAAGGGGGCCACGGGTTTCTCGGTGCAATGCTGAGCACTGACCCAGCGGAGACCATGTTGCCACCTGAATGCCGCGAGACGCTGCGGCACCACCTGGGCATGGAGCGCCCCGCCCCTGCTGCCGCGCGGTGCCCAAGTGCCACAGGCCAATGGACTCAGGAGCGCACTTGCACTGCTGCACACATGAGCTTAATGTCACGCGGCATGACTTGCTCGTCGACTCGTTCTATCAGCTGCTCAAGCAGGTAGCCCACCTCCGCGGTCTCGACTGGGACACCCTTGCCCCTTTCCGCCGCTACGCTACGCGTCCACGGACTCAACAAGTTTTTGGACATCAATTTCGGCAGCGACCAGGTCTGCCTCCCGGTCCCGAAAATGCAGCAGAGCGCAAAAACGATAGCGGCAGGACGTTGCACAAGAATGCGCGGCGGCGTTGAAGTAGCCTGTTGCATAGACTGTCAGGTGAACAGCTCCGTCAGGCTGAGGGGGGCGCGCGCGATGTGCAGCGCGTGCTTGACTTGGCTTCACAGGAACAGATGTTAGTCGCAGAGGCCTTGGACCCCACTACACATACCATTCTCCGCAGCCTTTGACCACTTCGGCTATGTAACGCGACACCCGGCGCTGCTACACGCACTCGCCGAGCAGAGCTCGCAGGGCAGCTACAATCTTGCGCAACGCGTGCCTTCTGGCGCCGCCACACCTCCCTCGCGATACACTGGCAGCACGCGCTTACGCCTGTCGTTATTAACAAATGGAACGCAGTCATTGCCCCTGATGGCAACGGCACACCTATCGCCGCATCGCACTGTGCCAGAGCTAAATAAGAGCTATGGTATGGAGAGTTTCGCAGATGAACTCTTCACCTTCAACTGTCTCGTTTGATGTGGGGTAGCAAGCCTGCGGATGGGGTTGGCAGCAGATCTTTCCAGCAGCTCTCGAGGATAAGAACAGAGCTTCGACGCCCGAAGGTCGAGGTAAGCTGCTGCGCCGGTGGCCGCACAGCTTTCACGTGAAACGCACCGGACGTTCGCAGAAAGACATCGTGCGCAGATCGGTATGTATCATAGTATGTGTGGGGCAGCATCTGCGCAACAGTGACCTGGTCTGCACTTCGCTGTGCTGTTCTCACTCCTCCTAATCACGTGTACTGAATCTTCTTTCAAGCCGAACGAGTCCGTTCCTGTCTCCCACTACGCTTCATTGATCGGGCGGCTGTCGTGACAGCCGCGAAGCAGCCTGTGACAGCTTCACATAACCGGGTCGGCTATTAACTATGGACTATGGCGAGCAGCAGCACGCCTCTCAAACGCGAGAGAATCAGGTGCTGGCGCTGATGCGAGCTTTCGCTGATGACGCCAGCATCCAGGTGTGGGGCGCTCGCGCATTCTCAAAAGTCATGAGGCGCCATATACCTCCGAAGGCCTATGTTAGCTATCCAGCATGGGCAGAGGCATGCACGACTTTGGTCTCTGCTCTCACCAGGCACAGGCTTGACGCTGCCGTCCAGGCGGCTGTGTGTACCGCGGTGTTGAGCCTTGCCTGCAGCGGCTCTACGAACCGCCGCAAACTCCGTGCTGCCGGAGTTGCGACAGCGCTGGTGGCGGCTATGGATGTGCACGCAGGTGATGCTCACGTACAGTCTGCCGCATCTGGGGCCATGCGCGCACTGGCGTACGGCAGCGACACTGCGGATGACGCCGGTGACATGCAACACTACGACGGCGCGTATGAGCTGGTAACAGCTGGTGCCATCGAGGTCTTGGTCTCAGCGCTCCACACTCATATGCACCACACGGATGTGCAGACCTTGGCCCTGCATGTACTACGCTTCCTGGGCGCATCGAACGCTGCCGGCGCTGCGCAGCGCCTCCGGGATGCGCACGCGGCCGAAGCGACCATCGCCGCCATGCGAATGCATCCTACTCACCCTGCCGTGCAGCGCGCCGGCGCGGAGGTGATTGCCAGTCTCGCCGACTGCGATGAGAGCGGCGGCACAACGCTGCAGCTCCTCAATGCCGGCGCCGCCGCCGCACTTGTGCAGCTGCTCATGTCCATGCCGGCCGAGGACCCGTACTTTGCGGAGGCCCCGCTGACTGCGGTGGTGGCGATGGCGCGCCGCAGCGGCGTCGGCGGCGCTACTCGGCTCATTGCGGGCACTGTGGATGCGATCATTGCAGCCATCGACAATATCTCATGCATGAATAACGACGACCCGGATCGCATGACAGCGGTTTGCCTAGATCCCTGGCAGCAACGCCGTTGCTACGAGACCATGCTCGCACTAGCTGTGACTGCGATTGCTGAGCTCGCTGAGAATGCACCTGCAAGCCATGACATGCTCTACAGCGCGGGTGCGTTCCGCATGGTCAGAGACGCTCTGCAGGGGTTCAGGGACGATTCAGTCACCAGCGCTGCTTTGCGCGCACTCAGTGCGTGGGAGCGCGAATAAGACAGAATCGTCGCCGCTGGCTTACATGCAACGGAGCAGAGGAGAGTATGGCGGAGCACGGCTCAGCTGGCCTAACTGCGGCTCGCACCAGTCGGTACCAGCACAGACGGCTCCAGGTAAACAAGGCGAGTCCAGCCTCACTGTCCCAGGTTGACTGATCCGATTGATTGCGTGTACTTAGTGTGGGGCGGCGATCGCAAGTTCTTGCTCGCAGAGTGGTCTAGGTCTCAAATACTGACAACGTGTGGCACTGCCAGCAAAGCTGTCTTTGACAGTTGTAACTTTGTCTCACGCTGTAATTGGCACTGAAAAGATAGATGCTGAGTGCATGAAGCTTTGTGCTGCTGCTCTTGCTGCTGGCGGTGGCACTTCATGTTTTCCCATGCGAGAGGCAGTTCAATGAAAAATGCATTGTACTGAACTGCGATGGTTGGTTGCATGCCGTCACTGCGCTGCTGATCATGATGAACTTCAAGTGATGGCTGCAGCTGAGCGCACTGCAAAAGCTACGTGTGTCTGCTATGCATGCCTTTGAGTTAGTCTCACTTGCTTTCACTTGCGGGGCGGTGTACTCTATTATGGTGATGTGCGGACCTAAACAAACGGTTTGTGTGCGCTGTGTTGTTACAGTCGTATTTAGCGTAGCGCAGGGCCTCTTGAGTCATCCACTGCTGCAGTAGTGCCTACACGTACTTGAAGACAGCCTTTGAGTAAGTATACAGCGTGTGTGGATGTGCGACACATCATGCTGCGGCAGCTTCAACTGCAGCACGTGGACAGCATAGCCCTTGATTCAGAATTGTTGAAGTCCGTGAGAGTCTGTGCTGCTGGCCCAAATCGCTTCCTCAGGTGCCTCAAGCGTCTCTGCTATCGCGTCCACACACTGACTTCGACCATGAGCTGGACGCCGCTGTGACATGCACACTTCATGAGGCAGGTGCTGCTTGTCAAGTGCACATGTAGCAGATTGAGTCAAAGATCCTCGGATCATTAGTGTTTGTGTTTTGAAACCTGTTTCACACCGTGCAAAGCGCCGCCGACTCTTCAGGCTGGCTTTCCGCGCACTATCGATCGTGGCGTGCAAAGTCATCGACCGCAGTATGCTCGAACGAGGGCTTCGGCAGACAAGTAAGCGGGTGCCACCGCCATTGCGTTAACGGCTGGCACCTGTTCTGGGTCATGGTGTCGTGTGCTTTGGATCCAAGCCGACCGAAACGAGCATCCGGACTGCTTGCCGCCGCAGGTGCGAGACTTGAAACGACACAAATTCTCGAAGCTTCAGCACCGTGATTCGAACCTCAAGAGGGGAGGGTCACATGCAGAAGTTGATCTGACCGCACTCTGTTACAGTAGCTCGCTCTGGTACTACACTTGATCAAGAGCGACTGTCAGCAGGTGAATGGACGTAATTCGGACATGCTATTGTGCGCCATGCAGGAACATCAATACGGAGCACAGGTTTTCATGCGAGCAGAGCAGAAACCTTGCACAGTCAGACCTTGCACAGTCACTGCTAGCGGTGTGCGCTCTCAGCAAGCCACGTCGCAGGGTACCTATTGCATCCTACAAGCCATTTTGTACATGTGTGAGCATCGGCAATCAAAAGAAATCAAAAGCGGCGAGGCGAAGGGTACTGAGATCTACTGGCATCCTATCAGCGCTTACGTGCACTGAGCATAATCTAAATTCAGTTCCCCCCACACGTTACTGCTCAGGTTCGGGAACTATCCATAGATTGATGCGAAAGCTGCAGCTGCGTCGGAAGTCCATTGAAACCAAGCCTCAGAGGCGGAAGAAAGCAATTTCCCTATGCTATTGCGGTGCGAGCAAGACTTGCAATCTGCACCAGTTGACTCCAGTAGAAGATAAGTTTGTAACATATCACGTCTCCTCCACATTCACTAGCACACCTTGCGCTCAATGCCCGATCACTCCGCAGATGCCCGCAGCAGCAGCGGCAGCAGCGCGCCGCACCGCACGCGCCGCCACGCCGCTACCACAGGCGCCGCTTCCCCTTCCGCCGCTGCTGCTGGTGCTCACCATGCTGGCATCCCTCGCCTGCAGCACCGTCGCCGCCGCCGCCGTGCGACTGTCGCCCCTGTGCACTGCCGCGAGGACGCCGCTCCTGAAGCTCGCGCAGCAGCGGGCCCGTTTCGGCAGCGCTAGAATGGCGTTACAAGCGCCGGACGGAAGCGCGGTTGCGCTGCCCGATCTGCGGGAGGAGTACAGGGCAGACCCCCTGGAGGAGGGCTGCGCGCCGGGGGACCCCATGGAGCTGTTTCAGACGTGGCTGGCGGACGCGACACGCGCCGGGCTGCAGGTGCGCGCGCGCAGCTCACTGTATGCGCTGGTCATCACAATGTACGACCCTGGGATGTCCTCGCGATATCGCAGCGCCGCATCTGAGCCCGGGGCAATGCGGCGCAGGAGCTGTTTCAGACGTGGCTGGCGGGCGCGATGCGCGCCGGGCTGCAGGTGCGCGCGCGCGCCGTTCGCCGCCGTACTTGTCATCATCACAGTGTATGACGGCGTGACGCCGTCGCGATATCGTACCGTCATATCTGGTGATGCGGCGCAAGAGCTGTTTCAGGCGTGGCTCACAGACGCGACGCGCGCGGGGCTGCAGGTCTGCGCGCGCGCGCTGCTCGCTGTACGCACTAGTTATGGGATGTGTGCCGTCGCAACGTCGCAACATTGGGACGCCGTGCGTGTGTGTGTGTGTGTGTGTGTGTACATCCTTAGTCAATGCGGCACGCTCTGATGGAGCTGTTTCAGCGGGGACGCGATGTGCGACGGGCTGCAGGTGCGTGCGCGTCGCTTCCAGCTGTATGTACTTGTCGTCATCAGAGTGCATGACACATCGTGACGCTGTCGTGATATCGGAACGCCGCATCTGACCATTCTGAGGCGATGTGGTGCACGAGCTGTTTCAGATATGGCTGGCGGACGCGACGTGCGCGGGGCTGCAGGTGTGCGTGTGCACGTGCCGCTCACTGTGCGCTCCTCGGCGGCTCTCCCGCGCTGGCCCGTATCGATGAGAAACCGGTTCGACCCACGACTTCAGCTTCAAGCATGTGCGTCACAGCGCTCAGAACAATCAAAGCACGTGCAGCTCACTATGCGTCATGACTCATGACCGCCAGCGGCGTTCGCGTGCGGCACGCAGCGCCACGCTGGTGACTGCTCCTGCACGGAAGCTGCAGCCTGACCGTGCCTGCGCATCATGCTTCAGTGAAGTAAGTGTGGCAGGGGTGATCGGTGCGTACCGCGCGTGAGGCGCTGTCGGCGCCCTGGAGGCAACGCAGCTGCGCGTTGTTGTCGTTGTTTTGACTTTTTTGCTACTTATCACACTTGCCGCCTCGCCGCTCCTCACCCGCACACGACCTGAACGCCGCGTATATGTGCCTGGCGACAACGATGACAAAGGGCGCCCGAGCCTGTGCTTCTTTGGTAAGGGTTAGGGCTAGGGTTAGCACCCACCAGTCCACGCTTACCCACGGCGGTGCTGACGTGCGATGTTCTCCCCCCCGACGCCCCCCCCCCCCCCCCCCCCCCCCCCCCCGCGGCAGGACCCTAATGCCATGTGTCTGGCGACGGCGACGCCCGAAGGGCGCCCAAGCTCGCGCTTTGTGCTGCTCAAGGGCTGCGACGCCGACGGCGGCTTCGTCTTCTACACCAACTACGGCAGCAGGAAGGCGCGCGAGCTGGAGGCGAACCCGTTTGCCGCGGCGACCTTCTGGTGAGCAGCGCTCAACGCGGTTCTGCGTACTCTCAGTGTACTCTTTATTGATTGTCGCTCAGAGCGCGAAAAGTCCCGAACGGTGGATGTCCGGCCTGCAACCAGAATGTACATGTGTCTTCGTGAACACCGTGAAAGCGTCTCAATGCGCATTGCGGATCACTTGTGAACGACATCGCCATATGGCATCTCCCCCTCTCAGTGTGCCTGTTGTGCGCGGATGTACCGGGGGCGCATCGCACGCCAAATGGGTCTCCGCAGAGCACGTTAAAACTACCGCATGAAACCGCAACGGTGCAACAGCTGCGCCACGCCTCAGGCGGGCGCCGCCGCGCCACTCCGTGCGCGTGACTACGCAGAAGCAAGCCTGCACAGCACGCCGCTCGTTTGCCCTCGTGCGCATGGAGACTCAATATTACAATGGCGGCTGCTGCAGTGCGCGCGCGCAGGTGGGCGCCGCTGCACCGCTCCGTGCGCGTTGAGGGCGCCATGGCACGCATGAGCGCCCCAGAGAGCGACGCCTTATCGCGACCTTAGTTCCAATAATGAACTCTGCGAGCATGTGAGAGCAAGCCCGCACAGCACGCCGCCATCTCCCCTTGTGCGCATGGACACTCAGTATTGTAATAAGTGGCGGCTGCTGCGCTGTGTCACGCCTCAGGTGGGCGCCGCTGCACCGCTCCGTGCGCGCCGAGGGCGCCGTAGCGCGCGTGAGCACTGAGGAGAGCAACGCTCAACCCTTACTTCAAGTCTGGTACGCTGACAGGCCTGCGTGGATCTGACCATGACGTCTGAATGGTTGCCGCATTGCGCGCGCAGGTGGGCGCCGCTGCACCGCTTCGTGTGCGTGGAGGGCGTCGTCGCGCGCGTGAGCGCCGCGGAGAGCGACTTGTATCCCTTATCTCAAGTGTGGGTACGCCGAGGCAGGCTCGCGCACTCCCCCGTTTGCAGATCTGTCCATGACATCTCAATGGTGTTGCCGCATTGCGCGCGCAGGTGGGCGCCGCTGCATCGCTCCGTGCGCGTGGAGGGCGCCGTCGCGCGCGTGAGCGCCGCGGAGAGCGACACGTACTACGCCAGCAGGCCGCGCGGCAGCCGCCTGGGCGCGTGGGTCAGCGACCAGAGCCAGCCGGTCGCGGGCAGGGACGCGATGGACGCCAAGCAGCAGGAGGTATGTATGTATCATATTATAATCATATATGTGTACATGTGAAAACGAATCAAAAGATCGTAGAGCTCTGGGTGACAAGCGATGGTAAGGTTAGTTCCTTCCACCAGTAACCGTGGTCGCCGCTGCTGCAGCAATTGGCCACGAGTCAAACAGTACCACCGTATCCACCAGTCAATAAAGACTTTTGTGTGCAAGCTTTTAGCGTTCGAGGCATGGGTGTTCACATGTATTTGTATGAGACGTATTGGTGGAAGGCACTTGCAGCTCACCACTCCTTGTCGCCTACAGCTCTACGATCTTGTGATTCATTCCCACAAGACTGCCCAAGGCCGGAGCGCGTGCGCGCTGATGCAGCAGGAGGCATACATGTAGTCCTGCATCGGGAGCCACACATGCAGTCCCTGCAGTGTGCCCGGGTATGTGAAGTCTCTGGTGGCATGAGAGAGAGGGCCGAACCGCGATTCAGCAGCGGCGGTACAGAGCACTCCACGAGCGCGATTGGCGCGCGACTCTCACCACTTGGCATGCAGCTGCCGAGCGCGCCCGCGCCATCGCCTCGTTCTGCCGAGCGCTGCCGCTGAGCAGGTGGTGGCGCGCTTCGGCGCGGACAATGCGGCAGGCGGCGTGTCGCGGCCTCCTGCCCCTCACCTCCGAGCGCCGCACCGTCGCAATCAACAAGCACTCCGAAGCGCATGTGCTCCATGCGCAACACGCTACTAAAATCTCGTGCGGAACGGTGCAGCTGAAACGCGCTCTTCAGAGCGAAGCGCCCTCTGGTGCGGCTCGTGCCACGTTCCACAGCTGCTCTGTGCGCCTTCGCCGTCGACTCACTCCGCCGAGCGCTGCCGCTGCGCAGGTCGACGGCGCGTCGGCGCGGACGACGCCGCTGGCGACGTCCCGCGCCCTCCTGCCCCTCGCCTCTGAGCGCCTCACCGTTGCAAAATAATCAGCATTTTGAAGCGCCATGTGCTCCATGCTCTACTCAAGCTTTGTGCCGAACGGCGCAGCTCAAACATGCCCTTCACCACTGGCCCGCTGGTGCGCAGAGCGAAGCGCCCTCTGGCGCGGCTCGTGCCACCTGGCACAGCTGCCGTGCGCGCCTTCGCCGTCGACTCACTCTGCCGAGCGCTGCCGCTGCGCAGGTGGAGGCGCGCTTCGGCGCGGACGACGCGGCGGGCGACGTCCCGCGGCCCCCCCACTGGGGCGGCTACAGGGTCGTCCCGGACCGCATTGAGTTCTGGGGGGGGCGCCCCAGCCGCCTGCACGACCGCCTCGTGTACACGCGAAGCAGCGAGGGGGGGGGCAACGGGGGGTGGACCATGCAGCGACTGCAGCCGTGACGACGAACGTGACACAAGGGGGGCGAACAGTACGGAGGCGCGCGCGCGCTGGGAAAGGCAGCAGTGCCGCTCTGCGGCGCTGGCAGGGACCTCGCCCCCCCTCATCTGGGGGTGTGGGGGGCAACACCCCCCCCCAGCAGTGCTGCGGGCGCGCCCTCGCGGCGGGCGTTGTATGGGCGGGCAGGCAGTGAGCGCAGCGAGTGCATGCGGCCTCAGTGGCGGCCGCGCGCAGGGGGGCATGCGCGTGACGTCGATCGCGTTGCTGCGTCTTGGCATCCCGTAAACGCTGCGCGCGTAGCTGATTTTCCCTGTCCTTGTAGACAGGGAGCGCTGGCAGCGGCGGCTACACCACGCAACTTGCGTGGGTTGTTGTTGGTCGCTTCGCTCTGGTGGTCGTCAGAGAGGTGGTGGCGATGTCAAGTTTTGAACGGCAGTACGCCTCGTCGAGAGGCGCGGGCGAGTGAGCTTGCAGGCCATTCCGATGCGCCAGGTTGTAAAATAGTGGGGTTAGGGTTAGGATTACGGTGAGCACGCTCGTGTCGGCGCGGCGCCGAGCACGCTCGTGTCGGCGCGTCGCTGCGCGATGCTCAACCAACGCAATCACTGAGCAGTGCTGATACACAGGTTTGAGCAACAGTCAGCGCACTGCGAGATGTCACTTGCAGCCGCTCAATATATGACATCACTTTTAAACAATATCGCCTCATGGCATCTCCCCCCCCTTGAAGTCCCCGTCCGTCTGCCCTCCCTTACACTCGGCCAGTGCGTCATAACCTGCAAAGAGTACGCCATGTGGAGCGCTGCCAAAAGAGCTAAGCTGATGCGCGCCAGTGCTAGGTATGCCTTTTAGGGCTTGACGACTGGCTGCTCCAGGGACCGACATCCTGATTGCATACTCCGTGGCGACAGCGTCGGTGTACTTTTTATCAACTCTCGCTATGTACTTTTTATTTTAAAATCTCGCTCAGGGCGCAAAAAAGCCCAGATGATGGCATCTAGCTGACAGTGTAAAGAATCTACATGTCGTATGACAGTCTGAAAGTGTCGCAACGACAACCACTCAAACGCCGCCGCCGCCAAATGGCATCTCGGGGTCCTCCCCTACGTCCTCCTCCATGTGCCCCCCCCCCCTGGATTCTGCCATGTGTGTCATGACACGGCCAGAGTACGCCATGTGGAGCGCTGCCGACAGTGCCGAGCGCAAGCGCGCCAGGGCGATGCCCTTGAGAGCTTTAAGGCGCGCTCCTCCGGGCACTGACATCCTGCTGGCATACTCCATCGCCACAGCCTCCAGCAGCTTCCGCCCCTGCTATGTACTTCTGCCCCCTCGAGATGCGCGCGCCTACCACGGCCGGTGGTGGTCTCATATGTCAGCGGCGGCACCGTCGCCGCCTCTTGCAGCTTTGAGCTCATCAGCAGCGCTGCCGGCGGCAACGACGGCGTCGGCATCGGCGCCAGCAGCACGCAAGACGGGTGCCGCCGCCGCCGCCGTTCGCCCTCGTGCACCTTGCGCCGCAGAGGCGCGGAAGCTGGTGGTGGCGTTAAACGCCGCAAGTGGGTTCCGTCGTTCAACAGGCAGCAGAGGCGTACATGTACACAGCAGCCAGCGCAACACTAACTACAAGGTACCAATCAACCAAGCTTTGTTTCACTTTTTCCACAACCGCAGTTGACTGAGCATGCAAGAGTCGGAAGTCAAAAGTCGGCAGTTCGAGTTGCAAAGACCCAAAATAAAATGCGGCGGCAGCGGCGGCAGCGGCGGCAGCGGCGGCAGCGGCGGCAGCGGCCGCGGCGTGCTGGGTGTGTGCGAGGCCGCCAACACCGTCGATACCCGCAAGGTGCTACTGCGGCTCGAGATTAGGCCTCTCACGGATGTCGCCGCCATTGCCATCGCTGGTTGTGGCGACGGCGGCGGCGGCGGCGGTGGTGGCGCTGCGAAAAGCAAGAAGGCCTCGATGAGCGCGCCGAGCGGCGGCGGCGACACCGCGCACGGGGAGGCAGCATTTACCGTGCAGCCGACGCAGTGGGTCCAGCTGCACGAGTGCCGCTACATGACCAACTTTCACTACCCGCTCAATATGCGTGCCCACCGCGGCCGGTTGCTGGCGAAGGTCACAAACGTCTTGGCGGCACCGTTGGCGCCTCCTGCATCTGCGAGCTCATCAGCAGCGCTGCCGCCGGTGGGGGCGGCGGCGACGGCGGCGGCGGCGGCGGCGGCGGCGGCGGCGGCGGCGGCGGCGGCGGCGGCGGCGGCGGCGGCGGCGGCGGCGGCGGCGGCGGCGGCGCGGCGGCGGCGGCGGCGGCGGCGGCGGCGGCGGCGGCGGCGGCGGCGGCGGCGGCGGCGGCGGCGGCGGCGGCGGCGGCGGCGGCGGCGGCGGCGGCGGCGGCGGCGGCGGCGGCACCACAGCAGTATGAAAGAGTGCGCGCCGCTGCCAGCAGTACCGTACAAATGAGCGGGCGCCGCCGCCGCCGTTCGCTCTCGTGCACAGTGGCGGCAGCGTGGAGCTCGCGCCGGTGCAGAGGCGCAAGCTGGAGGTGGCGGTGACTGTTGCGCGCGGGTCCCGTCGTTCAGGCAGCAGAGGCGAAAACACAAAACGGCCTGAAATCCGACATCGACACTTCGATCTGCGGACCCGACAAAAAGCGTTGGAGCGCCTCGGCTCGGCCCGGCGCCAAGCCATTGCAGCGTGAGTGCTAGCGGCGACCATAGGAGCAGGCGACCCTCCGGATCACCACGCAGTCACAGCGACAACTGCTTTGCAGAAGCGGTTGCCTCTGTGATGCTGAGGGGATCTACTGTCAGGGAACATGGAAACTTTGAATCGGAGGCGACGACCCTCTACGGCGGCAGGCCTGGTTGATGGCGTACCAGGTAAGCCTGCAAAGACTTCGAAATCTGCCGGTGCGCGCAGTGGCTGCATCGTTCGGTTCTCGAACAGCGACACATGTGCTCGCAAACTTCATGTTCGCAGCACGACGATCGTCAACTTCTGGCGTGCTCTTGTGTGTGCTGCCGCTGCCTAACAGTGGAACCGCAGCAGCTGACAACGTCGCCGCAGCCTCGGAGGGGATCGCTGAGCCCGCACAATGGTGACGGCACTGGAAGGCAACAGCAGGTGCGCCAGCAGAAAAGCCGACATGTGTCTTGGTGGTGCTGCTCCGAATGTTGCTGAAGCAGGCACGTTGAGTGAAGCGATGCTAGGCGCGTGCAGCATCTGCAGACCATTGCCAGCACGGTCGTACATTTGCTGCGCGAGCACCTAGTGCGTGAAGAAAGGTGCCCTGCTTGCAGCCCGCACAGTCAAATCCGGCAAGTTGTCTTCTGCTTTTACTGCCCACGTGATCATGATGGCAGCTATGAAGGCTCCCGCACCACACTGCTGCTGTATATCTTCTCACCTTAGCGTCGCCTTCAGGAGCCTTGCCGGCTGCCGCTGGTTGCGTTGTGCTGCTACACCGGCAAGTGCACAAACGAATCTGCATGTGACCAGCAGTGCTTTGTCAGTCAGCTGTCATCAGGCGCACGTTGAGGGATGCCAGACTGAAGGGCGTGCGTGCGACGGTCGGAAGAGCAACAGCATGCGTGCACCGGCTACCACAGCAGCTGCTGCACCACCCTGGCTGGCTTGCACATCCGCACACCTCCACGGGAAGCCCCGCGGTCGTCCCTCCCGCGTGACAGATGCAACTGTTCTGATGGCGCGCTCTGACCGCATTGCACGCGCTTGACCTCATCCGCCACCGTCTCCGTCGCGCCAGGCGGCGCTGCCAGCGCCAGCGCCGCCGCCAGCGCAGCCATTGGCGCCGCGTCGGCACCTGCGCGCACCTGCGGCGCACGCAGTCAGAGCTGAGACAGCATCGCAAGAGCACCGCACCACACGCACGTGACACCTGATCCCCCGCCGTTGACACCGTGCCAGGCGGCGCTGTCGGCGTCGGCGGCGCCGGCGCGGCCGGGCCTGCGGCATGCGCATTGAGCGCTCAGACCGCATCGCAAGAGCGCCGCAGCGCCCCCGCCTCATCCCCTTCGCCATTATTGACATTGTGTCAGGCGGCGCTGTTGGCGGCAGCGGCGGCGCCGGCGCACCCGCTGTACGGCACGTTGGGGCCGTGGCTCGCGTAGTCAGCGCTCAGTCCGCACACCGTAAGAGCGCCTGCCGCATCGCACGCGCCTCACCTCGTCCTCCGCTGTTTCCGTCGTGACAGGCGGCGCTGCTGTCGGCTTCGGCGGCAGTGGCGGCGCGGCCGCGCGGCGGCACGGCGGGGCCGTGGCTGACAGAGGCTGCGGGCGTGGGCGTGCCGCCGGAGCGCGGCGACTTTGCGTGGGTCGGGCGCCTGCTGAAGCGGCGCAGCGGGTTCGGGAAGATCGCCGCCAAGAACTGGCGCGCGCGCTGCTTCTGCGCCACGCGCAACGGTGAGCGCGCGCGCGCGCGCGGGGGGCGCGGGGGGGGGGGGGGGGGGATGCGCGGCGATGTGAGACTGGTCCTAGGGGGTGAGGTTGATGGGAGCAGGGGGGGGGGGGGGGGCGGAGAGGTGAAGTGAGGGCGCGGTGCCTGCGCGAAGGTTGCCATCTTCGGCGATTGGCGCGCGCGCACACGTGCCGATTTTGCAAAGCCTGGGAGCGGCGGCAGGCGTGATGCATTGCGCTCAGCAGAAGAGCAAGAGTGTGGGGGCAGGGCCAGGGTCAGGGAAAAACGCGGGATGGGGCGGACGCGGCGCTTAGAAAACGCGTGTCTGCTGCTGTGGCGGCGCGCCGTGGACTATTCAAATGGCTGCTGCCCTCAGGGAGCGGCAGTCACGGGGCTCCGCCGTGGCTGTGATTCTGCGTTCCGGTGTGCTGCGGCAGTGCTCATGGCGATCGCTTCATGAGTAATGCGTCGATCCTGACGCTTTTGCCGTGGGGCGCGTGGAGCGTTGCCGCTTGAAGTTGTGAACCCCTCATTTATTCGACGCAGTGTTGAGGTCTGTAGAGTCCTAGAGGCTCTGCTCATTGCGCGTCCCCCTGCGCTGTTGGTGCCGTTTGCGCTGGACCAGGGCTGCTGCTGTACTACGAAGAGGACACCTTTGAACTCGTGGACTTCAGCCAGCCGCCACGGGGCGTCGTGAACCTCATGGAGGGGGACTGCACGCTCACCACGGGCAGGTACTGTACACTTGCATGTTGAGCATTATACCTCAATTTTTAACAATGGCGCCTGAATGTGGAGAAGCTGTTTTGGGGTTCCTGCTGCCATCGATGGGTTGGTGCATTTCTCCCATTAGGTGGGCGCATCTCAGGATTAGTGTCGGCCGTAGGTTTAGGGTCAGCTAACCCTAATTCTAATCTCAAGGTGGCGCGAAGAGATGCGGCGTCGGATCAGAAGTGGACAACAGCCACAACCATTCGACGCGCATGCTTGGACCTGTCGTCCACGGCGTGAGCCACCGCATCGCTCTGTGTTCGGTGCACACCAACTTCTGCCATGGTGAACACAGCAGACTTCAATGTATAGACCAGGAAGTACACACCCTTTCCGGATGTGGCGGCGTGCACATGCGCCGCTGCATCCCGACGCGCTCCACTGTTGCGCTGACGCTACGCACCGCATCACGGGCAGGGCGCGCGGCGCTTGCTCTCCATTTACGGTGCTGCAGGCGCCAGTCCAGCAGCGTCCGCGATCAGCATTTGCGATGCGTGCAAGGCCGGCTCACGTCATGCCGTCTCGATGTGACGGCCTAGGGTTTGGGTTAGGGTGCGCCGACCGCTGTGCGCGGGCGCGCCCGCACGCCATGTCCGTCACACAGCGTACTTAAAATGCGACGCGCCTCGCGTAGTCATCGCGTCGCATGGTCCCTGACGCAGATAGTCGCGGCACTGCGCAGCGCGGCGAACACGCTGCTACGTGCTGCGCCGAACGCAGCGTGTGATCGTGGCGAGACACTACGAGAGCCCCTGCGCGTGACCCTCATGCTTCAGTTCGTACCTTTATTTCTATTTCGTGATTCCACTCTCGAGGCGTCTCCCCTGCCCGCCAGCAACGCGCTACGCCGCATTGATCGTTGTGGCGGTTCATTACCGTCGCAGGTGTGCTGCCATGACGATCTTCGTTCTTGCAGCGCTGGGCCACCCACACCATTCTGCGATACCCACCCAAGTTCAACCTGAACATGACTGTTGTAGCTGCACATGAACGCTGAATATGCCTGCCTCTGCAGCGCTTGCCACCCTCACCCACTTGCTGCTACCCATCAGAATTCACGTGAATTCAACGCCGAAGTCCGCTCTAACAGTGCTGACCACTGCACCCGCCATCATGTTTCAGCGATCGCGCACTTGTAACCCCCGTCGTACTCGAATGTCACGCGGTTCGCCGCAGAATGGACACAGACATGCCCACGCAGTTCCCGCTGGTGATCCGCGAGGTGGGGCGCCGCGAGCAGCGGTGGAAGCTGTGCGCGCAGTCGCAGGAGGACCTCACCTCTCTCGAGCAGGTATGCATGTGTAGCATCACCATTTACTACTGGTTTGGCATGTGTGCATGTAGAGCAGCGGTGGAACGCGCAGTCGCAGGAGGACATCGCCGTGCTGGAGCAGGTGTGCATCTAGAGTACTGGTTTATCTACGTAAGTAGAGCAGCGATGGAACCTGTGCGCGCAGTTGCAGGAAGAGCTCACCGCTCTGGAGCAGGTGCGCGTGTATTGCCTGACTTAGCCTAAATAATGCTGCGTATGTACTATACTACTGGCTTGTATGTACTTGAAACATGTGTGTAGAGCTGCGGTAAGTATGTATGTGTGTAGAGCAGCAGTGGAAGCTGTGCGTGCAGTCGCAGGAGGGCCTTACCTCGCGGGAGCAGGTACGCATGTATAGCATGACAGCGTCCATACCCCATGTATGTTAAAAAATACACAGAAGACATAAAAGCAGAAGAGGGAGGGGGGGGGGGGGGGGGGGGGGGGGGGGGCGGGGGGGGGGGGGGGGGAGACGTCAGGCCAGCATCAAGATGCGGTGAAGTGGAATTGACTGTAGACTGCAACACACATTCTCACAACGGGCAACACCCACATTTGCACAACGGGCCCGCAAGGTTTTTGATGGTCCTTCGCCAACGGCATCGGCAAGCGGCGCCTGTGCAACCACTACTTTAACCCGGGGCCGTGTCAGCGCGCAGCAGCTTCAACTCTCAGTTGTGGCCTGCACGTAGGGCCGCGGCTGATTGAAATAGCACCGTGATGAATCTGACTGCCCCCCCCTCCCCCCCTGTTTTCACTGCTGTTTGTCAGGTCCTCAGTGACTTCTTCAAGGAGGGCGCCAGCGACCAGTGCCTGCGCAGCCACAGACGCAGCAGCGCTCCACGCCGTTACGCTGTCATGCATCTGACCGTGCCCCCCCTCCCCCCCCCCCCCGTTCTCATTGTGGTTTTACAGGTCCTCAGCGACTTCTTCAAGGAGGGCGCCAGCGACCAGCGCCTGCGCAGCCACAGACGCGGATCCAAGATGTGGAGCATGCTGCCGCGCGCCAACTCGTCCTTCAGCATGGTCGGCGGGGGCAGCTTTGAGGGGGTGAGAGACGGTGATGCATCTTCCCGTGTATGTTCTGAATTTTTGTGTGTGCAGCAAGCACAAGGGCACAGGGGTGGTTTGGGAGGTTAGCTCGGTTTGACCGACTCATCAAGCTGTGCAAGAGACGAGCAGGGTTTGATATCAAAGGCCTATTAAACTAGGCGTACCACAGGTGGAACTATCACCGCATCAGTTATCACCCTCCTCGTTCCAACCTTAAAGCAACTTCAACGTCTACTGCTCACTTCAATGTGAACTTTCAACTCACGTCATTGTTAACTTTCAATGTGAGCTGCTAACTTCAATTCTCGGGCGCGCGGCCGCCGCGCAGGACTCGCAGCACGCGGGGCGGGACGTCACCCCCGGCTCGCCCGCGGCGCACTTCAAGCCCGCGCTGTCGCCGCTCGCGTGCAGCCCGGACGTGCGCAGCAGCCGCACGCGCCGCGGCTCGCTGCAGCTGAGCCGCGGCGGCGGCGGCGGCGCTGCGGGCTGGGCCGAGCGGCACAGAGGGGCCGTCTACTTTGCGACGCTGCTGGTGGGTTATTGCTAGGAGTGCACTCAGGGTTTTAAACTTGAAAGTTTTGTTTGGTCGTTGTTGACACCCAGTTGAGGATCGGGGTCAGGGCTAGGGTTAGGCCTCCGTGCGGCGACAGCAGCCGGCAGCTCAAACGCCTGTAGCAGCCGCATGCGCCCTGCTGCAGGTGAGGCGCGGCGGCGGCAGTGCTCAGTACTGGGCGGAGCGGCACAGAGGGGCCGTCTACTTTGCGACGCTGCTGGTGGGTCACCACGCGTAGGGCCACTAGTAGGAGTACGCTCGACTTTTCTTCTTTTTTTGTCGTCGTTGACCGGCAGTCGCGAGCCAGCTTGCTCGTTTCCGCCCCTGCTGCAGTGTCAGCGCAGGCAACCAGCAGCAGTACGCCTCCGTTGCTCATTGCCCCATCCAGACCTCGCTGCGGGCGTGCCCCGATGCGGTCCGCCCCGCTCTCACCACATTGCGTGAGGACGTCCTTTGGCTGCCGCCATCTAACGGCAAGCCAGAAAATTGGAGACGATGCAACGGCAAGTTCCATTCCAGAGCAGAGTTAGTGGGGACTGACGCCATGCTAGCGACACTGGGCGCGGAAGCCCTCGCCGCCTCGAGCGCAGAAGCCAAGGCAGCGAGTACTTCTGCGCCCAGTGTCTTTAACGCGGCGTCTGTCCCCAACAATTCTGCTCTGGCACGGAAGTTAATCATCGCATTGTCTCCAATTTTCTGGTTTGCCGTCAACTCGCGGCAGCCGAAAGACGTCCTTAGCTCCCGTCGGTGTGACCACGTCGATATTTAGGGTGCGTGGAGCAAGTCCGGAGAGGAGACAAAGCGCAGACTGGAAAGTGGATCTGCTGTAAAGCGTAAAGTGAACGTGTATCATTAAGCACAGGCCTGGGCAGCTCGCAAAGGCCGCTCATAGAGACTTCAACCGAGAAGGCACAAATAACGCGTCAACCGAGAAGGCACAAATAAGGTGCAATAGTACGGTGGAACCAGTCACGACCGAATGTGACTCAACCCGGCTCAATCAGTCCGGTGTAGCCACGGTCTAACCACTGCTGTGCAGACACATGAGGGCCTGCAATTCCAACAGTGATGCCCTCAACACGTGCCCCCCCCCCCCCCCCCCCTCGTGCTCTCCTCACTCACTGCCATGGCGCGCGTGCAGGTCGTCAACGGCAGCGTCATAGCGCTGCACTGGCTGCAGCCGCCGCTGTGGGGCGCGTGGTTCCTCGCGGCGGTGGCAGCGATCAACCTGGCCGTCGCGCTCGGCGCGCCGCAGCGGCACGACGAGGCATCGCCAGAAGGTGATTTTACAGTGTTGTGGGTTTTGTGTCAAACTGATAGAAGCGCTTTGACGATTACATACATCAGGCTTAAGTATTACTGTTCATCTATTTTTGTTCTGTGCAGTAGCATCAGATCAGCCGCAGCGGCACGGCGAGGCGTCGCCAGAAGGTAAAACATTGTGTGTTGGGTTAAATGATTAGAAACGCGGTGACAACTACATGTATTGGGCTTCAGGATATCTGTTCGTTTATCAATGTGTTTTGTGCGGTGCCATCAAATTAGCCGCAGCGGCACGGCGAGGCGTCGCCAGGAGGTGCTGAGCTGTGTGGTAAATTATTGTGGATTTGTTGTTTCTCCACGCATTGATGATGCTGTGATGACACATGACGGTATGAAACGGGTTACTAAGCAGCGAAACTGCAAGGCGTCGCCAGAAGGTGATGGATGACCAGTCTGGTGAAATGGTGCATGTTTGAGTTACGTGAATAGAAGCGCTGTGACAATGACATACTTGAACGTTCGGCTCTAGGATTACTGTTTGTGTGTTGTGCAGTACCATCAAATCAGCCGCAGCGGCACGGCGAGCCGTCGCCAGAAGGTGATGAGCAGTGTTGAAACAATGGCAAAAGAAATCACAGAGTGCTCTGTTGTGATCATGCATTGCCGAACTGTCATGCAATCAGTCACTGAGTACTTGGTCACTGTCATGCATCGCTGGAACATCGTGCAGTCAGTCACAGAGCCGCCGCCAGAAGGTGATGATCAGTGTGGTGGAAACATTGCGTGTCCAGGTTGACTGAATTGAAACGCTGAGACAGTCACATTTATCAGGCTTTGGGATCACTGTTTATTTATTTGGTGCAGTACCATTAAATCATCGCTCGGAAACTGGCAGCGCCCGAGCGCGGCCGTTGAGCTCGGCGTGCGCAGCGGCTGCACGACGCGCGCAGCACCTGTCAACTTCAACTGCCTTCCTGGTGGCTGGCGCTGTGCAGTCAGGCGAGAGCTTGCGGCGCCGCGCCAGAGACGCGTCAGACGCCCCTTTGCTGAATGGTGTGCAGAAATGCATCGTCGCGCCCCCCAACCCTTGCTTTCATTCAACCCTAACCCGGAGCTAACCCTAGCTCTACCCCCACCCTATCCCCACCCCCAACCCCAATATTAACCCTGAGTTGGTTGTTTCCATGCCTTTCTCGCGCGCGAAGGCGCCGCCTTACTGGCTAGCCCTAACCCTGCCAGCGTACAGACATGCATCTAGCCTTTTCCCTTGACTCTAATCTGACCCTCCCATGTAGCCCTGGAGCTGACCCTAGCCCTAACCCAACCCTCACCCTAACACCAACTCTCTAAGATCAATGTTCACGTGTCGTTTTCTCTCGCGCGAGCAGGCGCCGCCTTAACCCACCCCTAACCTAACTCTAATCCTGAGCCAAACGTCGATTCAACCCTGCCCTCACTCTGACACTGACCCTGAGTTGAATGTTTTGTGTCGCTCTCGCGTGCGCAGGCGCGGCGCGGCGCAATGGCGCAAGCCAGTGTGCAGAAATGTATCGTAATTCCCCGAACCCTTACCTTGCCCTAATCTCATCCTAACACTCATCATACCCTCACCCTAACCCTATGGTGACCGTATTATTTTCTCGCACGTGCGAAGGCGCGGCGCAGCGCAAACCATACCCTAACCCTAACCCTACCTCCACCGTATCCCTAACCGTTAACCTAAGTTGAATGTTCTCGTGTCGTTTTTCTCGCGCGCGCAGGCGCGGCGCGGCGCGCCGCTCGTTCACGCGCTCGACCTGCCATTGTTGCGCCCCCAACCTTGCTTTCACCTAACCCTAACCCTGAGCTAGCCGTTGTCCTACCCCTACCCTATCCTTACCTCAACTTCTCTAGTAACCCTGAGTTTAACGTTTTCATGTCTTTCTCGCTCACACAGGCGCGGCGCGGCGCGTGCCGCTCGTCCACGCGCACGACCTGCCGCCGCTGGTCAACGCCGTCAAGATGATGCAGTTCACCAACAAGAACCGCCAGGTGCGCCCCTCTGAGAACGTTGCAATGGTGCAGATCGAGGGGCGTGTACGCGCGCGCTCACGCGTCTTCTGGTGGGGAAGGATAGAGTTAGGTCAGCGTCCAGGGTGGGGGGTTAGCGTTGCGTTCACGGACTCGCCTCTGTGCAGCCTGCGCGGCGCGCATTGCGGCGAGTCATTGAGTCAGTGACTCGCAGTCGCAGTCAACACATATGCGGGCCCCTCCAGATGGCCCAGCGCGCGCGCCGCGACGCAAGTCGGTTGCCAGTTGGCGATGGTCGACGCCGTGAAGATGGCCAGCGAGACCCGCCTGGCGCGTCGCAGACATCGCGCCGGCACGTACTCCGCAGCGGTACCATGACCGCGTTCACGGGTGCGTGCGTATGAATGCATCTGCCTGAGCGATGCGCGCAGTGCTCGCGTACGCGCCCTCGTGCGGCACGCGGCAACACGCGCAGCGCGACCGCGCCGTCTCTAAGTCGACCGCCGCTCGGCGCTGATCAACGCCTTGAACGCCTACAAGAGCCGCTGGGTGCGCCACTCTGGCCCGGCCGCGACCGCGCCCGCCGCGTGCAAGTACGCCGTGTGCATCAAAAACAAGTCTGTGGAAACTTTTATCGAGAACAATGCTGATCATCCATGGGCTGTTGCGCAGGCGTCGCTGGGGGAGCAGGCGCAGGGGTTGGGGGCTTTCCGCAGCATCAGCCGCGGAGCAGCGTCGCAATATTGTTGCTGCGTGTTCCGCTACCGCCGCGCATTGTTCTTGTTGAGGTGAAGTTTTGTTGTTGCAAGTTTACATGAACGCCACCACGAACGTACTCACAATGACTGCCGTCGCCCATGGCCTGCCGCGCAAGTCTAGCAGCGTCCAGATATCGTCGCTGCGTCCAGATATCGTCGCTGCATGTCGCGCTGCCGCCGCGCCGCCGCACTGTTCTCATTGAGTAGAAGTTATGTTTGTTCAACTTCACATCAACGCCACCACGAACATTTTCGCGATGACGGCCGTCGCCCGTGGCCTGATGCACAGATGCCAAGCAGCGTCCTGATACCGCTGCTGCGTGTCCCGCTGCCGGCGCGTCGTTCTCGTTGAGTTGAAGTTATGTATTTCAGAATACTATTTCTGCAACTTCACATCACCGCCGCCACAAAGGTGCTTACGACGAATGCCATTATTGCCCCGCAGGCGCTGCGAGAGAAGCAGGCGCAGGCAGACGGTGGCGGCAGCATCAGCCCGGGCGAGTCCTTCAGGGAGCTGCCGCTCGCGGGCACGACTGTCGTGCGCGCCGTGGGCAAAGTTGCGGGAGACCTCACCGCTCCGCAGCGGACGTGGCAGGTACGTATGCGTTTATGTGTATATACTATATTGATTCCAAACCCTATTTCCTCTATACACACACGATACAGTTCTACTTGTACTTGCGGGATGACCGTTGTGCGCGCCGTCGGTGAAGTTGCGGGAGACCTCTCCGCTCCGCAGCGGACGTGGCAGGTGTGTATGCGCTGTAGAACTATGTACATGGCTACAATCAAACAATCATGCCGCGTACAACCCATTATGCGCGCGCCATCCGCAAAATTGCAGGGGACATCATCGCAGCAGATGTGGCACGACGTATGCATTTCAAGTTGAAGTGTGCACCTCGAGCAGGCGGCTGTCAATGTGTGGTTTGTCGCCTTGAAGTTCGCCACTGACACACAGACTGAGAGCTGAGCTCGCCATAATCCTTTTGTGTGTTTTCCCCTTCTCTGCCCGACAGGATGGCATTGGCTCGGTCTTCAACGTTCGAGGTGCAAGCTACCTCACAGACAGGTGCGCCCCGCCCCCAACCCTGACCTCAGGGTTAGGCCAACTCTGTCTCCCATGGCCCCCTTCCACTCCGCTTGGCAGTTTCGTTTGAGAAACCGTCAGTGGCATGAGGTTAGATCAAAGCTCAGAATGAATGTGCAACTGATTTTAGTGAGGATTATGACTGGAGGAAGTCAGCTACAGCAGCTCAACTCAAACCACGGTTAATGACACCATATGATCGTTTGTGCATTTTCAAACATGCACGACAGTGTGGGTGCACCGACGCCGGCGGCGCGTAGGCCATCGCCTGCCGCAAGGCCGACGTGCCGGGCGCGCAGCGCTGTCGCCCTAACGCGCTAACCCTAGGCGCGCAACGCAGCGACGGGCTGCGACTGCCCAACCCTAACTGGCCTTTTAACCCTGACCATAACCTAAACCTAATCATCGTGAAGGAAGGCGGGACGCGCTGCCGTCTTGCCGGGGCAGTGCTGTCATCTCACCGCCATGTGTACGCGTCCCCCGATGCTGCGGCAGGTGCGGCGACGCAGCGCGTTCCCGGTCCCTATGCCCCATCACCTGACAAGTCACCCCCCTGACTGCCTCTACCTATGTATGCCCCATGTATAACCCGTATGGTATAAGTAGTAGTTGACTGTCTTGTTCTATTTTGTTTCTTCGGAAAAGAGTAATTTGAGAACCAACAACAACATTTTTTGTTGCTGATCGCAAACTAAAATCAAATCAAAACGAATTCAATACCTACTCAGGAGTGATCTACGTACCTGCCATACCCACTCCAATCTCACCCTAGTCCCCACCCTCACCATAACCTTCCTGTCCCCCCCCCCCCCCCCCCCGGTGCGCGCGCCCCCCTCTCTGCACAAGCTGAAGGCGCCCAGCGCGCCGGCGCTGTACACCATAATCTACCACCCACCCCCACCTCAACGTACCTTCCTACGTGCCCCTGCCCTTAACCGCCCCCCCCCCCCCCCCCATGCGCCCCTCTCCGTGCAGGGTCAAGGCGCCCAGCGTGCCGGCGCTGTACACCATGGTCGGCTGCGACTTCTACGCGACGCCGCTGCGCGTGAGCAACGTCGCGGACGCGTACGTCAGCCTCAAGGACCTGGCCGCACAAGCGCCCGTGCCGCCGATACCGGTGAGGCAGCCCCCCCCAATCCCCCCCCCCCCCCCCCCCCCCCCGCTGCTGGTCAATGCTAATTAGAGCGGTCCCTCCCCCCCCCCGGCTGCTGTCGTTTCTAAACGTTGCCGACGCGTATGTCAGCCTCAAGGACCCTGGCCGTTCAGGCGCCGGTGCCGCCGATACCGGTGTGTCCCCCCCCCCCCCCCCCCCGCGACTGGTGGTGGTCACGACAAAGCAAGTGGTCATGTCGTACCAGACGAGCTCTCAGCGTTCGATGGAGCCATCTACTCATCGGAGTACGCGGCGTACGCACATTCGGTAGCAAGGTCGACCACGCAACTGGTACCTTGCGCTTCCTCAGCGAGAATCAATGTGAAGTGCATGTCAGTGGTCGCGTCGCGCGTGGCCTGCTGCGCTCTCCTCTCGCGCGCACGGGCAGCAGAGCCTGCAGATCTCAACCTGCCTGCATGACCCGGTTTGCTTCTTTGCGGCGGACGCCCATGCCTCACTTTCCGGTGTACCCCTGTGTACCCATACCTGCCCCGCAGGATGTGCCCGGCCTCCTGGTCATAAACTGCCAGCTGCCCAGCAACCCGCCAGAAGTGTTCAACTACAGGTGAGAGCGAAGTCGCACAAGTGCTTCGAAGTTGTACACATATTTGGAGTGGCACCTCGTGTCCTGCTAGCGGTGCTTGTTGCGGTGTTTACGAATCCAGTGGCACTTGGTATGAGGCACGTACGCTCTTCTCATGTAGGTATCCTGTGCTTCAGCAGAGTCTCGTAGTGCCTGCCAGTGCTCGAGCCTCTCATTGTGTTCATCAGCTCTCTCATGTAGGGGTAGACATAGGGCGGGGGACGCACGCACGCCAGCTGGCGCTTCCTTTGCTCTTTGCCGCGGTGCTGAGCGCTGCTGATTCTGCACCGTGCTGGTACCCTAGATACCCGTTTACCTGTGCATCAGGAGTGGTGCTTCGTCAAACCCGCTGTGTATGCACTGAGACGCGCCCGTGAGTGCTCCACTCAAGCTTTGCGCATTACCGGATTGCAGCTTGCTGGCGGAGGCGCGAATTGTGGCACGTTCACTGGCCTGCATGCGGTTTCATGCATAATTTGACGCGGTCGCCCCTAATCGCGCTGTTGCTGATCGCTGCTGCCGCTTTTGCCCCCCCCCCCCCCCCCGCGCGCGCAGCGAGGACGGGCCGAGCTACCATGTCATTCTGTACTTTGCAATTACGCAGGAGGTGAGTGCGCTGCTGACCCCGACCTTGTGTGATCATGAGGGCCGTGGTAGTGATATTTCGTCTTGACGTGTCAGATGCGCGGCGCTTCCGAGAGAAGGACGTTGCTGGCTTAAACCGCGTGGCGACAGCCGTGCACGCGCCCCGCAGCAGCGAGATGCGACAGCAGCAGCTCGTCTCCATGAGTCTGCGCGCCCTCGCGATGTCCGGTGGGACCCGCGCTGCACGGCGCGGCGCCCTGGGTGTGCCGCGTGCACAAGCTTGAGGTGACGTGCAGGCGGCCGCTGCGCATGCGCTGCGGCGGCGCTGCGTTCCATGGCCTGAACTGCACGTGTACCGCATTTGTACTGCACCGCAGACCGTGCATGCTGCGCACACCGCACACACCAAGTTTGAGCCATTGACTGTCGCCATCGCGTCAAGCACGCTCGCCGTCTCTGGACTCTCCTGATCTGCACCTGCACTGCGTCTGTACTGACTCTGCACCGCACCGCAGACCGCGGACGCCCTGAAGGACCTGTCCACCGCGTCGCCCGCCGTGAAGCTGTGGGCGCGATACTCGACAAAGCAGGTGGGACCTCATTGCACCGGCTGCGCTATGGACGGAGTTCTCAGGGGCTGTGCGCAGAGCCGTTGCGCTCAATCACTGCCCCCCGAGCAAGGGGGGCCTGCCGAACGGCACGTGTCAGTTGCTGCACAAGCTGTCTCTGCGGATGGCGTGCACACGCGTGCATGCTGCCGTGTGCTCTTCTGCTCTTGAACCCACTGCCACACGAGCAGATGAGAATGACCTCAGGCGTTGCTGTCAGGGGTTGCTGCGGGGCCGTGGTGTTGTGCTGCAGTCTTGTGGCCTTGCTGCAATGCTGCTGGCTGCTATAGGCTGCTTTCGGCCCACGCCCCCCCCGGCCTAACAGGCGGAGGATGGTGACTTGCGTGGCTGCCGCGCGGCCGTGCGCGTGGCGTGAAGTCTGCAGTAACTGGCCCACTTCGTCGCGTTCTGCCACACATGCGGGCATAGGTTGCGCGTGCCCAATTGCGGCCCGGCGCCTGCTGAACCCCCCCGCCCCTAAAAGCTGGGCTTCTCCCGGCTCGCCGCGCCCCCGGCACGGCAGGCAGAGCACAATGAGCTCGGGGGTCGCTGCGGCGCCGTGTACAGTACTAAGAAGCAGGCAGGCCTCGTCACCTCACTGCAGGCCTGTCACGCCTGAACCGTACTGCTGTACTTGCGGGCATGCGCTGCAAGCACTCCCGACCACAGGCTGCCGCTCCGACTTTACTCACCCTGAACGCCGGGCTCCTCTCCCCCCCCCCCCCCCCCCCCCGTGTGCTCCCCCCGCGCCGCCGCGACAGGCGGACGACGACGAGTTCCGCGGCCGCTTCAAGGCCATGTGCGTGGTGGAGAACTGGGAGGCCACGGGACTGTCCAACAGCTTCCGCGTGTACAACGGCAAGCCTGTGCTCATCACGCGGACGGGGCAGACGTTCGCGGGGAAGGTGAGAGTGCTACCGCGGCAGTGGCGGTACGTGTCGCGCCTGGTAAATGTAAGTACATTGTTGATCTGGTTGACTCGAAGGAATCTCGAAGGAATGCATTGTCGCGACGGGCCTGCCCAACAGCTTCCGCGCGTACAACGGCAAGCCCGTGCTCATCACGCGGACGGGGCAGACGTTGGCGGGGAAGGTGAGCGCTGCCGCAGCGGCGGCGGTAAATGTTGCGTCCGGTACATGCATGTATATTGTTGATCTGGATGACTCGAAGGAATGCATTGTCGCGACGGGACTGCTCAACGCAAGCCCGTTGCCACCCGTGCTGAAGCGCATCCAACGCAACGCAGTCGCGCCTCGCTCGGTCCGACCCGGGCTCACACGCGCCGCGCCGCGCCGCGTCTGCCGCCGCCGCCCCGCTCCCTCGCGCGCAGCCCGCCACCGCCGGCGGCGCCGCGTGCCTCGAGATGGACATCAACATCCACAGGTTCCGCTACGCCGCCAAGAAGGTGCTGCACAACCTCATGGAGAAGTTCCAGGTGGGCGCTGAGCGTTGCCGCGATTGGCACCAGCAGCACCTCATGCAATGCATTTCCCCCAATCTTTCAGGATGTGAGTGTAGAATGGCGATCGCGCAGCCTGTGCCGCCGCCCCAACCGGGGGCACGGTCGGAGCGTTGCTTGCGCCGGCAAAGTGTCCGGGTTGGGCGCCACGCTTGCGGTACGCGCGCACCGTGAGTGAGCGCCGCAGAGCCTGCCTGGCCGAGTGAGTTTCGGCCTCTGTCGTCGATCCTGACTGCAGCATGCGTGCGCAACCCGGACGCTGCACGCGAATTGCGCGTGCATGCGTCGGGCCGTCTACGAGAGCGCGCATCGCCCTCTGCCCCTGCGCGCGCTCTGGAAAAAGTGGGCAGCGCATGCGTGTAGACAATATCTGTGTGACAATATCCCACAAATGCTCTCATTACTCAACTGACTCATCCCCCCCCCGCCCCCTCGCGCGCAGCAAATGGTGCTGCACGTGGGCTTCACGATAGAGGGGCGCTCCGCGGACGAGCTCCCCGAGGCGATGCTCGCGTGTGCGTGCCTCAACTACGGGTCGCCGGACGAGGTCGACGAACTACAGACAGGGCTCGACGAAGACTGATGAAGTTCGGAGAGGGCGCTGCACAATTGGACTGCGTGTAGCAGCCAGCCCCTCCCCCCCGTTCCCCCCCCCGCGTGGCCTCCCCTCCGCTGCCCCGCGTTGTACGCGCGAAGTGCAGGGTCAATAACCTCCTACGTACCCGCCTGCGCCTGGAGCCCCCCCCCCCCCCCCCGACGTGCGCAGTGCGCAGCTCCTGCCGTGCCGCACAGGGGGGCGTAGACCGCTGGTAGATTGCTCAAGCAGCAGGGCTGCTCAGCCCCTGGGAGTGAGGCAAAAGAGGGGAGGGCCACCATCTCTCCGGTGTTGCGAAGCAAGCATGCGATGGGAGCGCCACACCCCCTGCGCCCTCACGCGGTGCGTGGAGTTCAGGGTTTGCTCAGCATGAGGGTGCGCGTTAGGTGCCGCCGGTGTGTTCGTGAGGGCACCGTGCGTGTGCGAAGCCAAGTTTTTGTTTAAGATACCCTGACATTTGTGTGCGAGTTCTTCATGTACAATCACTTTAGGGGGTGGGGGTGGAGGTGGGGGGGGGGCTCGGCGCAGCAGGGGATGCCTCTGCCTTCGCAGCCCTCCCCCTGTCTTTAATGGGCGATCGCACGTATTGCGGCATTCGACACTGCGCGGCGAATGTACGAGTGCCATACAGATGGTGTACACTTGTGCTCGTTTTTGTTGTGTGATGCCATGTGTAACTGGGCGCGCGCTCATGTGCTTGCGTAAGCGTGCTGCTGTGCCCCCCGCTTCAACCTGCCAGTGCTGAAAGCTGCTGAAACACTGCGTCGCGTGCATCTGGTGAGCAAGCATGGAGCACTCGCACTTGTGGACTTTCAGTTGTATATATATATATATAGTAAAGGTCCCTTGTAGGGAGGCCGGGTGTCCTATGCAATCGTGAAGTTTGCTGCAAGCAGCCTACATAGTCTGCACTGCGCCCCAAGAGCTTGGACACCCGCAGCTGCATCCTCTCTGCGTATGATGGCGGATTTTCCATAATTCTGACAGGCACCAGCAGCACTGCAAGGCAAGGGCGGTGCGCGTGCAGTGGTGTTCGCTGCAGCTGAGATGATTCGCCGTAAGTTCACCCTTAAACTTTAAGTTCAAGTTCAAACTTGCTCCGAGGGAGAGAGTACACAAGCAGTACACGTGTACAGTTTGCGGCCTCCGCCTTGCCAGCTTCGCGTTGATCTCCACACGGGCGCAGCCCAGGCAATGAGCGGAGCAGGGGAGCGGTCAAGGCTAGTGGGGCCAGATGAAAATGGCTCCCGCTACGCCAACAAAGGTGGAGGGTCCGTAGACGAGGAGGAGACCACATATGGCGACTTCATCAAGGTTGGTCGGCGTGTTCGAACATCTTGCCTGGCTTGCTCCGCCTGCACTACGACACGCAGCTCATGCATTCGTGCGACAGGAGTAACCTGCGTCAACGCTGTTGGTAATGTGCACTGTCAAGCAAGCGCATCTGTAGACTTGCGCGGCAGAGTTAGGTACTTGGAAAATCACTCCACTTAGGCGTACGACACACCCCTTTGTCGGTGCAAAGTGTGCAGGCTTTGCGAAAATCTCTTGGTTCATCGACTTTGAGTTTTTCAATGCCTACACCCTCAGCGAGCCATGTTTGCTCTGGCGACCTCCAAACATGCTCATCTTCAGGATATTTGACATCTTTCCGGCTGCGCGCCGCGCACCAACCACCCCATGGCAGGCTATGCTCTTTGGAGCCTTGGACGGAGTCTTGACAAGCTTCGCCATTGTCGCAGGAGCCGCAGGGGGTGGGCTGGGCGGGGACGTGGTCTTGATTCTTGGGTTCTCAAACATACTGGCGGATGCTCTGAGCATGGGGGTGGGGGAGTATCTGAGCAGCAAGGTGAGGCGAAAAACAGTTACAAACAGTTACAGCGGGGACGTACAGACACAGAACATTGCGCTCCGGACCCATTTTGACTCGTTGTGAGAGGTGCGGTCTCTCCCTCTTTGGTGCAGCATCAATCTGTGTGTGCCTGGCTGCAACTCCCTGCAGGCACATGAGGAGTAGCAAAACCTGCACACGTTGTCTGAAGTAAAATATTTTCCAAGAAGCTTTATGCGTTAGTTGCAAGCTTGTGGCATGCGTCAGTCCCCTCAAGTCCAAGACACCGCCCTCTAGTGGCAGGTGCTGTTCGCAAGGCTGCCACCTGAGGTATGAAGAACGCCAGTCTTCACACACGACAATTATGGTGCTCTGCAGGGATCATGCTGAGCAATGTGCTCTTGCTTGTAGAATTACCACATCAACTTCACCTTCATGCTGCGTGATGACCGCATGTTCACATGGTCAGCTATGTCAGGTGAAGTGGCGCTTGCGGCATCTTGTGCCGTGTCATTCAAGTTCAGATGCGTACTTAGCACTGCATCCGGATGCCATCAACTGCTCGAGCCTGCGTCAAGTGTGCTTCACCGATCCAAGGGGGACTGCAGCAGCGGCGCAGTGGCATGTTTCAACCCTCGTAGGCAGTCACTTGCGCTGACTGGCAAAAAGTAACGCAGTGGACTGGCGGTACACTGCCCGGACCTGCAACTGCTCTCATAAACAGCATTGGCAGTGACTGAGGACGCCAGATAAGCGAGCAATACCTTGACATCAAGCCGCATCTGGGGGCATGAACCTCATGACCTCAAAATCTAAACTTCATCGTGTACAAGAATGGCAGTTACAGACGACCACCTCTAGACGAATGTCATGGAGTACCTATCAGTCAGGCAATACCGCCACCAACTTCAGCTCTGTAGATTCAGTGCGAAGGCGTGCACGTGTCAAGAGCCAAAAGCACGACTTCAACTTTAGGAGTGTCACCTGTGCAGGCCTGCGACTGTAACTGTAACATTTCTGCCCGCCCTCCCTTCCTTGCAGGCGCACAACGACTATGTCGAGCAGGCGCGCAAACGAGAGGAGTGGCACGTGCGCAACAACAGGTATGTAAGCAGGGGGCAGCGCTCCGCAGCGCAGCGCGCCTCAGCGCAGTCCACCACACCGGGTTGCGGCGGCACGCGCTGCACGCTGCGCGATCCGCCGTCATGCCGCCATTCCCTGTGTAGATGTCGGGGTGACGATTGCTTTGTGCTTCGACTCGGACTTGGTGCGCGCGCGGGTGAGTCGTGCTGGTGAACGGACGCGCTGGGCAGCACAGCATGCCCGCAGCGTCAGATCTGAGGCAATTGTGGCTATTCTCACGCGCAGCCCTGCGGTTTCAGAGCATCTGCACAGTCGCCGTGGCGGCTGTTTCTATACAGACTGTCCGCTCAGGCCGCAGTCAGTTCGTCGTTGCCATAGTTGCACGACACGCCAACGGTCGCGGCTATCGGCTCGGCCACGCATGCCGTCAGTGCTTCTCAGGCCGCTGCGGCGCCTGTCCATCGCGGCGAGAGGCTGCAGAGCGCTGAGGCAAGCGGCACGTCACCTCTATGCGGATCGTGAACGCGCGCCGCGCGCCTAGCGCCCTTTGAAGTCTGGCCCCGTCCTGCTGGCCACGATTCCGTCTCGCACACCTGGCGCCTGCGCGCATTTCCGGCAGTTGTGGGGTTAGGTTTAGGAATAGAGTCAGGGTTAGGGCTAGGGGGTTAGATTTAGGTGTCACGCCGCCGCACTCACGCGTTGCCGTGCGCCGCGGAAAGCCATCGAGCGCTGCCTCACCGCCACGTTGAGCACTGCGTCACTTTTACGTGGAGCTCCATTTCAACGCCACACACGGAGAGCGCCCGCCGAAACCGCCGCGGCGCGCGGCCGCTCAACCCCGGATGCCGGACCGCCGTGAAAGCACAAGTCGTGTGCATTGACCAACGAACAAGCATTGTCGTGGCGGTTACGCAACTGCTGTAGCTGTCACTGCGAACAGACACGAACCATAGAACTATAGGCTAGACACGGAACAAGCCCATATTCCAACACTGTCAACGCCGCTTTTGCTGGCGGCTGTTATGCTGGCGGCGCGCAGGGAGCGCGGCGTGGAGGACATGGTGGAGCTGTATGTGGAGCGGGGGATGGCGGCGGCGGATGCGCGCGCGATCGTGGGCGCGCTCAGCAAGTACGACCGCTTCTTTGTCGACGCGCTCGTGAGCGAGGAGCTGGGCCTGCCAAACTACAAGGTGAGCAAGCGCGCGCGCAGCGCTTCTCTTTCGCGTTGAGTGTCGCACGTCGGTGTTTGTGTAGAAGAGAGAGAGAGTGTGTGTGTGTGCTTGTGCACAAGTATGTGTGCGCGTCTGTGTGCGTAGAAGTATGCGTGCGAGTGTGTGTGTGTGTGTGTGTGTGTGTGTGTGTGTGTGTGTGTGTGTGTGTGTGTGTGTGTTTGCGGTGAAGTATGTGTGTGTGCGTGTTAGATTCACGACCACGTGCTCTTCGAGGGAGGGTCTGGCAGGTGGCGGTTACGAAGTTGCCCAGCTACATGCCGGTAACTGCCATCATCAGTTGCAGCACTTCAGCTGTACTATGCTACGCAGATTATGCCGGCGCCTGCTTGTGGATGCTTACAAGTGCAGCGGCGGCCTGCGTTTGGCCTGAGGCTTTCAATACACAGCCAGAATAGCAACAGGATTGCAATGTACGCAAGGCCGGGGGTTCAAACAAACCACTGAAGTGCACCAAGAAGCAAGGGAAGTAACTGAGAAATTGCGCCGAGCAAAGGTTAATCTCATGGCAGCCAGGGTTCATCGACGGAGTTGAAGTCTGTCAGTATTCATGTGTAGGCTTGCCAGTAGGCGACAATAGCCACCTATTCTGGAGCCTTGCACGCTTCCTATGCACTTCCTGTAGTGATGGAGCTGGTCTCACTAACATGCGAAAGCAAGCACTTGAGTATCAACTTCAACTTGAGCTCAACTTCAACTCAAGCATCAACTTACACTCAGAGGACGCACCTGATCATCAGCAGTTCGGCAGCCTCAGTGTGTACATAAGCACGCCATGCTGTGTATGTACATCCTATGTATGGTGGTCACTTCAGTTCATGCACAAAACGAGACCAGGCGGTTGGTGTGTGTGTCTGGCACCGGCGGCGCGCGATGGCATCGCAGTGCGATCGCATCAGGTTCCGCGGCAAGGCAGTGCACATCGCTCGCGCCTTGCGTGAATGCAGTGGCGCCGTTGCCCCGCAGCGCGGGGCACAACAAATCACACATGCGCTCAGAACGCGTAACTTCAAGCCGTAACTTCATGCCAAACTTTAAAGTGTGTGTGTGTATACGCTGCGTGTGCGCTGTATGCGGCCTGGGGGCAGGGCATGCGCTAGTGCTTCGCTGTGCGTGTTGAGGTCGCGGAGGGTTAAGGGTAGGGTTAGGGTAAGGTGAGGGTCAGGGTTACGTCAGGCCTGCGCTGTGCTCAGCAACTGTGAACATTGCAGGGCACCACGCGTCAGTGCGCGCAGAGGGGCGCAGCTGCACCCGACAGCACCCACGTCCATGATGCGGGAGACGAGCTGACGCGCTGTTGAATGTACAGTATTGAGCAGCGGCACAGGTCACTGGGCGTGCTGGTGAGCCACACGGCGCTTATTGCCGCGTTGGCGAGCGCCGTAAAGCTTGCTGCGGGAAGCGCGACGCGTGGGCGTCGCGGCACTGCAGCAGCGCTCACCTTCAACACTAACTTCAACATCCAGTGACCCAGCTGCCAACTGTGTGGGTCTGGCGCTGTACACACATGCGCATTCTGCACGACTGACTTCAACAGCGGTCATGCCCGCCGCCGCCACCATCGACTTTCACGCTTGGGGGCAGTGCTCAGCACCCCGCTGGCCCCAACTTTAACTCCCAATTCAACTTGCATCTAAACTCAAACACTGCACTCTGTGTCACTGCTGGCTCCCCCCGTGCGCGCAGCCCCTGGACGAGTGCGACAGCCTGAAGGAGGGGCTGCTCATGTTCCTGAGCTTTGCTATATTCGGCAGCCTTCCGCTGCTGTCCTACATGTGAGTCCCTATGTAGTCCTGAGTGTTTTGGCGTTTTAGCGCGACGGCATTGCCTGGTTGGACCCACATCCACATCAGTCAGTGCGCATTACCAAAGGCTGCGGAGGAGGCTGAGAGGGATCGCCATCCCGCTTAGGGTTAGGGTTAGGGTTAGGGTTAGGGTTAGGGTTAGGGTTACCCTAACCCTAAACCCTAAGCTGACTGGGCTCACAAGCGTGACTACTGCATGACACAAGAATAGGATGCAACGGTCATGTGGCAAGAAGTAACTGTGAGGCAACGCGACATTCAGTCCCTGCGCACATGCCTGACGCTTCGAAGTATATGCTACACATTTAACTGCTGGGTCTAACCCTCCGTACCACATGAAGCAGAAAACTGTCAATATCTCACTCGCAACAACGATCCTGGTCTCTCGAAGATTGAGCATTAGCTCGAAGTACCCTCGATATACAGAGCAGCCGCTAGTGGCAGAGGCTTGACGCAGCCTCCGCGTTGCAGCATAGTCACCAACATTTCATGAGTGTGCGTGTGTCGGCCTGCACTGCGTATGCACGCGCTACGATTCCGCCAGACGCGGCTGCACGCGCATGTTGCAGTGGCAGCACGCAACGACTACATGCGGTGCCAGTGAGCTAGATTAGGGTTAAGGGTATGGTTCGTCCGGCGCACATGACCAGGCGGCCCCACCTGCCGCTTTTGTACGTACCCCACCTACTCAGTGGCACCAGCGAGACGTAAGTTTTCACCTCCGGACCCTTTGCCGCTTACTAGGCCTGCATGGCTCTCACGTCCGAGACAGGCGAACAATCCAACGTGTGTTGACCGTAAACGTCAAAATATCTACTTCGAAGTACCCAAACTTACAGTGTGAAGGAAATATGTCGATACACGTACCTTGCTGTATAATCAAGAGCCGCATGCGCACAGCAGCGCCCCCCCCCCCCCCCGTGGTTGTCTAACAGTAGCCGCGCCTGGTACGGAACGCCACGCGCTTCCCGCACCACCTCCACCATTATGGAATCTTGATTGGCAAAATGACGGCGGTTGACGAAATGATGGCGTGCTTATGACCGGTGCGAGGGTCTGCAGCTGAGCCATGTGACGAGCGCTCATCTGATGCCGCACTGTCACACCCCCCCCCCCCCCTTCTGTGCGCGCAGAGTTGCGCCGCACATTTCCGGCGACGTGACGGGGCAGCAGCTATTTTTGTGCTCGTGCATAGTAACAGGTGAGCCGCCGCGGGGGGACAGGGTTAGGGTTAGCGTTAGGGTTAGCAGGGGGCGTTGGTCCGTCCCCTCACAGGCGTTCACTAGCGCCAACGGCCGCAGCTATTTTTGTGCTCGTGCATAGTAACAGGTGAGCCGGCGGGGGGGCAGGGTTAGGGTTAGGGTTAGGGTTAGCAGGGGGCGTTGGTCCGTCCTCTCACAGGCGTTCACTAGCGCCAACGGCCGCAGCTATTTTTGTGCTCGTGCATAGTAACAGGTGAGCCGGCGAGGAGGCAGGGTTAGGTTAGGGTTAGCAGGGGGCGTTGGTCCACCACTCGCAGGCGTTCACTGGCGCTCACGGCCGCACGGAGTGCGTGTTAGTAATCGATGGAGGTTTTGTGGCTGGTAATCCTGTCGTCCGTAAAGCGCGCTCGCTGTGCACTGTGATTTCGTTTTGGCTCATCGCTTCAGCGCGAGGTCTTGCAGATAGAATTATCACCTCTGATGCAGTTTCCTGACAGTTACATCTACTCTCCGTGATGGCCCTTGTTCGCGTTTGCCGCGGTCAATAGCTCAACCGCCAGGCCAAATGCCACTCACGCACGCACGATTTTGCAGAACTGAGCAGCGCTGCAGCACTGTTCGCGTCCCCTCCGCCATCCTGTTCGGACGGCCATCTGCTGGAGTTGGCAAGTTGCAGAACGTGCGTCCCGCAGCAGTCTCGTCTACGACGATTGCAGAACTCGAGAGCCCTTTGGAGACCTGCGCATCGATTGCATTCCATCACATTCACTAATTTGCAAACTGCGGTTCCGTTAGCGGTAGGTCTTTTTGTCTCAACCCCCCCCCCCCCCCCCCCCTTCTCCCAGGGGTGTGTTTGTTTGTCGCGGGCGCGTGCAAGAGCGCGTTCAGCGCGCGCGGCTGGCTCTTCAGCGGGCTGGAGACGCTCCTGCTGGGCGGCGCGTGCGCGGGCCTTGCGTTTGAAGTTGGCGCGTTCGTCGCGGACTTCATTGTCTAGCGGCGGCGCGCGCCGCATGCCGTAGGTACCCCTTCCCCTCGCACTTGCGCCCCCATAGTAGTAGTAGTTGAGCAGGCGGACGGGGGGGCGAGCGGGGGGTGCGGGGGGGGGAGAGGGGGCACCCACACTTGAAGTTGGCAGTGGGCAGCCGCGCGTTAGCATCGCGCCCCCATCCCTCCACGTCGTCGCTGCTGCCGCCGCTGCTGCTGCTGTGCGCGCACAGTGCCGCCGCGGCGTGCTGCAGTTTTGCGGTCAGTGCTCCAGCGGGAAACTGGCACACTCACCAATCGCCATACAGGCGCCGTTGCCGCAGTGCTGCTCTCTCCTCGCTTGTCCCGTTTGGTGCGCATGCGCGCGCACATGGGGCGCGGTACGCGCGCGCGCCTCGCGGGACGGATGTAGCAAGTTTTGAAGGCGCCACACGTCTGTGGTGCACCTAGGGGGGGGGGGTTGGGGGTCTCATTTCCCTCGACAACCAGTGCTCAGATCCAAGTAGATGGCAGGGGGGCCACGCTGGCGCATGCGGGGGGGGTACGGGGGGTAGGGTGGGGGGGCACTGGAGCGGTGACGTGCGTCCAGCAATCATAGCCAAACGCGTAGGCAGCATCGGTCCATACTGTGCCTCCCCCATGAGCGCCCCGAGCTCTCTCCAGCTTCATACCCCGCGCAGCATTTGGTTTCGGCGCTTTGGCCCATTTGAGCACGTAGAAAGGGGGTAGCCGCGCGTGTGTGGACAGTGTCCCCAGGGTGCTTATGGGTTACGCTTCGCCCGCGCGCCTCGCCCGGCGCCCCGTCCCGCCATTTGCGCGACGTGCAAAATGAATGCTTCATGTGCGCAGCGGAGCCGGCCGCGCCGCGTTCTGCGCCGTTGCCGTTGTGCAGCTGGCGTTCGTTGCTGTGGCCATGCATGGTGTTTGGTATGGTGTGGTACTTTTGCATCCGGCATGCAGGTGCAGTAATTATTGTCGATCGTTTGCAGTCGCGGTGATCTCGCACTTGCAAAAGCTACCAAGTGCATCCCTTCGCATACTGTGCAGGCTTGCTGCCCGGCTGTCTTGCTTCCGAGATGCCACTGGAGTTGTCTTGGTTTCCATGTGTGCAGAGGAACGGGCGTGTTGCGCCGTCCGCATGACTGTTGCTGTTGTGCAGCTGACAATGAGTGTTGCTGTTGTGCAGCTGACATATACGTAGCCTTTACCCTCCTGTGGCCAGGGCGTGTGGCATGGTGAGGATTGCAACAAGCATACAGCTGCAAAGTCACTTGCATTCAAACACAAAGAGCAGTCAATTGCATTCAAACAAAAATAGCAATTAATTGACTTTGCAAAATAAAATAATAGAAAGCATCAGCTGCAGTGACCTTGCACTTGCACAACCCAAAGCCGTCATTGCACGAGCTTGCAGGCTCTCTCGGGTGTGCTGTATACCTCAACCTCTTGCTTTATAGAAGAACACATTGGGACAACGCAGTGCAGCAGCAGCAGAGCAAGTGCACCAATGGACGGATTGAAGTTGGAGGGCCCCCGTATCGCTATTTGGCGTCTGCATTCCCATGGGCGAGATCACAACTTCAACTCCAAGTATGGTCGAAGTTGCTCATGCGACCGACAGCATAGGAACGTCAGGGCCCGATGCCCCGGCAGATTTGCAACTTCAAATTTGAAGCATCATCTGATGAACCTCAAGTTGAATCTACTAGTATGCTGCCTGCTGACTCAACCCCTGCAGGGACCAGGCCCTACTAAGAAACCTGACTGAGAGCCAGAGACTGTGCCAGTCGGGCCACTTGTGGGGCAGCTGGACTTGCTGAGAGCCACATCGCATTGACTCGAAGCAATACTTATCCAACTGTCCACGAGCGGGCGCTGCGCAGCGGCTTCACAGCAATCACACTCGCTGTAGTTGTTCGACACTAGCGTGATGCTCAAGCTGCTCGGGAATGACGCGGATGTGTACCTGACGACATCGGCATCGCTCTGGCACAGTGCGTACTGCGAGTTGACGCATGCGGACCTCGCCGCATTGGGGCGGTAGCAGAAGCCTTGATCCGTGCATGCCTGGCAGATGAGCCCTGTGTCGGTGGCTAGGCCGCCTTGCGAGATGCTGCCCGCGGGACACGGGACGCACGTAACGTGGTCGACGCTGTACTCCCCAGTCGCGCACACATTGACTGCATACAGGACAGAACAAGCCAGAAGCACACAGCATAACAAGTTCGATCAACATTGGAGTAGTTCTGTCATCGTATATGATGCATGTACGGCCGCCCTGGCAGGAGCAGCAGAGCTGCATACGGAAGTGGAACGTTCGTACACAACTTCAAGTAGGTATGTCCTCAATTGAGCTGCGCACTAGTGGCAGCTGCAGTGGCTTCACACGGGAAAGAGAGGGCTGCTTGACACAATTCACGTGCACTCACCAAGTCGGACTTAGGAGGCGGGGTAAGAGACTTACTCAGTAATGTAATGTAATGCGTCAGTCTCAACTAAGCCACCCAAATTATAGGTCACCCTTTTAACTGGCCATTCCAAATTGCTGGTCAGAGGGGGGTTGAGGTACATACACTTCGCCGCATATCGCCTCAGCTTTCACCAAGACGGTACCAGACACTTCACTGCATGAGACTGTGTGAATGTACAAGGTGTGTTGCGCAAGCAGCAAGCACTTTCAGCACAGATGCATTTTGTATGGCCGAGTTGAACCTCCTGTGTTGGGCCAGTGTTGGCATAGCGATCTTAAAGTTTGCGAGGGGCAGGATCGCGGCAGGCTCGCTATTATTGTTGCTGTTGCTGTGCGTTGATGACGAAGCGGAGGACCCTCGTCAGCATCATTTACGACGATCGCCCCCGCCACCGCCGGCACGCACCCACATGATGGGGCCACATCGAACTACTTGTTGACTCTCCTACGCTACACGTTTGCTGCAGCAGCTAAACAGGTGAGAAGAAGCTAATATTTCGTTGCTTGTCAGCAAAGACAACTGCTTTGGCAGCCGCCGTGACCATCTCAAAATGGCGGTCACCCCCCTTTTTTACGGCCATTTCGCATTAGTCGGACCGTGCCCTTAAATTAGGACAAGACGGTACTTTGTAACAGGTTGCGCGCAGGAGAGTGTCGTGATATATCTGCACATTTTGTCTGGAACTGATTTGAAATTTATAAGTTCTGCCAGAGCAATCAACATGGTACCACGGCCGACTCTGAGTGGCAGCGACAGCAATGTCTTTTAGTGGCTGTGCTACCAAATACACAATTGGAGCCTAATGTGGCCAGCATCAATATAGAGAAAGAAATGGTAGCCGCAGCACTGATCTGTTCATCAACGCTTGATCAGCAAGAATTGGGCCATTGTTCAACGGGCCTTCAGCAGAGCCTGGCGCATGCCAGCTGCCCTCGGCATTGCTCTGTGTATGAGCTCAGCCCATCGCTAGTGCTGTGCGCCCAGGTGTTGTTGGTACAACACATCTCGGTACCTGTACGACACGACTGTCGTCGATGCACACATCTCGGTACCTGGTCCATACAACTGTAGCCTGGTGTCATACACATACTGTAGTACATACCGAGATGTGTTGTATCGACAACACCTGGGCACACAGCACGTTGATGCATGGGTTTCTGAGCACGGTGGGGTTGGACGTACATTGCATCTGGGGCCATACTGCATTGCAGATGCTGCGATTTATGGCTCGCCCCAAGGAACTATTATAGACAAAAATGCTTCGTCGGTGATCTAAGTAGCATTATCTGATTCAGCTGATATTAGACTAGCAAGGCGGCGCACGTTACTATACGGTTTACACATATACGTCATACGCTACCCCAAAATACTTCTATATATAGTATACATGATGCTTTGTATGATGGCAGTACTCTGTGAGCAGAGCGCCTATAGAACATACTTTTGAAGTAGTAAGTAACTCATAGTCTAGAATGACATCATAATTTATTGATGACTCAGCATATGAAGCACACGCCATTGGTAGAGCGATGCCAGGTCAGAGGTCACTGGCATGCCATGGCAGGCTCTGAGTTATCCAGGCTGATTTCTACTTCTAGATCATGTCATGATATAAGTACATGCCTTGTCGACCCCTAAGGCTAGCTGCAGTTTGAGATCAAGATTAGCTTTTACTAAAAGGAACATATGTTGAGATATTTTATTTTTTTTGTAAGTCGGTATGGCATTGAAAAAGTACGTATGGACTTGTATTTATAAAGGCCCAAGGGAGGCCGGGTTGCCTATGCAATCGAAAGGCTTGCGTCAACGTACATGTTATTTCGAAATTAAACACCGTAGAAGTGCGTGCAATTGTGCATGCGGCACCGTGTTGGACCTCTGACTTGGGGTTGAATCGATGACATGTGGAGCTGTGACAGCCTCTGCGTTTGTTTCAAGTCATTTGAAGGCAACAATTTGCAGTCCATGCGTGAGTCACCTGGAGTCGGCTCGGCAGTTGGCACCGCAGTAGGCTGTGCGGTGGGTTGCGCAGTAGGCTGTGCGGTAGGGTTAGCTGTGGGTGCTGCTGTAGGCTGAGCAGTAGGCTTGGCGGTGGGCTGCGACGGCAGTTGGCGTGCAGCAGTGCATCAATACATGCACAAAATATCTTGCAAATGCGATTGAAATGATGCGCAGACATAACTGCAACATGGACATTTGGACTATACATTTAACCAGGAGGCTACTAGTAGTTGTGGTATGCTGCGTATATCACTGGGAGATCACAGCTGACTGGAGCAGGCCGCCTGAGAGGCCGCATTAAACTGTCAGTTTCACCACCTGCTCACGCAATCTGAGTGAAATCGGATGCGCTCGCTTGAAATGACTAGGCTGCTACTGTAGTAGGCAAGAATTCAAGTTACCCAGCAGCACATGAGTACATAACATTTTTCAAATAATTTGAAGGCATCAGATTCTACACAACGCTCAGCAGTCTGAGAGCATCAGATTCTACACAACGCTCAGCAGTCTGAGAAAGCAACCCATCAAAACTTCACCACATCAAACTCATGCGCCACGGTGATGGATCTAGCCTGTAATGATTCAAGATGTTGCTGAGCGCTTCAAGTTGTCAAACCGGCGGGTCGACCTGCTAAGTAGGTCGTGTCATAGACAATTATGAGATAGGATACCGTGCACCTGCTAGGCAGCAGCTGGCAGTGCTCACACCGTCACGGTCATGGCTCCCCGAATCACTCTCTTTTGTAAAAGTGGAAATCCCTGGACAACCCCAGACCCTCATATATGTGTGCTCGCGTGCTAGCATGAATAGTAATATGCTAGGCTGGTAGGGTTTGCATTCAGCTGAGACGATCAGACGCACTGCAAGCATACGCATTGCAAAGGCACTAAGAGAATAATAAAACGAAGAAGATAGAAGATTTGATTTACCGAGTATTATAAACAGTACTTTGAGCAGGTGCGTAGAAATGTTGCCCCTCAAGCAAACTTCAAGGTAGATCCAGCACCGTATACATTATAATCTCAGCAATTGTGAAATCCTATCAGTGCATCAGTATGAAAGATGAAGTCTGATCACCAAGAACCATAAAGAGATGGCGGAAATGGTTACTGTAAAAGTAACCAGGTATAACTGATCTATATGGCCAGATGTGACCTAGGTGGTGCAGCTCACGGATGAACCTCGAGGCCAACACTTGCATGTTCTAGTAGTAGGCACCGTGTGGCAGTTGTATACTGCAGTGTGTCATGGCTCCTACTGCAGAGGTACACAAGAATATGTAAGCTTCTCTGACTGCTGTCACACAGAAGGTACAAACAGTGCACCATGACATGTAAATAGATTTTATGTGCAGCATCGTGCGACGTGAATCAGATTATATGCCATTGTGACAACCGTTGAAACGCATCTGTATCGCGTCCTTACAATTTCTGGGGCGAAAATAATATCAGTCAGAAACTTTGTAGTCGGGGATTTGCTTTTCATGTGCAGATGACATAATGACCGTAATGATTCAGAAACAAAATGTCAGCAGCTCAATGTCAGGGTGCATTTTTGAGTTCGACTTGCGGGGAATCGGATACACAAAAAACATAATACTAATGAATTCAGAGCCCTCCGTCACACAGGTACTAGTTGCCTAACTGAGTGTCCGCTTCGCATAAGTGATGAAGGATTTGGCAACATGTGTCAGTGATTATTGCACACAATGATAGTGTGGCACTGCTTGATCTCCTACTGTAGCACATGCAGCAGTAGCTCTGCAGTGAGTCAGCCAGCACTTCTCGGGCAGTAGCTACGATTGCCGAGGCTCGGCAGCAGGCTCGGCAGTTCCGTGACATATTCTCGGTGGTGGGCTTTGCGGAGCGCTGTGACTCGACACTAACTGCTGACGATTCAAGGTCATGTGTAGTCAGCGCAGGTAGCTCTTGCGTTCAGCTGAGCTTACAACGCCTCGGACGCAGTGTCAGCAGCACACGCAACGCACAAGGATGTATTCACAAGCACAAGATATTGGTATTAATCACTTCATCAATTGACAACTACTTCTTAGGTCTTAGGTCTAGGCAACTGCAGCTGTAAGTCTGCTGCCGGGCGCCCGGGGCCCCTCAGGCAGAATCAGCATGTTCACGGTTACTGTAGTACAAACTTTGAACAAGGGCCGGGTGAAGCAGCGCTCAGGGGTGTATCACTTGGCGGTGAAAAAAGAGCACTGCTGCCGCAGGTTGCATTTCCACGGCACTCACTCCTTTGGAATCATGTTGAAGAAGTTCCTTTGATTTTTTTGTGAGCAAGTTTTTTTGTTTGTCAACTTGGCGGACATGCGGTGTTTGGCGGGCATGGAGGGCTCAGGGTTAGAGCTGCCTGACAAAAACACAACAATAATCACATTTGGAAGTGCAGATACGGTTGTCACAGAGCCGGCGGGTCGTGGCGCATCTGTCTGTTGGCGTCAATTATTATAGTGTCGCTGTTGACGTCGCAATCACTGCCGAGTTGGCGCGGCTATGGGCTGCTGCATTGCGTCACATTCCAGCAGCAGAGCAGTCACTACAGTAGGCTACATGGCTACCTGCAATGCCTTTTCCTTGTCAAAGATATATATACTCATCATCATGTTGGCAACATCACAGCCAACAAGATTGCAAGGAGGAGCAATCATTCTCACCAGGCTGAGTGCTGATGCAACTCGAAGGTTATACATCAGACAGCTGATTTAACAGCAGTAACTGTTGCAGCATATACTACTAATAGTAGTATGAAAGGGGATAATTTTTGTTGCGCAAGAGTACCAGATACCCATGGGAGACCAGCACTATAGTATGCTGAATATTCATAGAAGTACTATATTAATGAGTGAGCACAGCTGCCATTGGCAATGGGTTCAACGCTTAAGCTTGATTAGCAGAGAGAAACCCGGTACAGTAGCTACGGATATCCATATGGCTTCTGCCACTCAACTGGAAGTAAACAAAGTACTACGGATGTTTGAGATGCATATACTGACTCATCGGATGTTAAAGCATGGGGGGGGAGGAAGGGGGCCCCCATGGGCAGGTCCCCGGGACTGCTGCTAGGCACCACACAGAGCCATTTACGGCAGCATACTTGTACTAATAGAAAAAAATGTAAAGATCGTAGAGCTCTGGGTGACAAGGTGTGATGAGCCGCAAGTGCCTTCCACAAATCACCATGGTCGTGAAAGCTGCAGCCATTGGCCACGAGTCAAACAGTGCCACCGTATCCACAGTAGGTAAACAAAGCCTTCTGTGTGCAATCTTTTTAGCGTTCGAGGCATGGGTGTTCAGTATGAAAAGCTCTCAAGTGTTTGGTAGGCCAGCTCCAGCTGCAGTGCTTGTGGTAGCCCAATACAGGAGGTTCAGCAGCTAGTGACAGTGCTCTTGAATGCGCACATTAACAAGTCAGAGTGCAGAAGGTGATGAGCGGCTTTCAAACCACCATGCGGCGACACGAAGGCTCTAGGTTTAAAAGTGGTTTAGCACCAGCTATCTGTAGCGTTTTCCTTAAAGTTTCCTCACCTACAAGCAGTAGCCTACTAGTAGCTGAGCGTACTACCAGTAGCAGGCGGAGCATAAGCCATGACTATTGCCTGACCCCGGGGCCCCTAGCTTCGCCGCATTAGAGGGTAAGGGTCCTTTCTATAGCTCCAGCTGCCCAGTTTCCACTCTGTCCCGGGTCGTCTGCCGCAATGTTACAAGAGAAACGTATATACATATGTGGCACATGATAGCTTCATTTTCTTCGACTCATTGACATATGCAGGGCGCTGGTGTGTTCTTCCCTGCATAAGCAAATCAGGTACTACAATTATTCACGATGGACTTCCCGTTACATCTTAAAGTTGTGACAGTTCTGACGTGAAAGTACTCTGAATTTACTAAAGCGCATCTACGGTAAATGCAAGCGCCATGTCATATAATGCCACGGTTAACCTTTTCATAATTATCTGTGACTTTTGTCTGCCAGACAGCGTAATACTATAATCATGCAAGAGGCGCCGCCAGCGCACTCAATTGTCACTGAGGCTGGTTGTCTGGGTCGCTAGACTGTGACGGAATAATGGTCTACGCAGGTTGAATGTCATTAAGATAAACTGAGTGCCCTCAGAATTTGTGCCAGTGTACATATTGTACCTCAGCAGTAGGCTCCGCAGTGGGCTCTGCAGTGGGCTCCGGCGTGGGCTGCGCGGTCGGACGCCGCGTCCCGTCACACCTGGCGTTGCGATACACGTATGTACAGCAGTACACAGTCCGGCTGTAAGTCACTAGCAAGACAAACGGCCCATGACCAGCACTGTTGGCAGCTACGGACCGTTCACGTTGCCAACTTAAAGTAATAAAATGCAGTGTGCTCAGTTTTGAGCATAATCATTGATGATCATTCCCGCGCGCTCACCAGGAGACTCAGGTTTGAGGCTTTCGAGTTGCTGTAGCAGTTGAAACAACAACAACTGTCACAGGTGCTGATCTAATGACGGTCACGTTTTGGGCTTGGCTCAGTGTGGGGCTACTCCGAGTCAGTACTGTAACAGCGGCATCGTCAGTGGCACACCCTGCACTGCGGCACAAGACTCAGACCATTATACCTACCGGTAGTTTTTACTTGGTAAGTCACCAATTCTTCAATTTTTAATCCATATCGTTTTGCAGGTCAAATGATTTCACGCACTGTGACATTGCCACAACAGCTGACATTTTGCCTCTGCTAGTCACGGTGTCACACAGTGTCTGGTGGCGCCACACATGCCACCGGTGTAGTAGAGTCAGTGAACGTCATTTCATTCATGGCAGCTAGAAAAAAATATGATAAATATAGTTGTGACTCTTGTGATGATCGATTGTGTGTTTGTGTTGTGAAGGCATTGAATCCGATTCCCTGAAGTATCTGGTTACTGGCTAAAACGATGAAATGAAGGAGCTCAAATTGTCAGACAAGCAGAATCTGACCTGAGTCAGGTTGAATACAAGTGTGCCACTTTCCTCTCTCTTTCACTGTGGCACGTGCCTGCCCCAGCCATGCCCCCGCGAGTGTACTACGGTAACCGTCTTGCCTATAATTAAGCCTACTGGAGAGCTTTTTATTTCGGCTCACTACACGTTCAAGTTGGCGCAGGCAATGTGCGCCCGGACCCAGAGAAGGTCAAGGCCATGATGGACATGTCGCCACCAGTTGGTGCGTCTGGGCGCCCAGACAGGAAGTTGGTCCAGACAGTGTTGGGCTGCTTCAACTACTATTGCCGTTACATCAAAGACTTCAGCAAGATGGCGGCGCGCGAGCATATGCCAGTGGCCATCATAGATTTGACTGAAGCCAAAGTACGCGCATCTGGGCTGGGATGCGAAGCGCCAGGCGGCATACCAGCAGCTGAAGGAGGCGGTGTGTGGCACCAGCATGGTGATGCACCCCAACTTCACTCTGCCATTGGTGCTTTACACCGACACAGCGAAGTCGGCTGTGGCCGGCGTGCTTACACAGTTTCGGCCGCTCAGCGAAAAATTTAAGGTGGCCATCAGCAACTGCTGTGCGCGACGATGGGGCGTCGTCAACCTCAAGAAGGGGAGGAGGTGCGCGAAGTTGTAGTTGGCTACTTCAGCAAGCAGAACTCTGAACTGGACTCAAACATGAGCGCAACGGCTTCGGAGTGCTTGGCAGTGGTGCTCTCGCTCAACCACTTCAGGCCCTATGTGTGCAATCCAGTGACGGTGGTGTCAGATGCAGCAGCACTCAGGTGGTTGTTAAGACCGCCGTGACAACAGGAAACTATTGCCGCAGCGCTGGGCAATGCGCATCATGGGGTACAATGTCACGGTGCAATACAGGGCGGGCAAGCAAAATGGCAACGCCGACGGGCCGTCGCGACTGCCCACACTAGAGGACCTGGACGCACCGCTGCAGCACTGGCACGCCGACGAGGGCTGGTCCGACGTAGTGCCCTGCTTCAACGCGCCGTCATCAGGTGTGAAGTTCGCAGATGGCCACCAGCTCCCGGCGCATGGCAACAGCAATGACGCGGTGCTCAGGGGCGGCGCAGCCCAGGGCGGCAGTGGCAGCGCGCGCGAAAGCGGCGGCGCAGCTCGCGGCGGCAGTGGCAGCGCGCGCGAGAGCGGCGGCGCAGCTCGCGGCAGCAGCGGCAGCGCGCGAGAAATTGGCGGTGCAACTGGCGGCAGCAGCAGCGGCGTGGCGGCGCATGTGCGCGGTGCGAAGGGCCGCTCCAAGATGGTGAGGCTGGCAAGCCTGCACGGTCATGCGGTGGCATAAGCGCAAGGTTTCCGGTACAGCTTCAACTGCCAGTGGCGGCAGCAAAGGCGGCGGCGCCGCGCGCTGACGGTGGCGTGGCTGGGCGTCTGTTCAGTATGACTGCCGTGCAAGTTGAAGAAGTGCAGGCGGGAGATGACGTGCCAATTTTGACGATGAGGGCATCGCGGGCTTCACCATGTTTGCGACATCGGGGTCATTGACTGGCATGCCGATGCTCAAGTCCAGTTGGCACAGGAGGGTGCAATAGCGCCTAGCAATGGTGACCGCAACGGCGATGAGCTGGCGCGACTCCGTGAATTAAGGCGCAAGCACGTGCGCAACGACTCGGTCATGGCAGCTGCGGCTGATGCACCTGAGCGAGGCACACGGTGATGCAGCTGAGCGTGGTGGTGCCACTCACGGCGGCGAGCGCAGGCGCAAGTCAACGGCGCCGCGAGAGAGCGCTGACGCAGCAGGTGCAGCCAACGCGGACCCCTTGCAGCTGACGCCAGCGATGCTCACTGGCAGCAGGGAGGCATTGTTGACCTTGCAACGGCGCGATGCCTACTGTCAGGCGATGACGCGGGCGGTCAGCGGTGGAGCGTTGCCTTCCAACGGGGAGCTGGCAATGCGCTTGATGTTGAGCAGAGAGCTCTACACCATGGCGGCCACTACTCCACTGCGCGGTGAGCAAACCCAAATGCGACAGGATGCTGCTACAGTGGGTCACTCTGGCGGCGCTTCGACCGTTGGCGCTACGCCTGGGGCATGATGATGCGAGCTCGGGGCACGACGGTGGTGCAGGAGCACACGCCACATGACGCGCCCCTCACCTACATTTGAGGGCGCATAGACGGCCACCTCGAGCCGTATTGGCGCGTGCGGTACGACGACGGCATCTGGGAAGACATGAACAAGACCGTGACGGACTCGGAGGTGTGCCGGGCGATCGTGCTTTCAGAGGCGGTGGAGCAATATGCGGAGCGCAGCGGTGTAACTGAGGATAGGCCCGCATTGACGCTGGTCACACACTGGCAGGCCAGCCCGGGTGATATTATCAATCATTGGCGCCAACTACGACGGCGAAGTGGTCAGATACTACTCGGAGTCAACCGGCTGGTCACGCGGCAAGCTGCCAGCCTGAGTGGTCAGGTACATACCACGGCGGAGCAACTTGAAGTACACGTTTGAAGTGCTGTTTGATGGAGAGTCACGGCCGGGCACTGTTGTTTGCGACCTGGGTGCTGTCTGGATGGCGTTGGCAAGTCACAACCTCAACTTGCACTGCAGCAACCAAGAATTCAGCTTGGAATACCCGCATCTTCAAGCATTGCCAAGTGGACGCGGCCGCGGCGAGCTAGCGGCGGCCACAAGTGAGGTGGAGCCGATGGAGCAGGACGGCTCCGATGATGACGCGGCGTAGGCGGCGCGTCATATAGCAGTTACTGTACTACTAGTAGGGGTTCGCTATGCTGCGCGGGATGCAGGTGCAGGTAGCAAGAGCTCAGCTGTTGATCAGGTCGACTCGGAGGCTGGCGGGGATCAACACTTTTCCAGCTGGCCCAGCATGGCCCATCCTTCGTTAGCAGCCATAGTTAGCGTTCACTTGGTTTTGGCACCAACTTGAAGGGGTGTTGGGTAGGCTCACGTTGATCTGGACCAGGTCTGTTTCTTCGACTTCCTTCCCATGTTACATACTGTAACAGTAGAGGCCTTGAGCAACTCCAGGGGTGGAGTTGACAATGTGTCTTCAAGTTGGCAGGGGGTTCAACAAGTTGTTACAGTCTTGCCATGGGTGATACTATGCACATTGGTTACTAGTAGGAAGGGTGCGTAGTACCACCAGCCTGAGGGAGTTCTGAGTACCGAATCGGGGTGCTTCAACTTCAAGTTAAAGTTGATCAGTCAAACTAGCCTAAGGGTGTTCTCACTGACTGTCAGGCTGGGTACTTGTAACCCTATTAGTAACACTAGTACTACTAGTAGGAGCTCTTGGCTCTTCAGATTCACTTCAACTTGAAGTTGTCTGGCTGGGAACACTGAGAGCCCTCCCACCAGCCTGAGGGCATCCTAGTAGTACACCTGCAAGTTGGGGAGTCCTAATAGTATTACTAGTAGACTACTAGTATTAATTTAGGCTGGCTAGTAGGGGCAGCAAGTAGGTGATCCTGATGCATGTCATTTTGTATGAATCTCATGGTGTATAATATCTTTTATTGTGTCTCTTGTCCTCTCTTAGACTTTCAAAGTTTCCAACTGGAAGAAAGTTTAACCCTCAGGCTGGGCCACTGCCATGGCACATAATCTCACTGCTACATCACGTCACCACCCCACTCGCCACCGAGTACTACTAGACTGAGTAGTACTACTACTAGTAGTAGGATGCTGGTTGCATGTAGAAATTATTGTGATAATTCATCATAATGATCGACCTTACCTGCAACAAACCCCGCCTATGAGACCTTGGCAGTACCCATCGCCAGCCTTGATTCCGCTGCATTGTGATAACGAGCCCTCTAAAGGAATACTCAGCCCGTCGCACACGGCTTTGCAGTCATTGCCGCAGTTGGCGCCGCATGAGCCACCAAGAGCAGCGCAGGATGCGGTGGGCGTTGGTGTTGACGGTTGCCATGTTGGCTTGCTGGTTGGGTTGCGGGTGGGCTTGCGGGTGGGCGTGCGGGTGGGCTTGCTTGTGGGCGCCTTCAAGGTGTTTGAAAGAACAATTCGTTGGGCCCCGCTGCAGAACATGAAGGTCAACAATTTGAAACTGAATTGAATTTTGACTGTCAGAGTGAGTGATCAAATGCGATTCAAGCCTTGGCACGTTCAGCTTTAGATTCTGAATTGACTCAACAAATTGACTCAACAAGTTGTACGCCGCAGCTACAAGTTATTAACTTAACTATTGAATCATGCAATGCCATGTCACTGACTCGGAGAGACTCTCACTGACAGGCTGGTACACTCAGTCTCAGGCTGTCAGGTACTGTACCGTCACGGTCTTGGCAATGTCCACAAGTAAGGGCACTGGACAGCTTTTTTGTTCAACTTAGTTTTAACGCCAGAACCATTTTGAACAACATACTTACTAATAGTCTATTACTTGTAGGACAGTGTCACCCTCTTAATTTCTTCACCAAAAAGATGTCCAGCCCCTGAGAGGCTCTTATAAAGTCTCAAAGAGCCTCTGAGTCAATTGCTTCGCCAAGAAAAAGCCTCTGAGTTAATTGCTTCGCCAAGAAGATGTCCACCCCTTTGTCCGATCATCGTGATATATGATAGAGTCTCAGATTCCGAGAGTCTGTGCCACAGTCACACGGTGTCGTGAATTACTTTGCCCAATGGCATGCTGTTTCAAGCAAGCCGCACATCTGATATTCAATTTGCTCAGCAGTCTGAGAGTGCTACAGGCATCATGATTGTAATAACTTGAAGCAGCACACCTGCCAGTGAGTACGTCTTTACAGTGTGTTTGATTGATCATCCTTATATGATAAGAATATTAATTACTAATAGGTAGATTCGCCAGGGTAGCGGCAATTGCTACTACTTATTTACTGTAGTAGGTCCTGGCCGAGCCCTACCTTGAACTTCTTGAAGGCTCAATCAAGCCTTGGCTTGTGCTTCCGCTACCACCTGCCTCACTGACATGGCATCTCTGGGTCCCCCGACTCAAATGACGACAGATACATACTATCGCTTTCATCATGAAGATGATCAATCATTACATGTGAAGTCAGCAACTTGAAGGTCCACCACAGCTGCTGCTCCTGCTGCGGCTGCAGTCACTGTCACACGGTGTTTCACTACTAGAAGTTGGTGGTGCTGGAATTGACGGAGACTGAGTTTCTCGGACAGTCACTGTGATCAGATGTGCGTTCTAAAAATTATTATTGCTTAGCGCGAAGTGCTGCACTACCAGTAAATCATTTGAAATCACTGCTGTGTGACTGTGACAGTGACTTGAAGCCTGGCAGGCGCGCTGCTTATCAGGCTGAGCTTATTAATAAACTTTAAGTTTGAACACTCAGTGGCACTGTCTAGGTTAAACTTTGCACGTCTGCGGACTCTGACAAACACAAAACTGGCGATGGCTGAAACATTTTGTTTGCGGTGGTCGTGGTCATGGTGTGACTCAGCGTGCTCGCCAGCAAATAATCCCAGGGCCTGTCAGTGACTATTACTGAGTAAGCTGATTGAATCAGTGAAGAAGAACGAAGTGCATGTATGAGTCAATCTTTGTGTCTTCTTTCTCTGAGTCAGTAGGCTATTATTAGTAAGTTAAACCTAAAATAATGGCTCCACTGTGACCCCATTCAATGAGCTTCAAGAAGTCCGCAAAAGGGATGTTGGTAATACGTGAGCATATGTAATACTTTTTAGAATTGACAATACAAAAATTAAAGGGCCATGATGGCGATGGCAGTGGCCCAGGTTTGAATTGCGAGAAACGGGACCTGAACTTCAAGTGATTCAGAATTGGAAAGAATGGGACCAGTGGAGTCAAACCACTTCAAATTAACAAGTTGACCAACTTGAAGTGCCAGGCCGTGCCACAGGCACTCCGAGTCCGACTGAGTCACTGGCAGTCTGGCAGGTCTTGAGGCTGAGCGTTCAACAAAGTTCGTTCTCAGTGACAGTCTGTCTGCTGCATTTTAACATGGTGTTGACGTTATGAGTGAAGGTACTGCTGTTGAAGTTCAAGTTGATTACTAGGATGTTCAAACTCCAAATTGAATTTGGAGTTGAACCTACTAGTACTAGTAGTACTGGCTGAGCAAAAGTTCAACGAAGTTCACAGTTGAGATTAAGGATCATTGACAAGTCTAACTTGACAGTAACTGTTTCAATTTTTAACATGAATGGGAATGTGAAGATCCTCAAGCTGCGTGTAGAAATAAAATCTTTTTGCTACGTTCACTTGGCAATTGAATTCAATTTGTTTATTTCTAGGCATGTCTGTTACAACCCAGGGCCCAAGTTTTTAAAGAGGTCATTGAGCAAATTTTCAAGTCATGTGACTCAGAGGCGTTCACACCAGGTCCTGGGTGCCACAGTGTGCCAGTGGACGTGTGTGAGGGTGGGTCCATTGAAGGATTCCGAACTGTTCAGGCATCATGTCATTATTTAATGTCATTATGATGAATCAGATGAATCAGATCCCTTTCAAAACACACAGCTGCAGCTGCTGCAACTGCTGCTGCTGCAGGCTCATGATTTGATAAAATCATCCGCTGCTCAGAGCGATGCGACCCATGCATGCAGCACGCAGCGGCATCAAAATGACGAGCAGAAGAGTCTGACTTACTAAGTGACTTAGTGTGCACTGCAGCACTGGCACGCTTGGCCGGCTTTGCCGCCGCTCCGCTGCTTGAAGTTTAAAGAAAGAATGCCATTTTGTGAATGGAAGAGTAACTGTTGTCATTTGTCAACCACTACTACACTGCTGAATCAGATGTATAAGTCAGCCTGGGGGCAAGCACTTACAGCTCTCTCCGCGAACTGCGAGGCGCTGAATCGAGGTCCGCCTCAGGATTCGGCACGTTAGCGCCCAACAACGACCTGCACAGTGTTACCAGCAGCAACAGGAGCAGCAATAGCTGTGCCTGCCGACGGCTGCCCGCTCCGATTCCTGTCGCCATAATTAATTTACCCCTTGTCGGTGTGTCCTTGGTCGGTGTGCAGCACGGTGACCCCCACTGAGGTTAATTTGCCTCCAGTAATGATGCAGCGAGTGAGACAGTCAGAGTACGGATCACACCCGCATCGTCACACCCGCTTCTATGTGCGTAAAGTGAGGAGCGAGACAGTCAGAGTGCGGATCACACCCATACCCGCTTCTATGTGCGTGACGGAACTTGTCAATGAAGAAGCTGAGGAGGGAGGCCCTGACGACTCGGAAGACCAACGCACTGTGGCTCGGCCAACGCACTGCACATTTGTTGACCCAGCATACTTTAAAGTTCAATGATCGTGTTGGAACACATTTTTTTTTTTCCAAACAAACTTCAAATCGAAGATGATGTAAACTTCAACTTCAAGTTCATGGAAAGTGAAGTTTAACTTCAACTATCAGGCTGCCGACGTACGTACACCGGCGCCTGCGTATCACGCGCACAGCAAACAGCGAGCCCATTAGAAGCTGCAGCAGGCGCACATGATGAGAGCGCCATCCCTTTTGCCGATGATCTGCATGGCTGTGGTCGTGTGCCATTGCCAGGGCTTCATGAGCGCGAGGCCCGGCTTTGCAGCTGGGGTTAAGGCGCACAGCGCGCTGCGGATGGCGGCAGACGGTGCGTACTCCTCGAAAAATACTTGCTGATGCCGTGCAAGTTTTGTGCTGGTCTTGTAGCTTGCGGCTATGAATGCGGTCATGGATGGCAGACTACCTCGAGGAGATCGGTTTGACGATGCGCCGTGTGTAAGCTACATGTCAAAACCATCCTAAGTAGTGAAACAGAGCATTGCAATTTGTTTGGGCGTTTGATTACCTGATTTGGGCACTTTATCACATGGCCCCATCCCCCTAGTCACTGCTTCTACTGTACGCCGGGACACCGACATGCTGATTGTCTTTGAAGCAAACAGTGCTCTCGTCTGCGCTCGCCTCACTCAATTCGCAAGCCAATGTTATCAGGCTCCTCCTTGCCAACAAAAGGCAAGCACAGAAAAGAAAACAGTATATCCGCGCGGGCAGCGTCGAGTCTCAAGGCAGTTTGCAGCACATCGCTACAAGGTAGTGTGCAGCCTGCCAAGCAGAACCTGTTGCACACAGATTGCAGATGCAGGGAGCAGCAGTAACATCGTCGCCACGTGCAGTGCCTGCACGCATTGTGGCATATTTTCTGCAACGGCCACATAGGGGGGGACAGGACTACCTTGGAACGAGTGACAGCACCCATCACATCGGTGAAGAACTTGACAGAGCGCTTTGCAAACTAGGCATCCTTCGCGTTGAGCAAAGCCTTCTCAAGGCGCACAGCTCGTGAGCACGGTGCACAATTCACATCGCCTGTTGCATTGTGGAAAAAGCATTTCAGCGTGTAAAGTTCTGAGTGCAGAGCGGCTCTCGTGCAACAAAGAAGCTGCTGACTGCATTGCAGCGCGCAGTGGCAAGAACTCAGCGCATCATGCGTCGTTTTCACGCGCAGCGCGTGTGAATTGAGGCCACTGTGCATCAAAACAACTGCGGTGCGTGGAGTCTGTAAGCCTGTTGACGTGAGCTCATGCATCTCAACGGTGCAATCACGCACTGTTGCTCTGACCGCGTCAGCGGACGAGGCCGATACCGGGATTCAGCTTGGGCGGGGTTCATGACATACACACCCGCTGCAGTAAAACACATGAGACTAGCAGTGGCCATGCCTGGCTTTGGGTTAGGGCTGGGCTTGGTGCGCTTTGAGGCGCGACGCCTGGGCTTCTCAGCCGTGGCTACACACATTAGGGTACTTCTTGAAACAGGCGGGGTCTGGGGTAAGCGTATACAGCGGTCACGTTTGTTCTTCGATGAGCGAACGAAGGAGCTTATCGTGTGCACATGGTTCACCAGGATTCGCCCCCCCCCCCCCCCCTTCTTCACCTCCCAACGCCACGCCAACTTTGAACTGCCTCTGCAGCTCTGAGCTGTCAGTTCGCTGCCCCCGAATGTGCGCGCGCGTGCAGTCAGCGCCTCCATGCGCGTGCCGCCCGGAATGCGTCTGTTGTACCGCGCGACCGCACTGCTGAAATCGCGCTCTCGATGCGCGCAACTCACTGGCTAGAGTTGCTCGTCCAGGTCTTCGAATGCTGACCAGAGGAGCTGCTGCGATGGAAGGCAGCTTGGACTATGCACACTCTTGACGCGCAGGTTGGGGCGTCGCTCACGTGTCCGCGGCTCCCGGCCAAGCACGAACTTCACGTTTCGCGCTCGCAACGACGCAGACTTGATGGCGGGCGGCGCTTTCTCGACACGCACCAGTCACAGCGCCGCACACATCCGTTGCTCCAATGAAAGGAGATGCGCTTGGCGTTCACGATTGCGCACTTGTGCGTGGCTCCCGCCTCGCGCCCCCTCGCCTGACCCTGCTCCTAACCCTGACCCCATGCTCCCGAGGCGCGCAGTGCACGGGGTGGTGGACGCAGCGTTCAAGAAGATAGAGGCGGACCAGGCGCTGCGACCGAGCGATCACGCGGAGGCGATGGAGCTGGTGAGGGTTGCAGTCATATAGGGGTTGAAGTTCCGTGCGCAGCAGGATCAGATGGGGGTAGGGGAGGGTTTGGGTGAGGGGGATAGAGGTAGGGCTACAGCGACAAGCGGAGGCATGGAGCTGGTGAGGATGAGAGTCATGTATAGGGTTGGGGTTACGTGTATGTCAGGATCAGACGGGGACTAGGGTCGGCTGAATTAGGGTTGGGCGAGGGGTAGGGTTAGGGCTACGACCGAGCGACCGCGCTGAGAAGCTGGTGAGGAGTGCTGCATGTAGGGTTAGGGTCAGGAGCGGAGTTAGGTTCTGGTAAGGGCTAGCGTTAGGCGAGGGTCAGGGTTACGGTTGAAATCATGTGATCCTGCTGAGGCCACGGAGCTGGCTGAGGCTCAGGGTTAGGTTGTAAAGAGGGTCAGTCAAAAGTAAGGGTTAGGGTCACATCATCCTGTGCGGAGGGCCTCTGTCGGGTCGACGCCACTCGTTTTGACAGGCCGCTCGCTCACCGGCAGCAGGTGCGCAAATGTTGTTGTCAGGACTGCACGCGGCGCGCGCGGCGCAGCAGATGATTCGCGCGCGGACCCTGCATCAACTCGCCCGCAGGCGAGTCCATCATATGCATGCGCGGCATCGCGTGTGTCATGCCCGGGAGCTGATGAGGCGCGCCATGCGCCAGTAGCATGGCATCCAGTTGCATTGTTCTTAGGGTTAGGTCAGAGTTAGGGTAAGGTTAAGGTGACTGCGCGTGTGACAGTGGGCCGCTAGCACGTGACCGACGCTATCTAGGTTCTAGGTCATCCATTGCCAGCGGCTGCGCCAGACTGCGAACCGACTGCGGCAGCGATCGAGCCCCCGCAACGTGCATGCATAACGCCATGTGTCGGAGTGCACGCGACTGCGCAAGGGCGCTGAGGCGCGTGATGCTCACCGCGGCATTACTCGCACATGCCGGTAATGGCACCGGACGGGTACCACCCATGGGGTAGGTATGACTACCACAGGGTATGGTGAAGAGTGGGGTATGTATACAAAGTAGTGCTCCCGTGCTCTGCTGCCCAGTGCTCAGCGGCTGGTGCGATGGTGTGCACGGCGGTGCAAGCGAGGTGCTTCTTCCACATAGGTAATCAAAGGGAAGGAAGAAAGGGTATACCAAAGAGTGCACTTCAAGCATGGGCTTTGACGTTCGGGTCTGCCCGTGCTTTGAAGCACAGCACAGAGGAATACATGTCCAACTATGATTCATGCTGTGAGCAATTGCACTTCAAGAAGTGGACTCTCCAGCGCAGCGCGTTGGCAGAAATGCCAGCAGAGACGGCGAGGTAGGTACTGTAGCAGCCCACAGCAAGCTTGCGCAAACCACGGCACGCGGCGTCAATCTTTCATGATGTAGTTTACTTGCAAGTAGATCACTGCGCCGTGCCGCCCCTGCTCAGCGCGCGCGCAAATGTAAACAGTGTACTGTTTGACTCGTGGCCAATGGCTGCAGCAGCGGCGACCACGGACCTTAGTGGAAGGCATTCAATCTAACGGCTAACCACGCCTTGTCACCTAAGCAGAGCTCTACGATGTTTCAATTCGTTTCCACTAAACACAGCAACGCCCCCTGCCGCTCCCCCCTTCGTCCGCTGCAACGGCGCAGGACGCCTTCACGGTGGGCGACGTGTCCGGCACCATCGAGGGCTACCTGGGCACAAAGGTGAGAGGCGGGCGCCTACTGCAGTTCGTACTTTACGCGTGTACTTCAAGTTGTACTGCAAGTGGTACGGTACTTGAAAACCGAACCCTAAGCCTCTTCCCAACCCTCGGCAATCAATGAATTCCACCTCTGCTGTGGTGCACTGGCCTTGGACAGTGTGCGCTGCTGCGCCTCCTCGCAAGCGACTCTCTAGCTCAGGTGTAGGGTAAGGGTTAGGGTTGGGGTCACGTTTACCATTCGCTACGGTCATATCAAGTCGAAATGGCTGTGGAGACGCGAGAGCCACTACTGGAGCATGCAAGTGTACTGTCGCCCGTCGCCGTACGCGCTGCTTGCGTTGGTTGCTGCTGCATCACTCGCGTAATCGCCAGTCACTGAATGTTCAATTTACTGGTTATGGGAAGCGTCTGCTGCAGCCTCGCCCGCACGCAAAACGCAGTCACTTGGCAGTTGGCAGCAACGCGGATTGCCGTTTGTGCAGACTGCTCGCTGCTGCTCTTGCTGATCGCTGCCCCCGTGACGTCGCGGTTGCCTCAGGTGGACTGGTGCAGCAAGGTCAGCACCAAGGGGCCCGGCGGGGACGCGTCGTACGCGCTCAGGTGAGCCCCAGGTCTAGGGTTTGAAGCCTTAGGGCTAGGGCTGGCCGTTGTTTTGCTGTGCACCGTAGCATCGCTGACCTAGGGTTAGGGTCATGAGCGTGTGCACACCTGCTGCAGGCACTGTTGTTGTGTTCAGCAATCGTGTCACGGGCGGAGGAAGACCTGTTATTACCGATATTTTCAACAATCAGCGCGTTCCTTGAGCTGACTTGAGCTGACAATCGTGTGCTGCGCCCCGTTCGCTGTCGCGCCCCCCCCCCCCCCCCCCAACCCCCCCATGTGCGTGCGTCGCTCCCGCGAAACCCCTGGTGCCCCCGTCTTCCGCGCGCCTGCAGCTGCTGGACATTCCCCATGTGAGTGACTGCTCTATTAGGGTTAGGTTACGGATAACCCAAACCCTAACCCTAGCCATGTTCAGACGCATGCCGTCTCAAATGCCTGGAAGTGTGTGCATCATGCCAACTGTAGGTATGCATGTGTGTCGGCGGCCGATCCGCACCATCTCGCTCAGCGCGCTGGCCGTGCATTTGCGTGCGCGCCGCGCGGTTCTTGGCGGTGGCGGCACCCCAGTGTTGCTGCCGTGCAGTAGTTTCGCTGCGGTACATGATGGAGCGGTGACCAGCCACAGCAGTGCAGCTGCTCTGAGCGCCTGCATCAGTCGGTAGGCGTGCCCTCGTGCCGCCCGGCAGCGGTATAATCAGGGTCGCGTTCAAGGTCTGGAGAAGGGCAAGTGTTAGGGGCGATGTCAGTATATGGGTGCCTTGTTGCGGCTTGTGCGTTGGTGTCGCCCCTGACTCACGCTCGAAGCTCGGCTGCCGAGCTGTGCCTTTCTGAGGCTTGCTGCAGATGTTCTAGCCCTTATCCCGCCCGCACCTCTGCGTGGATGCACAAGAGGCTTGCGAGGCCTAGAGAGTGCAGGTGCGGCCTGTCAATGAGTCTCTGCTAATCCTAACCCTAACCTCACCTACCAGTAATGGGGGGGCAAAATCGGTCCACACCATGTGAGAGACATGATCTCAGACCGTGACATGAGGGGTCACGCAAGAAGCAAGCTTCTGGCTGCCTTCATACCGCATGACCACGCCCACCATCACAGGTCACTTTGAGTAGTCATGTGCGTGGTTGCGGCCCATTGGAGCACGCCCGATTCCATGCATCGAGACCTGAAATCTACCCCTGACGACGCGAGCTCACGCGCGTGCTGACGAGACCACACCTGGCCGTCTCTTCAACTTGACGACAACTTCAGGTACGACGTGCCCCACCTGACGGTGGCGCTCAGCAAGAGTGGCGACACGTTGACGCTCAAGGCGGACCTCATCGCGAAGGACGACACCATGTACTCGCAGGTAAGCGCCATTCCATACCGCTTTCTTGGGGTCATGCGTTCTGCTGTCAATGACCTGCAAACCACTTCAACAACACACAGTGGTGATGCTCAAGGCGGACCTCATCGCCACGGACGACACCATGTACGTGCAGTGCGGGTAAGAGCCATTCCATACCGCTTTTTTGGGGTCATGAGTGCTGCTGTCGATTGCGCGCAAGGAACCCCAATGACACACGAAGATGACGCTCCATGCAGACTTCAATCGCCAAGGACGACACCACAGGTTCATCCGGGGCATCTGCTTGCGAAGAAGGGCATGTGCGCTCCTGTCAGCTTTGGGTTAGGGTTAAGGTTAGGCTCCTGTCAGCCGTATCCCCTTGAAGGGCCCCCAGACGTCCGCGTGAACGTCACCAGTCCCATCACGTCTTACGCCCCTGTACCTAATTCACACGACAGTTCAAGCAAAAGTGAGCCGTGCAGAGTGGGCCCAACACTCGGCAGCTCCGCGTCCATTGAAGTTGAAGCGCACTTTTTGAAGTCAAACGTGAGTTTGCATGCTTTCACCCCTTCTAACTTGACCGCACCCCCTGCTTCTGCCCCTACGCGCCCCGCACCCGTGCTAACTCCCCCCCCCCCCCCCCCCCCCCCCCCCCAATAGGACTACCTAGAGAGCTACTACGGCGGGGAGACACTGGCGTGGTACGAGTCCATCGTCGGCAACGCACACACCACCTCGCTGCCGGTGAGCGCTGTGCCCTCTGCTGAGCGTTGTATCATGCCTTCGATTAGTGTTAGGGTTTGGGCTGGAGTCAGGGTTAGGCCTGTGGATTATGGACGAGTTGTGGTCCGGAAGCGATACACGAGGGAAAGAGAGGTACAAGTCCATCGTCGCCAACGCGCACACCACCTCGCTGCCGGTGAGCGCTGTGCTGTGCCTTGCGCTGAGCGTTGTCACGTGATGAGGCAGATTTCAATTTGAGTTAGGGCCAGGGGGCTAGAGTTACGGTTAGAGTTGCGGTTTGGTTCTAGAGTACAAGCTGTGCTTTGGAAGCAATTGAATGAGCGTTAGAGCGGTAGTAGAAGTCCATCATCGGCGCCGCATACACCACCTTGCTGCCAATGAGCACTGTGCCCTGCGCTGAGCATGATGAAACAACGTGCCGCTAGAGTTGGGGTGAAGCGTGCATCTCTGCGCTGGTGACTCACGAGCCAGCGCATGTCTGCGTTGTGTATTGTCACTTGTGTCGACGGCAGGTGCCGGCGACGCTGCGCGGCCGCGCGCTCGCGTCGCCGGGCCTGGTCCACGTTTCGGGCCCGGAGAGCGAGGTCGCGGAGCTGTTCGCGGCGAGTGTCGATAAAATCACCGACATGTGGTGAGTCACTGTAAAAGTCATTGTAAAAAAACATGACTCACCACATGAACAAATGTTCTTTCCAGTGTTTGTGTGATCTTAATACTTCATTGTCATACTTCTACAAACATTTCATGACAATGCCCGGGCCCGGAGAGCGAGGTCGCGGAGCTGTTCGCGGTGAGCGTCGATAAAATCACCGACATGTGGTGAGTCATTGTTATAGGCCATTGTGAAACAAAAAGACTCACCGCATGAAAGATTGTGTTTGTGTAGTTTTGAAATATTCCACGACAGTGCAAGGGCCCCGTGGGTGGCTGTTTGCGCATCACCGATATGTGGTCAGCCGCTTTGCATCTTGTACCATTCGTGGCGAGCCGTGTTCGATTTTCATGACAATGCAGTCATCTCAGACAGACTGCGCTACTTGGCAAGGCCAGCACTAGAGCGGCAGGTTACCAGACTGTACTGTGCTGCACGGCACAGAGTCGTACGATACTTGTAGGGAGTTGTGCTCTGCACTGCCGCCTGCAGTGCGCGCGCCATTCGCCCTACAAACACGCGCGCGCGCTGAGCACTGCGCGCGTGTGACGCCCCTCGCTCACACACGCACAAGCCCTGAGCGCTGACACAATCTGTGCGCTGCGCGCGCGCGCCGCAGGCTGGCGTGGCTCGCGGACGCAGCCGAGATTGCGCGCGTGCGCCGCGGCACCATGCTCTCCCGGGACAACATCCTGCGCCGCATGAGGTACGCAGGATCACAGCCGCCGTGCCCTGCAGAGGCTTCGACATAATAGTATACAGGTGACGCTGCAGAGAAGGCAGTATTACGGACGCCGTGCCCTGCATGCTCTTGGACATGATGGCATACGTGTGATGCTGCAGAGTAGAATAACTCTGCTGATGCGTGGTAGCCGGGCGTTTGCACGTCCGGCACCATGCGGGGTGGGCCCCCTGCGGAAAGGGGGTTAGGGCCAGAGTTAGGATTGGAGAGGCCTCGGGGTCATGGCATGGGTCATGCGTCGTGTGGTACGTGGCGGCACGCGCGTAATGCTGCAGAGTACGATTACAGCCCGCCGTACTCTGTACACCCTGGGAAGTGGTAGCGTGCAGGCGATGCTGCGGAGGAGGTGCCAGCGTCAGGGCGTGCGGTGCCGTATGTATTGCTATCCTGCGCCGCATGGGGTATGTATGACCATGGCCGCCATGCCCCATGTACCCTTGCCCACCTTCATAGCATGCAGTTCATTGTTGCAGTTCAAGGTGCCGCGAGCGTGCATGCACTTCAAACACGCGCGCCCTGGCTGCGCCTGCGTCCATGGCGTGGTCGTGTGTGCGCGCGCGCGGCGGCACCATCCCCTGTAACTACCGCTGCGGTGAGGAGGAGCGGCAGCGGCAGCGAGCAGCGCGTAATGTCCCGGCGCGCTCAAGAGGCCACGAGCATTTTCGACCATCGCACGCGCGCCTCGCAGCTCTCACTGTTGGACCGTCTGGATTGTGGCACACAAGCAAGCAACAAGCAACCTGTGCAGCAATACTTCCCGAAAGCACACAAGTGTGAGGAGGGATGCGCCAGGCGGCTGGATTGCCCCACACATAAGGCCACACTTAGGGTTAGCTAACCCTAACCCTAAGTCAGAACCGCAAACGAGCGCGGACTCTTTGGACCCAGCTAGCAGTCTTTCACGCAGGGACGTACCGTCAGGCGATGCTATTGCTGGCGGCGGCGCTGACGCCGGCGCCGGCGTCCGATCCTGCGGAGGCGCGCTGCTGCGCTCACCGCTGCGACGGTGGTGCCGCGAGGCTCGCCTGCTTGCTGGTGGGCGTCCGCAGGCATGCGTCCTCGTGCATGCGTGCCTGCGGACCCGAGCGTACCTGAGCGCGCGTCATTCAAGCGTAAGGTGGCTCAACGCTGCATGTACAGTTCGGACTAGGTACCCTCACCGTCTGCTGGCTCCGGCGCTGGCGAGCTGCGCGAGTTGCGCCCGTCTCGCTGAAAATATACGCTTGATGTGTGCGATGCGCATTGAGGTCAGGGTTACAGGTTACGGTCAGAATCAAACCTCATGCCCCTCTTTCTTCTTTTTTTCTCATTCGCCCGCTCCTCGCCCGCCGCAGCTGGGCGGTTACCTGCAAGGACCCCATGTTCGGGGACCAGAGCCAACAGGTCAGTACAAGTCCCAGCAGAGTACCCTATGCTGTTCTTGACTGTAGTAGTTGCCAGCAGGAGCGCAACATGCGGCGGCGGCTGAGACCTTCCTAAATAGCGCTCCAAGCGCGGTGCATTGATTATTGTATGGGAGCCCTTCATGTGCTGAGCACACACGGCTTGGTGTCTCTGGCATTGGGCGGTGCTTTCCTGGCTCCAGCCACAGGTATTCAGCTGGAGTGGGCAAACTGTACCAACGAGGCTCGCACGGGCATACTCTGTCAGCAATTCAAAGGATCGGGCGCACTATTTCAGTAATTCAAAGGATCGGTGTGAAGTTCTGAGTGTGCAGACTGTCTCGCTGTGTACCACCCTGTTTGGCAAAACTCAGCATGTCCATCCAGCGCGTCCGGGATCGAACACGCAACCGGTTTGCGCTTGCTGCAGCATTTTCGCCTGCAGTGCCAGTAACAGCAGGAAAGTGCTGCGACTGTCTGTGATGCCCCTCCCCTCACCAGCTTCCAGCTGCTTGGTAGTGCCAGCAATGATATACAAATGGGATCATCAACTCGGATGCCAGTAAAATCTTGATCGCGTGGCTAGCAAAAACCGAAACGGGGGGGGGGGGGGTCTTGTACTCTGATGTTAAGCCCCCCCCCCCCCTGACTGCCATGCCTGTTTGGCCCATAACTGGTTACGTGTTGATATGTTAGTGATGATGCATCTGACTTTAACCACACAATGCCCTGCAACTCAATCACCTTTTTTACAGTACGAGTATGCGGTAGGGATTCAGGATGACTCGAGCAAACACGTCAGTGCCTGGTGTACGTTTTTGGCACGCATTGGCGTGCACGCGCTGCGTGTGCTGTCCCTGCTAGCCAGTGACCTCAGATGAGCTGCTGCCATTACATGCGCACCTGCTGACATTGCTGCCATCTGCCACTTCTGCTCCTGCTGCCGCCGCTTCTCTCGTGGGCCCACAGATCGCCACTGCCATCGCGGGGCCTGGCGACATGGCGTACGTTGGCCAGTACAGCTGAGCTGTACAGTACAGGGGTGTACCCTTGTGTACTCACATGACGTGACCAAGATTCGTACCTGAAGTGCTTTATCAAGAGCTTACAAGTGTTATGAAGAATACATGAGGTGTCACATTTGCCAGGAAAAGCGTTGCACAGTCATTTTGCCGCTCTTTTCTTCTTGCCTCGCTCATGCCCTCTGAAAATGGCACATGGTCTGCAGCAGGCTCCAAAGGGCAGCCACAAGTACGCATTTGAGAGCTTGTGAGGAGCCTCTGAAAGGATCTAGCATCGACTGCATAGTCTGCCGAGATTTTGCAGGCAGTTGTAACGAAACCTTCGTTCCGTGTGCAGCTGGCACACACGGCGCTTGTGCGACGCCCCATTTTTTTGCGTGTCGTACAACATGCGACGGCTTTCGCAGATGTTAGTGTGTCAGATTACGTATCAGTGCTCAGCGCCTGCCTAGCGTTTGCAGCGCAACAACACTCGGCAAGGCACAGCATGCAGCGGCAGGCGGACGACCAAGTGTGCAACGACATGTGTCATTGGCAAATGACAACAATGCACACACGTTGTACGTATGGCATAGTATGCTGCATCCGCCCGGATCCGGTGCAGCGGCCACTGCAGCTACCATCAGGATATCGCATGGACACGCATGTCTGCTTCATGGCCACTTGCAGCATGCGCACTTCCACCACGCAACACGTGCGGACTTCTCTTGTGTCTTCTGCAGTTGTCATCCGCTGGGCTTCCTTACGCGAGAAACCTCACGAAGGCATGGAGAGTCTGGCAGAGACGCTTGTGCTTCTTAGTTGGTCGCTTGTTGCTTCGGGTAAGCCTAAATCACACCCTACTTGTTGGCAGCTCATGCCATCGTCAACAGATGCATGCTCCGACCACTACGCAGCGCCTGTGGTGGTGGCTCGCTTTGTGCTCACGTTGCTGCGACCACGAGTATCAGGCAGCAAGAGATCTGGGGACCTCCTCAAAGATAGGGTTTACTAGGGTCCGAGGTGCTCAGCACGAAGAATGTCCACATACATGCAAGCGCGACTGCAGGAGACTAAAAACAAAGCAGCAGAGCCAAGTACATCTCACAATGGTAAACCGTCACATGAATTAATGCATGGTACGCCAGCGGCAACATGGTACACAAATTGTTGGCCTTTGGCAGCAGGCCTGCTGTACACCGCCACTTCAACTAGTTTGAGGGGGAGTCACCAACTTCAACCCGCCTCAGTGTCCGTCGGTGCCGCAGCACGGGCGCAAGGCCCCAGTGTCAATGTTGCGTGCCTGTTGCTCTGCGATGTCAAATGTTTTTCCTATGCCCCACTACTAGTTGTTGTTTCTGTTGTTGGATTGAGGCGCAATCACAGGGCGCGCCGCGCTCAAAGCGGGGCGTCGCACTCACCGTGGAAAGCGCGCACACATGCAGAGACTACCACCTACTTCAAGTTGAAGTGCGCACTACACTACTGAGCCGTGCCATGTCCATCCGAAAGATGTACTGGTACACCAAGGGGGGGCGAGCTGGGGCAGATGCTGAGCGCTGCTGTGCGCCTGCGTCCCCCTTGCCTACGGAACACACGCATCAAAAATGCAACTACTGGCGGAGCGCTACTGGACAAAATCCCCCCCGTGGTGGGTGTGGGCGGCACCCTCATAAAAGCAGCCTTGTGAGTGACCAAAACCGCCCCTAGCGTGTGTGCACGAGGCTACTGACGGGGGGAGGGAATTGCACTGAGCTTATCCAGACACCCCCCCCCCCCCCCCCCCTTCACTGGCGCAAAACCAAGGGTGCAAGCCACGTGTGTGCAAGGCTGCCACCCCTCAAAAACCCTTCCTTGCGTGCTACTACTTGGCTGCGGGCGCAGTGCGCTGCCCCCGCAGGCTGTGTGTTGGTCCGAGCAAAACTGGGGCCCCTTTGAGCACGTGTTTCGCTGGCCGGCCGCAGCCTTCCTGGGAACCGGCGCGCGCCATCACTGGTAACAAAATCGGATGGGGCGACAGTCGGCGTCTGCGGCCCGATAATATGGCATTTTCTTGTTTCTGTGTGCGGTGTGGGAAGAGATGTTGTGGGGGGAGGAGGGTGGGGTGGGGGCGGGGGGGGGTTGGGGGTTGGGGGCGGGGGGGTTTGGGGGGTGGGGGCAGTGCTCAGAGGATGACCAGCGGTCGCGTCTCCCAGGCGGGCCGGTGGTTGTCGTAAATGTCGCGCACGCGCTTGATCAGCTCCTTGTGGATGGCGTCCACGACGGCCTCGCTGCGGAGCGATGACACGATGGGTGAAGAGGGGGGGGGGGGGGATTGAGGGCAGGGGGGCGTCAGATGTGTGTGAGAAATAGATCAGCAGCAGCAAACCTAACTTTGACCTCAGCCCAGAACCGGAGGCACTGTCAAGGGCGCAGCTGCATTATGGCACTGTCATTGGCGCAGCAGTGGGCGAAGCGCTGTCATGGCACCGTCGGGCACTGCAAGGCCGCTGCGAACGCGCCCGCTTGCGAGCGTCCACGCGCGTGGCGAAATCACGCTTATGACGAGCTTTCTCTGCATGTATCGCAGCCGCAGCAGAGGTGGGTGTCGGCTTCAGCGGCGTCTGCGCAGTAGGGCAGAAGACATGAGCGTTCCGATTACGACGGCGACGGAATTCTGCCCATGCACGCTTGCTTGCGCAGAACTGCGGTGATCATTGCAGCGCGCTTCGCAACGTGCAGCAGGCCAGGCGGCGCGCACACGACATTGCTGAGCGCTGCTGCTGCTGCTGCCACTCAGACACTCTGGCTCGTCGCTCTGCTCGACGCAAAGTTTTTATCGATTATTTTTCAGATTTGTAGCGTCCTGAGGCCACACTGCACGCACATGACAATGCTGAGCGCGGCTGCTATGACTGCGACTCACTCTGGCTCGTCGCTCTGCTCGACGCAAAGTTCTTGTTCTTTTTCAGATTTTTCAGCGTCCTGAGGCCACACTGCGCGCACACACGACAATACTGAGCGCTGCTGCTATGACTGCGACTCAGACTCACTCTGGCTCGTCGCTCTGCTCGACGCAAAGTTCTTGTCGATTCTTTTTCAGATCTTTCAGCGTCCTGAGGCCACACTGCGCGCACACACGACAATACTGAGCGCTACTGCTGCTGCTGCTACGACTCAGACTCACTCTGGCTCGTCGCTCTGCTCGACGCGAATCGGGCGCCCCGCGACCATCTTGAGGGGGTGCCGGTGCGGGATGGTCGTGTACCATCGCCTGTGAATACGATGGCGGGAAGCGATAAAATCAGGAGGGCAGGATCAGGGGGCAGGATTGAGATGGGGGGTAGGGCAGGTATGCATGGTATGGTCGTGTACCAGCGCATGCGAGTGCGATTGCAGGGCGCGGCAAAATCGGGGGGGCAGGATTGAGACGGGGGGAAGGGCAGGTACGTATGGGATGGTTGTGTACCAGCGCCTCAAAAGAACAGTGGCGCGGAGAACTTAGGGGGCGGGATTGGGATTGGGGGTGGGGCAGGTATGTAAGGGAGGTCGTCTACCAGCGCCTGCAAAGTGGCGCGGAGATATCAGGGAGGCGGGGGGTGAGATGGGGGGTTGGGGCAGGTGTGTATTGTCACTGGAGACCGGTACAATATGGACATGTGAAGTGTGTGTGCAGTGCTGCGTGCGCCAGCTGCAACAAAAAAGACTTGCTTGCTGGTATTGGAACACATCGATGAAGACGGCGCATGAAGCAGTGAGTGCAGTTGCGGTAAACCATAAGGATGAAAGTTCAGCTCAAGGCGCACCTCGTGAGATGAATGGTACGAGAGTGCACTCTTCTTGTGAGTGCAGAAGTCATCATTTCTGCGCAAGATCTCTTGCAGCAGGTCCACCAGGTACTTATCTAGGGTTGATGTACTCCAATACCCCCGGGTATCATAGCCACCAGAGGGGGGCAGGGGGGGGGTCCAAATGACCCTCCTCCTGAACTTCAAGGGCAAGCAACATGTCAAATTTGAACATGAGACAGTGGCAACTTACCCGTAAAAAGGCACGAGACTGGACCTCATCTTGCGGCTCAGCTTCATGAGGTAGCTGTTGCTGTCGCTGCCGCCGGCAATGTCGAAGAGCAGGCTGCTCCCGAAGAAGAACTGCAGCCGAAATGCGCGCGGCACAGGTAAAGGAAGGATGAAGTCAGCCATGGTCGCCATGCGGCAAGTCAACGCTCAGACGATTAGGCAGGTAGGAACGCGTATGCGCACATGCAAGTGAGATTTTTCATCATGTCATGCATAAACTTTACAACGTCGATTGCAATTGGGGGCTTTGATTTGCTAGAAGTTTCTTGAAGGTGCACGATGTCTGAGCTGTTCTTGACAAAGCCCTTGAGCTGCTGCAGGATGATGCCATGATCCTCGCCAAACCCCACTTCAACCCTAGAACAACTGTGACTCACCACCGGCACGATGTCCGCGCCAATCCGTATGGTGACACGCAAAAATCCCTTGCGCTGCTGCAGTCTAGACAGCTTCAACTGTGACTCACCACATACACGATGTCGGCGCCGTTGCGTATGGCGACGCGCACCAAGCGCTGCTACAGGAAGTCGCTACGATCAAAACCGTACATACTGTAACCCTAAAAAACCTCAACTGTGACTCACCACCGGCACAATGTCGGCGCCGTTGCGTATGGCGACGCGCACGAAGCCCTTGCGCTGCTGCAGGAAGATGCGCTCCTCCTTGCGGCTCACGAGGAACATCTCCGCAATGCCGCCGACGACAACGCCGACGTGGACGCCATCCTGCAGGCAGCAGCGAGCGCACAGCGAGAGCAGCGGTTTGAGCACGTGTGGCGTGCGATGAACGTGCAGTGAGCGCTGCTGCTGCTGCAAACAGCAGTTTCAGCAATGTTCGCAACTGATGTCGCCTGCCCCCCCCCCCCCCCCCGTTTACGCACCCCATCCCGCGAACAACGCCCACGTGGATGCCATCCCGCGGCAGCGCACAGAAAGAAGCAGGAGCCATCTGAGCGCTGACGTGTGGCGCGCGCTGAGCGCTGCTGCTGCACGCCCCGCGCGTCCGCAAATTCCGCAGCGCCGCGCCGCGCCACGGCATTGAGCCATGCACGTCTGTGTGTTGATTGTACAAGCACATCAGGCTGTCAAGCCGCAAATGGCTCGCGTCATGCCAGTGATGTTGCCCTAACTCTGACCCTAAACGTAACCTCAACCCTGACCCTACGCAGCCCAGCAGTGACCCTAGTTCTACACTAACCCTAGTGTGGCCCTAACCCTTACTAGCACTGCTCAGCCCCCCCTCTCACCTCATACATCTGGCGGATAGTGTTAGGACCGACTTACTGTATGTCAGACCCTCTACACGTGACGTGCAAGAGCAGCCCAGCTTCATTCCTGTCCCTGGAGTGTTGGGACCGATCAACCTTACCCAACCACGAACCCCAACCTCGACATGTGATATCGTAAATAGCCTGACTCTAACTCTAACATTAGCTCTCACCTCATACATCTGGCGAATCGTGTTAGGGCCGGCGGCGCGCACGCCGAGCCAGCCATAGAGCTGGCGAATGCCGGGCACGCGCAGCACGATGTCTGCGCCGACGCCCATGACGTAGCCGAGCCCCGGGAATGCGTGCCGCACGACGGAGGCCGACAGCAGCGCAGGGAGGGGGATGACGCTGAAGGGGGGGGGGGGGGGGCAGCGGGGGCAAGGGGGGGGGGATGAGAGGGGGAGAGGGGGGGGGGGCACGAGACGTGAGAATGACATGTCGCGATAGTGAAGCGGCAGCAGCTTTGCGACAGGGGCAGGGGAGAGGGGGGGGGGCGACTGGGGGAGGGGGGTGGAGGGGTAGGCGCACATGGGTCAGCAGCTCACGACCGGCAAGCAGGCGAGCATACATAGCGGCTTCAAGGGACAACTCGTGCACAGATGTGCGGGGCAAAGTGCAGCATGGGCGCAAATTCAGCGCCTGCTACCAAGGAGTGTGGAACTGCGAACTTGCAGCCTTGCAGCCTAAACTGAGCCATGCATCCTGCACAAACCAGTGTTGCAGCAATTAAAAATCACCGCGCCATAATACTTGCTTGCACTTGATGGTCGTTATGGTATGTGCGCCAGATAGTGATGCAGCGGTTAAAAAGCATACGGTATGTATCATGGCTCACCCGTGCGGCATCTCGGCGAACATGTAGCGCCTGCTAGGGTCCAGCTGCTCATGCACCTCGCACGACCAGTCAAAGTACCTGCGTGACGAATAGAGGCAAGCATCAACTTCAATACGCATGAAATTCTATGATACACAAACGTCGCAACACATCGGCTTTGACGCACTACCTACAGCAGCAAGACAACCTGAAGCGGGGTCATAGATGTGATGCCGTACTGGTTCACATGAGTACATACACAAAGGCAGAGCAGGCGGCGGTCACAATCGGGGCCAAGGTGCCACACACAGCCCAGGGACTATAGTTGACGTTGAGCATGCCGGCCCTCATGTTTTCATACATACACGCTGAGGACACAGTGCAGAGCGCTGCAGGGCTGCCATACCGCGCTGAGACACGTTGACACAACGGGCTGTGACACATGACTTGTACCCCGCAAACTTCACTGTTGAGGTACCACACGCGAACTTACCAACCTACCCTACATACCCCTCAGCTCACCTGCGCCACAGCTTGAAGAGGGGGCCGTGTATGAACGCCTCCCACGGGTACCTGCAACACGGAACATGACGATAATGCGACAGCTGCAGGTGAGTGTGCGCACCAGCGCTTTGGAGGGGTGAGAAATGACAGTGCTGAGACAGCAGACCCCCCCACATCCCCCCCCCACCATGCATATGTCTTCCCCATCTGCTCTAGGAGCAGTGCGCCCCAAGGCGTCCCAATTTGGAACACACACCCAGATAACCCCTCTCAGATGGTTGCCGTGGGTCAGGTCTCAAGCCTCTCGGTCAATCAAAACTGGATGTTGAACTTCCAGAGTGCGCAACGAGGTAATCACGAAGGGAGCACGACTGTGACCAGCGCAGAAGGACGGCCACAACAGCACAATGGAAAGTCGCTTTGAATGCGAGCGTCTTGAAGCTGCGTGGCCATATGCACCAAGGTGTGGATCATGGCTTCCGTCGTTGCTGCTCCTGCAACTACTTAGTGTTCCCTCTCACGGACATGGTGGTCACCAGAGTACGCCTGGACCGCCACTGTTGTAGTTGAATTGGCTCCTACCCCCTAACCCTAGCCCAAACTGAACTGCCACGCGCGCGGCGCACCCGTTGTCGAGCGGATACCACTGTTGCAGTTGATAATTGGTGCATACGTCCAACCCTACCGCTAACCCAAACTGAAATGCCACGCGCGCGGCGCGCACCTGTTGTCGAGCGGGAACCAGCAGCTCGCCAGCAGCAGCGCCGCGATAGACCCGCTCCAGACGCACTGGCAGGCGACGGCGTGTATCACCAGCGCCGCCTCCAGCAGCAGTATCATGTAGAACCTGCGCAGAGGGAGATGAGCCGCGGCGGTGGCAGTGCTCAGTGCGAGCGCAGCAGCAGCATGTCATGTGGGACGTTGTAATGAGTTTGATCGCGCGAAGAGAGCCCTGTGGCTCGGGTCGTTGACGTGCAGCACACATGGATGTGCCATCTGACATGGGGTATGCAGGTATGGCGCAGTGCCTGCCTCGCACGGCCTGTTCCACTGGGTGAACATCATCAACACAGCTCTGCGTCACCTGCCGCTGTTGGGCTTGATGCAACGGCGCTGTCCAGCAACAGCTCTGGAACTGGAGATGCACAGCGCCTTGCGCAAGTGCATTGGTATACATAGGCAATGCGCATTGAGACACTTTCAACTAAGCCCAAATGAACTTGCAAATCCCACTACACTGTAGGCCCTCCATACAGCCCCATCTGGAGCACGCCACGGTACAGCGCGGCCATACCGTCCCTCCTGTCCAGGTTGTTCGCCTGCGCCCTGTACGGATCGAACACGGCTGCCGCACACGCCGCCATCACCACTGCGGGCACTAGTCACCTCCTGTGCCTCAGCCCCGCTGGTGCCAGGACCAGTGCATGATGGGAGAAGGAGCTGGGGCTGCAGACTGCAGCGGTATGGTGGCTGTTGCTATGTAATGGTGCAGAAAGCTGACCCGATGCACTACAACACCAGATTGGTAGAGTTGTCAGCCGACCACCGGCTAAGCCGGTCGGCTTCGGCTAGCCGGTGTAGCCGGTTTGCCCAGCTGATCGATACCCCGGCTTTTTGTCGTCTGTTCTTGAAAAATGCGCAATGCAGCCAAACAGCAAGCCGCAGGCAGGAGATGCTGGAGTGACTTCAGGCACCCAAGGAGGCGGTTAGGTGCCTTACAGATGGCAACGGACCATGCGCTCCCTATACGATGCTGCATATACGCGAATCACCAGTTCTGACTCACGCAACAAACACACCAGAGATGCGCAGAGCTGATGCTGTTGCTGCAGTCTGCTGAGCATGCAGTACGGAAAGCATTCGTCACACGTACTGCCGCGAAGGCGTAAGTACAGCCAAAAAGCTTTGCCAACTTCAACTCTGAATTGAACCAAGTGTGGGACCGTGGGTGCCTGCGCGCTCGTATACGTATGCTCTGGGGGTGGCTGCCTGAGCAGCGTCGGCACCGCATCAGCCTTACAGTGTCAGATGAGTGCCAGAGTAGTGGAAACTGAGGCTCGCAAGGAGCCGAGGAGAGTGAAATGATCATCAAAAAAACGCTGCCGACACCGTGAAGCCGGTCCAATCTCCTAAGCCGACCAAAAGCCGGTGGAAAGCCGACTCATATATCCACGCATCGGCTAGCCGGTGTAGCCGAGCCGACCGGGACCCCATTGACGGATAAGCCGACAAGAGGCATCGGCTGACAACTCTACAGATTGGTATGTACTTCTAGTACGCGGAATCGTATATCTCCGTAACATGACTCGCCAGCTGTGTAGTGTCATCTACAAATGTTTTGGGTGCTATCACGTGCTTTACCTCGCCAAAGCGTGCAAAAACCTCGCCAAAGCGTACCAGACTTCTGCAGGACCCAGATCCGTCCAACCGGCGACTGCCTGAAGATTCGCAGAGGCAACTGCAGGATCCAAAAGCAGCGCTGGGCTGTTGCCAGCACATAACATCATGGCGCTACTGGGGAGGACGCGGCCAGCGCGCTGAGATGAGTTAACATTGCGATGAAGCAGCGCAGAAGATGTCGAGTTCGCTCACCAGCCGCATACGAGGCCCAGCGTCAGCATCGCCAGGCAGGTCTCGAAGAAGCCAGGCTTCGATTTTGACGGCTCCAGGCAGTGGCAGCTGCAGTTCCTAAGCCTGCCTTCTGAGCGGAGATCATCTGCATCGACATCACTGGAGCACTCCGTGCTTGTGCTGTCGAAAGGGATCAGGTTCACATCCAAGTGCTCAAAGTTGTTGGCACTCGTGCTTGGCGTGATCACGTTGAGCTGCTGCTCTTCTTCTGCAAGTGCGGTGATGCTGAATTCCTCTCCGCTCCTCAGCGCAAGCGCCGCAGCTGCTTTTGGTACCTCCACCATGCCACAAGGAGAGTGTGTGTCGCAACTACCTATTCAATCCCAGCGTCATCACCTCGTTCCTTCGTTCCTGGAACTTTCCTCGTTGTCAGGTTGAACTTGAACTTAAAATCTGATCAGACACTAGTCAAGCTCAGCTCAGTCGTGGCGCCAACGGTGCGGGAGAAGCCCTCACATGCTGCAGCTGCACTGGCCACAAATTCACACCACGCAAGTGAACAAGCACGCAACGCCTTGTCGGAAGCAGGTGCCTACACAAGCATGCAGGGCCTTTGTCAAAAGCACGACTAGTGGCTGGGCCTCGCCGCCAACCCTGGCAATTTCAAACATGTCAAGAGACAACAAAATGCAAAATATATCTGTTGTGTCGTTTTCATGTTTCAAAATTAACTAAAGCGGCGGTAAAGGAGGTGGGGGGGTCAGCGTGCCGCCCCCCCGGGGACGTACCAGCGGCACTTCCACGTATGCATATCAGTCTTACAGGCATGACGTGTGCGGAGGCAGCGAAACAGGGGGGACTCAGTCGCGCGCGCACGAGAGTGGCAGGGTGGCCAGTCTGCCATGGAGGATTGGCGCGGTCGCAGGAGGCTGCGGGGGGGGGGGGGGGGGGCTGCTCGTGGGCAGGGGGCGCGCGCGGCCCGTCTGTGAGCCAGCGCGCGCGCCGCACGGAACCACTTGGCAGCGTTGAACAAATAATAGAGGAGGTCACGTGCAAGCCCGGCCCTGCCGCAGAGCGCAAGGGTGGGGGGTAGAAGGGTCGGGGGGGAAGGGGGGCGCCCCTGACCCCCGCCGCTTCTCTGGGACGCAACAACAAATCCGACGGCGCGCGCGCTGTTTGAGGACAGGCATCAGAGGTAAACAGATCACTTGGACTTGGGCCTGCACGAGGGGCAGTGGGGGGTCCGGTAGGGGGTCTGCTCGCGCCGCTGACACTGCGCGGCTGCCGCCGCCGCTGCTGCTGCTGCTGCGGAGCGCCGCGCGCAGCGTGCGTGTCTCTGCTGGGATGTGGTGTGAGGTGTGGTGTCGTCGTAGTCTGTGTCGGTTGGAAGCGAGCGCGCACGCGGGCGCGCGCTGCGAAGGACTAGAGCACACCGCCCCCCCGGAAGGCGCAGCTCCCGCGGAGGACGGACAACATCTAGGATGAAGGCGCGCACGCACCACTGGCGCGCCGTCAGCCGGGCGCAGCGCGTTGGGCGCGAATGCACAGCGTAGTATCTCTAAACGTAACCCTAAACCCCAACTACTGATACAGCGGCAGCCCGGAACACACACATCCGGGCGTCGCGCCGAGGCGGCGGCGCCGGCACCACCGCCAGCCGCGCGCGCGTGGAAAAAAGTAAATGCGCGCGCGTCACTGCTGCGCTGCCGCCGCGTCCGCCGCGCCGCCGTCGCCGTCGGCGGCGCCGCTCGCGTGCAGCCACGGGTGCGCGAGCGCCTCGCACGCGAAGGGGCGCTCGCAGGGGTCCGGGCGCAGCAGCAGCGCGGCAAAGTCCAGGAGGAGGGGGTCGTCCTGGCGCAGGCGCGCGCGCAGGTGCGTGCGCTTCGGGCGCAGCTGCGCGCGCGGAGAGAGACGCGCCGTTGAGCGGGGGGTGGAGAGCAGTCAGTTCGTCTCTGCAGTGTGCCACGGCAGCAGCGGCGAGTGACGTCGCGTTCCCCCGCGTGAAGGACAGGGAATGTCGCACAAAGCGCAGGGTGCACCTCGAGCGCATGTGGTGTGTGCCGCTGCGCAGGACAAAGTGCGGCGCATCTTATTGTCACAGGTGCCTGCGCGGCTTCGATAGCAGCTTCGGCCGGGGCGCGTCGGCGCGCCACGCGGCCGATGCCACGAGCGCAGAGCTTGCGCAGCGCCAGCGCATGCGGGCGCCCTCGCGCACACTGCACTCTGCCGCCGCCGAGCACTCGCCATGATCCTTGTTGACACCATACTGCAAGAGGTGTGGCGCCGGGACTCACCAACTGCACGTGTGACGTCCCCGCGCCCTCGCGCTCATAGAGCGCGCCTGCGGACGTGTAGTAGCGCGGCGACTCGCGCCCCGCGACGACCATGTCCGGCGGCACGGCGCCGGCGACGGCGGTGATGCGCGCGAGCAGCGCGGCGCACGTGTCGCTCTGGAAGAGAACGTTCCTGAGAGGGGGTGGGGGGTGGTGCGCGCAGATACAGCAGCAGCAGCAGCAGTGAGAAAATGTGCAAGGCAGCAGGCACAAGCAGCAGCAGCAGCAGGCAGCAGCAGCCACGCAGAAAAGACCAGCGCGATGCACACCTCGCGAGTCTCCCCTGCGGAGCAGTGCTCAGATGCATGGTGACGTCGAGCATGCAGGCAACTAGGTGCAGGGGGGGGAGGTTGCGTGTCTGGTGGCGACCTGCGCGCATCAGGCGTGCCTGAAGTTGAGAAACAGGCGAAGGTGATGAGTTGAAGTTACCAACAGCGGCGCTCATCCCCCTTGCGGGGCCCTCACCGCGTAAGCAGCTCCGCCAGCACGACGCCGCTCTCTTTCACGCGCGCGCATAGCGCCGCTTCAATAACCCCATACGTTGCGCCACGCAGCAAACGCCACCGCGATGCCGGGCATGCAGGTAGGTGAGTTAGCGTGTCTGTTGGAGATCGGCGGCTGCGCGCATGCCTGAAACTGCAACAGGTGAAGTTGATGGGTTGAAGTCACAGCGGCCGAAGGAACCAACAGCGACACTCATTCTCATCTGGCCCTCACCCCGTGAGCAGCTCCGCCAGCGCCGCGCCGCTCTGGCTCACGCGTGTACTAAAGTGCTACCTTGTAAGAATCAATACAGTGCGCCATGCAGCAAAGACTACCGGATTCCAACGGCAACGCTCATGATCATCCCTCACCCCGTGAGCAGCTCTGCCAGTACGGCGCCGAGGCTCCACGTGTCGACGCCGGGGCAAAGTGCTACTGTGAATAATCAATACAGCGCGCCACGCAGCGCAGACTACCGGAAACCAACAGCGACGCTCATTCTCATCTGGCCCTCACCCCGTGAGCAGCTCCGCCAGAACGGCGCCAAGGCTCCACGTGTCGACGCCGGGGCCGAAGTGCGGCAGGCCCAGCAGGACCTCCGGCGCGCGGTAGAAGCGGCTCTGCATGTACGCCGCGACGCGGTCGCTCGTGAAGCACGCCGAGCCGAAATCGATGAGCTTGACGCGCCCCTGCGCGTAGTCCCGCATCGCAATGTTCTCCGGCTGCAGGCGAACGGGGAGAGGCGGGGGGGGGGGTGGGTTTGTGACGGCGTCCAGCATGGAATATGGGGGCAGCGAAGCGGGGGGGGCGGGGAGGGAGGGGGGGGGGCTGCGAATGAATCGTCGTCAGGGCACAGGCATGCTGCACTCGAAGGTGCGCACGTGTGACTCGCGCCGCTTTCGAGAAGCCACCTAACTGGCGACCCTTGGCACCTCATTTCCACATCGCAGCGACACGGGCATCACACTGCAGCGCGCTGGGGGACAGCCCCGTTTCAAATGGCTTCTCGTGAAGCGTGGGGGCTGGAATGTCATTAGCACGGTGCGCGCCGCCGAGCTTGTGCGCAAGGGGCAGAGTCCACATGCGCGCATGCATAGACACAGCCGTCGCATGTCGCTGCCGTACGCCGCAGGACGAGTCGCGGGGGGAGGGGGGGGCTCTCAGTTGATATCACAGTGCATCAGGGGCGAGGAGGGGTGGCGGGGGGTCTCTCTCAGTTGGCGTCACAACGCATCAGGGGCGTCACAATGCACCAGGAGCGAGGAGAGGGGGGGGGGGGGGGCACTCTCTCTCAGTTCATGTCACAGTGCGTCAGGGACGAGAGGGCTGGAAGGGGGGGGGGGGGGGGGGCGCTCGCTTACCTTGACGTCGCAGTGCATGAGGGACAGCCTGTTCATGAAGGAGAGGGCCTCCAGGCACTGGTGCATAATGCCGCGCACGCGCACGGGGGTGAAGTACGGCGGCAGCCCTCCCTCCTTGAGCCGCTGCGAGAACTGGTACAGGTTCTCGCCGAGGAGCTCGCTGACGATGAACAGGTGCTCCTGCGCGCAGGGGAATGAGGGGGGGACGGGGGAAGGGGCGCACGATGCAGAGGTCAGCGCCAGCACATCCATCCTCTACAGCCGGTGCGAGTGCCGCTAGGAGGTGCAGGTTCCGTGCGACTGCGCCTGGGAGGGGGGTGAAGCAGCTTGGGGCAGGCACACCCAACGCAAGCATTTCTGTGCTTCTGGGTTGCTGCGCACCATGGGGGTCGCGGTGAAGTCGACGGAGGGGGTGTTACCGGCCTGTGGTGCGGACGTGCGTAGAGTACACGTGCAGCGTTGACATGCATACTGCAATCGATGATTTTCAATGTCTGCAAACTCATGCAAATTCGCATGGAAGTACACACGGTACGGCGACGTCCGCACCACCCCGTCGCCATCTAAAGCTCGCCGCCTCACCCTGTAGTAGAAGCAGTCGTGCATGGCCAGGAAGTGGTGACGCTCCGCGTCGCCGCGCGCGCCCATGTAGCGCAGCAGCTGGATCTCGTCGAGCGACTGGTCGAAGAGGTCCTTGTCGTTCTTCACCACCTGCGCGCACGGCAGGGCCGCAGCGCACAAGCGCAGGTGGCTGGGGTCAGTGAGTGAACGCTTCTTGAGAACTGGCTCTCTGCATGCATTCGGCACGGCCGCGGGGACCGGGGTCAAGGACTGAACGCCTCCGCGTGGGGGGTTTCCGCGTGCATTGACCGCGCACGCGAAGTGCGTTGCCCGCAGGGGGCCTCTCCTGCAGCCGAGCTTTAAAGCAGCGGCGGCGTGCACTCGCGGCTCTTTTACGCATCTCTTGCGACCCGCCCGCTGCAAAAGTGTCAGGGTTAGGGTTGCGCGCGGCCTCCATGATTGAGCCCAACAGCTGGGTGCTCCGCCTATGTATACATACCTCAAGTGCGCTACTACCTACCTTCAAGCAGACGGGCCGGTCGCCCTCTTGCAGGCCATAGGCACAGTGCTGAGTGACGCTGGTTTAGTCCAGCAAACATACACACACCACCTCACTCATTAAGAAATAGACATTCTGTGCTGAGCCTGCTTTAGGGCTAGGATTAGGGCCCAGCGGTTGTATACATACCTCCAGTGCACTACCTACCTTCAGGCAGACGGGCCGGTCGTCCTCATGCAGGTGCAGGCTGTTCAGGCAGACGGGCCGGTCGCCCTCGTGCAGATCCACGCAGTGGCTTAGGGTTAGGGTTAGGGGTCAAGCATACCGTGTACATACATACTTCCGAGTGCGCGACCTACCTTCAAGCAGACGGGTCGGTCGCCTTCGTGCAGGTCCACGCAGTGCAGCGCGTCGCTTGAGACCGCCGAGTCGATGTGGCGGCACACCTGGCGGTATGCATGTGCCGCGAGCGAACGAGAGTCAGCGGCGGAGCGTCAGAGGCTCCGCGCGATATCGTGTCACGATGAGACTGGTGTGGCAGGCGTTGTGGTGACACGAAAACGCGGCGACATGGGCTACAGAACTGCAGCACACAGGCAATGCCGCGCTGCGCAGCTGCGCTCGCCAGTGAGGCCACCGGACGACACTGGCTGCGTGCCGACAGGCGTGCATGCCTGCGAGTGGTACGCGCTTCACTTCAACTTGAGGTTCACATCCAAGCTGCTGCGCGCGTTGCATGCTGGGGGTAGGTATGTAGGTGTAGGATGGCGCGCCTGACCTGGTACCGGCCCGCGATGACAGAGTTGACGGGTGCGTGCAGCTTCCTGGTCGCCTGGAAGCCCGTCCGGCCGCGCGCGAAGACCTGCAGTGGTCAACCAACGGCAGTTTGCGATGCGGCGGATGAGAGACTCGTGGCCAATTGCTCCAGCGGCGGCGGTCACGGTTATCGGCGGAAGGCACTCGCGGCTGACCGCACCGTGTCACCTGGAGCTCTACGATCTTTTAATTCGTTTCCACGAGTACTCACGCCGTGCAGGCGCTCGGCCGACGGCAGCACCCGACACCGCAAATGAGTACTCAAGCGCGTCGCGAGGTGACCCGCAGCAGCGCGAGCGACCACAACACGCTGCAGCAGTCGTAGACGTTCAACGCTGCGCTATCGGGCGCGCAACGGCACTCTGAGGCGTCGCGGCTTGGACAACGCGCGCTTGCATGCAGACGAAGACGGCCACCCATGATGCGCATGTGTCGTCTCCCGCGGGGGCGCATTAGTAGAGTTAGGGTTAGGGTGGGGTGTAGGGTTGGGTGCGTGCCGAACGGGCTGTGCGCCCCCGCGTGCGCGCGTCTACCGCGCAGGTGCCGCCAGCCACTTGATGAATCGACGATTGAGTGAGCATGTGCAACACGCTACTGCCATGTACAGTACACGCGAGAGCGCGCGCGACGTGCGCAGCTGACGCCGACAACAAAACAAAGACAGAACGCGACGCCTGGCCTGCATCACGCCGCACTTGCAGCTCGGACACGGCTGCGTCCCGGCACAGTCGCAGTGAGTAGGCTGCGCGCGCAGAGGCGCGGTGCCGCCTCTGACTCAAATTGAACTTGCAAACAGCGCATCCATGGGTGACTCTCCCTCACCACTCGCAACGCGAAGCTGTCCAGCTGCTCTGCGGTCATGTTGTCGGCGATGCCCCCCCCCTCCTCCTCCCCCTCTTCCTCCTCCTCCTGGTCCAAGCCCCCGGGGGTGTCTGGCAGCTGGAAGACCTGGAAGGACTGCGGCAAAGATACCATCATGCAGCAACGCTCAGCGTTCAGTGGGGTTGCTGTCGACGCAGAGTACGGTGTACCTCAACAATGAGTCAACATGTGACTTGGAAGGACTTCACAAGCAGACCGTCGCGCAGCAATGCTCAGTGAGGGTCGCTGTGTACTGCAGTGTACTTCATTCGACGCATGATCGTCTTCGGGTGCGGCAATGGGGGGGACACTGGAAGGGATGAACACCCAAGTCCCTTCATTCTCCATGCACACTTGACATCATGTACTGCTAGCCCTGCCACATGTTTCGGAGCCTGCTGAAACTGGAAGGCCCCAGGGGACGACTGCACCGTGTCGGAAGTCTCCTCAGCAGTTATAAAATATACTATTGCACCTGAGGAGGGCTGTCAGTTTCGCAGCTGTTGCCAAGATCACGCACCCATTAAAACTTCGGCGAAATGCTTTGAGAACTGCCTGTGTACGAGTGTGACAACACTCAACCTGCGCACCCAAACTTCCACCCCTGCATAACCTAACCTCGATGCAAACAAACATACTGTGCACTGTCTTTTGATCTCCGAGGTGTGGTGCCTGTGCGCACACCCGCTAACATTGCTTGAATGGACGTACAACACCCGGCCCTGGCGGTCACGTCGGGCCAGGCCTTGCGCACCATGAGACACAGCGGCGCTGCTCCACGCCGCACCCCCGCCGCAATGTGCGAAAATGCACAGCACTCAGCTATGGGGCACACAACCGTCGCAGAGCTCTCTCCGCCGCTGCGCTCTCCGCCGCGCTGTGAAAGCTCACGGGGGGTGCGCGCGCTTGAGCGTGCGCCGACGCCGCTGCAGCTCCATCATAAAAAACACGCCGCAGCCCAAAACTTCAACTTGAAGTTGCAAGCGCCGTCGCACGCTCTTCAAAGCACCATGACCGCACATGGTCCGGTCACGATGGGCGAGAAGGGTCTTCACGCGCTCCTCAAGCACTTTGCGCCTTCACGCACTCCTTGAGCAGTCGTGATCGTACGCGGTCCGGTCTCGACGAGCGCGAGCAGTTACGACGCAACTGCTGCCGCCGCCAGCACGCGCACTCACCCCGTCGACAGGCGCGGGCTCGCTGTGGTCCCCCTTGAGCTTCCGGAAGTACGCGCTCGCGTCCACGCCGCCCGCCTTCCCCCCCCTCCCCCCCCGCGCCCCCGCCACCTGCTCCCCCCCCCCCCGCGCCCCCCCGTCCGACAGCTCCTGCCGGTCCGGCGTCGGCGGCGCCGCCGGCAGCAGTGCGCGCGCTTCGGCGCCGCCGGCGACCGCTGCGTCACAGACTGGTCCGTAGAACGGTCCGCGGCGCGACCCCCGCCGGCGCCGGCACCGTCCTCCGAGACGGTAGTGCTGTCCGCGTCCGAGTACTCCGCGGGGCTCGGGTCGCACGCGGCGACGGCGCCGCTGCCGCCGCTGCCGGCGGCGGCGGCAAAGACGGCGCCGGCGAGGTCCTCGTCGTCATCGATGGCTGCTGCGGCGGCGGCGGCGGGGTCGGCGGCGTCGCCGCTGCCGCGCTCGCTGCTGCCGTCGGCGGTGCCGTCGAGGCTCAGCGCAAACTCGTCGCGCAGCTCCTCCTCAGACCACGTGGGCAGCCTGCGGCGCGTTGAAGGGGGGGGGAGGGCGGCAGTGCTCAGCATGGCGCAGCGGCGCGCGTCAGTGCTGCAGAGATGGGCAGTGGCATCGGGTACAGCGCCACGTGACGCTGCAGTGGAGTTGAGCGCTGCAACTGCAGCGGCGCGCGCTGCGGTGTCGCACGGGGCGATATCGGCGAGGGTCACCCGTATGAAACTGCTCTGTTGTCGCCAAGCGGGAGTCTCCCTCATGCAGAACACCAGGACCCCCTGCGTGTGCCTCCAGGCTTGAAACGCCGTCGCATAGGTCTCCCGCCCCCCCTGCCCCCGACAGACGTGCTGCACCCTTCCCCCTCGGCCTACCGGCCTCCAGACGCACGCCGACAACGACTCTTGCGGTACGCACCGCCCAGCGTGCTGACAATCCCATTCGAGCAGCATACCGCGCTCCACAGCAGCCTCGCGCACCTCAGCGTGTACATGTGAACATATGGTGCATGTCCGCATGTATAAAGACGCAAGCCAACATGCATACCCTCCCCCCCCCCCCGCCCCCCATCCGGCGCCCCCCAGCACCGAACGCGCCTGCCCCCCCCCTCCCGCGCACTATGTACACCCCCCCAAACTCCCCACCTGCCGCTCGGCTCGCGCGTCTCCACGCTGCCCAGGTCCACGCCCTCCATCAGCGCGCCGCCGCCGCCACCCCCCTCCTCCCACGCCAGCGTGCTCTCGTCGTCCGAGTACACGGCCGCGCCGCCCGCGCTGCCGCCGCCCTCCGTGTCCGCGTGGTCCAGCACGCGCGCCCCCTTGATGGGGGACAGGGAGCGCTGCTGCTGCGCCGCGTCGGCCGCAGCGGCGGCGGCAGCGGCGGCGGCGCGCAGCCTGGACTCGCGCGGGCTGCGCCTCGGCCTGCCGCCGTCGCCGCTGAGGGTGCCGCCGGCGCTCTTGCCGCGCTGCTGCTGCGGAGAGGGGGGAAGCGAGGCGGCGCGCAGCGTGTGAGTCGTCGTGCGGTACCTGCTGCTGCCATCCATGTACACCAACTTAAGGGGGGCCCACTCCACTGGGCCTCGGCTCGGGCGCAGACATGCGGATGGAGGGCGGGGCGGGTGGCAGCAGCCGCGCGCATGGCAAGCGCTGCCGCCAGCCGCAACCGCATCTGCGCCGTCGTTGCTCCTGACCAGCTTCACTCTGATGGCCCCCCGTTCAGTGACCCCCCCCACCCACGAGGACGAGAGCAGACGGGCTCGACGCCCACAGCAGACGATCACAGGAACCCATGCAGGGGGCTCCGCTTGCGCGAGGCGGCAGAACCTTGCCCAGCAACCGCTATGTTGCTCATGGCAAGCACTGCCCCCGCATCGTCTGCACAGGCTACCCCAGCACACCTGCGAACGCAACGGCCCAACGCTAACGCCAGCTCTGCTCCGCAATACCCTACCTGCTGGTCCATGCCGAGCGTGGCCTTTGCACCGCCTACCCTCACCCAACCCTAACCCTAACCCTTACCCTGACTGAGCTCCGCAAACCCTACCTGCTGGCCCATGGCGAGCGCTGCCTCCGCGGCGTCGAGGTCGCTCAGCAGGCTGCCATTGGCGGCGCCGTCAGCCTCGTCGTCGCCGTCATGGCCGCCCGTGTCGGCGCGTGTGCGCGGCAGCAGCGGCGCGCCGCCGGTGGGCCCGCTCGGTCGAGCGCTGCTGCCGCTGCGCGGCGGCGCATCCGCGGCGTCCGCCTGCGGAGACAGCGTCAGTGTGCAGGGGGCAGGCGCGGCAAGTGTGGCGTGTGGGCTGTCGGCTTGGTGATGACTGTTTGCGACAGCGGACTGCTGCTGCGCTCAAATGGGCGGGTCTCAACCACCTGACGCGTTACCCCTGCCCACTGACAAAGAGGCGCTTTCGCAAGGACCAGACGTGGTGCTGTGCAGCGTCGTTCAAACGGGCGGCCAGAGGGATGAGGGCGCCGACCAGCATTGTGGGCTGGCACTGGGTTGGGGGCCGGGGGGGGGGGGGGGGGGGGAGCATGGACGATACACGATGCGCAATGGCGCTTGACTTGACTTGTGAGCCCGACTCACTCCCCTCACTCACGAAGAGGCTACTTCGCAAAAAATGCGTCGAGTCGGCAGGGTATATATGATGAGGAACTGTGGCACTATGTTGGGAGCTGCAAAAAATTGAATACGCTGCAGATTGCACTTGTGGCAGCATTGCGGTTACCCCTGCCGCAAGACCCGCATGCATCAGAATAAATTGAGTGCGCTGCAGGTCGGATGCCTGGAAGCATGGCGCGTCAACCGCCAAAACCACTGCCTAAGCTCACAACACAGGTGCCGTAGGTTGCGCGAATGCAATTGTGACACAGAGCCAGAAGAGAGCACAGGTAGTTCAGCAGGCACAATGCCAACCGCATCATGGCACTACACTGCCTGTCGACAGTTGAAGTTTTTCTACTTGAAGTGACGTACCTGCGTGAGGATGCAGTCGCCTGTAGCAGCAAACTCCTCCAGCGTCATGTGCACCACGTGCTGCAAACACCATCAACAGCAGCAGCAGCAGCAGCAGCAGTGGCACACATGAGATTGCGTCCCAATGCAGGACCCCCCCCTCCGTGTTGACAGGCATCGGCAGCAGGGCATGGACCGACAGCCAATTCAGTCACACGGTACAAGATACACTTCAAAGTACTAACCAGACTATTTTTGTGTCGTGCTCAGGTGCCCCCCCTGCACAACAAGCCACACGCAGAGCAGACCTGTGACGAATCCTGCAGAGGCGAATTGAGGTCAACAGGTCACAGCACCACCGTTGAAGTTTACAGTGAAGTTTCTGCGCGTCACCCCCTCTGCGCTGCGCTGCAGCAAGCCCGCACCGGAAACGGGCATGCGGTGGGCTGTCAGCGCCGATGCTCATGCCGTTGATCGACGTTCACCAGCACAGCAGCAGTGCTCACCAGGGCCCTTGTTGAAGTTTGCAGTGAAGTTTGCATGTCGCCCCCTTACCCCCTTACTTCGAGCAAGCCTGTAAAGGGACAGTCTGAAGGCACGCCAGTCCGCAAAGCAGCCCAGTCACTGACTTGAGGCCAGCACCAGGCGTGCTGGGCACTCCTCATGTTCAGATTGTGGTTCGACTGACATGTGTAATGCCAGCGCTGTGCCTAGGGTCGGACCTGACTGCATGTCCAACCACATTGCGTCAAGACCTGCAAAATCTTTGATGGAAAGCACAGCGATCACCACCACCGTTGAACAATGCTGCGGCGCAGTTGCACGCAGGAGGTGAAGTCAGCTGCCGATCGGCAACGAAGCTTTGTTTTGAACGCGAGCCCGCCTGCCGCGGTGCCGCACAGCGCCGCCGTGCGCGCCGCCGCCACAGTTCACACAGCCGCTGGCGACCATCACCATGCGGCAATCACGCACAAGTATGCGCAAGAAAGGCTCCAAACAGCAAGCAAGCAGCGCTCAGCGCTACTCACATAGCCGGGGTCGCTGTCCCCCTCCCACTCGTCCACGCCGTCGTCCCGGTACTCAATCTCGTAGTCCAGGTCCACGCTCGCGCGCCGCGAGTCGCCCGTCACAGACCCCCCTCCCCCCCCTTGCTGCAGCTCCCCCGCCAGGTCCCCCGTGGGAAACCCCCCCCCATACCCCCCGTCGTCGCTGTCGCTCCACGCCCCCTGCAGCTGCGGCGGGTACGAGTTGCCGCCGCTGCCGCCGCCGCCGTCGCTGCCCGACAGGGCCGCGTCGCCAGCGTAGCTCGCACCGGGGCCGGTGGGGGTGGATATGAGGGGGGGGGTCCACTGGTGGTGGGAGGGGGGGCCGCTGGGGGCGGCGATGGGGGGCGGCGGCGCGTCCCCCCACTGGCGGGGGTGGTGCGGCGGGGGCGGGGCGTGGGAGGCGGCGCCCTCGGCCGCGTCGGCTGCGCACGGTCGCGATCGATTGAGAGCGGCAGCAGCAGCAGCATTCGGTTTTGAGCACGCAGCGGGAGAGCTGCGGGTGCGTGTTGTACGCACAGTGACGCCGGGTGGGTGCTGGCGCCCGCCGCGGAGTAGTGTGCGGCGCAACAGCGCGCGCGCAGCCTCTACGCTTCACGGTGTGCGGCGACAGCTTGAGGCACGCTCGGTTGCGAGTGTGCGCAGACAAAACGCAGCGTACATCAGAGAGCAGTTTCAGGATGTAACCAGTTGAGGCTGCGGCGGCGCGCAACGATTACTTGCGTAACACCGCTCTGCGCCAGCGATACGGCCGCCGCAGGCAAAGCGGCGTGGCTAGAGGACCGCTGCCTGAGCTGAGCTGGCTCAGAAGAAGTACATGTGTGGGGGGGCTGCAGGCGAGGCTTCATGCGCAAAGTGGAATGAACCGCGCCCTTGTGGGCGCCACTCGCGAGAGCGCTCATTTTGAATCACCACGGCAGGCGTTGGCACAGGCGGGCGACAGCCAATACGCAACCGCGCATGTCATATTTGCTTTCACAGTTGTTGGTGCCGCCTGCTGCCAGAGTGCGCTGCAACGTGGTTAGTAATCAGGCGAGCACTCAATACCACCGTTGGCGTTGCATCACCCATATCAAGTTGGTACAGATGTATGATGACAGCTCCGCTGTCTGAACAGAGCACTCAATGCGAGGCGACGCTTGACAGGCGATGAACTCAGCATGGACACAGGGCATCAGCACACACACGCTCTGCTTGCCTTGATCCCATTCCTCAGCGGCGGCGGCCATGAATTCGGACGATTTGCTCAGCGCATCTGCAACGCTGTTGGCCAGCTCCTCATTGATGGTCAACCCAGCGTCCATGGCCTGAGACAGCACCTCCGCCAGCAGCATCCGCAGGTGCGCGGATTCCTGCGCAGCTTCCTCCACCGCCGCCGCAGCTATGTGCAGATCCTGTTGAGCGCATCGTGCGTGAGTCATCAGAACAAGAACGCAATGATTTATATCTTGACAGCTTGTTGATGGCACTGGCTCGGCCGTGCGAGGACGGCAGCACGCCACGCAGACCCTGCAACATCATGTCGCTGCAAAGCTGTTGGCGCCAATGAGGCTCGAGCAAGGGATTTGCCTTTTTCAATTCAGTTTCAGAGAACCCAGGCATTGCAGCAACAGTATCACAGCTCACGAAGTATCAACACAACGCCTCACAGGCAGCAGCAGATCCTGAATGATGACACGAGGAACAAGGTGGCAAGTGCATGCACCAGCACATCATCGCCGACAAGCAGAAATTGCATGGTCCTTCTTGATCAAACCAAGCATGATTGGCGGTAGCCAAGCTCGTCTGGTGCTGTTCCTGCAGCCTCGACACAACGTGGTGGGCGAGAGACCCCGAGGCAGATGTCCACCTTCCGAAACTCCACACACCGAGCTGGGCAGCGCTGAGACAAATGATCAAGCTACACGTGTGCTGCGTCTACTTCTATAACGCACTCACCATCTCTTGCTGTTGTTGCAGCTGCATGTGCTCTGGTGCCTGTGCTTGGTGCCCGAAGCCACAGTCGGAAGCCATAGAGTGCTGCGCCTCCCCCGCCACCGACCAGGGCGGGGCTGTCACGACTTCGCCAAACGCGCTCCCTTGACTGCCCACATATGCCATTGACCTCGCCCTACACACAGCACTTGCTTTTGTCCCTCTTCAGGGCATCCTAAGTGCTGAGCATCACCGTCACCTGGAAGGATGAAGCGAAGTGATGAAGCGAAGGGCCCTCAAACCTCAAATCCCGGCGTGGTGTCAAAGCTGTGACCTCAAAACCTCAAATCCCGGCGTGGTGTCAAAGCTGTGACTGGCACACTATGCAAAGCCTGGCACACTGCTTGTGGAGGAACAGGGAGTCGTCCAGCTGCCGGCCGGGCCGGCCCGGGCTCTGCACGCATGCTAGCATGCCGCGCATCTCCTGCCTGGTTCGGCCGGGCCGGGCACTGCGTAGCCCCTGTTGGCACTGCTTGGCCCGGCCCGGCCCGGCCGGCAGGCTGGACGACTCCATGTACTTTCACAAGCTGTGTGCCAAAGAGGCGTTTACTGAGGATTGACATATACGCGTATATTCGCCAAAGCACCTTGCTCACCCAAAGGAGCAGGAGGCTGCAGCGGCCGCACCGGTACCTGCCACGCAGCAGACCACGAAGGATAAGACTAGGCATAGGAAGGTTTGTGTGCAGCGGAGATGAAGCTCAAGCCGTCCTCTGCCTAGTCTTTTCATTTTGTGGGTCTTGCACTGCTGGTACGGAACCTATTGCATTGCAGGCTAGCGTAGTATGGTTGCGTGCGTGCCGATCAATTGTGAGAAGCGGTTCCTGTGTGACTGGCAACCAATTGCATCGTGGTACTTACTTGTGCACCTGGTGGGGATGCCCCTCAGGGACTATAAGTTCAGTGCGAGCGTATAGGTAGCACACATGTGGTTAACCTAGCGAAATGTGGCGGGTTAGGCAAAGCAGCATGCAAGCACGTTGTTTTACGTAGCTCAAGGCGGTGGCACAGCGACCTCACTGTGAGAGACACGCAACAACTGCCCGGCATGCAGCGCCATGAATTCTTATTTGATGCATTTATCCGAGTACACCCTTCTGTTGCATGGCGTTACTTGTGCGCTGTGTCCTCTACGGTGGACCATGGTTGCTAATGGCATTGCTGATCTACCAGCGTTGCCCGGTAAAGGCGGCCCGGGCGGTATCATGGGCGCCCACCGCCAGAGGCTCGTTTGGCACACACAGAGCATACGTGGGACCTAGGGCCGCTAATGTTAATGCCTACCAGGGGACTGAGGGTTGGGTTAAGGCTGTAGAGTTGCTTCAAGTGGCACATTGTGGCAACTGCAAGTACTGAAGTTTACCCTAGGAATGATATGGTAAGAGACTCGGCCTCCCTTGGGGCCCTCATATCTGCAAGTGCACAAGTACTGACTTTGGTGGAACGCTCCGTGTAGACTATACAATGAACTTGCTGGTTTTTGTTTCACAACTTCCATTTGGTTTGCACTGCTCAGAGGCGCCAGAAATAAAGGGAGCGAGCTTGTGTTGATGAAAGAAAAGGCTACTATATACAGTACGTAGCACTGACCCGAAAGAGATGCCTCAAAGGGGGTCCGCCCCCGATCAGAAGTCGATGCGGTACATAGCATGTGGTACAGCTGGCAAGTAATTTCATGAGTTATTGCTTGGGAAGCGACTCATGTACATGACTGACATCATCATAGACACTTTGAGTACCAGTGAAGTGAGCGCAACAGCAGCAGCATCACCACCAGCAAGCTCAACAGGACCAGCCCTCTTCGCAGCAGACAGTCACATAATGATAAACGTCAACATTCAACCTCAACATGAAGTGTCCATCAGGGCAACTGAAGCTCGCCGTTTGCAGCCACCTTTGCGAGCATCATCAGACAGTGCCCTGTCATGCTACATACGGGCCGACAGATACAATGCCGCCCTCATGCCAACCTGTGTACACTCGAGCCGCGTCTCCTCGCGCGTCACTTTATGCGGCGCTGTCGCGGTCGCTGCCGGCTGGTGGTGGCGGCGCCGCCGTGAGACGCAGTCGCGCCAGCTGAGCCGTGGACCCCAGCAACGAGCCCTCGGCGCACCTGGACATGGCGGCGGCGGCGGCGACCGCGTCGCCGGCGCCGATGGCGCGCAGCCGCGCCGCCGCCGCCGCGCCGCCGCTCAGGGCAGCGACCGCGTCCACCGCGGCGCGCAGCGCCGAGTCGTTGAAGTGCCACGAGGGGACGGGGCGCGGTTTGACCAAGACGTTCATCACGCCCAGCACGGCTTCGCACGCTCCTGCTGCGACCAGACGCGCCTCGACGGCGGCAGCGTCGGCGGCGGCACACTCCAGCACGGCATCGATGCTTTGTTCTGCGTCAGCGCGCTCTCAGCACGCGCCACAAGACGATCCAGCCGACGGGAGGGCTATGGCGCCATGCTGCGCCGAATGCACACATTGACTATTGCTTTGTGGAAACCTGCGGCAACGAACCGTACTGCTGCACGTCCTAGTGTAGCACCAAGGGCAGAAATTGTGCGCAGCGCCAAGGTCAAACTCAGCGTCACTGTACATGGCTCCGATCAGTATGCGATGTGAAGGCAGCGGATTGATCGCTGCTGATGTCACCCCACATGCTCGCGCCGGCACAAGCCCGAGAAATACAACATCGGAGTCTGAGCTGGCATTGCCTGGCCAGCGTTGCAGGGGAACACAGCTTCCGATGTGCGCATTGATGTCGGTGTCAACTTCTTGTAGAGAACCGCAAAGAGCGCTGCACACTAATGCATACGTACAACAGAGCATGCACTGCAGGAGATATTTACCTGTAGCTGCTTGTTTGGGGGGTGATTGCTGTTGACGTTGACGCATCGAATGTGAAGGCATTTGTCTGCATACACAACGTGCACTTGTCATGTGTTTGCAGCAGCAACGGCGCATGCACTGGACACACCATGCATCAACATTCATTGCAGTATGCAACAAGCACTCAAAAATAGGTGTGGCTCGACACAAGCCAAAATCAATGCTGTATGCAGCTTGAGCTGATGTGACCCTGCTGCACTGTAAAAATGCTCGAGCATGCTGCTTTAGGTGCCACAGTAATGCGCCCTTCACCAATGGCAGATTGCGCAAGGATGACTTGTAAGCCACGGCATGAGCGAATGCGATGATGTGTGCAGCTGCCTAGGTGTGCGCCAGCAGATGTTGTGAAAGTGGGGACTGCCGTGACATGTCGCTGCGGATAAATCCGTGAACCCGCTTTTGTTCTGTAGATGCCTGCTGTCAATGACAAGCAGCATGTGTCTCTTTCTGTGTTGCAATTGAGCAGTCTTCACGCACCTGATGCACGTGCTGCACCAACCGCCAGGCGGCCTTGAGCCTCCCTTGCAACAGACAAATGCAAGCTTGCCCCGGGGCACGAGGGCAAGGCGTTCGATATCGCTTCGCAGGCGCCTGCAGCGCGCAGCCTGTCAGCTGCACTCGCATCAGCACTTAGACGATAGATGGCGTGCAGCGCCCAGAGCAACGATTTGTCATCGACGCCGTAAATGGTGCCGCAAGGCTCGGCCAGCAGTGCATTGAGCGCGGCCGTCGCCGCCTCGCGCGCCCCCGCCTCCACGAGCGCCACAGACTCGGAGCCAGGCTCCGAGCCTGACCTGGCTGCGTCGCCTGCCGCGGCCAGCGCTCCTATCGCCTCCAGGCCGAAATCCCGCAGAAGGTGCGCCGTCCCGTCAAGCTGCTGCGCCTCCTGTGCGTCCAGGGACAGCTGCACAGCTCTCACTGCGGCCGCGGCCGCGCCTGCCGCGCAGAATCTGGCACCATTGGCGGGCGAGTGCGCAGCGAGCGCCGCGACCGCCGATGCCGCAGACCAGAGCACGTGAGCGCGCCTCGCAGTGCCTCCCTCCTCGATTTCGCAGTGCTTGGCAACGGCCGCCATGATGGCCTCGTCAGCGCCCGCTGCCAGGAGGCGTTCGCTGGCAGCGCCGCCGCCATTGCGTGCCAACATTGCCAGTGCACTCAACGTAGCGGCAGCGCAGATGTATGCCGCCGTGGAAGCAGCGAGAACCTTTATGAGCACATCGCCTGCACCCGCGTCCAGGAGCTGCTGCACGGCGGGCGTGCCGCCCAAGCACTGCGCAAGCGTGCTGACTGCTCCAGTCCCAACCATCTGCAGGCCTGGCTGAGTGACGTCGACGCGCAAGGCAGCGACTATCGCTTCCGAGACGTGCGCCGCATGCAGCCGCTCCCACAGTTGTAGGGCGGCAATCTGCGATCCACGGTTGGCTGCGACGACAGCGCGCAGCGCGCGCAGGGCCTATTGTGGCACTACCGCGTGCTGCACGTGTGCGCGCAGCGCTGAGGCCAGAGCTTCGAGGGCGCCAGCTACTGCAAACGCGCGTCCGATCCTGCAACGCCGGCTGCGTTGAGTCTTTCCATGGCCATACATGCAACCACTTGCATGCTGGCGTTGTCAGCGTGCATGCGCATCGCAGTGACTAGCGGGAGACCAATGCCGGCTCCCGAAACTTCTCGCTGTTTGCGGTGCCCTCGCGAGCCAGATTGTACACTGCTTCAAGGCCTGCTTGCTGAACAGAGACCTTGCGGCAATGTGTGGCGAGGGCGGACGCCAAAGCGGCACACGCCCCTGCCTGTCCAAAGCGGCGCGAGATGCCTTCATCAGCTCCTCCAGCAAGGAAGAGCTCACTGATAGCACGGGCACCCCATACCTGTATGCTGGCATCGTCAGGGAAGGCTCGCAGCATGCTCACCACCAAAGCCTCAGACGTCGCGTCGTCCATGATCGAGCTTAATTGCACACACAACACGGGCCGCCCGCAGCTTCCGAAGCTGGCTGCCGACCTCGTGCTGATGCGGAACCTGCAGATGCAATGCAGTCACAGCATCGGTGTCAGGCGTTGAGGAATGACTTGGTGAATTTCGAGTCTGTGGTTCTTCACAGTGTGCTAAAGTAGGAGACAATCTGAGAAATCTGTGGCACACTCCGAATCACCAAAGCAGCGAGTGCAATTGCGGTTCCTTCCTTCCATTGCATAGATAGGCCAGCGCAGCCCGCGCCGCTGATCACATAGGTTTAGCGAAGTGCCAAACGTCTGTTTTTTGCGCACAGTGAATCACATCCGGGCCGCCCTGAAGGCCATGCGGCCAGGCAGCAACGTAGTGTTGTCTCTTACTTCAGACACTTATCGTTACTTTGCAATTACCTGCTTGAGACCTAGAACCTGCGCCTCCGCCCCACGGCCTGGCCAGTTCTTCAAGTTGCAGTTTAAGTTTGCATTTTGAACCGAAGCGCGTGGCCCCCAAGGAGCCTAGGCGCGCGTCGCATCAGCAGCGCCGCCCGCCAAAGCGTGGGCGCACGCCGCCAGAGCGCCGCCTATCCCCAGTTGGTTAACCTCCAACAGAAGTCCCGGCATTGAAGTGTGGTGCAAAAGTCATAGAGGGTAAACACACCAGCACAGTACAGTTTCTCACATGACGCACAGTCACAATCTGGGTGAGCACAAGTGGCAGGCACCATGCGCTGAACCACGCACACCAATGCCCGCAGAGCAGCGAGGATGGTGTACCCATGCCTCGCACTGAGCTTCCACGTGCATCAACAGCAGCAGCAGTATCTCGTACATTCGATGCAATTGCAACCTTGAGGCTCTAAGGTCGTCCGCTCACAAAGTTGTCTACATTCGATCGCCCCCGTTGTTATGTTCACTGACAAAATATTCCATCAGCCTTGTGAATTTGGCAGCCCACCGGACCAACACTCACCAGCACCTAAACCAGCGAGACAGGCTGCCGTGCACTTTGAACACAGGAAGTCCCTAGAGACACATGCTCTTCACAGCAGTACAATTCATACCATGCCATCAAACCATCACGCCGCAGCGCCAAAAGAGCGTGGGCGCACGCCACCAGCGTGACGCGGCCCGCCAAGGAGCGTAGGCGCGCGTCGCGTCCGCACCACCGCCCGCCAAAGCGTGGGCGCACGCCGCCAGAGCGCCGCCGATCCCTATACAGAAGTCCCGGCATTGAAGTTTTTTATAGAGAGTAAACACACAGCACCAGCAGTCAAGTTTCATATATGACGCACAATCATACTCTGGGTGAGCACAAGTGGCAGGCACCATGCGCTGAACCACGCAAACCAATGCCCGCCGAGCAGCAGCTGCTGCCTTCAAGGATGGTGTACCCATGCCTCGCACTGAGCTGCCAGCACGTGCATCAACAGCAGCAGCAGTATCTCGTACATTTTGATGCAGCTGCAACCTTGAGGCTCCAAGGTCGTGTGCTCAAAAAGTTGTCTACATTCGTTCGCCTCCGTTGTCATGTCCACTGACAAAATATCCCATCAGCCTTGTGTATGATACTCGGAAGCCCCTCCGGACCAACATGCACCAGCACCTAAACCAGCGAGACACGCTGCCGTGCACTTTAACACCAGGGAGTCCCTGAAGAACGTGCTCTCCGCAGCAGTACAAGTCATACCATACCATTTGCAGGCTGAGAGCTGCGGGGCGGTACAGCGAATGAAGGCGTGCGAATGGCGACGAGGTGCCCGACGTGCTGCATCATGCGCATGTGCAAGAACTCACTTCAACTGTCAAGAGAGCATTGCACGAAAGCAGATTGCCATACTCCTTAGGCAGCGGCTGCGACATATGCATGTGGTTGTGCACTTAGGCGTGTTCGTTCATTATGAGTGGTGCCTCCCCCGGACGCCGCACAGGTGAGCACGTGCCAATGCAAGTCTACAGTGCAAACATTTCAAAATGCTAAACAGTCTAATCTCAAATGGCTGACCCAGCAGCTGGCAGAGCGCGTCTGCCAAACGCGGTCCGGTGCCGCGCCCATGTTCGGATGTAGATGAGCTCATCCACTGCTCAACCCCGCTGGCTACCAACGTCTGCCGTTCCCCGGGTGTTTGGTGCCTCACAAATATAAGAGCATGCGCGTTGCAGGGGCCCACGTACCAGGTCCGGAGTTGCAGTAAAAGTACTGTAAGTGCTTTGCTGAGTGCAGACCAAGTTTACCGACAAGGTCAGCACGAAGTAAGGATGGGTGTTGAGGACTGCAAGGGCTGCGCTGCTGGACACCGCCTGAGCCAGCCTCGCCTAACAGAACAAGACGCAGCTGTGTCACGCTGCACTGCCTCTTGCGCTCCCAGCACCGCCGCTGGTGTCACGGCGCCGCTGCCGCCGTCGCCGCCGCCACCGCCGCCGCCGGTGCTGCCGCAGCTGCCACCGCCGCCACACCTGCCGTGACCGGCGTCGGCGCCGCCGCCAACAGCGCTGGCACACAGCTGCAGCAGCTAGCGGCGCATACTGCCGCCGCCTACCGTGTCGAATGGCGCGCGGCAGGCCTCCGACTCCCTCACCAGCTCCTCTGTCGCCGCCGTCACCGCCGTCATCGCCAGCAGCGCCGCCGCCACCTCCGCCGCGTCCGACGTCCCCGCCAGCACCGCGCGCGCTGCCGCCGCCGCCGCCGCGGCGCGCGCCACCGCTGCCGCCACCGCGGCCCGCGCCGCCTCCTCTATCGCCGCCCTCGCCGTCCGCGCAACGATCTTAGCGTGGGCTGACGACAGTCCCGAGGTAGTAGCAGTGGCCGTAGCTGCACCTGCGTCGGTGTGCGTTTGTTCGTCACAGCGGCAACCATCACCGGCGGCGGCGGCCGGCGGCGAACTGAGCATCGCCAGCACGCGCGCGGCGTGCGCCCGCAGCGCGCGCACGGATCGCACCGCCGCGGCTTCGCCGTCGCCATCGCCTTCTCCGCCGCCGACGTACACGGCGCGGTCGCCGCCGCCGCCGCCGCAGCTGCGCGCGGCGTCCGCGACGGCGGCGCGCGCGCCCGCAGCGGCGAGGCGCGCCCTGTTGAACGCGTGGCCGCCCTCGGCGAGCTCCCCGATCGCGCGCACGCCGTGGTACTGGACGACGGCGGCGGCGGCGGCAGCGCCGGCACCGCTGCCGCCGCGGTGCGCTCGCATCGCCGCAACAACCGCCTCCGCGGCGCCTGCGACGCCGAGGCGCGTCCTGTTGGCGGCGTGCGAGCCGGACAGGCAGACGACGGCGCCCGTGCCGTTCTGCGCGACGCCGGCGCTGCGCGGGTGCGCGAGCAGCGCCGCGACGACCGCGCGGCACGCGCCCGCGGCGCCGAGCGCGCACTGGTTCGCGCGGTAGCCCGCTGCGTCGCTGCGCGACAGGCGCAGGATCGCGCCGGCGCCGCTCTCCTGTGGGCATAGTTACCCGGGGGTATACAGTTACCCAGAGGATAAGCGGCGGGGGACCGAGGGGGGGGGGGGGGCAAGGGCACGAGGGGGAGGGGGGGGGGGGACAATGGGGGGGGGTTCAGTGCGCGCACACACCGTGTGGATGAGTGGGTCGCAGGCCGTGCACATATGCATGCTTTGGGTGTGAGGAGTTTGCGCCTGAGGAGCGTGCTCGCGCCGCCATCAGACCACCTGCACGCTCATGTACGCACCGTTTTTGCTTGCAGTACAGCCCGTACCCGTCGGGCGTACACTCTCAAGCCCCGAGTCAGAAAATTGTTGCGGCTCGATCAGCGGCAATGGGGCGGACGCACTACAGCTAGTGGGGCGCGGGCAGCTCTCATGCATCAAGGTCGCGTATAATGTTCTGCTGAATCCACTACCGTGAAATTCAGACAACAACCCAAGAAAAACAAGAGATGTTGATCTCCTGCTTTGGTGCCGGCAGGCGCCCCGCAGTTCTTGGGACTCTTTAGCAAACGCCCTGTCGACTGTCCAAGTTTGAAGGACGTGTCAACTTTGAAGTAAATTCTCCCACCGAGCACGCAGACACTGTCCGCAAGCGCGCGCACCTGTATGCCCTCGTGCTGCGGGTGCGCGCGCATGGCGCCGACGAGCGCCGCGCACGCGCCTGCGCGCACGAGGCGCGCCGCGTTCGCCGCGTGGTCCACCGTGAGGCAGTGCACCGCGGACGCGCCGCAGCGCTGCGCCTCCGCGTCGCGCGCGTGCGACAGCATGGCCGCGACGACCGCCTCGCACGCGCCCGTGCGCCCGAGCTCGCTCGCGTTCGACTGCGCGCGCACGCGGGGGGAGCGGCGGGCATCAACTACCTTGAATTTGTTGTTAACATGGCATTTGTAGTACGCGCGAGACAGCATGGCCGCGACGACCGCCTCGCAGGCGCCCGTGCGCCCGCGCTCGCTGGCGCTTGACTGCGCACGCAAACGGCGGGAAACGCGGCTGTGAGAGTCCCTGTGGCCTACTATACAATACGGCTGCAGGGTGTGCTGGCGCGTCTGGTGTGCGGAATCTGCTTGCACGTGGGGCATGCGTGCTGTGTGTCCCGGCAGCCCCAGTCTACAACACACCAAGCGCCGAGGTCGTCGGCGTTGACTGCGCGCTTGCGCCCAGCGGCGGGCGCAAACGACGACGTGCTTCAGCTCGTTGAAGTAGCATTCAGTAGTGCGTGTGGCATACAGGAAACACCTGGCAGCCAGGAAGTCTCAATGGATCTGTGGACCGGTATTGAACGGCGAACATGCCAGAATTGGGAAAGCGGATTGAATCACGAGACCAATAAATACGAGAGCTGGTGAGCAACGAGGACCCGGCGCAGGGCAGGCAGGCCTCAACTACCCTCCCTCCTAGAACTACTGGCGATTTAAGCAAATAACCTTGGTATCATGAGTGCACCACCATCGTGGCACTCTCAGCTAAATGACAGGTGGAAGGCGTACGGGGCGCAACTACGGCGGCAGATGACAGTGGAGCTTGCACGTACTTTCATGAGTACGTGAGAGATGCAGTTCTGTTTGAAGTGCGGCTGTGCAGCGCCGCGAGGTGGTGGCTTTTGCGCGCGAGTCACGTGCACGATGTCCTCGAGAGGCGCATCCATACACAGCACAGGCTGCAGCGGTTGAAACTCAACATGCACTGGTGGCGCGGTGGCGTAGTGGGCAGGTGGGCAGGCAGGTTTCCCTGCTCTCTGCCGGAGGCGTGCTACTGGCAGTACTGTACATGCACATGGGTTCTGACCCAAGGGCTGGGTGCACTGCGGGCGGGCGGGCACAAGGGTGTGACATGACGGCCTGAAGACGATGGATTAGAGACGGCAACACTTCTTGACTTTATGTGTGCTCTGCACTACACCAGGTGGGGTGCCCGTCTGCATATGCGCAGCACAGCGCACCACTGGGCATCCGAGCGGCGGCTGCGGCGTACCTATGCCTGTGCGTCAGTGGATCATCATCATCTGGGCTGGTCTGCTTTTGCCGCGATCCAATCCAAAAGCAGGTCAGTCTCTGACTCCGAGCGAGCCTGCCGAGCAGTTACATACATATAATTTGCATACCTGGTGCTTGCTGGCCAGGCAGGCGATGGCTTTGGCGCCCAGCCTCTGCACCCGCACATCCGCCAGATGCGCCGACATCGCCACCGCGACGGCCCTGCACGCCCCCGCGATGCCAAGTTTGTGTCTGGCCCTCCCGCTGGTGGCCTGAGCGAGCTTGCAGATGGCTTCGCATCCCTCGCGCTGCACCTCCACATTGCGAAAGTGCTGCAACATGATCTGCACGATTGCGATGGCCTTGTCTGGATCTCCCTCGGCTTGCAAAGTCCTTAGCCGGCCGAGCACGGACTGCTCTGAGTTTGCCTGGACACACGCTGCAGGTGCAGTGACAGGCGCGTTTTCATCCTGTCCCGCCTGGGAGCTCTGGTCCACCATATGTCGTGTGAGGTAGATGGCTTCGGCTTAATTTTGACTGACTGCTACGGCGTATAGCAGCGCATCAGCCAGCAGCAGCTGCTGTTGCCCAGTTGAAAGAAGCCTTCTGCGACAAGGCACTGAGATGGGACAGATCTAGATCTCTCTGTAATGACGGCAAGCTCGGTTTCCACGCACCACTATTGAAGTTTGGTTTCCTCAACTTCAACGTCATGATCATTTTTTTTGTCGCAGCTCAACTCATGCCATGTCTTGAGAGGACATCCCCTGATGCACACAGATGCTGAAATGCATGGAGAGGCTCACTATGCATGGCCATCAGAGCAGAGACCACTCTGCAGCACAACAGTCACCACGAAAGCTGCTATCTGGCAACGTCGAAGGCTGATAATGCATTGTATGTATAAGATGCTGTGACTTGGCTGCGCGACAGAACAACTGATCAAAATCGCTGCCGCCCCGCACAGCATTCGTGCTATGAGGCTTCGATCGCCCCCACCCCCGACCCTGCCCGCACACCCCCCCTCCCCATGCCCGACTGCCAGGCTCACCAGATGGGAATACTTACAGCACTCAAAACCCAGCTCTACGCTGATCAGTAATGGTACAAACGCAAGCCCCTGCTTCCCTTACGATCCTACACTGCCATCTTTGTTGCTAAATTGTTGTGATGATGAAGCACGTCCTCCCCCTCTTCGTCCCTACCTCCCAAGCAGCAGCAACAGGGGGTGGTGGGGGGGGGGGGGGCTGCAGTTCTTTGGCTGCGCATACAAGCACTGCGGCCTGGGCTGGCGAAGCCGCACGGGCATCATCAGCTCCGTCGTCGCACAGGCACAGCACCTCGGTTGGGCGCGAACCGGCGACGACGTGTCAGCATGCCCAGAGCAGAGGGCGAGTAGCGATGCACATTGCCCGATAGGCGAGCGCAGGCGCCTGCGGCTGCTGCCGCCGCGATTTGCCGCAGCGCGTCACAGCAGCTGCATGTGCGGCGCGGGTACAGCACGCCCTGATACGCCTTAGCCCCTCCCGCTGCTGCCGGTGCCTCTGCCTCTGAACGGGGGTGGCGTGTACTGGCGTGTACAAGTGAACAACACCTAGCAACACGCACACGCCCTAGCCCTCCCGCTGCTGCTGCTGCTGCTGCTGCTGAGCCGCCGCGGCCGCCGTCGCCGCGACAGCGTTGAGCAGGTGGCGCCGCCCCTCGCGCTCGTGCGACCGCTGCACGCGCTCGCACGTGGGCTTGAGCCACGTGCTCGCACGCGGCAGCGCTCGCGCGGCCGCGTAGTCCACGAGGAACCCCGGCACGAGGCCGCTCACGACGAGGCTCGCAACGAGCCAGATGCGGCAGTGCCCGGGGCGGCAGTCGGGGGGCCTCTCCACGTACCAGATGCCGCGCGCCTGGGGGCGGGAAGGGGGGTGCGGGGGGCAAGGGGGAGGGGGGGCTGGTGAGTAATTGCGCTTCAGGCGTGAAGCAACGCAAAGCTGGGTTCAATAGAGGTGGTGGCGGCGGTGAGTGCCCATAGGAACATGGTGAACAGCCATGCACACAAGGGAGTCAGCATCAGTTCCGGGGCGCAAGCACTGGTAAACCGTTTGAAGCGATCCACAATGGGCAAGCGTGTCACCGGTAAACCGTTTGAAGCGATCCACAATGGGCAAGCGTGTCACATGATGCACCTGAGCGGGCAACACCCATGACCATGCCAGCGCCCAGGTGAACCTGATATGCAAAGACTTGATGGCAAGAACATGCGCGCGCACGCACGCAACGTGCACGTCCCATGGACATCCGCGCGCCAGGCATCACGCACTGCAACACCCAGCCATACCACACCCATACACCTGCACTGCGTACAAAAGCCTCCGCACTCACGTCGTTGAGAACGCTCTTGCCCGCGGCCTTGCAGTCGGGGTCGAGCTCAAACTCCACCGTGCTCGCCGCGGGGTTCGACTTGAGCAGCACGCGCACGCGCAGCTTGAAGCGGCTGATGAGGAACTCGGCCTTGGTGACGCCACCGCGCTGGCCCAGTATGCGCGCCTCCCTGACCGTGTCAATCATGTCCTGCGCGACGGGGAGAAGGGGAGAGCGAGCAGTGTTGTGAGTGAGGGAGTCAGAACGTGCGCGTGTGCACGGGCATGCGCAGGATCATGTAGTTGCACATGAGGCAGCGAATCTGAATGGTGCACTGCTGCGCTGTGCGTGGCGGCGTATCCCCCCCCCCCCCCCCCCCCCCCCCGCCTGTCCATTAGCAACGCCATTGCACAGCGCACTGGGTAGTTGCTTCAAGTACATTGCATATAAGTGCCCTCTCCACAAGCGCTCGGGGCAGTGGCTGCGTCGCTCAGCTCAGGGAGGCATGCACGCCGCACTGCGCACTTGAAGACGCACGCGCAGTGTGCTTGCAGGTGACGCTCCACAGTGCTAGTGACGTGCTTTGAGGTCAAGTAGCGGAGTTCACAACCTTCCAACATCAAACCTGCAAGAGCAACGGGCTTTGTACTTCCTTCGCCGTTCAAGCTCACACACCCACAAAACTTCAAGAGGCATCTGCGTGTTGAAGTGGGCATCTCAGTTCAGAGCACAAAGGTATCAAGCCACCAGACCTGGGAGGCTATGTACCTAATCATTCAGGACGCACCCTACACGGGTGAATTCGGTCATAGAGGGCTGATGTACATGCTCCCATGCGCTTCTGACACTCGGGCAATGGCTGTCCCGAGAGCCAGGGCACAGCAATAAGCCACATTCACGAAATTGAAGCAGGTGCAACTCATAGCGAGCTGGAAGCCCCCCCACTCAGGTCCATACAACAACTGCACAAGCCTATTGGACAAGCGCATCAGAAGGATACACTGCAATGCGCGCGAGCTGCAGCGCTACTGAGCGGTGATATGGTTCTGAGCAATGTCAACTTAAACTTCTTTGAACCTGTGCCTCCGCCAGGATGCGTGCCTCCTTGATGGTACTAATCATATCCTGCACCCAGACAGCAGGACCGGCCTCCATAAGAATGACTGAACAGATGCGCTACAGAGGTGTGTGTGTCTGCAGGTCATTCTGCAGCGCTCCAGCCCGACTAATGCAAAGACTGTGGGTACATGTGCAGTGCAGCTAATGTATCTGATAAGTAGAGGTTCTGTGCGGAGCAATCGTTCCTGATGATGCAAACGAGAATGCGAACGACCGTTCTTCAAGGTTGACTACTGTACTAAGATAAGTCCTGGACGATGAAGAAAAGGTACAAGGCCGGTGATAAGCATAAATAAGCACGCCAAAACATGATGAACTGGTTTGTCGTCGCAACACTCATAGGCCCATAGTGCAATAGAATCAGAGATGCTGGCACGCGCCTTGTGCACACAGATGTGCAGTAAAAGCGCGCGCATGTGCCAACAGGTCCCAGCTGCTGCCTTAGGTTTGGCTGACAGACATCTGTGCCGATCACAGTGCGCAGTGCAGTTGCAGCGGCAACCGCATGCCCTACACTGATATGAATGAATGATGGCAGCGAACGCGCACAACACACCCTGCTTGGTATGATGATAGCCCCTGAACACACCACGGTCGACTGCAGTGATTCACGGCCTGACACCCAGCATATACCTTGCTGCTGCTGCTACGCACGCCATGACATCATTGCGGACACATGTTCAGGGTAGCGCCGCTTTGAGCAGTGGGCAAGGTACGTGCGCGACAAGCGTTGACGCACGAGGCACGCAGCCTGTCGCCGAGCTGCACACAGCGCCCCACAGCGCCTGCCATGGCAGTCAACATCACCAGTACTCTCTGCGCACAACTGCACCGCCGCACAGCGTCCTCAAGCACTCACCCCATATGCAGCAAAGCTCTGCAGAACCTCCATTGCCGTGGCCGCGTCCGCGCGCACGTCGACCACCACCAGCCCCGTGCCAGAGCTGCCCTGCCGCGTCTGCCGCTGCACCCTCTCCCCCCGAGCCAGAGTCCGCTTCTCCTCGAGCGTCAGCTCTGGCAGGAATGCGGGCCGCGGCGGCTCTAGTGGCTCCTGCGCCGCGCCTGCGGCAGCTCCCATGCCATTGATCGCTGCCTCCACCTGAGCCCTTCTTCGAGCGGCATCTTGCGCAGATGCTACATCGGTTCGAGGCTCTCGGGAAGCGACAGGCAGGCTGGAGGCTGACCGGCCTGGAGGGCCAGCGGAATAGGTAGCAGTAGGCCCTTCTGCCAAGCTAGCAGTGCCCCATCGGATGGGGGCTCGTGATAAGGAGGGAAGGCGGCTTGCCGCTGCGGCTGACAGCGGCGCTGCTGCTGTGAAAGCTGTTGGCTGCGGTAACCGCCTCGTGCGTGTGCGTGCTGTCAATGACGCACCGGCCCTGCCTCCTGCCTGCAGAAGTGGCAGGCATTACAGAGCAAGAGTTTGGTTTAGAACAGAAGTGGAAGGCATAGAGCTGAATACGGCGCGGTGAACTGCCGAAGCTTCGCATCAGGCGAATTGAGCTCTTACCCGCAGAGATGCTTCCACTCGCACGCAGGAGAGGGAGATGGCCAGCAGTACGGTCAAAACCACAGCTGCTTTCATCCCCAGTGCCGCTTGTCGCCCACCGCTGCTGCTACAATGTCTGAAGCACCTGTGCTGCCTTCGAAGTCGGGACCCACTGCGCGGCTGCATGGATGCCTGAGATACCATAGACCGTGCCAGGTCGCTGGCGAATGCCATGCTCGAACACTCCGATAGTTGCACGCTAGTGGCTCGGACACAGAATGTAAGGTCGCCTGTGTGTGCTTCCAAAGTATATGCGCTTTCCGCAGTCTAGCAAAGACACATGAAGAAGACCAGGGGGTCGTGTGGCGCACTGAGCTCCTGGCTGCTGATCTTTGGCCACAGATGTTCTCACTTGCACTGCTACTTGCTCTTGCCGTCGATGATTTACCACCGCTGGTGCCGGAGTCAGAAAAAAGGCACGACAAGAGCTGCAGACTTTGCACAGTCAGTCTGCAAATTTTTTAAACTGCGACATCACGCACCCTAAAAGGGAGCTTAGGGTTAACACGTGGCACTAGCAGGAAAAAAAGAAGGGGGCAGATCCACTGCTTGCAGCTGTCATCCACCTCTGCTATTGTGTGGTCTCACATATCGAGCACTGATGTTTGAATGCATGTGAAAGGACGGTAGCTCTCGCTCTCTAGTGCAGCGGCTTTCGCGAGCACGCATCCGGCATCAGTTTCGGTTTGGGCTACAAGGCGGCGGCCTCTGTGCATCTTGTGGTCATTGTCATTGGGGTCAATTCTCCGACTGAACCTGCCTGTGTCACCTGTGTGACCCATTGTGTAGCGCCGTACAGGTGGGAGTTACTGTGGCACGCACGGCATCAAGAAATACCAAGCTGAGACCCACCTGCCGTCAGGAAGGCCGGACGTGCTGGAACCAGCATGCGCCTGTCTGGGTCTGCCCCTATTTGCCAATGGTCAACGACAACACATCAACAAACTGCTGCAAGCCAGAGAAGCAAAGCGACGTTGTCGAGTGAAAGGCAACAGCAGTGCTAAGACCACATTAAAAACGCATCATGACAATGCATATGTACGTGTGCTGGGTAAGTATACCTGAATCATGCAACTTACGTCCACTAGGCGTTAACCCTAGGGTCAGGGTTTGCGTTTTTGCCCAGAAACGGCGTGCAGAGTTTTGTGAAGGAGAGACACCTGTCGTCGCTGGGACTTATCTGCTAGACAAGGAGTGGCTTGCAGACGTACTTATCGAGGGAATTCGGCCTAGCGCCTCTCGCTTCTCCGCCAAGCGGCCCCAGTATGGTAAGAACACACAGTGTGTACGGATCCTTCCTCCGACAGGTCACAGCTTGCCGCCACTAGTTGATCACATATATATACCACCAGCCTGATCGCAAAGACCGATTCTTTCTCCACTTGCCAAATTGGACAGGACTTTCTTGCCTTCTGAATCAGTCCAATTGTGTCATATGGAGGGCACAGAAGCAGGCACAGTCCGTTCTCATCAGCCTGACATTTTGCTGCTGATGTGTCGTCTGCACCGCTTCAGGGGACGTTCTTGGATAAGCCCGTGACGGATAAGGATACGGAGGAGGACACCAGCGAGGACGGGCTCAGATTTGGTGCTTCCGCCATGCAGGTATGGCAGTGCACTTTGTCCTCAGGTGCTTTCAGAAGCACTTGCCCCAAAAGAGAGGCACAAGGGACGCTCATGTAGTAAAGATTTATATGGCGATTTTTGCCATCGGTCAAGGAGCTGAGACTGCGTGACAGCTTGGCAGTCACCTGCGTTGGCTTTCACTTCAAATCTGTGCCTGGGTTATAGCAGTGCAGGCGGCTCTGGTGCGTTTACGCCGCGAGCAGTACGCAAGAGCTTTACACCACGTGATGAGGAGGACGCAAGCATGTGGCAGTACTGCGATGGACATGCATTGCGGCACTTGAGTGCTTTGACCGTAGTTGAATGCGTGCAGCGCGGCAAGCACCGACGCTGATGCCGCTGAACTTCAACCCTCTCAGCGCATGCTCAAACACGCCGTTCGCACTGCCGAGGCCATACGGCGCAAGCGTTATCCGATGGAGTTACAAAGTCCGGCAGCGGCTGTTCTTCCAACACGAACAGGCCATGTCCTCACAACTTGAAGTATGCGGTCTGTGACTCTCCAGTTGTTGCAGAACGTGACTGACTAAGCGCACGAGCAGCGCCGCCGTCACTGACCGCGAGAGCGCAAAGCGGGACCGCCATCTGCGGGTGACCACAGTCAACTCTATTCGGCCGTTGCTTGTGTCAGCCTAAGTTATCATGTTCGGCCAATAGTCTATGACGGCAGCTTTCATCTGTTTCAAACCCAATGCGCTGCACTCGCGCACTGTGTCAGCGCTCAGTCATGAGCAGCACATCGCAGCAGCAGCGCACTGCGCATGTACGCTGGCTCTGGCCTACGCTTCTCGTAGCGTACTGTAAGATAATCCATGTCCCCATTCTGCTGCTCTCTAGTTTGAACCGCAGCATCCTACGTTGCGCTCTACTTCAACCCCTGCAACCTGCCCATGTATGCGAGGGAGCCCGCTGTGCCGCCTGTGCCGCGCGTCGCTGCAGCGCAGGGCAGGCAACATGCTGCATATATGTCCTGGCGTGCACTGCATCCGGCGTTGCTGCGCAATCTGACCCGTGCAAACGCGCCAGCATCAGCAGCAGCAGCGCGCTAAGCCGCCCGCTGCACCATGCCCTGGCGTGTACTGCATTCGGTGTTGCCGCGTAATCTGACCCGCACCAACACGCCACCATCAGCAGCAGCAGCAGCGGCAGCGGGCTTAGCCACCCATTGCACCAAATCCGGTTGCTGTGTAGTCTGACCGCACAAACAACCCCACCAACATCAGCAGCAGAAGCGCGCTTAGCCGCCCGCTGCACCGCCGTCGCTGTATCCCCCCCCCCCTCAAGGGCTGGCGCGTGGAGATGGAGGACTCTCACACCATCATCACGGCGATGCCGGGCTTGCCAAATCATTCGTTCGTGGCCGTATATGACGGTCACGGGGGCAGTATGTGCGCGACGTACGCGGGGAAGGAGATGATGAGGTGAGCAGCAGCGCTCAGCATCACGTGCGTACCTGCCTACTGCGAGGCTGATACCACCATGCCGAAAGCGCATCCGTAGCGGCAGGCATGGCGGGGGGGGGGGGGGTTGTGTGCGGAAGTACGTAAGCTCTAGCATTGGCACCATGCCGAATCCAAGGTGCGTCACCCTGAAGTCATGCTCAGTTCGATTTGAGGTTCGCTGCATCGTGGAGGTTGCTTGCGCACGCGGGGGGGGGGGGGGGGGGGGGCTGCTCGCGCGGTCATGCGCAGGCGCACATGCTGTGGGCACTGCGAACCGCCTGCACGGCCCGCAGACAGCAGTGCCGGCGTGCACCGATGACAGCGATGATGATCATCCTCAGCATGTACACACTCTTCCGGCTGCTTCATGTACACGCGCGGCGCTCGTCTTCGAGTCGGTTTACAGCAGCAGGCGCAGCGCCCCGAAGCGTCACGTGGCGGGCGTGCTGTCTTGGCTGCTGCCCGCGCGGGTGTGCGCGCCGCGTATGGTGCCGCAGTCACATTTTGAGAAGTACGCTATGTAATCCGTGTGAGGAGCAGAAAGGCACAACACCTTAGGTACCCAGCGTATCCATGCAGGGCTGTGCCCTCTCTGTCGTGGGAGCTCGTCCATCCGCAGCATCAGTCGGCAGTTGTGTGTGCTTGCATGCTCGCTTCACATGCCGTCTGCTGCGCACCGATTCCTCTCTAATCGCGTCATCGTGCCGCAACCGCTGGGGAGGCAGGTTTTTACGCGCGACGCCGGACTACGAGGCGTACGTCGCGCAGCCGGCGGGCGGGCGCAACGTGGAGCTCCTGTGCAAGGCGCTGTACACGGCGTACCTTGACATAGACGAGGCGTTACAAAAGGTATGTGATACCATAAGTGTACGCAATTAGGGTTAAGCTGAGCATCATCATCATCAGCTGGATAGGCATGTAGGGTATGTTGGTGTAACTGTGACGGGTAGAGCCGCCTGCCGCTCTCGCCTGCTACCGCGCGTTGCGCCTCGGGCGCCGGCGCGCGCAACGTTACGCCAGCCTTTGCAAGGGCCTCAGTGCATGTACTGGTTTGTGTGTCGTGGCGCTTGCGCTGAGGAAACATTGCTCAGGTGGCAGGCAACTTAAAGTTGCTGCGGGCACGCCCACTGGTGTCAGCAGTTACGCACCACTTGGACACTGGCATCCGCATCGTGTTGTTGTGGTGACGCATGGGACAGGCGGTGCTGGTCTCTATGGCAAATCACGCCGAGGAGGCGTTGAGTGCCTTCTTTCTTGGTCTCATTGATCTTCAAAAAGGCAGGCGCAAGAGCTGTAGAAGGCTGAACCCGTAAATAGCGGTGGCCGTGGCGGCCACCCCGTAAATAGCGGCGGCTGGCGGCGCATTCATGCATCTTGCGGTACCCACACAGCACTAAGATCTCGCGATTAGCTCGCCGCTGCTCAATGCCCAAATGCATGATCTGGTATTCAATCTCTATCACCAGTTGCCGTTGCAACCGCTCATATAGGCCAGACACCGCTGCTTCGGCGCAGTCGTCGCATGCACCTGCGTAGCATCAGCTTCTCGCGCGCTTTAACCTCAGCCTGCCCAGTGCTCAGCGCCACGCCAGAGCTCTGAGGGGCAAGGCGGCGGCAGCGCAACGCTCGATGCTCTCACCATCGTGTTCGCGCAGCGCTGCGGGCGTCGCAGGCGAAAGCTGGCGCGCCAGTGGTCACGCCTGTAGTCACACCGCTCACCAGACGACCCCACCTTCACAGGTAGCACGCTTCGGCAGGGAGATAACGCGCCATCTGCCGCTGCAAAAACATTGTGCATCCGTGCTCCAGCTCAGATGCGAAGCCGCGCATTCGTAACGCTGCTGCTGCCGCTGCTGCTGACGCTGCTGCCGCCGGTGCCGCTGCTGCCGCCGCAGGTCCCAGAGGCGCAGTCGGCGAGCGAACGGTCGGGGTGCACGGCGCTGAGCGCTGTGATCACGCCCAACCACATTGTGGTGGCGCACGCGGGCGACTCGCGCGCGATCATCTGCAGCGGGGGGCGCGTCGCGGCGGCAACTGAGGTACTGATGGCCAGCTATGTGTTGTCATGACAGCTATCATCTGATCATATATGACGCCACCATGTGTAATTATGGCGGTGACTCGCGCGCGACTCATCTGCAGCGGGGGGCGCGTCGCGGCGGCGACCGAGGTACCGATGGCCAGCTACCTATGTGGTGTCACCTTCAGAGCAATGCACATGGCTCAGCACACCAGAGCATGCACTTGAGTATGCCGGCGTTGCGGTTATGGGAAGTCGCACAGCGCAAGCGCTCGCCAACTCACTGGTGCTCGCGCTGTTCTCGTCGTGTGACGCACAGGACCACAAGCCGTACGACGCGGAGGAGAAGGCGCGCATAGAGGCGGCGGGCGGGCATGTGAGCATGCGGCGCGTCGACGGCGACCTCGCCGTCAGCCGCGCGCTCGGCGACTTCCAGTACAAGAGCAGAGACCTGCTGCCGCGCAACTGCAAGGTGAGCGCACCACCCTAGTCTACCTCCTGCAAGGGGAGCGCACCCCCCTAGTCTACCCCCCGCAAGGGGAGCGCACCCCCCTAGTCTACCCCCATCCGTGAGCCGCACGCTCCACGACATCCAGTACAAGAGCAGCGACCTGCCGCCGGGGAACTGCAAGGGACACGCAGCCGCTTACCTTCAGCCCTAATGATAACCCCAACACCTGGCAAGGTGGGGACGACCCCCTAGTCTACACCCAGACCTGATGAGAACACCCCAATCCCAACACTAGCTCTAATCGGCGACTAGGGGCCTACCCCCCCCTTTGGTGAGCACACCCCAATTCCAGCCGTTGCTCTAAATTGAGACTCAAAGGTTATGCTCACCCTAGCCCCAGGGCGCGCTGTGCCAGGCAGCAGCGCAACGCGCCGATGAACTGCTAGGCCCACGCCCACGCCTCATCTTGAATTTCCCACCCTGCAGCGTGGTGCGCCACGGCGCACGTTTGCAGTGCATGGTGGTCTCCGCGGGCGGGGCGGCGCGCTGAGGCTGCTCACCGCAGTGAGCGCTGCCGCCGCTTGCGCACAACCACAGCGCCGAGCGCTGCGCATAGAGCTCGCGCTGGCCCGCGTGCATCGTGCAGGGGCATCGCACTATATATCCGCAAGTAGCGCCGCGGCGGTCAAACCTACTTACCTCAGAGCGTGTTGCCGACTCGCGCACGCCTCGTGCGGAGCGTTGCTCGCAAAGCACCAATGAGCTGCATGGCCGAGGCCCAGTCTCAATATTTGATTTCCCACCCCGGTGAGTGGTGCACCATGGCACATGTATATAGTGCATGGTGCAGCACGGCGCGCTGAGTCTGGCACTATCCGCTTGTCGTTGTGAGCGCTGCCGCCGCTTGCGCACAGTGCCGCGCAGCTCGTGCTGGCTCGATTGCATCGTGCAGGGGGCATCGTTATGGCGCATAGTATGTAGACAACGCTGCTATGCTTGTTCCTACTTGCCTCATAGCGCGCTGCCGACTTGCGCGTGCCTTGCGCAGAGCGCCGCGCGTGAAGCGGGAGATGTGCGCGGCGTCGAGAACTGCTGCTCCCGCTCCTCCACCCACTGGTGCAGCAGCGCTGCTGTCGTGTGCGCGCTGCGCGTCATGTCGAGCGCTGCCAGTGCTGCATGTCAAGCGCCAGCGTTTGTGTGTGCAAGGCTGCTGCGCGGCCGTTCCCTGCGATATCGGCGCGCGTTCGCGGCGTGATGCGCAGAGGATTTATGTGCATGCGCGCTGTTGGTGAGCACTGCTGCGCAGCAGTGCGTGCCAGGATCCCTCACAGCGTGCTTCCGTCCCGCGTCTACTACTGCAGACGGCGCTGGAGGGCCGTTGCGTGCTAATCGCTGCGCACGGTGCCTCGGCGGCGCCTGATGCACGTGACGCCACGCCGCGCTCGCGACGGCGCAAACGCATCTACAGCGGGCTCTCTGCGCTCCATCGCCACCACACGAGGACGCTGCTCACGCATGCCCCCCCCCCCCCTCCCCCCCCCTCCCCCCGTGCGCGCAGGTCACGTGCGTGCCGGACACGCTGGTGTACCGGCGGACGCCCGGCGACGAGCTCCTGCTGCTCTGCTGCGACGGCGTGTGGGACGTCATGAACAACGACGTGAGTAGTGGCGGGCGTGCGATGCGCGCGTGAGTTGTGCGCGGCGATCGCCCAATGCGCGCTTGTTGTCGTGACAGGCGGCGGTGGCGATGCATCCGTCCAGCCCCCCCCCCCCCCCTACCCTGTCACATGCAGCGCGCCTCAACTGCAGTGCGTATTGGCGCTGCGCCCGTGGCGCGTGCGCACTCACCGATGAGCGCATGCGAGAGCTTGTCATGCATAGTAGTACGAGCGCGCGCGTCGAGCGCTGAGGCGCAGCCTACGACACGCCGTCGGCGCCCGTGCGCGAGGAATCGGGGGGAGGGGGGGTGAGCGGGGGTCAACAGGCGGCACAACAGGCGGCAGTCTAACCGCGTGCGGCAGAGCAGCGTCCATTATTGCACGTGCAGCTGCAGCGTCCGCGCCGTGCAGCACGCAGCGCCGCGTGCGGCGCGCTGATCGCCGCCCTGTCCTCGCGCGGCATTCACTGCAGGGCTGTGTTGAACTTCGCTTGCGCTGCCGCAGATCGCCGCGCGCTGTGACGGTCGCTCAATCTTTGCGTGCGCGATGGAGATCCTTGTGTGCGCCTCCCAGCGGCATTCGCAGCGCGGAGAGCGCACTTCAGCCACTGGCGCTTCATTACAGTAGATCGCACTGACTCTGGGGATCGTTCTGTGTATCTCGCTCGCCTATTGCCCGCTCTCGCGCAGGACTGCCAGCGCTGCGCGATGGAGATCTTTGCGGACGGCGAGGCGCGCGTCGGGCTCGCGTGCGAGGAGCTCATAGACACGTGCCTCGCGCGCGGCAGCCGCGACAACATGAGCGTCGTCATGGTCGCGTTCAAGGCGCTCAAGGCGGGGAAGGGGCGGGTGAGCGAACACGCGAGCGCTGCTCTGCGCTGCGCTGCGCGCTCGCGCTTGCGTCTGAAAGCAGCATCGTTATGCCGCATGTTGTGAATGATCTCCTCCCCTTTCCCCCCAAGGGGTGGGTGAGCGAAACGCGAGAGCGGCGCGCTGCATACGCGCTCGCACGCTCTGTGCCAAGGCAGCATCATCATGCCGCATGCCATGAATGATCTTCCCCCCAAGGGGGAGGTGAGCGAACGAGCGCGGCGCGCTGCGCGCTTTGCGCTCGCGCTGTGCTTGAACGCAGCATCTCATGCCTTACGCCTGACGCAAATGACCCCACCCTCCCCCTCCCAAGCAAAGGCTCCTGAGGCACTGGTGGGGCGATGCGGAGCAGAGGAATGCGTCGTGCTGTGCCACGGCGGCATTGCGGCTGTCGGCCGGCAATTCACGTGCGCACCATGTGTGACCAAGCCAGACGCATGTCGTGCCTTTGTCCATCAGCTCATCGCAACGCCCGTGCAGCCGCGCCGGCGCCCGCAACCTGCGCGTCCTTGTCCTTGTACAGACACGCGTGCTGCGCGGCGTCTCACATGCTGGCGTCGTTTTCGCTGCTCTGCTGAACGCTGCTGCGCAGGGCGTCGCAGGCCGGCGCGCCGCGCGCGAGGCGGAGCAGGCGCAGAAGGAGTCGCGCAGGTAGGTAAGGTGCGTTGGTCACGCCAGCATTGGCTGCCGCCGCCGCTGCGCGTGCGCTCGTCGAGTGCGCATCAGAGCGCCGCGAATCGCTTGTTGGTCATGGCAGCTTGTCGTCGTTTCAAGATGGGTCCGGCGCTGCGTTTTTGTTGTTGCTTGAGATTCACCGCAGCTTGTTGTCGTTGCATCACTCCAGCGCTGCGTTGTGCTGTGAGTTCACATACAAGAGTGGTGGCCAAAGCCCTCCATCTGGACGCTTGCAGTCTCCTGCTGCACCACGTGTGGTGATGCATAGATCTGCACAGCTTTGAGCGTGTTGCTTGTTGCCGCACTTTGGTACGCCACCAAACCAGACGTGTCGTCGTTGTATTTGGTGGAGGGGAACATCAACACGCTGGAGTGGCACGTCGCTCCCAACGCCGTAGCTCGCGAGGTTTGCACTTGAAGTTCACCAGGCGCACCTCACTTCGCGCTGTGAGTGCATGGAGCGTAGCGTGACGCGGCACCACTGAACTGCCAGAGTCTTACTTGCATCGCTGCGCTGAGCGGCGTTGCAGCAAGCACACATTGCGGCCGCTACACTCATCTGAAACGAGCTCTGAGGGAGCGGGCAGGGCTGTCATGCGCACCAATGTTTTACCGCTGCACACACTCCGCCAGAGCAAGCGAACTCTCATGACACGCCACAGCCTGTCGTGTACGTTTCAGAGCATGCCCTTGAACATTCGCGTGCGCCTCTGTAATTTGTCACGCGGCGCTAACGCGGCTCTCCTGTGCGTGTGCTCGCAGGGACGACCCAGACTTTGACCCGGCGTCAGCGGGCAACTCGTCGCCGCCGGGGCGCGGCGTGTAGCCCCCCCCCGCCGCCCCCCCCTGCCCCCCTCCTTTGCCCCCCCCCTCAAAGGCCGCAGCACACCAATGTTAACTCCCACCGATCAACGTAGGTTCAGCAGGCGGTTAGCGGCTGTACGACAGCTGCGCCTGCCAATGTGACAGCGCTCCACACAGCAGGGCGGCGCGGGGCTGGCAGTGCCGGGGGCTGCTCGCAGCGGCGACCCTGGGAATGCCGCGCGTGCAAGTTGGTTTCTCTCTTCAACACATGTGTATCATTGGACATATTCTTGGTGTTGGTGCAGCGATGAGCGGGCTTGGGGGAGGGGGCAAGGAGGGGAAGGGGGAGGGGTAATGGAGGGCGCACAGAGGCGCTGTTGCGTGGAGCGGTGCTGCAGCAGGCCCTTGCGGCGGTGCGATGCACGGATTTGACTCTTGTGCCTTTCGACTGCAGTCGACATGGGGCTGCACGAATGATGACGATGGTTGTGCTGATCTGGAGGGTCTTGGTGTCGCCTGCTTGTCTGCAGCCTGATGCATGTGAGCGGCGGGGGCTGTTGAGAATGTTGCAGCTTTCAGCTTGCATGTGGCCCACCTGGAGACAGAGGCCCTTGGTGCGTTAAGTGCATGCATTGCCTTGAATAAGAAGTCCGTCGTCACTTTATGTGGTGCATCATGCTTGCATTGTTTGTGCGCTGCCTCGGTGTCCGGCGCTTTCACGTGCAGCACTTATAAAGCTGGGTCATTCAACGCCTCAAGCTGGCCATTAAAGGGCGTACAAGAAGGCCGATTCTAGCAGCCTGCTCGTGAGCAAAAGACATCAGCTGCAGGATGATCAGTTCGTCTTAGAAAAAGATACAGTTAAACGTGCAGTCGCGGTGGTGCCAACTAAGCCGACCACACTGTTGCCGTCGGATTCTGAGCAGCCGGCGCGACACAACAGTGCGAGTGTGCTTTTGAGGCGTTGAAGTTGCAGTTTGGTTTGGCGAAGTTAAGATGTACATGCAGAAAAAGAGAGAGTTTTGCACAGATTGGTGCAAGCAAGCGAAGCAATGGACAAAAAGAACTTGCAACTGGCAGCAGGCCTCGTGAAGCCCACCTACATCGCCCAAGCAGGCCAGGCCCTCAACTCTCGCCACAACCTGGTCACAGCTCTGCTCGCCAACAGGAGGCTGCCACCGACGGGCTGGGATGAGGCCACCATAGAGTACCTGCTCAGCGAGCTGGCCATGATGGACAGCAACAACTTCCTGGGAAACGTGGGGGTGGGGGAGCGCGAGGCACGCATCTTCTGCCCCCTGGTGGCCCGCCGCTGCTTCAGGCTCGCCCACGGAGTGGGGCGCTCGGGGGACATAGCGGAGGTGCAGCCAAAGGCGGCGGGTTCCTCGCTGATGAGTGCCCTGTGCGCGTGCCTGGCGCGCGACGCGCTGCGCGTGGCGGGCCTCGCCAACGCGCGCGCGGCGCTCGTCCTGCCGCTCGCCACGGGCATGGCGCTGGCGCTGACGCTCGCGGCGCTGCGCGGCTCGCGCCCACCCGGCGCGCGCCTCGTGCTGTGGCCGCGCGTCGACCAGAAGTCGTGCCTGAAGGCGATCGCGACGGCGGGCTTCACGCCGATCATGATCCCCAACATCCTCGACGACAGCGGCGTCGTGAGGATGGATGCCGCGGCGCTGAGCGCTGCCATAGAGGCGCACGGCGCGGACCGCATCCTGTGCGTCGTGACGACGGCGAGCTGCTTCGCGCCGCGCGTGCGGGACGACGTCGATGTCGCCGCGCGACTGTGCGCGCGCGCGGGCATCGCGCACGTCGTCAACAACGCGTACGGCCTGCAGTGCCGCGCGACGACGGCGCTCGTGAACCGCGCCATGGCGGTGGGCCGCGTGGACGCGGTCGTGCAGAGCACGGACAAGGTGGGGGGCGGGGCTGTGTGATAAGCTGCTGCCGCGGGGACGGGGGCGGCGCGCACGAGACCGTCCTGAGCCCATTTCCTCACGATGCATGCGAATGTGGTGGTGTGTAGGTAGGCGATGAGCAGTGCAGAGAAGGGGGGGGTGCGCGCGCCGCTGTGCTTGAAGGCAGCACCACAATTGCAGGTTGTGTGACATAGAGATTATGCTGTGCGGGCGAAGGCCAATCACATCCAACATCGAAGCGGAAGTCCATGAAATCAGGAGAAGCCACCCACCCCTCCCCCTCCTCCCTGTCCCTGCGCCCCCGTACAAATCAAATCAGCAGATCAATCGTCTCAACGCGCCCCCCCCCCCGCCTCGCATCCTATCCGCGCGCCAGAACTTCATGGTCCCCGTCGGCGGCGCGATCGTCTGCGGCCCCGACGCGGCCTTCATCGCGCGCGTAGGCAAGACCTACGCGGGCCGCGCCAGCAGCGCCCCCGCCCTCGACCTCTTCATCACGCTGCTCTCCATGGGCGCGGACGGCTACCGCCGCCTGCTCGACGAGCGCGAGGCGCGCGCGAAAGAGTTCCGCGCCGCGCTCGCTGCGTGCGCCGCCGCCGCGGGCGAGGCCCTCATCGCCGCGCCCGACAACACGATCTCGTTCGCGATTACGCTGCGCCGCGTGCGCGACCCGCGCCGCGTCGGTGCCGCGCTGTTCCTGCGCTGCGTGTCGGGCACGCGCGTGGTGGACGCGACCGGCGGCGGCGGCGGCGGTGGCGGCAGCGGCGGCTGCGGTGGCGGCAACGGCGGCAACGGCGGCGGCAGCGGCGGCGGCGGCAGCAGCAGCGGCGGCGGCAGCAGCTGCGGCGGCGGCGGCAGTAGTAGCAGCAGCGGTGGCGGTGCCACAAGCGCCGCTGCGGCGGCGGCATCGGCCGGTGCTGCCGCCGTCGCTTCGGGCGCTGCTGCTGATGACGATGGCGCCGCCGCCGCCGTTGCCGTGCCAGCCGTCACAACTGTAGCGGGTCTGGAGTTCAGGGGGTACGGGTCCAGCGTAGACGAGTACCCATGCGCGTATCTAACGGCGGCGTGCGCCATCGGCATGCGGCAGGCGGACACGGACGAGTTCATCGCCAGGCTGTCGAAAGTATTTGCGGAGGCGCAGAAGCAGCGCGGCAGAAGCGCGGCGCCTTGCGCCGCTGCTGCCGTCGCAGCGGACGGAGGCAGTCTGGCATCGCAGGGCGCAGGTGCTGGCGAGGGCTGCGCATCCGCAGTGTCGGAGCCGCGGCGCGCAGCTGAGGATGAGCAATGACACGCAATCACGAGCTGACGCCGTGGCCTCGAGTGGATCCATCAGCGAACGTGCTGTGATCACCGGGGGCGTATTTCATTTGGTGATTGTTTGAAATTGGTGCAAGCGTGTGGCGTGCGCCCTTGCATTGGCGCTGCAGAGCTGCTCCACCGCGTCATTCTGCTTGCCATGCGCTCCCTGTGCCTACTATGCATTGTCACTCGATGCATTAGTTCATGACCATCTGACATTGGTGGCTCAGCTCAGCATCGTCAAGGAGGTTGACCTACTGCAATGGTCACTCCGCACGAATGTCACCATAGTCACTACGCTGAATGCCGCAGCGCAAAAACTGACGGCCATTAGTTGCGGACATTGCACAGCAATGGTATGTGTATGAAGTCAAACCGGGTTACGTGCTTGGCGCATACTTCCCAACAACCTTCGAGCACGGCCGCCATGCCGCGCTGCAAGCGCACGCAAACACAGCTGGCCGCAGCACTAGTCGCCACGTATAGCTGCATCACTTTCATGTGCCGACATCAGAAAGACATCTGCAAAGACGTGTACGCACGGCCCGCCGCGTGGCACAGAAGCTGCCAGCACGGCTGCCTTCCAAGCGCGCGGGCCGCTGTGTACATTTGACGCAGCGTGATGGCACATGAGCGCGTCAGCAATTGCAGCACTGCGCGAACATCAGTGAGCCAAAGGCGCACGTCCGCATACAAGTGAGCTCGTGTATGACAGTCACCATGTATGTGCGCACGTGCATACAAGGGAGCTCGTGTATGACAGTCACCATGTATGTGCGCACGTGTTCAACATCTCCCGGAAGCCTACCTCGACCGACTCACGGCAGCGCTCTACTTGTTCTCGGGGGGCACGAGGCCGAAGTGGTGGTACGGTGTCGGCCCCAGCGCCAGGTTGGGCGTCTCACTGGGCGTGTGCGCCGCCGCCGCCGCGGCAGCAGCGCGCTGCTGCGGCTGCTGCTGCTGCGCGTTCGCGGCGCCCTTTGACTTCTGGTGGCGCGGCTTCCGCTGCTGCGCGCCTGCTGCGTGCGCCGCGTGCTGCTGCCGCTGCTGCTGCGGCGGCATGTGCGGCGGGTACTGCTGGTGCCCCGCGTGAGGGCCGCCGTACGGCGGAAACTGCTGCGGCGGCGGCGGCGGCTGCTGCCACTGCGGCGGCGGCGGCGGCCGCTGCTTCTGCCACTGCGGCTGCGGCGGCGCCATCATGGGCGCTCCCGGCGGCGGCGCCATGGGCGGCCCCCCGTGCGGTGCCTGCGGCGGGTAGCCGTAGCCAAACGGCTGGGGCGCGTAGGGCTGCTGCTGCTGCTGCTGCTGCTGCTGCGGAGGCGGCATGAACGGCGGCGGCTGCTGCGCCATCATCGGTTGCTGGAACGCGTGCGGCGGCGGCGGAATGCCCGCAGCAGCATAGAAGGGCGGCGGCGGCGGCCCCTGCGGCAGCGGCCCTGTCGGCATGGGGTAATTCTGAGGGAGCGCCAGGTAGGCCTGCCGCTGTGCCTCCAGCAGCCTCTCGTACGTCCGCGCGCGGGCGATGGCCCTCTCTTCCCGCCCGCCCCCACGCCCCCCCCTGCCGCCGCCGCGCCCCCCCGCGCCGCCGCCACCGCGCTGCGCGCGCGCCTTCGCCGCCGCCTCCGCGCGCGCCGCCGCCGCCTTGGCCGCCGCAGCCGGGTGCTCCTCGGCGAACTTGGCGCGCCGCTCCGCCTTGACGCGCGCGCGGTGCGCCGCCTCCGCCTCGTCGTCCGAGAACTCTAGCTCCTCCGCGCGCGTCGGCTCCTCGTCGTGAACGTTGGACGCGTCGCAGCCGCGCCCGCGCGCGACCGCGGCGGGCGCGAGCCACGCCGACAGCGCGGCGACGCGCGAGACGCGCTGCCCGGGGCGCGCGCGCGTCAGCGCCGCCGTCGCCGCCGCCGACAGCATCGAGTCCACGCGCACCACGTAGTGCGGCGCCGCGACGGGGCCGAAGACCTCGTGCACGCGGCCGAGCGCCACGCGGCGCTCCGCGGCAGCGCCGCCGTCGCCGCCGCCGCCGCCGCCGCCCTCCGCCGGCGGCGCGTCGGCGCACAGGACGCTGCCCTCGTCGAGCGCGCCCACGCCGGCGTCGCCGCGCACGATGATGACGCGCTCCGCGACGACGACGGCGGTGACCTCGCCGATCGGCTCCAGCTGCGCGGTGGCGAGGTCTACGGCGTCTGGCGCGAGGGGCTCGATGGGCACGTCGACCTCGTTCACGGTGCGCGGCGGCGCCTTGGAGACCGCGTCCGCGGCCTCCTCGTCGGCGTCCTCGTCGACCATCATCGCTGCGGCGCCGGCGATCGCGTCGTCGCCGCTGTCGTTGTCGCTCTCGTCGGAGGGCCCCCCGGGGGGGGCCCGCGCGGGGGGGCGAGGGATGTTCGGGTTCACCGCGGCGGCAGCGACGACGCCCTCGGGTTGTATGTTGGCAGCAGCCATTTCTCGCGCAATGCTCAGCAGGTCGCTTTCGACGTTAACAAGGGGAGGCCGCGCGGCGGCTTGTGGCTCGTCGTCAGCATCATCGGCGTCGTCGTCGCTGCTATCAGCTTCCGAGCTGCTGCTGGCAGTGCTTTCAATTGGCTGTTGAGGGGCGCCGCGCGTTTTCCCAGGCGGCAGCTCCACCTCCGGCAGCACCCCCAGCGCCATCGCTATGGCCTCGATGTCGCTGGGTCCTTGTCGTCCTGTAGGATCCACCACCCACCCGGCTGCCCCCTCTGCGCCCGGTGCCTCGGCGCTGCTGTCGCTGCTGCTGCTGTCGCTGCGAGGGCGCTTCTCTATACGTTTGACTGCAGAGGCAGGCTCCGCCGACGTTGCTTTTGCATCAGGCTCCGGCTGGGCTGCATCTGAAGTTGGTCCAGCCGTCGCCGGTGATGCTGCGGGAGCTGCATCGGCGGCAACTGATGGTGCAGAACATTCAGATGCTGCGACGGCAGCTGCTGCTGCTTCAGCGGAATCCACCATCCTTCCGAGTACACAGCCAATGAAAACAACATCAACTCAGTACTTGAAGTGTTGCATTTATTCGTGTGTGATTTCGAAGCGCGGCGGCAGCATGATAGGCGAAGGACCGGCAGACCCTGCTGTAGCTTTTCCTGCAGAAACGCTAAGGAAATGTGCCATGCGCCACTGGTGCCGCTGCCTGCACAGGACTTGGAGGAGTATAAAGTTGCCGGAGCGCTTGCAACCTTTTCTGAACAACGACGCAGATGCAGCAAGGCTGAGGATCAGCGAAGCGAGGCCCACCTGCTGATGCAGCTGCTCATCGCGCTGCAGCCATACGTGGAGGTCTCAGAGGATGAAGCCAGCGTTCTCGCACAAAGTTAGAGCGTTGTCGTTGGTTATTGGAAAGTTCAATTATTATTGGATCTTGTGCGACACCTATCGCTGACGGCTATTCTTAAGACGGCACCCAGATGAGCGCGGACGACAATCTCTGATCGGCTTGCTGGGAACGTGAACTGAAAGGCCTAAATGTGCGGCATTCGCCCACGGCTGTTGCTGATGGGAGCACTGGCAGGCATCGTGCCACAGGTGATGCTGTAATGGGAAACTGAGCGGATCAGTGCCAAGTTAGCACCTCGTGCTCTGTCGTTGAATTCTTGTTGTGCACCATGACTTGCTTCATGAAGATCACGTCAACCTTGAACCTAGGAGTAACGTGCGTGATACTCATACTTGAGGGAGCGTTGGCTTGCATTCCGGAGTACCCCTTCGCGATCATTCACATGCATAGCCTGGTGGTAGCTACTGTTGTACTTCTGAAGTACAGAGTAGTGCACGCAGCTGTGTCGTTACAGGCAGGAACTGGCCATGCTATGCTCCACTACGTCTGCGATGCAGCAACAGCAGCGATCATATTGCTGGTCGGTGTTGATTGCTCTGCTCATCAAGGTCGCTAGTGGGCGACGACATTGGCTGCACAGCGACACTGGCTGCACAAAGCATGCTGTGCTGGTGAGGCAGTTGTGTGCTTTGCTTCCATCTCCGTCTCAGTGGCGCAGTGCAGCATCTTTCGAAAAGTGCGTGGCAAAGATGCACGTTCCAGGCAGAGCAGGGCTGTTGACAGCACAGTAGCTAGCGATTCCTGGGCGCCGAACGGTTCCCTCATGTGTCGGCACAGCTCTGTTTCTGCCACTACTGTACAGGTACTGACATCAAGCTCATTGTCGGCTGCTGTCGCTGCTGCTACTGCAGTATATCTGCAGTCCCCGTGCAGAAGGTATATCGTCATCTTCCATCCTTCACCGGGGTTCTCAGTGATCGCCTGGAGAAGGACAAGATCGGGACGCAGCTGCCGAGTATGCTCTACTTGTTATATTCTGTCTACCTGCCGTATCATGGTTTTGGCACTTTTCAGCGCTTCATGCTCCTCAACGCCAAGACAGAGTGCCTGGCCAGCTGGCCACAGGGACTGACTTCACATCTACTGGCACTGGTACAGGAACTGCGGCAACAGACGAAGCAGGTGACGTACTATACACGATGCTCTTGTAGGACTCATTGCAGTTTTCATGGTGTGCGCTTGATACGGTTCGTTGTGTGCAGCGTGAAGCACTCCGTGAAAAGGTGCCAGCGCAGCAGCGGTTGACCACAAGGCTTCGCAGAATCAGATGCTGTGCATACATGGCCAGTGCTCTGCCCAGCTTATAGAAACAAATCAAGGTTTGGCAAGCTCTAGTTGTGCAAAGCCATTTAGCAGGTGACGCTTTGCATGACTAACACGGGTTGTCGTCATTGCTGACAACCAGGTGCTGGGTGAAGCAATATTCACCACAACCTCATGGAAGTCCTGCAAGCTTGTAATCGTTGAAAGCATCAGTGTTCAAGTTGGCGCCCTGTGGTCCCTTTACACACGTCATCGAGTGTACAGCATCTCCTGGAGTCGTTTAGTGGAAAGAGGTGTTTTGCCCTGTGCGCAACCATGTACTGCCGACGATACTTAGCCTTGACTCATGCCCATATATAGTGCACAAGCCTTATGCAATCAATCAAACGGTAGGCGTGCCTGTGCGCGTCCCTGCCAAGATGACGCTGCCAGCACAGCAGGTTCAAGGTATTGGGTTAGCTCACACTATTCCTAATTCTAATTGTATGCTGTGGTGAGCCGGCTCGTGCACAACGGCACATGCTTACTTTCATGTGCTTTAACGGTATGTAGTTTACTCAGCACCATGCACGGGCCAATGATTGTAGCGTCTGCTCCACTTGAGCTTGCGTATTCAAGCTGCTCGTATTGCCATTGTTAAATTATTTGCATCAGCTGTAGTTTGTCAATGCTGCAGGCTGTCTGGTATAGGGTTACTGCTTGTCTTGGCTGCCATGAATAACTGTGCTCCATAATCGGCAATGGGTACAATAGCAAGGCGTTCCCCACACTGCTACCGGCAGAGCTGTTGCGCTATCACTCACGCTAACTCTGAACCACTCATCCTGAGCCACAATCAAGCTGCTGCCCTGCTACTATTTCAATGAAGTGTACCTCTTCTATTGTTGCTCCTCCTACTGTTGCTTGTTTTGGGCAATGCAATTTGCCAACAAGGCTGCTGCTGATGCGGCTCAGTTCAATACATTTGTGCTGTGGTCAAGACTCTGTACTTCTGAAGTATACCATTAGATACCGAAGTGCTCTGCGGATGTCAGGCTTGCTCTGAAAGTGTTGACATTGGAGAATTGCTGCAGGATTTACTCATTTGTTTTCTTATTCTCATGGAAGTCAACGACATGCTCTGCTTTCATGGGTAGTAGCAGTCATCCTTTTGTGCTGCGCTCGAAAACTTGGTCCCTTACTGTAATCACAACAGCACTAACACTGCTCTGCCACCTTGGTTTCATGTGCTGTTGTCTGGTTGCAGCGGCACTCAAGACGACAAAAACGGGACGTGCGCATTGGCTGGGAAACCTCTTCGACCACGCGCGCTCGGCACCTACCCGTGCTACGCATTGTCCCATCAACCATGGCAAATCTGAAGCCACTCCACTGTTGCAGCACGGAGCAGTGCATACACGGTGACCGCGTAATCGGGAGCAAACACGTGGCTGTCACACTCAAGCGCCATGTCTGGCCTGCTACATGGGGACAATGCGCAACACTTGCCCTCTGCACGGGCATCATCAGCTGCATCTAGGGAGGAGGGCATGTCGGTGGTGGTGGACGGATAACGGAAGAATCCCACAACAACAAGGCAGCCTGCGCGCGGGCATCGGCACCTCGTCAACTGCATCTCGGCAGAGTGCTGCGGCGCGAGGAGGGTCGGCTTGGGGCTGGGACGACGACTTTGTACAGCAGGCCTCGAACCTGCTGCCACTAGCTCCGTAGGAAGAGGAAGTAATGAAGATGTGCACACACAGATGTGCCCTTTGGTATATGACCTGATGTTGAAACAGGGCCTCTCTGGACCAGCAGAAGTGTGCAAGCAGCAGTGCACCACATACTACCAGATGCAAGCGTGATTAAAGTGGCAAGGCAGGTGACGCTCCCACTTGTCACTGCTCAGCAAACCCTAAGCATAGGGGATGCGCGATGCTACCACATTGAGCTAACTTCAACTAAGGTCAGGCACAGCTCAGGCACATGTCAAGGTCCCAAAGTGACCAGCCAAGTCTAACTATGAATCGGGTATAATTGGTCTTCAGTCTATCCCAAGCCGCAACAGATGCGTTGCATACTTCGGTGCAACAATGCAGTATCGTTTCAATTTATGTTGTGCTGCTGGGTCTTATCTGTGTCTTTGCCGCTGGCTACAGAGCTTCTTAGCGAAACTGACTTGTTGTAAACATATGCTCGCCCAGATATTGGCAACAAGGTGCATGGAATTGCATTTACAACACCTGGGCACAGCTATGCAGCATGCCTTCTACTTTTGTTGTTCTGCTTTCAAAAAGGTATTCGTGTCTTAGTACGATGGGCAAGAAAGGGATCTCTCGCACTGTGGTGTCACACTTGTTTTCATGTTTGCGGGGATGTCGGTGCTTGGAGGCCCTGTCCCCTGTGCCTACCTCGCCAAGGTCAACAAAGCGGCAGGCATCTTTTGTGGCTGACTTCATTCAGCTACTGGGCATCGGGTCACGCGTTTTGCAGTCACTACTGTGGGGTATGGCAGGCATGTACCATACCACAGCAACCACAGCACTGCGCACGCTGATGACAGCACGACGTCCTGATCTTGAGGCTTCTGGGGTGGCACCTGCTTCCAGCACACGAGCCGAAGTACGTGCGCGCGATGTGCGCCGTGCTGCAAATGAAAAGTGCCGGGTGCAAATGCAGGCGCTTAACCCGCGCAACCCCGGCACTTCACTTTTGTCATTAGCAGCGCTCAACTGCGTGGGCCGAGCGCCTGCGTTTGAACCCAGCGCTTTGCATTACAGTGCGGCGCACCTCATTGCGAGCACGGACTTCAGCTTGTGTGCTGAGTGCAGCCTGGTGCCACCCGAGAAGTCTCAAAATCAGGTCCTGCTGTCAATAGTGAGCGCGGTGCTGTAGCCGCTGTGGTATGGTAAGTGCCTGCCATACCCCACAGTAGTGACTGCATAACGCCTGACCCGATGCCCAGAAGCTGAGAGACATCAGCTACACAAATGCCTGCCACTTTGTTGATTTTGGCAAGGTAGGCACAGCGACAGGGCCTCCAAGCTAATGCCACCGCAAACATGACAACAAACGTGGCGCCATTAGCGTCACCTTCAATGCAATGGTCCTGGAGCATCGTGATTCAGCAGCACCTCTGCAAGATTGCTCATTATGTACCCTCATGGAAGTCTTGCTCTGCTGTCAATGTTGGGTGGTAGCAGTTATACTTTTGTGCTGCGCTGAAGAAACTGGGGCCTAACTCTAATCACAACAGGACTAAACACTGCTCTTACCACCTTGGTCTCATAGCTGTCTGGTCGCAGCACTCAAAGGGACAGAAATTGAAATCGGACGTGCCATTGGCTGGCGAACCTCTCTTGCTATGCTAAACCAGCCATGGTCAATCTGAAGCCACTCCACTTTTGCAGTAGAGAGCAGTTCAAACACGGACACGCAACGGAGTCACACGTGCCTTTCACCATCAAGCACCGTGTCTGGACCGCTATATGGGGATAAAGCGCAACACTTGCTCTTTGCACGGGCATTGGCACATCATCAGCGTATCTAGAGACTTTTACCCCCAAGCTAGAGAGGAGAGGCATGTCTGTGGCGAAAAAAGGCAATCCAAGTGGACACAGTCGAAAGAATCGGCACGTCGTCAGCTGTATCTATGTAGGCAGGTGTTGCGGCAACGTGGGCTGGGACAACGACTTGTTACAGCAGGCCTCCAACTCACCTGCTGCCACACTAGCTGCCACACACTAGCTGTCCGTAGGAAGAGTGGTAATGAACCTGTGCACACCATCGATGGGCCTTCGTATTGACCTGCTTCAACTAAGGTCAGTCTCTTCAACAAGAAGCAAAGTAGCATTCCCAAGTGACCAGTCACAGTATGACCTGGGTACAGATGCGTTGCATTGACAACAGTTTTTGAAAACGCCCTTGGTGCAACAATGCTGCAGTATGTCTACTGTTGTTCTTCTGCTCCAAAGTGTTGTCTGAGTCGCACGATGGGCATCAGAGGGCTCTCGCATCGTGATGACAAGTATTGCGACAGTGCTTCGTACAGCTTCTAATCAACTAGAGGTATATAATCTTTCAGACAGCTGTTGCACTAACCAGCATGCTTAGATGCCAAGGCGTCCTGCGGGCTCCGCAGGGGACCCTTGCATTACAAGAGTATTGGCTTGCAGAGGCTTGCTAACGATGCCACACAGTCGAGCAAACCTTCACGCTTAGACCTTGGATCAGAACGTGAACTGCCCACCACCACCACCGCCGCCCATTGACACAGCGCAAGTCTTTTTTTTTTTGCATCTGGAAAATGTTCCATGATTTGCTGCGCCACACCTCAGTGAAAAAAGCGTGCTGCGTTCTGGCAGAAGACTGTGTCATATGTAGACAGCAGAGGCCACCTACTATTCTGGTAGACCGAAAAGTGTTTCCTCGGTGTTTGGAGCACTGCTTGCATGCATGGACATCTGTACCAGCTCCCGCATCAGCAGATGACTTCCAGATGCCTGTGCAGCATTCCTTCAACAAGGTGAAACATGCTGTTGCCACATATATATATAGAGAAGCGTTCTTGACATCCATGTGGTAGGCGTTCATTCGGGGTGTCAAGCGTGCCATCGTCACCACCAAGGCGAGGCCCACCAATTCGCCACACTGCATGCACCACGGCCATGACTCGACAAAGAGCAGCAGCAGTGCATTCTCCGCCCCATCTGTCATAGTGACCATGCCAGCAGCTGCCCCTGCGCCTCCAGCCACATCCTCTGCAACTGAGCTCATTGAGCAACAAACACCCGCTGCAGTTACATTCCAGAACTAGTAGCACGAGTAAGACTTCCAAGGTCAAGCTTTGCAACAGTGCAGGTAACCCGTGTGCTCAGGTGACCTGCAGCACGTGCTTCAGCACCACAGTCACAACCACCGAGTCCAGAAGTCAGCCATGACGCCAAGGACAATGAGTCTTCAAGTTGTGTCAATGCATAAGAATCTCTGCATGTATCCGCACCAAACAAGCGATGCGGCACACGTTGTCGCAGTCATTCCAGTCCGTGCATGCTGTGCCCCCTGCCCCAGCTCTTCGTACCGCTGCCGGTCGACTTGCAAGCACACTGATGGCATGCCGCAGAGCAACACCAGGTTGAAGCAGCTGCTTTCAAAGTTAGTGAAGCGGCATCTCTTTGATGCTGCAGGAGAGCAGCGGCAGCGCATTTTGCACGTCTTGTGCGCATGCTGCCGCAGCAATTGACAAAAGACAGAGATGCAAAAAGCCCCTGATCGATCAGCCTCAAATTACATGATGCAGTGGCAAGGGTAGTAGCAGTGGTGCTGCAGGAAGAACAACGAAGGTAGCCGCAAAAGCAGCAAAAGCCGATGCAGCAGAGCAGCGGCTGTGGCTGCGGACTGTACTGCGCCTGCAGGACTCTACTCAAACAATCTTGCCCAACAAAACGGCTATGAGGGACACCAGCATGCCGACCAGAATTGACTGAATCCACTTGATTTCAGCTCCAAGCTCCGTGACGTCCCTGCGAATTTCTGCAACGTCCTGCCGTGATTCAGCAACATCCTTGCCAAGCTTCTCGAGGAGCTCAAAAATCTTGACCACATCATAATGCACCTTCACGGTGTTCATTTCGTGCATCATTTTGTCCAACCTCGAGTCCCCGGTGCGCCATGGCGCGTGCTGCTGCAGGTACCACTCAATGGCTATGTCGGGCTCGATTAGCGCGTCGGCCTTTTCATCACCAGCGGCTTCGGGTGGTGGCGCTGCTGCTGCTGCTGCTGTGGGGAAAACGTGCAAAAGTCATGAGGCGGAGTCAGTGTGTGTGCTGCTGTAGCAGTCTCAGCCCTAGATAAGAGCACAATAGGTGCAACGGGGTGCACTGCACTGTAAAGCGTCAAGAAGTGTACAGCTCAGCTCGACCTTCGCGAGAATGCTGGGCCCACCCAACGCCTGCTGTGGAATTCCAACACACGAGCACCAGCGGAAGCGCGCCAACACACCTTCGGCAAGCAGCACGGTCCCCGCACGTCGGGACTCTGGCAGCAGAAAGTAGACGCTGCCTATGAACAAGGTCTGTCTTCGCGCCTTGTGCATGCTCCGCCAGCGGCCAACAAGGGTGAATGTGAACTTCAAGTTTTGGTGACTTGACCCGCCCCCACTTCGAGTCTCACCTCAAAGTTTGCTCAGTGAGCTCACTTTCCAGCCATGGCGAGCGTGGGGCTGCAGGTGCCTCAGCAGCACCATGACATCCTCAGGCTTTTCGGCGGCGTGCTCAGCGGAGCAGAGGCAGTGAAGCTGTCCTCTTTGTTCCCAAAATCGGAATCGCCGTACACAAGTGCCGATGACAGTGAGGCCTCAAGCCAGGCACCGAGGCTAACGCGCAAGAGGAAGCTGCCACTTGCGCAGTCAGCAACAGCGGCAGCAGCATGCGGTGCCTGCGCCACCACCTTCGTCAGCGCGTGCAGCCTTCCTACGGACAAGGGCGCCTTCACCTTGCGTGCCTACCGGCACATCGGCCCCAAACGGAGCCACGAGCCTGTAGTGATGGTGGCGGGGGAGGCGAAGGGCGAGGGCGTCTTCGTCCGCGTGCACGACCAGTGTCAGACCAGCGAGGTGCTGGGCTCTCGCAGGTGTGACTGCAAGGAGCAGCTGGACGCGGCGCTGAGGCACATACAGGAGCACGGGGGAGCGGTTATCTACCTGCAGCAGGAGGGCAGGGGCATAGGCCTCGCCAACAAAGTCGCAGCGTACGCCCTGCAGGATGGCGGCCTCGACACGGTCGATGCCAACAGGCACCTGGGCTTTGCCGACGACGAGCGCTCGTATGAGTGCGTACCCTACATTCTCGAAGACATGGGCGTCAAGTCGGTGAGGCTCATGACCAACAACCCCTTCAAGGTCGCATCCCTGCGCGCTCTGGGGGTCAGGGTCTTAGACTCCGTTCCCGTCGTGGTCCCCACTCATGAGGACAACGAGCGGTACATGCGCAGCAAGGTAGAACGGATGGGTCATCTGATCGATGGCTTATAGCACGCGCGCCGGCACAGCAGCGTACACCTGATCAATGCCTGATCCAGGTAGCATCAACTGCGCTGCTTTGCAAATGGTGTGGAGGTGTCAGTTTGTGCAAGTGCATTCAGGATGCAGCTGCTCAGCGAGGCGTTACGGCGTTATATTTTGAAGGCAAAGCGGAAGGAGTGGGCAGAGCAGGTGCGCTGCTGCCAATGCGCCATGACAACCGCCGCGTACAGCTCCCTCATCTGTTTCGTTCCTGCTAGGGCAGTCATCACCACAGCGCATCCCGCCATGTGGATCAACAAGAGCAGACAGATTGGCAGCAACGTGTTTTGCTGCTTCACAGTTCACTCGCGCAGACAGGCAGGCTTGCCAAACACGCTCGCCACAACTATAAGTATGTGCGAGATCTCCCTCGCTAATTAGTTTGTTCACAGTCGATGTTGGTGCGTACGATCACAATACACCAGTGCTGTTTCGCAGTCTTCATGAGGAGTGTGTGCAAGCTCATGCTGCTGCAGCTGCAGTGTCATCGCTTCATGCTCTGGCGGTAATCGCACTAGGCACAGTTTGCATGTACGCGCTGTTCGCCCATTTGCTTGCGAGGTGCTGAGCGCTTGGCTGCATTGCGTCTGCGTTGCAGTTCTGTGGTTTGGGCATCTCAGCCTTTGCCTGGCGCTGATGCACGAGCTTGCTGCCTGCTTGCAACATCGACAAGTCACGGCTACTTCTTGTTTTGGACTGCGTTGATGCATTGGCTGTGACAGCGACGCGCCTGCAGATCCATGTCACGCTCTTCTTGTGTTACAGCGCTGAGCATATCTGGCATGTGCTGGCAACACGTGCTCATCGTAAATTCAGTTGAAAGCGGCTGATGACGATTCATTAGTCTGGCACAATCACCACCACTTGAGGCGATTTTCATACGTTGCTTTGTTTACAAGTTGAAGTTATCATGTTCAGCACGTGGGAGTACAGAGCTGCACAACAGCCGTCTTGCTGTCTGCGTTGCACGCCACGCCCCAGATGCATTCATTGCGCCGTAGAAGCTGATGTACACCACTCTCTTTCAATCATTTGCCGAATTGCCTTGGCTCCTCCAGCTTCCAGAAGTAGGTACCTAACTAGCCTCAGCCCCATACACCCCCTATACATACAGTACTGCGTTTCAATGAACCGTGCAAGATGTCTGAAGCATGCCATCTTTCAAGAAGCTGACTGACCTTGGTTCTTGCACATGCTTGCAATGTGTCGCAGCTACATACATGTTACACATGCGGGCACACACCAACCACATGGAGTAAACGACAAGACGTCAGAGAAGTAACAATGGTGGTTGAGCAGTGGGCGCATGAAGCTGAACAGACAAGAGCACTAGAGACGCGATGTGTAATATTATGTCAGCCGTTGGGGGATTCCCCCTCAGAACTGCACAGAGCAGCGCCAATCGCTGCCTCGTTGAGCCTGACCTTAATCTAGCACAAAGGCACTTCTACCGTTCATCCCCACGTTCAGCTTCAACGCGTGGCGCAACGCATGAGTGCAGACATGCACTGCGCTGCGCGGTGCCCATTCTGGGCATCACTTCCCTCAACACGGAGGAAGTGGCGCTCCGTCGCCGCTGTCCAGCTGTGCTTACGCATGGTTCCCCGTGCGCCGACGCACCAAACTGCTGCCCTGCTGCACGCTGCGCGCTGAGGAACCAAACTGTGCTGAGCAACGCTCAACCCCCCGGCAACGCACAAGCCCACGCCCTCCGTGCACAAGCTTAAACACCTGGCACGTGCCGGCCACAGATGCACAGCTCCAACTGCCTACGCAGCGCCGCCGCCGCCGCCGCCGCCGCCGCTGCTGCCCTCCCCCTCGTCCCCCGCAGCGTCCTCCCGCGGCCCGCCGCCCCCCGGCGGCGGCGGCGGCGTAGCGCGCCGGATCCCCAGCGACGCCGCGATGAGCCGCGATGCAACGCTCGTGTCCAGCGGCGGGCGGGCGGGGACGCGCAGCGGCAGCTCACGCAGCGCCGCGGCCAGCGCCGGCGGCGCGTCGCGCAGCGCGCGCGCGCGCAGCCCCGCGTCGCCCAGCCGCCGTGCCTCCGCCGCGCGCGCCGCGTGCAGGCGTGCGCCGAACACCACCACCGCCGTCTCCTCCGTGTCCGCGTCCTCCGCGCGCGCGGCCGCATCGCCGTCGCCCCCCGCCGTTGCGCCGCCGCCGCCGCCGTTGCCGCCCGGCCACTGCGAAGGTTCGCTGTCCCACGCCGCTGCTGCTGCCGCTGCCGGCGCCGCTGCGCCGTCGCCGTCTGCGCCGTCGCCGTCCGCCTGCTGCTGCCTCGGCGGCGGCGCGGAGCGTGGAAGCCACGTCACGATCGCCCCTTGGGAGGTGAAGGGCTCCAGCAGCCTGTCGCGGTCGCGTGGCGACGGCACATTCGACCACCCCGTTACATAGATGGCCAGGGGCTCAATGTCCCTGAGCGTCCGCGGCGCGCCGCGCCGCGCGCTCTCATCGCAGCCGTCCAGCGTGACGCCGCGCGCTGACACGACGGTGATGTTGCCGCCGCCGCGGCTGCTGCCGCCCGGCCGCGCTGTTGGGGTCTGCAGCGCGGGGCTGGGAGTGGCTGCCACTGCTGAGCGTGGCTGCGGCCGCTGCTGGGGCGTGTGCGCCGCAGCGCGCTGCTGCTGCTGCTGCTGCTGCTGCGGCTTCTGCTGTTGCTGCGGTCGGTCGGCGTGCGGCGGAGGCACCGGCGTCGCAGGTGGCGTCGGCGGCGTCGCCGCCTGCTGCTGCTGCTTGACAGGCGTGCGGCGCCCGGATTCCGGGGGTGACGCAGCTGCCGCCGCGCCGTCGCCGCCGCCGCTGCAGGGCGGCGGAAACGCGGCGTGCAGCCCGCTGGCGAGGCGATGCAGGCGTCGCGCGCGCGCCGCCTGAGCAACCTTGTCATACACCAGCGTCGCCGATCTGCCCGCAGCGCCGCGCTGCCCCTGCCACGCAGTGGTGTGGCGCCCCGCGTGCTCGAACAGCGAGAGGATGGCGGCCTCGTCCTCGGGCGCGGTGTCCGGGTCCCAGCCAGTGATGATGACCGTGCGGCACGCCAGATCTGAGGCGTGCCTGTCTTCTCGCGGGAAACCATTGTGGCGCTGGTGCCGTGCACCGTGTGGCTGGGTAGTAGGGCTGCTAGCCGCTTGTCCGTGCCGCTTGCCCCCGCCGCCTTGCCTTCGTTGCTGTTGATGCTGACGCTGCGGCGGCAGCTGTTGCTGCTGCTTTTGTGCTATAACCTGTACAGAGGGATCCACTGCAAAAGCTTCAGCGGGGACGTCCTGCGTTGGCGGCGATGCCACTGCCTGCAATGTGTCGGTGTCTTGGCTCCTGGGCGCGAGTTCACCTGGTGCGGCTTGAGCTTCATCGTCGCTGTCTGCCCAGCTAACGGATGATGGTGGCTTTTGCTTCGAGGATGTCGTAGAAGATGACGACTTAGCACCGCTTCCAAGAGACAACCTGCTCACCATAGCAATAGCCTCCTCCGTCGTCGGCATGCTGAGGCAGGCGGCCCTCTTTTACCGCACCGCTTGCAGGCAGCAACACAGGGAAGAAAAATTGGATGACCACACGGGGATCCTAGCGCTGGAGTAACGCGCTCGCACCTCAGAACACCATCTCTGGTGTGTGTCCACACACTGCACCTGGCACAACGAAGGCCCCGAACGCGCTTCAGAACTGTCCTCAACTGTAAACATCCAAAAGCCTAGCACGGGCACCCGCAGCCCTTTCCATCATAGGATGGTGTTCACGGCTACCGACGGTACAGTCTTCACGGACAGAAAAGCCTGGCGCAAGCATGAGTTCGAGACTCAGTATACCTTCAGAAATGCCGTCGACCAGACTCTGATCAAACTGCCTGGTGCAGTGCAGGGGCAGCCCTTCGACCTCAGTGACCTGAGCCGGTGCGAGGTGCAGCTGCTGGATGCCAGTGACATGGTGCAGTGCGACAACCTGGTGGACTGCAGGGTGTTTGTGGCTGCTTGTGCGGAATCCCTGTTCGTCAGGAACTGCTCGGGTTGCACGTTTTACGCTGCCTGCAAGCAGGTGCGTGCTCTTCAGTGCGATCCAAGGCGCCTACAGCTTAAGCAGACCTTAGAGCAGCAGCAATATTTCAAATTGCATCCGTTGATTGCCTGGGATCTGAGCGTGCGGTGCACGGCGTGAGTCAACAAAAATTACGCATGTACCTGAACTAAGCTGGTGCTCCTCTGCATACCTGTTGTGAGCACCGACATGGGTTGCCAGCAGCTTCGCGTGCCATGCCGTGTCTCCTCACGCTGGAGATTGGCAGCGACAACTCAATGCAGATGTCTGCCATGTTGTCGTCCATGAGAGCACTCAGGCGCGCGACTGTCACTTACCTCATTGGTAGACATGTCACCGACGACAGTGCCGTGCTTGGCACTGCTTGTGCAACACAACCGCCGCTGCGCTGATAAAGCGCTCAGCACAGAGGCATGTGCACCCTGACTCAGGCTGTGCGGTCTCTGTGTCGCTTGGCTGCTGCAGCTGAGGACGCGGGACTGCCAGAACTGCCTCTTCAGCCTGTACAGCAAGACTGAGGTGGGTCACTCAGGGGGGGGGGGGCAGGCAAACGTACCCAAATGTGGACGATCACGATCTTATTACTGCGCATGACGCGGTGAGTGGCCAAGGGCGTGAGGGCTGGCGGGCATGGCGCAGGCAAAGCAGAGGATGATCTGTGCTGCGGTGCAGTGTTTGCGTGCTAACTGGTCGAGCGTGGTCGTCAACGCAACGCTGCACAGTGCCGTGTGGTCGTAACCGGCTTGTCGTTCGGGCCATCACAAGGCAATCTGCCCGGTACATATTGAACGCCTATCCTTTTTTGCCGTAACTGTGAGTGGGTGCCACACGCAGAGAGCCTCTAGAAGATGCTAAAGTGCAGAAGTGCAGCATGTGCAGCGTTGATGCGCGGCGCTATCGCCACGCACCGCGCTGCGATGCGTCACACACCTATGCCAGCCTGAGCTCGTCTGCTTGCCAGCTTTTTTTCTTGGACCAGCAGCAGCAGCACACCAGGAGCGCGCAATGAATGCCGTATATGTCCAATGGTGCAACTGTTGAGCACTATCAATTGCGTCGGCCGCCTTCAAGGCATTGGCCAGACAGCATCGGTAGCGCACAGCATTTGTGCTGCCTGCCGCCACTGCTGCCGCTGCTACTGCTGGTGTCAAACCTGCAGTGCACAAACGGCACAATTGCCTGTTGCCAGTGCACGCGTGAACTCACCAGTGTACTCCCCTCCCGTCACCACCCCCAAACCCCCCCACCCCCCCCGCAACCCGCCCCGCTGCTGTGCCTCTTGCACGTGCAGCCGATCATAGAGACCAGCAGCGGCATGAAGTTTGGGCCCTTCAACGGCGCGTACGCAGACCATGCGAGCCACCTGCAGGCATCCAACCTCATGACCCCGAGCGTCTGGTACGCGATCTTCGACTTCAACGACGAGGCGAAGACCGGCAAGAACTGGTCGCTGGTCGGCGAGTCGGAGGTGGGTATGTAGGTATGTATGATCAGCAGTGCTCAGCGCCACCATCGCGGCTGCGGCCTTGTGGCCTGCGTAATGCCGGTGGTACTGGTGTAGGCGCCGGCTGCAAGACCGGTCTATGCAAGTGGTGTACGTGAAACCGGTACTTCCTTAAAGTAGCAGCAGTGGGGTTGCGACTGCAGCTTTGTGTCTGTACAGTACCGGTACCGGCATCGCATGGAGTGTGCCCGGGCTACAACGCCGGTCTATGCAGATGGTGAGCGTAACACCAGTATGCTTGTTGAAGTAGCAGCAGCCGTGGGTTGAAGTTTGGGCGAGCGCTCGCCTCCGCGGCGGACAGGCACCACGCCATGCGCGCCTGTGTCGCAGCGTAAAATCGTCCGCTTGCCGGTGGGCCACAAACTTACAACTACCAGCGGTACTCCGGAAGCGACCACAAGCGGCGTGCGCATCTCAACCGTTTTCCACCTTGCAAAGCGGCGCAAGCCTAGCCGGAGCGCCTCGCAGCGCATGCGCCACGCCTGCTGTGCGCCCGCCTTTGCCCCAACAAAGCGAGCAGAGAGAACTGATGCCATTATTTGAAGCACTTGCACCACGCGACCAGCACTCACAGCGCGCAGACACAATTGCACCCGCGCCACCGAGCCCGGCGGTTGCTGGCACAGGCTCTCCGCTGTCCCTGCAAATGTCATCTGCCGCGAATGCGCTTCGCTGTTGCGTGGCTGAATTCGCCTCTGACCATGCGCCAGAGCCTCCAACTGTCTCCTACCGGATGCACTCAACTTGACGACTCCGCAGCTCCTGCTGTCAGCTCACTTCAACCTCAAGCACGCTGGCACGTCTCGGTCACTGCTGTCAGCTCATCTCAACTTCAAGCACCATGGCACGTCACCGGTGAGCTCACGTCCACCTGAACACTGCTTTGATTCCCCCCTGCGTCAGCAGGTGCCAGCGTGGCTGCCGCTGGATGACGACGCCGAGGTGAGCATGTACAATTCAAGTTGAACTTCAAGTTGAAGTGCAAGGAATGTACACAACTTCAAGTCTGAGCCGCGGGCAGGCCTCTCTGTCGGCACGGTGGCGATCACGGGCCGTGGCAGCTGCAGGCAGTTGATTGCCATTGCAGATGCTTTCGTGGCAGAATGTCATGGCACACGCCTTAAGCTGCCAGTCAAAGCGACAGCGCCCTCATGCTATCTGCGCGTATCTTGTCTTGAGCTGACGGGGCACGCATGAGCATTGCTCACGTGGCCTAACTCTAGCCATAGCCCTATTTCTGAGCCCAACTCCAAAGCAGCAGCGCAACCACCCAGAGCAGCGGGCCAGGTGTCAGACGCACTGGTCGCCATTCCGTCAAGCTGATGCCGTTTTCCTCATCGCTACACGCGCGGGAGACCTACAGCGACGGACACCATCTGAGTCGCAAGCGCATCCTTTGCGGTGCAATAGTTTCGTCGCCGAGCATGCGTTGCCGCCGCTGCCATCCGCAGCATCCCTTGCTTGAGCGCCCTGCAGCAGCGCGGCGTGCGCTGCTATGCTGCGGCGCGCCGGCCGCCTTCCCCCCGCCGCAATTCTATCCTAGAGTCGCTGATGGTGAGATGCACGGCGTGGCGGCAGCAGCGCTGCCCGTAACGCAGCACCCACCGGCACGCGCCGGGCGCCTGCGCCGCATGCTGATCAGGGCCTCGGTCCGCATCACATAAAGCGCTTCTGCGCGCCCCTACCATAAGCTGCTGCCGACGCGCCTGCGTGACTGCCTGCGCCGTACGTGCGTGCGGCAATCACACGCGCTGCGGCGATTTGCAGCGCAGCCGTGCAACGCGCGCATGCTGACCTCGTCGGCCGCGAGCCGCTGCGAGGCTCGCGGCGCCGCCACGAGAGCGCTCCCGCAGGCGCCGAATCGTGCAGCAACAGCAGCGCTCACAAGGGCGCTGGCGTGACGACCGCCGACGCAGATGGCAGCGTTGCGGCCGCCGCCGCCAGCACGACGATCGCGCACGCACGCCAGCATTCAGCACCTCCACCGCATGCACACCCCCGACATGCGCCGCTGCCGCGCGCTGGCTGCTGAATGCCCCCCCCCTCCCCCCCTCCCCTGCCGCCTTCCGCCGATCAGGTCGCGGTGGCGCCCACTGCGCCCCCCGCCGGTGGCCCCTTGAGCACTGACGCGGGCAGCAACGGCAGCGGCAGCAGCGCCGCCGCCACCACCGTTGACGGAGGCGTCACCACCACCACCACGGCGCACGGCATTGACGAGCTGCGCGCCACTGCTGCCACGGCGCCCGGCGGCGGCAGCGCCGCTGCGCCGCCGAAGAAGCCCAACAGGATAGGGTGGAACGCCAATCGGGCGGCGGCGGCAGCGGCGACGCCGGCGGCGGACGCAGGTGAGGAGCAGTTGGCGTGCTTGCCGTCTGAGCAATGTCACACTGTGTTGTGAAGGAAGCGCTCAGCACGTCAGGCGGCGCCCCGCCATTTCTGCCGATGCCGCGCTGCTGCCGACGCGGCACGGCGCTCATGCCATGTTGTCGCCGCCATTGCGAACGAGTGAGACCAGCGTGGGCACGCACGCAACGCTGCGCACAGCTGATGACCCCGTGAGTGAGTTGGGCCTTGCTGCGTACGGCGCTGGCATTGGGTACACGAGAGCTGGCCAGTTGCGCGGTGCCACCGCGCACACCTCTGGCGCCGCTGGCAGCAGGCAGCGCCCAGGGTGCCAAGGGCCGTGGCGCACAGGCGGCTGCAGCAGTGCTGCGCGGCGACTGCAGCAGCGGCAGACGCACACAATCGTTGCCGCTTCTAGTAGTGCACCCGTGAACCTTCATTGTCTCCTCGAGCTCGAGTGGCGCTCTGCATGACTTGCTTAATGATCGCGAGCATCGCTCAACACAATTTGCGTGCCCTGCGCCCCTGCAGATGCCGGCGCGGGCGCCGCAGCGGTCGCGCCCCCCGCCGTCCCCGCAGCCGCGGCGGCTGCAGATGCAGCGCCGCCGCAAAACAAGCCACGCATCGGCTGGAACCCCAACAGGGCCGCCGCCGCCGCCGCTGCTGCGGCGGCAGTGCCGCCCACGGACGCGCCGCCAACCCCCGAGCCGCCCTCATCTCAGGAAGCGGAGGTTCTTCAGCCGCCGCCTCCGCCATCCGCAGCAGCGCAGCGCGCGGCTGCGCAGCCAGCGGCAGACGTCCCGGCAGCAGCCGCACCAGCGGAGCAGACGGCAGCGGCAGCAGCGGCGCCAGCGCCGGCAGCAGCGGCGGCAGATGTGGTGCCGCTGCGGCTGGCGGCAGTGCTGAGCCCGCCCGCGCTGGTCCTGGAGTACACGCTGAGCGGCAGCAGCAGCGGCAGCGGCGGCGGCGGCAGCGGCGCCGTGTACCACCGGCGCTTCCTCATCAGGGGTCTGGAGGGGCGCGTTGCGCCCGCGCGCGTTGCGCGGCGCCTCGCCGCTCGCTGGCCCGACTTTATGGGGCCGCGGCGCGTGCGGCGCGCGCAGCTGGAGGCGCTCGTCGCCGCGCTGCAGTCGCGCCTCCTGTCGAGCGCTGCCGCCGCCGCAGCAGCGCCTGCTGACGCTGCCTCTGCCGAAGTTGCCGCTGCTGCTGCCGCCGCCGCTAGTGCGCTCGGCGACGTTGCGACTCTCAGCGCCGCGCTTGCAGGCGGCGATGCTGCGATCAATGCCATCAGCACGGAGCTGGGCGCTTCCGACGCTGGCGCCGCCGCCGCCGCCGCGCGCGCCGCTGCTGCTGCGCGCGCGGCGCCGCCGCTGCCGGACCTTCAGGCCGTGGACCTTAACAAGGCCGATGAGGCGGTGCTCGCAGCGGCGAAGGCGCAGATGAGCGTGGGGTTCGTGAAGAACCGCGTGCTGCCGGGGGAGGAGGGGTACGTGCACGACAAGCGCCTCGCGTTCGCGCCCACGGAGAGCAGCGACTGGGACGCCGTGGAGGGGCTCGATGGCGGCGGCGGCGGCAGCGGCGGCGCGGCAGGGAGCGAGGGGGGGGACGTGGGTAGCATTGCGAACGAAGTAGAGTACGAGGAGGAAGAGTTCGATGCCAGTTTCGAGATAGAGGACGCGTGAAGGCGCCGGCGTGTGCGCGCGCGCGGTTTTGGTCGTGTGCAGGTCCGGGGTGGCTCGCCAATGTTGTCCGTTGAGTGTGGTTGTTGTGAGGTGCGGTGTCGTGTGGCGTACAGCCACGCAGTGAATGACGACTTCTGTGTACGCAAATGCTCGTGCGATGGCGTGCAGTTGCTGTCAGGTTGTGAGTACAGACGCAAGCATGCTTCCTCACGAGCAGACGTGCGTCTGCTGTATGCAGTTGCGGTTGGACTGTCTTGACATGCACTTGCAGCACCTGGCCAGAGGTCACAACTCGTCATATCAACATGTCACGGCCAGGGGGCAGTGCGCAGCAAGGGCCGCCAAAGCTGGGACCATCACCTGCTCAGCACACAAACAAGGGCGTGCTTCGAAGCGAGATCCTTTTGCTGCTGGTGTTCATCAGCTTTTTGCAGTGCCCATCACCTCGCACTTGGCAGTAGACGGTGCACGAGCGACAAGAGCCCTTGTCATTACCACAGGCGCCGAGCCGACGCGGGACCGCACTCCGCGCAGGCGCAACCGGTTGCTGAGCACTGCTCCTTGCAAGCGCACCAAAGCAAGTAAGTCGCGCACGCGTGCCGTGCAAACATGATCACAGCTCCAAGCCACTGCTGCTCACAAGAAGGGCAGCGACGAGAGTCGCGCACACCGATGCGAGCGCGATGGCTGCTGAAACAATCGTCGCGGCTGGGGTGTCACATGATCGTCGAGCAGCACCTTGAAGTAGCAATGCTCAGCAACAGCGCACAGCAGCGACGGGTGCAACAAAACCAGAACCATGCATTCAGCAGCACTTTCAGCAAACCAGAGCCATGCATTCAGCAGCACTTTCAGCAACACAGAGCATGAGGCGCGCCGAAGGGCAGCGCCTGCGCTGCAAAAAGATGGCATCACGAGACGTTCGCATGTCAAGGCCGTCACCACTGCGGAACGAACCCCCCCCGCGGGCGTCGATTGTTACATTACTTACATGCACACGCAACGCAACGCGACGCGCTCTCGTAACCACTATTCGCGGGCGCTCGGCGGCTCCTCGCTGCCGCGCGCCGCCGCCGCCGCCAGGTGCGGCAGCAGCGGCGGCGGCTGCAGCTGCGGCGAAGGCGGCCGCGGCGGCGGCGGCAGCAGCGGCGGCGCCACCGCCCCCGCGAGCGACCCCAACGCCTGCCGCGCGAGCTCGGCTAATGCGTCCACACGCGCCAGCTCGGAGCGCTGCCGCGCCACCTCTATATGCGCCATGACCGTCGACTTGTCCTCCACGCACTCCATGACGATGGCGACGCCGCCGGCGTGCGCCGCCGCGCCGCCGCCGCCGCCCATGCCCTGCACGAGGCCGCCGGCCGCGCCGCCGACCGCCGCCGCCGCCGCCGCCGGCATCATCGCCGCGAGCGAGAGCGACGCGCGGCCGAGCGCCGGCAGCAGCGCGCGCGAGCCGCGGTGCGCGGCGATCATGGCGCGCGCCGGCGAGCCCGCCGCCGCCGCCATGGCGCGCGACGGGCTGCGCGACAGCGGCCGCGGCGGCGGCGGCGCCGCTGCTGCCGCCGCCGCTGCCGCCGCCACGGCCGGCGCGCACGCGCGCTCCGTCCACACCTCCAGCGCGCGCTTGTCGCCGGGCAGCGGGCCGGTGCGCGCGCCGGCGTACGCGACGGCGGCGACGACGCGGCCGCTTGCGGTGACGAGCAGCAGCTGCAGCGGGTGGTCGAGCACGGCCCACGCAACCGACGCCGCCGCCGCTGCGGACGCTGCGCAGAGGAAAGGGGTGTGTGTGTGAGCGGGGCACCAAAGCTGTCTTACTGACTGGGTTCGCGCAGCACACGCTGGGATGGGGGCATGCCATGGAGCGTGCACGTCTCAACAGCACATGATTGTGCGCTTGCGGAAGGATCCCTGCGTTCCACTAGCGCAAGTCACGCTCGTTGTGTTGCAGGAGCGAAGGATCCGCAAGTCACGCTCGTTGTGTTGCAGGAGCGAAGGATCCCTGCGTTCCACTAGCGCAAGTCACGCTCGTTGTGTTGCAGGAGCGGGACACGGCTGCTCTGGATGAGCCAGACGCGGTCCTCCCGTTGTCCTGAGCACAACCCTCTCGCGCCGCACGCGATGGACACAGGTGCTGCGTGAGCGCGCCGCGCATGACCACATGCGGTAGGCATGAATAGAATATCTCCGCTGCACACCAGAGACGTTGAGCTGCCACTGGCACCCGCGCCGGCGCCGCCGCTGCCGCCGACGCCGGCGCCGCCGCTGCCGCGCAACCCAGCGCCTGCCACGGCCGCCCCTGCTGCAGACCAGCCTTGCGCCATAAATCTTACGCACCTAAGTCATCATCGACGCGCTCTCAGCGTGCATGCCGCAAGGCACTCACCAGAAAGGGACGCCGGCGCGCCGCCGCTGCCGCCGCCGCCGCCGCCGCGCAGCCGGCACGGCAGCCGGCGCCGCCCCTCCAGCGGCAGCGCGTCGCCGGGCGCCGCCGGCGTGCACGCGGCGGCGGCGCCGGCGCTCGCGCCGCAGTCGTGGCACACGAGCGCCGCCGCGATGCGCGCGACGGCGGCATCCACGGCGACCAGGTGGTGCTTGGGCATCGGCGGCGGCGGCGCGGCGGTGGCAGCAGCAGCGGCGGGGCCCAGGGTGCTGCAGAGGTGCCGCGTGATGAGGAATGCGGCGATGGCGCTGGCGGGGGTCTCGGCGCGCGCGGCGGGGGGGGTGAGGGGGGGAGGAGGAGCGCGTAGCTGCCCGCGAAGGCATCTAGGTCGAGGCCCTGTATGCGCAGGGGGGGCAGGGGGGAAGTGGGGGGAGGAAGGGGGGGGGGGGTCAGGTGCGGTAAGCGTCGGCGTTTGAACTGCAGCGCCCATGTCACGCGCACATGTGACGTGACCCGTCTGCACGCCGTGCGCGCGCACGCAACACAGGGGACAGCGCCGCTGCAGCAACCCAGGCGGCGCAGCAGCAGCAGCAGTAGCAGTTGCGCGCGCGATACTGCTGACTGCTGAGCACTGCGCTGCGGTCAGAAGACGGCACCCCCTTGCGGCGACCGGTGAGGACACATCAGACACCGTGCACGCGTGCGTGAAGGAATGGACAAGCTGCCAAGCGAAAGAGACTGGCCCACCCCGGTCTGTCCGTGGCGATGCAATGCTGCTGAGCGCTGCACTATCAGCAGCGCTCATCTGGTGATTGAGGCCATGGCTCTAGTTGATCGACGCTAAGAACTGAGGTGCTCACGTTGCGGGTATGTTGGGTGCAAGCTTGAGCCACGGTTGGGGATCTCAAGTCTATCTGTGACACCGCTGGTCGGCATCACCCGCCAGAAGGCCCCCATTTCCGACCTGCAAGGCGCTACCCAACCGCTTTTGCTTCTCCAGTCACATGTTTGCTGGCTTTGGGCATGAGTAGCATGGAAAGAACACGGCCATGCGGCTCTGCAGCTCAGTGATTGTAGGCCACAGAACTTGAAACAAAGCAGCTGGCCACATGCACCACCGACGTCAGCAACCAGTTTCACCAGCACTGACCTGGCAATGCCAGCACTGCAAGGTAGTGAGAGTGCACACATTCAACATCGTGTATGCAGTGAACGGTTTTGAGCGGACGCTGCAGGGCGGTATTGATGGGTAGCAGGCGGAGGTATATGTGTAGCAGGGGTGGGTACGCCATGTAAGGATTCAAGTGGGTGCGGCGCACACACTGTGCATGCATTCAACCGCTTCATGTGGGTGCTGCACCCAGACGTTACGATATGTAGCAGGGTAAGTACGCTAGAGACCCAAGTGTCCTCACCTCAGTGCTCGGCGAACCGCACCGCTGCACGCACGCAACCGCAGTTTCCAGCGCATCCAACACCTGCGTGAAGCAGATGGCAGCACCAGCCAGCAGAAATGGGAGTCACACTTCAAGGCACCTGCTGTGTCCGGCTACGGCTGAGCTCTGCTGCAGCTGATGGTAGCAGCAGTAGGTGACATGCGATGTTGCTCCTGCTGTGAGAAAGAGGTTGTTGGCACGTCACTGCGAGCTGAGCGTCGCGCAATGTTGAAGTTCAAGGCACCACCGTTCAAGCAGGAGCCTCCAGTTCGTGGCTGCGCCTGCCCTACCACTACGAGTACTTTGTCAGCTCAGTACGCCAGAAAGACAAGTCGAATGATGACACTGTTGACGTTGGCTGACCGTGCCGAGCACTGCTTGATTGGTATGTTGCGGTATGCCGTTGGAATGCGCGGTGCTCGAGGAGCAGTGCGACAATGACGCCATCGAGCCGCTTTGCAGCGCTGCTCTGCCCTAACCCTAACCCTAACCCTAACCCTAACCCTAAGACGCGATGCCCCGAGCAACATCGCCGACCACTACACCAGCATTGCGTATCCTCAGCTCACTGCCGCGCCATGTACCCATGCTTTTTGATGTCTAAATATGAACACCACTCATGCGCTACGAATGTCTGAATACGTGTCCCCAAACAGACAAAAGCGTAACTCACAGGCAGGTCACCACGCCAGTCATGTGCAACAAATGTGTGCAAACATGTGTCCCCCACACAAACAAAAGCGTACCTCACGCGCAGGCCACCTCCCCACGCCGTCCAGCAGCACCGCCGCCGCCGCCGCAGCCGCCTGCAGCACGAGCGCCCCCAGCCCGCCGCCCTCCACGCCGCCGCCGCTGCCGCCGCCGCCGCCGTCACCCCCCAGCCGCGCCGCGCCCACATCCCTGAGCGCTGCTGCCGCTGCCACCACCGCAGCATTGCTCCTCGGCGGCTGATCCGCCAGCACCCCCAGCAGCGCCGCGGCGACCTCCTCCGGCCCCGTGCTCGCGGCGCACAGCGGCGGCGCCGGCTCCTCCCCCCAGCGCCGCCGCGCTGCGTCCTCCTCCGCCGCTGCGGCGTCGGCGGCAGCGGCGGCAACGGCAGAGGCCGCGGTGAGCGGCTCCTCGTCGCCCCACCGCTGGTCCGCGAGCGCCGCTGCGAAGCTGCTGCTGCCGCCCGGCGGCGGCGGCGACAGCGGCGCGGTCGCGTCGTCCGCGGCGCCGTCCGCGCCCGGCAGCGGCGGCGGCGACAGCGGCGGCGTCGCGCCGCCGTCCGTGAACATCATCATGTCGGCCTCGCTGTCGTTGGCAGCGGCGACGGCGGCAGCGAACTCGAGCGGCGCGAGCGGCGGCGGCGGCATGAGGTCATCGTCTTCCGGTACAGAGATGGCCAGCGGCGGCGGCGGCGGCGCTGGCGGCGCTTCTTCAAGTAAGGCGGCGGCAGCTTCCGCTGTCGCCGCGTCAGCGCCGCTGTGCTGCGGGTGCGAGGCTGCTGCTGCCGCCAAGTCCGCACCGTCAGTGTGCTCCTGCGGAACGCGCTGCGCTGCGTGGCTTGAGCCGTTGACGGCATTGCCGTTAAGGTGCATCGCGCCGTTGACGCGAGGGCCGGTGCCGCCACCGCCGCCGTGCACAGCTGCCGCCGCCGGACCGGCGCCGTTTTCTTGCAGGGTGTCGTCGATATCAGCAAAGGATGTTGCTGCACTATTGTCATAAAATGCGGCGCCATTGTGTAACAAGGGTGACTGCGCAGCTGCTGCTGCGCTCAGCCTTGTGGGTGGAGGGGGCGTCATGGGCACTGGTGTATTTGGCGGCGTGGTGAATCTGAAATTGCGGCAGAGGGGGGGAGGGGGGGCGCGGGGGGCGGGGGCAGGGGCGGAAGGGGGTATGATGCGGCAAGCACTGCAGCATGTTGCAGTTTTGGCTCTGATGCGCCACACTGCATGTAATGCAAACTTCAATTGACACACGCCTGCTTCAAAGTATGTACTTCTTTGTAGTTACCATGGTTGTGTGGAGGGATTCGAGATGCGCGCCACATGAGCCAGCGCCCCCTTTGTAAATCAGTCAAGGCTTTGACGAGAAGCTCATCACCGACGTCCTTGCTGATACGCAGCCAACATACATACCCACCCCCTCCTCAGCGCACGCACGTGTGTCCACGACACGCCTGCAGCCCCTCTGCGACTCATTTCAGCGCCTCTGAGACGTGGAAGGTCGACGCAAATCACCGATGCAGTTGGTCCCAGTCTACATACATACCCTTCCTCTCTCCAGCAAAGGTATGTTTTGACGACAGGCCTGCAGCCCCTCGTACAAATCCTTTCAGCGCCTCTGAACCGACAGCTTCAGCACCTCCGCGCTGCCGCCCTGCATACGTACCATACAAAAATTGCGTGCCGTGAAGTATCTGGTGAGGACAACATGCGTTGACACCCTCGACGTGCTGGCGTGTAGTGCTCCTCATACCTTCTAGGGGAGAGCTCGAGCTCCTCTAGCGTCGCGGCGTCGATACCCCTGCAGCACGCCACTGCGCGCACCACGGTGATGGCGCCCAACCGCAGGCGGTCGCTCTCGCGCTGCAGCAGCAGAAGCGGCAGCAGCAGCAGCAGCGGCAGCGGCGGCGGCAGCGCGCACAGAGTTCAGTGGTGCCGTGCTGGCACAAGGCGGTACGTGCAACTCCCATGATGCACAAATATTGCCGCGTGCGAGGGGCGCAAAGGAGCTCTTAATAGAGCTTTTCTGTAGGGTATGCACTTTGCATCATAAGTGCTCAGTGAGTGGCGCTCAGCGTCGGCGCGCGGCGCGCCTCCCATTGTAACCGCTCCCGCGCGCTTAGCGAGCACCCCGCGGCGGCGTGCGTGAGTGACAGAGCGCAACATGTACATATCATAGTTCTAAAGACAAATATTCTGATATTATATCATGATTGTTACAAAGCATAAACCTAAAAATTCAAGTAAAATTAAGACATAATACTCAAAAATGAGAGCCATGCTCAGCAGCGCTCAGCTTCAGCGGCGCGCGCCTCACTGCAGCGCCCAGTGCCACGCACCACGTGCAGCATGATCGCACCGCAGCAGAACTGCCGCTGAACGCTTGCGCGGGGGCATGTGCCGGCGAGCGCGCGTGCGCAGCCGTCAGTGCTCAGCAGGAGCGAGGCCACGGCGCAGCGTGTGCGCTTTCGCAAGATAAAAAGCGTACGCACGCCCGCATGCACGCACGCCCACGTGCACGCGCACGCGTGCAGCCTGTCGACAGGCTAGTCATGGGAACTATACGCACACACGCATACAGGCACACGCAGGGGCGCCGCCGCCGCCGCGGCTCACCAGCAGCATGCAGCTGAGCAGCGCGCGCCGGTACCGCGCCCGCCGCCGCCGAGCAGCAGCTCCCGCGGCACATTACCGCGCGGCTGAAGCCCATCCATATGCCCAATGCACGCGTACATGCGCACCGGACTTTCCCCGCACCGAGCGTAATCATGGCTCACCAGCAGCATGCAGCTCAGCAGCGCGCGCCGGTACCGCCCGCCACCGCCCAGCAGCAGCTCCCGCGCGCACGCGCGCGCGAGCCCTGCGTGCGCCACCACCCTGAACAGCGCCGCCAGCGCATACAGCGCCACGCGCGCCTGCGCCTCCGCGCCCGCCGGCAGCATCACGCGCCGCTCCAAGAGGGGGCCCTCCTCCGGCGACGCGCCGCAGGCCTGGCGTGCAAGCGCAAAATGCGGTCGCAGAGATGCGGAATTGGGGGGGCGGGGGGGGGGGGGGGTTGCTGAGCAGGCGTTTGCGGTTGCAGAGGTGCGGTGTCGGTGTGTGTGTGGGGAGGGGGCTGAGCAGGCATTTGCAGTTGCAGAAGTGCGTGTGTGTGTGTGTGTGGTTGGTGTGGGGTGGGGGGTTGGGGGTGGGGGGGGGGGGGCTGAGCAGGCGCGGAGGCGGCGTTCGGGTGGCTGCACGCTGCGTAGGCGTGCGTCCGAAGCGGTCTAAGACGAAGCGCCGGCGGACGTCCTGGACTAACCCTAACCCTACCCTTAATCCTAACCCTAACCCTGAGTGAGAGCTCCCAGCCGTCCTGACCGACGACGGCCGCGGCTGCGTGACGCGCTCTCCCCCGCGCGCCGGACCTGTCGCTTTGCTGCGCTGAGCATCACCACTGGACTGCTGCCCCGCACGCGCACGCCGCCGCTCGCTCACCTGCGCCAGCCTCCCCCCCCCCCCCCCCCCCCCTCCTAATGCCCCCTGCTGCACGCTTTGACAGGCACGTCACAGTCACACCAAACTGCTGCCATGCTCATGCTCAAGTGCACCACGGCCTCACCTGCGCCAGCCCCTCGCACAGCAGCACCCCCACAAACCCCCTCGCGAGCTCCTCCGCCAGCCGCGCACCCAGCGGCTCCACCCCCAGCGCCGCCAGATCCTCCACGTAGTACAGCAGGTCCTGCAGCGCGTCGGCGGCGCCGCGCAGCGCCTCGCGCGCCGCCGCCGCCGCCCCCGCCGCTCCCGCTGCTGCTGCTGCGGCAGCGTCCGCCGCCGCCGCAGCGTCGCGCGCGCGCCCCGCGAGCGCGGCGTGTGCGGCGGCGAGCAGCGCGGCGAGGCGCGCCAGCAGCGCGCCGCAGTTGGCGGGCGCGGCGCAGAACGCGCGCACGCCGGCGTCGTCGACGCCGCACACGTGCAGCAGTATGTTGAGGCCGCTCGTGCGCACGAGCGCGTCGGGCGCGCTGAGCAGCGGCAGCGCGCGCCAGAAGAGCGGGAACGCGTCCGCGGCGGCGTCGAGGAAGAACTGCACCGTCGCGGGGCCGAGGCGCACGGACAGCGCCTTGAGGAACGACGCGTAGTGGCTCAGGAACTCCTCGTGGTCGAGCGGCAGCGCGCCCGCGCCCGCGGCCGGCGAGATGAGGCGGTTGATGTGGTTGTTTGAGAGCAGCAGATACAGCGACGTCGTGGAGCGGATGTTCTGGACGAGCAGCGCGACGCTCTGGATGACCTGCCAGGGGGGAGAGGGGGGGGGGGGGGTGTAACTGTCAGCGCAGGCCCCGGGGGGGGGAGGTGCCAGATGGATGAGCACTGCCGTGAGTACTCCGAAAGACAAGCCGCCTGCACATGAGAGCTTCAGGTTCGCCCGTCAAGATAGCCCCGCATGCCTATTGTGCTTAGCGCGTGACGCGGCAGTGAACTACCGGGTACCAATTGCAGCCACACAAGTGGCACTGGTGGCAGTCCTGTGCAGCGCACCTGCAGCGTGGCAGCTGAACTGTCTCAACCACTCCAGAGTTGGAGTTCATGTTGAACTGGAAGATGCTTTACTAAAGAGAAATGGCACTGCAATGCCCGTGTAGCGAACCACCGATCAACGAATGAACGCGAAGGGGGTGCATGCGTACCTGAGTTTGATCAGCAGGCTCTTGCACCTGCGCCTTGCAGGGTGTCATGTCTACACATGGCCTATGCTTTACCCCCCTTCACATATGGAGGTTTTGTGCTGAAGAATCACTGAGCCACGTCTTTGCACACACAGGCACCGCGCACACGGCCAAGCCAAACCCCACACTAACAAGGACAGGGGGAAGGGGGGCAAGCGCACCTGGGTCTTGGCGGCGGGGCTGTGCCCCGCGCCCTGCGCAATGTCCACGAACGTCTGCATGAGCCCGACCTCGCAGAAGAGCTCGAAGAACTGCGCGTCGCCCGCGGCCTCGCCGTACGCCACGCACTCCGCGATCGCGCGCAGCGTCTCGACGAGCTCTGCATCGCTGCCGCGCGCCGTCTGCGGCTGCGCGAGCGTCGCCATGAGCGCCTCGTGCAGCCGCTGCAGGCGCGCGAGCGTGTTGGCCTGGCCGTTGATCATGACGGGGGGGCGGACTGGGGGCGACGCCGGCGCACGCCCCCGCCGCGCCAGCGGCTTCATCGCGGCGGCGGTCTGGCGGCAGGGTGGCGGCGGCGGCGGCGGCGGCAACGGCTGTGTAAGGTGTGCAGACCTTAGGGGAATAGGCCATGTCAGGGGTCAAGTGAGGGGTGCTGTGCTGCACACCAACAGCTGACTTCGATTCAGAATAGACAGGGCATTGCAGCTGGGCTCCTGCCTGTGTTGCTGCTGCTCAGTGTTGCGCCTTCATTCCTTTGGGTTCCCTTCCTCATTTGCCATGACTGAGGCAGCTTGGTGCTGTGTCCTGCTGTTGCTTGTGCTGCTGCACTGCTGCTGCATGCAAGCGCGGTGCCGTGCCAGCAAAATGACAGAGTTGAGCGCGTGCAAGGCTCACCTTGCCCAGGCTCGCCTAGGAATACTTTTGAAAGCTGCAGCAGACCTCCTTCGCGGCCAGGTGCTTTCTGCCCTCTGCCCGCTGCATCCACGGCACCAACAGGTCTGGCAGCAGTCAAAGCAGGTTCCACGCCTTCAGATTCCCCTCAAACAGCAGCAGCACCTGCTGGCAACATGAACTTCGCCATTGGGTCTTGACTGAGCTGAGAGAGTGAAGTTTGCAAAGCTGTGCACGCAGTGCCCTCAATCCTGCTGCAGCCTCAGATGTGCTCCGCAATGTGTTTTATCGTCACTGCTTGCCAGGAGCACTTGGGACGGCGCGCGCGCAACCTGTGTGTGCGCTAGGTTGGCTCTGGCGCGGCAGCCCTCAGCAGATTTTTTTTCAAAAACTCTATTCACACACGACGATTGATCCGCAACCTGGATGAACAGCAAGCCGACCGAAAGGTGAGATGGCTCTGAGCTGTTTCCCTGCTTCATTCGCTGCTTGCTGCCACCCACGCCTAGGAGCGGGCGTCATCGGAGAGATAGATATTGAAACCCCCCTCAGGACGCCAACAAACAGCAACAAAGCAACGCCAGCCTGTGGCACGCGACGTAGCTTCGAGCAAACCCCAGGAGAGATTCCAATGAGCTTAACTGGTGAAAGCTTGCTTGACCTCCCTCAGTGAACCTCTGGCCTCCGCTGTGTCTCTCATCAAAAAACTGGATTTGCCGTTAGTTCGATCTTTCACGATAATCAAGCCCGGCAGCCCTTGTAATGTCTGCTTGGTAGTCTCGCTCTGTCTATGGCCTCGATGCGACTGACTCGTCAACTTCTGTCTCATGCATGGCAGGGACAGCAGTATCCAAAATGGGGGAGGGAGTGCTACTAGCAACGATGCCGCGCAAAGCCAGCCAGCCCCTTTCTCGGGCCAGACCGTGTCTCGCAAGACCTTCGCATCCAAGAATTTGAACGCTCACGCTCTCACCAAGGCTCCAGTCAACAATGCACCCCGCGCGGCCACCCGCTTCGGCGCCGGCGGCAGATTGCTCGTCCTCACGGGCAACAAAGCTCCAAGCGGCCCGGCCGCGGCGTCCGCGCCCACATCTTCAGCCGCCCTGCGCGGCACCAACAGCGCACAGGATGACGGTGCATCTGCGGGCACAGGGACTCCCAGTTGGGGGGCTGCAAAGGACAGTTTGTCTGCGCAACAGCAGCCTGCCGGCGGCTCGCCGTCGCTGGCGCCAGCATCCGCCAAGGCGAAGACCCCGTGGAGCAGCGGCGGCGACGCGGCGCCAGCTGGTGGCAGCGTTGGCATTGCCACCCTGAAGAGCAGCGAGTTTCCAGATCTTGGTCGCGAGAACGAACCTCGCCCGCCGCCTTTGCAACTGCGCCCTGGCGGCAGCAGCGGCGCGCGCGCTGGCGGCAGCCTGGCCGGCTGTGACAGCCAGGCTCAGCATCCGCCCAATGGCGTCACCGTCGGCAGCAGCAGCAGCAGCAGCAGCCCTGGTAACACGTACGACACAGCCGCCACCGCTGTACTGTCGCCGCCCATCGCTCCTGCTGCAGCGCCCGCACGCAGCAGCAGCAGCGGCAGCGGAACTGTTGCAGATGAGTCTGCGCGCACCCCCGCCGCGTGGGGCCGAGCGTCCCAGCAGAGCACCGCACCCACAGCAGGAGGCACGTCACCGCCCGGTGAGCGTTGGACCAGGGGCTCCGCGCCCGTTGCGAGGGGCTTTTCCGACAGGAGCGGCGGCGGCGGCAGCGGCGACTGGCGGCAGCAGCGCGGCGGAGGCGACGGTTGGAGCGCTCAGGACGGCCGCGAGCAGCAGCACTACGTTGGCTCCGGCCGCAGCTGGCCGGACGTGCCGCGTCGCGCGGTGGAGAGGCGCGCATCGGGCGAGGGGGCGGCTGATTTCGGCAGCAGTGCTCAGAGGCCGAGGCAGGGCAGTTACGAGGCTGGACGGCCCGGCTGGCGCGAGCGGAGCAGCTCGAATGCCGACGCGCGTCCCCCTGTCAGGGGGTTCAATGCTGTCGGCGGCGGCGGCGGCGCTGATGCCAGCCGCAACTGGCGCGAGGGGGGGTGGCGCTTGTCCATCGACGAAACGGTCAGCGGCGCCGCTACGCAGAGGTGAGCGGTGTGTCATCTTCACCCACATTTCTAAGTGTTTTTTCGTAGAGGACGTAGAGAGAGCCGCCACCAGCGCAGGCTATGTGCGCCTCACCGTTGGCAAGAGTTGTCTGCCTGTTCGCAGGAGCTTTGTTGGCAATCATCCGACAATTGCTTGCTTTCGGCACTGCGTTCATGTCTCCCGTAGGAACAAACACTGAGTGTGCTCAGGAATTTACGAGCAATACATGGCAACCCAGGGAGAGCAGTCTGATGCTAGAGGTTGTATGCATATTGTGCGTGCCAAAGTCGGGCTGAGAGCACCGGCAGTCCTGGCCGCGGCACGTACGATCACCCATCAGGCGTTGGCGTTGCTTCGCATTGTGTTGTTTAGCAATGTTTTGGCGCCTGGTCACTGGTTTAGGACATGCGATACCTCTTCCGATGCTTTTCTGTTTGAACTCTTAGGTGTGCACTATGAAATTGTTCAGCGCCTGAGCATCGAACGATATTGCCAAGTGCCGGTATTCCATCAGACCTCAATAGTTTCATTCTTGCTTGTTGAAGCCATTTCATAACCCGTATATAGATGCTGCTTTGAAGTAGCTATTCATCAGGCGGTGGTGTATGACAAGCAGCTGCTGATAGCATACTCAAGTGCCCTACACATATGTGACGCGCTGTCGTCATATTCTCAATGCAACATTCTTTACCATTGTTACTTCTGGCTGGCGCAGGCGGGACTCGCCCCATTCTACTTCAACATCGCCACAGTTGAACTCCATGCCATCACCTCAGATCAGGCGTGCGAGCGTGTTTGTCAGCGAACAGGTACACTCAAGTTCAAAGCTTCAAGTTTTGTGTTTTCTGCGGCAGGTCGAACTTGCATGTTGAAAATGATTACATGCTGTTATTCAGACAAGGTTTATCTTTGTCAGCATTGAAATGCTGACTGCCACACCCTGGGTGAAGAAGCTGGCATTTTTTCTTGCTTGATTTGAATGCTGACTGCCACACCCTGGGTGAAGAACCTGGCATGCGCTGACCGGACATCACACCATTCGCATGCAAATGTGACACACTCATGAGCTGGGCTTGTAGACGGGTTTCGTGTCCATGATTGCTTGCCGCTATCAGCAGCATCATAGTTTTTTGTTTGAGTCACTCGGTGTCTGTTCTTTGTGGCAATCGCGTGTTTCGCAGCCCTCCCGCTTGCCTGCCCGATCGTACGACTTGCGAGTACATGAAAGCGCGCCGTTGCACCACCAGCAGCAGTCTGGCCAGCAATGACACGACGGTCTTCAATAATGCCACAGTGGTCAATGCAGCTGCCTCCTCGCAGAAATCATGTCACCAAACTGCCTTGCGTTGCTTGCGCCGGCAACAACTTGAGATGGGCCACTGCAACTGTCGCCAGCGAAGCCACTGCACCTAAGCACGTTCCCGATGCGCTGCATTGGAACAGGCCATCGCGGGAGAGGCGCAGCGCACGGCGGAGCGCGAGGCGGCGCTGGCGGCGCGCGACGGCGACGAGGTCGCCACCGCGGCAGCGCTCCGCGCGCGCCACGAGCTGGAGCGCCTCAGGGCGGAGCGCGAGCAGCAGCAGCAGCAGCAGCAGTGCGCAGCGACAGCGCCGCAGCGCGCGTCGTACTCCACAAGCGTCGCTGCCGACCCCTACAGCGTGGTTACGGAGCCGGCGGCGGAGCTCGCTGCTGCAGCGGGCGCGTCTTCGTCGCCGCTGCAGCCGCCCGCGCACAGCGCGCTGCAGCAGCAGGCTGCGGCGCCATCGCCGCTGACGCAGCCGTGGAGGGCACCTGCCGCCGTGCCGGAGCCTTTGAGCCTGAAGCAGGTGCAGCAGGAGCAGCAGGCGCAGCGCCTGCAGCAGCAGCAGCAGCAGTTCGAGCGACGTGCTGCCATCGCGCAGCCACAGCAGCCGGTGCAGTCAAAGCCTGGCGCGCCATCGCAGCTGCGCAGCAGCGGCTTCAGCGCGGAGCCGCGCAGGCCGCTCGATGCGCAGCAGCACACAGCGGCAGTTGCGCCAAACGATGCCGCCACCAAGCCTGCGCACCCCGCGCAACAGAGGACGGAGCCGCAGCCCCTCGGATGGCACCCGTCGCCACCGCCGCAGCAGCAGCCGCAGGTGCGCGCGCTGCTCGCCCGCCCCGGCGGCGATGCGGTGCCGCGACTAGCGGCAGACGGTTCGCAGAAGGGCGCCGCCATCAGCAGCAGCGATCCGTTTGCGGCGCAGCCGCGCGGCGCGGGGCGCCTGTACGACCCCAAGACCGGTCTCGTGGCGGCAGTCATCGTCCAGGCCGCGCCGGCCGTGCGCGCGCTTCGCGCGCAGCCTCAGACGCGCGCATCTGGAAGCCCGCACGACCCGCTCACGTCGTCCGCGGTAACGGGCGAGGCGAGTGCTGCTGGCAGCCCTGCGGCGCGCGGCCCGGCCGGTGCGCCAGCGGCTGCGCAGCAGCTGCAGCAGCAGAACGCGGACGCGGCAGCCGCGAAGCAGCGGAGGGAGCAGGCGGCGGCAGCTGCGGCGCAGAAGCAGGAGGACCGTGCGCAGCGCAGGCGGGAGCAGCGGGCCGCGCGTGTGCCGCGCACCAGCGGCGCCCTTTATTGCCGCGATGCCGCTGGCACCGTGCTGAGCGCTGATGGAGCGGGAGACCCTCACTTAGGAGCGTGGCGACGCCTCGCTTCTGCGGCGACGCCAGCTCCGCTGCGCCGCGCAGAAGGCAGCAGCATGACGACAGCAGCAGCAGGAGCAGCAGCAGTGCAAGTGGCGGCGGCGATGGCGGCACAGCAGGGGTCGCGTGCTGCTGACCACGTGGACGCTGCTGCTGCTACTCCGCGCGAGACGAATAAGGAGCGCCGTCAGCGCAAGCAGCTTGGCGTAGCGCTGGACGCTGAGGCGGATGTTGCAGTGGCGGCAGCGCGCGCAGCGGCGGCGGATCCTCAGGCTGCGCCTCAAGAGGGCGGGGTGGGTGCGGGACGCAAGCAGTCGAATGGTGCTCCTTGTGAGTTACCTGAGGCAGCCGAGCAGTCAGAGGCAGATGCCCAGGCTGCAGAGACCAAGAAGCTGGAGCGCAAGGTGAGCAGTTCTCGACATGAAGATTGCCATGACAGCGCTGCGATTTCATGATGCGTAGGCTTCAACATTGGTGATGGCAAAGGCATACACGTAGCTGGTTGTGTAGCACGCTTGGCTCGTTGAGGAAGGGCAGACAGACAGGTGTGCTGTTGATCAAAATGCCAAAGCATTAACTCGCAGTAGACCTTCAGCTGTGCCATTGCAGTCGAGGTTGCGCAGCCATCACGCCTTCCTCTGCGTGTTGTCATGTTGTCAGGAGGTCAGATACCATCAATGGCAAAAGCAGTTTGTGCAGGCTTATTTGTTTGCAATACGGACGTCACAGCGTCCTTGAAGTGTGACAATCAAGCATGCGGTCAAGCGCATCAGCAGCAGCATCACGCGCCTGCGGTGCAAGCACTCCTCAACAGCCGTTTGCGTGTGTGCTCGCACGCCTGCAGGAGAAGAGGGCGGCCCTCGCAGCGCAGCGCGTGGAGCGCTGGACGCTGCAGCGCGAAGCCAAGCGCGCCGCGAAAGCCGTGGCGGCGGCATCTCAGACGGCTGACTGCGAGCCAGCTGCTGCTGCCGCTGCTGATGTCGCCGGCGATGGCGCGCAGCCTCTGGGCGCAGCGTCTGCTGCAGCTGCTGCTGAGGAGCCTGCCGATGGCGCCGCGTCGAGCAATGCTGCGGCGGCGGCCCAGCCGTCGCTGCGCTGGCACGGCTCGCGGCTGCTGGAGGAGCTGCCGCCCGACGCAGTGGCGGACGTCGCCTGCATCCAGTTTGGCACGCTGCTCGCCGGCTCAGACGCTGCCGCCGACGCCGCAGACGACGCAGAGCACGCGCCAGCGGAACTCGCCTTGCAGTCCGCTGCGGAGCACGAAGGTGTTCGCACAGGTGAGGACGCGGATGGTGCGCGCCATTCGTCCGCAGGCGTCGGTGATGCGCACAGCCCTGTCAGCCACGCAGCAGGCGTGCCTGACGGCGTCGCAGTCATACCTGTCGCGGCGGCCGCAGCAGAGCCACAGTCGAGCGGCGCGGGCGCTGGCAGCGCTGCTGCTGCACTGGCGCAGCAGCGCACGACGGCGGCGCGGGAGGGTGCGGAGCAGGCAGCTGCAGCAGTCAGCAGCAACGTCGCAGCCATGCCTCCGCAGCCCGCCGTGTGGGCGGTGTGCGCGCCGCCACAGGCGGCGCCGGCGTTCACGAGCATGTCGGCGAGCTTCCCGATGCACGTGGCGTACCACGGCAGCAGCGGCGAACCCGTGGCTGCGCTCGACGGATCCTGGGTGTGGAGCACCGCCGTCGCTGCGGGTGCCTGCGCGGGGGGGCCGGGCGAGCACTACGGCGTCGCGCCGCTGCAGCAGTATGCGCAGCCGGTGTGGTACGACAGCGGCGCCGGTGTGGTGCGCAGCGCCGCCGCGGCGGCGCCGGCAGCGTGCGCTCCTGTCGCGGATGATGGCTGGGTGACGAAGTCTGCGGATGGGTTTGCTCCGCCGCAGCACGCACTCGTCTCGCAGCAGCAACAGCGGTTCCAGCAGCAGGGGGGTGTGGAGGGGCCTGCCGCAGCTGCAGAGAGCCAGAGCCAGGAAGGTACATTTGCGCCAACTGTTGCAGAGCCGGAGGGGTGGGCTGGCGGCGGCAGCAGCAGCGGTGGCGCGGCAGCACAGCTCAGCGGCAGCAGCGCCCCGCCTATGGCTGGCGCGCAGGAGGATGAGGCGGCAGCGCCGGGAGCGTCTGATGCTGTGCTTGGCGGCAACATGGCCCAGCCTGCTGATAAGGTAACCTGGCTGGATGTATTGTCTGAAACATGCCTCGGAGAATGGCTCTGTAAAGGTCATTGGCGGTTGCTTGCCAGCTCAGATCCAGTGACCGTTGGCGTGCACCACTGCAGACAATGCCTTGATGCATGTCATAATGTCCGCTTTGGTGAATGCTGCACAGCTTGCCGCTGCACTAGCTTATCAATGAGTTTGCATGAAGCTGCAATGGATTGGCACGCTGAAGAGCGTTGGCTTTGGATCATGCAGAACACATGCATTCAATAGTGTTTGCCATGAACGGGCACGGCCCGCAAGGCCCGGCTTGCTAGTCAAAGGACTGTAGCACAGGTGCATGCGGGGGCCCAGGGGCAGCAAACAAGGATATCGCCCTTCACGTGCCACAATCACCACCCGTGGCTGTAGTGCTGCACTCATGTCTCTCTTGATTGCATGGCTGCACCAGCGGCAGCGTGCAGCCATGCGCTGCACGCTGCTGCGCGTCGCGTTCTCCGGACTCTGTGCTGACTGTTGACCAACACCATACCTTACGCTCGCTTACTGTGCAGGATTTGCCTAGCGAGAGGGCACGCAGGCCGCGCGGCGGCAAAAAGCACACCGCAAAGATGAACAACAAGGCCAATTCTGGCAAGGCGCCCGCCGATGGTGCCGCCGGTCGCAAAGCGACGGGCACTCCTCCTGCCGCCGCACCCGCTGCCGCTGCTGCTGCCACAATCGCCACTGCTGCTGCGGCCTCCAATAGCGCCGCTGCCACTGCGCCTGCCGCGAACAGCACTGCCGCTGCGGCCGCTGCTCCTGACGCAGCTCCCCCTGCTGATGCGGCAGCGCCCTCCGACAATGCAGCGAAGCTGTGGACCACGAGCAAGCCTCAGAAGGGCAAGAAGGGTGCGCCGGCGGCGGCGGCAGCAGCGGCAGTGGCGGCGGAGTCGCCGCGGTCCGGGACGGACGGCAGCGCGTGCCCGGAAGCGGAGAACAAGCGCGCAAACGGTGGCAAATCGCGCAAGGGCGGTCGCAAGGGCGCCGGCACGCCGCCTCCGCCGCCGCCGCAGCAGCAGCAGCAGTCACCGACTGCGCAGAGTGCCGCGCAGGCGCCGCAGCAGCAGGGCGCGCAGCCGCAGCAGCAGCAGGCGGCGGCGGGCGAGGATGGTCGTAAGAAAGCGGGCCGCAAGCCGTGGTGGGTGCGGCGCGACACGAAGCGCGACCAGCACAAGGCGCGCGGGGGCGACGGCGCGCAGCAGCAGCGGGCGCAGACGGCGGTGGGCGCCTAGGCGGAGCGCTCCTGGCCCGATCGACGGTTGGTCGGGACAGAAGTGAGCACTACGGCGGCGCCCGGCGCGACACGCCCGGTGCTGACGCCATTATTCCTCGGACGCTTTGCGAGACGGATAAGGCTCGAGGCGCTCGGGTTCTAGCACCCTTGTGGGGGAGACTTTTTCCATGCTGCTTTCCTAACAATGTGTAGATGGACAGCGGCGGGCGGATCTACCAGCACACCCGCTACTTAAGGCAGGGGCGGTCGGTCCGTTCCACGGCGCGTGGGGAAGGAGCCCGCGGCGGCACATTCGGCGGCGCCTTGGGTCACGGTCTGTGCCCTGTGCACGCCGTCTGATGCGGGAAGCGCGCACGCGGACGCGGTTGTGGCCCTTGAGGCGTCGGCTCATGTGCGCGCGGCGCCGCATTGTCAGCCATTGACAGCGGGAGAGTTGTGCTTCTCGTGCGCATATACTTGTAATGCTAGCAGTATCACGCGACCGAGATCCATTGCATGCACATGTAAACCTACTGCGCTGCCAGGGCGTTTGACCGTGTAGGAGACATCCAGGAACACGCAGTGCGTGTGTGCAGGTTGCAGCATGAAGGGTGAAGAGGGGGGGAGGGGGGGGGGGGGGGGGGGGGGGCAAGGGGTATTTGTACTTGGTTGAGTAGAAAGCTGTATTGCAGACATGGCGGCATGACTGTGACCAATCCAGTATGCGGCAATAAAACATCAATTCACCATGAGCTTTTCGTCAATCTTGGGGTGCTCTTTGACGCCATCTTAGCACAGCGTGCTTCAACAGATGTCCATGAGGCTGCATGTCATCCAGTGTCATGGTTTCGTCGCGTGCATCCAATGACGCACAGGCGCGTCTGTTGCTGCTGCGCTGGTGTACTCTTGTCACGACGGTGATTCCCCGATGTCAATCTACATGCTTTGCATCTATCACCATGTGCCCACCAAATAAAGTCTGGCAGAAGGTACGGATCCCCATTTGTCGCGACCTGCAGTCCTATAGAAGTATGTATAGTGACAGCAGCGGCGCAGCCCGCCGGTGTGGCATTGTTTTGCCGCCATCGCAGCATGCGGAACGGCAAGCGTGGGGAGCGGCAGCAGGCAGCTCAGCTGGCGGCAGCATTTGCCGCGGCGCCAGCGGCAGCAGCAGCTCAGGCGGAGGCAGCGAAATGCCTTGATGGCGCCGCCGTAGTGAGGCACCGCTGTGGCAGCGCAATGGGCAGCGATGTGGCGAAGCGCCAGAGGCTACAAGCTTTGCCCTGTCGTCGCAGTGCTTGCGCAAGCGGCGCCGCAAGGTTCTCACCTGCTGCTGCAGCGGTGGCAGCAGCACAACGACAGTAATGAGACCGGTTTGGCCGCACACGTGCGCCGCTCCGCGCCGCAGCCGTCGCCCGTATCAATGCGGAGCCATTCTAATCGCTTGAATATCATCAACGATGTCATTGATGTAGTGTGTCTGCATAGCAGCAGCAGCAGCAGCAGCAGCAGCAGCTGGGACTCTGCCTCTACTACCCCTCAAGGGACAGATAGAGGGCAGGGGAGGGGCCCAGGGACAAGGGACAAAGCAGGGGGGAAAGGAAGGCCCCAGGGGGACAACAACAGGCCCATCAAGGTGGTACTAGACCCCCCCGCGGCAGCATGGGCGCCCTAGCGGAGGGGGGGTTGGATGGGGGCAGCAAAAGCCACAGTGCTCCGCGTGCTTTACCACCTCACATGTGCATGGTGAAAGTGTCAGTATGTAGCAAGAATTGACAACACGAATGCGCGCATAGACGAACGACAAACACTCTGCGCACGGGGTGCGAACTGCAGCAACGGTGATATTCAAGAACGGGTGCCAGCCAATGGCAACGGGGGGCGTGCACGAGCTTCAAGGCAGCCATGACAACCAGAAGGCGCTTTGCCAGGCGTGCGCAGAGTGCGCTCCAATCAGCAGGAGGCGACTAGGTGGCCCACTCTTGAGCATGCTGGTGCTGCGCGGCAACGGCGCGCCTCCTGTGGCAGTGACGCTCCGCACAGGCATACGGCAGTAGCCGTCATCCGTTGAGGAGCGCGTGCTGCAATTGGAGCCCCGCTGCTGTCGCACGTCCGCAGCAGGCGAGCTGCTGCGACTAGCGTTGCCGCCGCCGCCGCAGCCGCTGCGCTGTCTCGCCGTGCTCCCTGCCTCCCTTGCAGCTGTGGCTGTTGATCATCTCGGCACGCTGCAGTACAGAGTGCCGCTACCGCCTCCGCACCGCCTGCGACTGTCGACCTGACGCCGGCAGCAGCCCCGGCACCCGTGGATCACTCCAACGCGCCGCCGTTGGCCTTCACGGTTTGACCCCATCGCCACCGCCGCCACCATCGCCGCCGCCGCTGCCGCCGCCAACGCCACCGTCGCCGTTGTCAAACTCCCCGCTGCCGTCCTGGTGGTAGCCGCGGCAGCAGCCCGGAATCGCCAGAAAGTCGTCGAACTCGTACTTGACGCGGTCCGGGCAGCACGCCCAGTATTTGCCCGTGTCGTGGAACACGGGGCCGAGGCGGTGATGCGTGCACGCGTCGCGCGCGTTCTCCGCGACGACAAAGTCCTGCGCCTTGCAGCCCTTGTTCAGGCAGCGCGCCGTGCCGTCGGCGCGCCGCGTGCAGCGCGGCGCCGCCGCCGCGGCCTTGAGCACGCTGCCCGCGGCCGTCGCCGCCTGCGGGTTGGCGGCGTTGTACGCCTCGATGCTGCGCACGGGCGCCGGCGCCGCCGCCGCCGCTGCGAGCGCGCAAACGACAGCAGGGTGGCAATTGTGAGCTCTCGTGGCGAGGTCCCTACCACGCACTCGCATGGAGAATGTTGTAAGGGGGGGAAGGGGGGGGGCAGAGCAGCGTGTAACCAGGGCCTGGGTCCGGCGCGCTGTCGGCACCGGCGCGGGGCGCGGTTGGCCTCTACGCCGCGCGATGCTGGTGCCGCCGCCAGCACAGAGCACTGCATTGAGGGCAGCAGGCGCAAGGGGCTCGTACGCGTGCACCCTCCTCGTGCAAAGTGGTGCTCCGCTGTTACAGCAGCGGCACGCAGCTCCATCGGCTGCACCACGGTGCATGATGATGCTGCCGGCAACACAGATGGTCTGCTGCAAATGGCATTTGCTGCTGCGCACCGGCGCCGCTGCCGCCGCGGCAGCTGCGCTCAACGGAACTCAGAAGCCACGGGCACGAGAGACCCTGAGCTGACCGCTTGCAGGTACGGGGGCACAGCGTTGTCTGCACGCCTCGGCGCTACGCAAGGCAGCCCTGCAGGCATTGCCGCTGCAATTGACTGTGAGCAAGTGATGAGCAGTGTGAAGGTGTGCCGCAGGCAGATTTCGTGTTTTTGCAGCCATCTCATATGCCGCCTTTTGCGCGACGCCACGTCGGCACTGATGCAGCCGTGGCCGTCGCGGTTCGCCAACCTGCACTCGCGGATAGCGCTGCGGCGCGTCAGATGCGCTGGCAGCTGCTAGAGCGGATGTGCCTTGAGTGAAGGGTTAGCGCTAGGGTGATCGTGTGCTGCTGCACAGCACCGACAGCGCGCGCAGCATGTCTCGGCGCGCGCATGACGGAGTGCTGCTGTTGACGCCCACCTTGTGCTGGTGCTGGCAATCGCAACTGTTGACGTCGGTGCCATCTGCACCTTGAAGGGCGCAATACAACCCACACTACTGCTGCACCCACCTCTGGCGAGGTCCGCGAAACGCTATCGCAGCAGCGCTCGCTCAGCAGCAGCAGCTCACATCCGCCTTCAAACATGTACGCCGCGCCGCAAAATCAACACCGAACCCTAGCTGGCGCCGCCCCGCACGCAGCCTCTCCGCACCGACCCTACAACACCACCACATATCCGCGCTCACATGCGTCCGCCCCTGCCGCCGCCGCCGCCGCCGCGTCCGCTGCCGCCGCCGCCACCGCCGTCGGGCTCGGCGCGATCTGAACCTTGGGGTCCACCGTACTGTGCGGCCCCGTCGCGCACCCCGCGATCGCCTGGAACTCGTCCCAGTCGTAGACGCGCTTCGCGCAGCACGACCAGCCCTTCTTGGTGTCGTGGAAGACGGGCGGCGCCGTGTGGTGCGCGCACGCGCGCGCGTGGTTGTCGGCCTCCGCGTAGCGCGCGCCGCAGCCGTAGTTGCGGCAGCGCAGGAGCCCTGCGCGCCGCGGAGAAGAGGGGAGAGGGGGGGGCAGGGGGGGGTTGGGTGGTCAGCGACACGTGAGACCGGGTGGTTGGGGGGGGGGGGAAGAGGGGGGGAGGGACGCCCGTCGGGTGGTGAGCGACACGCGAGACCGGGGTGCGGGGGGGGGAGGGGGGAGGGGGGGCGCCCGTCGAGTGGTGAGCGGCGCGTGTGCCCCCCCCTCTGCACACAGTGTGCAGCAGCGCAGACGCAAGGTCCGTTTGCTGATGGTGGATTGTGCGGAGTGCGCTTGGACCGCATTACGGTACACGGTGGACAGAGCTCATCACTATTATGTTACAACAGTGGCGACTTGTTCAGGTCACCTGACCACCTCCGCATAGAGCTCTTTGCTGAACAGCTAGGAGCTGCACTTTGGGCCTCAAGAATGCATGACGCGGCCCGGTGTGGCCTGATCTACCAACCAGAACCGCAGTGTCCACAACAACATGGCTGCGTCACGTTACGCGCCCACCACCCACCCCATCATGATACACTTCCATATGTCTATACATGCGCGCCTGTCACACGCCAGCGTGTTGCACAGTCCTGCGCGGCGCTGCGCAACAAGATCGTCGTGAATCTCTTCAAAGCGCTCGCTGCATCACGTAGCACACGCGCGTCATGTCGGCGACCGTCAGCGTCAGCGGCTGTTTACAAGCGGCGTGCGCCCCCTGCGCCCCCCATCCACCGCACCACAACAATAAATCTACTCATGCACAAATACCTGCGATACACGCATGTACACGCAACGCGGCAGCAAGCGCTTCGCCCACCGTCAGTTACAGCGGCCGTCGCCGCCCCCCCGCGCCCCCCCCCCCCCCCCCCCCCCCTCCCTGTACCAGCGACAACCCATCTACACATGCATGTGTACCCGCGATACATGCACGTAGACGCAACGCATCAGCGGCGCTTCTCCCACCATCAGTGTCAGCCGCCGCCCCCGCGCTCCCCCCTGCACCCCCCCCGGCCGCCGCCGTCGCCACGTCAGACTTCCCCGGCTTCGTCGCGCCCGGCCTCACACGAATGTCCTCGCGATCGCGCATGACGTCGCCGATGACGTCGCCAGCGCTCAGTGCAAGACCGTCGCTGTTCTCCAGGTGGCACGCCTCCGCGGACAGCGGTGTTTGAGGCTTCTTTTTGTTGTAGCTCTCGATGAACAGCTGCGGGGGGGGGGGGACGCCCGCGGGGGGGGGGGGGGGTAGGGGAAGGTGGTCTGGGACCGGTTTGTGAAGCTAAGTGTGCGCTGGAGTGAATGTGAGCACTGACGCTGAAGTGACTATCAGGTGTCACGGCTGGTTGCGTCTGCTGATGACGGCAATCACAGGAAAACTGCGGTGCTCGCAGAAGAAGTTGTTGAAGGTAGCGGAAGAGGCAGCGATGCCGTGCGACACAATGGGAATGTAACGAAGGCTGGTCCGATTGTGTGTGCAAATTACGGCGCTACCTGTGTCCTACATGGGTGCCATGTGTTGGCGACGTCAACAGTATACTTCAATGACGGCTGCGGGGGCAGCAGCAAAAGGCAGGCAGGCAGGTCGCTGCCAACGTTGTGCGGCCATCAATGGATGACTGGGAGCCAAGCTGACGGCAATGTTGAAGTGCATGCTAGCCATTGCACCACTGATGGTATCAGTGTCCTCTGCAGGATAAGGGGAACGTCAGCTTTACAGCACCCTGAATGCATGTTTCCAAGCCCTGTGTCCCACACGTGACTTCACCGCTTGCTGCAGGGCATTCTTGATGGTGGACACTGAACAATGTTACATGCCGACTGTTGTCGAGCAGCCGGTTCTGTACGCGTCGGCATTTGCTACTCTAGCACTGCCTGCAGTGGCTGCAGTGACTTCTTGAATCGGATGTGGCAGAGCGCAGCTTGCGCCAGTCAAAACGACGCACGCCGCGCCCTGGTGCTATGAACTCAACACTGAATGCAGTACCTTATTGCTTGAGACGCCGGCCTTGTATGCCGTCGCTAAAGCGTAGTGTGTAGTACCACACTGTTCACACCCCTTGGGGGGCGCCACCCCCCCCCCCCTCCCGAAGCAATGGGGCGTATGTATGCGAATATATTGAAATGGGGGGGGGTGGATTGGACACACGCCAGTGAGCCTTGCGGCAGCGGTGAGCTGGCATGCAGGCGGCAATATAGCATAGGGCGACATACGGCCCTGCGCCACAGCCTTTGGGTGCGTTTACGCAGCTGCAGAGGCGCTCAAGTTCCCTTGTAATTTGGCGCAAATGATAGGGTTGTTGTGGACTGGCCAATCTTGAAAGTTTCTCCTGAGGACAGCCTATTTAAGATGATCTGAAAAAGTCAGAAAAGGCGCCATACCAAGAACGTCCTGTACGCTCAGTTCCGATTCGGGACACCTCCATGGTGCGAAGTTTTCTTAGGAGCGACTGGCTTCGCGCCCCCCCCTCGCCAGATGAGTTAGGGCCTAAGGTACCCTGCCAGCACACTGGAGTCCGGTATCAGGTAGAGGCGCAATCGAAGCGTCTTATTAGTACTCAGCGACTGGTAACAGCACAACTTCCAACAACGCTGTCCTCAAGAAAAACTTTCAAGATTGCGGTTATTTGGAAAACTGCAGCCCCTGGTGCAGGACCAAATTTGTGTTTTGTCCGTGGCGATGTCATGGCACTCGCAGAGGGTTTCGGAGTTTGCCGAAAGACGCCATTGTCTACAGTGACCTACGCTTGCCGTAAAGGCATCGAAGACGGCAGCGACCTTGTATCTGCGATGCCTGCGCTACTGGCACCAGAGATCCCGAACAAAAGCTTACTATTCAGCTTACTTCCAGTTTCTGAGAGATTGGATCAATATCAAAAAAGGTGCTGCTCGATACTTGGTTGCTTTTACAACTAGTATGCTGCGATCAGGCTGGTACCATCAGCCAGACACTCACCTCCAATACTTGCATCGGGCTCCCCTCCGCGACCCACTTCCTGGGCAGCGTGAGCTTGAGAGTGGTGTGCAGCTCCGCATCGCTGCCCTCTTCATAGTGCAGGTAGACCTTGCGAGACATCACCACTCTCCGCCTCCGGATCCCGAGCTCGAACAAAACGGTGTGTTGGAAGTTCAAATGGTTGAAGTTCGGTTGTTGAAGATACAGTTTGAGGTTTGTGTTTTGAGAGCTTTGGCGGCCCCAAGTTTCCTGTTGCTAGTTGACCCCAAACTCTCAGCTTCGAAAAATGGCGAGCGAGTCAACCAGGCGGAGGGTGCGACAGCGGGAGCCAGATCCGCTGTCATCGGAGTTTGATCGGAGTGAAGAACCCTGCTCTTGGCTGCTGGGTGTGCCTTACACAGGTATGACGCTGTCTGCGCGCTGCAATATACACGTTGCATAGCTGCTGCGGCGTTTCGACAACAAGTGTATCATTCTGCACGTATTGACATGCTGGCGAAACGCGATCCGTGTTTCTTCCGCAGCAAATTGCCCGACACGAGCCGCACTAGAGGCATCATGCATTGTATGCAGCCTATTAACCTCAGCACCTTTTCCTGCAGCACAACGGTCTCGATGTTAAATTCAAATCCACAACAGCAGCAGGCACGACAAAAAAAAAGTATACAGTACTGCCCTTTTTTCGTCGCCTCGGAAGCAGTCCCCTGCTGACATGTTCCCACCTCTCAAATCACAGAGCTGCAGGCAGACGCCCATGCGGACGATCTCGCCAGCGTCATCTGGCTGTCGTACCGCTGCGGCTTCCCACCGCTGTCGCCGTACCCACTAGAGTCGGACAGCGGCTGGGGGTGCATGCTGCGCTGCGCGCAGATGCTTATGGCGCAGGTGAGCCCTCCATGCACTGTAGGTATGTACTGTAGAGGTATGTGGTACAGTAGATATATATAGCAAAGCACGCTCTCTTGCGCCTCACGCAAATGTTGCGCACCGCTTCTGGCTATTTCCAGCAAAGCGACAACGCTCCGCTGCAAGCGTTGTTCGAGCGGGCGAATGCCGCTGCTTCAAAGTGCGGGTACTGTGCATCTGCGGGCCCGCCGCTGCGCGCTGCTGCGATGTCCGCAGTCGCCTAGCATTTCAGCAGTAGATGGCAGTGGGTGAGTCATTTCCAGTTCACCAGCCGCTGTCGGTCTTCACGACCAGTGTGGCCCCCAGGGCATGTACCCAGCACCCACTGCATGCCCCATCACGCCCTGGCACTTGGAAGCTGCAGCGTACACTGACCCAGGGCGCTCATGGAGCCAGGACTCCTCAAGGTGCAGCGCTGATCTCAGACCGCTGCGCGCCGCCGCCGCCCCCCCGCGCGCCGCGCCGCCGCCGCCGCAGGCGCTGCAGCGCCACCTGCTCGGCCGCCGCCACCGCTGGCCGCGCACCGCGCGCGCGCGCGCCGCGCACCCCGCATACCGCGCCTTGCTGCGCTGGTTCTCCGACCATCCGGGGCCGCGCTGCCCGTACAGCATCCACAACCTGTGCCAGATCGGCATGCGCCACGACCGCCTGCCGGGGGAGTGGTACGGGCCCGGCGCCGCCGCGTGCGCGCTGCGCGACCTGGCGCACGCGCACGAGGCCTCTGCGGCGGCAGCGGCGGCGGCGGCGACGTGCGCGTGCGGCGGCGGCGGTGCGGGCGGCGGCAGCGGCGGCAGCGAGTGCTGCTGCGGCGCGAATGGCAGCGCGCCGGCTGGGCGTGACGCCGGCGGCGACCATGAAAGCGGCAGCAGCGGCGGCAGCGGCAGCGGCGGCGGCAGCGGCAGCGGCGGCAGCAGCGCACAACAACCTACGCCGTCCCACAATGGCACTGGCAGTGGCTGTCGCTGCCGCAGCAGCGGCGGCGGCGCGGTCGATTCGCTGCAGGCGCTGCGGCCCGGTGCGCCGCCGCTGCGCATCCACGTCGCGCAGGGCGGCGTCGTGTACGAGAGCGAGCTGGATGAGGTGGCGGGGGCGGTGGGGGGGGAGGGGGAGGGGGGAGGGGGTGAGGGGGAGGGGGGGGGGGAGGGGGATCTGGACCCCCTGCGGCGGCCGGCGCCGCCGCCGCCCGTGTGGGAGAGCAGCGTCGTGCTGCTGGTGCCGCTGCGGCTGGGGCTGGAGGGGCTGATAAAGTGAGGGCTGCCACGCGCGTGGGTGTCGCTTGAAGTTGAAGCACTGCTCAGATTGCCCTGCGTATGGTGCTACGAAGTATCTTGAGCAGTGACGCTAGCTAGTGAGTGGTGTATGCAGACTTGGGGGTGGATTGGATGATGGCAGAGGACTGCCATGCAGGTCAGTTAAAGTACCGCTGACATCATGGTCTGAATGAACCTGTGCTACGTTGAAGTTCGACAGTGCAGATGGGGTGACTGACTTTGTGACTGATGCAGTCAGAGAGTAAAAGCCGGCAGCAAATTCTGCTGCGCGCACGCCGCCGCCAGGCACTGCGTTCCGGCGCTCCAACAACTGCTGTACGCGCTGCAGAGCGTTCTCAAGCTAGCTTACAAGCTAAGTAGTTTTCTGCCGCAGGCATATGCCTGGTCATTGCTGGCCGGTGCCTACCAAGACGTGGTCGCACTTCTAACTCTTTCAGGCCCGTCCTTCTTGTTATTCAGCTCAACCAACAGTGCTCATTATCAGTCAGCGCTTGACCCGTGCGAACGACGCTGCGCGCGCACCGCCGCCGCCAGGAACTGAGTGTTGGCACCACATGATCAGTGACCATTCTCACTACAACCCTAACCCTAGCCAATCATCAGTAGTCAGCGCTCAACCTGTGCGAATGCCGCTGTCTACGCGACGCCGCCAGGGACAGATTGATCAGTGACCAACTCAACATCAACCCTCACAAATATCAGTTTCATTAGTCAACGCCCAACCTGTGCGACCGCCGCCGCCGCGACCGCGCCACCGTCAAGACTGCATGTTGGCTTTGCATGATCAGTGACCATCTCCACTTCAACCCTTACCCTCATCAGTTTCAGCATTATGAGTCAGCGCTCACTCCGTGCGAATGCTGCTGCACGCGCGCCGTCACCCTCAGGGACTACGTGCCGGCGCTCCAACACATGCTGCGCGTGCCGCAGAGCCTGGGCTTCATCGGCGGGCGGCCGAACCACGCCATGTACTTTGTTGGCACCATGTACGGCGACGCGCTCACATGCCTGGACCCGCACACGACGCAGGTGCGCGCGCGCATTCACTAGGGTTCGCCATGTTGCGCCAGTCCCGCAATGTGTACCCTCCGCGGCAGCAATGCATGCCCTCTGCAACGCGCGTGCGCTCGCCGCTCATCAGCTGAACTCTGCCGTGTTCTCTGCCGGCGCCATATGTGGCGACGCATTGTTGTTGACGTGCCTGGACGCGCACACGACGCAGGTGAGCGCGCGGCGGTAGCTGGGGTGAATCGCAGTGCGCGTGTGCTCCTCCACATGTCGCGCTTGCCCCTGCGCTCTCTGCGCATGAGGGCTGGCCAAGCCACGTCATTCGCTACTCTTTGTCAGCACCATGTACGAGTTGGGGTGTATGTAGGATTGCTTGAGTCTGCTGTCATGTGTCGCGCTCACGCCCGCGTTCCCTGCACACGAGGGTCGGCCGAAAAGAAAGTGGCGCCATGCGCCACCTTGTCAGCGCCTTGTATGGCGGCGCGCCAGAGTGCCTGGACCCGCACACGACGCAGGTGCGCGCGCGCGGCGTTGACTAGAGTTTACACCATCAGCAATCGGGGTCTACATAGCATTTAGTAGGGTTTGCATAGGGTTGCGCAGTCCGCGTCGCGCATGCGCTCCATGGGAGGCCGTCGAGCGTGACGACGCTGTTGCCTGCGCACCATGCCTTGTGTGGCGCTGGAGTACTTCTTGGCGGCACCGTTTACGAGGTTGCTCGTGCCTGGACCCGCACACGACGCAGGTGCGCGTGCGCATTCACTAGGGTTCGCGCCGCTGCGCCAGTCCCGACACCGCTCGCTGCTCAGCAGCAACGCGTGCTCTCCGCGCCGTGCGTGCATTCGCCGTGCATGAGCCGAACTCTATCATGTTGTCTGTCTGTCGGTGCCATGTGGGTGTGGCGATGCGTTGACATTGACGTGCCTTGACCCGCACACAACGCAGGTGCGTGCGCAGGGCTCTAGTTGGGGCTGGTGTAGCATGGCACGATCCGCAGTACGCGTGCGCTGCACAGGTTCGTTGTTCATGTACGTCCGACGCGCGGGCCGGGCTTTACCGTGCCCGCCATTTGTCGCCTTGTGCTGCTCCTGCTGCTGCTGCTGCGCGCACCTGACGTTCATGGTGCACGCCACATACATGCATACTTCATACATGCGAACTGGACGTGCTTCCTCTGTGTTGCGCACTCGGCAGTGTATGACGGGGGATGGCAGCACATCTGGCTTTGATGATACACGACGTCAACTCGGTGAATGAGAGCACCTGCAAGCGTTGCAGTGATCGCTTGTCACCGAGTCACCTCGTAGAGCGCATCCGTCATCAATGTAGATCACCGCGACGAGAAGTTGAAGTTGCACCGCCCAGTCGCGTTTGACAACAACAACTCGCGCCACGGGTCTGCGCCAGCTGGGGCAACCACATGGCAACCGCTGTCCACATCCCTTGCAGCATCTGCAGCGTCTCCATGGCTTCTGCCACTCACGCGCCACCCCCTCCCCCATCTGCCCCCCCCCCCCCTGCCTCTGCGCCTGCGCGCGCGCGCGACCGCCCGCTGCGCCGCGCCCGCCGCACTCGCGACGCCCCAAGACGTGTCATCTTCATGATGAAATCAGTGAGAATCTTCAGAACTTAAGATTCAGCAATTCGCCCCCCCGCCCCCCTGCGCCCCCCGCCCCCCCCCGTCCCCCGCCCCCTGCCCCCGCGCGCACCACAGGTCGCCGCGCCGCACCCCGACGCGCTCGACGACGCGTACTGCGCCACCACGCACTGCGCGTTCCCCGCGACCATGGACTTCACGCGTCTCGACCCCTCGCTCGCGCTCGCCTTCTACCTGGCGTCGCGCGCCGACGTCGCGGCGCTGCGCAGCGCGGTGGCAGCGCTCAGCGCGGGCGGCGCGGCAGCGGCGCCGTTCGCGTTCGCCGCGGCGCCGCCGAGCTACGAGTGCGACGACATGGGCGGCGGCGCGGACGACGACGAGCGGAGCCACTGCGGCGGCGGCGGCGGCGATGACCACGACGAGGACACTTATGTCTTTGTGTAGTGATGGCGGGGGGGGGGGGGAAAGCGGGGGCGACGAGGATGGTTGGGGGGGGGAGGGGGGGCGCAAGGACCCGTTGTGTTCACGTAGTGGGGGAGGGCGTGGGGGGCACCTCTGAGTGCCGATGGGCGCCTGTTCCGGCAGCCTTGAGGAGGTGTTCACACACAGTTCACTCTGCCGTTGCGCACTGTCGGTGACCAGGGCCCGCCGTGTTCGCCATGTACACAGTTTGTAAGTGATGGTTTGGTCAGTTTGCGCGACTGCGGTAATGGATGTACATGGCGAGGCTGAATTCTGGGTTCTTCGCGCAGGTGCCGCTGTCTGCTTGGCGCGTGTTCTTTGAGCAATGATGTACTGCGTAAATTGTTACAGGTTGCACTTGGTTAGTTGCCGCCAGCTGCACCCGCTGCGCAACAACGTGCATCGCATATTGCACTCGGCTCCCTTGTCGAATGTGAAGTAGGCAGAAATCCCTTCCTTGCTGCACTACTTGGATGACATTTAATACCCCCTGCATGTATGTGTTCGCTGTGTATGCGAGCGTCGATTGCCCGCTAAATAACCCTGTGGAGTAGCGGCATCATGGTGTCACAGTATGTGCGCATCATGGCATCTCGCCAAAAGCTCAGGAATAGAACGAAGAATTGCATAAAATGGTAAAAAATACCATTCAGGCACAATATGAGCTGGTGTTTTTAAAGGGTCTGCTGGCTGCTAGCACCACTCATCGGTGGCGCGGTCCGCCGGCACATGGCCGCGCTTCGGACTTCATGTATAGCTCAGCGCGCTGCCCTCAACTGCTGTCGACACCGGCACCGTGACGCGCGTTGCTACGTCGACGCAGCGCACTGGTGCGAAACCTACATTGCGTTGAGCAGATGCCTATCACGGACTCGGCGCCGGTCTGTGGGATGCACATGAACCACACCACACCGAGGTGGCCATGTAGACTGATTGTGCCTATTTTGCAAAATGCACAGCGGTACAGCGTTGCCGCTGGCGTCAAAGCTGCACGAAGTGTATACTCTGAGAGCAACTGCGTGATAGGCATCGGCACAACCGTCACGAGATAATCGCGAAGTTGAAGGTTGAAGTTGAAGGTATTGTTGCCAGTCCAGAGCTAAGATACAGCAAGATCCAGTAGAAACGAAAGGGGCATTCACAACGCCGCAAATTGCATGCGCCATGACAACCGACACGGACTCTGAGCATCTCATGCTCACCGTTGGCCGCCGACTTCAAGCTTCAAGCGGGGCACGGCGCACGGAGTTTTTTGTAGCACGGTACGGATATTGCCACGGTCGGGTATCCATTGCTGCTACATCACGAATATCCATTCCACGGCGGCTATGTGCATGTCAGCAAAGAGAGGCATGAAGAACGCGTCGGGCGACCTCGAGAGCCACGGCGCCAGCGGGGATATGAAAAAATACGCGGTACGTTGCTGCGCGCCGCACAGCTGCGTGTCTTGATGCAATTCGTTTTGGCAATCCTCGGCTCTCAGATTCAGCGGATCCATCCGATCCGCACGTCATGAAGTCGCCGGCACTCGGTCGCGCGGCACCAAAGCTGGCGCGTTTGAACAAAGTCATTGCTGGCCTCAACAGTGCATATCCTGCTGCAGGATGAGTATTTCATTGCCGTGTACACGAGCATCCGCGCAACGTCTGTAAACCCTTCCCTAGCATGGAGTCGCCAACGGGCCCAATGACCGGACCCCAAATTCCTACATAACTTTGGTGTGGTACATAGACTTGGCGCTTCAGGCTGTTCTCACATGTTGAACCTTAGGCTGATGCCTAGTGGTTGGGCTTACAGAGGAGTGTTCATGCTGCTGCTGCCTGTACCAGCGCCCGTTCGGTGCTTCAGCCAAGTCTGTTGCTTTCTACAGGACTGAGGTACCAGGTTTTCTGCCTACAACAGCCTGTCTGGCAGCCATTGCCCCCAAAACAGTTGTACCACAGTACTTGGGTCGAATGAAGTATTCGTTTGCTACCTCCCCGGAACCTTCCGTGCCGGCACTCGGAGGTCGAGGCACAACCTTTGACATATGTTTGGCAATCAGTTGAACTGTTGACCGCGTTTGCTTGTTCACTGCGCATTGAGACTTCACTGTCGCTCACCTCACCAGCATCGACTGCATCCGCGTGTGCTGCTGGTCCTGCAAACAGACGGCTGCCGACTTGGAAGAGTTTGGGTGGCCGACATTCCTCACGCGAGATGACGCTGCAGCAGCGGAGCAAAAGCAGAGGACCCTGTCCAACCTCGTTCAGCACGAGGACGCTCATCAACAGACGCATGACGTGGCTGAACGCTAGCCACTCGCTCATCGCAGTCGCCCTGGCGACCCTGATCAAGCGCGAAGACAGCCGCAGCTTCTACGAGAGCGCTGCGTATCCGTATGCCATAACCCTCTGCCTGTATGGCATCATGTCGAGCGTGCTGTTCTTGTCGGCATACGGGCAAGCCGTGCGGGCGCTCAACTTCCTTGTGAAAGCCACAGAAGCGGGAGTCGACCTGCCAGTGATTGGCATACTGTGCGACAAAGACCGTGCGGCGACCATAGTCCATAATGCTAGACCATTTGTCTGGGCAGCTGTTCTTGGGGGTCATCATCGGATATGAGTGAGTGAGTGAGTGAGTGAGTGAGTGAGTGAGTGAGTGAGTGAGCAAGTCGGAGAGGAGGGTTCACTTGCTGATGTCAGTGACGCACGACAACAGCTCAATAGCTGCCAGAGTGGTTGCTTTGAAGAAGTAAGCAAAGGTTCTGAGTAGTACCTCTTGGCACACCCCTCGCTGAGTCAGGCAACAGTTTCAGGTGTCAGTCGAGTGCAACTGCGCTTAGACTGATTGTTGAAGTACGAGCAGAAAGCTTAGGGCTACATGTCAGTGTTGTGGAAATAAGTAGTCAATTTCGTTGTCATATTGCTGCGCATAATAACAGATGGTTAAACTTGTGCTCGATGTACGCTTGTATGTCATACGTGCTTGCATAGTGTTATGCCTGCTGTCTGGACGCAGAGGAGGTGCAGATGTCGGGTTGTGGTCATGCACGTGCAAATGTGTCATCGGAACAGTATGTTTTGAGCACAGGTGCACAAGGGCTATATTGACCCACGGCATGTACGTATGGACTTGTATTTATAAAGGCCCAAGGGAGGCCGGGTTGCCTATGCAATCGAAAAGCTTGCGTCAACGCAGCAGCCTAGGCTGCGCGTGTACTTTTATTGATTTCGCTTCGCAAGGGGCGCGTGTACTTTTAATGTTGCTTGGCATGTACTTGACGGCGACAGAATTGTCACAAGTGAGACAGCAGCCATGTGCCCTCTTCCATAACTACTGTCTGGAGCACACTCATCAGTAAATGTTCAGTGAAGACTGCAGTGAAGTCTGTTGTGGAGATGTGTCAAACTTTCGATCTTCAAAGAAAGGGGCTTCAGTCCGGGGAGTAATGGAATGCACACACAATGTTGCAGGCAGGTGATGTCACGAGTCTGCACCGAATATCAGTGTAGTTCCTGTGGATATTCACCAAAGGCGCGAAAAAGCCCAGATGGCGGATGTCCAAGCTGCTACCAGGATTTATAAACATGTATCTTGTGCCAAAGTGTTTGAACGCGCATCAACAACTTCTATGCGACATAGCCAAGTTGCACACACACACACACACACCACTACGTTCTCAGCCATCTGTCCCCTCTCCGTTGGACTATGCCATGTGCGTCATAACACGATGTAAGCACTTCTATTTACTTGTAAAGCTGAACCTGGTGTTGACCATGGACAGCAATTGTGTGAGAACCTTGAACGTGACGTTGTTCGTTTGATCTCGATATATTGCACGTTTGTGTGTGTATATTGGACACTCATCTCGATATGGTACACTGTCGTACAGGTACATGCGTGCATGCATTGTATCGAGAACACAGCGCCGTGCATATCACGGTATGTGTTGTATTGACACACCAATCATACTATTAAACAAACTGGAGAAGTTTGACAAAAATTGGTACTGTAAGAATTCATGGTCCACACTATTTTAGTAGTGGCAATGAAATCAATGCATTTGCCCAAAAAGCACTACCAAACCAACACGGTTGGTCATACAGGTACCGCAAGGTGCTGCATTGGCAGCATTGGGTGCAAACTTTGTTCAATCACAGCTGCCTTCTAACCTCACGGAAGTACGGTGCTGCATCAAGCGCATTTCGATATGAGTGGGCCTTTTCCATTGTGGCAAACAAAAACCAAAAAGAAATGTAGTGTGTTAAACCGGCTTCGAGCTATAACCCATCTGTACCTTAACGCGTTCTCACAACTTCCCATTCCTGATGCCCAGGGCAATTGCCCCTCCCCCCCCCCCCCCCCCACCCGCACTTGCTGAGCCTGAAAAGTGTAAAGTGATTACAATGCGAGGCGTGTCACGCGCCATCGGGCAGCTCTAGCCAAATACGTTGGCAGTGCTCCGCAGTACGATGATGTGGTCGCGCCTGCTCACATACCCAACATACCTCCCATCATGCACACAAAGCGCAATGCACATCCTCATCAAGGCGCTCATATTTAAAATTAAAAAGTTCCAACAGGCCACGACCTGAAAGGAGAAGGGTTATCTACGGTCTACAGCACCGGCAGTGGGCGCAAGTGGTCGCTAAACCGTTGATAAAAGCAGAATAAGTATCAACCGGCACCAGGCCAGACCATCTACATAAGGGAATAGTGTGGCTGCTGCTGGTACTGCTCTGTGCTGCGGCATGAAAGGCATTATAGTATAGCGCCTGAAGCAGATGGCAAACTTGATTCACAGATGCGTAGCGGCAGAGCCAGCAGTGCCTTATGAAACAGTGCTATTAACAGGCTGCGAGTGTAGACTGCGGCATCTGAGCGCAAGGGATCAGAGACTGTGTCAGCCGGGTTGCAGGCACAGGCCGCACTGCCGATCGACCTACCGACAGTGATACTATGTGAGCCACGGTGACACACCATGCCATGATCAAGAACAACGTACTTTAACGACTTCAAGTGCATGAGAGACCAGCGGTGCTAGTCACGGCGTCATTTGACTGAAGCGCTCCATGGAAGCGCGCACTGCACTAATTAAGCTGTACGTCATGCAATAAAGCGCCCCAGGAGGAGCCTGCTGTTTGGCGCGTATACGCTGCCACAGCCCCCTGAGTGACCTTCACAATCTTGCTGCGCATCTAGAACGCCGATGCCCGCTTTGTGTCCCCGTGCGGAGCAGGCGCAGTGTTCCTGATGTGCGCCTCGAGCCGCGTTTGCGCACAACGCACTGCGGCAGCGCTCAACGCACTGCAGCAGCGCTCAACTTGCTGTTGCAGCGCTCAGCGCGGTGCCGCAGCGCTCAACTTACTGGTGCAGCGCTCAACGCATTGTTGCAGTGCTCAGCACACACTGTGCACTGTGGCAGCGCTCCACTGCTGCAGCGCGCGGCGCGCCGCCGCCGTCGCAGCAGCTCTCAGCAGTAGATCGCCGAGACGCCGCTCGCGAAAGCCGCCTTGGCCGGCGGCGACACGGGGTCGCTACCCAGGTAGAGCTGCACAGTAAGAGACAGCACATGCAGAGGCAGCAGCACGATGAGTCACAAGTCTTAAGCTGCGCAGTAAGAGAGAGCACGTGCAGAGGCAGCGGCGCCGTGAGTCGAGAGTGCTGTAGAGGCTTCGCGGTGCTTGGGTGGCGCTACAGTGCGAACAGCGCTACAGCGCGAACAGCGGCGTGCAGAATGCCAGAGCTGTCAATCAGCTCAAGTCACCTGCAAGCATGTTGTGCGTGCTTGTGGCCCGCGTGCAGCTGCAGCGTGAGTCATCCAATGAGTCATCATAGTTTCAGAGAAAGCGTGCTGCTTGGCGGCAGCACTGCGCGAGCTGCGACGTGGATCGACAGCATGCGGAGTCTCAAGCAGCCGTGCTGCTTGGCAACACCACTTCGCGCGCTGCAACTGCGAGCGGACCAACAGCGTCTAAAACTTTCTGTAGGCTGTCAATCAGCGTGCTCGTGAGGTTGTCGTGCCTGCCTGTGACCGAAGTCTGCACGCATGTATTCACGTAGAGAGCCTTTAACACGGCAAAAATTGAAGTGCGCAAACAGCACAAGCACACATGTATGATTGTATGCCCGTAATAAGAATTGTACGCTTGTGAGTGCCTGTAAACAGCGCACACACACATTCACACGTACAATGCACACACGTGACATCTATGATACCTTGCAGGTAGCCATGCACCATCACCTCCTTCATACACAGCGCGAACTGGGGCCGTCGGATGATGCTTACCTTGAATGTGGCCCCTGGAAGGACCGCGTGGGTCACCTCCCCCACCCTCACCCCGCGCGCACAACATAAGGAGTGTACTAAAGTATGTTTTTCAAGTGCCTGTAAGCACACGCATTCAGAGCACACACAACACACTGCCCTTCGGTACCTTGCATGTGGCCGCGTGTCGTCAACTCCTCGACATTTGCCACTACTCGCTGCAACTGCTAGTTGAAGTGTTGAACTTCACCTTGAAGATGGCCCCGCATCGGTCACCTCCCCACCCTCACCACTGAAACTGCACAGTTGGAAGTGTTAAATTTCACCTTGAAGATGGTCACCTCCCTCACCCTCACTGCTAAAAAGTGCACAGTTGAAGTGTCAAAGTTCACCTTGAAGATGGCTCCCGGGAGCACCGCGTCGGCCACCTCCCCCACCCTCACACCCCTCACCACCACGGCCAGCCTGCCCTCCCCCTCCCACCCCATGGCGACGACATCCCCCTTGCGCATGGAGGGCCCCATTGCAGCGCCCAGCATGCCGGCAAAGTTCTTGAGAACATCCGGCGCGACGCCCTGCATGGAAATTTACACATCACAGGGCGTGTATGGTGTGCCGTATCAGCTGTGAGGTCTGCCCTCGCACAAAGTGACTCATGGCTTGCGCACGGAGGGCCGTGTCGCAGCGCTCAGCAGGCCGGCAAAGCTCTTGAGGACATCCTGCGCAACGCCCTGCAAGAAATGTGAACGCCACTGTCTTCTATTTCCTTGTGGGGCTAGTCTTTGTTGGCTACCATCTTTAGGAATTTGGTGCATGATTAACTTTTGTGGGATAATGTTTAGGCTTACAAAGTGTGTATGGTGTGGTATCAGCTGTGGGAGTCTGTGCTCGTACAATTTGACCCGTGGCAGTGCCCAGCCCTAATCCTAAGCTCACCCCTGCCTCCACCTCTGACCTCACTGCTAACCCTAGTGGTACGAAACATCAACGCGGTGGCGGGTGATAAAGTGTGAAGTGGGATCGGTGAGAACAACAAGGCGGCGCACAGAGCGGATGGCGAACACGGCTACCGCCGACGCTGCAGTCGACGTGTGGCGATGGCGCGGAGATATCCGCAAGGTGGCGTTCAAAGGGCAATGAGAACGCGCTTCGAACGGCATTCAATGGCGTCAAACGCCTGGTGCACTTAGCGCAGGGGACGGCGCAGGAGACGGGTAGCAGCAGCAGCAGCGCTAGTGGCGGAACTAGCGGCAGCAGCAGCAGCAGCAGCAGCAGCAGCGTCAGCAGCAACCGCAGCAGAGCCAGCAGCAGCAGCGGAACCGGCGGCAGCAGCGCCAGCAGCGCCAGCAGAACTTGCAGCGGCAGCAGAGCCAGCGGCAGCAGCGGCAGCTGAGCCAGCAACCGGGCAGCAGATTCCCGCTGAAACGGTCGGAATGGTCTGAAGGGTAGCGCGACGCTCGCGACTTGTACGAAAGATGGTCATCGCTCCCCTCCGCATGCGCAGCGGCGAAGGTGCGGGCGACCACCGTCGCTGCCGCCGCCGCCGCCGCGCAAGTAGCCATCCTTAGCTGTGAGGACGTCTACACTGGCACAGGTCATCCCTAATTGTCTCTGTTGCTGCGCATATCGTGTGTACTCTGGTCACCATCGTCTGCGGCTTCGCGCGAGTCGCCGCTGCCAGTCACCCCCCCCCCCCCCCCCGTGACCCGGCGATTCCGTCTGCCGAGCTTGTGTGGCAATAACGTCACGGACGCCGACTACTATGATAAACACGGTCACTACATCGGCAATGGAGTCTTCTACGCAGACCCTAGCAAGGTCAGCGACGTCATTACAAGCATCTGCACCGAGCTGACGCTTTCCGGCACTTCATGAGAGCCCAGCTTTCGGCCCTTTGACAAGTGGTCGGCGCGCTGCCGGCTGGCTCCAAAACGCTCTAAGCGCTGGCGTGCAGCAGTGCTCAACTGCATTCTCTACCTACATACCGAGGAGGAGCAGGAGCATAGAGTTCGCCGGCGAGGATGGGCACGACACAAGCAACCGTGCGCCCAGGTGTTGTCCATACAACGCATCTTGGTACAGGTATTGTCGATGCAACGCATCTCGGTGCAGGTACCGAGATGCGTTACCGAGATGCGTTGTATCGACAACACCTGGGCGCACACAACATCCGATTCGCAGCCAAATGCGGTGATGGCGATCGCTGCCGCGGCGCGCCAACAGCCGGGCTCGCATGAAGTCCCTGAAAGCGTAAGCTCAGTGAAGATACTCTTGATAATTCCCGTTGACCTTGCTGGGAGGGGGTTGTGTAGAAGTCTCCATCGCCGATGTAATGACCATGTTCATCATACTCAGCGTCCGTGATGTCATTGCCACGCATGCTCAGTAGACGGGACCGTCGGGTCACGGGGGGGGGGGGGGGGGGGCGGCTAACTGGCAGGCAGTGAACATTCGCGCAGAGGCACAGGCGCTGGTGAGTAGCGTGTACGCGCAGTGTGCGCGCGGGCATGTGCCACACGCGCACAACTGAGACAAGTCAGGGATGACCTGTTTGAGTGTAGTTGTCCTTCAAAGCTGGGGTCACCCTGCGGGCATGTGCCAGACGCACACCATCTGAGACAAGTTAGGGATGACCTGTTATAGTGTAGTTGACCTTCATAGCTAGGGTAAGTTAACCCCCGCCACAGCGGTGACAGATGCAGCGGCAGTGAGGTGGCCATTGACGTTGCAAGATCGCAACGGCAAGCTCACGCGATGGGCTATGAGGTGCTGCACATTCCAATGCTTTCAGTGGGGGGCTTCCCTCGGTCTTGCTCCAGCAATTTCCAGGAAGGCAAGTGTAATGCTCTCAATCTCTGGCATATAGGCCCTAGGGTTAGAACTACAAATGTGATGATGTTGTATACAACCACCTAAAGACAACATGGAGTCCTGGTACCAGGACTCTCTGATGGCATATCACCCTCTCAACTAAGGTGCACACACCCAAGCCGTAACAGTAGCCATACCCGACGCATGCCGGCGTACATGATGCGCGGTGCACTTAAACGTATGCACCGCTCAGAACATGTGTGCTGGCATGCGTGTGGCTTGTCTCTGCGGACTTGGGCGCGTCCGCAGATAGGGTTGGGGTTGGGGTGAGGCGTACAGCACGCCTAGACATGTTCCTGGCCGCAGACAGCCAGCGGCGCGCAGTGTATAGCCGAGGGTACTGCGGTGACCCTGGCTTAACCGCTGAAAAGCTTGTGCACACTTAGCAGGGCAGCCTCCTCCTTCGAGGTGCCATGCCACCGCAGCACGCATCAGGCGTGTGACTTCTTTCTGCTTGAAGTTGAAGCGCGCATTAGAGTTCCTCCGTTAGCATTGGAGTCTGGCTGCGATGAACCGCCACCAGACGGTTTTTTTTCTTTTCACGTCAGCGCACTGCCTCCCGGAGTGTGCATTTGCAGTTGCTGCTGTCCTTCTGAGGCGCCATGGCCACGTCGACAGCTTCATGCAGTGCGGTGCGCTTGCGGGGGAGACTGCACGACCCGGCACGGACATGCCCATTTGAAGCTTGAGTGTTCGCTATGCAACAGAGGTATCAATGAGCTCTACGGTCTTTTGATTCGTTTGCGTACATGGAGTGCAATCAAGTCCTGGGCGACGTGGGTGAAACTGCGCACCACCTCGACGGCCGCAGTCAGCGCGTGTTGATCTGTGAAGAGCATTCGTCACGAAAGCATTCGGTGCGACGGCGGGCCGCCTGTTGTAACGCAGCAGATCAAATCTGGGGAGGGGTGGTTGTATGGTGTTTTGGGGGCGTGTGAGTCACCTGAACCGCCGAAGTTGAGGCCTCCACCACCCTGGGCATCACCACATGGCGCATGTTATCTATCAATAGAATTTATCACGACAGTATTAGTGCAACAGCGGGTCGCCTGTTGTAACGCAGCATATCAAATTTGGGGAGGAGCGTTTATGGGCATGGGGGGGGGATGTGAATCACCTGAACGGCCGAAGTCAGCGCCTCCACCACCTTGGGCGTGCCCACGTTGCGCGCGAACGACATGACCAGGTAGCTCGGGAATGCCGCCGGCTGCAGAGGAGAAAGTACGCGGTGTCGCAAATGCTGTGCACGTCAGGTTGAAGAACATTGTCTATACGTCAGCTTCAAGGTTACATATCTCTAGTAATTGAGCGACTTCGGGCGAGCCCCAAGTCGCTCGCAAACGACATGAACTGGCAGCGCGGGAACACCGCCGGCTGCGACGGAAAGAGCGACGCGGTATTGCATGTGTCAAGTACCTGTATTGCTCAGGTCAGTTTGGACTATGCGCACGCGAGGCGGTATTGCATATGTCACGTACTTGTACTGCTCAGGTCAGCTTGGACTATGCACACGTCAGGTTTTATATTCATACCTACCGTATAGTGCGTTAACCTACTCAGAGGCGTGCCCCACGTCGTGCGCGAATGACATGACCAGGCAGCTCAGGACTGCCACCGTCTGAGATGGAAAGTGCACAGCGGTATTGCATGCATTGTGCCGGGCAGGTTCAAGTGGGTGCCCGTTCAGGGCCGTACAACCACTATGTACACGCATTCCTCGAACGCTAAAACGCTTGCACACCGAAGTCTTTCGCCTACTGTGATGATGGTGGCACTGTTCGACTCGTGGCCAATGACTGCAGCAGCGGCGACCACGGTCATTGGTGGAAGGCGGCTAACCATCCCTTGTCACCTAGAGCTCTACGATCCTTTAATTCGTTTTTCATGAAGCATTGTGATGACTTGAGCGTCGTACCTAACCCCAACTACAACCATAAGACGCCAGTGCTTGCACTTGCGCGTCACAAAAATGGCGTCTGCAAGTTGATCTGCTAGTAGAACCAGGTTGGACGCCACGCGTCATATACATGCACTTGAAGTTCATGAAGCTCAAGAGATTACGACACTAGTGTGTTCGCACAGTGACCGCCACGCCTCGACGCACGCCGTCGAGCAAGCAACAGCACCGCCTCTACTGAGCGCGTAACAGCAACTCGCGTCCCTGGAGTGATCCGCTGGCGCAACGCAGGGCTAGGCTCATGTTTCAACTCAGGGTGAGAGTCGAGGTCAGGCGCAGGGTTAGTACCGACCGACCGTCATGAGCTCGTCACAGAGACGCGTGCCCTCGGCGCAAGCCATCGGCACGAATCGTGTGTGTTCAAGCCAAATTTCAACCGAGTAGAGTTGAACTTTGCATCAGGCTAGCCTCACCCGCGGCCCCCAGTCCGCAGGCCCTGCAGACTGTTTTGAAAGTTAGGACTCGGCTGAGGGTCAGTGTCAGGGTCAGGATTAGGGTTAGGTTTAGGGATGGCGCTAGGATTAGGGTTAGGGTTAGGGTCGGGGTGAGGGTTAGGTCACACCTTCATGAGCGCCTCGTAGAAACCCGCGTCCTTGGCGTGCTCCGCAGGCGCAAATCAGGGGTTGGGCTAGAGTTAGGGTTAACATTCGGCACCGGATTAGGGTTCAGCCTGCGGCTAGGGCTGTAGTTAAACCAACCTGCATGAGCTCCTCGTACCAGCCCGCGTCCTTGGCACGGTCCGCCAGCGCCACTTAGGGTTTGCGTAGGGCGGGGTTCAACTGAGTAGACTTGAAATGTTGGGTCACGCCGACCTACATGAGCGCGTCACAAAAGCCCGCGCCCCGCAGCCTGCAGGGTACTGCTAGCGGTCACAGCTGGGGCTCTAGTCAGGGCCAGGGTTAGGGTTAGGGTTAGGGTTATAACTACTTAGGTCACGCCTTCATGAGCTCCTCGTAGAAGCCCGCGTCCTTGGCGCGCTCCGCGGGCGCGACGCCCGCAGACTTGGCCAGCGTTCAAGTAAGGTCTCAACTCAGTAGAATTGAAGTTTGGGTCAGGCCGACTCTCATGAGCGCGTCACAGAATCCCGCATCCCGCAGCCCGCAGGCCACTGCGACGGTGAAAGCTAGGGCTCGGGTCAGGGTCAGGGATGGGGTTAGGGGTAGGAGTAGGGTCAGGGTTAGGGTTAGGGTTAGAACTAGGTCACACCTTCATGAGCTCCTCGTAAAAGCCCACGTCCCGCGCGCGCTCCGCGGGCGCGACGCCCTCGTACCGCGCCAGCGCGCGCGCCGCGCCGCCGGGCTCCACGTACAGCGCGAGCGCGTAGACCTTGACGCTGGCGAGCGCGACGCTCTTGACGCGCGCGCCGGCGCCGACGCAGCGCAGCTGAGCGCTGCCGCCGAAGCTGGCGGTCGCCGCGAGCGCGATGCCCGTGACGGGCTCGACGATGGTGTCTGGCATGGTGCTGGTTCGCGCTGAGCGCTGCAGCACATGTGGAGCGAGCGCGCGCTTGAGGTGATTGGTTGTCGTTGGGGGCGCAGCGCGGTGCGGCGCTGGTGGTGTGTGTGTGGAGCGAGCGCGCTTGAGGTTTAGTGGTGGTTGGGAGTGCGGCGCGGTACGGCGGTGCCGCCGAGAGAACCTGGTATGTGGGTCGGTTTGTATCATGTTGACGTTGTATTACCATGTTGAAGTTATCTCAATGGGCAGGCCCGGTGTCACGCAGATGGGCAAGCGGGGTGCGGTCACGAGCACTCGACAGCGCGCGAGCACTCGTGAGGACGCGACCGTGACGGCACGCGCCTTTAGGCAAACGTGAGGGTCGGCGATGGAGTTGGCGCCCAGGCGACGTGGCTCTCGGACTATGTAGGAAAGTCGTGGATGGTGTGCACGAATGGCGCTTGTGAAACTGGCGGCGAAACTGCGCAACAAGGTTGCTGCGACGGCGCGGCGGCGCAGTGTGTCTCGGAGTACGCATTGCTCAGATTTATGCACCAGGATATATACAGCAGGGGCACACTGGTAGTGAGGTTGTCTGTGAAACGGACAACTTGGGAGACAGCATGCGGTCTTGCCAGATACGGGCGAAATAGTTACAATGGTGTAACAATGGTATGTGGCAACTGTCCCGACAGAACTTCGTTTGAAAAAAAAAAACTAGGACCCAAGTTGAAGGTGAAAACTCCCATGTTGAGATCAGATTGGTGATACAGTACCAATCTGTAGCCAAGCAGCACTTGCCCAAAGCATGGTCATTCTCGCTACATCGGCGAAAGATCTTACACGCTTCTGGCATCAGATCACCAACTTGATAACTGAAAGCCACCCATCGTAGCATCAGCGCGCATCATGGCGAATGCAATGCTGAGATGCCTAATTACCCGCAGAGTCTACTTAGTGGAAGTGGCTCAACACGCAAGCGCGTGCAGGATTCCCTGAGCAGTAAGAAGCATTGCAGCAGACTGAGCGTCGTGCGAATGACAGAGACATGATTACCTCTGCAACGAAGCTCGTGCCTGGTCAGGACTTGGGTGTGGAGAAATCCAGATCCTAAACCGGGCTCTCCCCAAGACGCTGAAGCGTAAGCTTCAGTCTGCGAGAGTCCACAGCACCGCTGGCTGGCTGCGCTATGTGTGCGCAAGCCCCGAGCGGCTAGTGTGCCACAGCAGGAGCGGGGACCTGAAAATGCTGGAGGTTGCATCGTTCCAGTCCCGGAGCCTGTGCCCGAGAACGGAACCACGGAAACTTCAACTACAGGAAGGATGGGGTGTGAGAGCGCATGCAAAGTATGCGCCGCATGTACATCAGCAAGTGTAGAGACGAAAAAACACCACAGATGAGCGAAAGTTGTCATTGACTAGCGGCGATGCCAGCTGGCGACTCAGCAGTAGCCGTTGCCGGCAGGAGCCAGGGCTGGCCGTGCGTGGCGCAGCGCCTTCTGCGCTGCAGCTGAGGGGCGACCATCCTCACCAGACGCCACACTGAGTCTGCTGTCACCGGAAGAAGACCATCGCGGCAGGCGCGCGAAGGCTAGTGGAGTGAACCGCTCGTGCGCGCGCACGCTGGCGCGACCGACCGACTGGTGGATGAGTGCGTACAGTGCCTAGCGGCGTGTGCAGCGTCTCTTCTGTCTTTGTGTGCACGGGGAGGGGAGTTGTCTTGCCGGTGAACCCTAGCGGTGAGAGCAGCATCATCCGCCCGTGTGTGTACGGGGGGGGTGGTGGGGGGGATCTTGTTGATGGAAGTGGGGAGGGGGGGGTGGCGGGGCTGCCCCTCTCACACCAGCATCGCCTTGAGCTCTGCCCTGCGGTGCACCAGGGACACGCCGCCGAATGCCTGCTCCACCTGCGGCAGACACCAGCAGCGATGATGCGCGCATTGAGACGCGACCTGTTGCGGAATGGTGAGCGCTTCATGGCTCATTGCGATTCAAACGCAGGGAGAATACAGCGGAGTAATGAGAATGAGCGCTTGAGTGTTTGCTCCGATTCAACCGCCGAGAGGATACACAGCCAAGATCGCTGTGGCCATCCTGATGTCCAAATCACACACGTGTGTCCGTTGACCCGCTACTGAACACGTCAGCACTCATTTCGCGCTGCCTAACCCTAGCCCTGACCCCAAACGTGCGCCAATCATTGGCGATGACGGTGGTTGGCGACTGCGTGCACTCAGCCAGACCGTGCTACGCGCCCCTGACCACCGTGTCACCAGAGCCCCTCAGGCCAGCCCCCTTCACAGCATCACCACCGTCGAGTGCGTTGTGCCACGTTAACCCTAAGACGCGTAGGGAAACTGAAAGTGGGCATTTGTATGGGAGATGGATCTGAAATGTACCTCAACCTAAATAAATGACTGGTACGGCAGGCCCCGCCCTAGCATGCTGCGGCTCGGCTGATCACGCAGCGAGCAGTTCGTCGAGAGGACGCATCGCTGGTGTGTGTCTGCAGCATCACCGCCCTCACAAAAGCAGGGGTATGCAGGTACGCACCTGCGCGGCGAACTGCTTGCACCGGTCGACGCGTATGATAACGCAGTCTCAAGCCTGCGGCCATGATAGCAACTGCTGCAGCAGCGGCGACCACGGTCATCGGTAGAAGGCACTGACGGCCAGCCACACCCTGTCACCTACTTGGAGTTCTATGATCTTATTAAATCGTTTCCACAAAAGCAGGGGTATGCAGGTATGCACGAACCTGCGCGGCAAACTGCTTGAAGGTGATGCTGTCCATCTCCAGCCCCCCCTCGGCGAGCATCTCTTCCACCTTCGCCTTCAGCTCCTCGGGCGTGGGCTCCGCTTTCGGAGCATCACCACCCTTGCCGTTGCTGCTGCCGCCGCCGCTGCTGCCGCCGCCGCCGCTGCCGCCGCTGCCGCTGCTGCCGCCGCCGCTCTTTTTTGGCGCTGCTGCTGCTGGTGCTGCTGCTGCTGGCGCGGGTTGTTTCTTTGCGGGGGGAGGCTGTTTTTTTGCGGGCGCGGCCTTTCTTGCTGGCGGCTCCGGTGGCTCTTCCTCGTCCTGGACGTGAAAGGAAGGAAAGGTGCGCAGTGGCTCAGCAGTGGTGGCCGAAGCCTTCAAGGGGGGGCAGTTCTGCGTCATACTGCGCAGAGGAGCGACTTGAAGTTGAAGTTCAATCGATGTCATCATTGTTGATCTACAACACCAGAAAGTACTAGTGGCTTTCCAAAGGCGGGTGCTGTTACGCACTGAAAGCATGACTACTCCTGGTGCTTGCATGCTGGGAACTGCAACTGCAATGACAAAAAGCGTCACGGAGTCTTGTGAGCGTATGCACATGACCACTTGCCATGTCTTTCTGCTCCCGACCCTTCTGACAGTTTGGCGCGATCACTTACCGTCACCGCCCTCCTGCGCTTCCCGCTCCAGAGCGGTGAGATGCACGCCGTTCCACAACAAACATGATATGATCCACTCAATATTTGTACATTTTCTGGCAAGCTGCATGCCACAAGTGCAACAACAAGAAGCACGATAGCCCCTCTATCAGGCGCATTCCTAAAATATCTGCAGATGCAGACAATCTCTTACCGTTCCTTCACCCCCTACTGCTCCTCCCCCTCCTCCTCTTTACCCCCATCCACTTGATACTTGTACATTTCTGTGAGCGGTATACCTCACGTGCGACAACAACAAGAAGCATCACAGCCCCTCTATCAGGCGCATTCTAGCCCATATGCAAATGCACACAGTCACTGACCGTTTCTTGACCCCCCTCCTCCCCCTCTTCCTCCTCCTCTTCACCCCCCTCCTCCTCCTCCGTACTGTCCCCCCCCGTCGGCACCACCGCGGCCTTTCTCTTGTCCCCCTTCGCCCCAGCCTTCTTGCCAGGCTTCCCCCCCCCCGCTGCCTTCTTCTTCGCCCCCTTCTTTGCGGCCTTCGGCGCCTTGCGCTTCTTGCCGCTGGGCTGGGGGTTTTCGAGCCACTCCACGAGACGCTCCACGAGCTTCTCCTTGGGTGGCGACTTGCCGTCCAGCTCCGGGAAGGCGTGTATGCCGCGCGGTATGTCAAGGAGGTCCTGGGGGGCAGGGGGGCATGCGTTCACACACGTCAGGGGTGCATGGGTACATACATTAGTGCTTACCCTAACGCTAACCCTGAACGTGTGTATATGGGGGCACGCACGCGTACACACATGAGTGTATGCCCTAACCCTAACCCTAACCCTAGCCCTAAACGCGCGTAGAGGTAGGGCGGTGACTTCCAGAACGTGTCTATGCCGTGCGCCTGTAGGGGAGGGGGGGGGGGGGGGCGTATATTACTTCACGCAACATATCACATACAATGCAGTGAGCGCACATGAGTACCCATGTACACACACTACATACACAGATGTGAGCATACCATGTGTACACGCATACCACGCCAGTCCGCCTACTACAAATGTGTACCAACTATGGTGCAGACACGATTTACACAAGCACACGCATCGGGTATACCTCAATATACCCTTTATGTGCACTCGCCATGCAGTCCTTAAGTGTGGACAGCATTGAATATGCTCACATGTACACGCATGGGTGTACACGAGCACGCAAGGCGTCAGTCTCGGGTGCCTCCTCTGCCCGCTTGCTTGGGCGAGATTGCAGTAGACTGTAGGTCGGTGCGAGGGCGAAAATCGCATATCGCACAAGAATGCAGCGTGTAAATACTTCAAAACATTATGAATATATGTGCAACTTACCATGCAGTCCTTGAGCGTGGACAGCATTCACTTGCGAAGGCGCGCCGCATGGCCACATATGTAACATATGCACATGTGTACACGTTTGAGTACATGCACAACGTGTCAGGTTGAACTTAGGTACAGACACGGTGTACACGAGCATACGCAACGCGTAAACATACCTTAATACATTGTAACATATGCGCACTCACCATGCAGTCCTTGAGTGTGGACAGCATCCACTTGCCGATGCGCGCAGTGTAGCGCTCGCGCTCCTTCGCCGCGTCGCCCGTGTACACGAGCCCGCTGAACTGCTTGAGGTTCGCCTTCACCTGCGCGGGCGCGCAGCAGCAATGCAGCAGAGCTCAGCCGCGCGGTGACAACGCCATCGTCCATGTTGCATGAGACACGCGGTGCATGAGTCCGCTGTGGCGCTTGAGGTTCGCCTTCACCTTCGCGGCGCGCGGCGGCGGCAAAGCAGCAGCGCTCAGCCACATGCTCATTGTTAGTGAGGCCAGCGTTAATATTGCATAAGACACACAGTATGCGAGTCCGCTGAACAGCTTGAGGTTCGCCTTCACCTGCGCGGGCACGCGGCGATGGCACCGCAGCAGCACTCAGCCACATGCTCATTGTTGATAAGGCCCTCATTCATATTGTGTGAGACACACAGTGCGCGACTGCGCTGAACAGCTTGAGGTTCGTCTTCACCTGCGCGGGCACGCGGCGGTGGCACCGCAGCAGCACTCAGCTCATTGTTGATAAGGCTATCATTCATACTGTGTGAGACACACAGTGCGCGACTGCGCTGAACAGCTTGAGGCTCGACTTCATCTGGTGCGGCACGCGGCGGCGGCAATGTAGCAGCGCCCAGCCATGTGCTCGGCTTCAACAGGGCCGCCGTTCACTCGTATGAAACGCGTGTTGCACAAGTCCGCTGGACCGCTCGAGGTTCACCTTGACGTACGGGTAAGGCAGAGAGACCAAGACATGTACTGTGGAAGCAACTTGCAGGTAAAAGCGCGCTTCAGCTACATCGACCCAACAAGGCTTGCGGCGTGCAGCCTCATGAGCGCGCTGCCGCTGCCGCTGCCGCTGTCGCCGCTGCCGCCGCCGCCACCGCCGGCGCCGTGCTTGCGCGCACTCGTTCACGACATTGCACGGTGTCACGCACTCCTCAGCGCAGCACTTGCATTCTCGCGCTGCTGCTGCGGCCGGCACCAGGTTGACTGTGTACAATACCACTGGTCGTTCAAGCGCGTGCGCGCACCTCGGTCGCCTTGCCCGCGCGCCCGAACGCAATCGTGTGCAGCTTCTTGAGCCCGTCGTTGTCGTGCTTGCACGCGCCGATTTGCAGCGTCACACCGTGTGACGCCCGCCTCCGTACGTACTGCTTGCATTCACAAAAGCTGCTGCTACAGAACACTTCAACGTACGCTAGCCAGTTGAAAAGATGCATGCGCGCGCACCTCGGTCGCCTTGCCAGCACGCCCAAAAGCGATGGGGTGCAGCTTCTTGAGCGCGTTGCCGTCATCGTGCTTGCACCGTGTCACGCCCGCCTCAACACGTAGTTGCAATCACAAAAGCTGCTGCTACGGAACATGCCAGCCAGTCGTAGATGCGTGCGCGCACCTCGGTCGCCTTGCCCGCGCGCCCGAAGGCGATCGTGTGCAGCTTCTTGAGCACGTCGTCGTCGCGCTTGCGCGCGTCTATCGCGGCGCTCACGTTCTCAATGTGCCCCAGCCTCTCCCCCTTCCCGTGCAGCAGCAGGGTCTCCTTCACCGGCGCCTCCGGCTCCAGGAAGTTGGTCCTCTGCCTGACGCGCGGTCCCGCCAGCAGCTCCTGCGCCGCCGCTGCCTGGGGGTTGTGTGTAGCAGGGGGTGGCCGCATAAAGAGCGGTGCATCCCGCATGATGTGGCGGGATGCGTCAATCAGAGCCTGTATTGCATGCACTCCTGTCCGTCTAGATCGTGAATGTCCTGTGGAAATCATGGAGCTCATGCATCGCTCACGACTTCGACTATTCGCTCGCTTGCTCGCTGCAGCGAGCAGTGCACGACGAGAATGGCCAAGCTGCATCAAGATCATTGCACACACGGATGATGTCAGCACGACAACAATGTTCGGTCCTAGGCTAGATCGAGCCGCAAACACACATTGTAGTAGCGAGCCTGAAAACAGGAAATGTATCACACAGACCGAATCTTGGAAGCACTACAAAGCTATATACTTGACACCATGTTGCGGTTTGGTCGAAAGGTCCCAACTGCCTCTTGCCTCTACCAGATCGCGCACGTCGACACTCACGTCGGCAGCAGCTGATGCATCCTCATCGTCGGGCATCGGCGGGCTTGGGGTGACTGCGCCGCCCAGAACAGAACGCGCTTCTCTCACTTCGAACTTCACCCCGACTTCTCCGGACAAACTTCAAGCTCCCACTTGAAGTTGCTGAAACAGGAAAGAGGCAGAGGAACCGCGGCTTGCAGCGGGGCTGGAGGAGGGAGGGAGTTGAAATGAGTCGCCAGCGGCCCCTGGGCGAGCCAAACTCTGCAAGCATCGCCTTCTTGATACTGGGCAGGTGGGGGCATGCTGGCGAAAGACTTGCAGTAACACCTCAAGCTCCACTCCTCTCTGCAGTTTGCACATCCCCGAGCACAGTGTGGGCTGAAAACGCTTGCCACTGTGCCGTTCCTGCTGCAGTGTCGCGGCTACGCTGGTATCGGGCCTGGTGCTGCTGAATGTGAGGTCGCTCAAGAAGGCACCCGATGACGGAGACGACTACGCTCGGCACAGGTGACTTCATGCCAGATCATGTACCTCTTTGAAAGTGAATTTCGGAACTCTGATCGTCTGTCAGGCCAAACTCGTGCGCTCTGGTGATCGCAAGTTTGCGCTGGCCTTTCGGCTGGTGCATACGTATGTACAAGATCGCGCTTGATCGCTCACATGCTGAGGCTGAAACTTATATGGCCAGTGGCAGTGCATCTGCTTGGACGTTGTGTGCTTCGCTGCTTTACAGCACTGGCTAGTGCAGTTGTTGCGCCTCCAGCCAGAAATATATTTTATACAGTCGGGCGCGATCTCCTGCCTTTAGTGAAGCTGAAGTCTTCGTGTGCACATGTTTCATATCTTGCGTTGGAGTGCACGCACTCCTGACTGCGGGCCTTGTGCCTTACTGAACCGAGATTCTTCTAGAGCTGAAGTGAGCTTTGTGACCTTAGACAGCAGGCACGCGCGATCACCACGGATCGTCAACTTCAGGGCCGCAGCTTAATTTCATGTCTGCACAACTTCCATACCGTCAACAAACAGCGTTACTTCCATCAAACGACTACGTCTGGCTGTCTAAGGCCGCTGGGCGTACGCCGCCACACACCTCCACCGCTGCAGCTTCCGCTTCTCCGCCACGCGCCAGTGCCCTACTGCCCGCACTTTACTTGGTGTCGCTTTGCATAAAACATGCATCGTCGCTGAATTGCCCGTGCCTCAATGTCAGCGGCAATCGCGTTTCTCATCGCACAATGCTGCCGTCACGCGTCACACCAGTGTGACGACTCGCCGTCTGTCATACCTACATACCTTCATGCCTCCTGCAGCGCGCCTATCGTACATATATGCGCGACATAGCATAGTTTAAAATTATTATTATATTATTAGTTTTACTGCGCCGCGAAAGGGCAGACCCTGCACAGCGCGCGCCAGAGTGGCGTAACATTTGTGGCTGATGTTTGGGCGCGCCGACAGGGTCAAAGTCAATGTTGAACTTGCGCTCCTTGTACTCCTGCTGCTGCCGTGCACTACTTCAACTCGCCAAGACTGCTGCCGCTGGTTCAACGCGCGAGGCGCCATACAGGAATATACCACAGCGCAAGCAAGAGCGGGTCACAGCATACTGCGCGCGCCGCTGCCACTGCATTCAATGTGTGGCGCCCCACAAATGTCACCACGGCGCTAGCGAGAGCGAGGCTGACGCGGATATGCATCGAACTTCAACTGCACGCTCGTGAACCACCACTTCCTACTGCTGCTGCTGATGCCGAAGCGTGTGCAGCAGATACAACGCAAGAGACGGATGCTGTGCATGCCGCTGCCGCCGCTGCTCGCCACCTCAACTTGATGCTGCTGCTACTGCTGCTGCTGCTGCTGCTGCTGCTGCTGCTGCTGCTGGCGCCGCGTGCCGCAGAAACCACAGCGCGAGCGAGAGCGAAGCGGACACAGACGTGACACTGAACTTCGACTATGCGCGCCACCGCCGCCGCCGCCGCGCACCACCTCAACTTGCTGGTGCTGCTGCTGCTGCTGCTGCTGCTGCTGCTGCTGCTGTTGCTGCTGCTGCTGCTGCTGCTTATGCGGCGCAGGTACCACAGCGCGAGCGAGAGTGAGGCAGATGCGGACTTGACACACGTGCAGCGCGCGTCCACCACCACAGCGTCATCCTCCGGCCTGGGCATGGGGGTGAAGCTGCCGAGCCAGAGCAGCTTCTTCCATCCGGAGGGCCCCAACATCGGGCCGGGGTCCACGGAGAACTGGTTCCTGAAGGAGGGGTGAGCGCGCAGTTCATGAATTCATAGGTGCACCAATAGTAGTTCGTGAATTGTGGGTCATGAGTGAGTGATTCATGAGGAGGCGCTTGTCGTGAGGGGGGCCTGTTTCGTACGAGAAGAGCTATGGTCAGGATGGGAGGGGGGGGGGGGGGGGGGGGGGTAATTGAGGTCAACGCCACCGACGAATCGCGTCGCGACGGGCGGGTTGAGCACGAACTCCCCCATTGTTAGGGTTAGGGATAGGGTTAAGGTGCGCTTTTGCGCCCCGGCACGCTGGCGGCCACGTCATCGTTGTTGCGCGGCGGCCTGCCATGCAGCGCACGTCAGCGGCGAATTACGCCATGGCGGCGGGTCGAGCACGAACTCCGCAGTGTCTAGGTTTAAACACAGGTGTGGGGGTTAGCCTTGGGGTTAGAGTCAGGTGTGCGTGTGCGACCGACGCGCTGGCGGCCGCGTCATCGTTGTTGCACAGTGGCCTGCCATGCAGCGCACATCAGCGGCGAAGGCGTCCCTCACAGCAGTATTCCACGGTGTGTTGAGAGAAGCGAGCGAGGGGGGGGGGGGGGGGGGGGGCACCGTGTGTGCGCAAGCGGCGCTCGTCGTCATGCGGCCATCCCTCACACTCTGTTCTGCTCTGTCCCTGTTCAGGGACCTTCCCCCCAAGACGGACCTGCTGCACAAGGGGCACAGCAAAGGCGGGAAGCTCGTCATCGTCATGGTGAGCGTCTGCGAGTGGGGCTCTGCGACTCTGTCGTTTGATAGTTGAGAACTGAAAATGGTCAGGGTTAGTTAGGTCAGGGTTAGGGCTAGCAGCATTGACAGCGCTCGAGGCGACTGCCGCGTCTGCGCGCAACTCCGCGACCGTCGTCGAGAGTTGAGCAATGAAGCGGGAGAGCGGCGCCGGCGGCGCACGGTCGGTGCATCACACCGTGAGCGTCTGCGCACGGCACCGCGGCTGTCGTCGGAGAATTGAGCACTGGAGAGGGTCAGGGTTGTGATCAGGGTCAGCAGCATGGACAGCACTCGAGGGCACGAAGGCAGGGGGCGTTTCACGCCCGTGGTACAGCAGACGGTGCGGTTAGGGTTAGGGTCAGGTTTAGGTTAGAATCAGGGTTGACGTGACCACTGCGCCGCACATGGCCAGCGATCCCTGTTGCATGGCTACTCTACCAGGCATCATGGTGGATACCGCGCAGCAATCGTCATAGGGAACGGCCAGGAGACGTTGCCCACAACGCAACGACTACAACGAAGAGGCAGCGCGGCGGCGTCGGCAGAGAAATGCGCCCTTCTGTGAGCACAGTACTGCTGTGCTACCGGCCCATGCGCATTCCCACGCGTGCGGCGCGCGGCCCCGAGCGCACCCGTGGTATGTATGTATGCAGGCACCGCGCATCATCGCTCAGTCAGCGCTGCTGCCTGCACCCCCCCCCTCCGTCAGCTCGTGCTGCCATGGCGCAACAAGGCGAGCCTGAGCGCTGTTGCTGCTGCTGCTGCCCGCTACCACGCACCGCTGCTGCTGCTGCTGCGGCCCAGTATTCAGCATTCCGCGGCCGCCCCGCTGCCACTGAGCACGACTGCTGTTGCACAGCCGCCCGCATGCCCCCCTCAGTCCGGGCTGCCGGGGCGTGGTCAGGGCTAGGGTTAGGGTTAGGTACACACGCAAGGTGCAAGGTCACGCGCACTACCTTGCCATACACACATATATATATATATATATATCTTTCGACGTGCATGCGTACATATACTCTCAGTTGCCGTGGGTGGGCTGAGCGCTGCTCTCCACCCCCCCCCTCCCCTCAGGTCGGCCTGCCGGGGCGCGGCAAGACGTACCTCGCGCGCAAGGTCGCGCGCTACCTTGCCATACACGTATACATCTCTCTGTACATGTACTTTGGAGTGTATGCATGCCTTGTATATTGCCGTATATTGCCATGCCCTGAGCGCTGCTGTGTGCGCGCGCGCGCCCCCTCAGGTGGGCCTGCCGGGGCGCGGCAAGACGTACATTGCGCGCAAGGTCGCGCGCTACCTGCGCTGGATCAACTACCGCACGCGCGCGTACAGCCTCGCGCGCTACCGCATCGAGCGCTGCGGCGCGCGCCAGTCCGCCGACTTCTTTGACAACACCAACCAGGTGATGCTCCCACGCAGCGCCTGCTCTTGCAGTTGATGTCGATAGTCTGGAGCGGTGATTCGCATCATAGCTGCGTTGGCATATAGCACTTTATGCTTATGCGTGATGATGCGGAAGCCGCAAGCGACGGCGGCGGCGCATCGATGTGGAGTGCTGCGGCGCGCGCCAGTCTGCGGACTTCTTTGACAACACCAACCAGATGACGCTCCCGTGCAGCACGCCGCGTCGTCTGCTCTTGCGCCTGGAAGTCATTGGTCAAACTGTGGAGCGGCTCGTCTGCGTCATAGCTGCGTTGTTGTGTAGCGCTGAAGCGCCCTCCTACGCGTGATAATGTGAAGGTGGCGGCGGCAGCGCGCTACCGCGTCGAGCGCTGCGGCGCGCGCCACTCCGCCGACTTCTTTGACAACACCAACCAGGTGACACTCCTACAGCTCCTCGTGTTTAGAAACGTATTCACCTTATGATGGTGTACTGTAGAGAAGTTTTCGAGAGTCCACCGATGTCTTCGACAACACCAACCAGGTGATGCTCCCGCGCAGCGCGCGCTCTTGCGAAGCTGTTGATGTTGAGTTCCGGAGTGGTGGTTTGTCGGCGTCATAGCTGCATTGTCATGTGGCGCCCTACGCGTGATGATACGGAGGCCACGAGCGGCGGCGGCAGCGCACCGGCAACATTGAGCGATGCGGCGCGCGTCAGTCCGCCAACTTCTTCGACAACGCCAACCAGATAACGCTCCTGCAGCTCCTCAGCTCCTCATTCCTTACAAATGTGCAAGATACAGTAGTGTACTCTAGTGTTATGCTTGCCAGTCCGCCGACCTCTCCAACAACACCAACCAGGTGATGCTCCCGCGTTGCGCGCGCTCCGGCGCGTAGAAGTCATTGGCGATCAAACTGTGGAGCGGTCGTTAATTTGCGTCACAGCTGCGTCGTCATGCTGCGCGCGTGCATGCCTGAGAGCTGATGTCCTGACACCGCCAAGGAGGCGGCCGCTCGCCACATTCACAATGTTGGTGGTAACCGAGACCGCCAGTCAGGTGGTGGCGCAGCGCTGTCAGCATGTCAGCATATTGAAGTATGGCGCGCGGAGTGGCGTCAGTATGTTGAGGTTGGTGTAGCGCGCTGTTACTCTGCGCGCTTCTCATCGTTCTTCTGCCACCAGTAGTCGTAAGGATCCTGTATATGGTTTTTCAAATCGCGCAAACGCGCTCCGCAAATAGCAGATCTGTGCGGCGCGCGCTGACGAGCACTGCCCCCCCCCCCCCCCCCCCCCGCGCGCCGTGCAGGGGAACGTCAACTTGAGGTTGGAGCTGATGAGCCGCGCCGTGGAGGACATGCTGCAGTACCTCAACCGCGGCGGCGAGTGCGCGATACTCGACGGCACCAACTTCACCGTGGAGCGCCGCGCCATCATCCAGCAGAGAGTCGCGCAGGAGGTGTGTATTATGTATGTATGTACTTCGAGAGTGTGCACGTCAAAGCAGCGATGCTCGACAGTACCCACTACCGTGGAGCGCCACGCCATCATCCAGCAGAGGGTCGCGCAGGAGGTATGCATATGTGTGTGTATGTACTTCAAGAGTGTATACCTCAAAGCAGCGATGCTCGACGGTATCCACTTCACCGTGTGGTGCGCCTCGCCATCATCCAGCAGAAAGACGCGCCGGAGGTATGTATGTATACATATACTTCAAAAGTGCCAACTTCAAATCAACGATGCTTGAACTTCACCGTGAAGCGCCGCGCCATCATCCAGCAGAGAGTCGCGCAGGAGGTATGTACGCATGTACTTCAAGACTGCAAACTTGAACAGCAGCGACGCTGCTCGACGGCACCAGAGCTTCACCATGGACCGCCGCGCCGTCATCCACCGGAGAGTCGTGCGGGCGGCGTGTGTTGACTTCAAGAGTACGCTTTGATACTTCAGAGCGCTGAATTAGAAACATTGCATGCCGCGGCACGCCGCCGTGCTGCACACAGCTCGTGCGAGTGACGTGCCGCGCCCGCGCCCCGTGGCAGCACGCTGTGCCGCGCGCCGCTCTCTGCGGTGAGTGCTGCTGCCTGATTGCCGTACAACGGGGTATGTATGTATTCAAGCGCACACGGCTCGCCCCAGCCCCCCTGTCGCTGTCACTGGCCCTCGCCTCTGGACACCGCCGCCGGAGCAGAACGCGTTGAAGCTGGGGGCCCTGCTGAGCGCCTGACGTGCGTTTTAGTGAAGTTCATACAGATTGTTAATCTTTTGCGCACTGATCACCTCGTGCAGTACACGTGCCAGCCGCCAGTCATGTTGCTGATTGAGGGGGGGCGGGGGGGGGAGGAGCTTCGTGCCCTGCGCTCTCCTCCCGCTGTGTGTTGCCGACACAGTGGCGCGCGCCACCGCCACCGCTGCTGGCGCTGCTCTGCTGGAGCAGGACACCCATGAGCGCGGGTTGATGAAGGTGCTGTCAGATGTTGGGGGTCCTGTCGCTTGTCGCTAATTGTAACCCTGTTTTCTGTGCCATGTGGTTAAGAAGCACCACGTCGTCGAGACATGCATACATGCCTGCAGCACATCATGTGTGTACGTAAACAGGGGCTGTGCTAATCATGCCAGAGTTCCGACCAGCACCTTACATTGCATGTACAACACACACCATGGAGACGCACGACACATCACCTACTTGGTCATCGTGTAGTACCATTTCTGGTGGAGAGGGGAAGGGAAGACCTGTCCCGAACCCCACAATGTGGATCCGACCTGAAGGGCCAAGTCTGCCCCGCCGTTCAAGTAGAATAAACACGGCCAGCGCTTGAGAAGGCGCGGCAGCACTTCCAGCGGAGCAAATAGGCGCAGGCGCCGCATCTCGCGTCACTGCAGAACAGCCTGGCGTCCCTCAGCCTCCTCCGCAGCGGACAGCAGCGATGGAGCTCGTGCAGCAGGCCGATTTCACCCCGCAGACGCAGCGCACTAAGGGGGGGGGGGGGGGGGGGCTAACGCGGCCGCCTGGGTCGAAGCTCGTCGGCTTCTGCGCCCGCAGTGGCGTTCGGCAAACCGCCACCGCTACGCGCGCCCTGTACGCCGCGGACTGCCGCAGTGCGCCGCACATCGCTCGGCAGCGTGCGGCGCACAGTGGCAGTCCGCCGCATACGTGCGTGTAGCAGTGGCGGATGGCAGGCCACCACAATTTGCCAACGCCATTATGGGCACAGAAGCCGACAAGCTTAGCCGTGCGGCGGCGGCGGCCGCGTCAGCCGCTGCACCACCCCCACCTCCCCATTAACGACTGTACTGCGCCTGCTGGGTATTCTTGGCCTGCTTGACGAGCTCCATGGCTGCTATCCTCTGCAGAAGAGCCTGTTGCGGCGGGTTAGACCATCCTACAACGACGAGAGCTCAACGCCTGCGTCCGTCTGCTCCGCTAGAAACGCGGCCGCAGCATCTCCGGCGTTAGCCATGTTTATTCTACTTGAATGGCGGGGCAAACTTGGCCCTGCCGGGTCGGATCTACGTTCACGGGGCTAGGAACAGGTCTTGCCCTCCCCTCTCCACCAGCAATGGCATTGCGCTCTGGCCAATTTACGAGTCAGTTTCTCGCAGCATCTCCAGCGTTAGCCATCTTTCTTCTACTTTTGTCTCCATCGTGTTGGCCGCTTGTTCTCGCCTTGTCTCCCATGCGGCACAAGCGAGGCGCCGGCGGGCTGAGGCAATGAATCCTCTACAATGGACTTGTTGAAGACCAAGCTGACCTTGCCACTGTTGGGTCCGCAACATCATGTTTTGTCCGGCCAAGACATCGCTTTCACCACTGAGCCACGCTGCCACATGCACCCTACTGGTATCAGTAGCATCAACTTTGCGCGCCGCCGCCGCCGCCGCCGCTGCTCTGCAAAACAGCTGCGAGATCCTGTGGATACATACAATGTTGAGCAACGCGGCCACGTCAACCCCTCCTCCATCGCTGAGCCATCCCAGCGAACGTACCGCTATCGCTGAAATTGGTTTTGCATTCCGCCGCACGCCGCTGGTCTGCAGCACGGCTACCGCATCCTGCGTGTACTGATGCCGTCGGACAGCGCACTCACATCGCTAACTATTATACCTACCCCTACCGCTACCCCTACCGCTGAGCGTCGCCATCAAATCCTCTTGCAGTACGAGTAGATACAGCTCGCGCAGCTCACCCCTGCCCCCGCCCACCTATCACCGGCCCTTGCCACTGATCGCGTCGCCGGAGCATAACTTGATGAAGTCGGGGCCTGCGGAGCGCCTGCTGTGCATGTTGAAGTTCATACAGTAAATGTTGTTTTTCTGCTCACTGACGACTTCCTGCAGTGCACAAGTACCAGCCGCCAGTCGTGTTGATGTTTGAAAGGGGGGGGGGGGGCTTTGTCTGGTGTCTCCGGCACAGCGGCGGGCCCTCCGCTCTCGCCCGCTGTGTGCTGCCGACACGGTGACGCGCGCCGCCGCCACCGCTGCTGCCGCTGCTCTGCTGGAGCAGGACACCCATGAGCGCGTGTTGATGAAGTTGCTGTCAGATGTTGGGGGTCGCGACGCGACTTAGGTAGTTGTAACCCTTCTTAGCGTGTACCTGGTGCAGCAGCAAGCCGGCAAGACGTGCATACATGCACCACACCACATGCGTACGTATCAAGGGCTGATGATCATGCCAGACGTCTCACCAGCGTATTGCATCATGCACACAACACACGCCATGGAGACACGTGACACACTGACCGATTGGTCAAAGTTTAATGCCATTTCTGGTGGAGACGAGAAGGGGAGACCTGTTCCAACCCCACAACGTGGATCTGACCCTGAAGGGCCAGGTTTGGGTCGCCGTCCAAGTAGAACAAACACGGCCAGCGCTTGAGAAGCCGCGGCGGCACTTCTAGCGGAGCAACTGGGCGCACGTGCTGCGCCTCGCGTCATTGCAGAACAGCCTCAGGTCCCTCAGGCCCTTTCGCAGCGGGTAGCAGCGATGGAGCTCATGACGCAGGCCGATTTCACCCCGCAGACGCAGCGCAGCAAGGGGGGGGGGGGGGGGGGTGGCGGCTAACGCGGCCGCCTGGGTCGAAGCTTGTCGGCTTCTGCGCCTGTAATGGTATTGGCAGACCGCGGTTGCCTGTCCGTCCGCCACTGCTACACGCGCCCTGTGCGCAGCGAAATGCCACAGTGCGCCACGCATCGCTTAGCAGCGCGCGGCTCACAGTGGCAGTCCGCCGCATACGCGCGTGTAGCAGTGGCGGATAGCAGGCCACCACAATGCCAATGCCATTACGGGCACAGAAGCCGGCAAGCTTAGCCGTGCGACGGCGGCGGCCGCGTCAGCCGCTGCCCCCCCCCCCCCCCCACCCCGATTAACGACCGTACTGCGCCCGCTAGGTATTCTTGGTCTGCTGCACGAGCTCGATGGCTGCTATTCGCTGCAGACGGGCCTGACGGTCGGGCTGTCCTAAAATGACGGGAGGTGCGGCGCCTGCGCACACCTGCTCCGCTGGACGCGCTGCCGCAGCATCTCCGGCGTTAGCCATGTTTATTCTACTTGAATGGCGGGGCAAACCTGGCCCTGCCGGGTCGGATCTACGTTCAAGGGGTTAGGAACAGGTCTTCCCCCTCCCCTCTTCACCAGAAATGGCATTGCGCCTAGGCCAATTCAGGAGTCAGTTTGTCACGTGTTTTTGCAGCATTTCCAGCGTTAGCCATGGTTCTTCTCCTTGGTCTCCACCGTGTTGGCTGCTTGTTCTCGCCTTTTCCCCCAAGCGGCACAAGCGAGGCGCCGGCGGGCTGAGGCACTGAATCCTTTTTGAAAACGAATCAAAAGATCGTAGAGCTCTAGGGTGAGGTATGAGCAATCGGGATTCGGGTCGACGCCCGACCCAGTTTTCGGCCCCCGATTCGACAAACCTCAACCAGCAACGTGGTCACATCAACCCCTACTCCATCGCTGGGCCATCCCAGCGAACGTACCGCTATCACTGAATTTGGTTCTGCGTGCCGCCACCCGCCGCTGTTCTGCAGCACGGCTACTGCATCCTGCGTGTAGCAATGTTGTTGAGCAGCGTACTCACATCGCTAACTATTACACCTACCCCTACCCCTACCGCTGAGCGTCGCCACCGAATCCTCTTGCTGTACAAGCAGGTACCGCTGGCGCCGGCGCTATGCGCTGCCGCTGCCGCCCGGTTGCGAGACAGCAACAGCATCATACGACTCAAACGACACAGTCGTAGCCCTGACCCTAACCCTAACCCTGATATCGCTAACCCTAAGCCCGACCCTAGCAGTACGATCGAGCCAGGCCACCGAACTGTGCTCTACCATGAAGTCCCGTCACAAAACCCTGCTCATATCTTCTGACGTCTGTTCTGCATGCCGCCGCTGCTGCAGGACGGCTACGAAATCCTGTGGATCGAGACGCTGTCGGTCGATGGATTGAAGTTGATGCAAGCTGAAATTCATACAGGTTTCTTTGTTGGTCGCTCACTGATCACTTCCTCGGTCGCTCACTGATCACTTCCTCCAGTACGTGCACCAGCCATCAGTCATGCTTCGAGGCACCAGCATCGCTGACATCGGCTCCATGTGCCGCTGCCGCTGTTACTGCAGGATGGCTACGAGATTTTGTGGATTGAGACGCTCTCGGACGACGAGGTCATTGTCAAGACGCACATGAAGCAGCTGCAGGACTCGTCGCCGGACTTCCTCAGTCAGGAGGTGCGCCGTGTGCTGATACACGTCATGTGTGCTGTGAAAGCGTGGCCTGTTGGTATCAGGTCCGTCGTCGTATCGTTGTAGGTGTGATTTCAAGGTAGCCTCTTCTCCGTACTTCCTCAGCCAGGAGGTGCGCCCATGCATTCCTCTTGACTGCGTTGTTGCTTGCCGCAAGGGCGCCGCTGGCCCTACCAAATTCACCAAACTCTGTTGGTCGATTCGAAGTATTCTTCCGCTACGGCGTATGCATGCATTCACACGCACATGCGCATGGAGCTGCTGTAGGACCTGTCGCCATACTTCCTCAGTCAGGATGTGCGCTAACGCATTCGTTTTGCGCGTTGCCTGTCAAAAGCTCGAGATGCGGCTTGGGCTGAGATTACATTCGCCGTCACTGCGCAAACTGGCTGGGGGCTTGTGGGTGATTGCATGCCAACCTGACCCTCGCCTATTGTGTTTGTCAGCAGGCAACACTTAGCATATGGCTGTGATGAACATTCACGCCCAACACCAACGAGGGCTCTTACAAAACCAGCAGAACACATTCGTTGCCGCAGGGGTCGCAGAAACCAGTCTTTGTGTGTCCGTTGCGTTGGCGCATGCATGCCTGCACTTCAAGTTCAAGTCCCAGTCTGTCTTGCGCAGCTGCTGCAATAGCACCCGGCTCTGCATGCTCCATCGGCGCAGTTTCTTCCTGGTAGCAACGCATCCTCTCATCGTGCTCTTGCCTGCTGCACCTGGCAGCCATGCCTGCCGCCCCCCCGGAGCTCCTTACCCCCGCGCATGCGCGTCCTATACCTGCCTGCCCCCATTCGCGCCGCCGCTGACAGCCATGCACACTCAGTTCAGCAACCTCACCTCATTGCGATCCTTGCGCGTCCAGTACATGCCTACCCTTCACGTGCGTGCGGGACTTTGAGGCGCGCGTCGAGCACTACAATAACGTTTTTGCTGACGCCACACACTCTCTCATAGCATGTTTCGACTCCTGCTTGAGCGCGTCAATTACCTACCTACCCCTCACGTGCACATTTGAATACCTGCCTACGGCTGCGCAGGACTTTGAGGCGCGCGTCGAGCACTACAAGAACGAGTACGAGACGGTCGTCATGGGCGAGGGCAGCTTCGTCAAGATCCACGACGCCGGGCAGCGCCTGGAGATACACGCCGCGCAGGGGTGAGCGCTGCTGCAGATGCCTTATTGCGTCAGTGCTCAACCATTGGAAAATCAGCAGCATGAACCCCCGCAGCAGAGCGGCGGTAAGCGCTGCTGCAGATTCTGCGTTGCATCAGTGCTTAACCGTTTGAAACTGAGCAGCATTGCACTCTGAGCCCCTGCAGCAGAGCGGGGGTGAGCGCTGGCGCAGTTGCCGCGCTGCATCGGCGCTCAACTGCTTGGTGCTGCGCTCCGGGCCTGATGCGCAAAAGCAGTGCTCAGCTGCGACGTCGAAGCAGCGCTAAGCCAGTTGGCGCATCACACGCCGCATTGGGGCGGTGCTCAAATTGCCGGCGCCGCCGCACGCGCCGCGCCGCATTGACGCCCGATTGCTCGAAGTGTGGTAGCGCCGCATTTCCGCAGTGGCACTCGCGCTCAGCATTGCAGCAGCGCTCAATCAGGCGGTGTCGAGCAGCGCGGCGCTCCCGCAGCGGCGGTCCGCGCGTCACTACACAACCTCGCAGCAGTGCTCGCGCTCTTTGTCGCATAGCATCAGCGCTCGGCCATGCGGCGCTGCGCAGCGTCGCGCCCTGAACCCCCCCCCCCGCAGCAGCAGAGCTGGGGCGCTGCGTCGAATCACTTAGTGCTAAGCAGCATCATCACCGCCAGTGCGCCCCGCAGACTAGGGTTACTCGCTTCGCCTGGTACGCGTCGATCAATGAAAGCGCGCCGTGCTGCTACGGTCGTAGTCTGTCTGCCTGCGCCACGCAAGCAGCGTCGCACTGCGGACCCGCCGCAGCAGCACTCGAATTGCTGGCGGCGCTGAGAAGCGTGGCAGCGGGACGCGGCAGTGCCCGGACACCGTGTTATAAATGACCGCGCTTAAACGTCTGGCACGGAGTAGAATTGCAGTGCTGAGACCCCTCACAGCAGCGCTTGGGCTTTGCGTCGCAGCAGCAGCGGTCGACTTCACAGCTGCGCTGATCACTGTCTGGTAACAGCACCTGTTGCCACACGGCAGCGCGCTCACGCATCTGGTGCCTTTGTTGCTACTGCGTGCCCGCTGCTTCCCCGTTGCAGGTTCGTGCCGACGAAGATCACGTCTTTCCTCATGAACCTGCACATCAACGTGCGGCCTGTGTACATCAGCCGGCACGGGGAGAGCATGGTGAGTCACCACGCGCACTTGGCTTCGCAGCCTTAGAGTTCAACTTGGAAAGCCCCGACCGTCATCGTCCAATGCACCGCCCCGCCGACGTGCGCAGCGCCACGCCGCCTTCCGTTGTTACATGTCGGGAGGGTATTACCTGCCCGACAAGATGGCGGTTTGATCAACGCCGCAGTCTTTGTTCGTTACATCTGACCCCAACCCTAGCGGTCACTTTCGCTCATGCGCACCGATGTTTTCGCTTCTGTGTCTGGCGTTCCTCATTCACCCCATCAGCTCACGCGCTACAGCGCCGGACCGTGATGGAGCCTGACGCTCGCATGCATGGCATGCATGGCAATCACCCTGTGTCTCTGACATTCCCGTTTAGCCTGCCAGTGTATGGACTCGCGTCAAACTGCGCAAGACGATTGCCACGAAACCTAGTTCTGAACCCTAAGCCTGAACCTAAGTGCAGGCATCGCTTTAAATGCCCAGTGCGCAACTGAGTGGTAGCTGATGCTAGGCCGTTGACCACGTGCATCCCAAGCGCTCTGTCTCAATTGTGGCTGCTGCGCCTTGATATATATACATGTACTACACACTTTAGGCACTTCAAAACGTAAAGGAAGATGCTTGCATCTCTCTCGTATACTTCCTGCGGTTCATTTGAATTGCAAGGTACGCGGCTGGCCCTAACCCCGACTCAGGGCGAGACTTAGGATTAGAGCTAGTGTTAGATGCACAACCGCCGTACTTCAAGTTGTTGTTTTCTCTTCCAGCGTATCATGGAGAACTGTGCACACGCGCCTTGACATTGCAGCGCCAACCCAGCACGCGGGCTCACGCGTCAGCCCCAGCGTTAGGTTTACAGTAAGGGTTAGGGCTAGCGCGTCAAATGGGTGGGAGGCATCGCTTTGCATCTGCAGCTACCCCCGTCGTCCTTATTCCGCTGCAGCATTACAATCGGGGTCGCGCAGCCATCTCATCTTGTGACCTGACGGCCACGGTTCCCCTCATTGTGTTCGTTTGCTGCAGTTCAACTTGAAGGGGTTGATAGGCGGCGACCCTGACCTGTCGACGCGCGGCAAGGAGTACGCCAAGGTATGTATGTATACGTGTATGCATGTATGTATGGGTGTAGGTCCGCCGTTCGATGCCGCGTGTGGAGCACTGGGGGGTCCTGTTGTTTGCCGCAAACCTGTGCTTGTCGTGTGTGGCCGCACGTGTTTGCCCGTGTTGCGTGCGCTGCTGATGCCATGGCAGTGAGTGGTGGGGTTAAACGTAGATCAACATCAAGGCCTGCAGTATATGGTACGTGTACTTGGGAGCATGTACTGCTCAGTAGGGTTACAGTGCATGCCACGGCGCGCATGCATGTATGTGTATCCATGTATACTCGGGGCAGGATACCGCGCGTGGAGATGTCAGGGCGGGGTTTCGCCCTGCCTGCCTATCGCCACAGACTTGTGCTTGTAGAGCAGGGCCGCGCTTGTGTGCCCGCGATACGTGCGCGCACATGGGGTTAGGGTTAGGCTAACCCTATCCCTAAGCGGCCGTGGCGACGCATCTGCGCACGCGCGTCTGCGATGCATGCGCCATTGAGGCAATACAGCGGTGGCGAACGCTATTCTACAATGTACGATACGTGTGCGTAACGTCCGAAGCACAATGGCACATGTACCTCAACGTGTGCTGTGCGCCAAGGTCTGTATGCATGCAGGTATATATGAATGTAGGTGCACCCGCTGATGCCGTGCGAAGGTATGTATGTATGTAGGGCGGAAACGTCCGCACACATTTGCAGCACTGGAAAGGTCACGTTGCGGCTACACCCTGCCTGCCACCACAACCTTGCGTTAGGGTTAGGGTTGGGGTTAAGATTAGGGGTAGGGGTAGCATTAGTAGCGCGTTCCTCTCGCATGTTCCCGCGATGTGTGCCTTGGCGGTACACTGGTTGTGAGCGAACAACACCAACGCCTGCAACATGCGGTACGTGTACTTCCCCCCACCTCACGTCATTGCGGAGCTCGTGGCTAACAGCGCGGAACTGCCCCAGCTCGAACGAAGCGCGGCCAACTGCGTTGCAGGATCTCACGATTTCCCCGAGAGCTCGTAGTTTTCTGGTCCATCCCCCATTGACATTGTACCCCTACCTGACCGCTTGCTTTCAGGTCATTGCAGCGCATGTTGCCAACGGCGCAGCGCACGCTCAACGCGTAGAGCGGCACCAGGATATCTCGCAACTGCTTCAATGACCCTTTTACATGCGATCCAGTAATCGCCGCGCCTGCTTGTCAGCATGTAGTGCGTCACTCTGTTCAAGCAGTATCACATCCTGATCTGCAGCCCCCCCCCCCCCCCCCCCCCAACCTCAGGTCATCGCGGAATTCGTGGCCAACAGCACGGACCTGCCGGAGCATGAGCTCAGCGTCTGGAGCAGCACCATGAAGCGCGCGCGGCAGACGTCGAAGGGCATCAAGTGCGCGCGCTACGTCGAGTGGCGGGCGCTGCGCGAGATTGAGGTGCGATGAGCGCTGACATCTTGGTAGGGTTAGCATATGTAGGGTTTGAGAAATGGCTATGCAGCTCACACGGCAGACTTTCCAAGGGACGTCAAGTGCGCGCGCTACGTCAAGTGGCGAGCGCTGCGCGAAACTGAGGTACGCGGAGCTCTTAGACCCTGTAATTTGGGTGAGCATCAGAGTCAGGGTTCTACAGCACCTCGTGAAATGCATGCGGCAGGAATTCAGAACGGAGCGCATCAAGTGCGCGCGCTTCGTCGAGTGGCGGGCGCTGCGCGAGATTGAGTTGCGCCGAGCGCTGACATCCTGAAGTGTTAGGGGTATGTGGGGTGTGAGAAATGGGTATGAACCGCGCGCGGCAGACGTCCAAGGGCATCAATTGCGCGCGCTACGTCGAGTGGCGGGCGCTGCGTGCAATTGAGGTACGCCGAGCATGAGTGCGCCCGTAGGGGTTAGGATAAGGGTCAAGGTTAGCATTAGGGTTAGGGCTAGGGTTAGGGTTCAAGAGCACCTGTGAATGTCTGCAGGCGCGCAGCATCAAGTGCACGCGCTGCGTCGAGTGGCGGGCGCTGCGCGAGATTCGAGGTGTGGCGAGTGTTGACATCTCTGTAGGGTTAGGGTTATGTAGGGCTTGAGAACTGAAATTGCAGCGCAGACGTTCAAAGGGCTTCAAGTGCGCACGCTACGTCGAGTGGCGGGCGCTGCGCGAAATTGAGGTATGCGGAGCGCTTGTGCGCCTGTAGAGGTACGCTTAAGGTTAAGGTCAGCATTGGGGTGAGGTCTAGGGTGAGGGTTCAAGAGCACCTCATGAAGTGCGTGCGGCAGAAACTGAGCGCGTGGAGTGCGCGCACTGTGCGAGATTCAAGGTGTGCCGAGCGCTGATGTTTTGGTAGGGCTGGCATTATGTAGGGCTTGAGAACTGAGTATCAAGTGCGCGCGGCAAACGTCCAAGGGCATCAAGTGCGCACGCTACGTCGAGTTGCGGGCGCTGCGCGAAATGCGCCGAGCGCTGACGTCTTGGTAGGGTTAGGGTTAGGGTTAGCATCAGGGTAAGGGCTAGGGCCAGGCCTGCTGGGCCTCGAGGGACTCTCGCAGAGTGCGCGCCGGTCACACGAAGCGCAGGGCGCACGAGCTTCGCGGAGCGGAAGGCGCTGCATGAGATTGAGGTGCGCTGAGCGCTGGGATGTTGGAAGGGTTAGGGCGAGTGTTAGGGTTTGAAAAGGTCTACGCGCCGCGTGCGGCGGACATCCGGAGCGCCCCAGGGGGGCATCGCGCGCCTGCGCCACGCGCCCCCCGCCGCAGTACCCGGCTAAGCGTGCGGCCGCCCGCGCAGCGCTTGAGCTTGAACTTGAAATTTGTCGCGTTGTTGGCGCGTCCTGCTGCGCGCACACCGCTGCGTGCCAGCAGTCGACAGCGTGGGCACTAGGGTCGGGGCAGGGGGCGCTCCGGCGCTCAGAGCAATGACCTGGTGCACGTGGCGGATGTGTGACTGCAGCACCTCCGCGGAGCGCGTCTCAACTACTGCAGGCTTAGAGCTAGGGTTAGGGTCAGGGGTACGGGCGAGGGTCACCAACGTCGGCATGACGTTGCAGGCCAGCGGCGGCGTTGGGCCCCTTGCCTTAACCCTCACCCTCGGGGAGGAGCTCGCAGCGCACTGCGTTGACAAGTAGCTCGCCATGATGCCGGTGTGCTTCGTGCGGCTACCGCCCCCACACGTGGGCGTGTGCCATGACCTAGGGTTAGGGTTAGGAGCGTCCCCGGACAGGAGCATACCGTAGATCACGGAGTATAAAACCCCCCGTTTTAGCAAGTTGCGAGGCCCGTGTTCGGAAGACGGGGGGTCTTATACGGGGGGGGGTCTTATACAACGTACCCCCCATCTTGCACGCGCGTGAGTGGCTGCGGTAGCATATTCGCATGATACACTGTAGCACACAGCGACTGCAAACAGCGGGCCGCAAATGAACGTTCTGCAGCTCCTACCCTAGCACGCCTGGTTCAAACACGCCCTTGGCGCTGCAAACACACGGCTGCAGAGGCATTGCACAGCAACGCAGGCCGCACCACCTGCTTTCGCGCTGCACCACAAATTGTCCCTCGCACTGAATTATGCCGAAACGACTTGAAGTTGGCGTAACGGCCAGTTTCTTTGTCTACAACCCCGGTCTTATACAACACGTGCTTACCCCATACAGCATACCCCCGGTCTTGCGTACACACACACACCTCCCTAGGGAGACGGGGGGTCTTATACTACAGTATACGATGGGGGGGTCTTATACAAGAGGGGGGTTTTATACTCCGTGATCTACGGTCATCGGAGAGCGCGCGCTGTGTTGGTAAGTTGCTGGACATGATGCCACCGTACTGCTGCCCCCACAGATGGGCGTGTGCGACGCCATGACCTAGCGTCAGGGTAAGGAACGGACAGGGGCGTCACGGACAGCGCGCGTGCTGTGCCAACAATCCGCTTGACGTCATGTCATCGTGTTGCTGTTGCAGGTGGGCGTGTGCGACGGCATAACCTAGGTTAGGGTTAGGAGCGTCTCTAAACAGGAGCGTCATCAGACAGCGTGCGCGATAGCAACGATTCGCTTGACGTTATGCTGCCGTGCTGCTGCCGCAGGTGGGCGTGTGCGACGCCATGACCTACAAGCAGGTCAAGGAGAACTTCCCGGAGGAGTACCAGGCGCGCGAGAAGGACAAGGTACGTATGTATGTATTCATGCTCTTGCACACTATTTACATACCCCATTTCAAATGATGACAACAGCTGTACTGGTGAAACACACAGGATGCTGACGCATCTGCAATGCCTCTGAGGAGTCATTAAAGGCGACTCGGCGCAAGTCTGTCTGCGTCGCGTTGCTTGCACATGCCTCAAACGCATTGTAAGCTCAACTCCGGGCTTAAGTGCTTCCTGCTGTGCGAGAGCAGTGGCTGCCGCTGGGGTATGCTAGGTATTAGCTGCAGCAACGCTCAGCTTCACATGTGCAGAGTCGAGGGCGTTTTGGTGCGGCGGCCGTGGTTCGCATCTCGTATGCAATTAGCTGAGGCGCGGGGTACGGCAGGCAGCGCTGGCTCGTTGCGACGTGGCGGCGGCAGCGCTACCTACATGCTTCCTCACGCAGCTGGCGAGCGCCTTTGCGTTCACCGAGGCGGCCGCGCGCTGTGTTGTTGCAGTCGACTAGTGGCGCACACGACTCGATATTGCTGAGAGGCAACGAACGGTCTTGATTTCTGCGTGCATCTCAGTCGACTCCAAGAGACCTCATAGCATGTGCCGAACTCATTCGCTGCGTCAGGCTCCCAGGTTCTGAGCTGGACGACCTCCCCCCCCCCCCCCCCCCCCCCCTGCATCCGGTTGTGCGCCCAGTTGCACAGTGCCCTAAGTGTCTTCGCGGCGGGTCCGATGCGAATGCGCGCATCTGTAAATGTTGGTTCAGGCCCAGGGATTGGGCAGCAATTATGACGGCGCAGCCCGACCTCCTGCCTTAGCACCGCGTAGCTGAAGCCGCTAGGGTTAGGGTTAGGGTTAGGGTTAGACCCGACGTGTCCTGCAGCTGAACCACGTCCATCTCAACAAGTCACCAACCCCAAGCGCCACCTGCCAGTGGCATTTACACCTCAACTAGCTCCCAGTATCATGCTCATCACCACTTTACCCGCGAAATCCATCGCAAACTTCCTGTCGCTGCTGCAGCTGAACGACCGGTGCCCTCGCGACCACCTGCCTCGACCTTGTGCCATTGCCCTCTGCAGTTGGATTACTTATTTTTGTGATGAACCTCCCCTCCCCCAAACCCCCTGCCGCTGCGCCGCGCAGCTGAACTACCGGTACCCACGCGGCGAGTCGTACCTGGACATCATCAGCCGCCTGGAGCCCGTCATATTTGAGATGGAGCGGCAGCAGAAACCGCTGCTCATCATCGCGCATCAAGCAGGTGCGTATTTTAGGCCGGTCTGGCATCCTGTTTCCTTCACTTCTACTTGTATGCTTTTGTTGTTTGCTCGCCCAGCATCTCCTGCAGTGATGAACTACGGGATGTACAATGACATTCAGCACGTTGTTGATGAATTGGAGATGAAAGGGCTAGCAGAAATCGCTGCTCATCATCGCGCACCAAGCAGGTCTGCACACCGCGCCATGCACATGCACCGGCGCGCACCCTGATTTTCCTTACTAAGTGGCTCAAAGCATGTACATTTTGTGGTCTGCCGCGCATTCTGCATGTCGTTCAGATCATGTATGGTCATGCGGCAGCAAAAACCGCTACTCACCATCGCACACCAAGCAGGCGCGTGTTCCGTGCCGGACCGGCATCCTGTTTCTCGTAATTCAATTGTTTTTTCTTGTTACCCCCCCCAGTATCTCCTGCAATGATGATACTCCGCAGTGTATACTTCTATGATGCATGGTGCAAGTTCAGCATGTTGTGTATAAATGAAAGTTGAAGATGGAAGGTCCAGCAGAAACCTCTGCTCATCGTCGCGCACCAAGCAGGTGCGTACCCTGCGCCAGACGAGCATCCTATTTCTTGTACTTAAGTTCTATTGTTTTTCTCGTGGATACATCCCCCAGTATCACCTGCAATATTGGTATACATTATGTATGATGAAAGTTCAGCATACTGTCGATAAGTTGTAAGTTGGAGATGGAAGGGCCAGCAGATACCGCTCGCACACCAAGCGCGTATGCACGCCGCACCGGCTGGCGCGTCCTGTATTCATTCGTTGCACTACTTGCCAAGAGTGGCTGTGAGGTGAACTCAGTACTTGGTACATTGAATCCCTACCGCACGTGTGCGAAGTACTTCTGCTGTTTGAAGTTATGTTAATAGACTTTGAGGTACTTGAAACGAAAAACAAAGAGGCAGAAGCAATCGCTTATCAACGTCGCGCACCAAGCAGACAAGTACGACGCGTCGGCGCGCGCCCTGTTTGCGCGGCGGAGTACTGCTACTGACCGCTGGTTGCCGCATGTATGCAGTAGAGCAGCCGCCCTCATGTTGCGGTTGCAGCTGCAACTGTGTGAAGTCGGTTTTCGTGCACATTTGGTGTGCGCACATCTGGACCGCCGAAGCGACTTGCCATTGCTGCTTGCCACTGCCGTTGCTGCTACTGTTGCTGCCGGCGTGCCGTGGCTTTCAAGTTGCAAGCAAGAAGTAAAAGAAGAACGTAGTGCATGTAAGACCTCGGTGCATGACATTCACTTGAAAAAGATGTTGAAAAGGCCGCTTTTCAGGACATGACTCCGCTGCACGCTCACTTGGCATCACCCGCCAAACCACTTCAACACCATGCCATGTCAGCGCATGCTTTGCCGTTTGCAGTGCTTTCTGGCCGTGTCCGCCCGTTTTCACCCTTGCCATCGCTAAGCTGCATGCGCTGCCGCTGCTGTCTTTCTCCTTTCTTGCCATGCTGTGGCGCCCCTGAGTTTTGTTCCTCACCCGGCTGAGTCTCGCAAAGATGCCACATGTGCAGCAAACACAGGATCCGCAGTACCTTGTCACCACACCACTAGTGCGGCCTACGCGCAAACGAATGTCAACGCGGCACTGACCACCGCGGCGCCGCCGCTGCTGCCGCCGCCACTGCCGCCTATGACCTGAAGTACGTTCTGCAGCTACCGCAAAGTGCGCACGCCCATCTCGTGAGCACCATTGCAGCACTGACCATGCCGCTGCTGCCGCCGCTGCCGCCGCCGCCGCCGCCGCAGTCCTCCGCTGCCTCTACGCATACTTCCTGGACCTGCCGAACGAGGAGGTCCCGTACCTGAGCATACCGCTGCACACGGTCATCAAGCTCACGCCGCAGGCCTTCGGCTGCAGCGAGAAGCGCTTCAAGCTCATGGAGAACCAGCCGGACGGGCAGCGGAAGATGTGACGCGGGCGGCGGCGCGCCGCTCCGAGCGCCGCCGCGCTGCGCCGCCGCTGCATGCGCACAGCGCCGCCGCCGCAGCAGCGGCGCGCGGCCGCAGCGGCGCAGCTGCGCTCAGTGCGCCGCGGCGGCGCGGTACGTGCGCGCGGCGTTTAGGTTACGCGCATCGTCGCGGGCCGCGCTCGGCGGCGGGGCCTGCGCGTTGTCTTCGGCGCCAGCACGCGCATCGATGAACATTCTAGCGGCAGAGGGTTGCTCGTGCGCGCACAAACGGTTTCGAGCAGGGCGCCACGGGCGCCGGTGCCGCAATACCAGGACGGTGCTGGCTGCTGTCGTCTGGTGCACGGGAGCGGATGCCGCTGCCGCCGCCGCCGCTGCTGGTGGAGGAGGAGGGGGTGATTGTGATACAGGCGCAAGCGCGCCTTGTTCATGCGCGCACACGGACCCGGGGGGGCGTGTGCGCGCTTTCCCCTCGTTGCGCAGTGCGCGACGCCGCGCACTGCGCCAAACTGCTGCTGCCTGCTGCCGCGCTGTCGCCGCCCCTTGCGCGCACGCATGTGTTGCGGTGGTGTGTGCGTCGACTACCCAGGCTGCTTAGGCGCGCGTGCGAATGCACCAGTAGCAGACAGCAAGATATACAGAGAGACGCTGGGACAACGCCCTGCCTTGTACATAGCGAATAATGAAGACGCCTTTTGCACCTTGCCTCCTCGCGCCGCTTGTCAGTCCATACATACACGCACATACCCTATTGATAGTGTTGGGCGCGCAGTGCTTGATGCGATTCACTCACTCATTGCATGCTTGCGCATGTGGTATCATAAACTGTTGTTGGAAGCAGACCCTTCCCTCTTGCTGAACCGGTACACAAGCTTCGAATACTTTACTGCTGAGGTTTACACAAAAGCAGGGACCAATGTATGCGCGACGCAACAGTACGGGGCTCACTTCCTGACATGGGCAATGAATGACATTCAGGTACTAAGATGCACGAACTTGCAATGGCGGTGCCCATGCATGCACGCAATGGGGCGCATCTCTGGGTAGCTCAAGATTGCACATCGCATGCGTTGTCCTGTCATATGTAGGGGTTGTCTTTAAAACGTTTCAGGCAAGGCACGCAGGACAAACACGTGGGCACCGAAGACCGCTGTGCGAAATGGAGTCAATTTGTTGTGTGCGCGCCGCGCGCACAGACCGCAGCAGCAAGCACAGAAAAGTGGACACATCACACAGCTCTCTTCTTGACTCAAACCTACCAGTAACACCACCCCCCTCAAGCCTGTACAGTCGCGGTGAGGGTGATGCCCATCACGCGAAAACTACACGTTGCCCCCCCCCCCCCCCCCTCAAGTGCCTAAATGGTCCCCGACTCCGCCCCCCCGCTGCCCCCTGCATCATCCCTGCGGGGGGGGCTTCGGGGGGCAGTGGAGCCGCTGCCGTCGTCTGGCGGCGCGCCTGTGACCTTCCGCTGCAGATCCTTGGTGACGACCACCGCTCTGTCCTTAAACTCCACCAAATGGGGCTTGGCCTCTTCGAACCTGCGCGGCGGCGGCGACGGTCGTAGTAGAAAAACAGCAGGCAGAGTGTGAGCGACTCAGACTTGTGAGGATACGAGGGAGCCAAGAGCGGCGCGCGTGAGTCGAGCAGCTAACTCTAGCCCAACTGTGTGTAGCGCAAGCAGATGCGCAGCATGTCGTTACGTGCGCGAAACGGGTTCCGAGAGACAATCACGCCCCCGTCTTGATGGGGCTTCCTCAACCCTGCGTGCCTCCCCTCGTCCTGGAGCGTCACTTCAACGTGAAACCACCTCGCGCCACTCCCGCCGTCCGCGCCGCGTGACCACCACTGCGACGCAGACCTGGCAAACAAGGTGTGCGCTCCTTCAACGATCGCCGTCTCACCTACATGCGGTTTTACTTCGCTTGCCATGTGGGGGGCTGCGTACTTCACCTGCAGAACACTCCAGCACTTTGCTTTCTTGTGACGAAATCCAATCCATGCCAATGTGAGTGGCCATGCTTGCGGCATACTTCCACAACATGAAGTATACTTGAAGGTAGTATACTGCAGTACATGTTACTTCACCACACCAGCGTACTTCAACAACGCATGGCTACTGATACTTCAACTCTTGCCTTTAACTCTTGCCTTCCGGTCCACTGTTTGTCCTTCTGCATACCCGCCCCCTGCCGTGCATGCAGCGTACTTCCCACCGCATGATGCTCTCTGAAAATACTACAGCAGAGTTCCACGACATGATGCATTAACACTGCAGCATACTTCAATCACGCATGGCAGCTGATACTTCAGTTCTTGCCTTTCTCCCGTCCACTGCATGCCCTTCTAAGCGGCCGCCCCCTGTCGTGCTTGCATAGTTGAAGTACATAATTCTTCAACACTACAACATACTTCAACTACAGTACAGGGGGTACTGATTCTTCAACTCCTGCCTTTCTCCCATCCACTGCAGGCCCTGCTGCGTGGCCGCCTCCTGCCGCACACGACAGCATCCCTGCAGCAAACTTCAACTACACATGACACTGATACTTCAACTCTACCACTGCATGCCCTTCTGCGTGGCCGCCCACACCTCGCTGAGCCCTGTACCCTTGCCATATGCTCAAAACCACAGCATCCTTCAACAATCCTGCAGTAGACCTAAACTACATGACACTTCAACACTTGCCTTTCTCCCGTCCACTGCATGCCCTTCTGTGTGGCCGCTCCCACCGTCTGCCCCACCTCGCTCAGCCCCGTCGCTGCGCGCTCCACCACAGGCGCAGCCGCCTCCTTGAGCCGCGCCACCTGTGACGAGTCGGCGAGTAAGTGAGTGAGTAATTGAGTGAGTCGGCCAAGTGAGTGAGTAATTGAGTGACTCAGCCCCGTCGCCGCGCGCTCCACCACAGGCGCCGCGGCCGCCTTGAGCCGTGCCACCTGTGATGAGTCAGCGAGTAAGTGGATGAGTAATTGAGTGACTCAGCCCCGTCGCTGCACGCTCCACCACCGGCGCCGCCGCCTCCTTCAGACGTGCCACCTGACAGGCTCACGAGTGAGTGAATGAGTGATTGAGTGACTCGTTCATCGCTCGCGGCCAGTTTTCCTGAAGCCGTGCCACTGGCGAGCCGCATCAGTAAGCGGGTGAGTGATTGAGTGACTCATACTCCCTCATGCGAGTCAAGAGGCCCGCGGAGCGTAGCACCCCCTTGACGCCGTGCAGGCCGATGACATGATAAATCAATCGCTGTTTTCTACACCAGAACCATGCTGCGGCTGATGAGATCCATCACTCATTGTCCCGACGCAACAAAACATGCTGCATGTAACTGCCGCCGCCGAGCCGTCCACGTGAGAATGCGTATGCTGCTCGTGCTACTGTAGTGTACGACTTGGCTCCTGAGGTTACCTGCAGCTGCTGCTGCTCGCGGATCTATGCCTCGCACTGCAACTTCACCTTGACGAAGGTACGCCAAAGGTCTATGCAACAGCTAACATACATACACGCATGTAACTGCCGATGCTGAGTCATGTCACCTGCTCGCGATGAGATCTATCCATCACTGTGCCCGCACAAATAAAATGCATTGGTGGGAGGCATTTGCGGCTCACCGCGCCTTGTCACCTCACAATTTGTTTGTTTGTTTCCATGCATGTAACTGCCACGTCACGCAAACACACACATACCCGCATGCATACTTGAATGTTTCTGCCGAAGCTGAGCCGTGTCACCTGCTCGCTTGACTCGACCGTCTTCCACGTGTCCTTGACGCCATTCCAGCCGACCAGCCACAGCGACTTGGCCGTGCGCAGCCCATTCTGCAGCTGCTCCGTGGGGATCACGTTCTGCGCGGAACTGTCCACGGAACGGTGCACAAGGCGGGGGGGCGGGTGGGGGGTGGTGGGGGGGTGAGAAAGGAGGGCACGACGCATAGGGATGGGGTACTGGTGCTGAGGGGGCATGCACGTGTAATGTACGTGTAGTGTACGTGTCATAAAAAATACACTGTTTGACTCGTGGCCAATGACTGCAGCAGCGGCGAACACGGTTACTGGGGGAAGGCATTCGCGGCTAACCATCCTTTGTAACATAGAGCTCTGCGATCTTTTGATTCGTTTCCATACACTTCAAAAGTATGCTAAAAGCAGCCTGCAGCTGGTGCTGCCGTTGCTCGTGCTGCCTGCTGCTGGCCTTCCAACGCCCTTCATACCTGTAAACATATGGTTAGGGTTAGAGTTAGGGTTAGGAGTGGGGGCGTCCACGGTATGCACGCGCCGCGGCAGCACACGCAGTGGGGTCTGGGTGGTTGAGGGGCATAATTTTACCTTTCTTTTCTCTGACACGTATTCAACAGATGATACACATCATGTGGCATTGCAGTAAGCGTGCTGGAGTGATGGGGCGGTACATATGTTCTTGGCGAACGTGCCGCTGCTCGCGCGCAGCTGCAAGGGACTGCTGCGATGAGGCACCTGCGCGGTGCGAGTGTGCATTCGCAACCACGCGGTCACTCTGTACAAGACTGGCTGCGGCATGCTGCCTGTGCTTCTTGACATGGACAGCGCGCGAGAGCAGCTGCAGTGGGACCGCGTCGCGGGCAGACGCGGCGGCCCGTGTCGCCCTTCTTCAAGTGTGAACTTGTGAATCAGGTGAACAGGGCTCGCCTCTATGCCAGGCGTCAGCGTCAATTAGGTTCAGGGGTAGGTTAAGGTTGCCCTAATTCTGATGTTTTGCCCGGACCTGTACATCCTGAGAGAGCTGCACTTAGTCTATTTGTGAGGTATGGAACCATACATACTCCTCATGAACTGACATCCGCTGCATCCCGTAGCAGCTAGTCTACAAGCGTGGGAGATGACATCGTTTTCATGAATTGCAGCCTCTCATGGGAAAGAACTTGATCCTTGTGAAAAAATTACGGCTTCTCACAGATTGCCTTCCCTGACTACACGAACCCTCCTTTCCGTGGCTCTCGTTGCCTACGTTTTGTCTAAGACATGTGAAGCGAAACCTGCACCTATGCAGAGCTGTTGGTCACCTGACGCCGCCGTGGCTGCGACGCGGAGAGAGCGCATAAGAATTGTGCGGTTTCGAAGTAGCCAAATGATACTCGAACACGCGATACGCTACCCGCTGTGGCAGCCCTGGCACACAGTGTCCGTCGGGGTCGTTCCTGATCAAGAGACGCAGCTTCATTGGTACGGCTTTCAGCAATGGTCAACTCACGTTCTGGGCTGATCCTCGTCTCCATCGTCATACGAGGCATCGGTCCCTGGTACTGCGCGATTGCCTTCTCTGTCGTTATCGCCCATCATATCTTAGCACTGCGAGCAGTTCAAAGGGGGGCACAGCTGCTTCGATGCTTCAGGTGACGGCTCCTTGTGTGAACAATGCACGCTTCCACTCTAGTCGCTCTCGTGAGTATCGCAACTGGTCCACCGTGCAGCAGTCTTGAGTCCTGGTCACCTGCAACTCCAGTTGCAACATCAAGTCTTGGCCCCTTGAAGTTTGCTTCCGTTGCTTGTGTGTTGCCCGCGTGATACGGCGCGTATACGGTGGCAGCGCCCTCAGGCACGTGGCCTGAGAGACTTGGAAATCCGAACAGTCAGCAGCAGCGGAAGATCTGGTGACGATGGCACAGGGATTACGGGCTGTTGCAGCTAGATCCGTTGGCGCTTCATGTTACCTCTGCAGACGCAGCTGACTTTCATCGCAACTCCTTCGAGCAAACGTCAAGCTGCCGATTAACTGGCCTTGCCGGTCCTTCGCAACCAGCTGCAGAGCATTGAGCAGGTGGAGCCCGACACAGTCGGTTTGGCTCGAGCCTCTGGCATAGTGTCTACGTGATCTGCCAGTTGGGTATAATCGTCTCCGAACCGCTGCAAGTGGCTTGCCAGCACACACGCGCCGCTCACAAACTTGGCTCGGAGACCGCCAGCTACAAGGCAGGTCAAGTGGCTTGCCAGCACACGCGCTGCTCACAAAGTTCGCTCACTCACATACACGTGTGCATGTCGACCCTTGTAGTATCCGGGAGTATGCACATGTTAGCACTCCAACTGCAACCTCAACAGATGCAGGCTACGCGGGGAATAGCACTACATCGGTAGTGTATTTTGTGGAAGTTGCAAATCAGCACACCCAGTATTCCTGTGAGTGCTTTGTTTCCAACAAACCCAGCAGAGCAGAAGACAACAGTATACAGACACACACAAAGGTGACAGTCTCTGCCAGTGTCATTTTTGACCCCAGCTGGAGATGCAAGGCTGAGTGACGGCCATCACACCAGGGGGGGAACACACACATATCCACCCCTTGACTTTGGAACCCTCTAGTGAACCCCTCAGCACCTTTTTACAAATCGTAGAACATGCAACGGTTACTATGAACCGCGCCATTTGCGACCTCCATGTTTGGCCATGTCACAACAGCTCTTGACCACATGTGGTTCTGTGCTGGCGATTGCAACGGGGCTGTTGCGGCTCCAGGTGTGCACAACTTGCACAGCAGCACATCTTATCCCCCGTAGCACCCTTTACTGGCGGACGGCGTCCTGGTGGCCTGCGACGAAGACAGAAGTGGAGCATAATGAGGCGACATGAACTCTGACTGTGCAATACATGGCCACCCTCTTCCGCTGGGGGGAAGTGGACGCCGCATCAAATATGCAGTACATATGACATCAGTAATGTACACTTTAAGACCGTCAGGCTCCACTGGCACTAGCCCCTTGCCGCGTTGTTCTGTTTCAGGAGGGAGATGCGCAATGGCCCACTTCAATAAACAGGCAAAATCATTGCGTGATGATGTGTATACGACGAGCCCTCTAGAGCTGGCAGCAATGCAATTGCCATTCAATGGCACTGATGTTGCTGCGTGTCATGAATTTTCGGCCAGGATCATGGCATGCCCCTTGATGCCATGTGTGCTTACATGGGTGCACCAATTGGCCACATGATAAAACGACGTGATCATGTTTCAGCCCTGAAGCTTCAACTTGTGAGTGCTGCAAGAGTCAATACATACGTGAAGCATATAGGCACACACAGCATGCACATCAAATCACCAGTACAAGAGAGGGCGTAGCTCACCGCGCTTCAACTTGAAGTTGTTCTCAGCTGAGTGCAGCAAACAGCCCCCCACGCCCAGGACTGCCAGCAGCAGGGTCACCGATGTCGCCAGACCTCCCCACAGCAGTTTCATCCCAAATTCAAGCATCGTCTCCAGCTTAGCCACCTTTGTCTTCAAGTTGTGCAAATCAGCGCGCAGCTTAAGGACGCTGCTGTCCAGACGGTTGAGGTTGGCAACTACATCGTGCATATCCACGCGCTTGGTGTCCCGCTTGAGGTAGCAATGATTTTGGTGAGCTCCACAAACTGCTTGTTTTTGGCGTCCCCACTGACGGCATCTGCAATACGGCCAGTACAGAGCATGCAACAGAGCGTAGCGTGAGCTTGAGCGTTACGTAGTGACAAACACCTGGCAGAAGCTGGAAGTGAGAATCAGCAGTTGATGGGGAGGGATTTGCCAATGAGCACGCATAGATAGCGAAAGCACACTTCCAGCAATGGCAGCAAGTGCACATAGGTAGCTACCAGACTAATCCTACAAAACGCAGCGGGGCATTACATCTACTACCGGTGTCACATTTGTGGAATACCGACAGGTCCTGCTTCGTTTTTGAAATGCAGAGAGGATTCAGGCCCAACAGTTTCATAGCACGTGTCCAGCGCGTTCTCAGGGGTAGCGCATTAGTCGACGGTTACTTCCGTATGCTGGTCACGTTCTGCTGTGCACTCTCAGCAGCAGTTTCGTAACGCCTTCCAGTCTCATCTGCTGCATTTGCTAGTGTGCACTACAGTAGTGAAGGCACCGTGTTGTTCGCGCATGATCGCGCACCGATCAGGAACAGCCAAATCAAGCCACAATAACCTATCAGCATTGCAATGCTCGAAGACACAAGTGCCATTCGAATGCTGCTACGTTGTATCTTATACAGTGGTGGTAATGATCGGATACGTACGAACAAATTGTAGTTCACGATACATTGGATAGAAGAAACCGGCTAATTGCACAGACCAGTTGAAGTATAGCTAGGATATAGAAGTAGCGAAATTGAAAACTCCAAGTTGATGCAATTGAAAATTGGCACATGCTGGCTGAGCTATGTTAAGGCTGCGCTTCTACTTGCTTCAGAGACGTTGGGGTGCATGTGTATTCATTTGCGGCTTACAAGTCTGTCCACAATAATTTGGCGCAAAAAAGTTTTGCGTCAACTACACGCACAACAAATACCAAGCGCCCGAGCAACCACTAAATCAGCAGCCAACACAACAGATGCAAAGCAGTTGACTATGATCTCGAAAACCAACTGGCAAAACCAGCACAACGACAAGGTAGCATGGCATACAGGAGCTAGTCTTGCTGGTCCACATGTCAGGAGGGGGCATTGAGAAAGTCAAGGTACTCTTATAGGGCTGCAGGCAAGTCACAACTCCATTGCCTAGGCCCAAACCGCCATTATGCTTCAGATGCAAACACACCAACAAATCTGCCACAGCAGCTTCACAACATTTGCCCCCTTGTTGCGGTTTCACTTACATCAGCGCTCTGGCCGAGCCTTGCTCCTCTGCTGATGCAGTAAATGCAGAAGTTTCTCGACAGCGGTACGTCACACGCCCTGAGGCTAAGCCGATGTTTAGATGAAACAAGCCATGAACATTGATGACCAGTGATGCCGGACGTGAAAAGCAGCTCTGGAGCCAAGTACACATTCGGTTCATTCCCGCATCCGCCTAAAGGGTCATGCTGAATTCCATCTAGGCATTACGAGCAGGAATTGCTGCATCACGCTTACCACAATTGGGAGTACTGCTCACTGTGCGCACTTCAAGTTGCCGCAGGCACCTGGGCAGCTTCTTCAAGGACTGAGGCAGGCGGGCGGGACGCGCGTCGTAGGCAAATGGACACATCAGCGCCAGGGCTGCAGAGGTGTCGCGAAGGGCTTGAGGATTTGCTGCGTGTCACTTCCTGTGCTACGAAAAAGCAAAGAAACAATACACACACACACACAACGTACACGACGCACCATGCGACAGCAGCACAGGACATGATGTCATGCGCAGTGCAAGCTCATACGGGGCCTCACTGCTGCGGCACGGGGAAGCTCGGCCCGCCTGCACGGCCTGCAAAGCCAAATGAGAGCAGTCCACATTGTGGACCCATGCCCTCTTGCACCCCTTGATGACCGTGCAGCATCGGCTTGCAGCATAGGCTCATGACATATTATACGAGAAGCAGGCTTGGCCGCAGGCAGGCAAAATTGCTTGTAAGCGGCAATGCTTTGTGGCTAGCAGGGGAAAAAAGTGACACCTGACCTCGCTGTATACTCCTACAGTAACTCTAGAGCTTGTTGATTCTTGGTTCAACCACAGAGCTCACCAGAGGGCCTCGAGCGACGCGAAGAGTGGTGAAGCGAAACATCGAGATCCGGCTCTGATGTGGCGAGCTAGCTGGCCATGCAATTCGCAGCTTGAGAACACCTCCAAACGCCCTCGTGACCGACTGTGACTCTAAGCACAACGGCGGCAGTTTGCATCACGTCAGTCCATGGTACGCGCGCAGAGTACTCGTATTCATGTTGACCAGAAGATGGTGGTGTGGGGCCTTGAAGTGGCTGGCACCAGTCTAGAAACAGAAAGTGCATTTGAGTGTATGTTGGGAAGTGCTTGTGCAGCCTTTCCACACATCCGGGTCGCGCTTCAAAGGTGGCGTGTAAAACGAGCACGTCTCCTTTGCTTGCTGCCGCTTGATCTGTCTGATCCAGTAACGTGATGCCGCTGCCACTAGGCCGCTACAGCCATGTCGCTGAGCATGGCCTGAAGCCGACACCAGCAACAGGCCTAGTACACAGCGAATTGTGATCGCCTGTTTGCTCCTGCTGCTGCTGGATGACAGCTATGTTACCTTTTTGCTCGGCCTGGCTTCGCAACGCAGAGACCCACCTCGCTGCTCGTCCCCCAGCCTGATCTGCAAACCTGAGAATAAACAGATTGCCTCACCTCCCGACCGAAACTCAAGTTTGAAGTTCGCCATTGCTGAAGTTGTGTCAACAGCCTTGAGTATGCGAGCGGCGGTGATCACAGCTGCGCTTGCAGCGCTGCCGGCATGCGCCGCAGCCCCCCTGCTGGCGCTGGACGGTGTGCTGCAGCTTGGCGACTGCATACACTCAGCGAGTGGGAACATGCATGCATGCCTGAGGCCTGGTGGCGCCATTGAGGTCGGGCGAGGCCCTGATGCCCAGAAGCCAGAGGAGGTGGTTTATTCTGGCGGCGTGCAAAGGGGCAAGAAGAATGGGAAGTTCACGGCGCGCGTGAAGGATGGCGCCTTCGTCATTCTCCAAGAAGGTGACCGTGCATGATTGCGGTTGTTCTGAGTACTACATAGCATAAGCGTGTGGATCATGCAGTACGGTCATGCGCAAAATCTGAGTACCATGGCACAGGCTGTGGTGCGTACTGCGTTGCTTCGGTTCCCTTGCAAAGGCAGTAACTTGTTCCTAGAAAAGACTCAACTGCTGGATTTGCAATAACCCTCTCGCAGAGCACGGTATGTGTGACGAGCCCTCACGGTGCCTGTTGCAAGTCCTGTACATCCGAATTCATCAGCCCTATCCGTCTTAACACTACGACCTGCTGTCGACAGGCAAGAAAGGCGCGGAGCAGCAGGTGTGGTCCACGAACACAGCGGGCGGGAACTATGTATACCTGGATGACGCGGGGGCGTTGACTGTTTACCAGGTGAAATTTGTGTTGCGATCTATGAATATCATCGTCTCATTCAAGGTTTTCTCAATCGCAAGAACGAAAAGGGGGCGCTGGCGGTTACCAAGTGCAGTTCTTATTTTGCAGATTTCGTGGACTACATAGAGGTGCAGTTCTGCTGTTGCAGTTCGTGCACTATTTCAGTACGATGTAATGGAGCATCTGTAACCTCAAGAGCTGCGGTCAAACACACGGTCAAGCCAGACTGGCCAGCCAGTGGCTGCTTTATGCAAAACCAGAGCCCAGACTGCATCGACTGCAGCTTCCGCCTGCGCTGATGATTGTCTGATGAAGCGCGTTTTGCTCATGAGGGTCTGCTATATCGGATACTGGCAAAACCAGAGCCCAGAATGCATCGACTGCGCCTCCTACCTGCGCTGCAGTTCACAGGTGCATCCACTGTTGCTGTGCATCTGCGGATAGACTGGATAGTATATGTGCATTCGCAGTGGTTATAGCTAGGCAATGCCTAGAATGCATACCTAGCCCTGCATGTATACCTTGGTTCCGACGCCCGGGTATGCACGACCCTCCTTGTGTACATACTCCGGCAGTCTCCACGGCATCCAGAGACAGCGCCGCGCCGCGACCGTGTTGAACCCAAAGACGCAATGACTCGCAGAAACGCTTGGTGATCCGCAGCCCCCTGCTGGGGCTTCCTGTTGTGCTGCGCACTATGTTCGTTGGCCGTTGTGCTGCGCGCCTTGGCTCCTGCTGCGTGGAAATCAACAGCAGTGCTCATTGGACCCCCAGCGACGCGAAAGGCACTGTGGCTCAAGAGCACTGCGTGAAGCCCCCTCTCACCCGATCCCCCCCGCCCATCCCAGTTGTCCCCTCAAATACCCCTTCCCCCCACGTCACCACACAAAGCTGACTGTAACCCAGACGCATCGTGTGCGTGAATCGAGCCCTTTTCGAAGCCCTCTCCCCCCTGTTCCGGCCTCATTCATTCAATCACTCATTCATTCACTGCTACGTGCGCGGGCCAACATTCCTGTGAGACCAGGCGCAGCGTGTATCGTCGCCGCCTCATCCATCCTTTCAAATGAATAGGGATTCATGATTTCATTCATGCACGGACGCAGGCCGGCGTCCTGTAAGACGTGGCGTTGCGGTCACCTCATTCATCCATCCATTCATTTTTCAATTATGTATTCATTCATTCATTCATGCATGCATGCTTTCATTCACTCACGCGCGGGCAGTCTGGCGGTGCCGCGGGACGCGGTGCTGTGGTCTACGTCGCTGCCTCATCCATTGATGCTTTCAGTCATTCGTGCGTTCATTCATGTACTACTACTTGTTCACTCACGCCCGCGCAGGCCGGCTTCCTCTGGGACGCGGCGCTGTGGTCCTCGTCGCCCTCCGTACACCTCGCAGCGGGCGCCGCCGCCGCCTCACCCATTGATCTGTTTATTTATTCATGAATCCACTCACTCCTGTGCGCGCAGGCCGGCTTCCTGTGGGACTCAGCGCTGTGGTCGTCGTCGCCCTCCGTACACCTCGCGGCGGGCGCCGCCGGCACCAGCACCGACGCCGTCGTGGAGCCCGCCACTGGCATCTCGCTGCGCGCGACCGATACCTTCGGCGGCAGCGCTCCGCTGCGCTGCGTCGGCGCGGGCGTGCGCGCCAAGTCGCTCGCTGTGGTGAGCGTGAACGTGTACGCGTTGGGGCTGTACGTGGAGCCGCGCGCCGCGGCGAAAGCGCTGGCGCGGTTCGCGGGCGCAAGCGCGGAGGGGCGCGCGAAGGACGCGGCGTTCTATGAGGAGCTCATGAAGGTGGGTGCGGCCCCAACGGTGGGTGTGAACGTAGCCCTAACCCTAAGCCAAGCCCTGATCCGATGCCAATTGCAAGCCCTAACCCAACACCTAGGTGCGTCGCGCTGTACGTGGAGACGCGCGCCGCGGCCAAGGCGCTGGCCAAGTATGCGGGCGTCGCGCCTGCGGAGCGCGCCAAGGACGCGGGGTTCTACGAGGAGCTCATGAAGGTCAGCGTAACGCTAGCCCACCCCTAGCTGTACCCGTAAGTAGGCTTCTGTGCCTAGCTCAAACTCGTATTCTACTCAGTGTGCTAAGTAGTTTCTAGTGCAGCGGCCAAGGCGCTGGCGCGGTTCGCGGGCGCAAGCGCGCAGGGGCGCGCCAAGGACGCCGGGTTCTACGAGGAGCTCATGAAGGTGGGGGTGGTGTAACCTTGATAGTTGATGTAACCCTAAGCCGCACCCTTATCTCATGCCAAATCCCAACGTGGAGCCGCGCGCCGCGGCCAAGGCGCTGGCGCGGTTCGCTGGCGCCGCGCCTGCGGAGCGCGCCAAGGACGCGGCGTTCTACGAGGAGCTCATGAAGGTCGGTGCAACCCTAGCCCTAGCCCTAAGCTGAACCATAACCCTAACCCTGGCCCTGACCCGTGCCCTAGCTTGTACCGTCGCAGTGGCCTGTGGGCTGCGGGACGTGGGCTTCTGTGACGTGTCATGAAGGTTGGCCTGACCCAACTGCAATCATACTGAGTTGACGCCTTACTTGAACTCTGGCCAAGTATGCGCGCGTCGCGCCTGTGCGCAGCGCGCCAAGGACGCGGCGTTCTGCGAGGAGCTCACGAAGGTCAGGTGTGGCCCTAACTACAAGCCCTAACTGCAACCGTAATCAGGCTTCTGTGCCTAGCTCAAACTCGTATTCCACTCAGTGTGCTAGTTTCCAGCGCAGCGGCCAAGGCGCTGGCGCGGTTTGAGGGCGTCGCGCCCGCAGAGCGCGCCAAGGACACCGGGTTCTACGAGGAGCTCACGAAGGTGGGTTTGACCCTAGCCGTAGCCCTGAGCTGAATCCTGACCCGGTGCTGAATTTCAGCCCCAACCCTAGCTCAACCCCTTGTTTTGCGTCGGCGGAGCGTGCTAAGGACGCGGGGTTCTACGAGGAGCTCACGAAGGTGGGTGCGAACTTGATTAAAAGTGGGTGTAACCCCAGCCCTGACCTCAAGGCAAGCCTAATCCGGTGCCGAAAGCTGATCCTGACCCCTGATTTGTGTCGGAGGGGCGCGCACGCGACGCGGCGTTCTAGGAGGAGCTCATGAAGGTTGGCATCACCCTTGTAGTGGTGCAATAGGGTGTTGAACTAGCCCTAGCCCTAAGCGGAACAGTAACCCGGTGCCGAAAGCTGACCCCAACGCTAACCTGACCCCTGCTTTGTGTCGGCGGGGCGTGCGCGGGACACGGGGTTCTACGAGGAGCTCATGAAGGTAGGTGTGGCCCTAGACCTAGCCCTAAGTTGAACCCTTGTCTCATGCCGAACCCCAACCCTAACCTAACCTTGGGACCCTAACCCTCAGCCAAACCCTAATCCGATGACGAATACTGATCGTGACCCTAGCCTCACCCCTGATTTGTGTCGGCGGAGCGCGCGAGGGACGCCAGGTTCGACGAGGAGCTCATGAAGGCGGGTGTAGCCCTAGCCCCGAGCCATACGCTTATTTGATGCCGAATCCTGACCCTAACGCCAACTTGGCCGTCGGAGCACGCGCGGAAAGCGGGGGCTATGAGGAGCTCATGAACGTGGGACTACCGCGCTGGCGCTCTCTGATAGGTATCATGTCGTGGATCGCATTAACTGTTGCTTGTGCGGGGTTACGCTAGGAGGAACCCATGAAGATGTGTGTGTGTGTGTGTGTGGGGGGGGGGGGGGGTCGGGGGGCGGGGGGCTGTGGCGCGCGCTCTCATGCGTATTGCCTTGAGCGAGGCACAGTGCTGGGACGCAAATGTTTACTACTCGCACTCTGTGACATCTGCTGGCGGCAGCAACAAGCGACCAAGGAGGGCTGCCCGATTCCTGTGAGCCTGCTGCCATGCACTCTGGAAATCACTCTACATGCGACAGATGAACATTGAAGGTACCTATACCTGCCCTGTCTTGTCGCTGCCGACACCCGCCGCCCGCCGCGCCGCCGCCACGATGTCCCCCTGCAGCTGACTGCGGCGCACCCGTGCTCCCTGCTGCTGCCGTTCGTGCTGCCGACCCATGCCGTTACTGCCACCCCCTTACCCAAGTGCAGCCCACGGCGGCGTACCCGCGCTACTCGCTGCCGTCGTGTGCGCTGCTGAGATATGCCGCTTACTTGCCCCCCCCCCCCTCCCTTTCCCCCACCCCCCCCGTCCGCCTCTTGCAGCCGACGGCAGCGTACCCGCGCTACCTGCTGCTGTCGTTCGCGCGCGACGTGAGCGCCGCCAAGGTCACCGACGCGCTGACGGCGGTGCAGGTGAGCACGCCTGTGGTGACCTTCTGGCTCTACAACTGAGCTAAACCTTTGGCCTAATAATAGGCTTGTGCATACTTAGCAATGGTCACGGACGCGCTGACGGCAGTACAGGTGAGCACGTGACCCCCCCCCCCCCCCCCCACACACACACACACACACGCACCTCCCCCCCTGCCTCCCATTCCCACTCACTCAGACCGAACGTAGCTACCCAGTTGCGGAGGGTCACGCTGAGCGCAGATGCATACCCTGGGGACGCGCTGACGGCGGCCCAGGTGGGCATGTCCGCTGTGGTGGCCCTGGCTTTACCACCGAGCTAAAATATCATAAATGTAGCCTAAAGAGCTTGTGCACACTTAGCGGGGTAGCCTCTCCCCTTCAGGGTGCCAGAATACCTGACGGCGTTGCACGCACGCCGTGTGGCGCTGCTGTTCGCGGTAACTGAGCCGTGTGCCGCTGCGCATCGCGCAGCGCGGCTCTGTTGCTCAAGTTGTGCGCGCCGCGGCGCTGGTGCTCGTGGCGTCGGACGCGCGTGAGAAGCGCCCGCGCCTCTTCTCACAAGACGCTGGACGATGAACAGACGCTGCACAATCCTCACTTTTTGGTGCTGGTCTGGTTTGGAATCACAAAAGGAAAACTGAGGTCGGCAACGTCCGCGACGCCGCTGCACCCAAACCCATTGGGAAGTTTATTTTCTCCGCATAAAAACCATCGCCAAACATGCCTTCATCCCGCTTGCCTAATCCTAACCCTAACCCCGATCATTTTAACCCAAACCAATCAGGGAGTCGCGCCGGACGTTCTCAAGGCGTTTGCGGATCTGCTCGGCAGCGCCATAGGGGGCCACAGCACCATAGGTCGGCGATCCCATCGCACCCGAAGTTCATTGTCACCGCATCAGAAACCATCGCCAAACACGCCCTCATCCCGCTTGCCTAACCCTTACCCTAACCCCAACCTTTCTAACCCCAACTATTCAGGGAGTCGTGCCGGACGTCCTCGAGGCATTTGCGGACCTGCTGGGCAGCGCCATACGGGTGTCATGGTTGGCGATCCCAACGTACCCGAAGTTCATCGCCACCAAATTTGTCACCGAATCAAACACCATCGTCAAACATGCCATCATCCCGCCTGCCGAACCCTAACCCCAACCCTAATTGTCCAGGGAGTCGCGCCGGACGTCTTGAAGGCATTTGCGCATCTGCTCGGCAGCGCGATAGGGGGTGCGGTGCACGCGGGGGACACCATCGCGCTGGGTTGGGAGGGGAAGGACCGCCTCGTTGTCGTCGTGAGGGGGAAAAAGGCGGGGGAGGTGAAGGACGCGGCGCTGCCTGGTGCCATCTTCAAGGTGAACATTGTATAAGTTCAACTTGAACTCACATAATCTTTAGCTTCAAGTTGTAGCTTCAAGTGGCAGCCATCCAAACCCAGACTGATGGAGACGAGCACTGCAGTGCAAGCACAGTGGTCAGCTGATGCAGTTGCTGCGCCACCAATCCAGTGTGAGTGGAGCAGAGTCCTGGACCAGCACGGCGGCTGCCATTGAGAGAGCGCAGGAAGCGGCGGAGGCAAATGAGTCGCTGCGCAACAGCCGCGCTTTGGTGGCCTCAAGCACGCGGTTTTACAGTCCACTTCGCCCTCAAGACACTGGCTGCCGCCAGGGGGAAGAGGCGGCAGGCAGGCTTTGAAATTCATGTCGCCTTGCGCATCCCAGTACTGCAATGCCGATGCCCAGCAGCATTCGCCGCCTTTGAGCACGCGCGTGCATCGACTTGCCAAGGCTGCGCTCTGACGCCCGTTTCCGATGCCCGTTCTCTTCGCCGTCGCGTACACTGTGACTGTGACCCAACACTTCAACCCGCACCACATGGCGAGGGCTAGCCTACCCTCAGCTGCCCACCTGACTCGCCTCTCAGGGTTAGGGTTAGGGTTACCAGTGAGCCTACGCCTAGTCTACTTCCTCACCTCAATCCTAACCCTCAACTGCCCCCCTGGCCGATGATGCCGCGCGCGCAGCTGTATGTACCTCGGCAGCAGTGCTCAGCGTCTGAGACCCCCTAAACCCCCCTTCTCTGACCGTGCACGAACGCACAAACACAACTCAGCGCTCCGTGATGCCCATCTCTGACGCCCGGCCTTTCTGCCGTTGCGCGCTGCTGCCACCACTGCGCGCGCAGCTGTACCTGGGCAGCGACCCCGTGTCGCCGCCGGCCAAGGCGGCGTTCGCGAGCGGCGTGTCGGCGATCTTCTGAAGTCTTCTGATGGTGACGCTCAGCGCGGAGCACCGAGACGGCGCGCAAGGGGAGACCAGCAAAAGGGGCATCACGTACCATCCGGCCGGCACGCACACACGCACACTGCGCCGAGGCGGCGGCGGCGGAGGAGGCGGTGAGCAGTAAGGCGAGGGAGCGGGCGCGCGCGACATGCTAGCGGCAGCAAGCACACACACACACACGCATACGGGATGGCATGGTGCAACGCACGCGATGCGCGGCGGCCGTGCCTGGCGCATGTCCCGAGATGCCAACACTGGGCGAGCAGTGTAGAGGCTGTCGCAATGTATAGGGTGCGGTGGAGGGGGGCGAGCGTGCTCTGTTCTGACTCTTGCACTCGTCACTTGCACTCATCATCGCCGGCAGTCATGTCTGCCTCGGCGTGGTATGGTAAACAAGCCCTTGTGTTACATAATAAACACTTGAAGTCTGCACTGGGCCTGCGCGTCTGCCTCCCGCTGCTCACTGCGCCTGCTCTCTTTGCCTGTCGTGGTTCATCGAACCACTTGCTTTTCGGCATCAGTGATAGTGTTCACACATCAGATGGTTGTGCCAGACACAAGTCGCTGCTTGGATGGCGTGTGTCAGGTGCGCTGCCGCGCGTACATGGCAGCAGCGGTATCGCCCCGCAGCGGCGGCGGCAAGTCATTGCGTCGATGGCTGCTCGCACTACAGTGTTGCAAACAGCGGAGCTGAAGGGCACGCTGTGATGACAGTGGCAGCCGTTGGGCGATTATGTCAGTCATTGACGATGTCGGGCGCCTGCCATGTGGTGCCGGCTAGTGGCGCAGCGTAGCGGCAGCGGCGCTGCAGCAGCAGCGGCGGCAGCAGCAGCAGTACTATTACCCGGCAGGGAGCATGACCCCCTCTCTGCAACGCCCTAGGTTGATTTCCTTGTGTTGCGCGTACGTTGCTGGGCGCTGCACACGCAATCTGGGGGGGGGGGGGGGGGGGGGGGGGGGGGGGTAGTCGACCCCTCCAAAAATCCTTCCCCTCTGACTCTGCAAACACACGTCGCAACTCGAGGCAGTGCCAACTCCACACACGTCAATAATAGCAGGAGAGGAGCGACCATGCGAGATGCAGGGCTTGCAGTCGTGCTGGCGGCGCTGTGCAGCGCCTGTGCCCAGGCGTTCGTGTGCTTGCCAGCTCCAGCAGCTTCAACTATGACCATGTCTCTGCAAACAAGTCGGGTGAGCTTTATCAGGACTGTGGGGGGGGCAGCGGCGGCGGCCGTCGCAATTGCAACTCCCTGGCAGGCGCAGGCGTTGGAGGTAAGGTGGCACAGCGTGTGTTTTTTGGACTCGAATTGTGCATGTTTCAGAGTTTACAGGCTGGATTTGCCTTTGCAGTGCGTTGTGCTACGTCGCCATTAGCGCCTCGAGCAATGCTTTTCACAGCCTGTTGTGCAGAGCCGTGGCACACGTCATCAGCTATGCCGCGGTGTGACCAGTAGGCCCATGTGCGCAACAACTTCTCAGAACCCGCCGACACAAGTCCTTGTGTTCCTGTTGCAGAACTGCACAGAGCTGGGCGTAGTTATAGAAGGATGCAGTACGCAGCTTCTGCACCCCAGAGGCCTCATCGCGTCGCCATGCTGTACCACAACCTCTACCACACCTTTTCTGAGCGAACATTAGCAGGTCACTCTTCGCTGCTGTGCTGCTCAGGCCAGATAATTCGAGTAGTGCTGATCACTTGATCAAACTGCTGGCGCTCAATCAGCGTGCCAGAGGTCAGCGCTGGGCATGCAACTGTTGGTGACTTGTCCCATTCGCCCGATGAACACTGCCTTCACACAAATGGGGTGGTGCCTCGTACCACTACAAAAAAAGATCAAACAGCTGTTTGAAACCACCACTCGAAAGCAACAATCGCAGCCCGCTTCCAGCTCAAGGTAGAAAAGCCACATTTCCAATTGGTGATGAATGGCAGCAGCTACTGCTGTTGGTATTGCCAGCACTTCTAGGTGCACTTGATGGTTTGGCCACACGAGAGCACAACAGAGCAAAACAAGCAAGAAGCACACCAAGCAAGGAGCACCTATTATTATTGCCAGCACTTCTAGGTGCCCTCCATATTGACCAGCCACATGAGAGCAGAAGAGAGCAAATCAAGCAAGGAGCGCCACGTGCTGCCCACCAATGCAGCAGACCAGAGATGACAAGCGACGGTGCGGCACTCTTGTGCTAGCAATATAGAAGTATAGCTGCTCGTAGACGCCAGCCCGGCAGCTGCAGCGCGTCACTTCGTGTCATCTTCAAGTTGTAACGGAAAGTGCGCAGCAGTATTTACAGGGAAAACGAGGATGTCAGTTGCTGATGCCATCGGAAAGGGGGGGCGCACGCTGGAACCCCCGCGCTGCAGTCTTCCTGCGGCTCACCGCCACATACACCAACTAGCTGCTGCTGCTGCAGCAGCTACAGATTCAGAACCAGCTGTGCGGGACCTGCAGGCCAGGACGCCCCCCGTGTGGTGCACCATTGAGCTGCCACCAGACTGCGATACCTGCACAGCTGGACATGTTGGCGAAGCGCGCGCGGCAAGACCGCCTCGGGTTGCCATTGTCAAGACATGACGGGCGTGGCGCGCTGGAGCGCGGCCGACACACACATGCTGCGCCGCTCAACAGGAGATCACCAGAGGGGTGTCGTCGGAACGATTGATGTACCAACATTGCCTCGCGCCGTCATCACCAACAAACAGAGGTCGTTGCGCGCTGCATCTCAGCCGAAGACTCACCCTAACCCTAACCCTCGCAACCCTGATTTGCATGCGCGCCGCGCCACGCTCGACAGGAGATCACCACCGCGTCGGGGCTCAAGATCAAGAAGCTCGCGGAGGGGAAGGGCGAGCAGTGCGCGGCCGGCGACCTCGCGGCAGTGCGCTTCAAGGTATGTATGTATGTAGCTCGTATTCTACCTTACCTTCAGCCTTACACGTAGCCCAGGATGTAGCACTCAAGGTGCGTTTGTACGGCATGTGCGCGGTGTCTGCATAAAAGAATGCGAGCGGCGGCGGGCTTTAAGGTACGCAAATGTACCTGTCGCGCAAGCAGGATTCCACCTTAGCCTACACATACGTATGTATGCACAACTACAACCTTGAAGTGAATAAAACACTGAGCTGAGCGTTGTGCGCGTCAAGGTACGTGAGCACATATTCAGCACGTACGAGGCAAGGGGGCGTGGCTGGGGCACTCTCAACTTCAACTCGAGCTGTTGGGGGCCAAATAAGCACACGTGCTTGTGTGGCGCGCCGGCGCAATTACTGTGCGCGCAGCTCTTTCAGCTGCGCACGCAAGCTTGACAGACCTGCTCTGCCTAAACTGGTGACTGTTCTGCCATAATTAGTGACTAGTTCAAAACTGCCGTTGATCAAGTTGCGCTGCTAGACAAACTGTCGTTCACTGGTGCAGTATACATCATTACAGCAAGTACAGTGTGGACTGTGTCATTGATACCTTGCGCGGCGGCGGCACAAGGACTTTGAGGTTTGGCAGTTATTTTTAGGGTTAGGGTTAGGGTTAGGGTTAGGGTTAGCGAGCGGCTGTACGCGCGCACAGTCATGCTTGTCAAACTACAACAAAATCCGATTGTTGCAGCCATTGCGCATAGCTCACGCTGATCTTGTAGCCACAGCGCACCAAATGTTGACACCACTCTCATGTTGCAACCTTTGCACAGGGCCGGTACAACGACTTTGAATTTGACAACATCTTTGACACGGAGGAGCCGCTGTACGTGCGCACTCAATCGCATACTTGACATTATGCAAACCCCTTTCAAAGGCCTCAGTGCACCGCTGCTTTGTAGTTACAGCACACCAGCTGTTGACACTACTCTCATGCTACACCCGCTACGCAGGGCCGTTACAAGGACTTTGAATTCGACAACATCTTTGACACGGAGGAGCCGCTGTACGTGCGCGCCGGCGGCGGCTTCCTGGTCAAGGGCCTGGACGAGGCCATGGTGATGATGAGGATTGGGGACAGGTGGGAGCTGACCATCCCCGGCGCGCTCGGATTCGGCGAGAAGGGACGATCGCCCAGCCCCGGCAAGCCTCGGTGAGCTTTGGATGGCTTACTAGTGCTTATGTTGCTCATAATAACTACTTTGACATGACTGATTATCTCTATTAACACCCATTTGAAGTCCATGGTGATGATGAGGATAGGGGACAGGTGGGAGCTGACCATCCCCGGCGCGCTCGGGTTTGGCGAGAAGGGGCGGTCGCCCAGCCCCGGCAAGCCTCGGTGAGCATCGGCTGGCGTCGAATATCGATGATGCTCATCATTACCTCCTTGAAACTACTGAGCTGCTTTCATACTTTTGCGCGACACTCATTCGGATACAGCGACTCATCGTTGCGTAGCGGCAAGCCTCACTGAGCGTGCTGTCACAGCGCGCATGAGCTGGAGGCTGTCGCGCGATGAGCGTCTGCTGTGCACCGCAGTCCTCTCTGTATTTGTTCGCGCGTGTGTCGGATGTGACGCTCCCGCAGCCCCGTTAAGCATCATCATAATGCAGCGCGATAACCGTTCGCTCTGCACGACGATGTACGCACTTCATGCTGTGCCATGCACGAGGCTGTGACGTGCAACGGGCGAGCCGCTGAGTGGCACCGCTTTCGCGCGCAGCGATGCGCAGTCGCCGCGCACCACGGTACGCACCGTACGGCGCGCGAGACAGTGCATGCAGGACGGTGCGGCGTGCAGGTCGCTAGCGTCGGTTGACCATCATGGTCACATCGCGCGCAGCCTGACTGACTTGTGCTGCGCGCGCGAATGGCGCACTGCGCGGTCCGCACGCAGTGGCAGGCGTGCGATGAGTGGCGATACCTGCGACGCGAACGCATGCACCACTGCCTCCGACGCTTGTGTACGGCTTGGCGGACTGACTCATTTGATTGGTGGCGCAGGGTGGCGCATCGTTCGTCTGCGGTGCTCAGCGAACAGCTGCTGCTACATTGCCAGTACAAATACATGCTACCCCTAATTTTTGAATACCCCTCCACCACACATTGTCTTTTGCGCCAGCGAACCGCTGCTGCTACACTGCCGCTGCTCACATATACCCCTCATATGCACACACACACCCCCCACACACACACATATCGTCATTTGCGCCCCGCGCAGCATTCTGCCCAATGCGACGCTCGTGTACGAGACGGAGCTGACGGCGCTGCCAGTACCCATACCTACATACCCCTCAAATGCATTATGCTGTTTGCGCCGCACAGCATCCCGCCCAACGCGACGCTCGTATATGAGCTGGAGCTGAACTCATACCTACATACCCCTCATATGCATACGCCCCCCACATGTTGCTGTTTGCACCGCGCAGCATCCCGCCCAACGCTACGCTTGTGTACGAGATGGAGCTGACGGCACTGCCGGGTAAGGAGGGCGAGCTTTTTGAGGCATTGGAGGACGTGCCGACTGTTGACGAGTAGAGCACATGTTGAAGTTGAAGAAGTAGTAGTGAGGCTGCTAGACTAATTGAGGGGGGGAAGAACCCAGCGGAAGGGAGTGCGTCGAGACCTGCCAAGAGCTTCAGAAAAGCCACACAGAGCACCTGGTGTGTGTGCCGTGTCGAGCGCCATGTGGGGCTGGGACACGAGGAAGGAAGCAGCAGGCAACCTTTGGTCCACAATGTTAGCATTAGAAAGTTTGGAACTGGGAAAGATCACGGGCGGACATACTGGCCTAGACAGCACAGACGGCACACACATGCGCGCCATGCGCTGACACTGCTTTAATGACGACACAACCATTTCACAACACTGCTGTGCAGCTTGGTCGTTGGCCACAAGCAGAGGCCTTGCTGCAAAATGGCTGCATATAGTGGTGCAATGTCCACTCTTGTGACCTGGATTACATGTGCATCTGCACTGCTCATCAGGGCACATGCTGACTTGATGCTTCGAAGCATTTGGCGTGCGCATGATCCGGGCAGCGTCAGGCTGAGCCGTGTGCGAACATCGCCATATGGCAGGACAGAGATACCGCACCATTCATATGTCGTAATGCTTCGTAATATGCTCGCCCCCCCCCCCCCCCCCCCTCTGCAACCACTCGATGTCGTCCGAGTCCTCCAATATGAGTTCTCTTGAAGTCCTGGATGAACGGTCGTGAAAAAGTTGAACTTTTGAGACGTTGTTCAGTGTGAGTTGATGCGGTGCTTCGCTCTGCTCAAGGTCGCCTCTCAGTACCAAGCTCTCTACCGCACGAGGACGTCGACAGCTTTCGTGCCCTCTTGCCTAAGGCAGCCGCAAAGAGGTTTCTCTCTGCTCACGATGCAGCAGGCAGGTGGTGAAGTCGAAGGCGCCGGTGGCAGCAGCAACAGCAGACGCCGGCGTAGGCCGAAAGCGTCCGCTCTTAATGGCGTAGCTGCAGGAGGAGGCGGCGGGGGGGGAGGAGGTGGTGGCAACAATGTCGCTCGCAACTTCGCCGGGGCAGCAGCGCCTGCGCCAGGCAGTGCAGCCAGTAGCGATGCCAGCCGACACAAGCGCAGGCGCAATGGGAGCGTGGGGGGTGGTGGACCTCGCGTTGGAGAAAATGGCAGGCAGCAACCGCAACAGCAGCAGCAGCAGCAGCAGCGGGGATATGCGGACAACTCGGCAGCAGCAGCGATGCCTCCGCGCCCACCCGCAGGTGAGCCGCACGTCTTGCTTGAGTTTGTATACCAAGCAATTTACCTGCATAACCTGATCTCACAGACACTACTCCAGTGCGTAGCCACTTGAGTGGTTGGGTGAGCTGAGCTGAAGTTGATTCTGTTTGTTTCGACAAGGCTAGTGTTGGCCGTGGTGATGAACCTGATGTTGGTCAAGTTCAGGCTGGTGTCATTCGGAGGGAGGGTGCTTCAATTTATTTGGTAATTCTTTTGTCACTCTCATCGTTGTTTTACTAAGGATGGCGCTGCATAAAGATGCCCATCATCTGCTACGACAGTTTCGTCGCGAAGCCAACTCACCCGTGAATCTAGCCGAGGGCACTCATATCCAACAAACATCATGTAGGCTCCCTTGTTGGCCCAGGTACTTGTGTGCTGGAACCTTCAGTTGGCTGGTGCTGATGTCATTGGTGAAGTTGTTGCTGGGAAAGCGGCTGGTGCTTGGGCATACTAATCACTCCAGCTTGCACTCCAGCCACATGTTGCATTGACAAATCAATGCATGTGTCAAATGTGGAACCTTTTGTCGAGTGTGGCTTGAGACCTTTATGCTGCGCCAGCACTTACATTGGCCTTTTCAAATTCAACCGAATTCAGCATGTGCTGTAGTTCCACAAATTTCTCCAAATTGTCCGCGCAAGAGGGGGTAATCAGCTAAAATCAGTAATTTGAATTGCCTTCTCAGTATCACAGACAAGTAAGCGGCATGACAGACTTCAGACTCCGACTCCGGTTCCGTCCTGATCCGTGCCGCACTGCACTTTGGTTGTTTTGTGACTGCATCCTCTCATGGAGAGGCGGCTGCCGCGATGTCAGGTCATGATCTACTGAATTTCTTGCCAGAACGCGCTTCTTTAGCTTGCAAAGCTTTTGCTCAGCGCTCGACCCTCCCGCTTGCTGTGCGTGCCGCTCGGCAATGGGCGCACCGTAAAGCGGCGACGGAGCGACTGGTGTGAACGTCTGATGCAAAATGAAAACAAACCAGCTTGTAGACTCCTGGAGGCGCTTAGAGGCCCAATAAAGTTTTGAAGTTGACAGAAGTGGCGTTTTTTGAGGCACCTCGGGTAGCAGAAGCTCGCTGCAGGAGGCATGGGGGCGGGGCATTACCAATTTGAGTTGTTTTGGCATGTGCCCAACATTATCGCCGCAGCCCCACTGCCTTCCGTTGCATTAGGGTGTGAAGTTGAACCATGTTTACTGGTGCACAGCACGTGCATGTATATTTCAGCAGCCCGCATCATACTTCAACAAATGCGCATATTCATACATGCACAGTTGTTTGAGGTCTCACTTAGCTGGTAGCCGTTGGCCCTTCAGCTTGGCAGTGGGGAGGATGAGCACTGCTGTACTCAAGGTCGCAGGGTCCTTATGTGTACGAGCCTACAGGTTCCCAGTTCTTGAAGTCTGTTGCAACACTTTAGCAAGTGGAAAAGTGAACACACTACGCAATGCGACGACATGCCACAATTATTTGTGTTAAAAAGAGCTCACTTGAACCGTGTAACCACTCGTAACTGCCAGTAGCGGTACCTGCGCCAGCTATCCCCAAGCAAATTCTGTTTGGCGTGCTTAATTTACAGGCTGCCATTCGTATGCCACAAATGGCAAGAGCTCGCACTCCCTTCCCACCTGGTGAGAGAGTATGTGTGTATGTTGTAGCTGCCCGTTAGCCATGACTAGAGAGGGGCTGGGCCAATAACCACAGACCACGGGAACATGCAATTTTCAGTATTCAAGTAGACTCAGTGCTCAAGTAGACAAACACAACATACGTCCAGTCATGAATGTGCAATCTCATCAATTGTACAAGACATGCTGAAGCGTGTTGATGTAGGTGATCCTCGAATGTCGGATCAGCTCCATGGCTTGCGTTCGCCACGCTTGCGCGGATGCAACTGCGCCTTGGGGTTAGGGTCAAGGCTAGGTTTAGGGTTACGGTCAAGGGCTGCTGGTATCGCGCGCCCCCGCTGCCCACATTGGCTAATGCCTATGACCCTGCAAACTTCAAGTTGAGTACCCTGCAGCACCAGGGGGGCAAACATGCTAAGGCATCGATGCATTGCATGGCACTCTGTATACATCACACCTGGTGTGATCATGCGCGCAGCTGTTTTGCTGCGGCGGTTACGCCCCGTGCGATGCTGCACCGCTGCGGCAGAGCGCGGTGGCCAACACGCAGCAACGCTCAGCTAGGGCACACAAAGTACATGTACACGCGATAGGCAAAGTCGCTGTCGACAAAGCGGCGCGCGTGACAGCTGGGTCGTTGGCCTCAGAGGCTCAGCTAGTGCACGCGAAGCCCGTGTGTCAGGGCAAGCCGCTTGTCGTCAAACACACGTCACAGCTGGGTTCGGCGCCTCAAACGAAAGCCGCAACATCAAAGTACACGCCCGTGCGTCAACTTTCAGCCAGCTCATCTGCTGTTCCAAACTCGGCGCTGACGCCGGCGCTTCCCCGCCGCGTACATGCGACAAGTACACTTTTTTGCGCCTCAACGAGCTTTTCTGAAGAGCATGTGTGAATGAGTTACCATGACATATAGCTCAGCCGCTGTTCCAAGCTCTGCGCTCGCACCGCAGCCGCGGCTCGCGGCTTCTCCGCTGCGCCGGCAGCGGCGGCGCCGGCGCCGGTGAATCCGCAGAGCCGCACCAGCTCCACTTGCGCTCAGCCAGATGACAGGCACTAATTGAAAATCACATGTGAATGCGCGCGTCAACTTAACCTGCAGCTCAGCAGCTCTTCCGCACCATGCGCTCGCACTGCAGCAGCGGCGCGCGCCTTCTCCGCCGCGCCGGCGGCGGCGGCGGCGGCGCCTGTGAACCCGCAGAGCCGCACCAGCTCCACAACGCTCAGCCAGATGACGAGCGACCGCTTCGAGTCACTGCCGATCAACGCGGACCTCAAGAGGGGCATCACGCAGGCGATGGGGTACGAGACGATGACCAAGGTGCAGTCCGCCACTATACCAGGTGCGTTGGCGGCGGGGGGAGAATACGGGGGCGTACATGGTGATGGATTGTGTACGACATACACATATGCACATTCATCGCGCTTCATGTCGACGCAATCATGATCGTTGCCGGTGTAGCTTTACTGTGCTCTGCGAGCAAACTGCAGTCCGCCACCATCCCAGGTGCGTTGACGGGGGGGGTACGGCGTACGCGGTGATTGATTGGGTACGATACGCACAGTGTACATGTACGTACGTGCGCGTGTGCACATTGCACGTATACGTGCATGTACACCACGCGTCGCACTTCATGTCGACGCAATCATGATTGTTGCAGGCGCAGCTGTACGATGTGCTCGGCGAACTGTTGGACGCTGGCCCTGGTGGCGGAATAGCGGCGACATTTGGGGCATAAGCATCACACTCATCTTCAAGTTGCACTCATCACAACCACCCGCGATGTCCTGAACGACCGCTACTTTGCAGTCTCCGACATCGCTCCTACGCGTGTTCTCAGCTTCAACTTCAACTTGACACTCACTTTCGCGCGCACAGTCTCGCTCGGGGGCTTTGACATTCTCGCCGCGGCCAAGACGGGCACACGGGCAGAGGCGCTCACATGCACTCATTTTCAACTTCAACTTCACACTCCCCTTGCAACTTCAACTTTATCCTGCGCCCGCAGTCTCGCTCACGGGCGTCGACATCCTCGCCAAGGCCAAGACGGGCACGGGCAAGACGCTGGCGTTCCTGATACCTTGCGTGGAGCGCGCGCTGCGCTCGCCGCGCCGCGCCGGCGGCATCAGCGTCCTCATCATCAGCCCGACGCGCGAGCTCGCGCAGCAGATCCACGACGAGGCCGCGCTCGCGACACGCTTCATGGGCATGCGCCTGCAGGTGAGCGCGCACGCTGAGCGCTGATGCAGGCAGGCGATGTGACAGTTTCAGACGGTTACAGACAGCTCACAAGTGTATCCACGACGAGGCCGCGCTCGCAACGCGCTTCATGGGCATGCGCCTGCAGGTGAGCACGCGCGCTGAGCGCTGAGGCGGATGATGTGGCAGTTACAGACAGTTAGAGATGAGGCCGCGCTCGCGATGCGCTTCATGGGCATGCGGCTGCAGGTGAGCGCTCAGCGCTGAGGCAGGTGCTGTGGCAGTTAAGGACAGATACATATAATCTGCTTTGACGAGGCCGTGCTCGCGACGCGCTTCATGGGTATGCGCCTGCAGGTGAGCGCGCACGCTGACCGCTGAGGCATGGTATGTGGCAGTTACAGGCAGTTACAGACAGAGCGCTGAACGACAAAGCTCAGTGGGTATGCGCCTGCAGGTGCGTTGTGCTGAGCGCTCAGGCAATGCGGCAGTTACAGACAGTTGCAGACGTAGCGCTTCACTGTGACAAGAGCACCACTATCAGGAACGTGTGCAAGTGTACATGGGCTGCGCACGCCGACGCCGCGCCGGCGGGGCGCCTTACGTTGATCGCTGGGGCGATGTGACAGTTACAGGCAGTTACAGTTCATGGGCGCGCGCCTGCAAGCGTGCGCACGTGCGCCGCAGCGAGAGGCGTTGTGTGCGCCGAGCGCTGACGCTTCGGTGTAGACAACGTGCAGGGCACGGACGTGGCGCTGTGGTGAGAGCCCCGAGCGCTAGTTCTACATGCAGTGCACAGGCACTTGCGACACGCCAGACGGGCAGGCGCCTGCAGGTGCGCGCCGGTTACGGACGGGCCGAGACAGGCTACATGACAGTTACAGAAAAAGCGCTTGCTGCTTCGACATGGGCGAGTTTGCAGTCGCTTGGAAATAGCGGCAGAGAAGTGAGGGTTGTATTGCCCCAAGTACTTGTAGCGGATGCCAAGCGGACACAGCGGTGCACGAAAAAGTGCAGCCAGCCCTCCCCCATCCATGTTTTCCCAATTGCAGTGCATCCGTGGCAGCATTACCAGGGGGCACCTCTATTGTATTTAGAATACTAGTGGTGGACGGCACTTGTGGCTAACCTCTCCTTGTCACCTAGAGCTCTACGATCTTTTGAATCGTTTTCGTCAGGGCTCTGCGATCTTTTGAATCGTTTCCATTAGGCAAAACGATATGCTGACGCCTCTCCTTTTCCTCATGCCTCCTCGTTTTGCAGTACATTCTCAGCAGCACCTACCGGGACGCACCATCTTGACACCATGCAGTGCCGATCCCCCTTCATCGACCCCCCCCCCCCCCCCCGGTGCAACGCAGTGCATCTTCACCTCACCAAGCTGCGCATCAACCCCTGCGCACTCAAGCTGCACCAATACGACTACACCTTCCCATCGGGACACAGCTCATTCATGGTGTGCCTTCGGACAAGTCTAGCGGGTGCAAATGACGCGTTTGGTCACGGCAACCCTGTGTACTTCCAGGTCATCATGCTGCACCAACATCAAGGCAGACCTGCACAAGCTGAGCGACGCCACGCCCAACATCCTCACCCCCCAACCTCCCCCCCCCCCCCCCCCCCTCCCCCCCCCCCCTCCCCCCCCCCCCCCCCACAGTGCATCTTCGGCGGCACCAACATCAAGGCCAACACGCAGAGCTGACCCGTCCCTGCTGACCCCCCCTGACCCCCCCCACATGCAGAGCGGACGCCTCTGCTCACCCCCGCTCACCCCCACCCCTTTACCCCACCCCCCCACGCCCCCTCCCCCCCGCGCCGCAGTGCATCTTCGGCGGCACCAACATCAAGGCGGACCTGCGCAAGCTGAGCGACGCCACGCCCGACATCCTCGTCGCGACGCCGGGCCGCCTCAACGACCACCTCGAGAACCAGACCCTCGCGCGTCAGCTCGCAGGATTGTCCGCGCTCGTCCTCGACGAGGCCGACCAGCTGCTGGAGATGGGCTTCCGCCCCGCGATCGAGGCGGCGCTGCGCAACCTGCCGCCGCCGTCCGCGCGCCAGACGCTGCTGTTCAGCGCGACCATGCCGCAGGACGTGCGCGCGATCTCGCGCATTGCGATGCGCCCGGACTTTGAACTCGTGGACACGGTGCGTCGTAATTGCCGCGCAGGCAGGTATCGTGTGGCCAGCGCTTGCCGTGTCTTGATGTGATGCTCGTAGAGCACAGCTTTGGCCGGTTTGATAGGTATGTAATTGGAAGTATGTATGTATACGCGACCATGCCGCAGGACGTGCGCGCGATCTCGCGCATCGCCATGCGCCCGGACTTTGCGCTCGTCGACACGGTGAGCGCTGGTGTATCTATGTATGCACTCATCTTTCACCTTGGAAATACATACTCCGAGGTATATACTTGACGGTCAGGGCGTGCGCGCGATCTCATGCATCGCCATGCGCCCGGACTTGGCGCTCGTGGACACGGTGAGCTCACGCGGCAGTTCTCTGCTGCTTCTGGTTCATGTACCTACTGAAGTATGTACTTTGCGAGGAGGAGTCGACGCACGCGCGCGTCCCGCAATCGGCCGTGGTGACGTCGATGGCACACGACGTACCGCTGCCGCTGACCACGATGGACGAAGCCCCAAACTCTGACACACGCCTGGAAATTTCCTCCTCGCAGGTCGGCGAGGAGGAGCCGACGCACGAGCACGTCGGCCATGGTGACGAGCATGGCTCACAGCGTGTCGAAGCGGCTGACCATGACATGACCACGGAGAGAATTCCTGAATTTTCTGACACATCCCTGGAAATTTCCTCATCGCAGGTCGGCGAGGAGGAGTCTACGCACGAGCACGTCCCGCAGTCGGCCGTGGTGACGACCATGGAGCACGGCGTGCCGCAGCTGCTGCTGCTGCTGCGGCGCGCAGTGCACGACGCCGACGGCGCGCACAAGATCATCGTCTTCTTCACCACGGCGCGCCTCACGCAGTTCCACGCGGAGCTGTGCAACGCCATGGGCATGCCGGTGCTGGAGATACACTCGCGCAAGAGCCAGGTGAGCGTCCGCGCTGAGCACTGACTACTGCAGTTTTTTCCATGTTTTACATTGGTTTTTCTTGAAAGAAAACGCCGGATGTAGGGCCAGGGTCTCTTTTTTAACGGCGCGCCTCACGCAGCTCCACGCGGAGCTGTGCAACGCCATGGTCATGCCGGTGCTGGAGATACACTCGCGCAAGAGCCAGGTGAGCGAGCGCGCTGAGCGCTGACTGCGACAACTTCAACTTTTTTGTGTGTTTCTGTACGTTGCGTGATGAAAAACTTCAACTCTTGTTGGGCCGACGTTGTAACTTTCCAATTTATAGAAATCCCATCACATGATGCATCTGTAGAAAGTTCGCAACATCGAGATCTATAGAAAGTTTGCAATATCGGGCTCTCCTGCTGGAGGAACGACTGACTTTTTTGAATTTGTAAAAGCGTGGGTAGGCTTCAGCAAAAGTTTATCAGATTGAAAATGTAGACTGCGTGGCGGCGCGCGGCGCGGCGGCGCCGAACCTTCTGCAAGCTATGTAGATGCTGCAGAGTCGTAGCCAGAAGGCGACAGTCACCTGCCGGTACATACGATGGTTGCGTGACTGAACCTTCTGCAAACTGAATGCAGGTGGGCTTGGTGACAGCTTCTTGCCAGTACAAGAAGCAGGTGATGGCTGGCATTGCTGGTGAGATCGCTGTCGTTTTCACGACCGCGCCTGTGCTGCTGCTGCAGCGCCGGGTCCGGTGTGATTGGTACTTCAATCCTAACCCAACAATTTCTGGCCAGCATCTGCGCTTGGTTTGATGGTTGAAGCAGACAGTTGGCAGCTCAAGAGATAACAAAATGCCGCTTTCATGTGCAGTTTGCTTGATGCCGCTTTCATGTGCAGTTTGCTTGATGTTTCTATGGGATGGGATTTGCCGCTCATGCGTGCCTGCTCAAAGTCTGCCGCGGCAGCAGACGCCTGTGCGGAACTCCATTCATGCATACTCTGCAGGCGAATGTGCAGTTACGCAATACTGGACCCATGCTGACCCCCCCCCCCCTCTCTCGCTCTCTCTCTCTCTCTCTCTCTCATGTGTTCCATGTTTATCACTTCTGCAGTCCCAGAGGACCAAGGTCTCCGACCAGTTCCGCAACGGCAGCGGGCTCATCATGTTTACCAGGTGACCTGCCGCTTGCGTTGTACGCAGAGCATCAAGTATGACTCGGCGCGCAGTGCGGGCTGCGAACACAGGAGCAGATGGCGCTTTCACGGCTCGTATGCACCAGCAAGTACATAGTTCACGACGAAAGTGACGCTGTTGGTGGCCCAGGATGCGCCGCTTGAACCCCGCGTTGCATACCGCCACGCGCCTGCTCTGCGCCTCGCCGCCGCTAGCGCTGCGCAGCTCGGCGGTACTTGCCCTCACGCTTGTCAGGATGCCTGTCTGGCGCTCAGCACCGTTCTGAATGCGTCACGGCGCGTCGAGACGCGGGGTGACGCCTACCACTTCAACCGCAACTTCAAAAGCGCACACATGCCCATACCCCGGTCGGCCCGTGCGCGCCGCCGTCGCCACGCGCGCTGCCACCACTGCTGGTCAAGGCGCTTGCGTCTTCGCATCGCCTTTTTCAACCAAACCCTCACATCGCACGTGCACTCTCGTGCTCAGCGCCCCTCTGAACGCGTCACGGCGCTTCGAGAGCTTACTACGTGAACCGGAACTTCGCCCGCACGCACATACCGTACTCAATTTGCTGGCTTGCGTGCTGTCATTGCCGCTAGTCTCGGCGCTTGCGTCTTCGCATCGCCTCTGTCAGCCTCACTCAAACACCGCGCGTGCTCTGTGTTGAGCGCTGCAGCGACGTGACGGCGCGCGGCATGGACTACCCCGACGTCACCAGCGTCATACAGGTATGTAGGTATTGCAGACGTTTATTCTGTCTGTCCTTTGGTCTGAACACAGCCACCCCGACGTCACCGGCGTCATACAGTATGTAGGTAGGCTGTCGGTGCATGCGTGCCTTGCGTACGTCAACATGGGCGTCTTGTCGTCAATGCCTGTCCACGAACTGCGTCATACAGGTATGTAGGGTATGGCGCGCGTTTATTCTGTTTGTCATTGGTCTCAACACAGCTGTGACGACTACTTGAGCTCTCACGCATGTGCACTCTTGAGGCGACGGCAAGTGAGTGCTGGTCCAGCACACTCTGGACGCTTGATGAGCGCCAAGGCCAAGACTTTGGTAGCCAGCTTGGTGGTGATGGTGTGTGAACGGTGCATAGTGCATGGCCTTTTTGTCAGTGTGCGCATGCTTTACGTACCTCAGCATCATTTGTCTTGTAGACAACGCATGTCGCCGAACGGTGGCCTTGACGTCAGTGTACGTGCTGTGCAGCCTTTGATGCGTGACAGGTCACTTTTGAACGGCGAGCAGATGCTGCGCAGATACGCTGGTCCCTGCCAACGTCAGCCGCCGCGCATTATATGGCATGTACTTGGTCGATGCTCGTTGCGAACCCGCCTCGCTGGTATACTCGCATGGCCCACGGGTCATAGCGCTGTCTGTACGTATCTCTGAATGAGGTTGTGCAATCTTGGCCAGTGTTGGTTGAAATTGTACACTTCTTGACGCCTGTTTCACACATGTGCACGTGTACGCCTAAGAGGGCTCCTCAAGGGGGCTCCTTGTGAGCGCAAGAAGAAGGTGCGGACAATCACCTTCCATGCAGGCGGTTCTCAAGTCGCTCTTCAAAGTAGGTACGCGCTTTGTCTCCTACGCGTTCACATAGCACGACCTTTCCCCCTGCTTCAGTAGGTTTGCGCCTTGACTCATGCACTAAATTCAAAGTATGACCCCCCCCCCCCCCCGGCGCACCAACATTGGCACCTGCTCAGGTCGGGATCCCATCAGACAAGGCGCAGTACATCCACCGGCTTGGTCGCACGGCGCGCGCCGGCAAGGGGGGCCGCGGCGTTCTCCTGCTGTGCGACTTTGAGGCGGCGTTCCTTCGGGAGGTGAGGACATTGTAATGTACTATTAAGTAAGTGATCATTGTGTTGTGAGAGTGCGTGTGTCGGTTGCTCTTGTGTTGGCACGCCATTGCGAGTACTTCAACTGGATCTGTCAAAAGCGAGTGGTATCTTTTCTGCTGTGCGACTCTGAGGCGCCCTTGGTGAAGGAGGTGAGAATGCGATGATGTCGCGGAACCCATGACGTCGGCGTGCGAGTTCGCTTGGCGCTGGCTCGGCAGACCAAGCGATTTGCAAAGACGGCCCAGCGCGGCCGCACCACAAGTATACTTTGGTTCATAACTCAAAGCACGTACTTCTGATAGGTTATACTGAAGCACTTGCAATTATCAGCATCGTGTGCGTACAGAAGTGTGAATATGCATGGTGGACATGTGCTGAGCGTCGTTCACATGCTGCAAGTCTACTTCAAAGCATATAGTTTCTTGAAGTACGTATACAGATACATGTATCGCTGAGCGCCGTGCACCCGTTGTGAGTCTACTTCAAAGCATATACTCTCTGGAAGCACGTAACGTATATATATACGTGTATCACTCAACGCTGCGCGCCCGTTGCACCATGCACGAGAGCGACCTGCTGGCGGCGCGCGAGTGCACATTCTTGCCAGCATGTATGTATGACCCGTGTCTGTCGTACGCTCGTCGCAACGCTCAGTTGCCGGTCGTGTGCGAGTATATGTACTTCACGTATGCACTCTTGTCAGCGTGTATGTATGACTCCCCCCCCCCCCCCCCCCATACGAGCGACCTGCACGTGGCGGTATGTATGTATGACCTACCCCTTTGTTGTTGACGCGTGCCTGTGGCAACGCTCAGGTGAGCGACCTGCCGGTCGCGGCATGTACGTACGATCTCCCACTGCTTACCTACCCCTTTGTTTGTGTGCCTGTGGCAACGCTCAGGTGAGCGACCTGCCGGTCGTGCGCGAGGAGCCCGCCGGCGACGCCCAGCTGCAGGCGCTGCTGCCGCGCGTCAACGAGGCCATCCTGCGCCTGCCCGACACGACCAAGGTGAGCACGATGCATGCGGTAGGGGCAGCGGAAGTACCAGTAGCACAGTAGAACAGGAGCGTTGTCAACGTACACTGTCTTCTCGATGTTCATTATTAGTTGCAGCATTGCTCAGGTGCAGGCGCTGCTGCCGTGTGTCAATGAGGCCATCCTGCGCCTGCCTGATACGATCAAGGTGCACACGATGGAAGCATCATAATGTAATATCGATGGCGTCTGTGGTAGGCGCATTGAGCTGGTAGCGACGCCTTCAAAAATCAGTTGAAGCGTGCTTGTGGTGATTAAAAGGCTGCCGCGCGTCAACGAGGCTATCCTGCGCCTGCCCGACACGACCGGGGTGAGCACAATGGCAGCATAATAATGGAATATTGATGGCACTTGATGGTAGAAAAAGCGGGCCAGTACCGTCTCAGAGCATTGAATGAGTATGCCGCAAGTGGTTTACAGCCACAGGTTGCCGCAGCGCCATCCCGTGCCTGCAGACAGCAGCTAGCGTTCAGGGGTTGGCTGTGCGTTGAGGCGAGCCTATGATGCGCACACGACACATATGCACTGAACGTCTGGCGTCGCCTCCGCTCCGCTCTCGCGCGCCGTCTCAGATTACCGCGTACCAGGCCAACCTGGGCTTCCTCAACTCCAACCTCAAGCGTCTGGGCTGGAACAAGGACCAGCTCGTCTCCGTCGCCAACGACTGGGCGTGCACTGTCATGAACCTTTCCGAGCCGCCCGCACTTGAGGCCAAGGTGCGTACAGCGCTCAGCCTAGCGATTGACCCGCGCGCTGGCGACTTGCCTTGCCGCGCCCTCCACTTCAGACAAGCGAGCTTGACATACACAGTATCTAAGCACTGTGACGACGGGGCGTGCACCGTCTTGAACTGTGCCGATGCTGGAGGCCAAGGTGCATATTACGCTGAGCCTCGCGACCGCCGTTTAACGCTAACCCTAACCCTAACCCTAAGCCTCGCGGCTGACGAGCGTGCTGCTGACTTGTCTTGTCGCGCCCTGCGTCAACCCTAACACTAGCTGTGAGCAAGCTCGCTGGTCCTCGGAACTGATGTGAATGGCTTGGCGTGCACTGCCACGCCGCCGGCGCTGGAGGCCAAGGTGCGTGCAGCAGCGCTCAGCCCCCAACTTACACTACTTGAACTGCCAACGGTCACTTCGGTGCTAGGGTGCGAAAGAGGGCCAGCTATATAGTGTCCGGTGTGGATGACTGGGCGTGCAGCATTGCGTAACCGCCCAACTGATGTAGCCGACGAGCTGGCGTGCTAGGGCTAGGTTAGGCTTAGGGTCAGGCTGCTCTAACCGCAGGACCAGCTGAGTGCGCAGGTGTAGTCGATGCAGCGCGTCTGTTGTCATACAGGTACCGAGATGCGTTGTACCGACAACACCTGGGCGCACACAGCCTGCCTCCGTCGCACATGCGCCCGGCTCAGGGGGCGACGCCAGCAGGCTGCTGGATGCTTCACGCGAGCCCTTCTGCTCCGACCCCATTCTAAACTCTTGCAGCTGTGTGCCATCGTCTCCGCACCCCAACTTCGGCGGAACGCTTTGCAGCGAGACGCGCTCAGCCTAAGTAAGTGACTGGGTCACTTAATTCACCCTTGAAGTCTTGCGGTGCCCGCAACAGGGGCAGGGTGACGCAGCACCGCCGCGCTTGTGCTTGCGCCATGCCGCTGCTGCTACGAGCTCCTGCGCGTGGTCGCCTCCGCCGCGCCGCGCCTACTGACGAAACTGATTCTGACGGCCCCTTGAACCTGCGCTCTTCTCCAAACTCCTTGTTCGCTGCCCCAGACCGTCGGCAAGATGGGCCTGAAGGGTGTCGCCGGCCTGCGCATCAGCGGCCGCGACGGCGCCAGTGGCGGCGGCGGCGGCGGCGGCGGCGGCGGTCGCGGCGGCGGCGGCAGCAGGTATGGCGGCGGCGGCGGCGGACGTGGTGGCGGCAGGGGCGGCGGCGGCGGCGGCGGCAGGGGCGGTGGCGGCGGCGGCAGGGGGCGCTTTTGAATTACCGTGTAGGGGTTTTGACTGCTGGAGAGGCTTACTGATCGTCGAGGTTGGGTGTCTAAGGGGGGCCGCTGCGTTTTGCGCCGGCAGCTGCCGAGGACGGCTGGTCGTGAGGGCACGCGCATTCGACGCGCGCCGCACATGACTGCAGAAACGTCTGGAAAATGTGGGATCTGATTGATGAGTGGGGAGAGGGGAGGGGGGGGGCATTTATCGTGGCTTTTTGATTGCTCGCGCAATGCAGACCGCTGTGGCCAGTGAAGCATGCGATTTTGCTGTCAAGCCTTCTTCTCTGTTTTGCTCTCGTTGTGAAGTGCGTTTCATCCGTGGACTGGCTTTGCTGGGGCCAATGGGCTTTCATTGCTTCGCATGCTTGCGTCTTCAGAACCCTGATGGAAACGAATCAAAAGATCTGATATTGTTTGTCGAAGTAGGTTTATTTTTGTGTCCGGACGCACGGCACACAAGTTGCTGGAGGCTTGAACAAGCCCAGATGATGACGATCACCTCGAAGTGAAATGCGGTCCGCAAGTGTCTGCAGCGCACTCCGCAGCAACCCTCATCACAAATCGCGCATTGCTCGATCATGTGCCGTTTTAGTGCAAGGTGTCTTCGTGCGGTCCCAAAGTCACGCCATTGACACGGTTTGACGCATGTTGCCTGAACTGAAGTACTTGTTATCATTGGGCTTAAATGTATGTCGGTGCCCTCATGTTCAGTCTTGTATGCACACACTCAGAGCATAGGAAAGTGATACTGCTTCTGCACAATCCTTAATCAGCCAAATGTAGGCATGAGCTCTGTTCTGCATTATCCAGCCACAGAAGCCCGCGCGCATCAGCTTGTAGAAGAGACACTCTATGTCGTGAAGGGTTGATAGCGATGCCGGGCTCCGTCTTCAGTGCACTGCCATTATGTGATGCACCATGGCACAAGTTAAATTTTTGAGAAGAAATAATAGAGGTGGTGCAGTGCTTGTGCCGAGTAAAGGGGGGGGTGTTGTGCATTTGGTTCTTGCAGACAATCGCAGAGCACGGGACAGCGGTCCTCTTGTTCAGCCACTGCGCCAACAATTCATCAGTAGTTTTGCTACATAAGGTTTGCCCTCATGTGCTCTAAGGATGAGAAAGTTCAGACTGCCTCCAAATGATGCATCGCTCAACCTGGTGAGCTCCATCACCAGAGAGCAGTAAGAAAGGGTGGGGTTTTGATGCGTCGCTGTAAGTAGCGATCAAGAAGTCTGCATGCCAGCAAAGCTAATGATGCCAGTAAGCTCATGACATGCGTCGCTGTTAGCGGCAATCAAGAAATCTGCATGCCAGTAAGCCAACGATGCCAGTAAGCTAATGACACCTAGCGTGCAGTGGTCCTGCAGGTGGCGCATCTGCGCCGGTGATGCAGCACAGTGTCTTGTTTGATGTGACATGCCAGTAGGGGTCCTATGACAGCTGAGTGTCTTGTTTCATGTGACATGCCAGTGCTGGCCCTTCAGGGTGCGCAGGCCATTTTTAACATGCAAGCAAATGCAGATTTTTGCTGCCACATGCACATGTGTGCACAGTGTCTGTGTTACACACGGTCTCTTCCACGTGTCGAACGCAGACACGTTCTCCGACTGTTCTCAGAACTGTCTTGGTTAGGATCTAGAGTTAGGGTTGATTTTGACGTTCCGAGATTGAAAGAACCAAGGCCAAGTAGCTTTGATCGCTCACAACATTGGATACCGGCGCGCAGCTGATATTACTCACAACGATAGATAGACCAGAATCTCTGAGAGCATAAACAACCAACCCACAGCATGAGGAACGTCAAGGTAGCAACGCTGTCCGTGGCTCTGGTGCTCGCCTGCAGTGGAGCCTCTGTTTTCGGCGACAAGCTGCAGCGGTCATCCAAGGACCTGAAGAAGGACCTGGGGGATGTCGGGCGCGACACTAAGGGCATCATCGAGGGCCTGGGAGAGTCGGTGAGTGCCGCGCAGCCTGCCTTGATTGCTGGGTGCGATGGGAGGCGGCCGCCTGGATGGGTGTTCTTTCCTAGTTGAAGTGCGCATGTACAGTACAGCGTACCCCAGTGCCTTGCCGGCATCACAGGCGCGACTTGCTTGTCACGATAAGACTGCTGTCTATCCTTCTCTGCCTGTGCCATTTTCTCCTCGCACACACACCGTGGTGCTTCTACCACATCGGCTGCTGCGTCTCCCACACAGAAAAGTATCTTGCGGCTGCGCGACGAACGCGTGTACATTCTACAACTCAACGGTGCACAGGTCGCTCATGCAACCTCATACTGGCCGCCAGTTTCCCTTGCACCACTCCCATACATCAGCACACCCTTCGCTGAACGACCTTCAAGCCAGCTCGCCTAGGCTCAGCCCTCCTCCCCCCCCTCCCAAGTACCCACATACCTTCTTCAATTCAACTAACCCCCCCCACCTCCCTACCCCCATTCCAGGCCGCCGACGGCGCACGCGCTGGCAAGAACAAGGCGCGCGACACCGCGCAGGGCGCCGCCGATGTGACCTCTGAGTACGCCGGCGCCGGCGCGGAGAAGATCGCCGAGGGCGCGCAGGCGACGCGCGACACGGCGGCGCACGCGGGCCGCCGCACTGCTGCGGGCGCACGCAACGCGCGAGACGCCGCGGCCGACAAGGCTGCCGCCGGCGCGCGCGCGACTGGCGATGCCGCCGCTTACGCCCGTGACTCCGCCGCCGCTGGCGCGGAGCGCGTCGCCGACACGGCCGGCGAGGCCGCGCACCAGACGGGCGGCATGCTCAACAACATCAAGAACAAGGTGTTTGGCACGGCGGAGGCGGCGAAGGACGCGGCGGTGGACACGGGCGCCGCGGCGCGTGCTCGCGTCGGTGACGCCGCCGAGTCCATCACCGAGGGAACGCGCGACGCCGCGCGCGCGACCAAGCGCAAGAGCGGCGAGGCGTACGACGCGACGCGCGACACGCTGGGCTCGGTGAGCGCTGCTGCCGCTGCCGCTGCCGGTCCCGCTGCTGCTGCTGCTTGCTGCTCCTGCTGCTGTGCTGCTTTGATGTTGTCTAGTTTCCTCTGCACTGATGATGCTAGTGTTGCCATGGAGTGTTAGTGGATATGCTCTCGCGGGCTCCATATACTTGGAAGTACGTGCACGCCTGTTGTGCGCCCGTGCACCTCTTGTTTTGCCAGCTGTTTCTTCTGAGCTCCAGTCACTCACACAATCCGGCCACATTCTCCTCTGCGCTGCTGCTGTCTCACAGGCCGCCGACGCCGTCAAGGGTTCCTCCGAGGACGTGTACGACAGCGTGAGGTCCAACGCGCAGGGCGCCGCCGAGAACACGCGTCGCACCGCAGAGCGCGCGTCCGACACGGCGCGCCGCGTTGCCAGCGACGCCGACCGCGACGCGCGCAACCGTGCCTCCGACGCTAAGCGCGCAGCGAGCGAGGTGCGTTTTACTGCTCAAAAGCATTATTGCGGGTTCCGTGTATATCACAGTGTGATGGTGTACATGTTGTTTCGCGGTGGGTGGCTGCAATGCGCGCAACTCCATGCAGGATGACATCTATGTTCAGCATTTTTTTGTGTGTAGGTTGTACGACAATTGTTTGGTGTATACATCTTTCTTTTTTGTTTGTGCTTGATCCTTTTCTCCTCCAAGCAAGCTGATGTGGTAAACTGTCATGTCGGCAGTTGATTTTTACAGAGTGCTCTAAGCGATGCCCCTGCCCATTTCTACTCCAGGCACGCAGCTACATGTATAACCTCGCTCCAACATTACGCTGCTCACCAACAACTCTTCTAACCCTTCTCCATCTTCCTGTCGATTTCAGACCGCGGAGGAGGGCAAGGGCTTCCTGGGCGGCATGTTTCACCATGGCCAGGAGGCCGCGGAGGACACCAAGCGTCGCGCCGGCGAGACCGCCGACGACTTCGCGCGCCGCACCAAAAACGCCAAGAACGCCGCCGCCGACAAGGCTGATGAGACTGTGCAAGAGGGCAAGGGCTTCCTGGGTGGCCTCTTCCACTCTGCGGAGGACACGGCCGAGCAGGGCAAGCGCAAGGCCGGCGAGACGGCTGATGAGTTCGCGCGCCGCACGCGCAACGCCAAGAACACTGCCGCCGACAAGGCCGACGAGGTGAGGGCTGTTTTGTCATATTGCATTGCCATGCATTATACTGCATGTACCCTCCTTTTGGACAGTCGCTGAGCGTCACTCAGCCTGCTGCTGTACTTGCAGTTCATAGACTTTTATGTTTTTGATTAGTAATTGTCTAGCGTGGGCCAAGCACTTGGGTGTTGGTGTCATTGAACAAGCACTGTTGGGGGGCGTTATTCATGCTTAAGTTTGCCTTTGTGCTTCAGCATGTACATACCCTGCCATCTGAGTTTGTTGTGCCTGATTTGAGCTTCTTCAACATGCTCCAAGCCCTCCATCTGACGTTTCTTTTTTCTTTCTTGCATTTTCCCCACTGCGCAGACCGCACAGGAGGGCAAGGGCTTCCTGGGTGGCCTCTTCCACTCCGCTGAGGACACCGCCGAGCAGGGCAAGCGCCGCGCGGGCGAGACCGCTGACGACTTTGCGCGCCGCACGCGCAACGCCAAGAACACCGCCGCTGACAAGGCTGATGAGGTGAGAATTGCCAGTTGGTGTTGTCTGTTTTTAAAACTTCGGTAGGCTAATTGACATCTGTTGAAAGGGTTCTACACTGCTCACTTCATTGTTAGCTCACATTGGTATTGTATTGCATGCATGGCGATGCGTGTGTACTGTTACATTGTCCAGCGTGGGCCAAGCACTTGGGTGTTGGTCTCATTGAACAAGCACTGTTGGGGGGCGTTAATCATGCTTAAGTTTGCCTTTGTGCTTCAGCATGTACATACCCTGCCATCTGCGTTTGTTGTGCCTGATTTGAGCTTCTTGAACATGCTCCAAGCCCTCCATCTGACTTTTCTTTTTTCTTTCTTGCATTTTCCCCACTGTGCAGACCGCACAGGAGGGCAAGGGCTTCCTGGGTGGCCTCTTCCACTCCGCTGAGGACACCGCCGAGCAGGGCAAGCGCCGCGCGGGCGAGACCGCCGACGACTTTGCGCGCCGCACGCGCAACGCCAAGAACACCGCCGCTGATAAGGCTGATGAGGTGAGAATTGCCAGTTGGTGTTGTCTGTTTTTAAAGCTTCGGTAGGCTAGTTGACATCTGTTGAAAGGGTTCTACACTGCTCACTTCATTGTTAGCTCACATTGGTATTGTATTGCATGCATGGCGATGCGTGTGTACTGTCAAATTGTTGTCAAGTTGCTCCAGCACTATGGCGTGCATAGCTGCATGTTTCGAAGCCCATGCTTTGCACCCCCCCTTTTCCTCCCAGTCATTTGACATGTGTTGGCCTTGGCCTCATGCCTGACACCTTGTGTCCACCTTTTACGCTGTGCAGACCGCACAGGAGGGCAAGGGCTTCCTAGGCGGCCTCTTCCACTCCGCCGAGGACACTGCCGAGCAGGGCAAGCGCAAGGCTGGCGAGACCGCCGACGAGTTCAGCCGCCGCACGCGCAACGCCAAGAACAACGCCGCCGACAAGGCTGACGAGACTGCGCAGGAGGGTAAGGGCTTCCTGGGGGGCCTGTTCCACTCTGCCGAGGACACGGCCGAGCAGGGCAAGCGCCGCGCGGGCGAGACGGCTGACGACTTTGCGCGCCGCACGCGCAACGCCAAGAACAACGTCGCCGACAAGGCCGATGAGGTGAGTGCCGCTGCTTGTAGTGATTTGTGATCATCAACTGTTAGCACTAGTGTCTTGCGCCGTTTGATTGTCAACATGTGATATATCAAGCTTTTAAGTTCCTTTCTGGGTGTATGTAAATTATGTGATATTGTTATCTTGCGCTACACTGCGCGTCAGTTTTCCATGGACCTGCTGGCACGCCATGTTCCATGCTTTTGTGTATCAACTTGTGGTTGACGGTGATCACTTCCTTGCCGTTCCTCCTCTCCCACTCAATGTACAGACGGCACAGGAGGGTAAGGGTCTCTTCGGCAACCTCTTCCACCACGGCCAGGACGCCGCCGACACTGGCGCGCGGAAGGCTGACGAGGTGCGTAATTCGACTTGATGTTCATATGCACGAATGTCAACACTTCCTGCACTCGCGTTGTATTGGCTCTGTACCAGAGGGGTAGGGGAGGGGGGGGTAGACTCTGCTCACTTCTGCTCATTCACGCGTGCAGCTGCCTACCCAGTGCCTGTGTATTTTCACACTTTCTGTTCAGCTGTAAACAAAAACTGCAACACCTGTCCTCACGCACCCCCTGACCCCTTCCATCTCTTGGCTCGTTGGCTGTGCTCACAGGCCGCCGAGGAGGGCAAGGGCATCTTCAGCAACATCTTCCACCACGGCGAGGACGCCGCAGACAGCGCTCAGCGCCAGGCTGACGAGACTGCAGACGAGGCCAGCCGCCGCGCCCGCAGCGCGCGCGAGGCGACCGCACAGAAGGCACAGGAGATGAAGGACGCTGCCGCTGCCAGCAGGGACAGGGCTGGCGACGCCGCCCGCGAGGTATGTATTGTGTAACTTGAGCTTCTGCAATTGCGGAGGGTTGTGTGCCTTGCCTACTTTTATCTGGAGTCTTATGCAATTGCGGAGGGTGGTGTGCCTTGCCTACTTTAATCTGGAGTGACTGTTGCTGCTGGGGCATGTGTACAAGTGAGCTTGGTTTGGGGCATTTGAGCTTGTTTTGTGTACAAAGCATGTGACAGTTTGGGCATTTGTTCACAAGGTGTTCGGGGCGTTGTCTTTTTCTTCGTGGCGGTGGTGCCTCAACCTGCAGATACAACCCCCCCCCCCCCCCCCCTTCCCACCTCTTGGTCAATTCATCTCTGACTGTTCTTGCTTTTGCAAACATCTTTTGTGCAGGCTGGTGAGCAGGGGAAGGGCCTCTTTGGCGGCCTCTTCCACTCTGCCGAGGACACCGCTGAGCAGGGCAAGCGCCGCGCTGACGAGACCGCTGACGAGTTTGCGCGCCGCACGCGCAATGCCAAGAACGCCGTTGGTGACAAGGCAAATGAGGTGAGAGTGATACTCAGGTTTTTGCAGAGTATCTTTGGGCTATTTGTGGCATGAATGAGGTGTACTTCATGCTTGCTTGCCTGCCAGCAGTTGTCCTGATGCTTAGTCAAGTAGCACATTTGACGGCAACGACAGGATTGCAACATGATGAGCAGCAGCTTATATGATGAGTGTTGAAGAACTGCAGCACATGGAGATCAGGTGCTGCATGCATTGTATGACCTTGACCTCACGCAATACGGTGTTGCTCCAATGTGTGTGGTGCACAGGCGGTCGAGGAGAGCAAGGGCTTCCTGGGTGGCCTCTTCCACTCCGCGCAGGACACTGCTGACACCGCCAACCGCAAGATTGGCGAGACCGCCGACGAGACTGCGCGCCGCGCCAAGAACGCCAAGAACACTGTCGGTGACAAGGCGCAGAACGCCAAGAACACCGTAGGCGACAAGGCAAATGAGGTGAGCACATTGTGCACATTGTGATTGTGGTGTGGCTGTCTTTGCAAGTGTCTTGACATGACATGGCTTGTGCATACACTGGGATTTGCAAATGTCAGCACATTGCTAATGTCAGCACATTTTTCAAGTCTACATGTGTCCAGCACACATATGTGCGTCTTGTGTACGGTTACAATTAGTATTGGTGGTATTGCTCCATTTCCATTTGGCACCAGCCAAGAGCCTTGCATGCTCAACTTCATGCTTCGCCGCATGCGCAGCTGCCATACACTGATATTATCAACACATGTATACATGCACACCTTGCTGACACACCTCATGCCCCACTGCCACCCTATGTGCACAGGCTGCTGAGGAGAGCAAGGGCCTGTTCAGCGGCCTGTTTCACTCTGCACAGGACACGGCTGCTGCCGCTGACCGCAAGGTCGGCGAGACCGCTGATGAGGCCAGCCGCCGCGCGCGCAACGCCAAGGACACTGCTGGTGACAAGGCAAATGCGGTGAGAATACTTTCCTATGTGCACATGTAGTTAGATTTTTGTACAATTTGGTGACCGTGGTAGTTTAGGTTTTTGTACATTTGGGCTGTGGTACATGCATTGTGTGGCGTGCACTGTGTGGCGTGCACATGAGTTCACTACATGCAACTTCATGTAAGTGTACAGGTCATCTGTACACAATTGGTTGGTAGTACATGGCTGTTCATCCTTAGCCGTTTGCCATGGTAATATCCACAGCCTTGCCGCATGCACAGCTGCCATAACCCAATGATCTTAAGGTATGTACATCTATATATATATCGCCGACATATCACGTCCATGTGAACCCAGTGCTCACCTCACCTTCATACACTGCACTCCCTTCACTCCCTCAGGCTGCGGACGAGGGTAAGGGCCTCTTTGGCAACCTCTTCCACTCCGCACAGGACACTGCTGCCGCCGCCGACCGCAAGGCTGGCGAGACCGCCGACGAGGCGAGCCGCCGCGCGCGCAACGCCAAGAACGTTGCCGCCGACAAGGCTGACGAGACTGCACAGGAGGGCAAGGGGCTCTTCGGGGGCCTCTTCCACTCTGCGCAAGACACGGCCGCCGCTGCTGACCGCAAGGTTGGCGAGACTGCCGACGAGGCGAGCCGCCGCGCGCGCAACGCCAAGGACGAGGGCAAGCAGCGCGCAGGGGAGTCCAGCGAGGCGTATAAGCAGCGTGTGCGCAACGCCAAGGAGCTGAGCCACCGTGACAAGTCCACTGAGGAGGTGTGTCACTTCACTTTCCATACTTCACTTTTCTTACTTCACACACATATTTGCTGGTGATTGACAATGTCGAGCGTGTGTGTGTCGCAGTGATAAGTGGCGCGAAGTAGGCTTTGCGGGCTGTTCATTGCGATTGATTTTACTGCGTTATGGGTGGCTTGACATTCAAATAGCAGTGCACTGTGTATGGCAATAACTGCAGATGCGTGGTAGCACTTATTACACAATTCTTGATATTGTACATACCACATTGGGTGTCAACTTCTTTCAACATGTTCTCACTGTGTTATGGGTGCCTGACATTCAAATAGTAGTGCACTGTGCATCGCAATAACTGCAGATGTGTGGTATTACTTATTACACACTTGTTGATACTGTACATACCACATTGGGTGTCAACTTCTTTCAACATGTTCTCATCACACTGATAATAGTGTTTTGCTTCCAGTATTCTTCTTGTTTTCAGTTCACTAATACTTGTCCTCCTCTTTCTAACACGTTTTTCTCACATGTTCTCATCACACTGATAACAAGTGTTTTGCTTCCAGTATTCTTCTTGTTTTCGGTTCACTAATGCTTGTCCTCCTCTTTCTACACGTTTTTCTCACAGGGAACTGAGTCTGGCCGGGGGCTTTTCGGGGGCATCACCGAGAAGGTGTTCGGCAAGGGGCCCAACGGCGAGGACGCCACCATCGTGGACGAGGACGCAGTCAAACGCGTCAAGAAGGCCGCCAACGAGCTCTAAACAGTTACACCGCACGCATCCGCCTGTTACACGGGGGTGACACAGCCACAGCACGCACGCGCCGCACACAAGATGCAGCAATGACGACTACTAGGTACCAGAGGGCTCTTCGCATCCCCTTTCTCTCGACAGCTCTCTCTCCCTCCCCCCCCCATTTCATGGTCAGTATGTGAGGGGTGTAAGAGAGTTTGCCGCCCCTTCCCCCCTAGCCTCACTTCTAAACACTCAGAGCGGGGTGGGTGGTGCACACGGGACCTTGAAAGCGGCCAAGCAGGGGGTTACTGTAAAAACGGGTGTTTGCATACTGCCCCCGCGCGAACTGCTAGCCGTGACAGCTTTTGCGAAACATGTAGCCGGTTCTAGCGTCGCGGGGGGTTGGTTGTGGGTATAACGGCATACATGTTTCTCTACTTAGGGGCCTGGCCAAATGGTCCAGAGGCGGTTGTCGGTGCTGGGCTCATCTTTATATTAGCTGGGGCGGGAGGGGGCTTTATGGGGTTGCTAGAGAGGGGGTTGTGAGGGCTTCACAGCGAAGGCATACATAGACATTCCTCAAAGGCTATACATGGTACGCACACACACTATCATCTGCTTTTGTCAGCTTCCAGACTTTCTTGTTGTGCTTCCTGATGATATGGTTGCTTATCTTGCAACACTGTGTGATGTCACGCTGTTGTGCTTCCTCTGTTTGTCTTGCAACACTCTTGTTATATTACGAGTGTATTGTATTGTCAACTTCAGACTCTCTCATGTTTCCTGATGGTATGATACTTTTTGTGTTGGCAATACTCTGTTGCATCACGTGTGCATGACATGTACACATTCTACTCGACAGCTTCAGTTTGTCTTTGATGCACTTCTTGATGTAAGGTTGGCTGTCTCTACACCCCACTGGGTGATCGCGCCCGCTATGCTGGGCAGCGAGGAAGATTAGCACACATTGGTGTGATGTTTCCCAACAATCCTGTGCAATGCGAGGCTACATCATTGAAAGAAATGCTGCGCACTTGCTCAATCATCACAACATGCTAAGGCATATTATCTGGTGCATGAGTGTTGATCGTGTTTGGTGTAGTAATTGCACACATTTAGGTGAGTAGTAATGGTACACATGCGTAGAGTCCTCTTGTGTAACTGGATGTGTTCGTCTTCACCTGTGCAGCACCCATTCGTTAGCAGCTCATCTGTTGTAGTGCATCGATACGTGCATCATGTTGTGATGATTGAGCAAGTGCGCAGCATGGCTTTCAATGGTGTCCCTTTCAATGTTCATAAACTTTGAGTCTACGCCTCCTACAAACTGTGCATTTCACTATGCTGCTGACACTCTTGTGCACCTGTTGGCCAGCTTTATTTTCAGCACCTACGTTGCACATTCATGAATTCAAGGACTGTTTTGCAATGCTGTCGCAAAGCAAGAGGGGGAAGAAGGGGCCAGCCAGCTAGGCTTGCAGACACATATACGTACACAATGTGTATGCATTCTGGATCATGCCATGGGAAAGCAAACGCGCAACTGCTCAGCCGTGTACCGCGCTTTGGGACAGAAGCCGGTGACAGAAATTTTGTTGTAGTGCTGTCATGGATGACTGTGGTATTGGCATTATGGTATTGGGAGGACTGCAGCGCTTCCTTCTCAAGGATGTGGGGAAAAGGGGGGAAGCAAGGGATTTGAAGGGCCCTGTCCTCTGCGGACGCGAAGTGTAGGCATGCATTCTGGATCGCGCCATGACAAATCATAAGCGCAACGGCTCAGCCCCATGCCGCGCTGTCGGGACAAAAGCCGGCGGCCGCGGCGGAACAGGTGGCACGTGTGTTCGGCATCGCAGCAGGCGTCATACATGCATACGCAGCTTTTGGGTCTCCCCCCCCCCCCCTGCCCGCCTCTGGAATGTCTGCAATATTGGCAATTGCAGAGAGGTTGTGATGCCCCGGAGCCTCCCCCCCCCCGCCCTTCGCCCCCTCTCCTGCAAGGCACTTCTTCGGGATTTGTGCGCGTAGGAATTTGATATATAACGGCTGGATCACTTTTTGTGTGCTCGCGCGCGTGCTGGCGACGTGAAGGACTTCAAGTTCTTGAAGTATACGTTGCCGCACTGCCGCGCGTCTTCTTCAAGTCTTGGATGGGATCTTGCCTGGGACTGCTCGCGCTCTACACGGAAGGTCGGGCGACGAGCGCTGATGCCAGACACGCCTCGTCTGCTGCATACTGCGCGCTGGGATGGAGCTGACCCGCGGCACCAGTGCTCCGACTGCCGGCGGCGCCCCTGACTCGTCAGGTTCCGGCTGTTCTCGCATCAGGTGCAGCTGAGCCAGCCTCTGATGAGCCTCTGTGTTTTCCAGAGGCATGCCACGTGGCGTGGCGCGCCGCTGCCGCTGCGGCTTCGGGAGGGGAAGTCTGATATATGGGGGAAGCGCTAGGGGGGCACATAGAGAGAGGGGGAGAGCTCCCTTGCACGCAACATCGCAAGCTGCGTCTCAAACAGGGAAACCAATGATGAAATGCCGCAGCAGCGCCCGCCCCCTGCCCGTCCAACGCGTGGCGGCTTGCGCTGGGGGGGGGAGGGGCGTGTCGGCGGTGGCGGCGGCGCAGGCACCAAGAGTAAGGTTCCTGCTCTTTCCAGGAAGCTTCTGGCGTGCGCTCTCAGCAGGCGGAGCGCGGCGCGGCGGCAGCAGCGATCAGCTCGTCCATGCTGCGGTCGCGCGACACGGTGACGACGGCGTCCTTGGCGCCGCTGCGGCGCTGCAGCAGCGCGCCGCCGGCAGCAGCGGCGGAGGCTGTGGCGGCGGCCTGCGCAGCAGCAGCGCGCGGAGAGCGAGCGCAGCAGCACGTGATGAGCGCCGCGTCGTGTGCGACGGCATGGCGTTTTGCGCGCCGCGCGGTTTTGCACGCGATTGCTTGAAGAACGTGGCTGTCTTCAGGTGCTGCAGTGTTGATGCAGGAGGGCAAGGCGGCGGGGGGAATGGCGCGTTTGCTCGCGGCGCCGAAGCGCATTAATCGGAAGCATGTCTGTTGGCTTGGAGCACGAAGCCCACATGCGTTGGGACGCTCGCCGACGGCGCCGCTGTCGCTACTGTCTGGCACCATTGCAGCCTATGATGCATCGCTTATACACTTGCAGCAAAGTGCCAGAGAGCGGGCGCAACTAAGGGGCCTTCTGCCGCCTCCTCGACAGGGCAAGTTGTGGAAGCCATGTCAATGCACAAGAACCACTTTTAATGATGCTCGTCCTGACCCTAACCCTAATCCTACCCTAGCCCTGACCCTAATGCCGTCAGCGTCGCCTGGCGGGTGACAAACGCAAAGCGCTCATAGTCTGCCACCTTAAAACACTGCTGCATACTTGAAGTAGGTAGACGCCAGAGAGCAGGTTGCTGCTGTGGATGCAAGGAGGGCCCGGCATAGTAAACACGAGATCGTGCCTGCCCGATGGCAGCTCCGTCCCAGTGCCAAAGGCCATGTGTGAGTGCTGGCAAGCGTGCGAGGTCTGTGCACTTGTGACTGCTGGCGCCGCCGCCCCCGCTGCTGAGCAGCTGTAGCTAGCGGTTGCAGCATGCGGTGCGCACATGACGCTAGACAATGCTGTGCGGCTCAGGCAGCTGTGCCTTTGGACTGCTACATTGTATCTGGAGTAGGTCAAGCTCACATCTTGACCTCTTTACAGGCAGTGCGGAGCGGTGCAGCTGCTGCTGGTGTGAGATCTACAGCTGCTGACGCCACTACCGCTGTCGTCAACGGTGACAGGCGATGCACTTTTGAGACCAGGACGAGTTCGTGTCTCTATGAAGTTGGCCTTTCTGAAGGCAGTGAGGCAGTGAGGCATTGCTGAGCACTGCTGACCTTGACAGGCGTCGGCGCGGCGGCCTCTTCGCTCGCCTCCTGCGCGCCGCCCCACCACAGCGCGTCCTCGAACATCTGGTCGGCGGTCTGCGTGGGCACGCCGAGCGCGTTGACAGTGCTCACCAGCCAGCCCGCCAGGTACCCGCCTGGTGTTGTCGGACGGGGAAGCGGGGGGGGGCGGGGGGCGGGGGGGCAGGGGGGAAGGCGCGCGGTCAGAGACTTGCGGAGCAGCAGCGCAGGAGCAGCGACCCTTTGTTCACGGTGTGAGTGAATGTGATGGAACTCACGAGGCATTTTGTGCGGGTGGGGCTGGGTGCTCAGACACGCATCCGCAGCTCTAAACCGATCCAGCCAGGGTTAGGGTTGGGGTTAAATGGGCAACCACGGGAGCTCGGCATAAACAAAATCCAAAGGCAGTATACAGTACCCAACCAGTGAATCAACAGCTCTCTACGAGGCATCAGTATGCGACTGGTGCTCTCAGGAAAGCAGCGCTCAACACAAGCTCACCGCGCTCCCTCAGTTACACAATTGCCAGAGACAATCTGCATTGTGTGCACATGTACTGTACTGTGTACTCATGTGTACTGTACGGCTCGTGTGACTGCAGCACTCACTGGCAATGCCTATGGCCTTTTGAAGTACGTGTTCCAGTGATGATCCACAGTGTGTACACGTGTAGTGTTTGTGTACTCACTGGCAATGCCGATGGCCACAGCGCTCGCCACGGCGGCCGCCTGGTAGCCCAGCTGCGCGGCGGGGCTGTGCAGCAGGTAGCTGCCGTCCTCACTGAGCGCAATGAGGCCGGCGATCAGGCCGCCGAGCACCGCTGCAAGTTCAAGTCGAGCAGGAGCGACATAAGTTGAAGTGGGGCATGAATTCACAGCTCCTTTCGTTGAATGCCGCAAGGCCCTGGAGCCACGTGGCATGCCTAGCACCGCTGCAAGTTCAAGCCGAGCGGGGGCGACACATGCGGGAGTACGAGTTGAAGTATGCTGCATACCGCATAGCCAGCCATGTGGCATGCCTAGCGCTGGTGCAATCCGAGCAAGGGCGACGCATGCGGGATTATGAGTTCAAGTAAGGCAGGTGACAGGTGATCGCCGCCTTTTGCTGAATGCCACGGCGGCCAGCCAAGTGGCATAGCCAGCACCGGTGCAAATCATCGAGCAGTTACAGCGTGAAAACTGTCCAGTGAGTATGCTTTAAAGCTGGCAGGCACTATTATTGTCACTGCACATGGTACCCAAAAGACCAACCCTCAGACCGCCGAGAATCGCTGGAACACAAGCATCGCCAACATACACTACGTTGAAGTTGAAGTCAGCATTAAAGTTGAAGTTGGCATTGAAGCCGGCACAGGGCAGGGGATCAGCAAGAAGCGCGAAGGGCGCGTCACGAATGTTGTTTTTCAAGATGATTATACAGTAGTACTTGACTATGCTGATGGGATTAGCAAAAACGGGTTCGCCTGGCATGCCATGCAGATCATGTATGCCGCAGGTGTCGCAGCGCAGCGACACCAGCATCAGTTTTCTTGGCCAGGCCAGAACCCCTTTGACGTCTACAAAGGTACACACAAGTGCCAACAAGTAGGGCTAACCTGGCATGCCGTGCAGATTGTGTATGCCGCAGGTGTCGCCGAGGCCGAAGCGTGCGTCCAACAGCGGCGTCACGTACTTGAACCCGCCGGTGGACAGCACGCCTGCGGAGAGGCCCACCGTAAAGGCCACACCCGGCGCCTGCGCCGACAATTATGGCAGGTACAACAGTTACATCAAACAAATTTGCATCAAACTTCATGCTTGAAGCCGCCAGTGGACAGCACGCCGGCGGAGAGGCCCGACGTGAAGGCCACGCCCGGAGCCTGCCTGCGCAGGCAGTTACGACAGCTATGACAGGTTCACGTTCTGCACTATGACAACGCTCTACTACTTTTTGCACTACGGCAGCGCTCTACTAAGGCTTCAACAACCAACGAGAGTGCTTGAACGATTAAGCGCTGCTAGCATCAGCGACTCTCTCGACACCACGCACCATGCGCAGCGTGCACGCAAGGCCCACTGCGCCACCGCCCGCAAGCGCCGCCATTGCATTCTGCACTACGACAGCGCTCGATTAGGGCTCCGAAGAAACCGCTAGGGCTACGTGCCATCGTGGCTCAAAAACACGCACCATGCGCAGCGTGCACGCGGCGCCCATGGCGACGCCGCAGGCGAGCGTCGCATTCTGCACGGCGATGGCGCTCAACTAGGGCTCGAACAACACTGCTAGGGTTAGCGCTAACGCGCTGTATTCGCATCAGCGTATCTCAACAACACGCACCACGTGCAGCGTGCACGCGGCGCCCATGGCCACGCCGCCGGCGAGCATTGCGTTCGCGTTCTGCACTGCGACAGGGCTCCACTACGTTTTGGCCTACAACAGCGCTCTACTGGGGCTTCAACAACCAACAAGAGTGCTTGAACGATGACCAGCGCTACTATCATCAGCGGCGCGGCGCACGCACCATCCTCAGCGTGCACGCGGCGCCCATGGCGACGCCGCCGGCGAGCGTCGCGTTCTGCACGGCGACCGCGCCCAGCTTGCCGTCGAGGAACGCCGACAGCGCAAACGTCGCGAGCGTGGAGCCGAGCAGCGACAGCAGCGTGTTGCAGATGGCCAGGAACTGCGCCGAGACCTGGCGGCGGCGGCGGCGGCGCGTCACAGTGGGAGAGCGGAGAAGGGATGATGAGGGTGGCGGTGGCGGTGGGGGGGTGGGGGGTTTACGATTGCTGCTGCGCGGCGAGACCTGCCGCGGGTGCAAGTGCAAGGTGCAGCTGGGTGTGACTAGGGGGATTGAGGGGGGGGGGGGGGGGGCTCATCAGGTGCAGCGCTCACATTGACTTCAGTATTACAGAGCGGCAGCTCAAAACAGCGCTGATATGGGTGCAGTTGGGGCGTTGCATATGCCCAAAGTGGATGCACTGGGAGCTGCCCCATCCAGAGGGGGGGGGGTAGGCGAGGGGGGGGCAGCGTCCCGTGCGAACTCAAGACGGCATGGGGGTCCTGGCAAGCTGATGTGGTCAACAGTTGAAGTTTTTGAGGGAGGTGGCCACCCTACGCCAAGAGGTGATGCACAGAACAGCCCACGCGCAGCGCGATGAAGAGGAGCGCAACAGCAGCGCTCCACAGCAGCAGCAGCAGCAGCAGCAGCAGCAGCAGCAGCATCAGCAGCAGCAGCAGCTCTCATCCACGTACCACGGCTGCGTTCTCCTCCTCGCCGGGGGGGATGATGCTGGCGAGCGCGCCGTTGAAGCTGGGCCAGTTGATCCACAGGAACAGGGTGCCGATCTGCGCAGCGGCGCACGCGGCAGCGGGGCAGGCGTCAGCACTCAGCATCAGCAATCAGCATCCCGCGATGGGGATTGGGGGTGCACACGGTTTCTTGGGACAGAGCAGGTGTTCAAATCACAGCTGCCAGGAATCCATAGTTCAGCTACCTGCATTTCATGTTTCTGATGAAATGAGTGACACCGAAGTGCATGGTACATCGCATTCTGCACGAGCCTGCGCTGACATGCACTGCCGATGCAGACACAGTATCGATGCATTACAGCGCCGCTTCACGGTGGCTGCAACGTCATCGCAGGTGACTCTCCGCTCCAGCACCGCTCCTCCGCTTGTGCAGCAGCACGCGGTGGTGCATACATACCCATGGAGCACTGTCTCCGACCATGCGCGCTGGCTTCTGGCTTGCGGGCGTCACCTAAGATGCGGGAGCGAGGGGCACCTTTCCTGACTTCAAGCAGCACCAGGTGACTCGCCGGAGTGTGTCGCCTCGGTAAGCTTCGCGTCACCCCATCATCAGGGAGAAAATGTTGCAGACACACCTGGAGCCACTCTTGGGTTGCGCGAAGCCATAGCCGCGCTGGCCGCGCAAGAGCCACACTGACTAACAACACATCACGCTCGAAACAGCGATTGCGTACCTCAAAACAGCAAGTTGCCCCCCCCACAGCGATTGCGTACCTCAAAACAGCAAGTTGCCCCCCCCCCCAGCTCACCATGGAGAACACGCCGCTGATGTAGCTGGAGCAGTGCCGCGGGATAGCTGCGCTGGTGGCGCGAGAGCGCGGCGCACTCACAACACCCAAGCCGCAATTGCATACTTCAAAATACTTTGAAGTAGCACATTGCAGCCCCCCCCCCAAGCAGCTAGCTCACCATAGAGAAGATGTCGCTGACATAGCTGGAGCAATTTCGGGGGTGTTCAACGCCGTAGCCGCGCTGGCGGCGCGAGAGCGCGGCGCTGGCGGCGAGCCCGTAGTACGCGCCGAACGCGTGTATGACGATTGTGCCGCCCATGTCGAGGGCCTCAAACACCTTCACCACGAGGTGCTGGTTGAGCGCGTAGACGGGCACCTGCCACGGTACATGATAATGACAACGTTGGCTTTGAGTATGTCGATGGGAAAGTAGAACCTCAACGCTTCAATGATTATTCCGGACAGATGACAAAGCTCATGTCGTTAACTGAAAAACAACACCTCAACGCGCTTTGGTGTTACGTATAAACTGTGTCCAGCGCCTTGAAAACCCTCGCCGCGAGGCGCTGGTTGAGCACGGAGAAGGGCACCTGCCACGGAAAAAAGTGACAGGGCTCGTGTCAACTGAAAATAAAACCTCAACGCTCTGGTATCATAACATAAATGCTGTCGCCCAGAGCTCTACGATCGTTTGGTTCATTTCCATACGGGACTGTGGTCATTGGTGGAAGGCACTGACGGCACCTTGTCACCCAGAGCTCTACGAACTCTTGAGTCGTTTCCATAAGCTATACATAGAAGTTAGAAGTATACCTTCATGCTGTACCTTGTTGTTTAGCCAAGAATACTTCCGGTACTGGCCATGCTTTTTGCATAAGTTTCCTTTATGGTAATACCCATTTGTGACAGCTGGTGCGCGCTCTCCGCGGCGGCTGCGGCGGGGGGACGCATGGCGGTGTTTCAGAGGTGGCACGGCACGGCGGCAGAGTTGATGCGCTGCGTTTTGAGGGGAGCAGGGGGGGAGGAGGGGCGTGCTGTGCAGCGTGCAGTGCGTGCACGGCGGCTCAGGCGCCGCGCTCTGAAGTAGGGCACCTGCGCGCTGTACAGCGTGTACTTCAAGTATTCGGTAGCGGCTGTGTAGGGCTACTACCGCGCAGCATGCACGCAGCATGAATAGAGCAGTTAGGACACCGCTTCTTGTACCTATACATACCCATACCCATCCAGCAGGCGCCGCGCTCTGAAGTAAGGCACCTGCGCGGGGCCGTACAGCGTGTGCTTCAAGGATTCGACAGGCGCAGACGCTCCCTGTCGTGGAGGAGTGGAGGAGCCGTGGCCGTGTACATAGGGTAGGTACCGCCGCGCAGCGTGCATGCAGCCTGAAAAGAGCAGCTAGGACACCAGTTCCTGTGCCTATACCCATGCCCAGCCAGCAGACATCAGCAGCGCTCACATCGTGTGCACGACAATCTATCCCGTCGATGTCCAACATTGCGCCGATCACCTTTGGGGTGCAGCAAGGTTAGTAGTGCTGCGCTTCGTGCACGCGTTCACGAGTTCGGCTGCGCCCTGTGCGCACCGACAGCACGAGCGCTGGCACGCATCAGAACGCCAGCGGCGGACCTGACTCTTCATGTGCAAGCAGCTACTTGAGGTACCTGTTAACTCAGACTTATCGATGATACTCATGCTGCAGGTATCACCTTATAGTTGCATTATACACACATGTATGTACACTTAACTATTGATGCTCGAGGGGCGGAGTTCCAATTACGCACCACGTTGTAAACAACTACTCTTGCACCTACTGAGCTGTTGCGCGTCTCCGCTGCCATCATGTATCATGCACTTTATTTGCTACCGTCTGAGGGGCGGAAACTCTTATGAAAAGTGCAAGATATGCAATTCGCTATGGAAAGTGCAAGATATGCAACTCTTGCGCTCACATCATCAAGCGTGTATGTGTGCTCATACGCACTGTGCCCGCAATGGAACACAAGCGCTGTCTACGCATCAGATGCGCTTCTTGTACCTGCATGAAGAGCAGTACATGCGCCATCTACACTATTAAGTTTGAAACATCGTGTACCTGCATGAAGAGCATCCACAACAGCTGCGTCGGCGTCGCCTTGCCGATGACGGCGCCGAAGGCAATCATCGCGGAGCCCGCGCAGAACGCAGCATCGATCAGCAGCGGCAGGTCCACCGTGATGACCGACTTCTCGGGGCCCCAGAAGACCTAGGTGCACGCGGAGCAGCGCGCACAGCAAAACACGCAGCGTCAGCGCTCAGAGCATACGGCCACTGAAGTTCACGTGTTTCAGAGTAATGGAAACGAATCAAAAGATCGTAGAGCTCTCGGTGACAAGGTGTGGTCAGCCGCAAGTGCCTTGCACAAATGACCGTGGTCATCGCTGCTGCAGCAACTGGCCACGAGTCAAACAGTGCCTCCATATCCACAGGAGCCATGCTATGTTACTCAGCTGCCCCATTGTTGCCTGTGCCAGGGTCAAGACCACTGGTTAAACCTTTCTGCTGTGCAAGTCCCTTGATAAGACAGTAAGTGGCCAGCGTGCGTGGCACAGCGACCGGGCATGCGCCATCTGTGGCGTGCATGCAGCGCTGCTGAGCACTGGGGACTCTGCCCATGGCGCCGAATGGTATGCGCAGCAGCGGGCGTGAGCCTGTTGCTGCGTGTGCGGAGTGCCTCGCACGTTTGCCATCATTTGGCACCACGGGCAGAGCCACCAGTGCTCAGCAGCACGACGGTCCTTCGCGAGCCATTGCTTCAACCAAGTCGGGAGAAGGAGCGCACAGGTGCGTGCCGCGTTCGCAAGCGCGCGGGGGCAACGGGAGGCCACCGAGTCTTATGCGCGCGTGCGCACCGGTGCAAACGCTGCAGTTGCGTGCGATACGCGTCAGCTGCGCGCGGGCGCACTCGACGGGATCTAGCGGGGACCCCTGCGCACGACTCCTCACGTTGCCAACGATCGGGACCTCAAATACAGTGTTGTAGCAGCGCACTGTGCAGCTGAAGGGCCTGCACCTGCTGGCCAACACGCAGGGCCTGAAGTGCAACTGTAGAAGCGGGTATGTTCAGCATTCTAGGCCTGCCAGTGGAAAGCGGACATATTCAGCACTTCAGGCCTGGAACGCGGTCTCAGGCCTGGAACGCGGACATATTTAGCATTATGAAGCCCTGGCACCTGCTGGCAGGCGCCGATGCAGAGGATGGCCTCGATGAAGACCATGGCGGACGCAAAGAAGTTGAGGCTGACAGCGGACATGCTGTAGCGCCGCAGGAACGTCATCAGCAGGCCAAAGCCCAGGAAGATCATGATCTGCGGTGCAAAATTGAAGTTGGCGGGCGTCGCAGAGCAGGGGAAGCTCAGGAGGCAGTTCAAGTGCTTGCTGTGGATCTACAAATTGATCTGAGAGCATGGATTTGTGGTTGGATCATGCGCTTGCTGGCAGCAGCTGCTGCTGGGTCATTGGATTCCGAGATTAGTTGGGGCGAAGCCTGGCTGATGCTCCTCCAGGCAAAGGCTGCTGCTTCTAGTGAGTGGACTGTGCACGCAAAGCTGTCGGTCAGTAGCAGAAGTGTATTGGCACTGTGCAGCACTGCTGTGGTACTACTGTAGATTGCTGGCAGGATCGGCAATGATTGCAAGCTTGGTGTTGCCATGACCAGCGACATGGCGCCACAACGTGCTTCAGTGCACACAATGCGCGACTAGGCAAGCTGTGCACATGTGTGCAGACTCTCCTGAGTGCAAGCCGCCAGCAATCAAACACGCAGGGCAACTTGCGGTGCAATTCGAGGAGCTGTGTTGCACTACTTCGTGTCGAGTTTGGGCCCGCCAGCTGCCAGCTGCTTTTGCAACTGTGCCGTGCAGCAGTAGAGCGGTGTGCCAGTATCCAGCATATATATATGCACTCACCAGCACATGGTTGAGGTAGACGTAAAATCGCTCCACCTCCCGCGGCGATACAGCATCAATTGGATACTCTGTGCAGATCAGAAGTAGCAGCACGAAGAGTGCGCACACCGCGCCAAGCGAGCCCGCGAAGTTCAGCCGCAGCGGTCCCTGTTCTGTATCCACAGGGCCCACCGTCTTGCCCTCAAGCGAGAGCATATGTTTGCCTGCAGTTGCGCTGCGGCTGAAAGCAGATACACAGCACCGGCAGCGTGTACTTCAACAGCAGCGCTTGTCCGCCGTTATGCGATGCACTTCCGCGGTCACGGTCTAGTGTACGTCTCTAGTGTACAACTACACGCCGTTGCGGCCGCGCTTCAACGAATTTAGTGGCTGCAATGCTTGCAGTGCACCTGCACTCTCGGGCCGTTGCGTCGTCGGCTTTTTTGGTGGTCGCTAAGGGGGGTTGAACTCACAAATTCAGGCGTTTGTGTTTTGGCGGAGTTGATGGAGCAAAAAGTACTGCAGTATCAAGTTGCTATAATCCTTTAAAATTCATAGTTCAGGCACGATCATGGAAACCCAGATGACCTACGCACCGCTGACTATGAGGTACTCATGTTTTTGTCACGATGCAGTACTCAACGAGCAGCTGGCCAATGATGTCTTGTGCAGTCGCTGAAAGCATGATAAAAAGCAAGACACAACAAAACGGTATTTTATTGTTTTGTTGTTACTCACGGTTGTGAAGCAAGTCACAAAGATTCAAAGGGGGGGGGGGGGGGGGGGGGGGGGGGGGGGGCACCTCAAATAGGCAAGTCACCTGTTCAAATGTGAACTTGCTCACTACTTTTGTAAACCTGGAGCGTGACAAATGACAGCGTGAAAACGATGTGCAAGCAGCGGCAGCAATACTGTGGACGTGTATTGATGCTCTGGCTCTCCTGTCATCGCCAGCGCCCATAAATCGAGCAAGGACCAAACCTTTGCGAAGATGACAGGAGCAGGCAGCTCGGCGCCACAAGCGCAGCAGTCGCGGACTCTCAGCGCGTTTACAGCGCATGCGCATAAGCAGCAAGAAGCACAAGATATCGATCTTACACGACCGCTGCAGTGGTACCTGCAGCGCTGTCCGAGCACAGCTGTTCTGACAGCCCTTAAGGAGGCAGGGGAGGCATGCAACCTCGCTTTCACCAGCTACAGCTTTCAGGCTGCCTTCTTGCAGCAGGTTCTGCTGCACCCTGTTGCTGTTGCGTACCCTCCTGGGGACACCTTCACCAGGACCGTTCTCGAGAGATACCTGGCCGCGATTGAAAGCGACGGCGACGGGAGTGTCCACGACGAGCTGATGGAGCAAATGGTGGAGGTGCTCGGGCAGCGGCGCACGGAGGGTGTGTGCTACGAATCGTTTCACGTGCCGGGAGGGGGCTTCATCACCTGCAGGACGAGCCCCAGGTGCATAGCCTCAATGACGTGAGGCACAGGGCAGCCAGGATCTTTGTGCAGATCCGGGCTGTAAGAGGCTATCGATAGCAGGGGCTCTTGCACTCAGCTGCGTGGCTGCTTGACCTCTGCGACGCCTGCAGAGGTTCTGGAAGAATTTCTTTTGGTGGAGCCTGTTTCAAGTCAGCATTTGTAACTGCATAAGTCGGACGTTGTTGCGTGTACACACAGTGCGACCATCTCGGTGCTGCCACCACCAAGGCACGTACGTGCGCAGCAGCACGATCCGCTTAAATCCCGTCATGTAACAGCAGGTCCCTCGCGCACCTTCAAGTGGCGCCGCGGCAGCAGCTTCAGACCTCTAGCGCAGCCATCAAACCAGACGTCCCTGGCGGTCGTCATGATGAAGCGGCACACGCTCGTGTCGACGCAGTGTCAACTGCGTCGACTGCAAGCGCTTGGCCATCCAGGCTTGCCGTGGACGTCGTCAATGATCTACTTCAACTGTTCTACTTCAATCATGCGCCGCCGCCGCAGGGACAACGAGGTCGGGCTGCGCTGCTGGGAGGCGGGCCTGCTGCTGGCGGAGTTCTGCGCGTCGGACCCGCCGTGCCTGCGCGGCCGCCGCGTCGTCGAACTCGGCGCCGGCGTTGGTGTGACGGGGCTCGTGTGCGCCGCCGCCGCCGCTGCCGCGGGTGGGGGGCCGCGGTCGAGGGATGACGCGCGCGCAGGCGGCAGCGGCGGCAGTGGCGGCGGCGGCAGTGACGCAGGGGGTGGTTGCAGAGGTGACGGCAGTGATGGCAGCGGCAGCAGTGACGGCAGCGGCAGCAGTGACGACTGCAGCAGCAGTGACGACTGCGGCAGCCGCAGCAGCGGCGGCAGCAGCGGGGGCTCGACGTTATACTGCAGCAGCGGCGGCGGCGGCGGCGATGCCCATGGAGGCAGCGGCGGTGATGATGGCTGTGGTGGCGGCAGCGGCAGCGACGATACCAGCGCCGGCGGGCTCTGCTCAAATGACAACAGCCAGCGGTCATCTGGCAGCAGCAGGAGCCGCTCCACTGCGCTGTGCAGTGGCCACGCTATTTGCTGTAGCAACGCCAGCGCCGGGCGCAGCGGCAGCGCGCGTGCTGGTGGTCACTGCGGCAGCTGCTGCGGCAACGGCGGAAGCGGCAGCGGCACTGGCAGCAGCAGCAGCAGCGGCAGCGGCGGCGGCATCGGCAGTGGCGGCCGCAGCAGCGGCAGCGCCAGCAGCAGCGACAACCGCGGCAGCGGCGACGACAGTATCGGCAGCTGCAGCAGCGGCGGCGGCAGCGGCGGCCCGCGCGAAGTTATCCTGACCGACGGCCAGCCGCGCGTGGTGACGAATCTGCGCCACAACGTGGAGCTCAACGCCGCCGCGCTGCGCTGCCCCGTCGCGGTCGCGCGCCTCTCGTGGGAGGACCCCGACCTCGACGCGCTCGGCGACGACGTCGGCGCCGTCATTGGTGAGCGCTGCCGCCGCGCGCAAGGGCTAGGGTTACGGTTGCGTTAGGGTCAGAGGTGGGGCTGGGGTGGCGCTTGAGGAGTTCTACCCTTTGTGCGTGCCGTCCTGACACGTTTCGGAGACGTCTTCGGCGAGAGCTGCCGCTGCACTGAAGGCTCAGAGCTAGGGCCGGTGAGCGCTGCTGCCACGCGCAAGGGACTAGGGTTAGGGTTAGGGTTAGGGTCAGGCGGAGCGTCAGGGATTGGGGTTAGCGCTAGGGCTAGGTTGCCGCTGCGAAGAGGTCTGCTCGTTGTCGTGCCGTGCTTCCGGCGCCGCCTTTGGTGCGCGCTGTGGCAGCGTTCAATGCTCTGCGTAGATTTGGTATTAGGTTAGGGTTAGAGCGAGACTGAGGGGGTAGGGTTTGCGTGATGACCGTCAGCCCACTGCGATGGCGCGTCGCAGGCGCTCTGCAGGCCCCCCGAAGGAGTTCAAGATTAGAATTAGGGTTAGAATTAGGTTAGGTGGAGATGCTCCGGCACCGCTGGCCGTGCGCACAGCAGCTACTTCAATTCTGAAAGCCTTCAGACATCGAGGTCTACACATGGGGCACTGCCGTACGCACCGCTGAGACTGCCTCCTTCATCGAATGCTCATCGGCAGACCCTAAAACGCTGCGGTTCAATGACTCGCTTCACTCCAGGCGCGGACCTCGTCTATGACATAGCCGCTGTGCTCGCCCTTGCCGTGCTCATGTGGCAGCGCTCCTGGCCCCACACGCAGCTGCCGCTCAACGTCGCTGCCGCGGCCCGTCGCCGAATTGAGATCCGTCGCGTCCCTCGCCGTAACGCTGTGCTCAACGGTCTTTCGACGTCACCGCACGCGCGGATGTCGTCTGCGGACATCGCCGCTGTTAGCTGCGCTCCAATTCACAGCCGACCACCGCTGTGTCAAAGGTGCTGGAGTGTATATATATGTACATCGTCACCTCAAAGTCTGTCACATTAATCGCCGTTGACGATGGTGATCCTCAACTCCTCCGTGCATTCGCGGACCTCGTCTACGACATCGCCGCCGTCCCGGCGCTCGTCGCGCTCGTGGCAGCGCTCCACAAGCGCCGGCCGCACCCCACTTTATAGCCGACCACCGCTGTGTCAAAGGTGCTAGAGTAGCCATTTGTCACCTTGACGTCTATCGCATTCCTCGCCATGAACAACAGCGATGCTCAACGCTCTTCAATGTCACCGCAGGCGCGGACCTCGTGTACGACATCGCGGCCGTCCCCGCGCTCGTCGCGCTCGTGGCGGCGCTCCGCGCGCGCTGGCCCCGCGCGCGCGTCCTTCTCGCCTCCACGCTGCGCGACCCCACCACCTTTGCCGCGTTCGCCGCCGCGCTGCGCGCCGCCGTCGGCGCGGGCGCGGTGCGCGACGTCACGGCCGCCGTCGTCGCCGCCGCCGGCGCGCCACACTACTGGTCGCCCAACAGGGGCGCCGTGCGGGTGACGGAGGTCGTGGCGCGCGGCGGCTGAGCGGCGCTGCTGCTGCTGCTGCTGCTGCTGCTGCTGCTGCTGCCGCTGCTGCTGCTGCTGCTGCCACCGCTGCTGCTGCTGCTGTTGTTGGCGCTGCGGCTGCTGCGGCTGTTGCTGCCGCCGCTGCCGCCGCCCCGCTGCCGCGGGGGCGTGTGAGGCTCTTGCGGGAGTGGCTTGGCAGCTTTTGACGCGTTCTTGGCACGAAAGCTTGCGCTTGAGGGGTCTCGCACGCTGCGGTGTGTGTCGGAGGGCGGCGATTGAGCGCTGCCACCTTCGAGCCGTTCCCTACCCAGACTCTCGCCCCCTCAACGCGAAGCACCGCCGCAATGGGCACCCTGTGGCGCTGGTTGCCACGGCCAGTGCCGCGGCGCCGCAATCGGCGACGGCGATGCGATAGCGCGACCACAGCGCCTCTGATTTGCCTCGCCCCTGCTGGCTCTGGCAGACAGCAGATGGCGTTGGCCATCTGCGTAGGACGCCTGCGTGGCTTGCCACGCCACGCGTTGGCAAACAGCTGGCCCTCGAAAGTTTCGCAGCGCCTGCCACACACCCTCCTGCTGGCGCCGCTGCCACCGCCACGCAAGCGTCGCTGTGGCCGCCAAGCGCGCTCAACTAAAGCCATCAGGCCGCTACCACTAGGCTCTGTCCCCACTGCCCGTGCGGCGGGGGGGGGGGGGGGGGGCACAGCAGTAAGCCCGATAGCCGCAGGTGCTGACACACGAAGGTGCGGCACGTGTGGCATGCCCCTGGGGATGGCCTGTTTTTTGTTTCTAGTGTGTAGAGCCAATAGAGGTTTGCACCACACCTCCAGCAGTAGAAAAGGGTCATTAGCCACGAGGGCTGCGTGTGCGGCACGCATGGTGGGGGCGGGGGGGGAGGGGGCGGATTTTGTAATGATAAACGGTTGAAGTTGATGTTGTGACGGCTTTGCGCCTACACGCTGCTGCTGCCGCTGCTGTTTGCATGTTGTGGAGCAAGCTCTTCCTGCTTTGCAGCCTCACCTTCTTAACGATCACAATCATCATCCTCACCGAAGAGGATCAGCTTCATTTGTTGTGGCAGTCATGTCTTGTGACAGAACCCCCCCCCGGTTGCCACAAAACTGATTAAAAGTGTACGAAAGCAGTGCGCATGTGTGCTGCGCTGAGGTGCGGGTGCAACCATTGTGTGACCGCCTGCACACATGCTGACAAATGACTCTGGGCAGTGCGCTACTTCAAGTACATAGAGTTCAACAGGGACCAATGAGCAGCCAAAGCTCCTGTGTAGACCAGATTCAAGTCGAAGGCATCATATCTGTTGTCCATGTCTGGACGTTTGAAAACACTCAAACGTTTGCAGCAGCTGCTCAGGCCCAACCCAGCCCTTGCAGCTTTTTCAAGAAAGGTGCGTACTCGTACTTCAAAGTCCAGCATCGCCTGGTTAGCAACGCCCGAAGCGCGCCAGCCCCGCATTCATCACCACGCACTGTACGAGCAGAAACAGAAGGCAAAACAAGGGGACCCACACGCATGGCTCAAAGTTACGTGTACATTACTGAATCCTGGTGCAGCGTTTGCAGCGTCGCATGACGCCACAGGACATTGTGGGAAATAATGAGGGCGAGCAGGCGCCCCCCCGGCAACCGCGCTCGCGCGCCCAAGGGCGTCTCATGAGCGCGGCGCGCGGGGGAGCGTCACATCTTGAAGCGGGGCGCGCCTGAGCGCCGCTGCCGCCCAGACGCGCCCCGCGCCTACCGTGCTAGAAGTACTGCTTCAACTTGAACTTATCCGCGGGGCGCGCCGCTACCGCCGCGTCCTACAGCGCGGCGCGCGCCCTCTACTCACTGCTGAAAACCACAAGCGCCCGGGACCGTGGGGGGTGGTGGGTATCCGGGCGCGCACGCACGTATGTTGCTTGCTGGCCGTCGACGGTGCCTTGCGCCCTGCTGCTGCGCCACTGCTGCCGTTGTCGCTGCAGCCGCCGCTGCTGCCGCTGTCGCAGCGGCCGCCGCTGCCGCCGCCACCGCTGCTGCTGCCGCTGCCGCCGCTGCTGCCAGCGCACGCGCTCAGCCTGCTTTGGCGCTGCACTTGGCAGCTCGAAACTGACTGTTTCACGCGCTCTCTGAACCCACACACACGGGCAAATGATAAACACAGCGCCGGGCGGCGCGGGGGTGCCGCTGCGCGAGCGGAAGAGCTCGCGATGGCACCGAAGAGACTGCGCTCCGCCGGCGATTGACGCTACAGTACAGGCCCCCCCCCCCCCCCCCCCCCCCCTCCCTCCCCCTCCTGAGCCCGCGACATATGCCATGGCTTCATGCAAGGGGGGGGGGGAGGCGGGGGAGGATGGGTGGAGCTTATGTGGGCGAATGACGGGCCTGCGCGCTTGCCTATCCCTTGACGTTGAGCCGCCGCTGGCTGCCGCCCTTCTTCAGCACCTGGCCGACGCTCTGCGCCTGCATGATGCGCTGCGCAACGGGGGGCACAGGGGGGGCAAAGGGGGCGGGGAGAAGGCGGCACAGGGGGGGGGGCAGAGGGGGCAGGAAGGTTCAGGTGAGTCATGCTCCTTGATGCGCTGGGGAAGGATGATCATATCCGTGTTTGGTGGCAGTCAGCGCGTGGCAGAGATGTGTGGCGCCTTTGTAGAGGAAGGAGTTGAACATGAAGCTGAAGATGAGGGGTCCCGTACCTCCGCACCAACAGCCATACGCCTCTCCATCTATCAAACACAGTACGCCTGCCCACCCCTCCACTCTACGGCGCACGACGCGCCTGACCGGAACCCTAACCCGAACGAGGGCGCAATGTACAGCAGCGGCGACCTGCAGAGGCACAGCCCGATCATATGTCGTCAGACCCAGCGGGGACGTAAACTCCACTGATGCATAAGTGTTGCATCACATGTACACCTATGTGCGCAGACCCCGCACGAGCGCTGGGGGGTACGGCTCTGCACTTCAACTTCAAGTATGCTGCGTCTGATGCAGCACCAACATAATTCACAAATGCTGCCGCCTGTGCCCGATGCGCGGCGCCATGTAATGCAGCGTTGGCAATCGCCATCTCGACGGCCACAAGTGCTGTTCGCACATCACGTTAACATTCCCCTTGCTGGGGGATCCCAAGGCGGCGGGGGGGCACGCGCCAACTGTTTCAACTTACAAGTGGAGAACACATGCGCAGGGTAGCACCGCTGCAATCGCGCGGCCTTCTGCATGCGCGCCGGTGCCTACTGCGCGCGCAACGTGCACGTTGCTGCGCAACACTTGCCACCGTCCATGCCGCTGCAGCATCACGGGTCATGCTTACAAGAGTCTGCGCCTGAGGCGGCAGATGGCATTGCAGTTCGCATCACGCGTCTGTGGAGCCCTATCAGCAACCCTGTGTACATCACCCGTGAGTGCTGGAGAGTGCCACATGACATGTGTTGGCACATGGCTTTGAGATACTGTGCACAGTCCCGGGGAACACACTGGGTTCGTGCGTCTTCTTAGACTCTTCTACGCTGCTGCGGCAGTTGTGCTGACAGTGTGTCAACAGTGGATGTTGGGAAGAGTGGGCCAAGCACACTTCTTGCTTTGCCTGCAACCTCAACAAGCGCACTTCAACACTCGACACGCCGCAGCAGCACGAGCTCGAAGTGTCCGTTGAACTACCACCGAGTCTTGTGCGACATCCATGCGCCACGGATGCAGTCGCTGCTGCAGCCATCTGCGTCAGCTGAGCGGGAAGCATGCCGCTTGTCCTCTCTTTACCAAAACCACAACGGTGCCCTCTCGTCTCTGCCTGATTCTGCACGGGCTTCTCACCAACGTGCCCGGTGATATGTGCACGAACGCACCTCGCTGTTGTGCCAACAGCATGTTTCGGTAAAAGTGTTTCAACATGTGTGTCTGACGCGCCTATGGCGCATGCCGCGGTGCAGCTGTGGCTGCAGTGCCTGCGCCAGCCCTTCCCCAGCTTCACACACGTGCCACTTCAAGAGCCTGCTGTCTTCAGCTGTGGCTGACCGTGACAGCACTTGCTGTAACTTCAAGTTGCCAGTTCAATACCTGCGTAGAGAGCTGCGGCTGACACGACCGCAGCAGCGCTCGCCTTGCTGAGCACTGCTACGTCTGTACTCTGCGAGGAACGCACCGCCAAATACGCGCTGACACTTCACCGCCAATACCCATGTTGAAGCGCCTGCAGAACAGCTGCGGGGCCGTCAGCGAGAGCGCGGCATCACTCGCTCACCTTGAGGTGCTGCATGCGCGCGGACGCCGGCTCCTCCGCGTCCGCCGCGCCGCCGCCGCCGCCGCCGTCCTCGCCCGCCGCTGCCGCGAGGCGCGCCAGCTCCGCCGCGCTGCCGATGCTCGCGTGCGGCGCGTGCCGCGGCACGTTGCTCGTGTCCATGCCGCCGGTCGCGCCCGTCACGCTCGACGGCCGCCGCGCGTGCGAGAACACGTTCGTGAAGCTGAAGACGCTCCTGCTCGACGCGGAGCGCGTCACGCCGCCGCCGCCGCCGCCGCCGCCGCCGCCACCGCCCTCCGCGCCGCCCTCGCCGCCGCCGCCGCCGCCGCCGCCCCCCTCCCCCTCGTCGGAGTCCGAGTCGCTCTCGCCGTAGAAGTCCGCGATGGTGCCGGTGTGGCGGCGCCGCAGCTTGGAGGGCGCGCTCGGCGCCGGCGACGGCGATACCTCACCTTCGTCCGTCTCGTCCAGCTTCTCCTCATCGGAGCCGCCGCCGCCGCGCGGCGGCGGCGGCGGCGACGCGTAGCGCTGGGTCACGGAGCGCTGGCGGCGGTGCCGCGGCGACGCCCCTGCCGCGGAGGGCCCCGGGCCGCCGAGCGCTGCCGGCAGCGGCTCGTTGTTCTTGTTCATTGACAGCAGCGGATTCTGGAAGGCGCCGCTCGAGGCGCCCAGGCTCAGCGACCGCGAGTGCTGGTGCACCGGCTTCTTGCGGCGCGGCGCCTGCGCGAAGCGCACCGGCTGCGGCGCCGCCGCCGCCGCCGCGCTCGGGTCGAGAATGTCCGCGGGGCCGGCGCTGCTCGCGTGGCGCCGCCGCCGCGCCGGCGAGCCGATGAGCGCGCGCTCCGACTGCGTCGGCGGCACCAGCGGCGAACCCGGCGGCTTGGACGCGGACGCGGACGCCGCCGCCGACGCGGCGGGCGGCGGCGTGGCGGCGGCGGCGGCGCGCGGGATGCGCCCCGGCGATGCCGCGGCGCGCGGCATGCCGCCGCCGGGGCCCGACGGCGGGCGCGGCGCGATGGGGCGCGCGCGCAGGCGATGCGCGCTCGCCGGCGTCATGGACGGCGGCGGCGTGTTGCGGTCGGACGCGCTGCGGTCCGGGCTGCGGTGGATGCCAGGGGACGGGCTGTCGAGGGCTGCTGCTGTACCGAAGTCCAGCGCACGAGGCGCCGGTGACGCCGGCGCCCTCGCCGGCGCGGCGTCCGATGACTGCTTCGCGGAGAGGAAATCGACGGCGGCAGGGGTAGAATTGTGCCGAGCCTCGGGTGCTGTCCTCCTCCTTTCCCGGGGTTCTGCTGAGGCCTTGGCTGAGCCGGAGTCGCTCTTGCCGTTGCCCAGACCCAGCACAGCTGCCGCAAGAGCCTTGCCCGATGGCAGGCCACGAGGCGTGGTGCTGCTGGGAGCGGGCCCGGCACGTTCACCGGCAGAGGAACTAGCCGCTGCTGCGGCGGAGGGTTCCTGCTGCGCCTTGGGGCGCACAGTCATGGCTGATGCTGGAGAATTTTCCTTGTTGTAGGCTGCCTTAGAGTGAGCTGCTACGGCTGCAGCCACTGCCGTGCCAGCTTCTGCAGCTGCGTGGGCCGAGTGTGCGTCGGATCGCACTGGCGAGGGCGTGTTGGCGAACTTCCTCGTGCTGCGCTGAGGACGCAGCATGACAGGACGCGGCGCCACCCACAGCTTGCGAGGCACTGCTCCCACTGGCTTCTCCACGGCGCAGAGCATGCGCCCGTCGACATAGGAGCCAGGCTCTGTAGCCAGGTCCCCGAACATGACGTCCCCACTAACTCTGCCGCCTGTGCGCATGGTGAGCCGGCCCAGGCACTCCAGTGAGCCCCGCAGAGTGCCAGCAACGTGAGCTGACTGGAACACGGCATCGCCGCTGAACACGCCTCCAGTGCCGAGGCCCAGCCGCTTGCCCTCAACGAAGCCTCGAATCGACCCGTGCAAGCGCACATGCTTGCAGTTGATGGCCTCGCCTACGAACTTGACCTTGGAGCCCACCTGGAGCTCGCCCAGCACGTCCGCCATCGCAGCTGCAGGACGACTTCTCTCTGCGTTGGCCTCCCTGATTGATCAGACAACTCTCTCGTTCACTGTCGCTAAACCTAGGTGAAGTAGGAACTAGGGTTAACCCCCGGTCTGCGAGAGTTCCCTGCATTAATGAATTCATCCGCCATCCGAGTTGCTCATACTCAGCCTCATTGACATACACTGCATTGACCTGTGCCTAATGAGCATAGTCGCATTCGTGGGGACAAAGCGCAAGCCTCTGAAAACACCAAGCCAACATTGCAACCAACGAATATGCCATCCGGTGGATGAACAAACACATGCTGATTTACCAGCTGCATTGGCCATGCGTCGGCACATTTGCGTATGTCTCGCTCTGTAGAGCCGCCATTGATATGCACACAACGAAGATGAACACAACAAGTGCAGCATGAAGCATTGAGCGGCACGGCGCACTTCACCAGACATTCGTTCAGTCAGTGGTATTAGGGGAAAAAAACTTCTGCCGCCGGCTGCGCGCGCGCCCACTAGCTGCGCTGGGTGCAGCGCCGCGGTCTATGTGCGAGGCCGAGTGCTGCCGCCGCCGCCGCCGCTGCCGCACGCCCCGCAGCGGCAGCAGCAGCCGTTTTGCCAGCACTCCGCCCGACTGCACACTTACCCACGGGCCCGAAGCGCGCGTCAGAGTGAGCGCATTGCTGTCCGCAATCGATTCGACCAGTGCCGCCACGTGCGTGCTGCCCCCGTGGCGGGGTGAAGCTGTGTGATAGTCACGCCCAGTTCTAGGTGCACAAGCCCCATGCTTGCCCCCCCCCCCTAACACATTACACACACCACCAGTGCGCGCGCAAATCCCCGCCCCCTCTTAAAATACGTGAGTGAAGAACCCTTCAAACCCCCCAACCCCACCCGCCCCCCCCTGACCTATCTTCTGACACCCTGCGCGCCTACATTCAAAACATAAGCACAGCCCAGTAGGCTGGAGGCCAAGCGCAGTGTAGGACCCACCGTCCTCTAGCACAGAGGACTCTAGCCGGGATCGCTGTTGTGCACAGGTACCCTCCGACTGATGATGCTCCCCCGCCACCCAACCGTTACTCTGCCCATCAGATTAACCCCCCCTCCCCCCCCTTACCCCCACCCCACCCCCTCAAATCCCCCCCGCTTTAGACGCATCTAGGACCCTGTGCCGTCCAGCCAGAGGAAGCTGTCATACGCGACAGCTGACCGCCACGCCTCGCTTGCCAGAGCCCCGCACGGCACAGACCATCGCCAGGCATCGCGACTCGCTCGCATGACTGCCATCGCCCCCCCCCCCCCCCCTCTCCCTCCCTTCCACCAGCTCCTCAGAGCTTGGGGAAGGACGACTCGTCCATCACGGGCACCACGACTCTTTGGTCGTTGGACGCGTAGCCGCCGGGGGGGCCGCGCGGGCCACGCTCCCCCCTCCCCCTGCCGCCGCCGCCGCCACCGCGGCCGCCGCGGCCGCCGCCGTCGCGCCTGTCGCCGCCACCGCGCCCGCCGCCGCCGCCGCCGCGCTCGATGGGCGGCGCGCGGAACCCTACGTCCGTGAACGTCTGCTTGGCGGGCTTCTTGGCGCGCGCCTTCTTCTCGTCCGCGGCCTTGGCGCGCGCGGCGGCGGCGATCAGCTCCTCGACCGCGGCGTCGTCCTGCGCAGCGGGGGGGGGGGTTGGGGGGTTGGGGCATGGTTCAGCGGGTGCGCATGTGTGTCGCGCTGTTCTGGTGCACATGGCCGTAGCAGGAGGTGGGTACTGGGCAGATGCGGCGCCGATGGCCTATGGTACTCTCAGATGCATGCATACACATCAGCCGACGTGTACTACGCGCAGCGCGGCGCGCGTCTCCGCCACACACAGGCGCAGGCACAGGGGGGGGGAGGTACAGTAGGCACGCGCGCGACACGCACCTTCTTGCGTATCCGCCCGCCGGCAAAGTCGGCGTCGTCGACCGTCTTCTCCTTGACGGCGCCAAACAGCTCGCTCGCCGCCTCGCGCTCCGCCTTGAGCTTGGCCTGGAACTCCTCCAGCGTCATGCTCATGTCCGGCGCCTCCTCCGGCTCCGCGTCGGCCGCGGGCTCCTCTGCAGGGGCCGCGCCCCCCTCCACGGCGGCGGCGGGGGTCTCCTCGTCGGCGCCGGTGGTGACCTGCGCGGCGCAGCGCGCGCACAGCAGCAGCAGGCGGCGTCAGACACGGGACGCGGAGCCGCGGGTGCGTGCGTGTGCCGGAACAGCATCAAAGTCGGTGCCGCTCATTGAGCGGCCATGCATCGAGTGCTGGCGAGCCGGATCGACGGCCGGTCAACGGGGGTTTGCTGTCCGCGGCGGCAGCGGCGAAAGCACCTAGGTCAGTTCAACTCGGGACGCCTCGATCCGTTGTGTCTGATCAGGCGCCGTGCATCTGGGCGAGATGGCCGTCAAACAAACTCGCACAGGTGCCAAGAGGGAGCGATGAGAAGAGCTGGAGGGATGCAGACCGCTATCCAGGGGTCGGTTCTTGTGGTCAAGGAAATACCGTATGTGATCGCAACTTGGGGGGGGGGGGGGGGCTGGCACAGCGCCAGCGCATCAGGCCTGCATGGCAACAAAGCATGCCTACCATGTGTGATATCAACCGAAAATTTAGTTGGGGGGGAAGGGCGTCCATCTGACCACATACATACATACATGCCCCCCTCACCTCCGCGTCCAATACGACCACATACATACAATTTTTTTACTTTTAAACTTTTTTTATTGGGTGATACTACTTCATCTATTGAGTATAGAAGAGCAAATGACGGACCTGCAATAAGCAAAAGAATACATACCCCCACTCTCACCTCCGCGTCCATCTGGCCCGCCTTCTCGTCGCCGTCCGTGCCCCAGTTGTGGGACCCGCCGCCCTGCTTCTTCACCTCGCGGCCGCGCCCGGAGCCGCTCTGGCGGTCGCGCACGCGGTCGCCGCCGCCGCGGTCACCGCCAGCGCGGTCGCCGCCGGCGCCGCTGCCGCGTCCGCCGTACCTGGCCAACAGGGACGAGAGGCGCATGAGACGCGTCAGAAGCGCACGTTGCGTGCAGGGAGGGGTATGTATGTAGTTGGCGTGACGGCGCGGCCGCCGCCGCTGCCGCGCCCGCCGTACCTGGCCAAATCAACCCAGAGGCGCACGGGATGCGTCAGAAGTGCACCATGCGTGCACGGAGGGGTAGGTATTTAGACTGCGCGTCGGTACGGGATGAGCGCGTGGAGGATGGTGGCGCTTAAGATAAGGGTTAGCGGTTGTGGACGAGAGGCGCGCGAGACGCGTCAGCAGCGAGTGATCCCGGAAGTGGTATGTATGTATGTTCCAGACCAGTACAGCATGCTTGGAGCTACCCAGGGTCATGGCCGTCGGCGCTGGCGCGCGTGTGCGGGGCCGACGCCAGAGTGCGGCGCTGGTGCGGTGTTGTATGCGGGGTGTACTCGGAGTGGTTCACTGCTGAACTGCGTACAGCACAGCGGGATGCTTGCTTAAGAGAGCCATGGGCGATTGTGCGCGCGGCAAGGTCGCCACCGCAGCGGCGCCAATGCACGCAAGCGCAGAACCAGTGCAACGGGTACATGCCGAGGTGTACTGCGAAGTGGTGAAGCACCACGAACTTCAACCTTTGTTGAGGCACGAACAGACAAGCAGCACTTCAGTTCGTGACCCATGTCGTCTAGAAAGCGCGACAGAGCGTAGCCGGTAGGCATGCACGCAGACGGCAGTGCTCAGCCGCACTCACTAGCCCCGCAAATGACACACGTCAACGGCCGACGCTCATCACATACGATCATTGCATCGCCGCGGCAATGACGACGGGATACGAGGCTGATTCTGCAGCGCGAGTAGCCTTGGCCCGGGGCCTAGCTCGATCTCTAGCGGTGTGCGCTCAACACAGATGCGAGCCAACAGTGGCGCACTGCTGTTGTGAAGAACTACCACATGGACGACGACTCAAAATGAGCTAGTATGGCGCAGCGGGTGGTCAGTTGGGCCTGTACAGCTGTTGCGGCTCGCCAAGCCAATCGAGGTGTACTCAGGGTGCAGCAGCGGCGGCCTCGCGCCTGCTGCTGAGGCATGCAACCTCCGTTGCACGCCCGACATGCATGCGCACATGAGCACACCGGACACGCGCTCCCCCCCAAGTACTTGCCGCGCAGCTGCGCTACATCACACGCTGCTATTGACCACGCATTGCAGCCGTAAAGGGATGGGACGGGGGGGGGGGGTGCGCGGCGGGGGGAGGGGGGGGGGGGGGGGGGGGGAGTTGACAGGTTCGCACAGCAACAGCGGGAACGTGTGATACCGCGATACCGCGCTTCTGGATGGAACAGATGCATAGTGGCACTGTTGGCAAGAGTTGGTTCGGCTTCGTTGGGTAGCGCCTCGCAGTGGGTACCTGAAGTCGAGGAGCACAGCAACTTCAAGTGGCGAAGCGCAGCTCCCTCTCAGCGGAGCACAACAGCATGCTGAATCGCAGTCACCGGAGATGGGCGGCACTGCCCTGGCCGTGACAAAACCACACTAGAATTGTGCGGGCACGGCCGCAATCGCGCTCGACCGTGCAGGCGTGGCGCTTTCCGAGCAGGTAGCTTACAGTATTGGGGTATGTATGTAACACACCCAGATCACGCAACCTAAGACTTGGCTGAAACTGGAACCGTCCGCATCAAGACATGTCGCAGTCGCTGAGAAGTTGCACGGAGCCGGGTGCGTGTGCAGCTCCGGGGGGGGTGAGGCCCTCCGTGCCGGGAGCAGCGAACTGATACTCCGCCCCCTTCACATGTCTGGCATGTATGGCAGAGGCAGAACTGGGCGCCCGTGCTGGCTGGCGTGTGCATGATTGTACTGTGTTGCACTCACAGAGTGCACAATGCGCTGAATCGTCGCATAACGCACTGCGGCGCGGCAGCGAAGGACGTGCAATAGCCCGCCGCTGCATGAACCGGCTTGGGAAAGGGTGTTCCAACATGTTAGAATAGGCTTCCACGCTTTCAAATAGCCGGTGCTTGCCTTCACGAAATGTAGCGTAGCAGCCTCTCTACTGCGTCGCAGCTCCAAGAAACGAGCAAGTACGTCTGTTACTGCGGTAAAGCAACTTCAAATCTGCAGCCCCCACCTGCGCTCTCCTCTCTCGGGGCGCTCCCCCCCCTCCCTGCGCGGCGGGCGCTCGCTGTAAGGCCTCGCCTCGCCGTTGGCGGCGTGCGGCGCGCGGTCGCCGCGGGGCGCGTCATTGCGCGGGCTGCATGGGGCAGAATGGAGTGGCACACACGACGGTTGAGTGCGCAGGCACAGCAGCGCCATCGTGAGCCAAGCGGTACACCCAAGAGCGCAGCTAAGGCTCTATGCCCCTGCTGGTGCTGCTGGCATCGCTGACGATGTAAGCTAGCACATCAAACGCCGCAAGTGACCACGACGATGTGACCACTGCTGCCGACGCGCCAATCCGATCCTGCGATGCCGCGCGAGCTGGGCACTCATGAGCGCAGGGAAAGCTGCAGCGCACGCACCGGCGGTCAGGGCGGTCATCGCCCCCAGCCACGGGAGCTGCCACCACAGGGGCAGGCTTCGCGGGTGCCGCGGCAGCCTTGGCCGGCTTCTTGGGCTTGTCCTTCTTGGTGGTGGTCACCACCTTGGCGGGAGCATCCTCCTCGTCCGAGTCCAGGGCGGAGAAGGGATTGAAGCTCGACTGCAGTAGGGCACAGGAAAGGTGGTGCGCGCGCCATCAGCATGAGCGCTGCTGCTGCGAGGTGCGCCGTGAGCTCTGCAGCTCAAGCTGGAGCATAATCATCGCAAGCAAGGCTAGAAAAGAGGTGCTTTGCCGACGGCAGACCGGTGGATAACAAGAGTGCAATGGGACGCCGAGGCGCTAGCTGTCAATGCTGCTCCATGGCGCGTCTCGCTGCACGTCCTCGCGCTGTCGCCACAAGCAACAATTTTGCTGTGTTTCTGCACCGCACCCTGAGGCCTTCCAGCGCGCCAGCGCCGTGCACTCACCATGGTCCTTTGTGTGCGGCTTCCTGTGGACCAGCCGCTTCTCCTAGAACCTACTCCAGCGCAAAGGGATCGCCGCCTGCTCCTGTAGCCCTTGCCTTCAACACTCGAAGGCCACACACAAAAAAAGATAGACACTCTGTGTGAGCTGAGCATCATCGGCCCACTACAAAAAAAAAGTGTGTGTGTACGGAGACGCCAGCAAGGAAAGCGAGCAATCCGGGCATTCCGCGGCCGCGTTTCCCATGATGAGGAGCATGTGCATATACCTATACAAGGCCAAAACCGATGGGAAGCGCGACACTGTTCGTTTCTGGCGCGTCGAGGTTCTTCAACTTGCCCAATGCACTCACTCTGGTCCTTGCAATTCTGCGCCCCAGGATGCCGCCTTATGAGGTAGCAGCGGTGCTGCCATTAAGTGCCGATGGACGACGGCACGTACAGTGCCACATCAGGCTGGCACTTCGAGTTGCTGCAACGAGCACACGCCGCAAGGGTGTTTGTGGAAATCTGGACACAAATCAACAGCTGCAGGGGGTGATCACCTCGGAGCTACTTCTGTGATGTCGCGCCAATAGATCCCCTGGGATACGCGCTGCCCACCTGCCGCAGCAACACATTCGCCGCGCGCGCCTCGATTTGAACTTATCCTCAAGTGCAGCAGTGAGCCCAATATACTAATTGGTTAGCCATGGAACAAACCACATGGCGCCCTCGGCTGGCGCGTCCGTGAGTTTGCGGTGGGCATGCGCCAATTGATTCTCTCGGCGCACGTGGCCGTGCAGCAGACGCCTGGCAACGCTGCAGTGTCCCGCGCGCCGGTGGGCGTCAGCGCGGTGCGCTTGCGTGCAGCGGGTTTACCACGCAGACGGTAAAGCCCGATTGCTTTCAGAGGTGGTCCTGCGGGCATGCTGCACCGCCGGTTGCCTGCCTGTCCGCCACGCGTGTACTGCGAAGGGCAGAGGGGTGTTTCGAAGTGTTCCGGCGCACGCGCATCAACGCGCGCCCGTGTCATCGCGGCGCGAGTACGACCATGCTGTGGACAGCGGCGCTCTTGCCGTGCTAGGCGCGCTCCTACGGCAGCCGACACGCTGAGGGGGCTGTTTGTCTAGGACCTGCAGGGGGCGTCGCGAGGGGGGCATATGAAGCGCGAGATGAAGCGTGAGTGCGCCCCCCCCATTGAGATGACCAGCAATGGAGGCTCGCACGCTGCTGATGGTGGCGCATACATCAGTGTGCCGTCTGTGTGCCGCTCGGGCACGAACGCTAGCACTGAGGCCACGCTGAAGAGCTGACTGCAAGCGTCATTGAGAGGAGTAGCATACCCCTGGTAAAAGTCAAGTTGTCCTCCTGTCAAGTTTGGGGTTGCTCGTGTACAAAGTCAACATATGTCTGTGTATGATGCTGTCTAGGCTACCGATATACTTTTGGAAGAGTATGTGCGTGTATGTGCTTTGTGACAGTTGCATACACAACGAAGCATGGCATACTGGACCTCATGTACTCCATGTTTCATGCAATGGTAGCTGCGCACGACGTGGGCATCATAAACGTTTTGAGCAGGGTGCAGGGCTTCACATCAGGCTGCCTGACCAAGGGCGGCACACTTGATCAAGCAACATGCCCATATGTGTGCACCAGAGCACTGCCATTCTGCTTACAGTGTCATTGTAAACCCCACAAATAAGTCAAGCGGATCAAGCAACATACCTATCTGCGCTGCAAACACAAGGTGTTATCCTCCGCTTGATGCCATTGCACTGGCAGCCTCACAGACAAGCGCACAATGCGTAAGAAAGCACGTGTACATGTGCACTGTCATAGGTCTCTAATGTTGCGCTGTATTTACACACCGGGTAGGGTGCCAGTCCTCTTCTTAAGACCCCGTAAGACCCTGATGATACGCAAAGTACGAAATGGCCGTAAAGCCATGCCAGCACAAGTGCGGCACGTCTAGGAAGATGTCAAGTCCCATGCCCCGTTGCCGGCAGGAAGAAAGGGGAGCGACGCGCAACACCGCGCGCGCAAGGATTCTGCACCAGGGCAGCCTTCGAACCTCTTGAAACACGGAGCAATCTCAGCGTTCCTAAGACGCGGGCTGAAGCTGCCGTGAAGGCACCACCCCTCACCCCTCCCCCCCGCATACGCTCAGTGAGCAAGGCAGCGAAGGCGCGCGCAAGGCTCGCGCCTGCGTGCGCGCTGGCGGCGGCGGCGCGGCAACGGCGGCGCGCCGGGGACGCCCGCAGCGCTGGCCGCAAACAGCAAGGGCAGCGCACCGGAAGGCCCGTGAGCTCTCGCTGGCGCGCCGCCGCAGCGCAGCGTGCGCGTGCACTTGCCAACAGCAGCACGGCGTGCTGAAGGCGACGCGGCGGCGCCAGCGGCAGCGGCGGCGCCAGCGGCGGCGGCGGCGGCGCGCTGCGAGGCTCTACTTAGGCGGCACATGCCAACGCAGGCGTGCCGTGGCGCGTCCTTCGCACGCGTGCATGCGCTGCGACACCGACGACGCCCCCGCGCACACACGCGCATGTTACCGCGATGCTGCGGCGGCGTGCTGGAAGGCGAGCTGCGCGCGCCTGGCCGCGGCCGCGACGTACCCCTGATGCTGCCGCTGCTGCTGCTGCTGCGCGTCTTCGCCGCCGTCCTCGTCGGGCTTGTGTGAGAAGAACGAGAGCACCGCGGTCCAGGCGACGTCGCACACGTTGATGGAGAGGACCCGCAGCTGCAGCGGCAGGTACCTGTCGTCGATTCGCACGCGCGAACAGCGCCAGATGCGATGTGGTCGCGTCAGTCAATAACGCGATGCGGTCGCATCTGTCGATAAGCGCATACTTCAGAAATGTGAGACAGGGCGCAGGAGCGGCGCAGCTGAGTTCAAGCCGCACCGCAGCCGCTGACGGAGCGCATCGTCGTCTGCGGCTGCAGTGCGCCCGGTGATGACCAGCTGAAGTTGAAGTTATCAAGATGCAGTTGAGGGTCAGAGGAATGGATTGCGCGCACGGACTGAAATGAAAACGGTGGATGTGGGCACAGGCGATGCTCTGCTGCTCGTCACACCGTGCAGCATGGAGTGTTGAACAGGGCCATCGGCTGCAGGAACAAGTGTCCCCGGCCCTAACCCTAGACCCGAACAATACCACTAGCCCTGACCCTGACCCCCCACGCTAACCCTACCAAGCGTCGCCCTATCACCTCGCACCTGGCATCAAAGTATGCATAGAGCTTGGACGTCTGGAGCACGCGCCGTCACACATTCGTCGACTCAAGCGTACACGCGTACTCGTACGCTGGTGAGATATCATACCTACCTGAGGAATGCAGGTCACACGTTGCGGAGGGCGTAGGTCAACAAGTGCTCAACAACACCAGATGCAATGTGCGCGCGTTGCATGTGATCGCTGTTGCGGCGGTGCCGCTGCCCGCAGTGGCAGCATCTGGCATTCGGCATGCAGCGGGCCCTTCAAGTGACTGATGATGACCAACAGCTGATGCACAAGGCGAGTGCTGCAGCCAGAGAGCCCCCAGCCTGTTTGGTGACCGGTTTCAAATAAGGTATCCACAGTATGCAGTACACTATCATGTGCGACCGGTTTCAAATAAGGTATCCACAGTATGCAGTACACTATCATGTGCAATAATTCCTGAGAAGAGCTGGTTGTAGCATCACAACAGGAGGCTGATGAATGAACCAGATCATGCCATGTAAGGCGGCAGTTCAGATACCCGAGTACAACAGCAGTGCACTACGCAGCGCACTGTGAGTACGCCCCCAGATCTACTGTCCACGCAACGGTGAATTGCTGCGGTTCGCTGTTGCCACATGCGGCTTCTACGCAGCAACGAGGCAAGTCCTCTCTCGTCCAAGTCGACTTGAACTAGCTCGCACGCAACTCATACTCTCACACCGCAGGTCTCAGTCATGAGTAAGTCCAGTCCCCTACTTCAGAAGTATGTGGACACAGGTGGTGCACAAAATTGCCCGTTGTTCTGCCAATACCCTTTTCTATATGTGTATTTGAGAGTATGAAATAAAGACTGCTTCATGAACACTTTTTTTGCTGAGCAGTGACCTTCCACTGCAACTTGCAACCAAGACCTTCTCTGCCGGCAGAGCTTTGCTGTCCGTCTGGGCTCACTGGCCACGCTGACACTGCGCAGCACAAGCCCGCGCCTGCAGCGTTGCGCACCGCCGAATCACATGGAGGCAGGAACCTGTGAACTTCAACAGTTGAAGTTGCCTGGCCCTTTCCACTACAACAGTCACCACCTCAGAAAAGCCTTGCTGCCAGTTCACGTGCAGTACTTGCGTGCCCACCTTTTCTGTTCTCCAGTGCTCGATTAACTTAGTTCGAAACCATAACAAGTGTTTCCTCTATACACGGCCACTCACTCATTCCGCACCGGCGGGGTTGCTGCTCTACCCCACCACGCCGCCGCCAGGCATCATGTTGCTCATGGATAGGAAGTAGTGGTGTCCTTAAGACTTCAACAACTTGATCATATGGTGCGCCTTGACCGGCAGGGGCTCTTCCCTGTCTTTTGTGCCCATTGACATACAAACTGACACCCAGTAGCCTGAAGGCTATATGCTACATACAAGTACACGGATGTACTGCGCATGTACGTATATATACGGTGCTGGCAGCGCTCAGGTCACTTTGAGCATGCCAACTGCAGCAGCCAGAACAGCGCGCTGACGCCCGCGCGACCCCACCACGGCAGGCCAGCATACCACACTCTCCATGCTACATTACATTACCCTTGCGATGGAACTCAGTGCATCAATGCCTTTGCAACGCCGCGCTAGTCACCTGAAGCACGCCCGCGAACAGCACGCACCGTCATTGGCAGTTATTTGGGTTGACCTTTGAACTTCAACTTGGTCCTGAGAGTCTTGATTTGCCACTGTGAGGCTGACCTCCGCCCGCGCATGCAACTTGCACTCTACCACGCCTTCGACAGCACATGCTCACCTCAAGGCGCGCCCACTGCAGCAGCCAGAACAGCGCGCTGACACCACACGACCCCACCATGGCAGAACAGCATAGACTACTAATTGAAGGCATGCTTGATTTTCTGCTACTGTACTGCATGATTGTGCTACATGTGGCAGCGCGCACCTGAAGCACGCCCACTGCAGCGGCCAGAACAGCACGCTGGCGTCCCATGACCCCACCACGGCAGTGCTCTGAATCGTAAATACTTGACTTTATGTTACTGAATTTGCTGCCCGAATGTACTGCATGATTGTGCTACATGTGGCAGCGCTCAGCGCTTACCTGAAGCACGCCCACTGCAGCGGCCAGAACAGCACGCTGACGCCCCACGACCCCACCCCGGCTGTGCTCTGAATTGCGAATACTTAACTTTATGTTACTGAATTTGATGCCTGAATGTACTGCGTGATTGTGCTACGTGTGGCAGCGCTCACCTGAAGCACGCCCACTGCAGCGGCCAGAACAGCACGCTCACGCCCCACGACCCCACCACGGCGGGCCAGTACTCGCGCTCCAGCTGCGGCACGACCTCGCGCTTCATCGACTTGCCCTCAAAGAGCGCCGTCGTCAGGAAGAACGTCCCCACGAAGACCGGGTCGAACAGGAACGTGTCCAGCAGCACGTGCAGCGCCGCGGGTATGAGGCCGCCCGCCGTCGTCGGTATGTGACTCTCCAGCAGGCCGTACAGGTAGTGCAGCCCCGGCCCTGTGGTTAGCGTTACACAAATAATTCAAGTACTTGAAGTGATATGACGAATCCAAGAACAACGCATTTGCTTTGATAGTTATTCGATATGAGTCCGCCCGCCGTCGTCGGTATGTGACTCTCCAGCAGGTTGTACAGGTAGTGCAGCCCCGGCCCTGTAGTTGAAGTTACATGACGAATCAAAGAACAACGCATTGCTTCGTTAGTGATTCGGTGTTCGTTGTTCAACGAACAACTAGCGACCCGCCCGCCGTCGTCGGTATGTTACTCTCCAGCAGGCCATACAGGTAGTGCAGCCCCGGCCCTGTAATTGGAGTTACATAACGAATCAACGAACAACGCGTTGTTTCGTTAGTTATTTGGTATTCACGCCCGCCGTCAGTATGTGACTCTCCAACAGGTCGCACAGGTAGTGCAGCCCCGGCCCTGTGATTGGAGTTACATGACAAATCAGAGAGCAACGCGTTGCTTAGTCAGTGATTCGGTATTTGTTGTACAATGAATCACTAACGACCGTCGTCGGTATGTGACTCTCCAGCACGCCGTACAGGTAGTGCAGCCCCGGACCTGTGCTCGCAGTTTGAGACTGTGTCTGTCGGCACCTGTTGTGGACACATGAATGTCTTTGGAATACAGAAGAGGTGCAGTGCCCCCCCCCCCTTCCCCGCACAACAATCCGCTGCCTGTCGTCGGTCGGCCTGAAACTGGGACTAAAATCGATGTGTTTGCACCACTGTAGGCAAGGGTCTCTTCTCTTGGCCAGTCCCGCCTACAAGTCATGCGTTTCTTGTGGGGGGGGGTGTCATGTTGAACAAGGCGTCGCACACACACTCAGAGCTTATAGTTGTCGGCTGCACTGCTCGCGGGCGACAGGAATAAACTCGGTGACCGCCCTCGCCGGCGCCTCAGCGGCACCAGCCAAGTTCTGCAGTGAGCAAGGACATAGATCACAGGCAGCCAAGAAACGCGCCAGCAACAATCCAGGCCGTCATCCGGTGAGTCGCTGACTGCAAGACCGCAGCTGTTGCAGTAGTCGTCGTGTCAGCAAGCCAGCCGCGTACCTGTGATGAAGATGCCGTCGACCATGACCGCCAGCGACCGCTTGCCGTCGTGCAGGAAAGAGCCGCCCCCCTCCCCCCCCCCTTCGCTCCCCCCCCTCTGTCGCCGCCGCTGCTGCCGGTCATGGTCGAACTCGAACCGCTGCGCCGCGAGGTCCCCCACGAAGGCAATGAACCCCGCCGTCAACGCTTTCGTCAGCAAAGGGAAGGTGGCCAGCAGCCACAAGTACTGGCTCCATGCAAGTCGCAACAGATTGTTGCTGGTGCTGCCGCTACTGCTGGCGCCGCCTAGTGGGCTCCCTCCGCGGTGCGTGGACGCTGCTGCTGCCGCTCCTAGCTCCAGCCACGTCGCGCCGCTGCCCTCCTCGTCCTCCTCTCCATCGCCACCACCACCGCTGCCCCTGAATCCGCCATCGCAGTTGCCTCCATTACCTCCGCCACCGGCGCAAGTGTGATTGTCAACCAGAGGCTCGACGTATGCACCATCGTTCAACCTGCCGACTCTAGCGCGGCAGTGAGTGCGTGCTGAACCGCCAGCAAAGCCACAGCTATGTCCTGCATGGTGAAAGCTCAGCTGCAAAGTAGAGCCGGGGCGGTGCGCCATGTGGGCGCTGGCGGGACGAGACACGTGCGTGGTCGGAGGAGCCCAAGACAAGCCAACCATGCAGCTAGCGCACAGGAGGGCGAAGCGGAGGCATCCTCTCCTCCGCTGCTGCTGCTGCAGCAGTGGCGGCATTCCTCCTCTGCTCTTGGTGGTGTGACTATGACCTCATAATGTGCTGCTCTGTGTGTATGACGAGACGCACAGAGAAGGCCACCAGCTCACAAAACTCATCAGAAGAAAGAGCGGTTTTCCCGAGAACTCGGCTCCTGAACCCTCTTGATAGTGGGGGGTTTGGTCACGTAGCGAAAACCGGGCACCAGTGGAGCTCCGCGTACATGGACACGCACAGAGAGAATTCGTCCTCACAGGTCTGAAACACCGTCAACTATTGCAGTGGAGGCTCGCTGACGGGCATATTCACAACCGCGCTGGCGAGCACCTCCCCGCCGCCTCCGAGCACCAGCACCCGCACCGCGCCCGCGGCGCCGGCGGGGTCCGTGCACACCAGCCCCACCTCCACGTGCGCCGGCACCTGCGGCAGCAGCGCGGGCGCCTCCACCAGCGCGCGCGGCACCGCGTACAGCGCCGGCGGCACGGACGCCACGCACACGCGCGCGCCCGCCACCGGCCGCGCCGCGCAGTTCACCAGCTGCACGCGCAGGCGGAAGCGCGGCCCGAGCCCGAGGCACTCCGCGTGCAGCCTCACGCTGCCGCCGCCGCCGCCGCTGCTGCCGCCGGCGTCGGTGTCGGCGTCGGCGTCGCCGCCGGCGACCGCCTCGACGTACGCGCGCGCCGTGCGCAGGCGCAGGCGCGCGAGGTCGCGCTGAAACGCGCGGTGCATGGCCGCGGGGGCCTCGCGCTCACGCGCCGCCTGCGCGCAGCAGCGCGCAATCGGGAGGAGGGGAGGGGGGGGGGGGGGCAGAATGAGGGGCGTCGTCAACATTGCGTCTTGTAACATTGTGCTCCGGCCGCGGCGCCGATTGCACCCTTTTATCATACGTTTGCAGCTTCGAAGGCGCAAGATGTGGCGGGACGCAGCTGCGACGCCTGCCTCTCCTGCAAGGCCTCATGACTGCTGCATGTCACGCAGCGACTGGCGCAGTGGCACTCCGTCCTGCCGTCGTGCGCGCTCTCCGCAACATCGCGACCCGCGTTGTGCAAAGAAGGCACGCGTTGGCCAGTTGCAAAGCACCTCCTGTAAACTTATTTCAACAACGGGCGCAGCCGCCCAAAGCACATGAAGCGGCGGCCACGCGCCCCGCTCCATGCGCGCGGCGCGGCCCTTGCTGCGCTCCAACACAGTTGATATTGAGCCGTCGCCGCGCTCCAACACGAAGCACTGCACGGGCGCGCTGCGCGTCGCGCTGGCGCCATTGCCGCTATCGGCGCGTCCTTGCCTGCGCCCCACCTGTAGCCCTGCCACACACCCCAACGCTGCCGAAGACGCCACAAACACACACATACACACGCACGCACATACGCAGCGGCGCCGCCACGGCGCGCGGCAGCAGCGCACCTGCTCCACAAACAGGCGCGTCTTCCGCGGCACCGGCAGCGGCACGTCTTGCTCGGCAGGCGGGCCCGCATCGGCCGCGGACGGTGCGCTCAGCGCGGCCTTGCGGTCCAGTATCTTGACGACGAGCGCGCCGCTGCCGCGCAGCACAACGGCCAGCGCGGCGTCCTCACGGCCGAAGCGCCCGAAGCGCAGCGCGGCCGGTGGCGCGCCGAGCTCGAGCGTGTGCAGCAGCGCGGCGCCGGCGTACAGGCGCAGCGCGCCGCTCGCGAGCGCGACGAGGAGGCACTCCGCGGCGCCGCGCGCGAGGGGCTCGAGGGCGACTATCGGCGCCGGCTGGCGCAGCGCGTGCGCGCGCCGCCCCTTGAGGCTGTAGCAGTGCAGCACGCGGTCCATGGTGGCGACGTGGATGAGGCGGCCCTGGCGTGCGAGCGCGACTGGCAGCGCGTTGAGCTCTATCGCAGCGCCTGCGAGCACCGCGGAGCGGCGCCCCTCGCCGTTCTTCACAGTGTAGATCTGCGCAGTTGCGTGTGTGTGTGGTTTTCGAGTTCGAACCTTTTAAGATGTTGATGAGCAGCACGCGCAGTTACGAGATCGATGGGCAGTCAATACAGCGCCGAGACCTTTGCGGGTGCGGAGGCGTGACTGTCAACTGTCAACATCGCATACTGATCAGCAGCATGGTGTTATGATGGCCACGATGTTCTGTTGAGCGCCCCTGAAGCTCTGATGCAGCGCCGCAACGCCTCGTCGCCTGGGGTGCCTGCCCCCTTCGACTCGTTGCACTGGTTCCCTGCGAGGCACACGTGACAGCGACGTCCCTGCACAGCAACGTTGGCCATGCAATCGCTGCGTGAGGCGCTGCCGAGTCGCGTATACCAGCGCAACGGCAGGCGTCTTGACGATGCATGTGAGCCGCACCCCTCCACACTTATTGTTGTGTCATGCTAAGTATGCCATGTGCTTGCAACTCCTCGCGTGCAATGGGGCGCTGGCACATGGCCATTTGTGCGCGCAGCCGCCGCGCGCCGCCTGCGCCTGCAGGCTGCGCGGCGCCGCGTGCGGCCGGTGCAGCTTGAGTCCCTCACAGAGCAACAGTTCTCAACCTGCTATGCGATGTGCCTGACCACTGCGTGCCAGACTGCGACACCCGCTGCCACGCACAGTTAAGCTACGCCGAGCACTGGAGTTCACGTTGAGGGCCTAGAAGGTAGTGCTTGGTGTAAAGTTGGGGTTGAAGTCACGCGTAGAGCGCGCAGTCGCGGCGCGCGTGCGCGCAGCAGCAGCAGCAGCAGCAGCGGCCTCACCTTGCCGTTCCTGCACGCCGCGACGACGCGCCACTCCACGTCCAGCAGGCCCGTCGCCTCGATGAGCGCGGGCGGCGCGGGGAGCGTCACCGCGACGATCACCCCCCCCGGCGGCCCCACCAGCAGCACCCCCCCCGCCTCCGTGCCGACCACGAGGCAGCACGGCGCGTCCGCGCCCTCCCGCGCGCGCCGCAGCTTGGTGAGGCACGTCACGGCCGGCGGCTGCGCCATGGCGCGGCCGTGCCACGCGTCCGCGGCGGCGCGGCGCGCAGCCGGCGCGTCGGACGCCAGCAGGTCGGCGCTGCGCGCGCTCAGCGCCGCGCCGCCGCGCCGCGCCGCGCGCAGCGCGTCCGCCGCCGCCGCCAGCGCAGCGTCCGGGCTGTCGCGCGTGAGGCCCGCCCACGCGGCAAGCTCCTGCTGGCACGGCTCCTGCGCCGGCGTCGTGAACTTGTAGTAGGGCCGCAGGTTCCTATAGATGTAGACGCTGGGGCCGGCGGCGATGGCGACGGACGGCGTGCGCGCCGCCGCCGCGCCCGCGTCCGGGTGGTAGGCGCACAGGGCGGAGGGCTGCTCCAGCAGGGGCTGCACGGCTGCGAAGCTGGTCCCCCTGTAGATCTTGAACCTCTCGTCGTCGTCGGCTACCAGCAAGCAGCCGTCGCCGTCGCCCTGCAGGTCCGCCAGCGCCATGGCGCCGCCATGGACGTGGATGCCCGCAAGAGGGTCGTACCAGGCATGCAGCCAGGGCCCGGACTTCTTGTTCGCGGCTGGCAGTGGCGCAGAGGCCGCTGGAGTGGCTGCGGCTGCGTTCATTGCTGGCACACTGACGTTTATACTGCGGACGTGCTTTGAGTGTGTAGACCGCCAACACCACAGTCAAACTGCACAAGCGTCAAGGATCCTCAGATCTTCCGTCAGACAGTAGTTCTCATTGATACAGCACCCATCAGTTTCTGCTGTAGTCGATACTGACCTGGCTCGCAGAGTGCAAGCTGTGACTGATGCGCTGCTACCGTACGGCTAGTAAACTGTCAACTGTTACAGGCGAACTTCAAAGTCAGTGCTCTGTTCTTGGAGCAGGAAAGCAGATCAGCAGCCGAACATGGAGGACGGAGGGCCAGCAGTAGCAGCAGCAGCAGCCGGGGTGGTGGCAAAACCCGAGGCAGTGGTGGCGGCGGCGGCGCCGGAGGAGCGAGTGGGGGGGGAGGCAGCGAAGGCTGCCTCGAAGGTCAAGTCGCCAAGTGACTTCCTGAAGGGTGTGCTGGGGCGGTCTGTCATTGTGAAGCTCAACAGTGGCGTCGACTACAGAGGTATGGTGATGGTGTTGCATCGCTATCATCGTTTCCCGCAACAACTTGCTCGCCTTTCCTACCACTCGATGCAACCTCAACTTCTGCGAGTCCTGGGCCAGGTGCAGCTGCAGCTGACTGACGACGTCACCAACTCGGCCTCTGAGGTCTGTAATCGTCCCTCAAGCAGTTCAAAGATCAGCAGCACATGCTTTTAGGATGATCGGGTCACCACATTTTTTTCGGATCTACCGAGGACTGTCACTCCCTGCCTCACATGATTGCCATAGGCCCAGGCTAGCTGAACATTCGCTGCCGCGATCGCTTCTGCCATACATAGTTGATGGAAACGAGTGAAACGAGACGCTGACGCTATCGCTGTCATTCTGGTTCACTTCAAAAACTGGGTGCACCTCACATCAGCTGGCGCACCACAGCCCCTGACACCGCCAGCTGCACTGATATTGTATGCAATGTGAGATGATATTCCTTGCCCCAGTGCTTGGTACTGCTGGTTTCAGCAAGTTCAGTAACCCATGCGTCATCCGCTGCAGAGCCAGAAAGCATGCAGGCAGCAGCAGCCCTGTACACATTCGCGCTCGACAGCAGGGGCATATCGTTGCAGCTTGACTATTTTCTGCCATGGTTTGAACAATACTATCTAAAATACACTACAAGGGACGTGAATTGCAAGTTACAAAATGTGCATTACCTCTTGAAAATGTGCTGGCAAGCACACCTGCGCGACTGACGTGTGTGCGCGGACAGACGTGGCGCAGCGCTCCGCGCTTGTTCATAATCAGATTATGTGTGTATACATAGCCTCAGATGAACGTCAGTGGCGCTGAACTGGATTGGCGCGTACGCCCCACAGTCGTTGTCAACTTTGCGTGCGGCCATCGCAGGTGCTGCCGCAGCAGTCTCTCTCACGGCTTAGGGTTAGGGTTAGGGTTAGGGTTAGGCTTCTGGTGCCAGCCATCAGCTCGATTGCCACATGTCAGGCGGCGGAAGCCGTGGCAGGTCTCGCCATGCTGATTCTGCCTCCACCTCAATCGCCGAAACTCGTGCCCTCTCCCCCCCACACCCCCACACCCCTTTCCCCCCGTGCTGTCATGAAACCTGTTAAATGGGGTCGGGGACTGCGGCATCGGAGGGGCAGTTGAAGTGCGCATGTCGCTAACCATCACAGGCGTTCAAGTGTGTTGCGGAGAGGCACTTCACATATGCACACCTTGCCACAGAGGGATTGACCTGTGCTCAGCGCGCCAGCTCAAAATGATCCTACAGCTCACCATCATTGATTCTGCTGCTGTCGGGTGGCAATGCACAGGCATTCCCGTGCATCACTGCACAGACTTGGCTCTATCCTTAACGCGCTCGTGACATGCGTAAGCTCTAGACTATGCCATTCTTTACGGGACAAGACATGCTTGCTGCGGCGCCTCATTTGAAGGGGCAGTCATAGCAGCCAGAAGTGTAGACAGTGCGGGACACGTCACCCCAACTCGTGACTTGCCTCTTGCACTGATGCTGCTGACGCTCAGGCTCATGGCGTCGCCCTCAGATTGCCGCACGAACATGGCAGTGCAGCAGACGGTATGCCAACATCGCTTCAACTCGTGACTTGCCCCCTTCGCGCTGCTGCTGCGTCCTGGTGTGCTTAGTCGCCCACATGAACATCACTTCAACTCACGACTTCCACTTGTGACTTCCCCCATGCACTGCCACTGCTGCACAGGCGTCCTAGCGTGTTTGGACGGCTACATGAACATTGCGATGGAGCAAACAGAGGAGTACGTGAACGGGCAGCTCAAGGCAAAGTACGGGGACTGCTTCATCCGCGGCAACAACGTGCTCTACATCTCCACCACAAAGAGGCGATAGTACACACCGCAACGCAGTACGTACGGGTCGCCTCGTGTGCGGCGCTGCTGCAGTTTGCACCTTATGTATAAATGACACATGCCAAAAGTCGCGCGCATGTGTATCATCCCCATCATCGTTGTCGACGTTTGTGTACTGCTCAGTGAGTTGCAGCGTGCCTGGAAGTTTGCCGCAGCGCTTCATGACGCGTTGACGTTGATGTCTATGCAGCGACACATGCGGATGTGCTGTAGACGCAAGCGCCCGGTAGCTGCTGCGCGCGACGGGGCCAGAGCGTCAGTGCTCCGCACGGCAGCAAACGAATGCACAGATGCTGTGCGGCACCATGCATCTCTCATTGTCTTTCTCGAATTGACGCTTTGAAGCGCGCCACTAATGGATTACACGTGCGGGACACAGACAAAGAGGGGAGGGGAGGGGGAGAGCTTGACTGCACACTCGGGGCGGCACCACTTGTCAATTGTCGCCAGGTGCTCAGCAATCGCGGCGGCGCGCATCGCTCGGGGGCAGTGCTGGCCACCTGGGGGGCGCGCTTCTTTTCCACACAGCCATAAACTGGTCAACAAGAACGATCACCCAAACACATCGCTGCACTAAAATGGCATCGTCTGCTGTTGATCGCAAGACTCGAGGGCGGGGGGGGGGGGGGGGGGGGGCTCGGTTAAGAGACACTCACACAAGACAGACACATTGATTCCCCCCACCCTTGATGCAGCCATGATTGACTGCACTGCAGTTGAAGCTCAGATGCTTGGAACCTACACGCACTATCGAGGTATTTGAAGCCGGCGCATGGCTCAGTTTTCAACATCATGCCGCCTCCACCAAGGCTTAAGAGCGGCAGGTCTCTCGTCTGATTGAACTTCAATGTTGAAGTAGATGATGTTGAAGTAGCGTGGTCATCGCCAAGGCCCCCACCGGCGCGTCACACTACAACCTCGTCCTCGTCCTGCTCCTGCTGAAAAGGGGTGGTCTCCTTGTGGCTCCCCCTGCGCAGCCCCTTCTGCGTCACCTGAGCATCATCGGCAGCAGCGTGCACAGGTGCACACAGAGAGGTCAAACGTGTGCCAACCACCTGCCGCATGGCGGGCTTGATCACATGGGAGGGTGGATGCAACTTCAAGTGTTCGTGAGGTGGCGGGAACGATTACCCAGGACGCGCCAGCCCTCTGATGCCAACAGCAACGAACACGCCTTGCAGCAGCAACTTAGTTTAGGTCCACATGTTCTGCACCGACTGAGCATCATCGATCTGGGCCAGTGCACACCGCCGCGCGCGGCGCGGCTGCGCACAGCGCGCCCCCGCCCCCATACCGGCGTGCGAGCCCGAACGCGCGATGCACAAAAGCAGGCGGGACGGAACACTGCGCGCGCGAAGCACGCAGGCAGCCAGCACATGCACACGCACACATAGCATTGCAAAACGTATGTTTAAGTTAGTTCATGAGTTCAAGTTCCCCTTTTGTGGTGGACTCTATGCTTGGAATCGAGCAGACTCCCCACGTGCTTCAAAAAGACGCCCTTCGCGCAGCACGTCATCATGTCGAGGTGCCCTCCTAGTGCCAGATACGCCCCAGGCACGCCGCATTTGCATGGCCAAGTACGTTTTCCGTGCAGCCCTATGCATACGTGGAAACGGTTTCAAAAGCTCATAGCGCTCTAGGCGACATGGAGTGGTTAGCCAGCCGCAAGTGCCTTCCACCAATACCCGTGGTCGCCGCTGCTGCAGTCATCGGCCACGCGTCAAACAGCGCCGAATCACATCCACAGCATACCTACATACCTGCAGGACGCGGCTGAGCGCGCTGCGCGTGTGCTCCTTCGGCCGGTACTCCACGCTCTCCGCGGGCGCGCAGAACTCGTCGTCCTCGCTGGCGCTGCGGTACACGGCGTCGAACTGCTGGCGCTCGCGCGCGCGCGCTGCGCGCCGCCGCCGCGACGTCACAGCCGCCGCCACCACCAGCGCCGCCAGCGCGGCGCCCGCGATGCAGCCGACGGCGGCGCCGCCCGAAGCGCCTGCGCGAGGGAGTGTTGGGGGAGCGTGGCGGTTGGTTGTGGCGGTTGCGTGGCGCTGAGCTCGTGTTTCTGAATGCTTGTGCAATGCGGTCGTGACCTGCGCGCTGAGACGATTGCAGCAGAGCACGTCAGGTGCATCCCTTTCCGGCCCGCCACTGCTGCGCTGATTCCGGGGCTTTTTATCGCGCGCTGTGCCGCCGCCGCGCGCGCCTGCGCCGCCGCCAGCGCGGCAGCAGCAGCAGCGGCAGCACTGCCGCTGCGATGCTGCTCTGCTGAGCATCTCTTGGCAGCATGCACAGCAAGTGGCGCACGACTCAAGTCTGAACGTGTGCCCGCCGTGGCTATCGGTGGCGCCACTCCGACTGGTCGCGCGTGCGGCCAGCCCGCATCAGCGGCATTGCAGCTGTGGCGCTGTGTGCTTGAACGCGCTTGCCTACAGCATCAGCGCCAGCGCCGGCGACTTTCATGAGAAAGGCGCCGCCACCAAGCGACTGGACCTCGTCTCTGTTCGGACGCTTCTTGAGATCAGTTGCGCAAGCAGTCGCTCCGTGCCGGTCTGGCACTGGTGGAGCACGATCCCCATGACTTGCTGGCACTGGCAGAGCACGATCACTCTGTCTTGCTGAGCGCCACACACTACTTGAATCAATCCGCGCCGCGCGCTCACCGAACGAGAACCTCGACGCGCTGCCCCCCATCCCCCCCCCGCCGCCGCCCCCCATCGGCATCTGCCCCTGCGTCGCGACCCCCGGCAGGGTCGAGTTCGGGCACCGGATGATTTCGCCCCAGTGCGCGCTATCTACCGCCTCCGTGCTGATGGTGCGCGGCGTGCCTCCGGGGCGGCTCACGTCCAGCGTGTAGAGGACGAACTGTGTGAAGCTGCCCTCCTGCAGGCCGTCCGGCGGCAGCGCGATCTGGAAGGTGTTGCGCGCGTGCCCCGGCGTGACGGGCCGCAGGCCGGCGCCGTGCTGCGGGGATGCATGTTCGCGCGGAGAGATGTAAGAAAATGACAGCCGGGACATTGTGAGTGGGGATGGTTCACGAGAGCTGACGGTGAGGTGGTGCTGGTCAGGGCTCCGCCATGCTCTGTTCCAGTGCATTTGGTCATCTGACAGGCGATGCATTGGCTTAGGATGCATCATGGGAGCCCCCTGCAGCTGACTGCTTGAGTCGTTGAGAAGCCTCCGCGCTTCAAATGCTGCATGTCAACATGATAGACATGTGGCCTATACAGCACAGGGCTTAATTGTGATCCAGCATGACACATCAAGAGTCGCTTTACTCCATTTGCATATGCTTCATCTGTGCCCTGATGCGGATTTGCTACTGCCAGCACCCAGGGGTATGACCAGCTTCAACACCTCGGGTTGTACTTCTCCCGTGTACGCGCAAGGCTGTGTGATACTTGCTTATATCCCAGAATAGCCTGCGCTCATTGCCTTTGAGGGCATCGAGCACGTATCACACAGTGGCGTGCTGAACACGAGCGGTGCTCGGTTGGTCAGCCGAACGTGGCAGGGTGGATTGCTGGGTTGCCAAAGCCACACTTGCCTCTGAGCCAAAGCCAAGCATCCATGACGCCACAGGAATGGGTTCCCTCGTTGCTGGCGTTCCCAGGTAGAACCTCAGCTCGTCTGGCAGGGTGTGCAGACTCTCACCATGGAAAGTCACGTTCAAGCCTTGGAATATGGAGCCGCTGGCATCACACACTGGGGTGACTTCAGACCAAGGCCCCCCCTGTCCCCTATCGACTGCTCTCTGCAATGAGCGCGCAGCTCCTGGCTCCATGGCCTTGACTACTTCTGCACCGCTGTGTATCACACACCAAAAAAAATGCCCCCAACATTCCGCGGTTTCGGGGAGGGTGAACCCTCGTTAGGACAGGGCTTGGGGTCTCGACCTTTCACTCCGTATCTTCAGCAAGCAACTGGAGCGCCAGCTGCTTTTTCGTTGATGAACCCCACTGTGACCTTGCTGGCTCGTCATGCAGCACAGGTAGCACGGGCGGGCGCCGACACGAGACAGGAACTGAGTTCTGCTGTGCTCCGACAGTCGTGGCTCGACAACTTGCATCCCGCTTGGCAAGACTGGTTGAAGCTGGTGAAAACAAGGACTAGCGGCATCCTCCCCAGCATCTCGACCCCCCACGCTGATCGCAGGCGCCATGCTGCATAGCGATGTGACCGACGGTACGTATCAGCAATCTCTCTGATTTTGATGATCGCCTGCACGCTGTGGTCTGTGCCTTGAAGTCGGTCACAACATTTGGGGCACAGTTGTTCTCTGGCTTCACGGCCCTGAAGTTGGCTCTGAGTTGACTGCACCGCTGTCGGCAGTAGGAGGGTGCCTTGATAGTGTTTTCATAGTCCTTATGAAGGCATCGGTGGTGGCTGAGGCGCTGCTGCGGACCGTGCTTCGCTCACACCATACAAAATCAAATCCACTTTTTACTCCGCTAGATGATCCTCGTCGGCTATTCAAAAAACTCGGGACAGCGCGAGCATAGCCAGCTGTGGCCGTGAGCGATCGAGACAAGCAAGCTCAACACACGAAAGTCCTGAGGTGATCGCATGACACGCTGGAGGCCGCACTGCCTGGCACCACACGTGGCACAAGCCCCCGCTGACCCTGTCCTCTGCTGCATCCCCCTCTCGCTACCCGCGTTGTGCCCTCAGAGGAGGACATGGACTATGTGTACCTGGCCGACAGCGTCGACGACAGAAGGAAGCGCTCCAGGGAGAGGAACAGGCTGCACGCCCGCAAGACCCGCCAGCGCAAGAAGGCCCAGATCGAGTCCCTGCAGGACCGCATCAGGGCTCTCAAGCGCGAAGGCGACCTCCTGCACAAGCAGCAGAAAGAGCAGGAGGTCCTCGGCACCCTGGCGCTCATGCAGTCCCACGCAGCCGCCGTGCCCGCCGCCGTCGCCGCTGCGCACGGCGCGCAGCCCCCGCAGGACGAGGCCCACATGGGCAAGATTTCGGAGCTCGCGCAGGCCGCCATCGCCGTCTGGGCGGAGGCGGACTGGGCCGCGCAGCTCTCGGAGCACTGTGCGGCGCTCACCGCTCTCATGAACCTATGCAATACCATGGACAGCCAGTACATGGCGTCGCTGTCGGATGCCGCGGCGGCAGAGCGGGCGCGCAGCGGCGGCGGCGGCGGCGGCGCGGCGGCGCGCAGGGCGCCGCCGCCCAGCGCGGCGCTGCGCGCGCAGCTGCGGAGGGAGCGGAATCGCATGCATGCGAAGCGCGCGCGCGATCGGAAGAAGCTGCTGGTGGACGCCAGCACCGCCATTGTTGGTGAGTCACACGCCACTCCAAGTTTCTCGCACACTTGAAGTGCGTGTGCTCAGCTGAAAGAAGACTAGGTGCTACACGCAGTAAGCTGCAATCAGTACGCAATGCATACAATAGGAGGACATGCTGCGGTGTTGGCGGCGCCCTAACGTCACACAGCATCAACACCGCTTCAGCGCCGCGACATTTGCAGCTCTGCTGTAGCTCGCTCAATGCCTGCTGGCGCTACGAGTTTCTTTGATGTACAGGAAGTGGCGGTACAGTAAATCAAGCAGCCTGCAACAAGCTCAAGTCAAAAACACAAACTGCAGCTGCGCGCGCATTCCTATGTTCGCTTGGCGCACTGTGTGAATGACGCTGCTAGCATGAGGCTTTTTGTACAGACGCTCTCAATATCTTTGAACTGTATGCAGTGCAAAGTGGGGGCCATCAGGATGACGTGCACAACTGAGGTAAATATCCATCTACATTGAGGCAGATGCATACAGATCAGTGCTAACTTTCTGCATGGCTGAATAATTGTGCAACCTTTTGCCCAATGCTGAGAGCAACCGCTCATTGCAGCAGCAAATGTTGGTGAGTACGCCACCAATTAGATCATTGTCAACATACAATAATGAAGCACACGTCAGTCTTGAGCGGTCATTGCAACACGGTGCGGAAATTGCAAAAATGGCTCATGCTTGAGACCTGCTCAGGCTCTCGAAACTACCGCCGCCCCAAAGCGCACCTGGCTCTGCGTAGAGTCCTTCAGCCATCTGCAGACTCATCGCGCATGCCCCCCTGTCACCACACCGTCTCACATCGACTCCGTACATGTCTGTGACCGCGCCGCGCCGCGCCCGTCGCAAGAGTCCTTCAGCCATCTACAGAATCATCGTGCACGCCGCCTGTCATCACAGCGTCTCACGGCTACCCCATACATTTGTGTATCTGTCCGCGCGGCGCAATGCAGGCGTACTGGACGCGCGCAACGCGCTCGCTCGCGCCCATCTCCGCCGCGCCGCTCTCTCCCTTCCACCCGCGCTCGCCGCCACGCTGTCCACCGCCGCTGCCGCGCCATCATCGCCATACGCGGAAGACGACGCCGCCTCGGACCCCCTTCCCGAGGACGTCTTTGAGCTCTGGGAGTACGCGCGCACCGGGCCGCTGCCGACGCCGCAGGTTGCGGTGCCGCCGCGGCAGTTGCCGCCGCGCGGCAGCAGGGGCGTCGTCAGCAACGGCGGAGGCGGCGGCAGCGGAGGCGGCAGCAGCAGCGACGCCGAGAGCGGCAGCGAGGCGGACGCGGACGCGGAGGTGACGTCGCGCGAGGGCTCCGCGGCAAGTTCCGAGGACGGCAGCTGGTGCGGCGCCGGTGTCGTCTTCTCGCGCGGCAGCGGTCATGGCGACGGCGGCAGCGGTGACGGCGGTGGCGGGCTACGGCGCACCCGCGCACGCGGCGGGAGCGCCGCCCGCAGCGGCAGCAGCAGCAGCAGCAGCGGCGGCGGTGTTGGCGGCGGCAGCGGCGGCAGCGGCAGCAACGGCTGCGCGGCGTCGCCCGGCGCCGCCAAGCGCGCGCGCCTGGATGTTCTCGGCAGCTGCTGCGCGGCGGAGTACATGGAGGTGCTGGGTAGTGGCGGCGGCGCCACGCTGCTGCTGCAGGCGGCGCAGCAGCAGCAGCGCTTGTGAGGCCGCGCCGCCGGCTGAGAAGAAGCCGGGCGTGCGGCGGTGCGAGCCGCTTGTCCACTCATTCCGCCTCCATCGTCAGATCAGCTGCGGTAAGCGGCGGCACGGAGTGCGTGCGGGGGGGGGGTTGCAGCGGGGGGGGGGGGACCACATACAGCGGGGAGTGCGAGCATTGCGCGCTCAGCGCGGCCTGCTCGCGGGAAACACAGAAACAATCAGCAGCGGGAGAACGGGCCCAGACTGGCATCTGCGGACCGATGAAGTCGGCCGCGCGACAGCTCTGTAGGTAGTAGTCAGTAGTGGGGGAGGGGTAGGTACGCTTCACAGTTTTTGAAGCCCTGTGCCAAGTTGCGGCGCGTGCACCGGTACACCGGCGTGCGGGGGTGGTCATGAGGGGGCGGGCACAGGTTTTGAGGCTTGAAACCGGCCCCGGGGGGGCAAGGGATAGGGGCAGAGAGGCGGGGGGGGGGGGGGGGGGGGGGGGGGGGGAGCAGGCAGGGTCATGGGGGCAGCCGCGGCTGTTACACCCCTCCCCCCCCCCCCCCCGCTCTCTGTCAAGCTGAAGCGGTGCACATATATAGCTAGCAGCGTCATTGGTGCACAGATCGCAGCGTCACTGGTGCACAAAGGGGGGGTTAAGGGGGGAGAGGGGGGGGCAGGGGGGGAGAGTACTGGCGATGCCGCTGCTGTGCTCCGATGCACACTTTTGCCCCCAGGATATGCGCCTGCGGTCGCTGTGCGCGCTTGCGGCACGCACACGTACCGCGTCGGCGGCGCATGCCATGGGGAAGGACAGATGCAACGGGGGGGGAAGGGCAGTGGCGATGCCGCCGCTTACGCCCGTGTTAGAGCTCAGCGGCGGCACTGTACCGAAGAAGGCCGCTGCATTTGCCACCAGTCCCCTCCCCCATTCTCGGCCTCGATATCGTGTCTTGTTTGTACTACGTGTAGAAGTACGTGTAGAAGGGGGGCAGCGGCGGGGCGCGCAGCTGCGGCGGCAGCGATCATTTGCTTGGCGGTACGGCGGTTTGTATGCGCGGCGCGGCGCACGCGTGGGGTTTACTTTTTCCTCTGGGGGGGGGCGCCCACCGGCCGACGCCGCCGTTCCGGCATGCGGTGGCAGCGCTCCACACCAGTCCACCCATTCTGCAGCCTCCTTGTCCCGGGCGCCCCCGCGGCGCGCCCTCTGTAATGACAGTCGTGTGTGCGTTGCGCGCGCTTGTGCGCGGGCAGCGAACTTTTAGGAGCCCCCCCCCCCCTCCCCTCGCCTGGTGGGGTGGGGGCGTGTCGTGTGTACTTCACGTTGAAGTAGGGATAGTTTTGAGCGCGCGACGCAGCGCGCGGTGGCGTTTGCGCGTGCGCGCGCCGGAGGGAGCAGAAGAGCGCCTGGATGTAGAAAGCTGCGCGGCAGCCGTTGCGGCATGCATGAGCTCATCTAGCTCACCACGGCGGCGCGACTGGCGTGCGCCGGTTGCCCTGTGTCGTATTGTAACACGGGTTTTTCATCTTCCTCTGTGCCACCCCTGGCTCCATCTTTGCTCCTGTGCCGTTCGTCTGACTGCTTCCAGAAATCTTTGGTGATGCCGTGCTATGTCTGAACCATGGGCGTGCTTGCCTGGCTTGTGACTGCTGTGGTACGATGCCTCCTCGCATAGTCCCGGAGCCTACACGCATGTTGTGTTGTTCTTGCCCATGGCGGTCCACCACACGCACGTTCTCTGACACAAGGCTGAGGCTGTGTCATCGCCATACAGCATGAGTCATATTGTGCGGTGATACCTGACGTGTGACCGTACCGTGTAGACACTGTTTTGTGTGGCATATGAGCTCTCCTATCGCCACAGCGGGAGTGATGCGCACACAGCGTTTGAGATTACCTTCTCTCACTGCAAGTTCTCTGAGGACTCACGTGCATCGTGCACAGCATTTGCATCGCCATGTCAGCAATGGTGATGCGGCATGCGATTAAGGGTGCAGCGTACAAAGCAACCTCGAGTCTGTACTTTGTTGGCGTAGGGTGGACTGGTTCTGTACTACACTGGTCTATGCACATCGCTGGTAGGCAGGACGACAGTTCGCATCCTGACTCATGCCGCTTTTCCACGCGAAAGAGCATGGCTGCTCTTTGAGGCATACACATCATGCCGCAATCACAAGCATATGTATGTGCAGATGTGACTGTACGCCCTCTACTGCAGTGCTCCGTAAACTTTGTCATTGCGTGGAGCCACAGCCACATCAAGCAAGCACAGCCGCAGGATTCCAGCAGGAAACAGACGTAGAGCACCAGACATCCGAGGGACAATGAATGCGTGGCCAAGCCATGGCAAGTATGTGTCATTGCCACAAAAGTTACGTCTCTCAGCGCTGACAGCAAGGGGGTCTAGACCCATTGCTGACGGGCTCTGTTGACGAGTCATCAGTGCAGTTCAGCTGCGTGTGCCAGCTTGCAGTGGCCCAGTCAAACCGCAAGCGCTCACTGCGTGCTGCTGTGGCGATGACAGCCTACTACTAGTAGCACATTGGCTGCCTCAATGCGCGCAAGGCCCTTGTCGGTGCATCGTCAACGCCTGCGTGAGGCGTGGCGCTGCCTGCAGCCACCGCCCGCAGCGCCCTGGCCATGTCGCCCAGCACGGTCAACCGCCATACATTCAGCATGCACTGTATGTGCTCAACCAGACTTACTAGTCCAGATGCTCTGCGCTGCCGCCACCGTGGTGAGCGAATGCAAAATGTCAGGCACCGGTCGGCGGGGCTCTGGCGCTGCAGTGCTGCGGACCGATCAGGACACGAAACAGGCTGCTGCTCCGCGTCCTCCTTCCCGTCAAGAGTAGGGCGTTCTCCGGGCGCGGCGTTGTGCCGCCCGCACATCCTCCCGCGCAGCACTCTGTGAGCGGCCTGCGTAGGCGACGCAGGGCTCAAGTGCCTCGACACATCATCACCCACAGGGGCGCTGCTCCGTCACAGTGCCAGTGAGCGAGTGCTGTCACGCCGAGTCTGACGTCGGGAGGGGTGCGCACACGCCGCTGCGTGTGCTCCGCACGTCAGCGGCGCTTCAACTTGAAGACTGCGCTGCAGTTTTGAGGTAGACGTGCAGCACAGACGCGCGGCGTCGCGTCCAGTCCAGCACCCGGCAGGGGGGGGGGGGGGGCGAGCACTGCTGCGCGTGCTCCACACGCCGACTGGCACTTCAACTTGCGGTAGTCGGTCAGAGCACCAGCTCAAAACGCGCCGTCACAGCACCAGGAGCGGCGGATGAGCGCTGCTGCGCGTGCTGTGCTCGTGCTCCTATCTGCGCTTCAACACCTAACTTCAAGTTGAGGTAGCGTTGCTCAAGAAACGAGCGCGCCATCACGCCCAGTCCAGCACCAGGAGCGGCGGATGAGCGCTGCTGCGCGTGCTCCGCACACCGGCTGGCACTTCAACATTAAGCTTCAATTTGAGGTATGTGGCTGCCGTCACGCCCAGTCCAGCACCAGGAGCGGCGGATGAGCGCTGCTGCGCGTGCTCCACACCAGCGGCCCGTCGCCGCTGCCCGCGGGCTCGAGCGCCAGGTTCAGCTGCCCGGTGAGCGGGTACTGCGCGCGCAGCGCGGCGGCGACGTCGATGACGTGCCACGCGTACGCGTGCGCGCCGCTGTAGCGCGTCAGGTGAGGGTACGTGTCCTGCCACGCCGCCGGCGCGCTGCTGCACGTGACGGCGTCTGCGGCGACGGCGGCGGCGGACATGAAGCGCGTTGTGTGCACGTGGTCAGGTGAGGTGCGGTCACGGGCAAGCACGTAATCGGGCTAGCGGGGCGCGGGCAGGACAGTCACGCTGCCGTACGGGGTAGGGTGTGGGGTGCAAGTTTGCACTAGGGTTATATTTTAGGGTTCAGGGTGAGGGTTAGGGTTAGCGTTCAAGCTAGGGCTATAAAGTGCCGGGGCATGGGTCAGAGCGCTGTCGCACGCGACGTCGTCTGCAGTTGCAGCGGCGCGAGCGCGGCACACGCCTTGACTCCATTAAACGCGATCACGCGCGGGCGCAGCGATACGCTCGTGGCAGCGTTTCAGGCGCCTACGCGCAGCGTTCAATACGGCAACAGCCAGTGGCATAAATGGAGCGTCACCCCTCCGCATTCTCGGCCTGGAAGTCTGCGCACCACATCGAGGTCAATCCTATGACTGATTGAGTGCGGTCACGTGTAGGCACGCGGAGCAAAAAGACGGATGCGCGGCGGCGGCAGCGCTGCTGCTGCGGCGCGCGCTCGCGGCAGACTGGACGCACGCTGCTGCGCCGCTGGCGCGCTGCGGTGACACCGCCTGCTGCGCATTGACGGAGGGCGGCGCGCGGGGGGTGCGTCGCCAATTGCGCGGTGCTGTCGCCTTCGCGCTCAGGAGTCCGCACCGCGGCACCGGCCGTGTGTGCTGCTCTGCGGCATGTTTCATGGGCATGGGTGGGCGCCGCCACGTCAGCAGTGCGCTGCTGCAGGCGGCAGCGCCGCGCTCGCGAGAGATATGCCGCGGCTGTGACATGTCTTGGCTGCACGAGTGATGCGCATGCCAGTGTTACTCACGCGCGGTACGAACTCCAAGGTGTTGAAGTCAAGGGCGCAGCGGTGCCTGCCCGCCAGGCATGAGAACAGCGAGCGCTCTGCAGTGCGGTATGCGTGCCATGACTGCATGCTGCTCTGGGTCCCGCTGGCAATGGTAATGAGCAACACTCGCTGCTGCAGTTGCATGCAGTCTGGTGCCCACACGGCTTGAGCGGCCGTGGCCGCCTACACCGCCAATAGTGTCGCCAGTTGTGTGCACTCAAAGTATGTCTTGAGGCGCCACCAGGTGCAGTTGCAAGCATGCCCTGCCTTTGTGCGCACAGCACACTTCAACTAGCAAGCAGCGCAGAGTTTCTCCGATGCACGCGCTTGCGCTAGCATCGCCGCATGTAGAGCTGCCATGCTGCTGAATCTACAGACCTCGCTTGCACATCCGGTCATCGTGCTCGTACATGTGGAGCACTGCACTCACACTCACCCATGTCCCACTGGCTCGGCGCGTCGACGATGTCGAAGTGGCCGCCTGCGCCGCGATTTCCCCCCCGCACAATCAGGGCTGCGCCTGTCAGCGCCGTCATGTTGAGTGCTGCGCCCAGGTGTATGCGCTGCCACCATACGCTCCTGCCCTCCCTGGCAGCTCCCTCGCCCGCCACGACAGCCTGTGAGGCGGCGGCGGTGTGCGCAGCGCAGTGAACGCACGAGTGTGGACATCGCGTGCTGGAGCTGCAGGCATGCATCTGGGAGCAGCAGAAGGTGTGCTCTAGCTTCATGAACACAGGGTCAACAGGATCTCAGACAGACGGAGTCGATGCTCTGAACTGGCAACTCGCTGACGACTGCCATTACGCTCGGCCGATCTGCAGCACGTTCTTAGCGTACATTATTGACTTATAAACTGTACTGCACTCTTGCGACCAGGGCATGCATTGATGAGTAGCTCCCCGCTTCCACAGCATCGTGCTCACTTGCGAGAAGTTCATCGGACCCATCATCGTGCTGCTCCAGATGCCGCAGCTGATGATCGTATCCTCGAAGCTGTCGGCTGACAACACCGTCGACGCAGACAGCCCAGCTCTGCTCCACAGTTGCACGACGGAGTAGCCCCTGTCGGTGGTGCAATTCACGCCGTTCAGTCCATCTGTAGCCAGCTGTCCTGTGCATGCTGTCGCCGAAGAGATGATGAGCGGCGAATACTGTAGAACGACCCATACCAGAAGCAGATGCACCAGCATTGCGCTGCGCTCGTGAGTCTGGCTGGATCTGGATGATTATGTAGGATCTGACAAAAAAGAAACGTTTCATTTTTTCTCATTCAACATGCTTTCATTGTTCAACTCCTACGTGAACTTCATCCTGTGTCAGTCACACACACATCGAAAAGATCCTATCCTGAACACCGCAGCAGCACACAGCATCCCCCCACCTCGCGCAGAGGCAGCACCGCAGGTCTGTTCTTGTACGGAACGATATCAGCAGGGGCCAGTGATTGCACCTGTGCCAGGCCGCTAAAGCGCTGGTCCAGGAATAGCAGCTGATATCTCGGACTCGGAGCTGAGTTGCAACTGGCTGATTGTTGGCTTAGCTGTCGTGGTCTGTTGCTGAGATTCAACTGCGTGGTGTTCAGGACCATCACCAGCTGGCTGCATTTGACGATGCGGCGCGGGCCTGAGGCGACTCTGTGCACAAATCCACGCCATCATCAGCGCTACCAGCGCCACCAGCAGCTGGCGGTACGGCGTAATGGCGGCGACATTGTGGTTGCCACTCGAAGGGCTCTGCTGGAGTGGAGGCGTTGCACCCTAGCCGCTGTGGCGGCCTGGGCCATCGTCAATCAAGCAACTGCCCTTCAAATACATCCACGTGGAAGGCCGCACCGGCAGCGGCAGGCGTTCATCGCCCCACACTCCCCAGCACTAGCCCCCCACCGCCTCTCGTCACACCGCAGCCAGCGTGGCAGCTGCATGCCTCTGTCAGCAGCAACCACCACAGCACCCCCGCCCCCACCCCCCAAGCGCGCGGTCAAGCCCTGGCCCCGCGCCTACGAGGGCCCCGCCTCCTCCCCCACGGCCCTCGGCACCGAGCTCTCCGAGCACCTGCGCGCCACGCGCCTGCTGACGCCGGCGGAGGAGCTGCGCCTCGGCGCCCTCGTGCGTGCCCTCGTTGCCCTCGACGGCCGCCGCGCCGCGCTGGCGGTGGCGCTGGGCCGCGTCCCCACGGCGCGCGAGTGCGCGGACGACGCCGGCGTAACCGACGCCGACTACGCGACTGTCGTCGCGCGCGGCCGCGCCGCCAAGGCCGCGCTTGTCGCCTGCAACCTGCGCCTCGTCGCGCTGCTCGCGGCGCGCGCGGTGCGGCAGCGCGGCGGCGCGCCCGCGTTCGACGGCCCGTCGTACGCGGACCTCGTGCAGGAGGGCGCGCTCGGCCTCGCGCGCGCCGCGGAGAAGTTTGAGCCGGAGCGCGGCCTGCGCTTCTCGACGTACGCGACGTGGTGGATACGGCAGCGCATCCAGGTGACGCTCCGCGGGGGGGGGGGGGCGGGGGGGGGGAGCACATTAAGGCTCCTGCAGTGCTTTCCTGTCATGTATTTGCGGGGCTCGGCTGTCACTGGCACTGCGGCTGCCCGGTGTGTCGTAGCACAGACTGTTATGGGCAGGCATGTAATGATTGGGAGAGACCGCTGTGGCCGCTTGCCCTTGCTGCCTACTGGTGCTCCACTACCAATGATCTTGACATTGCTGATGGTATCGCTTCGCTGCGCTGCTGGTGCCGCCGCCGCTGCTGCTGCCGCAGGTGGCGCTGCGCGAGCACCGCCTGGTGCGCGTCCCCGCGAACATGCACCTGCAGTTCAACCGGCTGCGCGCCGCGGCGCACACGCCTGCCGGCGAGCTCGGGCGCGCGCCCAATGAGGAGGAGGTGCGTGCCTGTGGCGTGGGTGTGTGTGGCAGCCGATTAGGGCGTCGCGTCTTGCTTACTGAGAGAGGAGGCTTCATGAGGCTTCTTGGGAAATGAAGCTTCTAGAGGAATCAGGCTTTTTGCTTCTTGAGGAACGAGCTTTCGTGAGACATGATGCTTTTCAAGTCATGAGGCTTTTTGAAAAATGAGCAGCTTTGGCATCGCTTTGACTGCCCCTGGTACAGGGGCTGCCCGTTGCCGCGGCGGCTGCTGGCAGTGATGGATGCTGCTGTTGCGCTCAGGGCGAGGGGGGGGGGGGGGGGGGGAGGGCTACGCCCGTGCCTGAAGGCGGGAGGCGGCCGCCTACGTCAGCTGCATAGTCGTTGGCTTACTGGTTACCATATTTGCTGCAGCTGTCGTATCCCCTTCGGCAGCGGTGCTTTTGCGCTGTCGTCGCTACGCAGTTGCTGGCGTTATTCGCCGTGCGCCGCGGCCAACCAATCCCGTCCGCCACATGGGCCACGACGGTGTGAGCGCCTCTGCGCGCCGCGCCGACACGCGCATACGCCCTCGTGATCCCTGTCCTCGAGCTGCTTGCGCTCACATCCACCTTTTGTCCGCGCGCCGCAGCTCGCGGCGTTCCTGGGCGTGCCGCGCACGCGCATCGCCGAGATCACGCACGGCATGCAGACGCCCGCATCCCTCGACGCGGCGCTCAACTACGGCGCGGGGCAGCGCTCCGGCGGCGGCGGCAGCAGCGGCGGCGGCGGCGGCGGCAGCGTGACGACGCTGCTGGACAAGCTCGCGGCGACGCAGGAGGCGGCGGCGGGCGGCGGCGGCGGCGACGCGACCGCGGAGCAGTCGCTGGAGTGGGACATGCTGCGCAGCACGCTGGAGGGCGCGATGGCGACGCATCTGACGCAGCGCGAGCGCGACCTTGTGCGCATGCTCGCCGGGCTCGACGACGGCCGCGTCAAGACGGCCGCGGAGCTCGCCGCCGTCTTCGGCGTGCCCACGAGCCGCATGCGCCGCGAGGTGCGGCGCGCGATGACGGCGCTGCGGCGCGCGGCGGCGGCGGACGCGGACCTGGATGCCTCCGCGGGCGCGGCGGGGGCGGAGGCGGCCACGGCGGCAGACGGCGGCGGCGGCAGCGGCGGCGGAGGCGGCAGCAGCGGCGGCGACGGCGCGCTGCTGCTGCGCAACTACCTTGCGCTGGTCGACACGCTGTCGTGAGGCTCTGCGAGGGTGCCTCTGATGCGTGCTGCTGTCGTGAAGGGCTGCGCGAGCAGCGTGCGGCGCTGCTGCCGCACTCGGCGGCGGCGGCGGCAGCGGCGGTGGGTGACAGCCGTCAGTACCTGCTGCTGCAGGGCAATGCACAGCTGACATACACGTGCTTCAGGAGCGCCCATGCCCATACTGAGCACTGCTGCTTCTGCTGATCGCACGGCGGCGGCGGCGGCAGCAGCAGATGAAAGCGCTCAACTGCAGCAGCTGCTGGGCACTTCAAGCTCGTCAGTGCATTTCCTGAGGGCCATGATCCTGCTCCGAGCAAGGCTCACGCAGCTGCTGCCCGCTGCGGCTTGTAATGTGCGGCAGAGCAGAAGGGGGGCGGGGACGGGGGGGCAACGGCGCAAGTGGGCAGCAGCGGTGCGTAATGGCGGTGTATTAGCAGCGCACACGGACTCTGCCGATGGTGCGCGGCAGTGGCAGGCGCTGCAGCATCACTACACTTCCTTCTCGCGCGGTTCGCTCCCGCGAGTTGGCGCTTCGCGTGAACAGTTGCGCTGCTGCCGTTTGTGATGGCAGCGGCGGTGATTGCGCGCTTTGGCGGCGGCGGCGGCGGCGGCAACGTGCACCCCGTTGAGCGCTGGTGCTTAATGGGGGCACTGCTGCGCAGGTAGCTGTGGGTGGCAAGACGCGTTTTGCCGGGCTTTTCTCCGTAGCATCAAGTCTTGCAGCGGCCAATGAGGCACAGTGGGCATTGCGGTCTGAGCAACAACTGCTGGAGCTGTGCGCACGCGTTGCGCTGGCAAGACAGCGCGCTAGCTGTCGGGGCGACCTCAAGCTGGGGTCTCTCGCCCTTGTGCATTCGTGTAGAGCAGCAGTTGAGGTATTGCCCTGCGTAAGGGTGTGCTGGGCGACAGCAGGGGTGCTGTGCCGCGCTTACTCTGAGCAACGCTGCTGCACTGCGGTTCAGCCACGTGGCAGAGCACACGCCTCACCCGCTGCGGAAGCTAGTTTGCTCTCTCAGTTCAAAGTTTTCTGGTGTGCCCGGAGGTTCGCTTTGTATGACCACAATGGTTCAACTTGTACTGCCGCAGCAAGGCGCACAGGGCACTGTGGCGCTGTGTAGGTATGGCGATTTACGCGCGCATCATGTGCATCACAGCGCAGCGCTTTTGAGGGGCCTTCAAGGGGGTACCCCCTCACTGTGCATCACAGGCATACTGTATACTGCAACGTGGTGAAGCCACCGCTATGGTGTATCACAATGGGCGTTTTAGGCACACAATGTCCGGTTTCTTCAGGATTCGCTGTGATGACACAGCGGCACTTGGTGCATACAACAAATGCTACCTGTAATCCACTGTGGTGCATGTCTGTCTGTCACTGTGTTATGCGATGGCCAAAGCATGAGGCACCAGTAATGCCTGTCGCATGTTGGTTGAGGTGCTGCTGACAGTGAGATGACCCCTGGCTGGATCAGTGTATGTATGGTGTTGACTGGGACATATCATACTGTAACATGTACCCTGCGAGTGGTAGTGATGGCGAATGCAAGAACAGTGTTTCTCTCGCCAGTGCATAGTGAAGCGCTTCGAAATGGCTCATCACTAGGGCTAGAACCTTGCCCCCCCCCCCCCCCTGCCCCTAGACATGAAAGTGTGACTTAAAATTGCTTCAATTCCTTGCAGGCACCTTCAGGGTAGTTGCATGCAAAGAGCATGTGTTCAGCAAGGCTGGCTGCAAGCCGTCAAGCATGATTGGATCATTTTTTGCAGGGGTCACTTTTCTTTGATCTTTACTTCAAGTTGGAGTTGAAGTTTTGTTCCTCTGAAGGGGTTGCCGCACTTGTGGGTTGCCAGAACGGTGTTTGAGGGCACCAAAGTACGCAGAAAGGCATCTGTGATGGCATGGCAGGGTGCTGGTGTCCTACTGACAGTACATGGCAAACGCAGAGTGGCGCTGCACGCATGAACTGAAGCCAAACCTTTCAAGTTCAAGTGCGTGCCGCAGCTGTGCTCTGCCGCCAGCACAGCATTGCAGCACCATTCACAGCATCCATCAGTCTGTATTGAGGAAGCCGCGGAGTTCGCTTCGGCGAACACAGTAGTTCTGAGCACTGCTGACGTGAAAGCCGCGGCGGCCTGAGTTGTGATTGGAGTTGAAGTTTTAGTCACATGGGACATCTCGACAGCATGCTAGGCATACAAACCGCAACAATGGAGTCATGACGTCGAAGAGCGCTCTGCGTCACGCGCGTGCGCCAACACGCGCAGCGGCGAGCGGCCGCGCACTGCGACAAAATCGATCACGCCGGGGGGGCATGAGGAGGGCAAGCGCAAGACGCATACACGCGGACAGAGCAAGGGGATGTGCAAAAGGGGCACTCGTGTGTATGAAAGAGCAGTCTCTGGGGCGCGCCGAGGCGTGCGCGCGGCGCGGCCGGTTATATGCGGCCCGTACCATACATACACCCCCCTGCGCACCGTGCCCGCGCCGCCGCGCTGCTCCCATTCGGGCGTGCGGTGCACGCCTACTACCGGACGCGAAATCCAAAGCGCGGCGCCGCCGCCGCCGCCGCTGCCACTGCGCACGCAACAGCTAAGACACGCTCGTACCCGCACGCGCAGGGCAGCAATGGAGAGCCCGCCGCCGCCGCCGCCGCCGCCGCCGCCGCCGCCGCCGCCGCCGCCGCCGCCGCCGCCGCCGTTGCCAATGGTGTTGTAACGAGGTGTCGTCAATGTGTGTGCACGTATGCGCGCAGGGGGGTCGGGCGTTGCGGGGCGTGGGAGGGGGGGGGGGGAGGGGGGGCATGCAACCCTCTAGCGCCGGCCGGCGCGCTCCATATGGCGCAGCTTTGGGGCGCGGCGGGGGACATGAGAACGGGAACATGTCGCCCAAGAGCGGCGACAACCTACAACAGTACCCCCTGCCGCCCCCCCCCCCAGCCAGCCTGCCTGCCTGCCCGCCCCCCCCCTCCCCCTCGCGGGTGTCAAGTGCCGGCCTTGCCCCCCTCCCAAACGCAGCGCTCGCAGGCTGGCGGCATATTGGGCAGTGATGCTGACGGACGGGGCGGCGCCGCGCACTGCGCGCTGCGCGCAGCGTCAGTCGCGCAGCCGCGTCGCTCGCGTCGCCTGCACCTGCCGTTCCAATGCCGCCCATCTTTGGTCCGCCTCGAGCCTGCGGCGGCGGCGGCAGCGGTGCACGCGAGCGCTGCGCGTGTGACCAACAAGGAAAACGCTGCCACAACGCGCACGCTCTGAACTGTGCGTGCGTCACACGGCTTGCGAGCACGATGCGACCAGAGGCCATGCAAGCAAGACACGCTCGCTGCGGTGCCTCCGCCTCCCCAAGCGGCGGGTCCGACCTGCAATGCTAAAAGTGCGTCTCAGCAGCAATTGCAGCAATTGCGATGCCCCCGATTCGCATATCACCAAGCAAGTGAACCCCCCCCACACTTCAGGTAACCCTAACCCTAACCCTAACCCTAACCCTAACCCTAACCCTAAGTTTGACATCACAGCGCTCAGCGCGGACGCGACGGCTCCGCCTGCCCCTAGCTGCGGGACCCTGGGCGCAGCTCAGTTACACAACGCGCATCTGCGCCGCTGACGCTCATCTTGAACGGGGCGGCTACGACTTAAACTGCCCCCCCCCCCATCCTCTACTGTCAACGATCACACCAGCGCACGCGACCTTTTCACACGCACGCGCACGTGCGTGCCGGCGCGCGGAATGGGGAAGCGCCTCTGCCTCTGCGCACACTCAGCGGAACAGTCGCATAGTGAACGGCACGCATGAAGGAACGCGTGAATAAATGAATGCATGGCACGCGCTCGCGCTGCCGCAATCAATCACTGGCAGCATCCCTCACTGGCATAACATGAAGTGCAACAGCTCCTGGCTGCAGCTATCCCACAGCACGAAATCGCAGATCCATTCTAATTATCACAGCACTACTTCAACTTCCTACTTCAACTTCTGACGCACCGTTGCCGCGCCGTCTCCGCCTCCTCGCGCAGCAGGTCCTGGCTGCAGCGGTCAAAGAGCACGGGGTCGTGGTCCATGAACATCTTGAGCACGTTGCTCGCGAGCCCCTCCACGACGGCGTTCCAGTGGCCGTCCGCATGGCGCCGCACGGGGCCGAGCAGCAACGGCAGCAGCGCTCCGGCGTTGGCCATGGACAGCGCGCCGCCGGGGCCCACGAGCTGCTCGTTGTTCCAGAAGAACAGCGCGCGCTCCGCGACCTGCGCGCAGCGGCGGACGGGGATACATACGTGCACAAGTATATACAAAGGTATACAGACGCGCAGAGTCGAAGGTGACGCTGTGAAGGGGGGGAGGCGCACAATCAAGTCAATCAGTACTTGTATACTTTGAAAACGACTCAGATCAAGTGCACATGGTGTGTGTACTTTTCCCGGGCGATGCGCGGAGGTACTGCGGGAGGGCAGCGCGCCGCGGGCGCTAGGTCGCCTGCGCGCGACGGCGCAGCACGCGCTAGCGCACGAGTGCCGCGTGCTGCGCTTTGCGAGATTGACAGTTTCAGGCTTTCATGCCGTCGACGTACGGACTGACACAAAGACTGTGCGTGGTCAGTCGCAATTTGCGGCGGCGGGGCGGTTGAAGTTAGAGGGGCAAACAGGCAGCGGCGACTCTCCCCGCGTGACACGCCGCTCCAGCCGCTCGCACGCGGTGCACAGCACGACGTGAGACGTGACAGCAGCTCTGCAGGAAGCGCGCCATGCCACGCGTTTGTGTAGACGTCTTGTCGTGACTGCGTGCCTCGATTGGCTCTACAGCAGCAGCGCTGGTCAGATACGAGTGCGAACGCCATGCCGAATTGCCGGCAATGGCCGACCCAGGTCTAAGAGGGCAGCTGGCGACGGGCGACGCTGTCAGGGTGCAGCAGGGGGAGGCGGGCAGCACGCACAGGAGCCCCCAAAGCACTTTGAAAAGTGTGCGTCGTGTGACTGTGTCGCACAAACTTTGTTGCTGTTGAAGTTGGGCATGCGGATGCATGGAGCCTTCACTTATCATGATTGAACGCCCGTTTCCCTGCTAAATAGTAAAAGTTACCTGGCAAACTTGGAGTTTTGTCGAACAATCTCAAAAATTGCCAAGTTTTGCATTGCCTTTTCATTTGTGTGTGACAGTGACCGTTGAAGTTCGGGCTGAGGACCGACACCACGCCCAGGCAGCACACCCATATCTTTCCCCATTCCTGTGCCACTGCGATGCGCTGCCGGTGTCGCCTCTCGCACGCTTCCCGCAGCGTTGCTCAGACAGTGAAGCAGCCACGTGACGCGCAATCTGAGTTCTCAAGTTGAAGTTACCGGTGCCGCGATTTGCGACCGCGCAGCCGCATAGCCACACGCTGCCTCCAGGACTGAGCACAGCGGTCATCGCAGGCGCTGTCTACACCCCGAGTGCCGCAGCTGCGATGCATTGGCACTGCAGACACCGACCACAGCGGACCTTGGGACCGGAAGCGCAGTCGCTGCCAGCTCCAAATACGTCTGTCTCGCTGGGCCGCGCGGTGCTTCTGCCCGAAGCTGCCGACATCAGCTCACTGCACACGAACCACTGCACACATGTTCATTCAAGAAGTTTCTTCTCGGCATCATCACTGCACTATCGGGTGGCACTCTTGTGTGTACGTCCAGCGGCGCAGCAGCCTGCGAAATGGCGCCCATGAGGTTTCCGAAACTGCCATTTGCGAAACTGCCGCAGCTGCGCCCTGAGCTGCCGGCGCTCTGAGCGGAGTGTGCGCTGCGATTGATCTACTCCACAGCTGTATGCAAGCTATACGCGAACAATCGGTAGAAGTTTGCAAGTGCTGTTTGACCAGCTGGCGCCAGCTGCACTTGCCGCCGTCACAACAGCACGCCGCCGGCCATACACTTGAAGTGTTGCCTCACACCGGGACGGCCCACTTCTATCAACAGTGTTGGCGTACCTGTGCGCGACAGTTCACTGCAGCAGAGCGGTCTGCGCACTGGTCTCACAAGGGGGAGAGCCAGCGCTGATGACTCTTCGCTTCGCAACATTGAATTGCACTTCTTCAACTTGGGCTCGTGATTATCAAACGTGAATATTACAAGTTCTGTTGTGAATATTTGAAGTTCTGTTGACGAGCCATGGACGCGCTGCTGAGCACATAAGCCCCCCCCTGCCCCTTGCATACCCAGAGGTGCGTGGACCCCTCAAAATGCGCCAACAACGTCGCAGGCGTATCGTACTTCAACTTCAACAAGCCATGCTTCCGTTTGAGCCTGTCTGATTAAGCACGACCACACCAAAGTGGGCCGACCACCGAAGGAAGTCCCTTTCATGAGAGAAGTCCATCGTATGCTTCCCGCAGCTTACGCACCTGGAAGTGTGTCGATTCCACGAGCTGCGCCAGCAGCGTCCAGAGCAGGTGTACTTGAAGCTGATGTAGGGTACCGTATTTATGCGCGATTCATTGGGTATATCCAAGAGCCGTTCGTGAGCAGTTCACAAGCGCCCCCACCTGGAAGTGCGTCGACCCCACGCACCGCGCCAGCAGCGTCGCCAGCAGCTGCTTTACTTGGACTTGGTTGGAAAAACTCATGAAGACACAGCAGCAAAAAGGGTTATACTCAAGAGCCATTCAGGAGCAGTTCCCCACCTGGAAGTGCGTCGACCCCACGCACCGCGCCAGCAGCGTCGCCAGCGGCATCATCGCCTCCCGCAGCACCGCCGCGCCGCACGGCGTCCCCGTCACCGCCCCCGAGCACACCTCCAGCACCTCCTCCAGCTCATTCAGAAAGAGCAGCTGCTTCGCGCAGCTGCTCCACGGCCACCACCGGCACAGCGCCAGCACCACCGGTATGACCGTGTCCGCGTCCTGCGGGCGGAGCTCAGAGTTGAAGAATGCAGAGTTGAAGTGCATGTCACTTGAGGTGTGCACGGAGAGCGCGCTGCTGCTGCAACGCCACTGCTGGCAGACAGCCGGCACGACCACCGGTATGATGGTGTCCTGGTCCTGCAAGACGGGACAGAAGAGGTGACTCCATTGAAGTACACCCACTTGAGTTAAACAGTTGAAGTATACAAGGACCAGGGCAACCTGGCCACTGTGTCTGCACAGCCCTAACACCACCAACACATGTCCCAAGTCTTGCGAGACAGGCAGACAGGTCCAGCAGCGCTCGAGTGGACTGCACATGATGGGCAGCGTACGATCACTGCTCTCCCCGTCGCGTCAATGGCGGCGCCCGGCGCGCGATCGCGCAGGGACGCTGAGCAGCGATGCGAGGCAGCGCTCAACAGGTGCAGCAGAGCGCTTGTCGTCAATCCTACTCTCTTTCGCGCCCTCTCGCAGCGGTACAGCGCCTTGTAGCTCGAACGCCAGCGGCATTTCTGCAGCCGCTGCAGCAGCTCCCCCCCCCCCCCTTCGCGTCAATGGCGGCGCCCAGCGCGCGATCGCACCATGACGCAGGGCAGCGCTCAAGCGCGCAACAGGCGCAGCAGCGCGCCTTTCTCAGTCCTGCGCTCTTTCGCCCCCGCTCGCAGCGGTACAGCGCGCCGTAGCGCAAATGCTAGCGGCATTTCTACAGCCGCCTGCCCCCCCCCCCCCCCCCCCCCCCATCCCCTTCTCAACGTGCTGTGCCACGCAATAGCCAAGTGAGGTGCCAGTGGTACCGGTTCACGGCGCGCAGCTTGCGCAGCAGCAGCAGCGCTCAGCAACAGCAGCAGCAGCAGCAGCGCTCCGCGCCCTTCACCTTCTCGACGTACTGCACGACGCAGTAGCTCAGGTGCTGGTGGTACTGCTTGACGGCGCGCGGCTTGTGCAGCGGCAGCAGCGCGCGTCGCAGGAAGACGACGTGCTCGTGCTTGAGCGGCTTGGCAAAGCCGTTGATGATGGAGCCCAAGATCTCCAGCATCTCCGCGACGCCCGCGTGCCGCTCCGTCTCAAAGACAAAGCGGTGGAACGCGTTGCCGATCGCGCGCCGTATGAAGCCGCGGTGGTGCATCACCTGGAGGAGCGCAAGTGCGCAGATCACGGCGTGTAAGCGCTGCGCAGAGAGACTCGGGACTGTCATCAAACGAGGTGTGGTGGAATGCGTTGCCGGTCGCGCGCCGTATGAAGCCGCGGTGGTGCATCACCTGGAGGAGCGCAAGTGCGGTTAAACGTGCGGTAAGGCGTGTGGGTGCTGTGTAGAGAGACCAGGAACCGTCATCACACAAAGTGTGGTGGAACACGTTACCGGTCGCGCGCCGGATGAAGCCGCGGTGATGCGCCACCTGGAGCACCAGGCATGAGAACTTGGGGGGCTTCGCACAGGATTTGTGGGCGGGTACGCAAGATGATGCAATTGAGAGACTCCAGGCCGTCTCTTGCGCAAACCGAAAGACATGCTATCGCCGAAACCGCGCGCCGTATGAAGCCGCGGCGGCGCATCGCCTGGAACGGTAGATGGTGCGCGCACCGAGTTTACGACCGCGGCGTGGACAGACGCGCGACCAGCTCGCACGCGCAGCAGCGGACACGGCGGCTGTGCACCGCCTCGCCGTACGGCGCAAATGACCGAGACGCGCGCCGCGCGCCGCATGCAGAGTTTCTGAAGAGCGGAGAGGCGCGACGGATACGCAGCGGCGCAGGGCATCATCGCTGGTGGAGCAGCGCAGCAGTCCGGCGGAACGAAACCTTCAACCAACGTGTGGGTACGCATGTCCTCCGTGCACTGAGCACGCCGCTGCCACGGAGACCCGGACATGGAGACCCAAGAGCGGCGGAGCAGGCCTACGGCACGCACTGCCGCAGTATCGACGCCATACTGTTGGCGACTGCCACCCCGGCGCACACAGGGTGCGCGTGAGCGGAGAGCGCGGCGGCAGCGGAGCGTCACACCTTGCCGTAGATGGTGGCGAATCGTCTTGAGGAAGTCGCGCTCGAGCTAAGCCTAACCCTAACCCTAGGTAACCCTAACCCTACCACCACGCACGGCGGCGGAGCGTCGCACCTTGCCGTAGATGCGGTGGAGGATCGTCTTGAGGTAGTCACGCTCGCGCGGATCCTCCGACTCAAAGAGCTCGATCAGCCACAGGCACAGCGACTGGTCGATGTGGCGCTTGGCGGCCTTGGCGCTCACTTCCGCGCTCACCACGAAGCGCAGGAAGAACTCGTACACGACCTGCGCGAGGGGGGGGTGGGGGGGGGTGGGGGGCGGGGGGCCACAAGATCAAGTTCAAGATCAACTTCATGTTTGACACAATCGGCTGACCTCGGCGCTCACTACGAAGTGCAGGAACAATTCATACATGACCTGGGGCAGAAACCCAAGACCAGGTTCAAGGCCAACTTCAACTTCAACACATCTGAGATTTGCAGTGGATGCCTGAGGTAGCACGCAATTGCAGAAGGTTGTAAATCGTACGCTTAACCGCCATGACCATAACTCCGGGTCTCGTTAGCTGCCTGACGAGCGAGTTGCAACTGGCCAGACTTGTGAGTCAATTGTGCGCGTGTTTGCAGGGAGGGAGGGGGGGGGGGGGGGGCAGCCACTGGTCGAAGTGTGAAGCGTGTGTTGGCGCATGCGTCACGACGACCACTTTTTGTGCACAGCTCCGCGCGGCAACGAATGGACAAATACACCAACCTGTCAAAATCATGGGACACTCAATTCAAAGCTGTGTCTACTTTGAGGTGTATACTTCAGAAGAATGCAAGTTCGCCGTTCCGTGGTTTGCTGGCAGCTGCGGCGCCGTGTGGCCTCATGGCCGACGTACGTTCGAATTTGCCACCTCTGCCTGTTCTGGCAACGACAGAGTGCAGCACGAACTGGCGCGGTGGCTCTGCTGTGAACTTGTGTTCTTCAACTTGAACTTTACGTATTGAACAATGGTGCAGGTCTGCTTGGGCAACTCTGCTCAGCCACAGGAGGAGTGTCCAATCAGGCGCTTGACGGTTTCAGCGGTTACATAGTGTGGCGCTGCTAGCTCCCACCCGACGACGATCCCACAACAACGATACAGAGAAGTAGACGTTGTTGATGTTGAAGTACCACGGGATGGCTGGAACGATCCACGCAAACATTTATTATGATAATTACGTTAGTGCCAGAGACTACTGTACTCGCGAGCCCTAATGCACCATCATTGTGGCGCTACTTGTTGGTCGACAAGTTGCGTAATGGTCACCATCGCCAGTGCAGCGAAACAGCGATATCACGGCCCCGCCTTGAAGTCACAACAGGGCTGTCGCCAAGCGTGCAGCACAGAGACCACAGGAGGCCGCACATGTGGGCCAGAGCACATGCCGCCTCAGGTAGTCCACTTGCAAGGCACGGCCACATTGCCCACAATGCAGTTTTCACCAGCTGTGGCTGGCACAGGACTTGTTCCCAAATGGCACACGGCGCATGCGCAGCGTGACGTCGCCTCGCTTAAGTCACACCGATGCCTTGAAGCGATGTGCGTGCTGCGCCGCGTGCCGTCAAGCTCGCCGGAGCACTGCTGCGGCGCCTTCGCGGCGCGCCCTCCGCTATCCAGCGTGGCCGATACCAACTCAGCAACTTCAACAATGAAGACACCAGCGCGCAACACGCAAAGGCGTAGGTATCAGCTGCGGGCGCACCTGCAAATGCGGCCACGCTGGCTCCAGCACCGGCTCATCCTCGTCCGGATCATAGGACTCCGTAAGCGGCGGCAGCGCTCTGCATATGTTCGCCTGCACCATGTTGATGATCTCCGGCATGTTCGCCTCCGAGAACATTTGCTGCAGGAACGGGGGGGAGGCGGGGCGGGGGGGCGCACGAGTGAGAGCGAGCGCGCAGCAGCATGGCTGCGATGACCGTTAGCAGCGGAGCGGCCGCCACCAATGGAGAGCTACAATTACCGACAGCTGAGGGCTCCTGCCACAGCCTGCAGCGACAGCTAAGGGGCGCATCGGGGACGCGTGCTGCTACTGCAGCGCACTGCTGGAGAGGTGTAGCAGAGGGGGGCTGACCTTCTGCCCCTGCGGGGTGTTGACATAGTCCTTCAGCTCGATGAGCGTGTGCCACTTAGTCTCCATCCCGTTCTTGTCGGCATCAGGATCCGTGTGGTCAAAGATGACACAGCACAGCTGCAGCTTGAGCTGAAATAAGGCATCCCTTTTCCCTGCTGGCGTGTCTTTTAACGCGGGCAGATCCCTCATGCGGGGATCTGCCTTGGTGTTGGCACCAAAGGATCGCTTCCCGCCGTTGCCGAAGCTGTTGCTCCTCTCCCGTTTCGGAATCACAATGTCCCCTAAAGAGCCAGAGGGGTGGTGGCCCTTCACCATTGGCTCCAACGATGCTATGCTACTGTGCGTGCTGCTGCTGAGTGGCGAGCCGCTGATGTCGAAGCCCGCGGGTATCGCTTCCACCTCGCGGTTTCCAACCCTCTTCTTGACATTGCTGAAAATGCCCTTCATGCCGCCTGCCTCCCCCCCAGCCGCCACCGCCAGCCTGCTCCGAGTGAGTGGCGTGTTTGAAGCTTTCTCGTGCTCTGAGGACAGCCTTGCACGTCTTCGTGCAGCAGCTACGCCTGCTGTGCACCTTGTCTGTGCAGATTGTGATGGATTTACTGCTTTCTGCAAAGCGGTGCTGCAGTCGCTTCGCAATGTCTGGTGAGCCAAGCGTCAGCTGTCGCCATGCCGCCACCTATGCCCTCCCTCTCGCTGCCATTGTACGCCGCTGTGCCCGCGTGCGTCGTGTCCTACAACAAAAGCAAAAGCTGCTGGATTTAAAAAGCTCTTGCGTACTGTACGTATAATATTCAGCACTAAACCGTTGAGGGCTGTTTGCTGGGCGCATTGGAGGGCGCACAGGTAGAGGCCCCGTAGCAGCGCTGGTGGCGGCGGGGCCTACGGTGACGCTGGCGCTGGCTCTCGGCTTTGGGGCCAGCAACTCCAAAAGAGCGTATCCTGCTACGGCGAGCCCAGAGGGCGAGGCACCCAGCAGCCAGCAGCAGCAGCAGCAGGCGCGGTTTTTCTGGTGCTGTGTGCGGCAGTCAACGTGCGTGAGCACACATCCCACCCGTCACCTGCAGGCAGCGCCATCTCGCTGCTTTTCAGAGTGCGCATTCAAGAGTTGAGGTTTGGTGGCATTGCCTTGCACGTTACGCACCGAGGCACGTTGGCATGCTTCAAGCACTGCTATCCACAGTGTTGATTTTTCTTTGTCGGAAACTAAGGTGTCGCCGCGCACCACAACGCTTTGAACGTCGTTCAATGACCCGTGTAGTTCACTGAGGTCATGTCTGATGGCATCCTTGTCAGTGACTGGCGAATGCGTCGTCGAATGTGGTGCATGATGTTCAGGTTGAAGTTGAGGCCAAAAGCCACCACAATAATCTCGCTGGAGTTGACCCCTTCCATGGCGTCCAAGTAGCTCCATGACGTTTGGATACTCTGGGCGACTTGGCGGTGGTTCTGTTGCACCAGAAAAGCACTGTGCGGTGCGGTGTTGTGCTCGGGGAGCATTGCGATCGGCCAGTGTCAGCGCCCCGACTGCACTGTTTCTCAAAGCTGCAACACAGGCACACTCAGACGTGTTCTACAAGGCAAAGCCAGGGGTTTATGCCCCGCTCACATCATTGTGTGTGCAAGCTTTTGAAGGCGCAGAGAGATGGGGGCATTGACAGCACTTGGTGGCGGTTAAATGGGGACGGTAACAATTTCAAAGGATGCACTGTCAACACTCAGCACTGGCACATACACATGCACAGCTTGATGCACGCCTCACCCCCGAAAGTGGCCCTCGGAACCGTCACGTTCCCCCCCCCCTGTTGCAAATACACACACACCCCACCCCCCCTTCCTTGCCCCCCCTCTTGCACTTGAGATACCTCTTGGCCTACCACACGAGGGGCAACAGGGGGGTGCACTGCTGCAAAACTTCCATCCTCCCCGACCTCCCCCCCCCCCCCCCTTCTCCCCCCAGCTGTAGTGGGGGGAGCTTGAGAACGACATGATCTACCGGGAGGGGGGGGAGGGCTGATGTTGCGCCGCTTCGAAAACGGGCTGCCGTGTACGGCAAGAACGTTCTCAGAGCGCGCGATCCCCGAGCGCGGTTTCTGTACGCAACGACGCAGAACCCGCTGCAGGCAGAGCACGGTATCTAGCGCAGGCAGAGCGCGGTATGTAGCCATAAAAAGGGGATGAAAGGGGGGGCAGTGCGGTGGTGCCAGCGGCGCCGCGCGCCGCGCTGCCGCCGCAGCGCCGCTGCCGCGGCTCGCCAGTTCGCGGCCTCCCCCCCCGGCAGCAGCAGCAGTGGCGCATGCGGCGCGCGGCGGCAGCGGCAGCGCTCACGCGAGCTTATCAGGCGAGGGCGTCACTGCGGGCAGCGCGGCGGCGGTGACGTCGTAGCCGGCAAAGTCCTTGGGGTTCTCGGCGACGGGCACGAAGCGCATGAGGATGCCGAGGGGGATGGTGATGGCGCCGAGCGCGGCCGTGATGAGCCACTGGTCCCACGTGAGCCCCGCCGTCTTGGTGAACTCGCCGCCGACCTCGATGACGAAGATCTGCGGGGGGTGGCGGGGGGGGGCGGGGGGGGGGTGGGGGGTGAGGTCTCACGCAGGGGCAACTCTCAGTAGCATGGGGGTGGGGGGGGGGGGGGGGGCTGAGGTGTCACGCCGCGTCAACTTGGAGTAGCACACGGCGAAGCGCGGTGTGTTTCGCTGTAGCACCGTGAGTCCGACTTTCGGAGCGTCAACTTGCAAGTAGCACACCATAGCGCGGTGCATGACGCTGTACTTTCCATGCGCGCAAGAGGAGTCCGAGTTTTGAAGCGCTGGGAAGGGGGTGATTCGGCATGACGCAGTGCTCTCATCTTGACGTAGGACAGACTGTCTCCACACTTCAAGAAGCTTGTTGCCGCTGAGCGCGGCTAGCGGCAGGGCGGGCGTCGGCGCACGGCAGCCGTCCGCCATTTTGGTGACGCCACAGCTGTTGATTGCGCATGTAGATTGACTGCGAGCGCATCGCGTGGGTTCACGCCTCTATTCACAAAAGTGGTATGGAGCGACTCCCCGCGTCCCTGACCCACGTCTGTGAGGATACAGGCTTGGCCCCTCAAGCTGAAGTGGAGGTTGCGCCGACGCAGGTAACCCTTTTACGCGCAGATGTGGGCGAGTCACTCCATACCTACATGCCTACACTCTCTGACTTGAGCCCTTGACCGTCTATGCGTCACAGCGCGCGCCGCAGTGGCTGTACCTCCGCACGTTCCTTCAGAGCTGAAGCGAGCAAACCCATGCACTCGCAAATGAAAACGAATCAAGAGATCGTAGAGCTCCAGGTGATGAGGGATGATTTGCCGCCTGTGCCTTCCACCAGTAACCGTGGTCGCCGCTGCTGCAGTCGTTGGCCGTGAGTCAAAGAGTACCACGATATCCACAGTAGTCAAAAAGACTTCTGTGTGCAAGCTCTTAGCGTTCGAGGCAAGCACGCACCTGCAGGCCCAGCGTGATGACGATGATGGCCAGGAACATGGGGTTGCTGGTGATGCCCTTGAGGACGTTCCACTCGTTGCCGATGGAGCGCGCGTTGAACTCGTTGAAGATCTGGCTGAAGACAAAGGCGTTGAAGATGAGGCTGTAGTGCACGTAGTCATAGTCCAGGCACCCCTTGAAGCACTTCTCCTGGAAGTTGATGAGCTTGTGGTAGACCTCTGGGGGGGGGGGGGGGGGGGGGGGGGGGGGGTCAAGCAGAATTTGGGTTGCGTTGCGTCAGAGTGCGTCTGCGCAAGTCTGGAGGTACGGTGGCCTAGACAGCTCGGTCATGGTTGGAGCATATGGCCGTTGGATGCTGATTGCCGGTCGCACGCTTGACGGTTCCACTTGCCCGTACGTGCAGCAGTCATGTGCCATGGCAGTCATGGTCTCATCATTGTGCGCGCAGGTGCTGACGACGGACGACGCAATCGCCATTCATCTCGCCGCCTGCGTAAGCGTCGTACGAGTACCGTGTGTCGGTGAGGGGTAGCCTCAAACCTAACCCTAGCCCTAAGACGCACGCGACTGCAATGGGACGCCTGGGCGCACATTGTGTGTTGGCGCATGAATCAGGGTTAGGGTTACGATGAGGATTAGTGTGGCTAAGGCACGCGCAGTTGATTGAGGCGCTGCTCAAAGAACAATCGGCACAGCACAGGTGTGGCAGCTGGTATGCATGAGCCCTAACCCTCGCCCTAACCCCATCCTCACCCTTCACCCTGACCGCGGGCAGATGGTCGTCGTGCACTGTACTATGTGCACCGCCGGCTGAACTGCAGTGTACTGTACACACTTGAGGTTTGCATGAGCAGTGAGGCTGGGTCAGGGGTCAAATTACGCAAACACTGACCTCTATGCATGCGCCCTATTCGTGAGCAACCCTCACCCCAACTCCAAACCAACCCTTAACCCTAAGCGCGGACTGTACCCGTGCGCCGTCGGCTGAACTGCATCATACGGTAGACATGTAGGGTTGTAGTAGCAGTGAGGCTGGGGTAGGGGCTACGTTTACCCCGGCACACTGACCTCGTAGCACTCCCCGTTGTGGTCCATGCCGCACCCTGGGTACCCCATCGTGGTGGTGTTCACGGGGGCGAAGAAGTCATCGCACGTGATGCCAGCGTGCCCAGCGTCCAACTGCAACAGCGTACATACATGAACAAAGGTCACGCTGAATATATATGTATCGGGTACCCCATCGTGGTGGTGGTTACGGGGGCGAAGAAGTCGTCGCACGTGATGCCGGCGTGCCCAGCGTCCAGCTGCAGCGGCACACGTGGACACAGGTCACGCTGAATATCTGTGCATGATCAGCAGAGCAGCGGCGGCGACAGTCATTGGTGGAAGGCATTTGCGGTCAACCGCACCTTGTCACCTAGCGCTCTGCAATCTTTTGGTTTGTCTTCATGTACTTTGTGTTGCTTGCATGGTGAGGGTTCTGACAGTGTTCAGTACAGCTCTTGGCGCGTTAAAAGTGCTGCGTAGCTGATTGATTTGCCTGTGATCGCGAACTTTGAGGGTCTTCACCTCGGGGGCTCAGCGTGACGTTCATGTACTTGAGAGGGCATCGATTCTGGTCAACTCGTGCACTCTCCATAGACTCGCGTGACAAAGCTCAAATGGTTGCTACTGGAGTCCATGCGCACCCTCGTGATCAAGTGTCTCAGTGCTCATCAACAAGCATTTCAAGACACTGCCAAAACTCTTGTACTTCTGAAGTACAGCCAAAACTCTTGTACTTTTTATTAATTCTCGCTCAGGGCGCGAAAAAGCCCAGATGATTGGCATCTAGCTGTACGGAATCTACATGTCGTATGACAGTCTGAAAGTGTCGTAACGACAACCACTCAAACGCCGCCGCCGCCAAATGGCATCTCGGGATCCTCCCCTACGTCCTCCTCCATGTGCCCCCCCCCCTTGTACTTTTGAAGTACAGTACTTGTAAGATTGTACTTTTATTATATTCCACTTGTGGCTGTGGAAATGCCATGTTGTAGGTGTGTCGCCTTGGTCTCACTCTTGGATGTAGCATGCAAAGCTTGCACGCCACACCAAAGTAAGATTGTACTTTTGAAGTACAGTACTTGTAAGAATGTTCACAGACTCTGCATTTCGAGGACCCGCGCGCATCTGCAATCGGTGACCTGCGCTGCCCCGCAACAGCTGCATCTTTGATGCACCAACTCACGCGTTCAGAGGTGCCACACACACACACAATTGCCAGTGAGGTGCAGTGCGTTACAAAGCGATTGCCTCCCATGCCCCTCAGATTGTGTGTTCTGATATCCTAGATGGACACACGAGCTGACTTCTCAAACGTACACAGACTGCCATCCACGCCCCACGCCCTTCACATGTGATTTTTTAAGGTTTGCCTGCCGCACCCACCGGTTTATGTGTATGCGGGTCCCACACGAACCCCTCCACGTCTGCAGGGGCCTTCTCACGCCACTCAAGGCATGGGTTGTTCTTGCGTATGGGCGGCTGCGCGTTGTCAAACACCACCTGCACGAGCGACGCGGCACGTGTTTAGCGGTGATGCGCATGCTGAGCACTGATGCACTCGTCCATTGCAGCTTGGGAAGTGGGGTCATGGTTAGCGCACAGAGTGTTCCTGCAAATGGGCGGCTGGCCATTGTCAAACACCGCCTGAGAGGGCCGCATACTGAGCACTGCTGCAGCCGTCCATTGCAGCATGAGACCAGCAACATGGCCAGCAATGCTTCAGGCATTGTTGACTTCAAACACTACCATGAACCAGGCTGTCGAAGCATTAAGAATCACTGTTCGCTTGACGCAGCAGCAGCAGCAGCAGCAGCAGCAGCAGCAGCAGCAGCACCAGCAGCACCAGCAGCACCAGCACCAGCACCAGCACCAGCAGTAGCAGCAGCACCAGCAGCAGCGGCAGCAGCAGATCGGCAGCAGCGCTCACCTCCGGCGCAAACAGCAGCCCCAGCAGCAGCGCGAGCTGGAAGAGCGACATGGTCATGATGTTGCGCGCCATGGGGCGCGAAATCAGCGGCGCGCGTCGCGAGTACGGCTTGCGCTGCAGCAGCGCCGGCGTGGGCGACTCGGTGCCCAGCGCGAGCGCGCCCATGGTGTCCATGATGAGGTTCACCCAGAGCATCATGACAGCGTTGAGGGGGGGGTCGAAGCCCGCGATGGAGCCGATGAAGACGATGGAGAGGGCCACCACGTTCACCGTCAGCTGGAACTGAGGGGGGGGAAGGGGGGGGTGAAGGGGGGGGGGGGGGGGAGGGGGGGGGGGGGGATGGGGGGGGGTAGGGTCAGGAGTGAGGTTATGTTTAGGGGGATATGGGTAGGTTACAGTTGCTCACGGCCGCAACACTTGCATCTTAGATGCAGATGGGGCTAAAGACGATGATGGAGAGGGCCACATGTGGGGGGGGGGGGGGGGGGAAGGGCATTTGCTTTCAACCGCGCGCGCATTGAGGATTCGCTGCGGATGAACGACATATTTATCTATTTTTTTCCATTCATTGGGGAAGGGAGACTGCGGTCAGCTGATGAGACTGGTGCTGCGGCTGCGCGAAGGGCTGCTGCTGCACACTCAGGGTTCTTGCGCACACACTTGTGTCACCCCGGCAGTACGTGCACGTATTATGCCTTGAACTGGGTGAACACAAAACAACGCTGTGAACAGTCGCGATGACGTCGGCGACGGCGCTGCGTGGAGCGTCACAGAAGCATGCGGTTCAAAGTTGCAGTTCATCACTCACCTGCAGGAACTTGCGGATGTTGTCGTAGACGGAGCGCCCCCACATGATGGCGCGCACGATGGACGAGAAGCGGTCGTCGAGTATGACAATGTCGGACGCATTCTGCGCGACCTGCACTTAAGGTTAGGGTTAGGTTTAGGGTTGGGGGTAGGGTTAGTTGTCCGGTATGACAATGTCGGACGCTGCGCGACCTGCGTGCGGCAGACTTTGAAACAGCAGAGGTCATATGCGCCAAGAGAGGAGCTCAGCATAAGGAGAGGCCAATGGGCTCGCCCCCCATGCGCGTTGCATCGAATTGTTGCAGAGCATATGCAAAGCAGACGTCATACACACACACAACAACGCACGCACGCACGCACACACAGCGCCTGCCTTGGTTCCAGTGATGCCAATGCTAATCGGCGTCCGCCGCCTTGGTCGGCCGCTACCTCACCACATCCAATTCAACTTCAACTTCAATCCCAGCTACGCACCTTGGTGCCAGTAATCACCATACTCAGCCCGACGTCCGCAGCCTTGAGCGCGGGCGCATCATTTGTGATGCTAACTTCAACTCCAAACTAAACTTCAACTTTGATTGAACAACGCACCTTGGTGCCAGTAATTCCCATACTCAGGCCGACGTCCGCGGCCTTGAGTGCGGGCGCGTCGTTCGTGCCGTCGCCCATCATGTCACTTCAACAACGTTAACTTCAACTGCAAGCAGACGTGCTCTCGCATCAAGCAACTTGAACTAAACAACGCACCTTGGTTCCGGTAATTCCCATGCTCAGGCCGACGTCCGCGGCCTTGAGCGCGGACGCGTCGTTTGTGACGTCAACTTCAACTACAACTACAACTGAAACCACGGTCGGCCGCTACCACGCCGACTTCAAGTTCAACTTCAAATGTAACTTCAACCACGCACCTTAGTGCCGGTTATGCCCATGCTCAGCCCGACGTCCGCGGCCTTGAGCGCAGGAGCGTCATTCGTGCCGTCGCCGGTCACGCCCACGACCTCGCCGCCCCCGGGGTTCGCCTTGTGCCACTCGTCGGCGTAGCCGGGCAGCATCTTGTCGCGGTCCGCCGCCCACGACAGGCCGCGCAGGCCGTCCTTGTCGTGCAGCTCCTTCCACTCCGCCTCGTTGCGCGGCATGTTGTGGCCGTTGAGGCGCGTGACGAGGAGGTACTTGTCGTTGGGCGTCGAGCGCGCGAGGACCTGGAGGCGCGGCAGCACCTCGTCCACCTGGGGGTAAAGGGGGGGGGGGGGGGAGAGGGGGGCAGAGGGGGGGGGTCAGAGGGTCAGGGTCAGAGTCGGGGTCAGGGTCAGTGTGAGGAGCAGGGTTAGGGTTAGGGGGCAATTTTGCGTTGAGCGCGCGAGGACCTGGAGGCGCGGCAGCACCTCGTCCACCTGGGGGTTGAGGGGGAGGGGGGGGTGATAAGGATTCAAGGTGAGGTGAGGGGGGGGGGGGGGTAGGAGGAGGGTGAGGGAGGCGCGGCAGCACCTCGTCGGTCGCGTGAGGCATTCCGTCTATCGCAGAACACAAGCGCCCATTGTCTCCCATTATACGCATGCGCGCAACGCACCTGCGCAGGCGTCATGGCCCTGAACTGGGGCTCTCGAGCGCGACGCCGCCCACGCTTAGGACGCCGCAGGTCATGGCAAACGCTGTCTACAATTCAGCTTTCAAATTAAAAAGCGTAGCTAAGCACCAATGGACTGCGTCGCAACTATTTCTACTTTTTTGTACTTTGAAGTATTGTAATCATGTGTGCACAAAACGTCCCTGCGCGGGCGTCATGGCCCTAAAGCTGGGGCCTTCTAGCACGACGCCGCCCTCGCGCAGGACGCCGCAGTCACTCGCACACGGCATTCATCAGACTACAGTAAATGACGAGCACCCATGGTCCCATCAGACTACAATAAACTACGAGCACCCATGGTCCTGTTGCATGTATGCGCGCACCTGCGCAGGCGTCATGGCCCTGAAGCTGGGGCCCTCGAGAGCGACGCCGCCCTCGCGCAGGATGCCGCAGTCGCGCGCGATGGCCTTGGCGGTGTGGATGTTGTCGCCCGTCACCATGCGCACCATCACGCCCGCGCGCTGCGCAGTCGCGACGGCCTCCTTCACCTGCGGTAGCACACGCGTGGCATCGTTGGTCAGTGGCATCGCTGCTTACCTAGTTGCAGGTTTAGGCAAGGAGGAGGGTTGATGCTAGGGCAGGGGTAGGGTTGAACTAGGGTTGTAAGTTACCATGCGCACCATCACGCCCGCGCTCTGCGCAGTTGCGACGGCCTCCTTCACCTGCGGTAATGATTGCGCGGCGTCGCTGCTTAAGTGGCGGCGTTAGGGCCAGGAGGGGGGGTTGAAGCCAGGGCTAGGGAAGGATTGAGATTAGGGTGAGGTTCTACACCAGCCACCATGGGCACCAGCATGCGTGCGTGCTGCGCTGTGGCGATGACCTCCTTCACCTGAGGCAAGATGGCGTGGCGTCGCTGCTTAGGGCTAGGGCTAGGGCTAGGAGGGGGGTTGAAGCTAGGGCTAGGGTAGGGTTAGGCTAGGGTTAGGTCACCAGCCGCTATGCGAACCACAACGTGCGCGCGCTGCACCGTGGCGGCGGCCTCCTGCACCTTCAGCAGCGCATGCGTGTAGGGGGGCGGCTGCCCGCTCAGCGGCAGACCTAGGGCATGAATTGCGGCTGCGTGAGAGTTGGGTTCAGGGCTAGGGCTAGGGCTAGGGTTTGAACGTTTGGGTTAGCGCAAGGGTTAGGGACCACCACGCAGGCACGTGACGGCGGCTTTCCGCGCCTGCAGCGGCGCGGGGGCAGCCGGGCGCGTGTGCATGGCGTCATTGCTCAGGGTGAGGATCGGGAAGGATCGGGGATAGGATCAACCTCAGGGTGAACATCAGGACCAGGGTTGGGATTACCTTGCCCTTAGGTAAGGGGTAGGGTCAGCGAGGGCGCGTCGCGTGCCATGCAGTGCGCTTGACGTCCCCGCTGGCTGTTTCGGCGTCGCCACCTAAGTAGTCACTATATGACTTCATGGATATAGTGATGTACCTGTACTGAAGGCCCCACAAGAGGCCGGCTGGTATGCTGTGTACTCGGCCGTTGCATGCGCACACGTGCAATAAATCCTTGAATTCATTCACTACCCGTGAAGTGCAAAAGTGGCAAAGTTCAACTGCCACATGTAACTGTCGATGTGCAACAGCTCACCTCGGGCCGCAGCGGGTCCATGATGCCTACGATCGCGTCGCAGACCATGTCGTCCGAGTCCGGCGACGCCGTCTCCCAGCCCGCGGGCAGCTCCGCGGTGCCCGCGTAGTCCTTGTGTGCGAGGCAGATGGTGCGCAGCGCGCGATCCGCCATGCCGAATATCATCTCGTCGAGCTCGTGGCGTTTGTGCGCGGTGAGCGGCTGTGGCTTTCCGTCGGGGTCTGCGCAACGCGCGGCGAAGGGCGGTTCGTGAGTTTCAAACTATCATCTCAAGAGTTAGGGTTAGGGTTAGGGCTAGGGTAAGGGTTAGTTGAGGCAGATGGTGTGTGGTCCGCCATGCCAAAGATCATCTCGTCGAGCTCGTGGCGCTTGTGCGTGGTCAGCGGCTGCGGCTTGCCGTCGGGGCCTGCGCAGCGTATAGAGGGGAGGGGGGGGGGGGGGTTTGAGTCTCACATTATCATCTTATCACATTATCATCTTATCGGAGTTAGGGATAGGCCTAGGGCTAGGGTTAAAGTTAGTTGAAGCAGATGGTGCGCAGCGCGCGGTCCACCATGCCAAAGATCATCTCATCGAGCTCGTGGCGCTTGTGCACGGTCAGCGGCTACGGCGTGCCGTCGGGGCCTGCGCAGCATTTAGAGGCCCGGGGGGGGGGCGGGAGGGGGGGGGCGTTTGCGGCAAGCGCGGTGCGGGTGCGCAACCGCGTACACAAGAGTACGGGAGTGGACGCGCAGTCGCCCGAGCACGCGCTCCGAGGCGCCCTTGCAGTACAGGTGCACACCGTTCTTAGAGTAAGCATCTCGCGTTGGTGTTTGGGGTTACGGCTAGGATTACGGTCACGTTCATCACAAGAAACTGTAGGTTTGAAACGAGGGTTAGGGCCAGGGCCGCACCCGTGATGAACGCGCAGTCGCCCAGCACGCGCTCCGACGCGCCCTTGCAGTACAGGCGCACGCCGCCGCCGCCGCCTCCGTCCTTGCGTGCGACGAGCACGGAGGAGCGCTTCTTGGCGGAGTTGAAGGGGTACTCGCGGTCCACGGCGGGGTCGAAGAGCGCCTTCTTAAGCGTCACCACGTTGAAGCCCCAGTCGGTGGTGAGGATGACGAGCGCGCCCTCGGTCGCGCTGCCGATGACCTTGGGCTTGTGCAGGACCTTGCCGTGCTCGTCCTGGGGTGGGGGGGGGGGGAGGTGGGGGGGGGCGTCTGAGTTAGGGTCGGGGTCGGGGGGATGAGGGTTCACAGATTGGTGCAGGGTTGGGGTTGAGGACGAGGGGTAGGGCATGGGGGTGGAGGGATGCGCGGGAAGGGTATCTGTTACACAGTAACGTCCTCCGCATAGCCTGTTGGCGTGCAAACTTCATGCAGCAAGCACAGTACCTCTAGTACAGACAGGGCTCTAGCTGCGCCGTGGCATGCTCGGCGCGCGACGACGTCAAGCATGCCTCTAACCCTAACCCTAACCCTAACCCTAACCCTAATCCTAACCCTAACCCTAACCCTAAGCTGATGCAGCACTCCCACGAGGCTGGGTAGACCACATCAGACGCGCTCGCGTCGCACACTACATGCGTGCGGCCTGCAAAGCCCGAGCACTGCTGCATGTGGGTACACTGCAACGAGGCCCACACGTCGGTGATGCACTAACACCACATGCTCGCCATCTTCTGCAAATCACGGCTGCCGCGCGTTCACAGCGCTGATATGAGGGCATCGGCCGGGCACGTCTCACCTTGAAGTGCAACTTACAGCTCCTATTGATAGAGCAGTTCTGTGTGACGAGGTCCAGCACCTCGTCCAACCCTAACCCATACCCTATCCCTAAACCTAACCCCCCGGAGGGCAACTCGAAGTCTCACCTTGAAGTGCACCTCGCAGCTCCTGTTGATGGAGCAGTTCTGTGTCACGAGGTCCAGCACCTCGGAGGGAATTATACCCGCCGTGCGCAGCGCGTCTGCAGGCACCTGCTTGTCGCCGAACCAGCCCTCCACGACGGTCATCTGATTCATGGTCAGCGTCCCCGTCTTGTCGCTGATGGCGTGAGGCGCGCGGGGGGGGGGGGGGGGAGGGCAGGGCATATGGTGAAGAGGGGTGTTTGTGTGATGGGTGGCAGGCAATGCGGCAACGGGCTTTTCGTCAAACCGGCTCTTGACAGTGGTCATCTGGTTCATGGTGAGCGTCCCCATCTTGTCGCTGTTGGCGCAAAGGGGGGGGGGCGGGGGGAGATCGGCTATGATGAAGGGGGGCGTTAGTGTGATGTTCAAAGAAGGCGATGCGGGAACGTGTTCATCGCGAGCCCAGCACTCCACGACAGCCATCCGGCTCAGGCCAGGGTCCCCCTCTTGATTTTGGTTTAGGGTTGGCTGCCCGCTGCGCGCGGTGCTCCTCTCACCTGCAGATGTTGGTGGCGTTGCCCATGGTCTCGCACGCGGTGAGGACGCATATGAGGTTGTCATAATCAGCCATCTTCTCGTTCAAAAGTCTACAACTTCCATACCAGCTTTAACATGAAGCACAATGCTAACCTCAACTCCCCGCCGCCCTCCTCACCTGCAGATGTTGGTGGCATTGCCCATGGTCTCGCACGCGGCGAGCACGCGTATGAGGTTCTTATTTTTGATCATGTGCTCGTGCGAGGCTGGCACTTCTATACCAACTTCAACATGAGTCACAAACAACAAACTTCACTACCTTCCGTGCAGCACGCTCCCCATCCTTACCTGCAGATGTTGGTCGCATTGCCCATGGTCTCGCGCGCGGCGCTAATGCGGTTGAGGTTGTCATTTTTTTTTTTTTTTCAACAATCTTCTCGTTTGAGGCTACAACTTCCATACCAACATCAACGTGAAGCACAGTGCACCAACTTCAACTCCCCGCCGTGCACCCCGGCCCCCTTTCTCACCTGCAGATGTTGGTGGCGTTGCCCATGGTCTCGCACGCGGCGAGCACGCGTATGAGGTTCTGGTCCTTGTACATCTTGCGCGTGCTGTAGGCGAGGGAGATGGTAACCGCCAGCGGCAGGCCCTCGGGGATCGCCACCACGATGATGGTCACGCAGATGATGAAGGCCTCCACAATGCCTGCGTGCACAAGGATATGCATGGCGTCATGATTAGAGGGGAACTTCAATTGAATATGTGAGGGCGAGCAGCAGGCCCTGGGGGAATCGCCGCTGCAACGTTGGTTAACGCAGATGATGAACGCCTCGCTGATGCCTGCGAGCGCGAGCATATGCGTGGGGTCACAATTAGAGGGAAATATATTTCACTATTGCGTGTGATGGCGCGCATTATGGCCTAGGGATTGGGCCCCGCTATACTGGGTGCACAGAGGGCCTCAATGATGCCCGCAGAAATAGTGATGTTGCGCACGGGGAGGCGCTCCAAGCTTCAACTTCAACTTCAAGGCGCATGCCGCTGCAACACGTCTTGCCCACAAGCGCGTGCCCAAATCACGGCAACGAGCGCGACGAAGCGCAAGCGCGCTCCAACTCTTCAACGCCAACTTCAACATGCGCGCCGCTGCATCACACACCTGCCTGCAACCTCGCAGGCCCGCAATCACGACGACGAGCGCGGGCCGCGCGCGCTGCGTGCCTCAACTTTAACTTGAACTTGCACTCATGGCCTGCAAGGCGCGCCCGAATCACGCCAACGAGCGCGATGCGACGCAAGCACCATTTCAACTTCAACTTCAACTTGAACTCACGCTGCAGCACGTCCTGCCCGCCGTGGCGCGCCCAGATCATGATGACGAGCGCGACACAGCGCCAGCCACGCGGCGAGCCTTAACTTCAGCTTCAGCTTCAACTTGAACTCATGCTGCAGCACGTCATGCCCGCCGTGGCGCGCCCAGATCATGATGACAAGCACGACGATCGTATACACGGCAAACTTCAACCTCAACTTCAACTTACACTCACGCTGTATTGCCCGCATATCACGACCACGGGCACGGCGCAGCGCACGCACGCGCGGCACAGCTTCAACCTCAACGTCAACTTTAACTTGAACTCACGCTGCAGCACGTCCTGCCCGCCGTGGCGCGCCCAGATCATGATGACGAGCACGACGAACGTGCACACGGCGAAGCCGACGCCGACGTAGCCGATCATGGTCGCCATCGCGTCGAGCTTGACCTGCAGCGGCGTCTCCGTGGGCTCCGACGTCAGCGTGGCGCGGATCTTGCCCCACTCGGACCGCTCGCCGACGGCCGTCACCAGGATCTTGGCGTCGGAGGAGTTGCCCACCTGGGGGCGGGGGGGGGCAGAGGGGAAGGGGGGGGGGGGGGGGGGGGGGGGTCAGTGTTAGAGGGGTTGGGTGCGGCCGTGCAGGGCAGTGGTCATGCTCAGCAGCACAGGGTTGGGACAGAGGGTAAGGCGTGTGAGGTGCTCACAGCGTACCACGATGGGTGATCATGGCACACCATGATGAGAGGGGGGGTGCTTTTGCTGGGATGCACGTTTCTGGGGCACAACAGAAGCTCTGATTGGCCTAGTATTCTTCAATTCGCACATGAGCAAAGCAATGCGCGCATGGCACACTGCGACAGGGCAGGGCAGTACTGCCCGGGGATGCATGTGTTCTGCACAACCATAACCCTAACCCTAACCCAACCCTGACCTCAACCCTCAGCCTCCCAACCCTAACCTCAACTCTAAATCCTAATCCTAGCCCAAAGCCTCTCTGTGATGAGCTGTACCCGCCACTCCAGGTTCCCCCGCTGTTCCGCACACCATCCTATTGAGGTGCTCGAGGACCTGTATCTCTAAGGGACGCAAGCGAGGAGGGCTGTTTGTGCCGCGGCGTTGGGGCTGTGAGCACAGGTGACAGCGCCTCAAAACTGCAATTTCCACGACAAAGACACGGACAACGCCGAGGACACTTCGCGGTCGCGCAGTACACTCAATGGCGTACATGTGCTCGCGTGACACTGCTCAACATTCTCACCTCCGTGTGACGAGGCACCAAAGAACAGGAAGGGGGTTGTCGACGTCGGACTGCTTGCCACACCACATGACAGCGCTCACCCCTCCCCCCCCCCCCTGTCATCCCGCCTCCTTGACGAGGCACGTGGAGGCACAGAGGGCCACTTTTGCCCAGGTACTGTAACTTGAAGTGATGTGTGACACACCGAGTAATCTGGTACTCATGGACTGTATTCACAAAGGCCCAAGGGAGGCCGGGTGGCCTAGTTGCCTATGCAATCGAAAAGTTTGCTTCAATGCAGCAGCCTAGTCTGCACTACCGGTACTTCGTCTCACCTCTGTGATGAGGCAGGAGGAGAACACGAAGGGGTTCTTGCCATCTGGCCGCTTGTCGAGGTCATCGGGCTCGCCCGTGAGGCCTGACTCGTTAGACCTGACGCCCTCGCCCTCGAAGATGATGCCGTCCGCGGGGATGGAGTCCCCAGCCTTGAGCATCACCACGTCGCCAACCACCAGCTCATCGGGGTGGCACTGCAGGGCGCAATGCGACCAAGGCAGGGCGTCACTCAGGTGAGAAGCATTGCATGAGAGTATGTATGAAAACAAATCAAAAGATCGTAGAGCTCTAGGTGACAAGGGATGGTTAGCCGCAAGTGCCTTCCACCAATAACCGTGGTCGCCGCTGCTGCAGCAATTGGCCACGAGTCAAACAGTACAACATAGGGAGGTGCGTCCGAGTTTGTTGACCTTGATGCCCTCGCCTTCAAGGACGACAGGTCACTCAGCCGCGGCGGCTGCGTGCGACTGATTCACGCGTGTGCATGACAGAGGCAGGCATGGGTATGCATAGCGTAGTATACGTGCATACGGTACGGGGGACTTGCGGACTGTCGCCGTTGCACGCCACGGGTCGCAAGCGGGCGCACGTACTCCTCTGGCCATCACACTACCACTTTTTGTCGATCATTCAAATATTCATTTGCTCCATAGTTGTTGTGCCTTGTTGAAGTTGTGCAGCGGAGAGTCACACCTGCAGTGTCTCGCCGTGCCACAGCATGAGCGTGTGCCCGAACTCCTATGGCCGTCAAAGTACTATTTACTAGCGATCAGTTAATTTCGTTCGAAGCAAATATAGCATACATACTATATATAGTTGTGTGGTGTGCCAAAGTTATGCAGCGGGAGAGTCGCACCTGCAGCGTCTCGCCGTGCCGCAGCACGAGCGCGCGCTCCGACTCCTCGCTCGACTTCTCCAGCGCGCGGAACTGGAGCTCCTTGGAGTAGTCGTTGCCGGCGGTGACAAACGCCACGATGAGCACCGCGATGAGGATTGCCGTGCCCTCTATCCACCCGTGCCCGGGCTCCTCCACGATGCCGATGATGAGCGAGACGACCGCGGCAGCGATCAGCACCATGAGGATGGTGTCGTTGAACGCCTCCAAGAAGAGCTTGAGGAAGCCCTGCAGTGGCGGCGGCGGCGGCGGCGGCGGCGGGGCGCAGCAACAACAACGAGGCCGGTGAGCCAATGGAGAGTAGTGGTGAGATCAGCTGAAGGTATCGTTTGGGGGCATTGCTGATCGCTGCCATTGCTGACACCGCGGCAGCGATCAGCACCATGAGGATGGTGTCGTTGAACGCGTCCACAACGAGCTCGAGGAAGCCCTGCGGCGGCGGCGGCGGCGGCGCGCAGCAGCAGTACGGAGGACAGTGAGGGGATACTACAAGGCGGGAAACTGAAGGTATCGGTTCGCGGTGGCGGTCAGCGCTTGAGCATGTGTCACTAAGGGCTCCTACAAGAGCTTCAGTGAGCCCCGCGGCCGCGGCGTTGCGGTGGCGGAGAGAGGTGCAGGGGGTGAGATTGGGGAACGGGGGTTGAAACATGATGTTTCAAACATCTTTGCATACAGCTAACTCATGCGCACGGCTGCTGACGGCACTCGCATACGTCCGTGCCATTTGCGGCCCCTTTGGTGCTACTTCCACTTACCCACTCACCCTCCATGCTGTTGATCATACTTGTTGGGTACTAGTTGCCGTATGCACCTGCAAACTTAGCATGGGGCAGTGACAGGCGAACCTCTCATCCTGCTCGATGATCAAGTCGGGCATGAGCCTATGCATACCCACCATTCACCATACCGTTCCTGAACCTACTTCTTTGAAGTGGACACTTGAAGTGCATACACGCATGCATGGCTCCATTTGCCATACCTACATGCAGTACATATCCGATGTACCACTTCCCCAAACCAACTTGTATGAGATACGTGCACACCTTCATATGTGGCTCCGAGGAAGCAGCTGTCGCCAAAAAACATCTGCGCGTTCACATCATCTCGCCCAGCATGAGCCCGGCAATCAGGTCCACGCTGATACCCAAGCTTGCATACCTGCATACTCATTCACCAATACCTACATGCACCCCTTCATGGGCGGCGCAGAAGCAGCTGCTGCCAAACTTTCCCCCCTAGCGGACGGCCTGGCCCCGTGATAACGTTTCACACAGAAGCGATACATACCCTCCTGACAGCAATACATACCTTCATGGGCGGCTCCGGGAAGCAGTTGTTGCCGAACTTCTCGCGCTGGCTGATGACCTGGTCCGGCGTGAGGCCCGTGATGAGGTCAACCCCCAGCCCTGCAGCCAACTTGAGCGTCCCCCCGAACTGCTTCTCGAGGCGCTCCTTGTTCTCCTTGGCCTCCTGCGCAGACGTCACAAGACCCAACAGTTTATCTGCGGTGACCACGGGGATCGGCAGGGAGCTCTTGCGGTGCCCCGCGTCGCCGCCGCCGCCGCCGCCGCCGCCGCCGCCGCCGCCGGGCGGCGGCGCGCCGCTGCCGCCGTAGCTGTCGGCGCCGCGATCTGATGATGAGCCTCCTGCGGCGGCGTGACAGCATGTGTGTGGCGGTGTCAGCGTTGGCGGTTCACGTGTGCGCGAGGACTGAGTGTCGCGGACGCGTGTGGGTGGTATGCATGTATGCACAGGAGGGTATTGAGGGGGGTGCTGGGCGCCGACGCCGCTGCGGCCGCTGGAGCTTCGGCCTCACGTGCGGCGCTGCGTTGGGTTTGACGTGCTGCTGAGCCGCGGCGCTGGCGGCAGCGCTGCGCAGCAGCGGCGGCGCGGCGCGGTCGTCTCATGGCGGCATCAAAGCGTAGCAGGGGCCCGCGGCTCTGACTACGGGAGACGCGGTGGCGCATGGCTATGGCGCAGCACGGAGGCGCATGCCCAGAGTAGGGGGTAGGATTGAAGTGAGTTTACGTCAGCCGCCGCGTGTCTGCCGTGCCGCGCCCCGGACCGCCCGCAGCGCCGCACAGGCGCGACCGCGCGCAGAGCGCATCGCCGAACCCTGACCATGACCCTAACCTTAGACCCTATCCCACATTCAACATGATGACAAAGCCATTACGTACATGCTACTGAGCAGTGCTGCAGCGCTGCCGCGCTGGGTTTTGGCGCTGCCGCCCGCGCTCCCTGTAGCAGCAACAGCGGCAACAAGGCGCGCGACAACAGGCAGTCATGTGCGCTGCCTTGAACGCGCGGGGGCGACTGCAAGTGCGGCACGCACGATAAGCAATGCGCAGTGCTCAGCGCCTACCGAGCGCTGCCGCAGGAGACGGCACCGATGTCACCGCGCGGGGCGCCGCACTGCGTACGGCATTCGCGCGTGCTCTCTCTGAACGGCGCACAAGCGTCAAGGTGCAGGCGCATCTCTCTGAGGCGCGATGCTTGTTGCCTGTGGGGCGGGTCGAGCGCTGCCGAGGCAAACTTCAAGTGCAATATGAGCACGTGCGCGGGGCACTGATGCCGCGCATCTCGCGAGAGGCCTTCGGGGGATTGTTCGGTGCTAGGTGCTGCAAGGCTTGTGCTGCACGCGTTGTGGAAGTATGTGGCAGTTCTCGTAACATCCGGGGCCAGTACAAGTAATGACACACATACTGTACAAGTACGTGCTTGCAATGGCGACATGCTGAACAACGCGCACTACACACCGGCACCTGAGTGCTGGTGACTCAGAAGCCCACGTGCGTCAGAGGACGATTGCACCTTGAATTTTCAGATCCAGCGGTGTAGCAAGGGCAATGCGCATGCACTGCATGGCATGCGCTCTAAAGAAAAGCGTGTCCAATAGCTTGTGTAGATCATGTGCAGAGGCCACTGCGTCTCATTGCGTCCAAGCAGTGCTTCAGGCACTGTGTTGTCCTGTCACTACAGCAGCAACTCCATTGTTGCACATGACACATGAGGATAGTCACCCTTTTTGTGTCGCTCGGCATGGCTGACACTGGCTGGCGCTGTAGCACTATATATGTGCTCCATGTGTGCAGCGTTTAGCTTAAACATGCACAAATGTGAATACAATATATAAGTCGAGACTGCCACGTACTTGCTATTTGTAGCTTTCTCATCATCCTGCTGAGTAGGACAACGAAGAAGCCAAAGAACTGCTGGAGAGGAACATTACACGAGGTCCGGACGTTGCTACCGCTTGTCGACGTGAGTTGCGCGAGGGAGAAGTTGGCAACAAATTGAAGCACAATCATCAAAGCCAATAGATAGACAGCATCCATGCTGCTTGTCCGTGCGGCTTTCCTCATCAGGTGAGCGCAGTTCATGTCATTTGTTACACTGACGGTAAAGCACAGCTACGCCAACAGGCTTCATTGCTGCTGCCGCGGAGCCTGCTACCCACCTTCTCCATTATTTTCGTCGCTCCCCAGCATGGCGATGGACCTCTCCTCGAAGTCCTGCACCACATTGGGCAGAGCCTCAATACGGGCCATCAGGCCCCTCTCCTACGCTGCAGCAACGCGCGGGCTTACTCCTGCCAACACTCCCTCCGTGTTGGCAGCCTCGTCCTTGCCGATGGCACGCTCGCCAGCACACAGCACGTGCTTCAGTTGGCGCTTGTCTCTTGCCGTGCTGGTCTACCTCTACAGGTATGTGACGAGGTCCAATGCGTTTTCGGTTACGGGACCGTTTCGTGGCGCGTCACCTGGAGTGGCCTCGGTGCCCCCCAAGAGGAATCGAGGACTGGGTGTGCTCAAGTGTACTTTTTATTAATTCTCGCTCAGGGCGCGAAAAAGCCCAGATGATTGGCATCTAGCTGTAAGGAATCTACATGTCGTATGACAGTCTGAAAGTGTCGCAACGACAACCACTCAAACGCCGCCGCCGCCAAATGGCATCTCGGGGTCCTCCCCTACGTCCTCCTCCATGTGCCCCCCCCCCCACTCAAGTGTACTTTTATTATTTAAGGACTATTTATTGGTTCTATGGTTTTATTTTTTTGTAGTACTTAGCGTAATAGATTCGCCAATTTGGTATCTTATTATACGAAAAACTTTTTGTTGGGTTTACTGAATTTATGACAAGAAAAAAAGATTTAGATTTCTAGAATGCGTAAAAAAGTCAGCATTACGCGTAAATCTAGTATCTATAACTAAACAGTCTCATAATCTTGGTACTTAACATGAATAGAGATCCTACTAGTGTATATACAAAAAAAAAATAAGAAGCACAAATTTTTCTTGAACGTGATTACGATCTTATAAATTATTAATAATAAACGACAAATTATTTAAGACATGACAGGTTTATCATGTGTGAAGATTGGGGAACCACCCTCAAAGCCTCCATTATAATTTTAGCTTTACAAATTCAGCTTTAATTATAATTTTTAGTTTGGTTTCATTTATTTTGTTTCAATCCTTAGTTTTAGGTAATAACAAAGGCTACATTGTACCAAGTCGTTTTCAAATTTTAATATACAATAGCGCGTTTTACTTATGAAGGTTTTATTAATATACGTTTGGCTTATCCTTATTTTTCAAAAAAAAAAAGGTTTTATAAATTTTCTTCTATTATAAAAGCAAAGAAAAGTATAAACAATTTTTTTATAAGTAACCATCATTTAAAATTTGTTTTTGGAAGAAATCTTGACTTGGAAAGCTTGCAAGAAGTCATTTATGAATCGCTTTTATAATTATAATTGTGACAAAGAAAAGTTAATGCATATCTAATTCTTGATTTCTTGATCCACTAAAGATGATACAACTATTACTAAAATTTAAAATTGCATAATTTTATAATTAGCGTTTAATGAAGACGGTATCATTTATATTATAATTTGGATGGTGTTAAAAATAATAAACAAATAAATAAAATGTAAAAAACACTATTATTTCCTACAAAAAAACAACAAATCACAATCATTAAACCACCTCAATTAATTAAATAAATTATATTCCACTTGTGGCTGTGGAAATGCCATGTTGTAGGTGTACTCTTGATCAATTTTTGCTCAGGCGGGCGCAACAAAGCGGATGTTCAGCTTGCAACCAGAATCTACACGTCTCAAGTGTACAATCGCATGCTTTATCAGGTCAGCAGCACACCCCTGAGCCTCTCCTGTGGACGTTGGACAACACCTGCAAGCATGACATGACACCAGTACCTTGCCTTAGAAAGAAAATTGCTTGAATTTACCTTAGCATCTGCGTTGCTGTTGCACGCGGGGTACAGGAGGGAAGCCCTCTAAAGTGGTGGTGCCGTTCGTGGGCCACTTGAAAGGTGATCTCCATGCATGACAATCACAAAGCATGGTGTTTGCCTCTCAAGCTTCCCAGGCGCATTTTTGAGTTGGTGCTCGAGCTGATCAGGAAGGTGGGTGGCAGCGCAGGGGACTAGTGATACTTTAGGAATTGCAAAGGGGCTGGCATTCGTCAAGCACATTGGCAATGTGGCAAGTGGGTCATGCGGCAGCAGTACATGAGTGGGCGGAGGGGCAGCCGCCATTGACTGCGACGTTGCGACCGAATCTGCAACAGAATGTCTATTCCCAGAGCCGCCAAGCGCCTGGCTTCTGTAAAACGGGCACGGCATACGCCTGAACACGCCCGACGCGGCCCGCATGACAAAGTCCTTGAATGACGAAGTCCTTGCACGCCGCTCGTGAAGGAAGGCTAGGCATGCAGGTATGTCCGCGCAGAGGGGGACCACCCCACTTCTGCACATCCCCCTGTGTCACTTTCGCTTTGGTCAGTCGGAATACTGGCAGTAACCGTCGCCTCAGTACTGCACAGCAGCGGTAAACGAGCGTGCCGGCCGTGCAGCGCGGTGGCGCTGGTGCACGCCAAGTGGCTCGGATCTGGTGCTTCGGTGCCCATTGTGTGCAGCCGAGCGGCAGTCAAGTTAAGTGCTCTAAAGCGTTGTATGCGACAGTGCTCTCTCATGTGCGGCTTGTAGTGCGTGCAGTCACCTGGCAGCCCCCATGAAACAAGTACTGGCAGGGGGCATGTGGTGACAGACCACGAGCGGCAACTGCTGCAGCAGCTGGGCGTTCAGCTAGTGGGGGATACTGACGAAAATCAGAACCGCGGAGCTGTGTTGCTGGGGGTGCCGGTGGGCCACAGCAGCTTTGTGGAGGCATGGCTGCGCAGGGAAGCGGGTGCCGGCGGGGCAGGGGCTCGATTCGCAGAGCGATGCGCGCGCCTGACATCTCCGAGGGCTATGTTCAGGTTACTGCGCTACTGCGTGGTGCCTCGCATGACGTACTGCCTGCGCACTAATCCCACTACACAGACAGCGCCAGCCGCCAAGGAGTGGGATCGGGTCACGCAGTGGGTGCTCGAACACTCAATGGGCCTGCAGCCACCAGGCCAGACCTGGCGCCAGTTTGAGCAAAGTGGTGCCCGCTTCCATCTGGCAGCAACGGCCCCGCCCTACAACAAGCGCAACTCCCAACACGGCATGGCGGCCTTGGCATTACCAGCGCCTGCGACATCGCTGATGCTGCGTATGTGGCGGGCACGCTGCAAGCGCTGCAACCAGCACTCTCTGGATGGGCGGGGGTGCTGCAGCAGGCGACTCCTCAAGCCGCAGACAACGCTGCTGAGGATGCGGCAACACAAGCGGCGCCGGCTGCAGCGGCAGTAGCACCAGCACCAGCAGCACCAGCAGCTGCAACTGTTACACTGGCAGCGGCAGCGGCGTTTACCAGTGGAGGCGCGACCGCTCCACCGGCAGCGGCAACTGCATCAGCGGCAGGCCGCGCTCATGGCGCAGCCATTCCGGCGACACACGGCGCAGCTACCGCTGGATCAGGGGCCGCTGCGGCAGCACAGGCGGCACCAGCGGCAGCAGCGGCGGCGCACGGCGCAATCACTCCGGCGGCAGCAGCAGCGGTGGCAGCAGCAGCTGCTCCAGCATCAGAGGCAGCAGCAGCGGCAGCACATGTTGCACCTCAAGCGGCATCGGCGGCATCACTAGCTGCGGCAGCATCACCAGCAGCTGCTGCGGGCATAGGCAACACAGCTGCTCCAGGCCCTACTAGGGCTGCTGCAGCACCTGCAACAGGAGCAGCGGCAGCAGGCGGCGCCGCAACCGTGTCGGCTGCGACAGCGGCGACGGCGGTGGCAGCGGCCAATGCGGCAGGCGCTGCACCAGCACCTACGGCAGCAGCGACACCAGCAGCAGCAATGGCAGGCGGCGCAGCTGCTCCAGCGCGCGCAGCAGCGGCAGCCATCAATGCAGTCGCTGCACGCTCCACACCAGCAATGCTACAAGGCGCAGCAGCAGCAGAGGTGGCGCGCCTGCCCCTCATGCGGACGATCGCCACAGCTGCCGCATCCCTGCGTGCAGCAACAGGCGACAAGCTGGAACATATGCTGCCACCAGCGCTCATGCATCAGCAGCAGCAGCAGCAGCCACATATGCAGCAGCCGCCGCCACGGCCGCCAGCAGCTGGTGGCACCGGTGCGGGCGCTGCTCACGGTGTACTTGACGTCAGTGCTCTACAGCTGCAGTGTAGCCTGAGGCGCCCTCAATCAGAGTACGCTTGCAGATGCCGTCGCTACCGAGATCGCAGATAAAGTGGAGGCGGACCTGCAACAGCTGCCGCAGGGCACACAACGCACGCAAGCACTTGCTCGATTCCGGTCGCAGCGCCACATGCACTCGATCGGCATGGCATTCCTCAACGAGCCCATGTACTCCACAACGGCTTCGTTCGATGGCCTATCCTGGCAGCTGGCCGTCAAACGCGCCATCGGAGTAGAGGAGCAGACGGCAGGCTGCAAGCTGTGCGGGAAGTCGCCGGGCGGCACCCTGCATGCATGTCTGTGTCAAGCGCCACGCGTCAAGGCGCACGACACCATCGTCCACAATAGCGTCAAGAGGGCCACGCAGCGCATCCTGCGGCAATACCTCAAAACGGGACTGGTGGACGAGGACTACACGCCGTTTCTGGGATCCGCCGGGTCGCCGACGCCTTCCCGGTGACCGGCTACGACGACCCGACACGTCACCTACCGCTCATGGTGGACGTCACCTGCTTCGAGGCACAGGTGGCGTCGCGGGCGGCGAAGACTGCAGCAGACCCCGAGCAGTGCTGCCGCGACCAAGAGGCCGCCAAATTATCCCACTATATTGGTCATTATGACCAGAATTGCTACAAACTTGCCACTTTGGGAATCGGGTCTTTTGGCAGCATCGGGGAGCAGGGGCGGAAGCTGCTGGAGGCTGTGGCGACGGAGTATGCCAGCAGGATGTCAGTGCCCGGAGGAGCGCGCCCTAAGGCTCTCAAGGGCATCGCCCTGGCGCGCTTACGCTCGGCGCTGTCGGCAGCGCTCCACATGGCGTACTCTGGCCGTGTCATGACACACATGGCAGAATCCAGGGGGGGGGGGCACATGGAGGAGGACGTAAGGGAGGATCCCGAGATGCCATTTGGCGGCGGCGGCGTTTGAGTGGTTGGCGTTGAAACACTTTCAGAAGTCACACGACATGCAGATTCTGTACAGCAGCATCAAGTTAGACCATCATCTGGGCTTTTTCGCGCCCTGAGCGAGAATTAATGAAAAGTAGGGGAACATGCCTGCGCGAAGCGTTAAACAACAAGCGGCGCCTGAAAGACGATGCACCAGCAGAATCGTGTATTTACAGCCTTGTATGTATCTGTGCATGTCGACGTGTCCGAAAGGCGTGCTAGGCAGCACAACCTGCTGCCCACACCCGTTGTGCCTGCCATCATGTGCACACGAGCACCAGCAGGCCCTCTACAACACAACGACCACTATCACTTCTTTCCTGTCTTTTTTGGGGAGCCATCGGGCGATTTTACAGTCATGGCCTGCGCCTCGCGCCAACTCTTCTCCAGCTTTGACACACGCTTCTTTCTGTCCGCCTTCTTTTGCTCCTGCAAGCGCAAGCCGCCAGGCAGTAATGGTGCATGAGATTCACGGGTGGTGTGTACATGTATGTTTTGGAAAGAAGTGGCACTTCACTGGAATATTGCTGTGAAATGCACTTGTTTCTGTCCGCCTGATTTTGCCTCTGCGTGCGCGAGCCAGCGGGGGAGAGGAGCCGGTGACGCCGATCTGATCTACATATCTTCTTCGGTTTATTGAATTAGTATAATTGTACTTGAAGTGCTTCGTTGTGGTGTCTGGCTGCGGGCGCACACCGACGCCAGTGGCATTGGCATTCAGGCTGCCGACGGAGCATGCAAGCACGCACAATCAGCCTCAACTCCGCCGACGCCACTTGCGCCGACAGCATGGCGGGGCCGCGCGATTGAGTCAATGAAAATGGAAATAGTTCACAACCCAGTTCGCGGGACTGTGTCATTCTGATTTGGCCTGGAAGCTGTCGGCAAATCCTCGCAGCAGCGTGCACGCTTGCAGGCGCAACCCTCGCGCAGTGCGTTGCATACCGGCCACTGTTGCGTTTGCTACACTCAGGGCCGCTCCACGTGTTCTTTGCCAGCAGTATCAGCCTCACAATGTCTGGTTTCAACATGTGTCCCTGCCCAACTCACAGCCTTGCTGGTGACTTGATCGATTGCTACATACAAGTACAGGCAGACTCCTTGCTTGTCACTACTGTACCTTGGTGGCGCTGCCAGGGGTGAGCATTGCAGCGTTTGAGGTCATAGTGCCTTGCATGTTGCAGCCAGGGGGTGGCTGCAAGCTCGGATAAAAAGCCAGAGATGTGGTCTGTATCGAAGTCTAGTCAAAGCAGTGCCCAGCACCTCTAGACAAGATCGAAAGCACAGGGCCCTCTATACGACAGTGTTTGATGGATGTAAGCTTGTGCTGCAATTGTCACCAAAAACATGTTTAATTATAAAATAACAGCACATCCCTAGCAAAACAACTCTGAAGATCGATGGCTCGGTTCGGCTCGTGACGCAGCACTTGCGATAACATGGCGGTGCTTCGATGAAACAAAACGCCATGTCATCACATGACTCGCATTTGCTGACAGCTCAGAGGCGCAGAATGTACTGCTCCCATTCCTAGACTACAGGCTCGTTGCAAATCCAAAATGCAGCACAGGAAAAAAAAATCAACGCATTTTTTCTTGCTGCTTTCATGATGTACCTACCAAATTCCGCTTGTGATCGCTGATAGTTGGTTCTTGATCGTCCTTCGAGGAACTCCCGCCCATGGCACTGCTTATGCGGTGCTCCACTTCACACTTCAAAACCGTTACAGAACATTGCCGAAAAAGACACTTTCTAGACAGTTCCTGGATGTTTTTTTATTGATCAGAGGAACAGCGGCCCTGCTGCCTTGTTCTCTTTCCTTCGCAGCAAGTGTTGTGAGAGCAGCAGCTGCAGTACTAGCAGTTTTTCTAGTGCAGGAGCCCGCGTCGCAAGCCATCCCCACGCAGACCTGCTGTTTATCAGCCAGGCCAGGTCAATAAGGCTAGCTTGTCATCCCGGGCTGTGCCAAGCCTGTAAGCGCACACGATGCCGCTACCGGCCGGTATAGCGTGGCTGTACGCCCACAAGACTCACTATGGGGTGATCTGGGGCGCGTATGCCGTGGACACGGCGGATCTCGTGGAGACAGCCTTCACGAACGGGAGTCCCACAGTGCGCATCACCAGCCCTAATGGAGGGATAGCGGGCACAGGTACGACTTGTGTGGCGTTCTTTCTTGTGAAACGAACTCCAGCTTACAGCCGGCCTGCGAGATGTCACATCTGTCAGCTGCTGCCTGGTGTGGACGATGCTGACTCGTTGATGGTGTCCAGCTGCGCATGATCCATTATTAATGCTACAGCCTTTACAGTCAGTTCTGGCTTCAACTCAAGTCTATTTAAACGGCCTGAAAGCTAGTTGCTCGGAGCCTGCGGTTGCTATGGCAATCATTCACTATCAGTTCGTATGCAGTTGCAGTTGCGCTGAGAGCCTCAACCAGCAGTATCTGGCAGTTTCCAGCCTGGTTTCTCTGTGTGCCTGCTGCCAACATCCCACTGTACAGTATAAGAGGCTGGGAAGTGGAAGTGAGCACCTCATCTGATTGGTTCATGAGGCCCCTGTGCACTGCAGATCATACAGTAGTCATCTTACAGCATATGTCACAAGTGGCGTGAACTATGTGTGTACATGTTTGCTTAGCATCGGCAGTAAGGTCACATTGATGGTTGAGATGACCATCACAAGTGAAGTGGAAGGTCCTCTGCAGCACTGAGGACGTATGAACACTGCATGTCAACTCAGAAAGAAAGACGGCAGTGCGTTTGGCTATGGATGTTTGACCTGTTGCTAGGGCTGGTCAAGAGTGGCCAGGAGCCCGCACACGTGATGTGTGCTCCCTCACCATCGAATGAAGCATTTGCTACGCTCCTTGTCATCACTAACAGCTGCAGCGAGAGAGAGACTCGCACAAGCAGCAGCATCATGCAAGCAGCATTGTTGTCAGCGCGACAGAAACGTCAAGGCCCTGTGTTTGACGCAGCTCTTGGTGCCCCTGAGAATAGTGCGCTGCGCCTTAACGCCGTGACCAAGGTGCTGCGGCTGCCCATACGGAGCCACAGTGCAGCGCATCCGCAGCGCCGCCGCAAGTAGCAGCGGCAGCGGCAGCAGCAGCAGCAGTAGCAGCACTGACAGCAGTGTGCGTCGTGTCGACGCGCTGCGCAGGCTGCGCGGCTGCAGCGGCTCATGCGGCACCACACCCATGTGCACTGACGCTGCCAATCCTTTACCCGCGCCAACAGCCTGGCAACCCACATCCTACAGATGGGGCAGCATGGGAGTGTCCAGCATGGTGCCCAGATCCCCATTTTTCATGTAAAACCGTGGCGTCAGCTTTAGGGGCGGTCCAAGAGAGTGTTTTCCGCAGCGATGCTCAACTTTCAGCACGGCTTTAGGCGCCCTGCATCAGAGCTCCTTCCAGTGGCACGGGCGCCACTGTAGCGGAACGTCACCCCATGAAACACTTGGAAGTATTTGCAAGGGTATGGTCCCATGACTTACGCATTGAAGGTCTCCACTCTACTCTTGATCACCGAAGTGTGCACCCTGAAGGCTTACAGCGCCACCATGCGTGCTCATGCGTGTACGCTCCTCTGGAGTCTCCGTGCCCGCTGCAGGGGCGATCTACGACATCGACTTTGCCGCCATGGTCCAGGTGAACGCCCTCACCGGCTTCCGCAGGGAGCTCAAGCGCGTCAACACAGGTAGTTACTTGAACGTCAACTTAAAGTATGATGGCGACTACTTTCAATTTGGCGTGTGCATTTGTATGTCATACCCCCGGCTTAACACCCGTTACAGGAGAGAGTGCTTCACAACAACTCGCGCGATTTTCCATTCGCGCTTGCAATGCTGGTCCGCTTAGTCTTGCGCCGCTGGCAGGACTGTAGCTTAGCCCGACCCTGCGTGCCACCTCAATCCCTTTGCCCTCACCCTCACTTTAAAGTGGACCCCCAACCTCATCTGAACGTAAAACCCCCAACTGCGACCGCAACATGGGGGTCATGCAACCCTAGCCATACTTGACGAGTCACGCCCCATGCGTCAAGAACACCAATGTCAGTGTACGCACTCGTGCGCACAACACTACCCGCGCGCAGCACACGCCGCCCCGCCCCCCGCCAACGCTGTAATAACCCGTTTGCGCTCGCGTGCGCACCGCCTTGGCTGCGCAGCGCGCGCCGCCGCTGCGCCCCCCCCCGCGGAGCTCTGGGAGTACCAGGACGACGGCGGCTCGTGGGTCCCCTACGACGCGGATGCGTGCGAGCTGCTGCGCCTAGCGCGCGCGTCGCGCCGCGTGCGCACGACGCTCCACCTCGAGACCCCGCGCCTGCACGCGTTCGAGATCGATTTCAACGCGCTGACGCAGTACAACGCGCGCACGGGCGCGCTGCGCGCGATCCGCCTGCGCGGCGAGTGCGGCGCCGCGGCGGCGGCGGCGGCGGCGGCGCAGCCCGCGGCGGCAGCGCACAACGCGGCCGCGGCGGCGGCAGCGGCGGCGCAGTACGGCTACGGCTTTGGCGGCTTTGGCCCGGCGGCGGCAGCGGCGGCGCTGGCATCTGGCGGCAGAGACGGCGGCGGCAGCGGCGGCGGCGCAGCGGCGACGCCGGCGGCGGAGGTGGAGCTCGCGGAGGACTGCACTGCCGCGTGCGCGGACGACGAGGCGTGCGCCATCTGCCTGGATGTGAGTACAGTGAACTGCTGGTGTACAGTACACGGTGCACAGGGAGTATACGGGGTGTACTGCGCGCAGCCCCTCTGTCAGTCGGAAGAGCGGCAGTGGGGAGTGGTGATGTCAGGCGGTTCGCGGGCCGCTGCTGCAGTCGTTCCGCCGCGGGGGCGATGCCTGCGCGCGCTGGAGTTGCACGAGCACTGTCGTGCACTAAGCAGCGCGCAAAACATTTGCAATCTTGATGGACATGTGCTGACATTGACAAACAACGCAAAGGCCTCTTTCTGCCAGGACACCAGGTCGGCCAACAAGCGGGCACTGGATAGTATCAACGAGCCACGTGCACGCTTGTGCTGCAGCCTCAGCGCGTGCGCTGCTGCACACCACAGGATTCGCAGCGACTGTGACGGCGTCGCGTGGGATGGTCTCCGCGCATGTGCGCCTTGCACTCACATCGCGCTCGTTGTGCTGCAGCCTCGCCGCATGCGTTGCTGCGCACGCGCTCGCGCATCTGCGCCTTGCACTCATATCGCGCTCGTTGTTGGCGCTCGCTGCGGGTGCAGAAGCGCGGAGATTGCGCATGAGATTGACGCCAGATGAGGGGGCGAAAGCGCCCAGATGAGTGAACGTGACGCTTGCCACCAGAATCTGTACGTATCTTGCGACGCAGCGTCGCAACACGCATTCGCGATCACTTGTGAACGACGTTGCCAAAGCCCCTCCCCCCCCCCCCCCCCACCCCCCCACCCAAGACTGTACTGCTGCGCACCCCCCCCGCACTGACTCTGTGACGGCGTTACGTTGATGCTCTCGTGCATTTCTGTGCGAGCACATCTATCCATGCACTTTGCGTATGGCACCACGCACAGCACGGCGCGTACGATGGCGAGCTGTTGGCTACGTAAACTCCCTCGCACCCCAACCTTGGCTCGGGACCCGTTGACTCTGACTTGTCGACTTCGACTCTGACATTGTCGTGCAAACGAGTCTTGCGCAGGGTTTCTTGGGCAGGAGGCGCTGCTGCTGCGCCTGTGACACCATATGTTTGACTCCAACTCTGACGCTGACTCTGACGGCGCCTTCTCGTGCCGTGGAGGTATCGCGAGGGGCGGGCAGGCAGGCGCCGCAGCTGGGCCTAGCTCGTTGTTCATGACTGGAAACAGTCCAGATGTGTACTGCACACTCCATGCCCTTGGGCTCCTTGACTCTGACTTGTTGACATTGACTCTGACTTGGCGACGTTAACTGCAACTACGTTGTGCAAACGCGCCTCTTCTGACTTTGACTCTCTCGATGGCGCCTTTACGTGCAAGGCCTCTCACAAGGGGGCGAGCAGCTCCATTCCTATCAAGAGGCCAGACTGTACAGCCGCACACTCCGGCCCTTGACCTTGACTCGTGGACTTGGACTTGTCGACGTTGACGCTGCTGCACACTCCAGCCCTTGACCTTGACTCCTTGACTCTTGTCCTGTTGGCATTAACTCGCGCATTGAAATTTGACTTGTTGACGTTGACTCTCACGGTGCCGGAGATCGCGCGCTGCGCGCATCCACTCACCCATTCATCCGTTCATGCTTTTCATTCGTTCGCTCATGAATTTCACTCACCGCGCCCTCCACGCAGGGGTTTCCAAGGGGGACGGGCAGGAGGCGCTGCGGCTGCGCGCATCAACTCCTCCATTCATCCGTTCACATTTTTTTGATTCATTCACTCATGAACTTCACTCACCGCGCCCTCCACGCAGGGGTTCTCCAAGGGAAACGGGCAGGAGGCGCTGCGGCTGCGCCGGTGCGTCCCGGGGCACTACCTGCACCGCGCCTGCATCGAGAAAGTGTTCCACGCCACCGGCCCCAAGGCAAGCGCGCCGTACCCCATGATTTTTCATACTTCTAGTGAAGTTGACGTTGAACTTGAAGTGAGAGTGCGTACCGCAACTGCATAGCCGCCTGGGGTGTTCCACGCCACCGGCCCCAAGGCAAGTACGCCGCGCGTGCCCCCATGCTCTTTGATAATTAATTTGAAGTCAAACTTCAAGTGAGAATGCGTACTCGCGACTGCATCGCCATGGTGTTCGACATCGATCTCACGGCAAGCGCGCATTGCCCGTCAGCTTGCGCCACCATGTTTGTTAATCAGTGAATTGCAGTTGGATTGAAGTGAGACGCGCACAGCTACTGCATCGTCAGGCTGTTCCGTGTCACCGGCGCCACGGCAAGCGCGCCACGCGTCGCCTCAGCTCGCCCATCTTTTACAGCGTGAGTTTGATGTTGAGCTTGAAGTGCGATGAGCACGCGGGTGCAGCTCTCTCTGCGCAGCGCGGCAGGAGAACGCTCTTGAAGCTTGAATTGAAGTAGCCTGCACCTGAATTGCCTGCGCTGCCCTGCGTGGTGTGGTCGGTGCCGACGCGGTGCGTCGCACACCGCCAACTTCAAGGTCAAATACAGGCTGCTCAAACTTTGAGTACTTCACCTATTAATTTGTATAATAATATAGACGGCGCTCATAAGGATGGTCACGGTGTACACAGAGGTGGCATGTGGACACGGATGTGGTCGGTGCAACAGCGATTTGGTGGTGCGCCGCGCTCATCTCGTGTGTGTGACGTGCCCCCGCAAACTTCACAATTGAACTATTCCGCGACGTGTCGGACGGCACCACGAGCACCTCTGAACCACAGCTGCGGCAGTGCACATGCAGCCGCATTCAGATCCAACGTGTGCAATGTGCGCAACCAGGCGGAACTATGAAGGTACACAAGACCTCATGCGCGCCTGTCTGTGGGGCAAGAATGATGTGGTTTCGCAGGGTTTTCCTCTGTGTGTGTGTGCCGTAGTCTAGTTGCTTGCGGGTGCGTTGCAGTGGGGGGGGCAGGGTGCAGCGTGCAAGCTTTGCGTCCTGCGTGCAAGAGCGAGACGATGTCTTCATCAACGACCATTCAGCGCGGACTTACACAGCCCCACGCGGAGTGGAAGGGAGACACAAGACTTCAAAGTGCATGGCAGTATCTGCAGCTCCCGTGCTGTGCGCATTCGACGCACGCAGCGCACGACGTGCGGCGTGATGTACGGAACCTCTATCGGCGGCCACTCGGTGGCACCGCAAGCGCCACTGCTGCAGTGCGTGCGCCTCGAAAAAGGACACTTGCATCATATGCACACGCCTTGCACAGTACTACTCTGATAGCGACCGCTGCTCCCTGTGCCTCTGTCGCGCGCAGTGCCCCACGTGCGGCATCATGTACGGCAGCGTCATCGGCGATCAGCCCGAGGGCACAATGAACGTGACCACCAGCCCCCACATGCACTGCAGCGGCTACGCAGGAGCGGGCACCATTGTCATCAACTACGCGTTCTCGTCGGGGGTGAGGGAGCACCGCGTTTGTCTTTTTGTTTATTGTCGCTGTGGGTTAGGATTAGCGTTAGGATTAGGTTCAGGTTACGTTTAGGGTGAGGGCTAGGTTTAGAGTGAGGGTCGGGGTTAGGTGTTTCCGTCGGGGGTCAGCGTGTAGCGCCCTCTCCGGGTTGGGGTTATGGTCAGGGGTAGGGCCAGTTGCGTGCGCAGCACTTTGGTGGTATGTTTTGAGCCCACGGAACGGGCACAACTGTTGAAGCCACTGGACTTGGGCGTGCGTAGTCCATGCTTTGATGGTAGACTGTGCCTGAGATCACAAGGTGACGCAGTTCTCAGAGCTACTGTGTCTCGCATACAGCAGATTGAGCTGCTTGGTTTTGCACAGCGTGCATAGTAGTTGTGCATTCGCAGGATCACCATGGTGAATGTCCATCCCACCTAGCCCCCCCCTTCCCCGGTCCCCAAATACTGCCCCCCCACTCCCCCCCACTCCCCTTCCCCCTACCATTGCTAAACGTCTGACCCGATTCTGACCCCTCCCCATCCCCCCCCCCCCCCCACCAGCAATCGTCGAAACGTCTCAACACCCCCCCCCCCTTTGCATCCCCCCCCCCCCCCACCCAACCCCCCCCCCCTGGCGGGCGCAGATCCAGGGCCCCAAGCACCCGCACCCGGGCCAGCGCTACTCCGGCACGAGCCGCGTCGCATACCTACCCGACACCCCCGACGGGCGTGCGGTGCTGGCGCTGCTGCAGCGCTGCTTCGACCAGCGGCTGACGTTCACCGTGGGCACGTCCGTCACGACGGGCATACCGAACTGCGTAATCTGGAACGGCGTGCACCACAAGACGCGCACCAACGGCGGCGTGCAGGCCTTCGGGTGAGTCCTAAAAGGAATTTATCGCGCTTAGGTAGTATGTGCAAAGCGCTGCTGCTACGGCGCTGCTTCGAGCAGCGGCTGACGCTCACTGTCGGCATGCGGGCGTACCGAACTGGGTCAACTGGAACGGCGTGCGCCACAAGACGCGCACCAACGGCGGCGCGCAGGCTTTCGGGTGAGTTGTTGGGAGTGTCTCGTGCTTCGGTGGTTGTGCAGAGCGCTGCTGCGGCGCTGATCCGAGCGGCGCCTGACGCTCATCGTCAGAACGACCTTGCAGCACTCGGACACGTGGTTTCAAGGCACTGATTTAGCGAATAAGTCGGAGAGCATGGATGTGATTGCGCAGCGACCGGCAGTCTGTCAGCAGCCTGGCCAATCGCCTCTCGCTCCAATACTTGCTGTACGCCTAGGCCTGTCAACCTCAACATGCTGTCCGTGCGTCACACGTTTACAATAGAAGCCTCACTCGCAGTTTATGATTGCTGGTCGCGTGTCAGTCACGGAGCGTCACTTTCACTTGAAGAATGACTTGCAGTTTGCATTATCGCGCTGCCCACAATGTTTTCGCGCCCCAGGTACCCGGACCCCACCTACTTCGAGCGCGTCAAGGCAGAGCTGGCAGCCAAGGGCGTGCAGTAAATGCCCGCTGCTGCCCAAGTGAAAACTTCAACAAAATGGCAAATACTTCAAGTCCGCGCAGCCTTGTGGGCCGCACTGCAGCCCCCCGTCAATGCACGGCGGCGTTGCGGCAGCAGCGGCGGCAGCGGCGGCGGCGGCGCGAGACACAGCGCACCATACCGGCGGCCCGTACATAAAATCCACTTTACCTGGCCGCAGCAATACATACATACGGTCTGCATGCGCTGGCGCGCTGTCGGAGGGGCCAACACTGTCTTAACAAGGGGGTTCGTGGAGAAGGGGGGGGGGTGACTGGTTGCACGCATCATGGGTCATGGGGACGTACAGAGAGACAGGGGTAGACTAGGATCCACACGACGTCGCACGTACGAACAGCAGCGCGCCGTTTTTGGCGCGGCGGCGGCGGCGGCGGTGGCGTGAGCACACCCCACACAGTCGATATTGCCGTCAGTGGCTATGCACGGTGGCGATGGCACAGGCCAAGTATGTGTGCCGGCAGCTGCTTTCTTGCGTCGTGCAGGTTTCCTCAAATCCGTAACTGTGGTCGGCGGCGACAGCACGGGTTCGGCGTCGCTTGCGACTTGCGGCGCATGCATGCTGAGTCATCATTCTTGCTGGCGTCGGCGCCGGGCTGGTTGGGCGCTGAGCAGTGCTGCACATATCATGACGCTTCACGTTCATGACACTTGAGTGCGCACAGATCGGCGACGCTCGTGTGTTTCCGCCATCCTAATGGACACTGAGTGCACATACCAGAGTCATGCAAGCGGCGATCTGCCATGCCATGCATGTGTCACGCCCTTGGGACGCATTCCTGCCCAATTTGTGCAGGGTGCGAACATGCCCTGACGGTCAGCATCGTGCTAGTGAGTGCATCGTATCGTCAGCACAATATGCCCAACTCTAGCTGCCTCGCGCCTGGGCTCGTCAGATGGGTCTGCTTCTCTACAGCGAGTCACTGCATATGCACATGCAAGAGCACGGGTCAGAGGCCATTGTTAGGTTGTGTAAAGAGGTTGGCGCCAAGAAGCAAGTGAAGCCTGCAGCCCATGTATTGATGCCTTGCAGCTTTCACGAATGCGCTCTTGAAGCGCTGCGCTCTGGGATTCTGTGCCCTCATTCTCCTTTTCGGAACACAGACATTGTGCCATGGTTGCCACTCTTGGCACACTGCTGATGCAATTGCATCCATGCTTACCTCAAGTGCAGTCACACCGGCGCCGCCGCCCTGCGCTGCTGCTTGGTCGGGGTTAGGGATAGGGTTAGGGCTAGGTTTAGTTTGGGTAGCCGCAGACCCCTTACGCACAATGCTTCTGCCCTATTCTTTGGTAGTTGCAAAGCGCTGTGACATCAGAATCGCCACGCTGCTCATGCTCTGACGTACAACGCCTCTGCCCTACTCACTCGGCGCGAGCTCGCCGCCTCGTGCCCCATAAATGTCTCCGACACTGAGGACGTGGGGGCTGGGGGGGGGGCAGCGAGGGGGAGGGGGAGGGGGGCGTGCCGTCGCTACCATCGCACGCTCCCGCGCGACTGCACACTGTGCCGCAAGTGCACGCGGCCGCTGGGGCGGGCAGAGCGCGTGACGCTCACGCGCAAGAGCGGTCACTTCATCTTCAGCGTGGAGCCGTGCGACGCGCTGCCGGCGTGCGTCATCGCCGGGGAGGCGGTGCGCGTGCTGCGCGCCAAGGCTTGCGGCCCCCTCGCATATATGTATACTTTGAGGAGGTGCAGAAGAAACGAGAGTTGACGTGACGCGCGGAGCGCCGCTGCAGCAGCGCTCGAAATGTACATGGGGGGGGGGCACATGGAGGAGGACGTAGGGGAGGATCCCGAAATGCCATTTGGCGGCGGCGGCGTTTGAGTGGTTGTCGTTGAGACACTTTCAGAAGTCACACGACATGCAGATTCCGTACAGCAGCATCAAGTTAGACCATCATCTGGGCTTTTTCGCGCCCTGAGCGAGAATTAATAAAAAGCACATGGCACTGCCCACGCACGTGCTGTGCCCTCGCACCATCGATGCTCCCGGGTGTTGAAGCTGTGCGCTTGCGCCACGCATTGTGTGTGGTTCATGCGCACTGCGTGTCTGCCTGTTGCAGATGTCCACTTTAGAAGGGCGTTGGTGTTGATGCGTGCATGTCAAATCTTTGCGTGTCTTCAGGCGCTCGTGCAGTGTTGGCATTTGCATGCAGCGCTGAACGCAACCTGCGCTGCTTCCGCGATAATCTGCTTGAGCGCTGTCCCTGTTGTGCAACGTCAACTGTTGACGCCACTTGCCATCGTGCATTAGAGCCAGAACAGCGGCGGCGCGCTCACTTGCTGTCGTCCTTGAGTTGTTGCGACCACACGCACACTGCTCGCACGACTTTCACGTTGCTGCCTTTCTGCTGCGGTAGTCATAGTGGCAGTGGCGTCGAGCTTGGTCGTGACAGCTGCTGTTGTGGGTGTTTTGGACATAGTTTCCGCATGCATGCTAGCAGCCCAGCATAGCGCATTTAGGCCTTGGGCATGATAGCTGGTTTGAGCGTCCCCTATGCAACTCGCTGGTCCAACGCGACTCGCTAGGAGCCGTGGGGGGTGGTAGCATTGCGTGCGCCCTATGCTTAAGGCTTGCAGTGACACGGTGGGAGTGTCACCTGCATTGCCTCTTGAACAATGGACCACTCTCAAAGAGTGCTCTTGCATGGATCCGGTGGTGTGTGGTGTACTCCTGCTCGCACAGCGCAGTTCTGCTGGCCCAGAGAGGCCTTATTTCAACAACTCGTTCAAGCAACATTATGTAGCACAATGGTGACATTTACAAAACATCAAAGTCTCAGGGACACCTGAGCACTGAGCAGCCTAAATTGCATGCACTGGTTCAAGAGCGAAATAGCACTGCAGAGTGGTAACTGAAAAAAATCAAATCCCAGGGAGGGAGACCTGCGCACTGAGCGTACCTAGGAAAGCTCAACCTTACATACTTCGTTCCTCTGGAGGTGTGATCCAAACTGCAAGTTCAAGTGCAGAGCGGCGCGTCTTGCAGGTTGAAGATGTAAACGCCATGACATCTGATACCGCTCACAGAGCCCCAAAATTGTCAATCATGCACAAGGGCTGCAACTGAACGCTCTTGTCAAGCACCTTGAAGCTGCTGCACAGTGTACCTCAAAGCGGGACTCACTCACTGGGTGGACTTGAGTGGTGCAAATGACAGCAAAATGAGACCAGCAACCGCAACAAGCGCATGATCCACTGCCTTCCAACCGCCAATGCTATTGATCCACCGCTGCGCCATGCGAGCGAGGGCACACGGGCGCGCACGGGGGGTCCCTCTGTGCAACACAAAAAACGGCACAGCCCTCCCCCCCCCTCACACCCCAAACCTCGACAGTGCCACAACCCTGCCAATGTGTGAAATGACGCGCAGCACGCCCATTCACAGCAGTGCTCCATCCATGCGCCGCCACCGCGCGCCCCCAGTGCCGCCTACCGCCGCGCCGCCCCGCGACTGCAGCTATACATGACATGCCCCCTCCCCCCGCCTTCACCGCGAGAGAGCGCAGGCCTGCTCCGGTTTCCTCTCTCTGTCTCTCCGTTCTTTTCCATCTGGTGTCTCAAAACTGCCTCTGCGCCGCCGCCGCCGCTGTCCGCCCCGCCGCGCCGCTGCCTGCCGCAGGCGCCCTGTATCAGATCACCGAGCGCTGCTGCTGCTGGGCCTGCTCCTCTACTCGTCCTTCTTCTCCGCCGCGGCCGCCGCCGCCTCCTCGATTGCAGAGCGCGCGGGCACCTGCTGCGGCGGCTGCGGGGCAGCGGGGGCGGGCTCCTCGGCCTTGGGCAGCGCCGTGGGGGGCGCCGCGGCCGCCTCCTTCTTGGCGTAGTGGTTCTTGGTGAGCGAGTAGACGAGGACGCCTGGTGCGAGGGGGGGGGCGCGGCACAAGGGGTAGTGGTGAGAATGGTCAAATTATTGTGTGTTACGTTCTACATTGGCAGCTACGCGAGCGTCGTCTCCGGGACAGGCAGGGCGGCAACCACTGCCCCCTTTCATGCTGAGGCGGGGTGAACGGGGATGCTCGGCGATTCAGCAGTGCAAAACACGAGTGACGGTGACATTGCTGTGCACGAGCTGAAGCAAACTTCTGAACTGAACTCCATCGAGCGACACCTACATGAGTACTGACACAAGCGGGATGCCTGCACTGCATTACCTCAACTTCAACTGCAAGGAAGGACGCACTGCCAATGAGGACGCCCGTGCCGGACGCGCCAAGCGGCGCAAGCTGCGGCCGTTGACGAGCACCGCGATGCTGAGCAGCACATAAGATTTGACTACTTCAACCTTTGAAATTGAACAAGGACTTGCCCTGATGGCACAGCGGAGCCGGTCGCGCCGGGGGGCGTGAGCCGGTGGCCGAAGACGAGCACTACCACACTACTTCACATTCAACTTCAACCAGTGACTCACCGCCGATGGCGACGGCGGAGCCGGTCGCGCCGAGCGGCGTGAGCTGGTGGCCGAAGACGAGCACGGAGACGCCGAGCAGCACGACGCGCTTCACCGTGTTGCCGACGGCGTGCGTGGTTGCGTCGATCGAGTTGAGGCAGTAGAAGGCGACCTCGTTGTACAGGTAGAAGTACAGGCCGGAGAGGATCATGCCGCGCCAGATGGCGCGCGACGTGTGGCCGGCGGCCTGTGCCGCGGCCCAGACGGCTTTGATGCGCGGGCCCTCGACCACCAGCGCCGCGGGGAAGAGGATCGCCGCCGCGATGAGCGTCATCACGCCGTACAGGTTCCCTGCGCGGAGAGTCACACGTATGATTGATGCACGTAATTGAAGTTTAGTTCAGTATACATGTGCATACAACAGATTGAGCGTCATTGCGCCGTACAGGTCCCCTGCGTGGGGAGTTGAAGTTTGCTTAGGTACACATTGTGCATACATGCCCACGCGATGAGCGTCATCACGCAGTACAGGTTCCCTGCGGCGGAGTCTCACATGCGTGAATTGAAGTTTGCTTCGGTACACGTGTGTACAACGCACGTGAGCGTCATCGCGCCGTACAAGTCCTCTGCGGGGAACGAGTCATGTGCGTGATTGAAGTTTTGTTTAGTATACATGTGTACATACATGCATGCCGAACTGAAACTTCCGCCACACTCACGGGGCCACGGTGGGCGCCTGCACCTGCTCCATCTGCTTCTTGGCAAGCACGCCACGCGTGGCAACTTCAAGCATCACACTTCAAGTATAAGTGTGCATAGACAATGCGCTCACGGTCACACGCATCAAGTACGTGTGTATACAGGGGGGGGGGGGGGGGGGGGGGTCCCTATTGGCGTAACTGAAAATACCGCCGCCGCTCACCGGGGTCCATGTTGGGCGCCTGCACCTGCCCCATGTGCTTCTTGGCGAGCACGCCGCGCGTCGCAGCGGCGACGTTGCTGCCCATGGCGCCCACAAACGCGCGTGACAACTTCAACATCAAACTTCAAGTACATGTGTGTACACAGACGGCGCTCACAGGTCAGGTCCCACATGGTGGCCTGGAACTTCCATCGATCGGGGCCGCGATCGGGGCCACCACTCACCGGGGTCCATGTTGGGCGCCTGCACCTGCCCCATCTGCTTCTTGGCGAGCACGCCGCGCGTCGCGGCGGCGACGTTGCTGCCCATGGCGCCCGCGAACGCGACCCACGAGAACGACAGCTCCTTCATGGACGCGAGCGCGACGCCGCCGACGACCGGCAGCAGCGACGCGTACACGGGGAGCGGCATGAACTTCTGCAGGAGCAGCGCGCTCAGCGCCGCCGTGAAGAGCGGCTCCAGGGCCTTGACGACGTGCACGAAGCCCACGGCGCCTGACGGGGGGGGTGGAAGGGGGGGGCAAAGGTGTGTCAGAAAGGGCGAGGATGTGTTTAGGTTCACGTGCTGTTGGTAAATTTATACTAGAGTTGAAACAGGAGGAGCGCGCTGAGCGCCGCCGTTGAAGAGCGCCCCCAGGACTTTGTCTCACGTACAACTTGCACCAAATGGCGAGTCACCTCCTGCAATCGCACGATGCTCTCCTATGGTCGGAGTACATCACAATCCGGTGGCGCTCATATATCAATACACGGTTTGTGCCACGTACTGTGCGAAGCTTCACGCCCAATTCTGCTTCATGTGAGGGACGCAGGCATCACGCGACGCCTTGCGTAGCAGAGTACAGGCGCCTGTGGTTGAACCCAAGGCATGTATGCACGGCGTGTATGAGTTGGACAGAAAAATGCTGGACTGCCATTGTTGCAAAGTAGCAATGTGACAGCACGCGGCAGTTGGGTTAGCAGTGCGAGAGCATTCAGTTACACCTGGTGGTCCGCTGCATTGATGGAAATGCAATGGTGAAAGGTGACAGTCATCGCTGGCGCACGACAATGGTCGATCAATTCTCTCTGAGATGCGAACAGCAGTGTGCTCCTTTCATTCCGCTTCCTACTTTGAAGATTGGCACAGGTCAGCGCAAAATCTGCCCTCTGTTTTTGTACTGTAAAGTCTATAATTAAGCCCATGGGGCGACTTTTTTATGAGTTTCCGAGCCCTCCTAAAATGATGCCCTACCCATTTTATTTGCTCATGAAAATATGCCCCCCCCCCTTTTTGCATATGCATATGCAGCACAACGTGCCCTCTGCGCATGCGCATGCTGCAGGGATGATCCACTCAGTGACTCATACTACATCACCACATAATTTGGGCACATAGAACAACGCGAAGCAGCAATTGCCAGCAACGTGCAGAGCAGTCAGAAAGGCAGCAATCACGTAAACAGGCAGCAAATACACAGAAGCATAATCGCTGTCGCTTTCAGACTCTATCTGCACGACAACCTGCTGCGTTGCAGGTGGGGAGGCTGAGCTGAGGCTGTTGCGGAGACCGAATTGGCCCGGCTAGGCAATTGCGGAAGACGTGAAGCATGCTGCGTTGCTTGCCTTCCTGTACCTCACACAAATCTTTGTTCATGGCTTGCCTGGCTTTAGCCTACCGCCAGCTCCTGATCGGTCAGCCATCACGTGCTTGTTTTTTGAACCGGCACTTCAAGTTCGAGTTGAACCGGCTTTTGAGGTTCAACGCGCTGATCGAAAACGGGAAGGCTGGCGATGCCCGTCACTTCATGATGGTATTAGATAAGCTGTAATGGCTAAACTATTAATCCGCCCCACCCTTTTTTCCTCCATATATTAATGACGCCCCACCCCCCTTTTTTCGCTCTCATAAAAAAGTCGCCCCATGGGCTTAATTATAGACTACGGTAACCCCCTTTTTGGAAGCAAGGCTCAGAGACTACCAGCACAAAATCTGCGCGCTCTTCTTTTTTTCAAACCCGTATTGTTTAAACGATGTTTTCAGTAAGAAACAACCGGCGCCACTGCAGAGAAACTCACCAGCGCCGAGGCCGATGACGGCGGAGATGTGGCTGGTGGTGTGCAGCGCCGCGAGCGGGAACACCGTCTTAAGGTTCGCCTTGCTGAGCTTGGGCGCCTTCCTGAGCTTGAGCCCCCACACCAGCGCAATGTACATGGATCCGATAACGAGCTGCACCGATGACACCAGCCACGGCAGCGCCACGCGGTTCAGCGTCGCCTTGTTTGAGATATTGTACCCTGCGGTTGCGGCGCACACGTCGGACGCAGTAAAATAACGTGGTTTAATTAATTAATCGCATCAATGACGTCGTGTCGTTCCGATCGTATCCGTGACGTCGTGTAGGTGGCGCCGCCATGCGCCTGCGCGTCTCTGCGGCAGTTGTGCAAGTCTCCATGCACGTTCACCTTCAAGCAGACAGTGGGGCAAGAAGACCGACACATGGCAATCGTCCAGACCGACGGCATGACAGAAACAAACCGCAGTGTGCATTTCGCCAAATGGACATAACTGGACATGGAACGGGCAAAGCTTTGACCTCACTGGCGCACGTGCTGTGCGTGGTCCAACCCGATTGTTTCCGCATGCAGGTTATGTTGACACCGTGTTCCGTCAACAGAAGAAGTAGGGTGAGTGCTGTCTGTCAACGCCTTGTGCGCCATTAAAAGCAGCCTACACATCACCATCAAAACACACTAGGGAGCTTAAACCACGAGGCTAGGTGGTGCGCGGTGCGAATTCTGAGTGCGGCCAACTTTGGCAGTTGACGACGTTTACAAGTACAGCAGAAGATTGAGTACATATCGTTGCAGATCCATTATCTAGCCTCAAGTCACGGCAGGCGATGGTGCTGTAACATCGTGCAGTGCGCATGTACTGCGCGTTTATGCGTGCACTGTTTCTACTTCAAGTACCGCATTTGAGGCGGACATGCGGGATCGCCACGCCAGCTGATCACCAACAGCAGTCGATGCCTTTACAAGCGATTCATTTGACTCACCAATGTTGAGTAAATACCTGCGCACACAACAAGGCAGCACAACCAGAGCAAAGGTGTCGCGGGTGTTTTCAAAACGAAATTACGAATTTCAAAGATCCAAAACACATCATGCAAGACGACACAACAGCCGACAAGTGCGCCAGCATCAGCATGTCGCAGCACATGAACATTCCACTCAGACGCGCGGGTTGGCGTCCAAAGCCTGTGCAGCGCAAGCATAACTCAACACTCACTCACCAAAGCACAAAGTATCCGAGCACCTTGAGCCGCTTGGCTTTCTGTGCGGGCCCATCGGTTGCAGGCGCCGCCGCTGCGCTCATGCGCAAGGGCTGCATATGCCTGCTGGCGCCACTGGCAGGCTCGCTGACCCTGTATGCATGTGAAGGCAGCAGAGGAGCCACCGCATTGCATGCAGATCGTGGGGAACGAACTGCCGGGCGTGCAGAGGGCTGGACGAAAGACCAACCACCACCAACAAGGGCGGCGGCCACGAGCGCCTGCAGCACCACCGTCCTCGCCATGCTTTGTCTTGGCTCTCTTCCTTGCCTTCTTCTGCTTTACAAGATCCGGTTGAGCGCGGCACTCGAATATTTTAGAGTCGATTCTCACTCGCTGCAGGCCCGAGTCTTTTAACTTCAAGTCCTTCTTTCAATGAGTCTTACGTCACGTACGTGAGAGACGGATACCACACTCCCCCTCTCTGACTTTTGGTTGTGTTTTGTGGTACTGCAGTTTTCCAGCAAGAAGTTGAACCCAGCCCGCTTCCTTCAAGTTCGACGGCAGATGTACAGCTAGATGAATCCAGGGGGGGGGGGCACATGGAGGAGGACGTAGGGGAGGACCCCGAGATGCCATTTGGCGGCGGTGGCGTTTGAGTGGTTGTCGTTGCGACACTTTCAGACTGTCATACGACATGTAGATTCCTTACAGCTAGATGCCAATCATCTGGGCTTTTTCGCGCCCTGAGCGAGAATTAATAAAAAGTACAGCTAGATGCCAATCATCTGGGCTTTTTCGCGCCCTGGGCGAGAATTAATAAAAAGTACCAACACAACATTTGGAGTGTAGTAGTAACTCTGCAGGCAAGAGCGACACAGCGGTGCCATGACAGGAAGATCCAGAACAGAAGCTAGATACTGCCTAGCATTTACTTTCACAAAAAAAATCATATGGTTGTAAAATCTTACTTGCCCCATGCACAACTTATCGTGTGCGCATGGTAGACCGTACAGAGCACGGGGGCACACACAGCGCATGCCAGCAGCCACCGCCGCACATTATACCAAAGCAAACGCAGTGCAAATGCGACATCCTCTGCAGCTTCACTGGATTTCACTGCAAGGTTGTCTATGCATGTCCAAGCTCTGATCTGACTTGACATTATGATGCACCACCGATGCTTTGTGCATGTAGCAAAACACACAGAGCAGCAGCCGCGCGTCAGGCGCAGTTGCAGGTGCAGTTTGCCCGGATCCACTGAGTGCCGTCAGTGTGCGGGTCTAGAGACGGGGTTGTGGTGGCCAGTGCACAGCGCTTCCGCCGCACGTTCCTGGATCGAACTCGTCCTGGAAAGCCCACAACCTACCGCTGTCGTGACAACAGCATTGCCAAAGTGAAACAGACAACCACGCGGTCACAAAGCCAACGATTGTGTGAGTGAACAACAGCTGCAGTGCAACAAACATGCCAACACCACCGGCCCATCACATGCATAACATGCACAACACAACGGCCTAACGCAAGGAACACAGCTGCCGCCTGCAAGCATAAGCCAGTTCTATGGCTCCATCGAGAGCGAGTTCGCCTGAGGCGATCGCCAACCACCAGCACAACAAATGGTCATTTCCACTCAAAAGCAGCACACGCAGCCAGCCTTGCATGCTTGAAGGTGGCGTCCGCATCAGTCTCTTGCAGGCCAATTTGCATCACCGCTCACCTTGCTTGCCTGACAATCGTTGATGTCCCGCACGGTCAGCAGCTGTTCTGCCGCAAGCCACATCATTGCCGATGATTCCCCCGGGCATAGGCAATGTGCGGGAGTTTGCCGTAGACCACAGGGTGGTGATTGCAGGTGTGGCGCACAAAGCCTTCGCAGGTTTGGCATTCGCCGAGAGCACTAGTGCACACATCCTGAAGTCCTTCAATCCTCCGATGACAACAAGACAAGGACTGGGAGGAAGACATTGTCGACGACACCCTCAGCGAATCACCGGTATGCACATGGGCTGGACCATTCAAGTAGAGTGGTCACGGATCGCCACCACGGTGAGTGGACATGACTTGAGCCTCCCGGATTGGTCTGGGTGCACTGTGGTCGGGCCTTTGGAAGTGCGTGGCCATTTGTCAAGGTCCCACGCTCTACTTTAGCTGCTTGTATCGTTGAAGTTGGTTGCAGCAGATGCCCTATTGAATTTGTGGCCCTGTGTCATCTGACTGTCAACTTCAAGCTGACTTCTACTCCAATGTCACCTGCTGAGCGTGCAGTGCCAACCTGCAGTATCACAGCTCACTCCACCTCAAATTCAACAAACAAGAAGTTGGCGGTGCGCCCACCTACCAGAAATGCCCGAGTAAACGCCCCCCCCCATGTACAAGCCCCCCCCCCCTCGTAAACGCCCATGGGCGTGCTTGCCAGGGCAAAGTGGGCAACAACGCCTACCCCCCCCTTGTAAACGCCCCCTAGCAACCAAAATGGCTGCAAGCCATAAAATAACGAATTACGAACTTCAAGCTGAACTTGAGCTCAACTCAATTTCGTTGAGTGCTTCTCTACTGCCGACGGATGGTCGCAAGGGACCAATGCTCGATTGACAGGAGCTGTCTTAGCTGCAGCAGCTTCGCCAGCACCGCTATTGCCGTTATCAGAGATGTCGCTATGGTCACCACAAAAATGTTGTCAAAAACCGAGCCCGCACCTTTGTAAACGCCCCCTCCGGCCTCCGGGCCCTAGTAAACGCCCCCCCCCCCCCTTGTAAACGCCTCCCCTGCTAGCTGGCAATTCAAAATGGAGCAGCTAAGCCCCCCCCCCCCTTGTACAGGCCCCTCCCCCCTGTAAAGGCCCATGGGCGTGCTGTGCAAAGTTCCAGATCCGCTCGGGGGGGGGGTTTACTCGGGCATTTACGGTAATGCTCAACTTGAATGCACGAAACAATCTGATATCTAAACTAGCTACCGTCGCCGAGCAGACTGACGGCAGCGGCGTCCGGGTTAGAGCAGCCCATACTGATACCTGAGTGCTTGAGTCGGTCTAGCCCATGTTCACACCGGTGATGCGCTGAGGGGTGTCCTCAACAATGGGTTGCCCACCTTCTTGTCGCAGGTCGGAGAATTGAAGCATTCGTGCGCCAGAGCTCTCGGCAACTGCAAATCTGCGAAGTCCTTGTGCACCAGGCCTGCAATTACCACCCTGCGTCTACGGCAACTCGTAACTCGCACTTTTCACGACTTCAACTTGAAGTTGTATATTATGTCCTGGACCGCATGGGCTGCGCGCACGATAAATCGGGCTTGCAATAACTAAATCTACGGAGGAGCCGGCGGTTCGGCGCTGGCCGGCGAGGGCCGCGGCACTTGCAACAGTGCGATGCGGCGGTAAGCGCTGACGTCGCCATCAGGGGCAATGACTGCGTTCCAGTTGTCGATCACGACACGTGTGAGCGCGCGCTGTAGCGCGAGGGAGGTGCGGCGGCGCCAGAAGGCAACGCGCTGCGCGAGATTGTAGCTGCCCTGCGAGCTCTGCTCGGCGAGTGCGTGTAGCAGCGCTTGGGTGTCGCGTGACATAGCGCCGAAGTGGTCAAAGGCTGCGGAAAATAGGGTGTGTGTAGTGGGGTCCAGGGCCCCTGAGACTACGTATGTGTCTATCTTTTCCTGCGAAGCCGATTCAAGCACGCGCTGCACATCGCGCGCGCCCCCCTGAGCCTGACGGAGGCGGGAGGGGCATGAGCTGTCACGTATGGTGACGTCTATGCAACAAGCTACTTCAAAGCCGCCGCGCAGTTTAGTGCACCGGCCTGCTGCTACCGCGTCGGCGCTCGGCTGCACTTTAGGGACTGGAAGGCAGACCTGGTTGCTGCCAAAGACGATGTCCATGAACTTGTTGAACCCGTGGCGCGCCGCGTAGCGGCGGAAGGGGGCAAGGGTGTCCCGGTCGAGACCGCGGAGGTGGGCCACCTGCTTGAGCAGCTGAAAGAGCGCGTCTGCGAGCAAGTTGTGTCGCGTGACGTTAAGCCCTTGTGTGCAGCGGCGCAGGTGGGCACCCGAGTCCACTGGTCTATGGCACTTGGGGCACCGCGCCGCAGCGGGGGCGGGGCGCTCCACGCCCAGGTGGCGCCGCAGCGTCTCGCGGAATTCCGGCGGGGACATGGTCTCCGCTGGGTCAGTGCTCGGCAATTGCGCCAAGAAACCCATGGCCCCCTTAGAGGCGCCGCTGCGCCACGCCGCGACTGCTTCCAACGCATTTGCTGCTTCAAGCCGACGCAGCTGCGTGGCGGCGAGCGCTGCGTCTAGCACCCGTGATAGCGCCGCTTGACGCCGCGGCAGCACGGCGGCCGGCGGGGCCTGGGCAGAGCCTGGCTCGCGCGCCACCGCTGGCGCAGCAGCGCGGCGCGCGCCGGCGCGAGTCCGCATGCCCGGCCCCGCAGCTCCGCCTGCCCGTTGCAGCAGATCGCGCAGCGCCCGCCATGCGCCGTCGTCCTGGCGCCAGTCCTGGTACCAGACCGTGGGCAGGAGCAGTGCGAGGGCCGCTGCAGCCTCATCGCTGCCGCTGCGCAGCTGCTGCAGGCAGGTAGCTATCTGGGTGAAGGTGAAGCCATAGCGGGCATGCTCTAGGACGCGGCTGCGTGCCGCGACTGGAAATGCCGCCAGTGCCGGCCCCATGCACTCGAGGGAACGTGCAGCAAATGCGGCACATGCACGGGGCGCCGCGCCCAGCACGCCAAAGCCACCACTCCCCAGCCGCAGATGCACGCGTACCTGCTGATGTGCTGGTAGCGTCACTGGGGCCTCGCCACCCCAGTCGGCGCCGCGTACCCATGCCACTGCCGCCGCCCACAGAGAGGGCGGCGCCGCCGCCGCCGAAACCGCCGGCGGGCCGCGGCAATCGTCACCCGCCGCCGGCGCGCGCTGGTGGGCCGGCGGCGTAAGACCCGCCGATGGCTCCTGCGCCAGCGCGGCCACGGCCGCTAGCGTGATGGCGTCGAAGCGCCGTAGCTCCTCGTGCGTGAGGGATGGCGCTGTATTGCGCGAGACATGCCCTGCGCGGGCGGGGACGGCAAGACGCAGAATGGAGAAGGCAGCCTGCACATCCTCCATCTGCACAAGCTCCGCAACCAGGCGGTCGGTGCCGGGGGCACGAAGGGTCGCCGCCACTTGCGCGCGCACGAAGCCCTCGGTGCCGACCGGCACCCCCATCAGCGTGATGCCGTCGTCACATACTGGTACGGGGACATTGGCGGCGGCAAAGACGGCGGCGGCGCGCTCGCGGGCGCCGCCTGAGGCCGGCACCACCGCCGCGCATTTCGTGACGTTGACCTGAATGTTGAGCTCGCTCAGCGCCTGTTGTATGAAGCAGAACGCGCGGCCAACGTGGTCGAGCACCGGCGCGTCACAGCTGGGCGTCATGATGGTGAGGTCATCGAGGTAGCCCGGAAGCGCCAGTTGCGGGAACTTGGCGCGGGCAGCCACCATGGTGCCGCGCAGTGCCAGCGCGAACAGCAGCGGCCCCAATGGGTCGCCCTGCTGCACGCCCTGTTGGGAGAGGATGATGGCGGCGTCGGCGTGCCCATCTAGGCCAAATTGTAGCCAAGGGGCCCGGCCGGGGCCGTAGATGTGCTCGACGTAGCCGTACAGGCCAGGCAGATGCTCGGCCACCGCGGTGAGGACTGCCGAGCGCGACAGCGCGTTGAAGGCATTACTGCCGTCAATGGCAAGGAGCACGCCGCCGCACTCATGCGTGAGCTGCGCCATGAGCGCCACTCTCTCTGCGCCCCCCCGCGCGCCGACCCCAAACTGGCCAATTGGTTCCAGCAGCGCGGAGACGCGGTCCCGGGTGTCCGTGCAGAAGGTGCGGGCGAACAGGCGGCGGATGGTGTCGCCGCACGCGATGGGGCGCGCCTTCTCGCCCACAGCGCTGAGGCGCGCGGCCGCGTGAAGGCGCCAAAAGGGGGCGGGCAGCGCGGCGGGGGTGGAGTACACCGCGGTACCCAGCCACGCCAGCAGCTCAAGGAGCCAGTCAACCGTGCGCCCCGACGTGTGCGCCGTGTGCCGGACGCACTGCTGGAGGTGGGAGTTGCGCAGCCCAGAGGGACCGGCGGCCGAGCCAGGGTTGGCGGCGAGGATGGCCTCGCGTAGCCCGTCCGCCGTGAATGAAGCGCAGTTGAGTGGTGCCGGCGCCGCCAGCGCCGCCGCCGCCACCAAGCTGCGCGCCCGCGATGCCGCGGCATCCAGCTTCGCAGACGCATCGCCAGCTGGGTGTTTAGCCTGCAGTTTATGCAAGGTAGCAGAGTCGCGGGGGGCAGATGTGTCAGCACCCTCCGCCAGCAGCCGCGCGGCGCGCCCGACGCCGCCCGGCTGCCGCGCCGTCGCCGCCGCGCGTTCCCGCACTGCCGCCGCCGCCTCCGTCATAGACCTAGCGCGGCGCGTGCACGCACGGGCGGCGCCGCGGCGGCAGAAGGCCAGCGCTGTGCGCGTGAGCAGGTCCAGGTCGCCTGCCACGAAGGCCGCAAAACGGTGCGCCCGCGGCAGGGAGCCGTCGGGTACAAGCAGCAGGCACGGCAGCAGATGCAGCAGCTTGCACCATGCACCGGCTGTGGCGGACGCCTGTGCCGCTGCCTCAACCCCGTGTGCCTGCGCTACCGCCGTCTGCGCTTCCCGGAGGCCCGCCAGCGTGGCCGTCAAGGCGGCTGTGAAGTCCGAGCGGTGCTCCAGGCGAATGCGGCGGCCGACCACCAGTTGCTGCTGCAGAACATAGTCAAAGGAGAGGTCGTCAAGCGCTGCGCGCGCGGGCGAGAGCGGCGCCAGCGTCCAGAGCGGAAGCGCGCTGCGCCATGTTGGCCCTGCCGCAGCCACAGCGGCAGCTGCGCGGGCGCCGGGGCCGCGCGCGCCGCCGCTGGCTGTAGAGAGGGGGAGGATGGGGGGCAGAGGCGCGACGCGGGGCCCGTGTGGCCGCTGCGTTGCGGCCGCCCCCCGGGACTTGTACAGGTGGTCGCGCTGGTGCAATTTCGTGCGCACGCACCCTGGCTCGCCGCACGAGGCGCATGCGCAGAGTAGCAGCTCGGGTTCCACGGCGTAGTAGGTGCCCGCGCCGGCTCGGTGGAGAGTCAAACACTCATCGTCGACCGCCTGCATACGCGCGAGAAAGTCGGCAGGCACATTCGGATGCTCGCGGCGCTGGTGATCCGCCAGCGTCGTGGCGATGCGGCGCGCCAGCGCCAGCGACGCCGACGTCTGCGCCGTGAGCGTGTTCGCCTCCCCGTTCCGGCGGAGGCGCGGTTTGGGCACTGGCACCCGAAAGAGGCAGCCAGTGTCATATAAAGGGCAGCGCGGATAGATGGCAGCTGTTGCAGGCTGAGCGGGCGCCTGCACTGCCTCAGGCTGCGCAGGGTCTATGCCCGCCGCGGCAGCCGCTGCTGCAGCAGCAGCTGCCGCAATGGCCGCCGGTGCGGCTCCCCCTGAAGTAGAGTCAGACATCATTACGGTGGATGAGGGGAGCGCCGCACCGGCGGCTTACAGGCCCGAGGCGCCGCCGCCTCCCTCCGATGCCGGCGGCTGGGCCGTCGAGGTGGAGAGGAAGCGGTCGGCGGCGGACTGACCTTGGGGCAGCCCGCGCGCGGGGCGTGCAGCGGGGGGTTCCGCCGCCGAGCCCGGCGTGCGCTCAGCAGCCGTGCGCTTGCGGCTGGCGCGGGGTGTGCCACTGTCGGACATAAGCGCGCTGCTGTCACTGGCAGGCATGGGGGGCTGCCTACTGCGCGAGGGGGAGGCTTGAAGTTCGTATTTTCTTGTTGAAGTCCCAGGTTTGGTGTTTGAGCCTCTGAGGATGAACACTTGCTGAAGCTGGACGGATGAACGCTTGCAGCAGCAGCAAATAATGAGCGCAGGGGCCTCACGCGGCTGCAGCAGCCAAAGGATCCAGCTGCCGCAGGTTGCAACCTAGTCTATGGCCGAATCACTGGCACCTTTGAGGGATGCCCTCCTTCGTACTGTCTTATCGGGCGTCCCCCAGAAGGACGTGGCCACGTTGCTTTGGGACAAAAGGGAGGACGACGATGGCGCAGCGTTCTCTCTGCTGGGGGGCACGCTTCACGAGGTCAAGGCCAGGCAGCAGGGATGCATGGCGGACGAGCAGGCGTGCGCGCTGCTGACCTATCTAGCAGTGCTGCTGCCTCTCAACGACGAATGGGACGAGGATGTTCAATCCAGGAACGATGATGGGCGCTCGAGCAACAGGGTGCTGCGCAATGCATCTCACTGGTGCTCGAACCCTCGCATCGCTGGCAGGCTGCTGGCGCCCTGGGTTGCTCTGGCTGCGAGCATGGCACACACCCGGCTGTATGAGCTGCAGGCCGTGCTGCTTGACTTCTTCAGGACGGCGCTTGCGTTGGTGCCGGCCTGCGCTTTCCAGCTGGTGCGCGCCATCGCGGCGAACCCGCTGCAGGTGGCCGCGGCGCAGGAGGATCCCGGCGTGAGGATGCTGCTGACGCTGTCGCAGGAGTGCCCGCACCACTTCGCCACGGCCTTCGCGGACCTCATCAGGAGCTGCGTGCAGCAGCAGCCGCACCATCACTTCGACGCGCTGCTGGGGCACTCGGCGCACACCGCGCCGGACCAGCACTTCTTCCCTGGCGACTCGCCGGCAGGAGACGCCCACGCCGCAGCCGCCGCGGCAGCAGCGCCCGGCCTGCCGCTGCCCTCGACTCCGCTGGAGTCCACCCTCCTGTTGCTGAGCGTCGTGCTGCTGCACTGCGACGACGAGTGCGCTCGCGCCCCCGGCGGCGACGCCGCCACCCCCATCGTCGACGGCGGCGGCGGCCATCCTGCAGCGATGCTCAACAACAGCAGCGCAGTGCTCGACGCGCTGCTGGACGCGCTGTGCGCCAGCGCGCCCGTGCGGCAGCATGTGCCGTGGCTGTCGCCGACCGCCACCGCGTCCGCCGCGGACGCCGCGCCAGCGGCGGCGGCGTCGCCCCTGTCCCCCGCGGCGCTAGCGCTGTGCCTCCGCTGCCTGCTGTCGGCGCTGCCGCACTGCGCGGCGGCACTGCCGGAGCGCGTGGCGCCTCTCACGGCGGGCCTGTGCACGGCCCTGGCGGCATGCAGCGCTCAGCAGGCACCGCCCTCTGCCGCTGCCGCCGGCGTCGTGGACGCAGCAGGCCGCGTCCACCCGGCGGTGCTGGCGGCGCTGACGGGCGCGCTGCGCGCCGCGGCGGAGGGCACTCCTCCCTGCGCACGCAGCGGCGGCGGCGGCGGCGCGCACTACACGCTGGGCCCCGTCCCGGCACGCGTGGGCTGCGGCGGTGACGCGGGCGCGGAGGCGGCGGCGGCGGCGGAAGCGACGGTGGAGCACTGCACGCTGCCGCTGGGCTGCTGCGTGGCGCGCGCGGACGCGTGGGTGCGCGACGGGATGGTAATGGGCGTGCGACTGTGGTCTGCAACGCCTGGCGGCGGCGGCGGCGGCATGGAGCCTCTCACATGGCTGGGCGCGCGGCCGCCGCGCGGCGGCGGCGGCGGTGACGGCGGCGGCGATGGCGCGCGCATGCACGTCGTCGAGCTCGACGTGCAGGGCGGGGAGTGTCTGGTGGCGATACGGGCAGCATTTGCTGCTGGTGCGCGCGGGCAGCCGCCCGAGACCGTCACTTCCGTGGATGTGTTGCAGTCTGCAGGAGTCTCAGCGCAGCAGCGGCAGCAGCAGCAGCCTGGGCGTGCAGAGAGCGCGAGCGCAACGCTGGAGCTTGGCAGCATGGATGCAAAGCTGAGCACAACCTCAGGCGATGCGGCATCTGCCTTGGCAGTCTCGTCACCACCGCTGCCCGCGCTAGTGGGGCTACAGCTGCTGACCAACATGCGCGAGTGCGAGTGGCTGGGCAGCACCGATGCTGACGTCGCCATCAGCAGTCTACACGGAGCCTTCAACACGCGGTTCGGCGCCATCTGCCTCTGTGACGAAGTCGTGGGCATCGCGGTGCACTCTGCCGCGGCCGGCGGCGGCGCCGCTGCTGCCGCCACGGCTGTTGCCGACAGCGCCGCCGCCGAGCACTCTCAGCAGCAGCAGCAGCAGCAGCAGCGGCGCATCGTCCGCATCGCCGCGACAGCGTGCCGCGCGTCGCGCAACCCCGCCGTCGCCGCGCGCCTGCTGCGCGCGCCCGCGCCGCCGCTGCTGGCGCTGAGCACGCGCCTGCTGCAGACGGCGTACGCGCTGTTCCCGTGGGAGACGCTGGCGGCGCTGCGCGCGCGCCCGGCGGTCGCCGCCGTCGCCGCTGCGCCGCTGTCGCAGCTGCGCGTGCACCCGCAGCTCGCCGCTGCTGCCGCGAGCAGCGGCAGCAGCAGCGGCGCTCAACCCTTGTGGACGCGCATGGCGCCGCCGGCGCTGGAGAGGTACATACTGGGGCTGACGCGGCCGGTAGACGCGTTCTCACCTCCAGGGGCGGGAGGCGATGCCGGTGACGGCGACGGCGTGCTCTACGGCGGCGACGATGCCGGCGGCAGTGAGCCAGCGGCGGCGGCGGCAGCGGATGCCATGGTGCAGAACCTGCGCGCGCTGGCGGCGGAGCAGGCGGAAGAGGGCCGTGCACGCGCCCTTGCAGAGCTGTCCATCGAAGCTCCGGCGCCGCACCAGCTGCAAGGCGGTGGCGGCGGCAGCGCCAGTGGCGACAAGCATGACAGCACAGCTGCCGAGGGCGCCGCTGAGCAGCAGCCCGCGGCGGCGGCGTCGCCGCCGGGCCCGCAGTCGCCGCCGCTGCTGCTGCGCACCGCCAGCGGCCGCGCGCTGGGGCTCCACGCCGCGGCGGCGCAGCAGCTGCGGCCGGAGCTGCTAGTGTGCGTGCGCGCGCTGCAGCTGCGGCTGCTGGCGCTCGCCGGCGAGCTCTGCCACGAGCGCAGGCTGCGCAGGCGCTGCGAGCGCGCGGCGCGCCCCGCGTCGCCGCCGCCGCCGCTGCCGCTGCCGCGCGCGCAGCCGCACATCGGCCCTCCGCAGATGCAGCAGCAGCAGCAAGCGGGCCCACAGCAGCAGCAAGCGGGCGTGGGCTTGGCGGGCGTGGCTGCGGCTGTCGGGGGCGCGCAGTGGCGAAGCGGCGCCACGGCGGCGGCGGCGGTGCGCGGCGCGGCGTGGCGCGCGGCGGACGATACGCACTGCGGCGATGCGGAGGGGCAGCAGGCGGCGGTGGAGGCGGCGGTCGCGGAGGAGCGTCACCGGGCGCAGGAGAAGCTGCGGCAGGTGCGCTTCCTTCTGCATCGCCGGCCGCCCGCGCCTTGCACTCTGCGCAGGCAGTATCGATGCTTGCACGGCAACTGAGGTCTAGTTGCAATTCACGGCTGGTTCTGGCATATCTGAATTCTGGCGTGTGATCGTGTTTGCAGCAGGCTTTTCTGGGGGCTTTACATCATGTAGTGCTGCATACTCCATGCAACTATTTCAGAATGAACACCAAAACTGTTGAAATCCATCCGCTTTCTTGTGCGCGCGAACGTCGTGCCCCCGACGCGAATGGACACCCCAGCAGTTGCGGTTGTGCGCGGTGCTTGCGAGCGCGAGCGCAATGCACCACAGTGCAGCGGTGTGTCAGCCTCGGCGACGCGCGTGTCAGCACGATGAAGCTGATGCAGCGGCGGAGCTGCAGCATGTGGCGTCTAGTTCCACCGCTGTCCAGGCAGCGCCACTTCATGTGGCGCTTGCCCCGGCTCGCCTTTGTTACGCCACACGACTGACCGGACGACCGCAGCTCAGGCGCACAAGGGTCTGCTGCGGCAGCGAGGCTCGCGCATGTGGCAGGCTCCCCTGTATGCCATGCAGCCCTACGTCACACGCATTCGCTTGGCGGAACTTGCGCCGTGCTGAGCGCTGCGCAGCTGACGGAGCGTCACCGGCGGCAGTCGGCGGAGAAGGAGGCAGAGCAGCAGAAGGCTCTTTTGCAGCAGCGAGACTTGCGCATGTGGCACCCCCCCTGGTATTCAATGCAAGCCTTCTTACCGCACGATCACTTAATTGAAGTTCTGTTTGAGCGCTGCGCAGCTGACGGAGCGTCACCGGCGGCAGTCGGCGGAGAAGGAGGCGGAGCGGCAGCGCTGGGGGCGCGGCATGCAGCGCCGGCTCGCCAAGGCCATGCTGCTCAACGATGCGCTGCGCGAGGACAATGAGGAGCTCAAGTCAGTGGTCCACAACTCTGATGCTTGCTCGTATGGCCGTTGCATTTTTGTGCACTATGCGGTGGTTGCATGAGGCTGGTTTGGGGCTTGGGTGATGCGGTCCGTGTAAAATACTTTTTAAGTCTGACGGAGTTTCAAAGTTTCAAGCCGCTGACACCAATGCTCACCTGTAGCTATTTGGCAGATTGCAGGTCCGAGCCACTAGACGTGTCAATACCACTACTGTGTGTAAGGGAGCACGTGTTACTGCTGGAGCGCAGATTCGCCCGTTCTCCACCGCCGATCATCTGTCCTCTCATTGGGCTGTTGGCAGCGGTTCTGGCGGGTCTTATAAGTTGTTGAGGTTGTGGTAGTGGTGAATGATTTGTTGAAATATTTGGTGTCATGCTGTGAGTGTTAATGATCCTGGAAGCTGGCATCCATTATTATATGCAAGTTGACGCTCAGTGCAAGAGATTGGAGTTTAAACTTCAATGCAATGGGGTCGGTGATATTGGCAATTGAGCCACTGGTACTTAGTTCCTTGTGAGTAATTGAGAGCTCAGATGGACACAGGCTGCTGTCAAGCGCTCCAACGCGCTGCTCTGCCGTGCTCAACTCTCGGCGCACGTTGAAGTTGAAGTGCACACCACAGCGCTCAACAGCTGACGCTCCTCCCCCGCCACAGCGCACAGCTGCTCGCTGTGCATGAAGGCAGCCTGGCTACAGCGCAAGGCCTCGGGCGCTCGCAAACCACCACCTCCCTCATGGGCAAAGGACCGCCGCAGTTCCACGACAGCACTGCCGAGCTTCTGATTGCACACTTGAAGCGTGTGCGCACTGCCGCGCGCATACCGTCACCTTCTCAACTGAGGCCACGTTGTGGCAGAGAGCACTGCTGTAACCGGCCATGGCAAGCTGTACAAGTTTCTAACCTCTTCCCTTTCTTCGGCATCGCGTGCTCGGCGCTGCCTGGCGTCGCAGGGACACCGTTCAGCGACTGGAGGGCCGCGTCGTGGAGCTCACGCGGCAGCTCGCCCCCCTCGCCGCCGCCGCCATGGTCCACAGGTAAGACTTTTGCCGCGCGGACCATGAGGCACTTGCGTCAAATGTATCGAAACGTCAAACTGCGTAAACCCATTTATGCACGAATTACCCAAGTACACTTCTGCCAATTGTAGGTACATGTGATTGTCATGCTTTCTAGACACCCACTCGTGCCCCTCGCCGCCGCCGCCGCCATGGTGCACAGGCGCGCGGCCGGGCACTCCACCCTAGCGGTAACCCTGCTCTCAATGCAGCGCGCATGTCGCTGCGACCGTTGCAGCTTGCGTGCGCCAACGCCGTGCTTCGCCATGCAGTGGCAGCGCCTTCTCGCTGCCGCCCTTGCGCAGCAGCCGTGATGCACAGGTACGACGCTTGCCGAGAGGACGATGAGGCATTTGCGGAAAATGTATTCAAATACGTCAAAGTGCGTAAGCCCATTTATGCACGAGCTACCCAAGTACACTTCTGCCAATCCTAGGTACATGCGGTATGATTGTTATGTTTACTAAACGTCCACTGGTGGGCTCAGCATTCCGCTCTGACCGTTGCATCACACAGTTTTACTGTCGCATCTCCTTTCTGCGTATGCCAGAAAGAGCATGACGTGCATTGCATGGGCTGTGGAGCACCGGAAAGAGCACTCCGGGCTGTGAACGTGCGCACTGCGACGGCTGAGGCAGTAACTACATAGGCACGGCTGCACGACCTACATGCGTGCCAGACAACGCCGCGCCGCCCATTGGCCTCATTCTCCCCACAGCGCGTGCACATATGAATGGCTTCTCATGCCTGCGGCTGCCCATACATACATACCCACGCAGAGCGCGCGAAGAGCAGGTGGAGGCCCTGCCCGCTGGAACCAGTGCGCCGGCGGCAATTGTGCCAAGCAACGCTGTCAGCTGTCCTCGCTGACCTTACATGCAGAAAATGTAGGCCTGAAGCACTTCTCATGCATACGCCTGCCCATACATACATACACCCACGCAGAGCGCGCGAGGAGCAGGTGGAGGCCCTGCTTGCTGTCCTCATCGACCTCTTAGAAAGTGTAGGTACGAAGCGCTTCTCATGCATGCGCCTGCCCCCCATACATACATACATGCGCCCATGCAGAGCGCGAGAGGAGCAGGTGGAGGCCCTGGAGGAGCGCACGGCGGCAGCGGAAGCGCGCTGCTGGACGCTCACCAGCGAGCTGCACGCGTGCCGCGCCGCGCTGCCCGCTGCCGTGGCCGCCGCAGCAGCAGGCCTCGGCGCGCTCGATGCCGCGGCGGCGCCCGCGGACGAAGGCGGCAGCGCGCTGCTGCACCGCGTCTACAGTGCTCAGCAGCAGCAGCAGCAGCAGCGGAGCGCGGCGGCAGCGGCGGCGGAGGGCGCAGCAGCAGCTGCAGCGGAAGGCGCGGCAGCAGCGGAGGCAGCGGCGGTGCCGGCCGCTACCAGAGAAGAGCTAAGGGCTGGTGCGAACGCGGCGCCTGCTGTGCGCAATGGCGATGCAGGGGCGGCGGAGCGTGCGGCGTGCGCCGAGGCGCGTGCGGGGGAGATGGAGGCGCAGCTGGCGGAGAGCGCTGCTGCGGTGCGGGGCTTGCAGGCCGCGCTCGAGCGGGGACAGGTAGGGGAGCGGTGTGCTGCACTTGAACTACTCATACTTCAAGTACATGGTTTAAGGTTAGGGTCACCCTAGTGTGCCTCACGCACACGCGTGCCGCCTCATGCGGTGTCGTTGCGCCGCTGCTGTACACCAGTAAGCGCAGGCGTGGCCGAAGCGGCGGCGGCAGCAACGCCGACGGGAGTAGCACCACAATGCACCACACCATCGCCCATGTCCGTTACTATTGTTGTCACTGCAAGCATACGTTACAGGCGCGCCTACAGGCGCTGACCTCCTCCGTGTACAGTGCGTAACCCATCTTCGCACCGCGGCCGCGCTCGCGCATGCAGGCGGCGGCGGCGGCGGCAGCAGCGGCGGCGGCGGCGCGCTACGACGCCCTCAAGCAGTCGCACGGCGTGCTCGAGCAGCGCATGCTGGAGCTGCTGCGCCAGTGCTCGCAGCAGGCGGCGGCGGCGGCGGACGCGACGCGCCGCCGCCGCGAGCCCCCTGACCCCCCAGATGGCGGCGGCAGCGGCAGCGGCGCGCAGCGGCCGCACCCGCACATACCTGCCTACCCGCCGTCGCTCGCGTCACCGCGGTCGCCGCCGCGCGGCGGCGCGCGGGGCAGGCAGAACGGCGGCGGGGGCGCGGCGGGGGGCGCGGGCGGGGGGGAGTCGGAAGACGAGAGGCAGGGGGAGGGGGACGTGGATGCGGCGTCGCTGCGGAGCCACAGCGGGCGCTCATCGCCGGCGAGCAGCGCCACGACCGATCCCGCAGGGTCGCACTCGCCGGGGCTGCCGAAGGTGCGCGCGCCGCGGCGGCGACGATGATGCCGTATATACTTAGAAGGGGGAAGCAGCGGTTCTGGTCGTGCTGTCTGCGGTGGCAGCTTTGTGACGTGGCGGCGACAATGCCGTATGTACTTTGAAGGGACAAGCAGCGATGCTGGTCGTGCTGTGCGCAGTGGCAAGTTTGTGACGTGGGCAGAAATGCCCGTGGCTGAGAGTGTCTGCAGTGCAGTACTTGCGGGGGCCGCCAAAGCTGAACGATGCGGGGTCTGCTAAGGCGGGGGAGTACTGTGGTACCGTGCCACGTAGCTCATGTACACCAGGCAGCAGTGCAAAACGTGGTCGCTCTGCCTGGCTCGCATTGCTGAGGGTGATGGCTGCTACGTCACTCAACAAGCTACAGCTGTGCGGCTGCTGCCCCCCAGCAATGACCACACAGCAGCGCTCGCCCCCCCCACCCCCCCCCACCCAACTCACCTGTGACGCACCTCACACACCCTGACCCGGACTCCGACTCTACAGGCGAGGGCGGCGCTGGAGGCGGTGCGGCTGCGCCAGTCCATGCCCCCCGCCCCCCCCCACCCCCGATACACCTGTGATGCACCTCTCAACAAGCTACAGTTGTGCAGCTGCTGCCCTCAGCAATGACCACACAGCCCCCCCCCTCCCACACACACTCCTGTGACGCACCTCACACCCCCTGACTCTGACTTCGACTCTGACTCTCCAGGCGAGGGCGGCGCTGGAGGCGGCGCGGCTGCGGCAGTCCGCGGGCTCGCCGCCCGCCGTCCTGCTGCAGCCGCTGCAGCTGCGCGGCGCTGCTGCTGCTGCTGCTGCCGCCGCCGCCGCTGCCGATGAGGATGAGGCAGTGCTCGACGCCTCGGCGCGGAGGTCGGAGCACAATCGGGGGGGGGAGGGGGCAAGGGGGCGGGGGCGCGGCGCGGAGCGTCAGCGGCGGTGAGACTTGAGGTTGATGGTGATGATTATTTGTGCTTGTCGGTCAGAGCGGGCCGCGCCAGTGCTCGCGTGCACCCAGGCTTTGTGTCGACGCAGTTTGCAGGCATGAGTGTCGTACAGATACCAGAATGGTGCGTGTAACTGTACCTCGACGCGCGCCTGCGCAGACTCTGGGGGATTATACGAGACTTGATATTCATGGGTCGTCAGGTGCAGCGGAACATGTTCGCGTCGCGGCTCCGTGTGCTGCCTCTGGGTACCGGAATGCAACGTCGAGCGCCTGTACGGTGACTGCTGCAGGGCATGCATCAGCTGTCCACATCTGAGCGGATTACAGAACTGATGACGGATGTCTGGTGATGAACATGAACTGTGTGGCTGTTGAACTTGCAGTTGAACTTCCGCTGGCAACGTTCTGGCGTGGTGATTGCGTATGCGTTGGAGCGCTGCGATGCCATTGCAAACAATTGCAGACCCGATGGCAGCAGGGGCGTGACATCACTCACTGCAACGCTGCTCAGCTGCCCACGGAACCATCGAGGCTACGCTACTTGCAAATGCACCAGAGACATGCTACAAGCAGTGGGCCATCGGTTGTGATCACATGCTGCTGGGCATACATGATACATGATTCTCACGTCGTTGCATGACGTTGTGCGCTTGACATCGCAGACACTCTCAGGGCGACCAGGTGGCGCCCAATGGCGGCGCCAAGAGCCAGGGCAGGGCCAGCGGCGGCAACGACATGTGCCGGCAGATGTGAAAGAGCAGTGACTTTCGTCCCCCGGCCCCCCGCATCGAGGGGGCTCACAGTTCATCCATCTGTGGACTGCCCCCCCGTATCGGGAGGGGATCACAGTTCATCCGGCGCAACGAATCCACAGGTGGACTGCCGAAGCCAGCGTCACAGATTGCCAGTGCTGATCCTCATGTGGTGGGTCGATCCTCAGCCGCGGCGCTTTACGTGTGGCACGCTGCTCTGACGCGCGCGGCGGGCGCTGCGTGCTGCCTTGGCTGCATGCGCGCCGCCGCGCCGCGCGGTGCGCCGGTGACGTTCCTGTTTTATGTACTTCGAGTAGACTTTGGGGGGCGGCAGCGCCCGTGGCACCGGCGCATTACTTGCCCTGTTCGCTGCAGGCCACAGTTTGGGCAGGTTTATGTGCCTGGTGCTGTGTCTGTATCATGAATTAGACGTCAGATTGGCATCACAATCTGGTGGTTTATTGGTACCTTGCGCAATCTGTATGGCTGTGCGTTCCTGCTCTGTGTCTGATTCGTGCAGCATGCCGCTGCGGTGCAACATTGCTCGCACTGTGACCGCACGAGAGTGTTCTTATTGCGCGCCATGTCACCCACTACATTTGCCTTTAGGACCCCCCCCCCCCCCCCCCGCCCCCCCCATCCGCATTTGCATAGAACGCACTGCACCATCAAGCCGGCAAGCGCGGACACAACCTTGAAAGTTGAATTCAGACAGAGGTGCGGGACACATGTGCCAATGGGTTGAAGTGGTGTACACGCCTTCATTAAATACACAGCTCCATCACCATGAACAGATGACAACTAGCACATGCAAGCCTGTTGACGAATGTGTGCCGCAGCAAGTAAGGGGGCAACAATGCGGTGGCAGATTATGCACGCTATGCCTCTGCAAATGCTGCGGCCGTGCTCTTATGCAGCAGCAAAGTGGTGGCCGCTTTTTGCATGCGCAAGCAACCGCGCCAAGTGCCGCCGGAAATGACATGGCACGTGAAGGTGTGGGTGCAACTTACGCGTACCGCAATCGCCTGACATGTAGCAGTGTCGTCGCGACCACGCCGCCGCCGCCGCGCCACTGGTCACTTCAACTTGAATTTGGCAACAAACAGAGCGCAGCGTGTGGTACTTGCACATGCGAGCGTCACCCGCCGCCACGCGACCGCGTCCGTTTCCGTTGAGACAGCCAACTCCCGCACTTGAAGTATGTAACTCCAGGCGCGCCTGGCCTCGTGATCCTTCATGCATCGCCCCCCGATGCCTGCCTCACCGCCGCGCGATGGCCTCGCGCAGCAGCGTCAGGTTGGCCTCCGCGGCCGCGATGGCGGCGTCCTGGTGCGGCTGCAGGGCCTGCTGCGCAAACGCCTGCGCCTCCGCCAGCAGGGGGTCGCGCACCTGTCGCGCGTACAGACGGCAGATGCTGCGTGAGCACGGGCTGGCGCAGCGGCGCTGTTGCGCACACCATGCCATACCATACCATGCGCAGCGGCGCTGTTGCATACCATGCCTGTGCCTTCTCCAGTAGGGGATGTCGTACCTGCCGTGCGTGCAGACACCATCAGGGGGCTCCGTCACTCTCTCTACGCGCGCTGCAAATCGCTCGCATAGATGCTGCTTGAATGATGCGCTCTTCAAACAGTGCCACGAGGGCTGTGGCACAAGGCAAACATGATGCGTGTGCGCTGGCTGGCGCAGCTGCGCAGATACATGGCGTCGGCTGCACGAGCGCCTTTGGCACATCATGACTGCTTTCAGCGGTCTGCGGGCCCTCCTGCTGCGCAAGCAGGCGAGCGCGCCCTATGTTCATCGTCACAATATCATATTGTGAGAATAATCACTATGCACTACAGGCGAGCGCGCCACATGTTCATCGCCACAGTATAGTATTGTGAGAATAATCACTATGCAATACTACTGCAGCATTTCTACTGCGCGTCTTCCAGCACGGCCGTGATAGCGGCGGACGCACGTAGCGTCGGGGGCACGAGCGCCTCAGGCGACGGCAGCACTCTGTCAATGGTCTGCAGTGTCCACTCCTCGTCACAAGCTCTGCGCCTTACGCCAGTGACGCACGGCGCACGCGCGCGTCGCTGCGGCTGCCCTTGTGCCACAACAGCGCCGCGGCACGTCTCTCGCCCGCCCCCCTCTCGCAACAGATACAGGGGAGATTCGCGCAATTGTCGTCCTAGCTGGCCGCGCGCACGGCGCTGCACGGCGCAGCCAGTGACTCACTCACCCACTTACTCACCTGAGTGCGTGGCACGCGGTCGGCTCCAGAATGCACAACAGCTCAGCCGATGACTCACTCGCTGACTCAGTCACTTGTCAATGACTCAAAGATTCAGCCAATGGCTCACTCTAACTTTCTTTCCTACCTGAGCGTGGCGCCCGACTCGCACACACAAATGCAAGATCGCCGACCAGCACGGCTCAGCTTTTGACCCACTCAGTTACTTACTTACTTGCTCACTCACTCACCTGACTGCGGCACCAGCGAGCTCCTCGACGACCGCGAGCCCACAAAATGGCCCGTAGACGTCGCTGTAGCCGCCCTCGTGCAGGACGACGGCGCGGCCGCCTCAGCAACGGTCCGCAAGCACCACGGCTCAGCTTGTGACTCACTCACTCACTCACTGACTCAATGATCTCACTCACCTGCGTGCGACACCCAGCGAGCTCCTCGACGACCGCGAGTCTGCAGAACGGCACGTACACGGAGCTGTAGCCGTCCTTGTGCAGGAAGACGGAGCGGCTGCCGCAGCGACGCTCCGCAAGCGCCACGGCTCAGCTTGCGACTCATTTACTCGATGACTCACTCACCTGCGTGCGGCACCCAGCGAGCTCCTCGACGACCGCGAGCCCGCAGAACGGCACGTACACGTCGCTGTAGCCGCCCTCGTGCAGGAAGACGGCGCGGCCGCCGCAGTGACGCTCCGCGAGCGCCACGAGGCGCGCCGCCATCGCGCGGAACGCCTCGCTGCTCAGCATCATGTGCGCCAGGGGGTCCATGAACGACGCGTCGTAGCCTGCGGTGGAGGGGGCAAGGGGGACGAGGGAAGGGGGGAAAGGGGGAAGGGGGGGAAGTGGAAGAAGGGGGAAGGGGAGGGGGGGTGAGAATCAATACTCGCTGCAGCAAACACTGTCAACGGGTGCTGTATGTCTCAGAAGGCCACGGCACGGAAGGGCGCGCTGCTCATGTGCGCTAGCAGCAACAGGTCGGGCTCGAAGGCATCGACGGCCGTCGATTGCTCTTAAAACTGCAAATTTAACTGAAATGTTTTAACAGTGGCAGGCCCGACCTCAAGTCCTCACCAGCGGGCACCAGCAATGGGCTCGATGGCATCGACGGCCGGCGATTGTTCTTCAAACTGCAAAGTTCAACTGCAAAGTTTAAGTTCATGACTCGGCCCGACCTCACGTCCTCACCAGCGAGCATCAGGAAACAGCTGTTCTTCTACTGCAAAGTTCAACTCAAAAGATGAAGTTTTGGCCCGACGTCCTCACCAGCGGACACCAGTAACAGATCGGGCTCGAAGGCGTCAACCGCTGGCACCACGACACGCTCGAACGCTGCGGCGTACGCCCCCTCGCCGCTGCCGGGGGGGAGGGGGACGTTGAGCGTCGTCCCCCTGCCGTCCCCCACCCCCACCTCGCCCACTTTCCCCGTCGTCTTGGGGTAGTTGCCGTCTTGGTGGAGGGACACGAAGAGCACGCGCGGGTCGGCTTCGAACGCTGCCTGCGCGGCGCGGGGGCACGGACGCAGTGGCGCAAGTCCTGAACTCCGCACGGCAGCAGCTGACGTCAGTGCTCGTGGAACAAGATTTTTCTTATGTTGAAAATCGCCATTTGTGACAGTTGAAGTTGGGAGGCGCAGTACGCATGCAGGCGCGGTGCTGTTGCGGACCCCTGCTGCGCACGTCTGCCTTCAGCTGCCCTGGCCTCAGGTTGAGCCCCAACCCTAATGGCGCTGCGCGGCTCGCGGACAACACGTCAACCTACGCCCCCCATCTATCAAGTGACGGTACCGCGTGTGAAGGACGCGTGCAAACATGAGTTGCACTGCTCAGGCGCCGTCCGCGCGGCGACGGCGGACTCCGCAGCGTCTACAGCAATCATGAACATACGAACTGCAAATGAATCAGGCATGCGAATAACACAGAGACATGTCGCCGCGTTGAGGTCGCGAGTGGCAACCAGGTTGGCCGCAGCAGCAGCAGCGCAGCTCAGCAGCGCTAAGCAAAGGTGCGCGGCAGCGAGCCCGGCCGCCGGTGCGCGGCCGCACGTGCGCCAAGCGCTGCTGGGCAGCAGCGCCCTGCTGAGCACTGATGTCATTGAATCGAGACACGCTCGAGAGCATTCGCGACGCATGCGGCGGGTTCATTAGCATGCAGCGGCGCCGGTGGCGCGTGCGCGCGGCGTTGAAGTGCTGCGCAGCGCTCAGGTGACGCTCCCTGCCATCGCCGCGTCCTCTGGGTGTACATACGTCAGAGAATGCACAGAGATTTACATGCGTAGTCTAGTACCACACCGATGGAAACACATAGAAGTAGAAACGATCGTCAAATGCGCATTGAAAAACTTTTGAGTTCTGAGAGGTACATTTGAAGATACATGTGAACTCTCGCAGCAAGCTAGACATCAACCATCTGGGCTTTTTCACGCACTCAACGAGAATCAATCAACAGAACATGCACATACATGGAAATCATACACCAGATGACAGTGCTCTATACCGTAAGACCCCGCGCGCGCGCACCTGCGTCCCATTGCCGTGGTGCACGTCGAAGTCCACGATCGCGACGCGCCGCACGGCAGCACCGCCGCCGCCGCCGCCGCCCCCGCCGCGCAGCGCGTGGTGCGCCCCCACCGCCACGTTGTTGAACACGCAGAAGCCCATGGCGTTGTCGGCGACGGCGTGGTGCCCCGGCGGCCGCAGCAGCGCGTACGCGTTGAGCGTTGCCCCGGAGAGGACGGCGTCGACAGCGGCGAGCGCGCCGCCCGCCGCGAGCGCCACAATGTCGAAGCCGCCCCTGTCGATGTGGGTCTCCTCGCCGATGTCGCCGCCGCCGCCGGCGCTCAGCGCCTAGCAGTAGCAGCAGCAGCAGCAGCAGCAGCAGCAGCAGCGATAAGGCGGTGTCATGTGTAAGAAAAGAGGAGCGAGTTCGGGCATTGTGATGCGTGTTCCGCTCGCTCGCTCGCTACTGTAGTGATGGAGAGGAGGAGTGGCCGAGAAGGGGAGGGGGGGGGGGGGGCTTCTGGCATTCTGCGCGCACGCTGCGCTGCGAGTGACTGTGCGAGAGCACACGGGTGTCGCCGCCGCTGGCAGCGCTCGGCGCCCGAAGCAGCAGCGATCAAGTCGCGCGCCGTGAGAGAGCCCGCTTGCCTTCATTGAGCCATCAGCTTAGCGTCTCAATGAGTTGACTCTCAGCGTGCCGCCGTGACGCGGGTGAATCTCAAAGCTTCACTGCGAGACACGGACGGCAAGGACCCACCGAGCTGCTGCACGCTGCGCGTGATTGTCCACAACATGATGGCAGGTAGCCAGGTGGTGCCGCCGTCGGCGCGGCCATATATGCTGTCACGAACAATCTAACCATCAACTTTATGGTTTGCAAGACGGTGCATGGCAGCGCTTGCGAGTTGTGTGCCTTGTTGAGCGCACAATCGGGGTGAGCGTTGCTACAAGGGGAGCGCTGCTGCAGGGGGCGCGCCGCGTGGTTACAGGCCTCACGCACGCAGCACATCGAAGTATCTACCTCATGTACTTGAATGAACGTTCTTGGCTTTGCGTGCACCGTGGCAGACTGCGCTGCACGCCGGCAGTACGGATCAGGGGCGCGTCGCACGCCACGTACTCGAATCGAAAACTTCACGCTGAACTGCAATGCGCACCACCCCCATACTGCGACTCAGCCGATGCACGCTTTCACTCTGGCAATGTTTAGTCCTCCATTTTGTGCGCACGCCAGCTCCGCATCCGTCGCCGCGCGCGCGCCCACACTCTCCGAGCACTGCCAACTTGTTCAAGTTGAAGTAGCATGGACTCTCAGTTGATGCACCTTCACTCTGGCGATGAACTCTGGGGTATGTACGTACGCCAGCTCCGCGTCTGTCGCTGCGCACGTCCTCACCCGCATGCTCTTCAAGTTGAACTTCACGTAGCATGGACTCTCAGTTGACGCACGTTCACTCTGGCGGACTCCGGGGTATGTACGTACGCAAGCTCCGCATCCGTCGCCGCGCGCGCCCTCACCATCCTCAGCGCCGTCAGCATGTTCAAGTTGAAGTAGCATGGACTCTCAGCTGACGCACCTTCACTCTGGCGATGTACTCCGGGGCATGTACGTACGCCAGGTCCGCGTCCATCGCCGCGCACGCCCTCACCCGTATGTTCAAGTTGAAGTAGCATGGACTCTCAGCCGACGCACCTTCACTCTGGCGATATACTCCGGGGTATGTACGTACGCCAGCTCCGCGTCCGTCGCCGCGCGCGCCCGCACCCTCTTCAGCGCTGTCAGCATGCCGCTGACCTCCAGCAGGTTGTGCAGGCGCCGCTTCGTCTCCGCGTGCTCCCAGTGCCGCGCCGGCTGCGTGAAGCTGCGGCGGCGGCGGCGGCGGGGGCATGCAAGTATGCGACGCATGGCGGTTTGAGGGCAATGAGAGCCCACAAATGTCTGTACGCGCAGGTCAACCAGGACACGTGAAGTGAATGAGTGTTGGCATGGATGGGGGGGCTCCTACAGCGTCAGTCTTAAAAGGCTACTGAGGCTTGGTGCAAGTCTGCAAGTGGTGCGAGGCTGCCGCGCTTTGAAAGCACAGTGCAAGTTCGAGTGACAAGGACAGAAGGAGACGGCATGGGTGCGACGTTGCCTTTGACAAAAAAATGCTTCAGCAGAAGAAGCTGGAGCGGCACGGGTCTGCACCGAAAGGCCGATCGTCCTCTTTACAAGCATAAATCTTTGTGAGCTGATCAAGTGCGGCAAATGTACTTGATTGGCGGCAGTTCGCTTCGTCCAGAAAGAGAAACAAGATTATGACTGCGCGTTCTCAGCACCACATAGCAGGCTGTCACACAACTGCAACACGGACCGCATCGCACCTGTCTGGCAGAGCCACGCCAGGATTGTGCCACATGTATCGCTCTTCCCAGACGTAAGCCGTGGCCCTTTTCGGTACAAGCGGCATATCAGCGTCCCCGAACGCAGCCATGGTCAGGTAAGCTCGGCCAGCACTACTTTACTACCTCGTTACTTCAAGTTGTCACGAAAGGAACTGTCTGAACGTCCGGGAACGCTCCATGTGTGCTTTTGCGCTTTTGTGATTCACTTAGCGAGCGCTGGCTGCTGTGCATGAGCCCGTGCATAGTTGGAGCTGCCTACATGGTACATGGGTTGTCGTTGAGATACTTTCAGACTGTCACACGACCTGTAAGATTCCGTACAGCAAGCTTCAAATTAGATTCATTGGGATCTTTCGCGCCCTCAAGTTAGATGCCATTCATCTTGGGATTTTTCGCGCCCTGAGCGAGAATTAATAAAGTGTACATAGTATGCCCTGAGCAGCAGTCCATGAGAGGCTAGCTAGCGCTGCTGTGCAGCAGCCATGCAGTGCACCTGCCACTAGTCACGGCTGGACAATCATGGCCTCTGAGGAATGCCAAAGTCAGTGATTGTTGCCAGCACGTACGTATGATCCCCCCATACGATTGCATGAAGCCGGATTTGTAGGCCGCTAGCCACACGCAGTGTTGTTAGATCCACCATTGCTCTGAATTTGCTGGAACATCACCGTTTTCATTTACTTGTTGTCATGTTGTGGCTCCTGCCTTTGCTATTTAGTATTCAGCCTGAAAATCTTTATGCACTTTTTTCCTTCTTCTCAGCAACACTCACATCTGTGTGAGACGCGCTTTCTTCAAGTTGCACACAAACCTCCATGTTCTACGACAAGGTGAGAACGATCGCAGCACACAGCGTTGAGATGCACCAGAACAGCGCAATACAGCAAGCAAAACAAGACCCAGTATGAGTCAGGTTGACACAGATGTTCATGCATTCACTAGGTCAGGATTAGGGTTAGGGTCAGGTTAGGTAACCCTAAGTACCCTATCCCTTAGCGGATGGCGACACTACAGCTTGTTATTCGTAGGCACACATGCTTATGAAGGCCCAGAATCCTTCAAACCACCCCCCCCCCCCCCCTCACCGCAGCGAGAGCGCTGACGAATGCTGCTTTTCAGCTTATCACAAATCCGCACATTTGCCATAAAACGTCACACAGTCCCACTCGGTGCGTGGTCCGGCGCAGACAACAACTGCTGCCTCTGGTTGCCGAGCTTCAGGAAAATCTGACCATTGACAGTCAGCGCGTAGCTTCCAATCCAGGTGATGAGGAAGTTGTCCATGAAGGGGGCAATCTGCGCACCAGTCTCGTCGACAAGCTGAATATGCGGGGGCACGGGGACTTGCACGTTGTTCGTGCCAATAATGAACAGGCGCGCCACGTCGTCGTGGATGCGCTCTATGCGTGCGGTGAGGCTGCCGTCGATGACAACAAAGTTCACGTCGTCTCGGAGGTAGGAGAAGTTGCCCTTCTGGCTGAGCGCCATAGCTGTCGAAGGCAAGCAGGGATACATGCTGAACGTGAGAATACAACTAAACCAGGCCACAATGAATTGTTACCAGTCAGCGCCATGAGAAAAGCGCCTGGTTTGAGGAGCATGGCCAGCACATAAGAGCGCATGATCGAAACCAGGTCCCCGGGGTTCTTGATATTTCTCATGCGCTCACAATCACACATGAGTGGCTTCTGGAACGCCAACTAAGTACCATACCGGCATTCACTACAACTCAAAGAAAGCGATTCAGAGCCGTCGTAACGCGATGATCGACAACCAAACCTGTATTGCATGCCGTTGCCATGCAACAACGTAAACATGGCCGGAAATAAGGGGCTTTCCCTGCATTGGTTCCCTGGACGGGAAGTGGGTGAAGAGATAGAGTTTGGAGTACCCCCTTTTTCAAAGCGTTTCGAAGACCTTCTGCAGGGCGTTGATTGGGGGGGCTTGCTGAACTTGGACTCATTGGGCGGAAACAGCTGCCCTGAATTGCTCAAGCAAAGCCAATTCTAAGCTCAAAGGTGTTGCCACGCTGCGGATGCTGCTGATCGCCGATGCTGCTTCGAAACGAAATTTACATCTGCTGGCGAAGTTGCCCGTCTGTGCTGTGCAGGTTGGACTGTGTCCATGGCAGGTGGAACTGCGTTGACTCAAGTGAAGTGACCATGCTGCATCTGCGCTATGACTTTTGCTGTTGATGATGTTGACGAAAAGTAATGATGCGATGCCACTTCGCACCTGCGACGACGTCTGCAGCACACGAGCTGTGTTGCTGCTGCGAGCACTGTCCTGTGACACTGCGCGTGCACAGAGGCCTCTGGCTCGTTGGCACCTCCACGCTCCCGAACGTGAATACCGATCACACCCTGCTGCTGCTGCTTTGCCCGCGAGCCACACCAGACTCACTGAGGCTCAGTGGCTTTTGTAACCCGTCTCTGTGTCTGTGAGAATTAATTTGTGGATCCAATTGGGAATAAAAAGTATTTCAACTTCAACTGTGTTTCTCAGTTCTCCACAGTTTTCTCGTGCGGCGTGGAGAACGCAAAGCGCCACCAACACTGTTGCATCCTAGATGACGTCGCGTATCATAGCTTTGGTGGTCAGCATTCGGGTCTTCTGTCAATCACAACTGCCTTGGTGAAGTAATTGCAGAGGTGGATCAAAGCCATCAGCGCCGCTGCTATAGCCAGTACTCGCAAACAATTCTGTATTGTTGCTTTTAAAAACTGAATTCCATCTGCAAGTCATCCTCAAGCAGACAGCAAATGGTACATGCTGGCCTGCGACGATGAACGCAAACTCGTACATAAGTCGGACGAGCTGCATCGTTGTGAGCTAGCCTTTTAAAAGTACAAAACCGGAGGCACCGGCGCCAGCTTTGCCGCCGGTGCAGCAGCAGCAAGCAGGTTGGGGGACTGCAGCTGCAGACGCTGCACATAACGGTGTACTTGATGTCATTGCTCTGCAGTTGCAATGCAGCCAGAAGCGCCTGACCCAGAGTGCGCATGCGGACGCCGTTGCCACCGTGCTTGCGGATAAGGTGGAAGCGGAGCTGCAAAAGCTGCCGCAAGGCACGCAGCGCACTTGTGAACTTACCCGGTTCCGGTCGCGGCGCCACATGCACGCCATCTGCACGGCACTCCTCATCGAGGCTATGTACTCCTCAACGGCCGCAGCTGACGGAATGCCCTGGCAGCTGGCCTTAAAGTGCTCCATCAGAGTGGAGCAGCAGACGGCGCACTGCAGGCTGTGCAGGAAGTCTCTAGGCGGCAGCTTGCATGCACGCATCTGTCAGGCACCACGCGTCAAGGCACAAGACACCATCGTGCACAACAGTGTAAAGCGGGCCATGCAGCGCATCCTGCGGCAGCATGTCAAGACAGGGCTCGTCAACGAGGACTACACGCCATTGCATTCATTCTCAAATGGATCGCAGGATGGACATTGTGTTGCCCGACGACATCTTTCCAGGCGTCGGCTTCGATGATGAGACGCGTCAACTGCCGATCATAGTGGACGTCACCTGCTTCGAGGCACAGGCGCAGTCGCGGGCGGTGAAGACTGCACCAGATCCCGGGCGGTGCTGTTGCAACCAAGAGGCCGCCAAACAAACCCGCTGTTCCGTTCACCTTGTTCAGAATTGCTGACAACCTGCCACTTCTTTGGCAATTGGGTCATTTGGCAGCATTGGAGCGCAGGAACGGGACTCGCCGCGGAAGCTGCTGGAGGCTGTCGCTACGGAGTGTGCAATCAGGATGTCGGTGTCCGGAGCAGCCAGTCGTCTAGCCTCAAAAGTCCTAGCACTAGCGCGCATATGCTCAGCTCTGTCGGCAGCGCTCCACATGGCGTACTCTTTGCGTTAAGATGCACATGGCGCAGACCAGAGGGGAACAGATGGACGAGGACTCAAGAGGGCGGAGAGATGCCATTTGGCGATAGCGTCTAAAGTTAATCGTCACTGCGCGTTAAGACACTTGCAATCTCCACAACACATGTACTGTGGCAAGCTCGACTTAAAGTAGGTAATAATCTGGTTTTTTCGTCATTTCGGCGCTGGCCATGTCACCAGCTGGTGACGTGGTGTTACTTGGCTGGACCTGCGTGCAAAGTTTGAGTATGTAACACAATGCCTGATTTACTCGTAGCTGCCAGACGTGCGAGCGGCGGAGCCGCGAAACCGCCGCCGTCAACTCGGGCGGGGGGTGGGGGCGGCAAGGTGTATAGCAGACGACGGTAGTGACCCCATTAGTGGCACCGACCCCAATCATAGAAAGATCTGTATCCCATCACGGTGAAGGCGTGCGCGCTCGCCGAAATTGAGAGCCAGCGCGTCTCACTGCCCTCAAGCGCTGCTCCAAAGAGGCAACTTGCAGGGCTGGCTTCAACCGTTGTGTCACCAGGTTCAACATGAGATTGACGATCTGCTCTTCGCAAGAAAACAGGTTGCCCAGGCTTTACTTTATACTAGAAGGAACATTCAGCAGGTGGCGGGGCCACGTGAGCAGCACCACGCCGCCCAAACGGGCTGTGTAATGCCTGAAGACGATTCTCTACCGCTGAGAGGCCTTCTTACATCAGCACAAAAACGCACGACACCAACAAAAACACCGGCGACCGCGAGCAGGACAAGGCGGCCACTAGCAAGCGCAATCAGCACAGAGGACGTCACCTAGCAGAAGGGTTTATGGGCACAAGGCGTCGCCCTGCCCCGCTGCTGCCGAGTCTTAGTCAGCTCGGCGAGTGCAGCTCGTTATTGCGGCCTCGGTCGAGCCCCGCTTCCTTGGGCCTGGCGTTCTTCCCTGATCTCCCGCAAGGCCTCGACTTTGCGGAGGACAGCATACGTGAGCTGCAGTCTTTGCTGCGTGTCTCGGCGCAGCCCCAATCGCAGGAGGACGTGCTATACGTCGAAGGAGCCGTAGCGGCAGGGCTGATCTGGCTCGAGGAGATGAAGCACCGAGGCTTGCTCCGCCACGCGAGGCGGAAGCTGAGGCGCGACCGGGCCACGACCAGCAGCAGCAGCAGTAGCAGCATAGGCGGCAGCGAGGCGCGCATCGCAGCGCTGCGCCGCCGCTCCCCACGGGAGTACCAGTACCTCGTCTCCGGCGCCACCACTCTGCAGGACGTGCTCAGCCCCAGGGCCCTCAAGGGGGACGATCTGGCCACGACGAGAGTCGCACTGAAGACCCTGGAGCGGCGGTTCACGCAACTGGACGAGGTCGCCCGCGCCCGTGGCGTCAGCACCTACCAGGTGCTCCTGGAAATCGAGGCGGCGGCGGCGGCGCGTGCCGCCGCGGGCGGCGGCGGCGGCGGCGGCAGCAGCGGCGCTGTCACCGAGTGCGCGGAGCGCACGCCCGTGCGGGATGCGCTGTTCGTGTCCCCGGGCCACCGGCGCACGCTCAATGTGGTGGCAATGCAGCCGGCTGCGCCGCCCGCCGCAGCTGCGGTTGTGCGCGCGCCGCGCTGCCTGCCGCCGCTGCTGGTGCCGCCGCCGCGCCCGCCGCTGCTCTGCTAGGGCGCAGGCGCTGGGTCGCCGCCGCTGCCTAGCGCGTCCCCGTGAGCGCGCCGGAGAGGCAAGTACGTCGTGAACACGCGCATTCGCTCACCTGCCTATCACAACGGCGGTGCTGCGCTGCTTCCGCTCAGGGCGGCGGCGGCGGCGGCCCCCAATCAGAGAGTTTACGCGCATCGCCATCGCTCATCATTCCCTCTCACAAGAGCCCTGTCGGCCTTGGGAGGATGGTCTCACATGTGCAGGCGCGCCACCGCCGCGTGGCCGCCCGCAGTTTTTTGCGCGCTGTGCATCAGTAACTTGTGCATACGCTACTCGAAGCGTTCCCACTCTAGTAGTCGACCCGCTAGTTGCAGCACGACTGCGCCCGCCGCTGGGTGTTGCACGACTGCCTACATGTTGCAGCTCAGTTTTGTAGGGGGTACCGCCCCCTGAAGCAGGGGGTTTATGTTTTCTGGGCTGCCAGGTTTTGAAATGCATGTTTTGACACCCCCCCTAGCCGTTGTAATGAGACAACATGCAGCACACGATGCTGCCACTTCCGACATGAATACTGGCATTGGCTGCTCGTGTGCCCTGTTGCTGCCTGTCGTTGTTTTGTATTCGCTTGCAGATGCAAACTTAGTTTGAATGATGCTTGTTATGTGAACAGAAAGGGCGCGCTAATGAGCTCACTTGACCCGACCTGCATCACCATGTCGACACACTTCGCCTAATGGCCATCTTTCCCTCAAAGCGTTGTAATCGCATGCGTGTACCTCAAGTCATCTGTATGGTGTGGCAAACGTATGATCTATGGAGCAGTAATATGGGCGGAAGGGTCCATCAGGGTATCTCGAATGAGAACTCAGAAAGTGGCTTTTCCTGCAAGGGTCCAGCCTGTGTGAGCAAACTTTATCTTGTGGGAGCTGTATCATGCACAGGGCTTGAGTACTCCCTGAAGCAGGCAGGCCAGAAATGAGTTTCAGCTCCTGCCAATGTGACGTGCTGGGTGCTGGCACCGGAGCAATGCTGCATTCACACCACCTGTGCCCGCACTGCCTGCAAAACATGGCACAGAGTGCTGAGACTGGCTGGGTTGCTGCGCAGTGGTGGGTCACCAGTTGCACTGATATCCTTGAAGTAAGTCAGGCTGCGCACTGCCGTGATGCCGTTTTGTTCGCACTCTGCAGCGTGCATACCACTCACGCAGATGCCAACATTCGCAGGCACACGGAAACACGCTCCAAAAGCAGCAAGCAGGTACAGTCATCACATCACGCATGCGGCTGTCGGTCCTCAACATGTGATGTATATTCTCAATGCTGTGAGATGCTCGGCACACCACCCCACCGACCACGCACGTTTGACAAACCGCGCAGGCGGCGCCGCTGCGCAGCGCGGCGCCCTGCGCGTTCCAAGGAACCGCGCAGAAACGTTCCTGTGCACTGCCGCGCGCACCCTCCTGACACTTGGCCCAAAGCCCCTGCGCTTCGCGCGTGCGAATGCGCGGCGCACAGTTCGCCGTCCGCGGCAGCGAACAGTGCCGTGGCAGGCGGCTCGGGTACCGCGTTCACGGTAGCAGCCCCCCTGCTGCTGAGCACCGCTGCTGAGTGCTGCTGCTGAGTCACCCAGCGCAGTCGCTCGCACGACGCGCCAACGAGCGCTGCGGCCGGCGCCGCTGGCAAATGCCGCGTGGGGTCAAAGCAGCAGCGCCCCGCAGCGATCTCGAGCCGGTGCGCCGGTGAGACGACAGTCCAGTGCGGTGACGCAACCGCGCTAGGGCTGGCGGCAGCAGCGGCGCTCCATGTGCCGCCGAGCGCTGCTGCAGCTGCCGCCTTTGCGCAGCCTGGACCTCATCGCCGGCTGCCGCTTGCAGACTGCGTCGTGTGGCAGACGATGGCTGTCAAGACACGCCAAGCGCCGCCGCTGCCGTCGCCGTCGCCACGCGCTGCCGCCGCTGCTGCCGCCACCAGCGCCGCCGCCGCTGCTGCCGCCACGCGCTGCCGCCGCCGCCGCCGCCGCCATCGCCGCCGCCGCTGCCGCCGCCACGCGCTGCCGCCGCCGCCGCCGCGCGCTGCCGCGGCGCGCTACCGCCGCACGCCGAGCAGCGTGCGGAAGAGCTCGTACGCGGCGAAGAAGAGGCCGTTGGCGGGGACCTTGTGGAGGAGGCGCGGCGTCGCGCCGCGCGCGAACGCGCGCGCGCCGTCCGCGCGCAGCGTCACCACCGCCGCGTCCCACGCCGACGCGTACAGGTGCGGCGCCGTCATCATGCGCGTCTTGACGACGTCCATCGGGTTCGTCGCGAGCGTCCCGACGCCGCCCGCGATCGCGCCGATGAGCATGGTCTCAAGGTGCGAGGGCTTCGCCGCGCCGCGCGCCGCCGCGCGCCGCCGCGCCGCCGTCTGTAGCGACTCGTACACCATGAGCGTGACCATGGCGTATGGGACGTCGCGCGCGAGCTGCGTCGCGATGCCGCCGCGCCCGAAGAAGGCGCCGACGCCGCCGTCCGCGTACATGATGCGGAGCGCTGTCGCCGTGTCCGGGTAGACGCCCGCCTGCAGCCGCTGCTTCACGATCTCGTAGGGGACGCGGAAGAAGCTGCGAGGGGAAGGGGGTAAGAGGGGGCCAGCCGGGGGGGGGGGGTTGAGGCACTACGGCTTTTGCCTTTGCGTCACTTGTGGCTTTTTCGCGACTCTGGCGCTTGTGAATGATGTCCGCGTACATGCCAGCGTGCGAAGGCTTCCATGCAGCAGCCGTCCTGTTGCCATTGACACCAGCAATAGTGCCCATACTTTCATTCGATCAGTGATCAATGCGCCTGCAATCCGGATCGGCTCGAAACGGCCCTTGGCTTACTATCAGCGACACAGTCGGGACGTTAATCGTACGTCACACTTCGAAGTTTGTCTATGCACACTCATGGCTCTGGACAAAGCCTCTCTTTCATGTGGATGAATTACGACTTTGTTCATGTCTGCAGGCCTGCGCACTACCCACGCCCTATGCTGGAAACGCCATGCGGCGTTACCGGGATCCTGTCACGGTCTTCGGAGACCTGCTGCTCGTAACTAACGCTGACATTGGAAACGCCTGCAGCGTTACTGGGATCTTGTCATAATGTGATGAGCAACATACAAGCGCTGGATTGGAGGGTCAGCAGCAGGTGGTCACAAGGGTCCAACAGCAAGTAATTATGAAAAAAAAACCTCCATGCTGATGTAATGTACATCGTTTCTCGAAGCTGTGCAAACATTCATAGAATAACTGAAATACTTGGGTAATGAAGCAAGGTTAAACAATGTATGACACCAAGATGAAGCACAACAGGTCTCTTTGAATCTGAAATCAAATCTAGACAAGTCTTGCGTACTGGACCATGTCATCAGTGGAAAACCGCATGCACTGTAGACCTTGTATGGCCAAGCGCAGGAAGAGCACACACTCAGATACATAATGAAGTCATGGTAGGCTGGTATGATGCTGCAAAATTCATGTAGTACAGTCCTGCGTTTGCCATCGTACTTGCTGGATAAGACGTATGCGGCTTCCTGATCCTGATCCTGAGTTGGTCAGTTGGTCAAAACACTTCACTGCATCCCTCACTGCATCCCTCCAGCAGCAGGATGCTGACAACAGTGACTTGCTTGGGTCTCACCTGCTTCTCCGCTCGTGAGCCGTCTGCTGCAGCAACTTTCAAGCACTGCGGCTGATTTGCAGCGGCTGCATATTAACAGAGCAAACTTGCTTGCGCCGCTTTTGCACGACATAAGTGCGACAAACTTCGAGCAAGTTTACACGGCTCCAGGTGGCGCCTGAATGGGCCCAGAAGAAATGCGAAACGACTCTGCTCCATGCCAAGCTGTGAATAGGCACTGCCCTCAAGTCTTTCAGCCACGGCAGTTGCACGTCTGCTACTCTTGTCACCAACCCCAATCGCTCACCTTGCCACGAAGTTCCCGATGCCAGCGCTGAGGGCAATGCTGCCCAATGGCGACAGCCTCGGCGATTGATCAAGTTTTCCCCTGCAGTACTGGTAGATCCCAAAGTAGATGCCGATGCTCGGCATTGCCCCCACCAGCGACACCCCCAGCCCGCTGTACAAGGCTCCCACGCCATTCCGCTTCAGCAGAAGCCTCCCCGCTGTGAAGAAGTTCAGGCTCTCGGAGCTGAACTGCTGCACCGTTTTGATGGTGTCAAAAGGCTGCAACAGCGTCTTCACGCATCCTGAGGCCAGCCCGCTAGCGCAGCCATTCTTGAGCCCCTCCAAGGCATTCTCCATGCGAGACAGAGGCAGAGGCAGCCTCAGTTTCGCGGTTCCGGGGGTGGAGCTTGCACTGCTGGTGGTTGGCACTGCCGGCCGCGCGCAGCATGGGCTGCAACACAGGCAGACCAGCAGCAGCGACGCCGCCGCCGACAGCGTCCTCATCCACATAGACGCTCTGTGTGCCAACTCGTGCGCATGCCGCCGCGGCGCGCCAGGGCTGCTCCTCGCCTATGTTCGGATGCAATCGAAATTCAACTTCCACTTTGGCGCGTCACCATGGGTAACACACCCACGAGCCAGTCGCTATCTTTTTGTTGCTTTTTCAGCCCCAGCCAGCCTCGTCGCTTCCTTATCTGGCGGCATACGCGGCAAAGTGTATCGTGAGCACAAGCAAGTGGCAACGGTGAACATGGGAGCAGTGCCAAACATCAAGACACACAAAGACTCTGGTGATGTGATAAATGCGTTTTGTTATGTTCACCCGGGGCGCGAATGGCAGCGTACCTCTGCAACAAGCAACAAGCACGCCTGAAGAGCCCCTGACACAACAGCATCTGGTGTCTTATGTGCAATTGAATGCCCCCCCCCTTGCCACAAACAGCACCGCCAACCGCGGATCATTCCACGTCGCCGCCCAAAGGCGCCTTGGCTGCGTACTCCAGCAGGCTGCCGTGGTAGACGACGAGCACGCCGCGGTTGCGAACCAGCACAAACGCCTCCACACCGAGCCCGTTCAGCATCTCTATGAGCGCTGGCTGCAGCCTGCTGCGGCTGCCGCGCCCGAGGCAGTGCCCCGTGATGATCTGCAGCTCGAGCCGCGGATCGTGCACCCAGTGCTCAGCGGCCGCGGCGGCGCTCGTGCCGCCGCCGCCGCTGTCGGGGTCAGAGGCAGCATCGCCGGAGGCAACGGCGACATCATCCTGGCCTTGCGCAGCGGTGCTGCTGCCGCCGCCGGTGCTGGCGGCGCCGTTGACTGCGCTCTGCGCCTCATTGCTGCTGCCGCTGCCGCCGCCGCCGCTGCCGCCGCTCTGCCACGCGCGCCGCATGTCCTCCAGCACGACGGTGACGGCCGCGATTGCCATGGGCACGGTGAACCAGTGCAGGTCCATCGCGCCCGCGCTGATGACGCTCCAGTGGTTGAAGTAGCCGAGGCGCACCGCGTAGCGGTACGTCGCGACGGCGGCGCGCGCGTCGCCTGCCACGTGCTGCACATAGATGAGCTGCCGCAGCGCGCCCTCGTCCGCGTCGAAGCCGTGCGCCTGCGAGAGGGGGCGATGCGCGCACCGCTCAGCTCTGCGCCCACGGAGTACGCATCGGCACGCCGCCGAGCGCGACGACGAATGCGTGCGAGTGGCACGCCGATGCGATGGGCTTTGTACTGACGTGTGGTACGCATGCACTCATTCGCATGTGCTGCATGTTGTATGTAGCGCGCGCGTCAGAGGGGCACCGCCGCGCCGCAAGCGACCAGCACACGCCGCGCGAGCGCAAACGCCGACAGCACTCTTGAAGTTCGAGCATGCGCCGTGCGCGCAGGCATTGACTGAGATTTGGAGAGTGCCTGCCCCCATCAGCTGTCGCTGCAAGGCTGCCAGCAGTGAGCAAGCGCACAGCAAGCGTGGCTCTGGAGTATACTGCAACACATGATCTGTCCGCGCAAGATGCTGCGCCCGTGCGATGATTCCGGCATGAGCAGTCCATCACACGGCGGCAACAGGCAGACGCGCTGGCCCCCCATCATGTGCACCTGCAGTACCGCCATGTGCTTCGATCGGCGAACTGACAGCCGCGGCACAGACACAGAACTTCCAGCGCTTCACAGGTTTGACGTTCTCCCCACGCGTAAGCGCGCTGGCGCGCCCTGTGACTGCGACAGTACCGCACGCAGCGCATGCGTCGCGCTGACGCGTCCGCGACCGCTGCGTCTGAACTACAGCTGTCACTCTCGACACGCCAAACTGCCGTGCATCGCGTGGCCAGCAGTTGCCCCCCGATGTGCATGCACCGCTCTCAACCAGCAAACCAGCTACTTGGCACGATGCACTGCGCACGCGCTTTACAGCAAGCAACGGATCGCGTGTAAATGCTGCACGCACGCGCGCAACCAGCGAGTCCGCGGCGCGCAGGGTCATCACGCGCAGCGCGCACGGCTTCGTCTGCAGCGAACGCGCACGCCGGTGTGACATCCCGCCAATCCGGGACCCTGCATCAAGCAACGACCTCTCGCGCGTACACACATACTGAGCCGAACGCCCAGCGTGCGGCGTACATCACGTACACACGAGCGCACCTGCATTGCGCCGAGCCAGCGCGCCGCAGAGGACGCAGCAAACTCAGCCGAAAGCCCAGCGTGCGGCGTACATCGCGTACGCACGAGCGCACCTGCATTTCGCCTAAACCTAACCCTAACCCTAACCCTAATCCTAGCCATAACCCTGACCGAGCGCACCTGCATTTCGCCGAGCCAGCGCGTCGCGTCGTCAGCGCGCCGCGTGCGCACATGCGCCTCCAGGACGTTCGCGTACGCGTCGTGCGTGCGTGCGACGCCCGCCGCCCACACCACGCGCGCGAGCCGCTCCGCCTCGCACGGCCGCCGCATCCTGCTCAGGTGCTGCACCGCCGCCGCCAGCGCGTCGGGCGCCGCCGCCGCCGTCGCGCCGGGCGCGCGCGCAGCGCGCAGCCAGCGCGCAATGTGCGCCGCCGCCTCCGCGTCGGCGGCACTCAGCGCCTGCTCGCCGCCGCCGCCGCCGCCGCTGCCGCCGTCAGACGCGCCGCCGCTGTCGCTGCGGGTGCGAGCGTCATCGCCGCCGCCGCCGCCGCCGCCGCCATCTCCGTCGTCCTGCGCCAGCGGCAGCAGCGCCGCCAGGAACTTGGCGCTCGGCTCCATGTGCGTGCGCTGCATGATGCGCAGCAGCTCCTCGACCGCGCCCCAGTCGCGCCGTGCGACGCCCGCGGCGGCCAGCGCGCACAGCGCGCGCTCGTGCCGCTGCGGGCGCGCGCTGCTCTGCGGCCGTCGCCGCCGCCGCGGCAGCGGCAGCGCCGCCGCCTGCGGTCGCTCCTCCTCCTGCCGCCGCTGCTGCTGCTGCTGCTGCGCCGCTGCCGCCGCTGCGTCCGCCGCTGCCGCCGCGTCCGTCGCCGCGTCCGACGCGTGCGGAGGCTGGCGCGCGTCGGCAGCGCCGCCAGAGCTGCCCGCGGCGTCGGCGCGCGCCGCGACGTGGGCGAGCGCTTCGTGCGCAATCGGCGCGCCGAGCCTGTACGGCGCGACCCCGTTGCGCCCCAGGTAGCGCCACACGGCTGCGCGGCGCGGAGCGGCGAGGGCGGAGGAGCGCGCGCGCTTAGTCGCGCACTGGTAGCCCTGACCCTAACCCTAACTTTAACCCTAACCCTTATGCTAACCCTAACCCTAACCTCAGTCGCGCACTGGTAGCGAGTCACAGGGGCACACCGGTGGTGGCGTGGTGGGGCGTGGGTCACGGGGGGGGGGGACACGGCGACGGCCGGTGACGAGCGACGCATGGGCGCGCGAGCAGAGGGCTCTGGACGTGCGGTGTGGAAAGCCTCCGAGTGCTGAGCATGCTACATTGTGACAAGTCTGATGTAGGTACAGGATGTTTGAGGACAGATGTCAGCGCACGGCCCGGGGTGCAAACGCTGCTCGAGTCACAAGCCGTTGGGGTGCCAGGATCTACGCCTTTGCGCGTGCGCGCGTTGTCCGAACCACATCTTGACGCTGCAGAACGATGTATTTTGAAGTACACAGTCATACTGAGAGGTACACCGTTGTAGTACGACACCTGGCCCCCCTGTCGCAGGTAGCGCACAATACTACAAACTTGTTTATGGATTCCTTAATGCTTTCCGAGAAGTCACCATCACTGATGAAGTTATGACCATCATAAGAGTCGACACCCTGGTCAACTCACCGAGGACCACATCCCATTTCTGCGCGTTCTTGGCGGCGATCATGACCGCAATGTACACTGCCGTCGACCTGGTCGCCGGCGGTGGCTTCGCGTCAGCTGAGCCGTCTTGCGCTGCCGCCGCCGCTGCCGTGATTTTTTCCAGCAGCTCCAGCACCTGAGGGTACAGATGCAGAGGCGAGGTCGCAAGCACAAGCTGAGCTGACGCAGATAGGTGACCTAGAAAGCATGTAATTCAAAGCATATACTTCTTCCAAAGTACCACCTGCGCATCAAGTCTGTGAAGGAAAGAACTTTGCAGCTCTCGCAACAAGCGGGTGCTTGTGGTGGCAACGCGCGGGGTATCCGCAGTAACAATACGCGGGGTGCATGTAGCGACATCGGGCAAGGGAGCCAGGGCTAGGGGGTATTTCAGCACTGCCCGGCCGTGCGGCGAACGCGCTGATCTTTCATGACTAAAGGCTTGGTGTATCATACACTTCAGGAGTAGTATTCACTGCTGCTATGCAACCTCTCATCTCAGCATGACCGCTCTCACAAGCAGCAATGTTGAGCACTGGCGACGCTCCACCAGCGTGCTGCCTGTGCGCGACTGACCGCGACGCTCGCCGCCCGTGGCCCCCCCCGACCAATTTCATCCTATAAGCCTGCACTATAGTGAGGCAATAAGGCAGTGCCGCAGGACGAAGCTGCCTTCATGATGCTCAGTATGTAAGTACACACACTGTGGTTGTCATTGAGACACTTTCATATCGTCACGTGAACACGTACATCTGTGCTGTAAGCTTTACTATCACTCATCTGGGGCTTTTCGCGCCCTGAGCGAGAAGTAATCGAAAGTACACATGCACACCTTTGCTGTCTCGCCGGAGGCCGCGCACGCGCGCGCGCAGTACGCCAGCGCGCGCGTCTGCGAGACGTCGCCGCCGTAGGATGCGCGCAGCGTCCGCAGATCGTCCAGCAACCGCAGCGCCTCGCGCCAGTAGCCGGACTGCACGGCGCACGCGTGCATCGCTGCGGTGCGCGGCGAGAAGGGCGCGCCAGACGGCCCGTGAGCGTGACAAGCAGTGTGGCGCAAGCAGTGCGGCGCGCGCATACGTACATGATGGATGGATGCTTGGGCTTTGTGTCATGCGAATGCTGTGGCAGCAGCGCTGCCTAGTCGATCAACGCGCGGCCGGCGCTACGCACGACAGTTGAATCATGCTGGGTTGTGCGGTTGCGTTAAAACGAAGCGAGACAGTGCTGCCGTGTGGATCCCCTGCCTTTACATGACACATACCTGCGTAGAGAGAGGCCATGCGCGGGAAGCCGCGGCTCCTCATCACCCCCAGCCACCGCAGGGCGCCCGGCGCGTCCTTGCAGGCATCGCATGCAGCCACCAGAGCTTTCAGCGCTGCTGCATCGTGCTGCACCGATGGGTCCGAGGCAATGGCTTGCGCTTTGGCCAGCTGCGCTGACGCGAGCTCCATTTGCTGGGCTCTGACGAGGGTGACGACAGCGAGGGTGTACTGCTGGATGCTCACAGGCAGACCCTGCCGCTCCGACAACTGGATGTCATCCATCAGCAGCGACGCTACCCTCCTGTTGTGCATCAGACGTTCCTGCTGCAGCTCCTGGCGCGTTGGCAGTGATGTTGTCGGCGGATCGCGAATGGCCGGCGGGAGGGCTTCAGGCGTGCCGGCTTGTGCATGATGATTGTCAGGCACCGTTGGCCCCTGCCACATGGTTTGCAAGTGTTCATACATGCTGCTCCAGCTTGATGCATGACGCCTGCCAACAGAAGTGCTTTGCGAGGGCAGAGCCGAGCTGACCAGTAGTACATGACCACGGTTCCCGCTGATGCAATCACTGGGCAGCGGTTGCTGAGAGCAGTGCCGCAGGCAGCGCCGAGCTTCCCTACGGACAGCCGGCCTCATCACCACCGTTCCCCGTCTTTGTGCCCCTCAGACCACAACTTCACTTCAACACGGATAACTTCAACACGGAGTTGAACCATCTGTGTGTGCTGTGTGTGCGACATGGACGGCAGGGCGCTGAGCGAAGGCATTGGCGTGCACCTGAGCGAGGTGCGACTGGAAGACGATGTGTATGCACGACAGCTGGATCGGCGCGCCTGGATACGGCTGCTGCTGCTGGGGATAGCCTCGCAAGCCGCGGACCAATCTGCCGCAGTTGCTGTCGCTGGAGCCAATGCTGCAGATCAGCAGCAGCGTGAGCTTGAGCAGAGTCAGCCGGAGACGGAGGTGCAGGCGCTGGCAGCAGCAGCGAAGGATCAGGAGGCAGGACTTGTGCAACAGGAAGTTGGCGGCGTGGAGCCAGACGCGATTATCGCTGAATTAGGCGAACCATTTGCTTCTCGCGACGGTGAGTATGGCGGATTGCCCGATATGGTGGATATAAAGCTGCTCCCGGTCTCTCGTGAAAGCATATTGTGCGCGGACGCATCAGGACCCTGGAGAAAACAAAGGCAGCGATCGTCGCTCACACTGCGCCATCGATGCCTCTTACAAATTGCGCTGCTGGGTTTTCTGGTATGCAAGCCACAGCAGAGTCGAAACTCTCGGGCAGGACCTGCCTTGCGCGCAGTTTAACACCAGCACCACCAGCACCCTTCGTCGATTCTTTCTCAGAGCGCGACGCAGCCGTGAATGTACTGCTAAAGCTCAGACCCCATGATGCGCAGGGCAGACACTGCCGCCGCAGGTCACTGGCTAGGCCCTAGCAATGCACAAGCCCTAAACTTGTAATGCAACAATCTGCACATTTTGATGGCCTGCCAGATGAAGCGGCCTCCGGCCCCACCCACCTGCGCAAGGATCAAATAAAAAAACTTGAAGTTATGTTTCATCGGGTCGCCCGCAGGCGACGCGCCGCCAGAGCACGACGGCAAGGGGCGCAAGCGCAAAAAGGGCGGGCAGTCGCCGTCGGCGGCGCAGCAGCGGAGGCTCAGCGGCGGCGGCGGCGGGGGCGGCGGCAGCAGCGCGCGGCCCTCGCGCTACTTCAGCCCCGACCCCAAGTACTTCCGCGAGCAGAGCCCGCTGGCGCATGTGCCCAACAAGTACTGGGCGCAGCGGTACCGCTACTGGAGCCGGTTTGACGAGGGGATTGTGATGGATGCCGAGGGCTGGTACAGCGTCACGCCGGAGGCGATCAGCAGGCACATTGCTCAGCGCAGCAGGTGAGGCAAGTTGAAGTTGGTGGTTTGTAGTGAGTTGAAGTGGGGGAACTCGTGGCTGCGCATTGCACTGTCGGCCCAGGACGTGTGCGCGTTTGCCGCAAATAGTACAGTGTCACGCCAGAGGCGATCAGAACGCACATTGCTCAGCGCAGCAGGTGTGGTTTCAGCAAGTTGAAGTTGGTGATTTGGCGGCTGCGTGTTGGCCTTTTGGCCCCGGTCGTGTGCGCGTGCGCCACAAGATGAAACAATGTGATTGGCAGCATCACGCGCCGGAGGCGATCAGCAGGCACATCGCTCAGCGCAGCAGGTGATTACAGCGAGTAGTTGAAGTTGGTGTTTTTTTTAGCGATCTGAAGTGGGGGAACTGGCGACTGCGCGCTGCACTGTCGTTCCAGGATTGTGCGCACTCGCCACAAATAATATCGCAAGCGGCAGTGACGCGCCGGAGGCGATCAGCAGGCACATCTCTCAGCAGGTGATTTTCAGCGGTTTGCAAGTAGGTGAACTGGCGACTGCGTTGCACTTTTGGCCCTGGTCGTGTGTGTGCGGCGTCCTCGCCCGCCCGCGCCGGGCACGGCGCCGCTGGCGGAGGAACGTCGTGACGACGCGGTGCAGCAATGACAGACGCCGCGCAATACCGCGCACAACATAGGGTGAAAGGCTGAGCAAGGTGTTCGCATTTGCTCGTTGATTGCAAACCTCTCGCCACATCAGTACACGTGTCATGGTCACGCCAGCTTGGCGGCGGACTTCAGGCATGCTGAAGGTACATGGCGGATGCGCGCGCCAGTGGTCTCCGCCTTAGGGTTAGGTTTAGGGTTAGGCCCTGCGGAACGTCCCCGCCGCGTCGTCCCCCACCATGTACTCGCAGACACATAAAAGCCTGAAACTATCTGCACACACCCCAGCCCCTGACCCTGGTTCTAAGCCCGACACCGGGGGTGGCGGAGTCAGCAAACAAGCGAGGGACACTGCCATACTTCTATTTCAATCTGGCCCCCCCCCCCCCCCCCCCCTTGACGCGCCGCGACGTCGTGGTGGACGCCTTCGTCGGCTGCGGCGGCAACGCGATCGCCGTCGCGTTACATGCTACTTCTATCAATTGTGCACATGTGATGCGCAAGCTTCACGTGACCGCTGCGTTGTATGCCATTCCTTGTACACGCACGACGCGCAAACCTCAAGTAGATGACAATTATTCTGTTTGAAAATACAAAGTCACCCTCCAATGCGCCGCACGCAGGTGCAACGTCGTCGTGGACGCCTTTGTCGGCTGCGGCGGCAACGCGATCCAGTTTGCGCTCGCATCGCACTGCGTCATCGGCATCGACGTCGACCCCGCAAAACTCACCGCCGCCGCCGCCAACGCCGCCGCCTACGGCGTGCGCGACCGCATACAGCTGATCCTCGGCGACGCGATGCGCGTGCTGCCGCTGCTGCGCGGGAAGGTCAGCGTTGAAGTATGGTGTTGAAGTATGGTCAACGCCGCCGCATACGGCGTGCGCTACCGCATACAGCTGATTCTTGGCGACGCGATGCGCGTGCTGCCGCTGCTGCGCGGGAAGGTCGGTGTTGAAGTAGGGTGTTGGAGTATTGTCCTGGGCGACCGCATGCAGCTCATTTTCGGAGACGCGATATGCGTGCTGCCCCTGCTGCGCGGGAAAGGTCGGTGTTGAAGTAGACTATGGTGTTGAAGTATGGTCCTGCGCGTGCGTGACCGCATAGAGCTGATTCTTGGTGATGCAATGCGCGTGCTGCCGCTGCTGCGCGGGAAGGTCGGTGTTGAAGTAGGGTGTTCAGTATTGTCCTGGGCGACCGCATGCAGCTCATTCTTGGAGACGCGATACGCGTGCTGCCCCTGCTGCGCGGGAAAGGTCGGTGTTGAAGTAGAACATGGTGTTGAAGTATGGTCCTGCGCGTGCGCGACTGCATACAGCTCATCCTCGGCGACGCGCTGCGCGTGCTGCCGCTGCTGCGCGAGAAGGTCGGTGTTGAAGTATGATGTTGAAAAACGGGCAAAGTGATGGTCGTTATGGCGGTCGTGTCGCGCAGTTTGCTGCACGCAACTGTCTGTTACATGTAAGCAGCAGTTTGATCTCCACTGGCGTCAGTTGCGGCGGTTGCGTTAACTGCAGCAACAACGCTCATTCCTACGCGCGCGCCATGGAGTTCGACCTCGCGCCTGCTCTGTGTTGAGCCCTGCAGCCTGTGCGCGGCTTCATCACCATGATCATTGTGGCGGTTGTGTAACCGCAACAGCTAACGCTCCTATTTTTCTTCTCTTCAGGTCGACGTCGTCTTCCTGTCGCCGCCGTGGGGCGGCCCCGCGTACGCGCGCGCCGCGGAGTTTGACCTCGGGCGCATGGTGCCGGCGCCGCTCAACGGCGTCGACGTCTTACGCGCCGCGCGCGCCGCCGCGGACAACGTCATCTACTTCCTGCCGCGCAACTGCAGCGTCGTTCAGGTGCGCGCACGCGCCGTGTCGTTTGCGGAGCCGCAGTGACTGATCGACGCATGTATGTATCGGGGCAAGCCAAACCGTCAAAGCGCGCGAGGGCTCATCGTGGCGCTGCATCCCCTGGTGGACGTCTGTAGTAGTGAAGGCAAGCAGTTGAAGCGTTGCGTTTGCGCGCCGGAGAGCCGTTGGAGCGCGGCGTGAGGTCCGTGGCCGACGTATGTATGTATCGAGGCAACAAACTTCACTTTTGCGGTTTGTTGTGCGGTGAAGCGCCGTTTGAGCGCGCCGCGACAGGGCAGTGTGGTGCGCAGGCCGCTGACTGAGTGAGTGAGTGAGCGTGTGCAGGATGTCCACTGGGCCAGTGCACAGAGCGGAGCTGCGTTTTACACGTGCTTACTGTGCCACAAACCTTGTGGAAGCATCAGCCTTGCGTGGTCATGCGCATACATGTACTTGAAGTTCGAGTTGGTTTTTCAGCGCGACGCGACAGGCAAGGACACGGTGGGCGAGCAGCTCAGTAAGTGAGTGACTCAACGAATGTTGGACATCCATTTTGTTGGTGCACAGAGCGGCGGCCACGCAGCAGCAAACATTGTCATCTGCATCGTCTGCCGCAGAACGGCAGCGTCGTGCGTACAGCTAACGCCTACACCTATGATTTTGGACATTGATGATGCAGCTTTGCTATGACCTTCATCTTGACCTTGACATCATTACTTGGTTGCGTCCAAAAAAAGAGTAACGGTGCTTCACGTCAACGCATTGATCCTTGTTCTCACCAATGCATATCTGCGTGTGCCTTACATGCAATGCTGACGTTGCGAACTGCACTTCCATGTCAGCATTCAACGCCCTGTATGTGGCCCACGTGTTGGGTGAGGCTCCTCAGCGCAATGCCTATGTCGCTGCGGCCAAGACTACGCGCTCGCCAAGGTATCATTGCTATAGCCAATAGCAAGCAACTACGCGCCACGCCAGTAGAGCAGTACGGGATGCTACCGTGCAGCATTCATCGTCCCCGTGTGCATGACACATTCATTGGATGCGAGCTCTTCAGCATGCATACAGGCGCCCATCACACGCCACCTAGCGACAGTGTGACGCCAACATTGTATGTACGCATCGGCTGTCTCCAAGCGGAACCGCATCACTGACATTCGTACGGCCGCCGCGCCTCGTTCGCGCTGCAACGCAGGTCGGACTGCTCGCCGCAGAGGGCGGCGAGCGGCTCCCCTGCGAGCTGGAGACGCAGTTCCTCAACGGAAAGCTGAAGACAAAAACGGCCTATTTCGGTCACGCCCTCGTGCACAATGACTATGATAGCGATCACGCAGAGGCAATGGAGGATGAAGCGCCGGTGTCAGATACGCAGCTTCAAGCTCCGCATAGTAGCGCAAGCGACGCGAAGCACAATGTTCACGGTCTCGCAGGGCTGCAATTAGGCGCGGGAGTGGGCCCCACGCCTGAGCCATCGGATCAGCAACGACAACCTGCAGCCGCTTGCGGTCTGGAACAGATGGGGGGTAGCGCGGCGGAAGGAGCTCACTCCTCTGTCGACCATGGCGGCACAGCGGAGGAGCGTGCGGAACATCCGAGTGTACTACGGGAGAACGTGCTCTACAATCAGTGGCTTGATTCAATGCACGGCGGCGCCGTCAAGCGCGCACATGTGGAACACAATGGACACAAGCGACAATAGCACATGTTGCGGTGGTGCATGCTTCTTCTGTTGTGTCTGGAGTCGGGAAAACGCTTGGGGGTTGCTGAGCACCTGATTCACGTAGTCGCTCTGCTGCATTGTTCTCGTACTGCAGATGTGAAATGTCTATACATATGACCAGTATGCTGCACGAGTTGACTTGATTGCAGCAAAATAAGCATGAGAGATGCCTGTCGTACAGATGGCAGGCGCGCCTCCCCCTGTGTCTTGTGATGTTTCAGCTCTGGTCACTTCGTGCTTACCAGCTGGAAGGGCAAACGAAAATGAAGAAGTTTTCTTACAGCATGTACGTACTTCTGGCTGTATTCCAAATGTCACACTTCAATGTTGATGTGCAAACTTCTTGTGTTTCTTTAATTCTGATCCAAAAAAGGTATTACACGTGCAAAGCAGCTTTAGCAGGCAGCTGCAGGTGGTGGTTCACCTTGTCGAACGACATATACTGACCACGGTATCTGTAAGTGCAATGGCCGGTGCTCCTGAGAATCCATAGCTTCGCTGCGTACTTTTGTATACTTTCAGGACGATGCGCACTAGAGACGGCCTCGTCATCCTGGTAGCTTTTGGAGCTACTCTGACCAGCCTGCGCAGCGGCGGCGATGTGACTCTGACTGAAATCTGGCGCTTGGACTCCCCAGTCCACCACCGCCATCACCTGCAAGAGCAGCCAGGCGACTATCACGTCCACGCAGCCCCGGCACCCATCATCGCCGATGTCGATGGCGACGGCCTCAATGAGGTGGTCCACGTGGACGGTTCAGGCTGGCTGCAGGTCCTGAGGTCCCCGTCAGGCGGCGCCCCTCTGGAGGTCATCAGCAGGGTGCACTGCGCCCCCAAGGCCCTGCTCAGCGAGCAGGGCGAGCTCCCCGTCGCCCTGGCCGCGGGCTACCTCACGCCCGGCGCCGCCGACATGCACATCGTCGTCGTGCGCGAGGACTGGATGGTGCTGTGCTACGCGTCCGACCTGCGCCTCGTCTGGCGGCGCGAGCTGCGGCACGCGGACGCTGCCGCCGCCGCCGCGCGCTTCGGCGGTGGCGGCGACGGCGGCGTCAGCGGCGGCGGCGGCGGCGGCGGCGGCGGCGGCAGCGGCAGCGACCCCCTCGCCGACTACGTCATCGACCAGGTAGCCGTGACGCTCACGCCATCGCCCAAGGCGGGCGGCGGCAGGGGGCTCGTGGTCGTGGGCGGCACGATGCGGCCGCGCCGTGCGGCAGCTGGCGGCGGCGGCGGTGTCATTGTGGAGGCGGACTTCGCCGACAGCGACGGCAGCGCGGCGGCGATCGACGCCGCGGAGCGCGCGCGTGAGGCTGCGGCGCACTTCTCGCTGTACGCGTTCGACGGCGCGACGGGCGCGGAGCGCTGGCGGCACCTCGGCGTCAGGGCGGAGGGAGAGGGGCAGGGGGGAGGGGCATCGGGGGAGGGGGGAGAGGGGGCGGGGGCGGGGAAAGGCGGCGCGCCGGCGCTGCGCCCGCAGTACAAGGTCGGTGCGCGCGTGCGTCGCCTCTGCGCTGCGGTGTGTGCATCTGGTCTACAATGATGAGAGCACTGGCTCTTGAGTCGGGGCTGGCGCAAATGAACTCTGCCGCGTGCACGTGATGCCACAGTATCAGGCGCAATGCGTGAATATCGTGTGCGGTGCGGGGTGGACTGTCTTCCTACCGCGTCCTGCGGCAGCAGGGCCCTGCTGCGTGCCGCCTCGCTGCTCGTGCTTACGTGTGTGGTATGTCGTCGTTATCATGCAGACACACCGGTGATCTAGGGCTTGACAGATGCAGCTGAATGATGCAGTTGGCGGCCGCCAGCTTCGGCATGTGCCAGGTCACTCGCGTACACCCCAAGTTGAATGACTGCACCCACAGCCACGCTTTTATGCGTGTCACTCGTGACCTCGAATTTGCGCACAACCGCAGTACAAGCATGCAGCACCTACATACCTACCTCGCCAATGTGCGCGCGCGCAGGTGAGCGACGCCGACCTCCACCGCGACGAGCGCGAGGCCTTCGGCGGCTGGCGCGCGTACGAGGCGTCGCTGCTGCTGCGCGCGCTGCCGCACCGCTGGGCCGCGCCGCACGACACGCGCATCGCCGCGGCGCACCTCGTGCGCCGCCGCATCGCGCCGCCCGCCGCCGCAGCGCCCGGCGCCGCCGCCGCCGCCGGGGGCGCCTCCTTCCTCAGCAAGCTGGCGGCGCCGCGTGGGGGCGCGTCGCAGCGGCAGCAGCGGCAGCGCAAGGCGGCGGCGGCAGCGGCGGCGGCGCAGCCGCCGCCGAACGTGGTGCTCACGCACACGGCGCACGGCGTGGAGGCGGTAGCGCTGGACACGGGGCGGCCGGTGTGCGCGCTGCCGCTGGCGGCGCCGCGCGGCCAGGCGGCGGCGTTCGCGGACGTGAACGGCGACGGCGTCATCGACAGGGTCGGCGCCGCGGAGGGCGTCGCGGCGGCGGCGGCGGCGCGGCACAGCACGCACCACCACAGGCACCGCAGGTGTGGGCTAGAGCTTGCGCAACAGGGGGTTTCTTGGTGACGCGCCAGGGGGCTGTAGAGGCTGTTGTAGAGGTCTGCAGGTACGAGATTGTGGGCTCGCTGTGGCTACACGGGTATTATGTGCAGCTAGGTGCATGCTGTCGCTGAGCACAGCATTTGACATGGCAGACCATGTGGGCGGTTGTTGAACTAGCTGCACTACCTGCAAGCCGTGCACCAATCTCTGGACCGCTGAGGTGGCATGTGTCCGCAGCATCAGTAAGAGGGTCAGGGGGTTACATGAATGTGCTTCCAGGAGTGTGCCTCTCTGGTGCCGACAGCTCACCAGACTTCAGTCGGGACCTGCTCGAAGGAGGGCGTCGCTTGAACCGAGAGAACGTGACATGCTGACACATTGGTCGCTGCACAGCGATCGAAGCTGTCTGCCCTGAGCAACCGCACATCTCACGCCGCCGCCGCCGACGTCCCCGCCGCACTGCAGGCACAACCTGGCGTCTGACGTGGCGGCGCTGCGCCGCGGCTGCACCGCGGTCGCGCTCAGCGGCGTCCCCCCCGCGACCCCCCTCTTCAACGGCACCATCTGCGCAGATGCCGCGGCGGTGCCGTCCGCTCGCGCCGCCGCCGCCGCCTTCACGCGCGGCGCCGAGCGCGTCGTGGCGGCGCCGGCGCTGCCGCTGCTCGTGCCGCGCGCCGCCCCCGCCGCCGCCGCCGCCGCTGCCGCCGCCGGCAAGCATGCTGCGCCGCCGCCGCGGGCCCCCATGGACACCGTCTTCGCCATGAGCGAGGGCACCGTGAGCAGCTACGCGCCGGACGGGCGGCTGAACTGGCAGGCGCGCAATGGGCCGCGGTGGCGCGCGGGCGACGACGGCGACGGCGGCAGCGCCACGCCGCCGGGGACGGGCGGCTACCTGGCTCTGCTGCCGCTGGCGCGCGGCTTCATTGGCGGCGGCGGCGGCGGCGCTGCTGCCGGCGACGTTGGCATCGTTGTGGCGGGCGAGGCAGAGGTTGTGGTGTACGCGGCGCGCACGGGGCGCGTGCTCGGGCGCGCGGCGCTGCCGGAGCCGCCGGCGCTGCCGCCGGTCGTCGGCGACCTCGACAACGACGGCGCCGCGGACGTGCTGCTTGTGGGCGGCGACTGGGCGCTCGCGCTGCGCGCGCGGCGCGAGGTCGCGGCGCGCCTGCTGCTGGCGCTGCTCGCGCTCGTGGCGGCGGCGACGGTCGCGGTCGCCGCGGCGGCGCAGCAGCGCGGCGACGGCGTCGGCAGCGTTGGCGGCGGCCGGCGCCCCATTAAGCGCGCCACCGACTGAGACCGGTGCCAAGGTGACAGTTCGGCTACCACCGGCGCTTGCCGAGCCTTAGCGGTGGTGACAACTGCGACTGCAGCGGCGGCGTAGCACTGCGGCGAGGGTAGTGGCGGCGGCAGCGGCGGCGGCGGAGGAGGCAGTGGCCCGTGCTCTGTGCTGCGAGCCATGGGCTATGGTACCCAATCGCGGAAGCCATGTGCACTACACCCATTCTTGCAACCAGCACGGGAGATGCGTATGTGCCGCATTCGTTCTCGTGGCGCTGCAGCACGTGTATCGGAGCACGGAGTGTGTGCTTGGCCGTGGTGGCGTGGCAAAAACACGCCTGCTGGCGGTCGTGAGCTGGTAGCTGCAGCCTGTTGCTGTAGGCTGCGGCGGCAGTGCACACTAATGCGCACGGCATGGAGCAGATCATTGCCGTGCCGCGGTCCCCATCGCACCGCTGTTGGGTTGCCAATACGGCGAGGCGGGCGCAGGCAGCAAGTAACGGCACCGCTGTGAAGAAGCAGCATGACTCAGCGGTCCCGCTCGCGAAGCTGCCGAGCCAGTGTCAGCCTGATTGCGGCGCCAGGGACGACTTTGACGGGCCCTGTGCATGAGCAGGTGCAGTCTGCTACACAACCATAACGCAGTCAGCGCAGATAGTTGCAGCGGCGTCGGCACGGTTCCCAAGGCTGCATGGCTTCAAGTTCAACTAGAGCATGTGCTGCACGGCAATCATGATCATTGTAATGGGAGCGCGGTTTCTGCGGCTGCGGGCAGGGACGGCTTCGTCGGGCCCTGTGCGCAAGCAGATGCGGTGTGCTACGCAGCCACAACGACCTGCTTGCGGTCTGCTGCGTAGCCATCGTGCAGTCGGCACAGGCAGCTGCGGCGGCGTCGACACGGTTCCCAAGGCTGCATGGCTTCAAGTTCAACTAGGGCATGCGCTGCAGCCGCACGGCAATCATGATCGTTGTGATGGGAGCGCAGTTTCTGCGGCTGCGTGTTGTGTTGCGCCGGCGATGGCGCACTGGTGGGGGCGCACAGCCTGGCCGTCAGCAGCGATCACTTGCGGCGCGATGCTGGCAGGTCCATCGCATCGCAACAGCAGTGTGTCAGACCTTAACATGAGCGAGAGCAACAGTTGAATGAGATGACGGGGTCATGTATTTCACACACCTGCTTGACGTGCAGCATGGATGCGGCGCTGTCGTGCCTCTGTTTGGAGATGCATATTCATTTGCCGCTGGTGCTGCCGGCGCAGCAGGCGCCTGGTCCTGCACATGCTGCCAATTTTGTTGTCATTGAATTTGAAGTGCCAAATGGTTGTAATCTTTCACCAACGAATGCCGGCTGCTTGCAGTGGCAACGACGGATACACCAAAGCTTGACCGCAACTCTGCTGAGCAGAGTGACAGCGGCGCTGGGCAATATGATTCAGGACTGATGGTGCGCTACGTTTGATGTCGTCAAGGCAGATCATGAACGAGCTGAAGAGGCAGTCTGAAGAGCACAGCAGGCATGTGGCTCAACGATTGCAGGCCAGGTGTGCGCCCCGGGTTGTGTGATGCAACGCAAGTCGAAAAACCTGTTTGACGACGCCTGGACGCAATCAACATGCGTATTTGATGCAGTGAATAAATACAGACAAAGACAAATGCTGCTGCTCTCTGAAGAAGGGATGAACATCAGCGCACACACGACAGGTGCGACAAAGCGGGTGCATGAGTGTGCAGTACCTCACCTGCGTCTTGTCGGCTTGCGGCTAGGGTTAGGGCTAGGCTATGTAGGGTAGTTGCACACATGGCATCACAGCGCTTTTGAAACAGGAAGACGCAGCAGCAGCAGCAGCAGCAGCAGCTGTAGTGGGAAGGTCCTATAGCCTAGTGTGTATGTAGAACACTTGAATTCGTGTGTGCACAGTATCTTCGTGTCCCACGCACGCGCAGAGGCTGCGGCTCGTATAGTGAATCAACAGATGCAAACTCTGACACAGCGCGCGAAGCACCGTCACGCATCGCCGCATGCCAGCGTCCCCACCCTTAATTTGAGTACACACTCCCTCTTCTCCTCCTCGACACACCCCTGCACACCGCAACTACTAGACGCCGCGGTAGGCACTCTCGGACACCTTCCGCCTCTTGGGCGCCGCCGCGCCCGTCGCGGACTCCTCCCACTCGCACCCGTTGGCGCGCGCCCACGCGAGCGCGCCGGCGTGCCCGCGGTCCGCCGCCTCCGCGTACACGCCGCGCGCGTCAAACAGGGCGTGCGCCCGGAGCCACCGCAGGACGCGCACGTGGCCGCCGCGCGCGGCGCGCGACGCGATCGTGCAGGTTGAAGTTGAAGTTGAAGTTGAAGTGTGTGCGCCGCCGGCCTGGAAGCGCGCCGCCGCGCAGCAGCGCTCCGCGCAGACGTCGCGCACGAGGCGCCCCGCGGCGTGCATCCACGCGAGGACCTCGACGCGCCCCGCCTCCGCCGCGGCGCACGCGAGCGCATGCGCGGCATCGTCGCCGGCGGCAACGCCTGCCGTGAGGCCCCAGTTGACGACGGCGACGTGCCCGTTGCGCGCAGCGCTCAGCAGCAGCGCGCCGATGTCCCGGCCGCGTGCGCGCAGCCACTTGGCGACCGCCACGTGCCCCGTCGCGCTGGCGCTCGAGGAGAGCGCCGCGTACCTGCACGGCGCGCCGCTGGCGAGGGCCCACTCGAGCATCTCGACGTCCCCCCTGCCCGCCGCTATCTCGCACACGGTCGCGTCCCAGCCGCAGCCGTTCTCGACGGCCCACTGTAGGACGGCCAGGCCGCCGCCGTCCGCTGCGCACCGCGCGACCTCCGCGCCCACCCACGGGCAGCCGTGCTCACGGGCGTAGCGCAGCACGTCGAGGTGACCTTTGTGCGCTGCCACCCGGCAGACCCGGCTGTCCCACGGGCACCCGCGCTCGTGTGCGAACCGCAGCACGTGCAGGTGGCCGAATTGCGCGGCCATGGCGCAGGTGTCCTCGTCCACAGCGCCCGGTATGGTGTCGACTAGCCACTCGATGACGTGCAGGTGCCCCCCTGCTGCGGCGAGGGTGCTGACATCCTCGCTGTACAGGCCGCCCAGCTCCCACAGCCACTTCAGGACCTCAAGGTGTCCTCCTTCGGCGGCTAGGCACTGCTCATTAAAGTCTGGGATGTGCCCTTGCTGGTGCAACTGCCTCAGCACCTCGAGGTGCCCCCGACGGGCCGCGGTCATGGCTTCTGCCACCCATTTTATCGTGAAACCGGCGTTCGTCATCCACTCCAGCATCGTGAAGTCGTCCCTCTGCAGCGCCTCGCAGGCCGTGCTGTCGTCCCAAGGGCAGTTGTTGGCGCGAGCCCAGAACAGCATGGCGAAGTCTCCCGTCTTTGGTGCCCCCGCGCACGTCCGCTTGTCCATCTCGCAGCCCTGCTCCCGCAGCCAGCGCAGCGAGGCAAAGTGGCCACTGCTAGCGGCGATGGCGCACGTGTTGGCGCTCATGCGGAGACCACCGCCGTGCTCGTCGACAGCCCACTGAATGAGCGAGCGGCTGCTGGTGACGTTCTGGACTGCAGTCTCCATTTTGAACTGACAGTGAGACCAGTAGCTGTACTGCCACCGCTTGCAGCAGGCCAGAAAAATGTAGTGGCCCTGGCCCACGAAAGAGAAGACGTGCTCCAGACAACAATCGTCAAGATTCGCGACGGTGGCCGGTTCTCTGCCGCTTGCTAATGGCTTTTGCTGCTGTGAGTAACCCATAGCCCCTGATGTGATCTGCAAGGCATCGAATGCTGTGACGAGACTGTCGATAGCACTGGCACTGTTGCCGAATGCCATCATGCTTTGCGCTGTTGCTCTGGTGCCCCAGTTTGGCGAGAAGTTGGCGGCGGTTACAGTTGAAGTTGCGAGAAGTTGGTGAAGGTGCTTTTCATCGCCTCGCCAACATGCCAGACGAGACAGACAAGTACTGCTCCGTGCTGGCAGAAGCGCTGAAGGAGCTGCAGGAAAATGTGACGGCTGCTCAAGGGGCGGCTGTGCAGTTGATCGAGGAGGTGAAAGGTGCCAAACGGATCTGCGTCTACGGAGTTGGCAGAGAAGGACTTGCCATCAAGGGATTCGCCATGAGGCTGTTTCATATGGGTCTGCAGGTCGGTGCTCGATTCGCAAGGAGGGTGACCCCGAGCTGTCTGCAAGCATGTGTTTGTGTTGTACAGAATCACTGTACTGAGTTTTCATGTACAAAGTGTGAACACCGCCTCCCTTGGTGCACAACATCTAGACTGGAGATACAGCAGACTGAGCGTAAGAATTTCATCAGCGGGCGCCGGAGTGACTGACCGCGCTCCAGCCCGTCATGATTGGAGAAAAGGGCGCCACTATGGCGCTGATGGCTGCAGATGGCTGAAGCAAACCATGCACAAAGGACATGAGAGCATGATAGCGCTTCAGTGCTTGGCAATAACCGCGTCACCAGACGCTGGTGCTCTGATGGCCACAAAGGCTCGGTATAAGTCTGCATGTCTTCGGATATTGCTAGCAGCAGTTCTCTACGTAATCAGCGCTACCTAGCAAATCGATAGCGGCTTTTCTGATCTGATGCACATACCTACAATAAGCAGCAGTGCACAAAGTTATGTGCCACCCCATGATTGCCTGCCACCTGCGCTTGCGCATACGAGATAATCTTGAACTAAACGCTGCCATAACCACCGCATCCTGTTTGAACGAGCGAGCTCAATGTTGTTGTGCACGTGTCGTTGCATGCTTTAATGACATGCGCTGGAGACTCTCTCTCATGCGTGGAACTTCAACTGTGACGCCCCTTCAGCTGCCTTGCAATGAGAATGAGTGGGATCTGCACTGTTGGCGGCCTCTGATTCTGATGCACAGCACTACACGTGTGCCAGTCACAGGGCGACGCCCTTGCAGCTGCCCGGCAAGGTGGGTGACAATATGCCCCCTCAGCATCACCAACTTCAATGCCACAGCCAGCTCCGTCCCCTGCGATCGTTCCGCAATGAGAAGCAAACGTCATCACCTCCCGCCCCGCGTCGTCACACTCGAAACCTCAACTGTGACGCTCCCCGCATGCGCACAGGTGTCCGTGGTGGGCGAGATGACGTGCAGCGCCGTCGGCGCCGGTGACCTCCTCATCGCGACCGCGGGCCCGGGCTACTTCAGCACCGTCGCGGCGCTGAGCCGCGAGGCGCGCCACGCCGGCGCGCGCGTTCTCATCATCACATCTCAACCCCCAGCGGCGGCGGCGGAGATTGCGGATGTCGTGCTGCAGGTTCCGGCGACGTGCCTGCCGGCGTCGGAGACGGGCGGGGGGGGAGGGGGGCATGGTGGTGGTGGGGGGGGGGGGAGGGGGGGAGCGCGCTGCTCATGGGCAGCAGCTTCGAGCTCGCGCTGCAGCTGTGGTTTGACGTCGCGTGCGTGCTGCTGGTGGACGCGCTGGGGCTGAGCGCTGAGGCGGCGACGGCGCGGCACACGAACCTCGAGTGATGGTGATGGTGATGTCGCCTTCGCGGCGGGTGCTAGCGGCTGCGAACGGGGCAAGCTGCGCAGCAGCGGGCGGCAGGTGGTGCACATGCGCATTTGAGGTGGCGCTGCTCCACTGAACCGACAGGGTCAGCCTGATCGTCCCAGTGACAAGCAGGGTGGTTCGCCAAGTGCGAGCAGCTACCAAGCTACAGCTCACTTTAGCATGCAGGCATGTGGTGTCGCATTATGGCTTGGGGCAGTGAAGGAAGATGGACTGCCGGGCAGAGCCGCTGTGTTGCATTGCACTCATCTTGACAGCCTGCGTGTGATGGAACTGCACACCTGATGCGCTATGTGCATACGTTACTGACAACCAAGTTGCAACATTCATCAGATCTCAGCGACGCATTATGTCGATATCAGTGCGCCATAGGTCGTCAGCATTGATCTAAGGATAGTGCAGATTAGCCATACACAACAACCATATGCATCAGCAGCGCACTGCACAACCTTTGAGCAGTGCCCTTTATATCATATAAAAAAGCACATGATGGGTGAATGCAGGCTCTTGCGCTCTATGCTTTTTTTTTCTTCATTCAAAAAAATTCCAAAAATAAAATAAAAATGGGCAGGAAGGGGAACGTCACACCTTTGAACTAAAACTTCAAAGAGCGCGAGAGCTGTGACCAAACGCGCTGGCTCCAGCTGAACACACTCGATGCACGTTAAAGCTGGCGTTGCTGCAGCTCTAAGCTCTCTTCTCCTCGCCCGCCACGCCGAAGGTTTCCAGCTGCCCACCTTACACAGGCAGCAACCCAGACACAGCACCAGGAGTGGAAGCATGCCCCACATGGGCTTGCAGGCGCCGCTTGGAGGCATTACGATCGCAGCTGGTGCTGAGATCATTCTCGCGGCGTACTCGGGCCACCTCCCTGTGAGTGCCGAGCAGCGAGACTGCTGAGTCCATGTCCTTTAAAGAGAGTACTGCTGGTGTGCTAGGCGCTGTGCGTTGTCTGCGCGATGTCTGCAGTGGCTAGCGGCGTCCGGAAGAGGTTGCATGCGAAAGCTGTATATTATTCGGGCACTGCCGACTTCATCGAAAACCAGCGTTGTCTGCTGCATAGCAATGGCTGCCAGTCAATTTATTGTGCGTTTACGCGGACAGAATCTTCAGGCGCTGCTCAGATGCGGCATGGCTGTCTGATTGATTGGGTGTTCCTGAAAGCCTGAGGCAAATCCCAAATGGCGACCGTATTAACCTTGAAAGCCTATACACTACCCAAGTGCTTGTGTTTAGTCCACAAATGCGTCCCATCCTTCGTCGTACGCACTGTCCTTCAAGGCAGAGTTCAGACACAACACGAGCCATCTACTGGCAATTCATCAGTCCCCGAGCCACCTGTACCCTTCCACTCTGTTGACCAGCCTAAACATTAGTGGCGTTCACATCCTGATCTGATTAAAATTTGTTGCATCTATGTGGCAGCGTATTCACCGCTTTACAGCTACGTTCTGGAGGCGATGGCTGCCATCCCCTGAGCAAACCACCCTCGCAGCTGCGCTGTGATGCGCGCAGCTGCGCGCACTATCGATCGTCACATCATTGCAAAGCGCGCTATACATACATACATACATCCAGTAAGCACTGAGCACTGGCGGCACTGATGATGGCCTCTCTCATGTGCCCGCGGATGTAAGGCCATGAGATTTTTGGTTCTCTCTGCAAGTGCAGATGCCAGCAATATGCACAGCAGGACCGAAATCACTGCACCGCGGCATTGCTGCTACTGCACCAGATCTGCTGCGCTGATTGCGCTGCTTCGCTGACCTCACACTTGTTAAGCTGCGAGCGGTTCTCAGGAACGAACTTCATCACAAGCGGTCTTGCACATCTCATGTGCACTGCGCTTCAGCAAACGCCCCCCGACTGCCCACTTCTCAGACCGCGGCGCAATGCAATAATGCGGGTTATAGCTCCACACCACATCCCGTGCGCAGCGTGCTCTCCAGCAACAACCGCTCCTTTTCATCTCAACGCGTGAGCCCCCTCCGTGTCTCCGTTGCTGCAGTGCGCCGCCGCGCGCGCCACCAGCAAGGTGCTTGCAACCGTTGATGTCGCCGTTCGCTGGCACCGTGCGCTTCGTGAGCGAAGCAACGCTAGTATCAGCTCTGCACGTCATATCAGCAGTGAGAACTGCTCCTCATCATCTGACTGCGCGAGCCTCCTCCGTTTCTCCTCCACTGCAGAGCGCCGCCGGGGGCGCCGCCAGCAGAGATACCTGCCAATCGTTTACGTCACCGTTCACTGGCACAGTACACATCTCGCACGCAGCCATAGCTCCACGCGTCCCATGCGCAGCGGACTCTCCAGCTGGAAACGCTCTTTTTTGAACACGCAAACGTCCTCCGTGTCTCTGCTGCTGCTGCAGGGCGTCGCCGCGGGCGCCGCGAGCCTGGCGCTGTCGCTCTTCTTCAAGGAGTTTGTGGACACGGGCGCGGGCGGCGTCGCCGTCGGCGCCGCCAACTTCCTGACCATCGTCATGCTGCTCGTGCGCGTCGTCACGATCCGCCCCGACGCGCGCTACGTGCACTTCCCGGCGAGCATGTGCGTGCTGCGCGTGGCGGCCAGCGGGCGTTTGCGATTGAAGTGTGGCCAGCAAGAACTTGTAACTTCAAGTAGTTGAAGTTGTGATGTGCACAGGCGTCGGTGCGCTTCTTTCATGCTGCTCGCGCGCGTCGTCACGATCCGCCCCGACGCGCGCTACGTGCACTTCCCGGCGAGCATGTGCGTGCGCCCGCGCGCAGTATGTAGTACTCGTGACTTGAAGAGAGGCCGCCGCCGCCAGTGAGTACTTGTAACTTCAAGTAGTTGAAGTGATGCTGCGCGTGGCTGCCGGTGCGCGGGCGTCGGCGTGCTTCTTGCATGTTCACGTCCGCGTCATAGCGATGCGCCCCGACGCACGCTTTGTGCACTTCCCGGCGAGCATGTACGCGCGCCCGCGCAGTATGTTTGTACTCGTGAGTTTAAACTGCCGGAAGTGGCGCCGCACGTGACTGCCGGTGCGCAGCGCGCGCGTGCGCGTGCGGCGCACTTTTTTTGTGTTCATGTAATGGCGCTAGCGCCTCCCTGATTTCTGCTTTGAATCACTGCCTCTGCAGTGCGCACCCATCCGGCTGCACGCGCGTGGCGCCGACCAAGACCAACGTGTCGGACCTGGGCATGCCCAAGTTCAAGTCCTCGCCTGCCGAGGTTCAGGAGGTCGCGCGCGAGTGGCTCGCGCTCCAGCCCAGGTATGTATACATGTGCATGTAGTGTGAAGTTGCAGTTTATGTTCATGCAGGAATTTGCTGCGCTTCAGCCCCTGGAGGTATGCATGTACTTTTGATCGACTCTTGCATAGGGCGCAAAAAAGCCCAGATGGTGGATGTCCAGCTTGCTACCGGAATCTACGTGCATCTTGCCAGGAGGTAGCGCGCGAGTGGCTCGCGCTCCAGCCCAGGTATGCATATAGTTGAAGTTGAAGTTTGTGTTTCATGTAGGAATTGAGCCGCCAAGGGTTGATACTTGGGCATGCGAAGTGCACTGCCTACATACAGTGCAGGAGTCTTAATGTTGCACTGCCCACGGGGGCGGAACAAACATCATCGGACGCTGACACTCAAGGCAAACTTGAGGCTCAAGGAGTACTATAGATGGGCCTTGCTCTATGGCGGTGTGCAGCTCACAGTGGTGGTGAGGCTGCTGCAGCTGCTATGTTGCGTTGCGAATCAGCTCTCATGCAGACCAGCGCCACAACGCACTGACGGACAAAGTCAGTCGAGGCCTTGTCTGCTCATTCAGCCTTCATATCAATGCGCCAGAGATGGACAATCAAGGAACCCAAGCAGACATGGAACATGTGGCTGTTGCACGTGTTACCGGAAGTGATAATCAAGGACACCTGGGAGGCAAAAACATGAACAGCCACGTCAGTGCCCAACAGGACCCAACCTCAACATGAGCTGAGCTGTGCGCTGTCACCGCCTCATGTTGCTAAAGGACACCACTGACACGGTGGTGTATCTGTTTTTGGTGGTGTAGGTGAACGTACACGTGAAGGAAATGACACCCACCTCCTCCCCCCCCGCCCCCCCCTGTCTCCACAGGACCAAGATCTTCAGGGACGAGCCGGGTTACGTGCACGCGCAGGCCCTGTCGTTCCTCTTCGGCTTCCCCGACAACCTCGGCATCAGGTTCGAGGAGACCCCGGGCGGCGGCACGCAGGTCTGGGCGCAGGGGGAGCTGCGGGTGGGGGAGGGGGATTTGGGGGTCAACTACAAGCGCGTCAAGGCGCTGCTCCTGTACCTGCAGGCCAACTGCACGTAGCTCACCAGCGATGTGCATTGTGCGCGCATTGCAGTAGGCGCATTGTTAGGGGGGGGGGGGAGGGGGACCAGTGGGCGTGGCAGCAATCGTCGCTGTGCAGTAGGGGTGTCGTTGGGGGGTGGGGGGGAGGAGGGGGGGGGGCAGACTAGATCCGCTGTATCAATCCAGAGTTTGGGGCGCCGGCGCGTGCCATTGCACATGTGCAAGCGCCAGCACGCGAGCTTCTGTTCATCAATGGACTTTTGAAATATGATCCATGTTTGCAGAGCCCCCAACTGCTTCAGAGATCTGTCCGTTTTGCTGCCTTCCTGTATGGTGCTTTATGCCACTGAGCACTGGCATTGGCCGCTGCAACGCTGGATGACAGTTCAACAAGCAGTGAGCGTTTTGACGGTTCCTGTACTGTAACAATGGCTTGATTGCGCTGTATACTAGACGCTCAATGGCCGGTTTACTAGCTCGTGTAGATTGCTGCTCGATGAGCTTTTGTTGAACGTGACATGGCAACACTCGCATAAGAGTGAAGATATGATCAGCTGACCAGCGTGATGATGCGAGCAGCCAAAGTTTAGGCACGGCTTATACTCTCCTTGCATTTATTTATAAAAACAGATGCACTACTCCTTGGAATAAAAGCACTGTCTTCTCAGCGCCACTAATGTAGAAAAGCACAGGCGGCTTCAAGGGAAAGTGGGGTGCACCAATGCAATGCCGACAATGCTTGCACATCACATGAGAGAGATTCTTGTGGCCTGTTACCAAAACTTCTACTTCACTTTAGCTAACTGCCGAAACTTCACTCCCTTCACAACAACTGCCAACTTCAACAATATAACTGAAATTGCTAAACACACAGGCTCCCAACTCTTTCGCCTACAGCAGCGCCACAAGTGACGACGGTATTCAGCAACAGCTCTACGGCGATCGGATGCCTTGCCACAGCACTAGGTTCCTTGCAGATCAATCCAGGAGCCATTTCTTCGTTCGATCAGCTGGAGCCGATAGCAATGGAGGTCTCGGAGGTGGCCAGCGAAGCCGACTGCCCCCCCGGCGCAGCAGATCTTGACGATGCGTGTCTGGAGCACGTCTTCTCTTTCGTGGGGCCGGGCCACTACATTCTCCTGGCCTGCTGCAAGCGGTGGCACTATCGCTACGTGTCCTACGGCCAGCTCAAGATGGAGACTGCAGTCGAGACCGTCACTAGCAGCCGCTCGCTAATTGAGTGGGCCGTCGATGAGCATGGCGGGGGCTCCAGTTGAGCGCCACCACGTGCGCCATCGCCGCTAGCAGCGGCCACTTTGCCTCCCTGCGGTGGCTGCAAGAGCACGGCTGCGAGATGGACGAACGGACTTGCGCGGGGGCAGCGAAGGCGGGAGACTTCGCCATGCTGTTCTGGGCTCGCGCGAACAATTGCCCTTGGGACAGCAGCACAGTCGATGAGGCGCTGCAGAGAGACGACTTCCTGATGCTGCAGTGGGCGACAAACACCGGTGTCGGGATCACGTGCGTGGCAATGGCTATGACCGCTGCTAGGGGCGGTCACCTGGAGGTGCTGAGGATTCTGCGCCTGCGCGGGTGGGTGTGCGGCCTGCCGGAGCAGTGCGAAGCCGCCAGATACGGGCAGCTCGAGGTCCTTAAGTGGCTGTGGGAGCTGAGCGGCTTGTATCGCGAGGATGTCAGCGCCTACGCCGCAACAGGGGGCCAGCTGCAAGTCATCGAGTGGCTAGTAGACACCGCACCAGGCGCGTGGGACGAGGACACCTGCGCCATGGCCGCGGAGTACGGCCACCTGCACGTGCTGCGCTTCGCAGACGAGCGCGGGTGCCCGTGGGACAGCCGGGTCTGCGCCCTTGCGGCGGTCGAGGGTCACCTAGACGTGCTGCGCTACGCGCGGGAGCGGGGGTGCCCGTGGGTGGGCGCGGAGGTCGCGCAGTGCGCAGCGGACGGCGGCGGTTTCGCCGTCCTGCAGTGGGCCGTCGAGAACGGCTGCGGCTGGGACGCGACCGTGTGCGAGATAGCGGCGGGCAGGGGGGACGTCGAGATGCTCGACTGGGCCACCGCCAACGGCGCGCCGTGCGACTACGCGGCGGTGGCCGCGAGCGCCGGCGCGGCGGGGCACGTGGCGGTGGCCAAGTGGCTGCGCGCGCGCGGCCGCAACGTGTCGGCGCTGCTGCTGAGCGCCGCCTCCCACGGGCACGTCGCCGTCGTCGACTGGGGCCTCGCGACGGGCGCGAGCGACGACTTCCACGCGCTCGCGTGCGCGGCGGCGGTCGCCGGGCACATCGAGGTCCTCGCGTGGATGCGCGCCGCGGGCCGCCTCGTGCCGGAGCGCTGCTGCGCGGAGGGGCGCGTCTGCGGCGGCAGCGGCTTGCAAACTTCAACTTCAACTTCAACTACAACTTGCACCATCTCGGCGCACGCTGCGCGCGGCGGCCACGCGCGCATCCTGCAGTGGCTCAGGGCGCACCGCCTCTTTGAGCCACGGGGCGTGTACGCGGAGGCGGTCGACCGCGACCACGGCGGCGTGCTCGTCTGGGCGTTCGCGAACGGGTGCGAGTGGGAGGAGTCGGCGAGCCGCGCGGTCGCGCGCAAGACGATGAACTGCACAGCGTAAATACTTCTTTCAGGATGTGCAGTCAAAGGCTCGGAGTCTTGGACACACCATTCGCAGTTGCACTGCAGCTACTCGTAGAACTCAGTCTAAGGCTTGCATCTGCTGAATGCTGATGCTCGTGAGGCCTCAGCAAGTGAAAGACAGCTGCTCGCACATCAAGCATATTGCGTAAGCAACCACTTGCCCACTCTCTTCTTCACAATGGATGCTTGAACCTACGCACACCAGCTGCTGCTGCTGCTGCTGCTGCTGCTGCTGCTGCTGCTGCTGCTGCTGGGCTGCTGCTGCTGCTGCTGCCCTGAGGTTTCAGGACAGTCAACTTCATGACTTCGGTGCTTTCGCACCTGGCATGTGTGAGCTCTTGTGTCTTTGTACCGCTTTGGGCCTACTCTCTTTGGCGGCCAGACTTAATGGCTGCTTGAGCTTCCAATGCGTGCAACAATGCCTGTGTCGGCTTGTGAGCATCGAGCCAAGTAGCATGTCTGCATTGTTGGTAAGTTGCTGCTTCCTTCTGAACAGTTGTGGAAGCACCAAATTTATGCCAGCAACAGCTACAAATGCTGTCACACCCAGCCATTGGCGTGCGCCTGCCAGTCTGTACAACAGAGATCAGGCTAAACTCTGACATAGTGAGTCGAGCTGCCGTTTGTGCACTCCCCAGTTCCTTTGTTGAGCAATGTCACACTTGTTTTCATGTTCTAAAAGGTACGAGCAAGCTTGTAAACCTCGTGTCTGAGGGAATACGAAGCGCGCAAGCATAATCACGCAGCCTAATCCTTGACCATGGTGCACGTCTGCGATCATGGTGCACGGCGCAGTCACCACGGTTCATCTGCGGCTTCTCCTTGTTGTTATGAGGTACGGCTGCACGCAGAGGGGGGGGGGGGGGGGGAGGGGGGGGAGAAGAGCATGGCATCATCACGGCACAAGCGGCAAATACTCAAGCAGCTGTACCAGAGCGCGCCGAGCACATTGCAAACAGTGGTGGCACCATATCACGCTCAGCATATTTTTGAGAGGACTGTACGGTCAGCTGCCAGGGCCTGCCACAGCTGCTAGCTAGCGGTGCGTGCCGCACTCCGGGAACGAGCGTGCGCATCACATCGATCGCGCCGTGTGAACACACGCGCGCCGCGGCATGCTGGCGCACAGCCTAGGGCCCTGGGGATTGCGGAGCACTGCCAGCAAATCAGTGAATGCTCGTGCCGAGCGCTCAATGATGCAGGGTAGGTATGCCTTGCACAAAGACCAGCGGCCCCTACATGGGTGATCTTCCGATACTGCAGCATCGATGTGCGCGTCTGGCACCGGAAAAAAAATGGGATCTCACGCGCTCGACCGAGTGACTCGGCGGCCACATATTCGTCATTGAGGCCCTCCTTGTGCATGTGTGCACTTGCCAGCACTCTATGAGCAGTGCAGGAATTTCAGTTTTTGACCAATCACGCTCCTGCTGCAAGCGCGCGACGTGGCGCTGCTGCCAGCGTGCCGCTTGGTGCCGGGCTTCGCCGTGCCGATGTTTATCGCGTCGCTGCCATTCCCGTCACCGCCGCTAAACTCCCAGTGGCAGCGAAAGAGCATGCAGCGTACAACAAACACGTTCACGCGCACACACTTGCACATGCGCACACACACACACACTAAATACACACGTGCGCAAGTCCAGGTTCAGCTTTAAATAGCCAGTGCAGGGCCTGATCCACACTGAAGCGCTCGCACTTCTTGGTGTGCATGCAGCATTAAGTCTCAGCAGCCACGTGGTTTGAACAGCTTCAGAGATCTCAGCAGCCACGTGGTTTGAAAAGCTTCAGAGATCATCCAGGACATCGAATTTCTCGGTGCACGAAGTAATACCAGGAAAGGGCTACTGAATGGCGTGCAAGAGAATTTGCAAGGGATTGCACAAGACACATTTCAGAGCACACTGCTGCTGACACTGAATACTGTTGCAAATCAGCTGTCAGACGTAATGGCTGCAGCACAGTCTGACTTGCATCGGCCTTGCTGCTTTTGCACCCGCTGGTTGCATTGTGACCCATGAGGTGCGGGATGCTGGGGTGCGTGCTCCTTCGGGACTGCACCGTCATGCTGCATAGATGGCCCAGTTCTGCCACCTAGTCTTTCACAGGGATCTTAAGCTGAGCGCGATTCAGCTGTCGGACTCGCTATGGAGGCTTGCTTAAGCTAATTGGGAGTAGCTAGTCGATCAACTTTCGCAGCCTGTTGCTCCCGAATGTTGAAACACGTTTACGCGAGACGCAGCATTTGAAACCACGACCCCATGGTGATCCAGGTCAAGCTACATACAGCATGATGGCTTTCAACGGGCTCTGTTCGGCCTTCGGATTCACGTCGAACTTGTGTTCTCACGTCGGCCTGCTCCTGCTGGCTTTAAAGCCAAATTCAGCAAGCGGGCACCACAAAGCAGAGGGACACAGTACCAGTGCCTGATGTCCCTTTGCTGATCAGCGTGACCTGCAGCAACGGCGTGGTGAATTTGGTGGCTAATTCTCTTGTGTTGCTGTCCGATCGGTCATCCGGTGGATTTGGTGGCTGATTCTCTTGTGTTGCTGTCCGATCGGTCATCCGGCCAAGTCTGCTATAGCAGAGATTCTGTTTTTTCTTAGTTGTAGTTGTTTTTTGTGCAGCCGTGGCCTTCTCACTGCTGTGCCATACACCCCGTATCCTTCAAAAAAAAAATTGGCTGTCGAACTTCAACACCTAACTTCCGTTGATCTCCGAGCGTCTCCAGACCCTACAACACACGGCACCAGCAAGTACACGAACCAGCAAAGCGTGGCCACCCATGGCATCTTCTAAAAAAAACAGGGTTGAGGAGAGACAAGAGAATTGCGGCAGCAACGCAGCCAGCCTTGTAGCAGCCACCACAGACAGCCTCAATGAAGCCTGCTTGCAGCAGATTTTCTCGCTGGTAGGCCCAGGCCATTACATGCTACTAGCATGCTGCAAGCGCTGGCAGCGTATCTACTGGCTACACGGTCAGTACAAGATGCAGACCGCAGTGGAGCACTTCGTGGCAGAGCTGCCGCTGCTGCAGTGGGCTCTCCATGCGGATGGTGGAGGCCATAGTATGGATGCTGCGACTTGCGCTGTGGCCGCCCGCAAAGGCCACCTGCGTTCGCTGCAGTGGCTGCGCGAGCAGGGCTGCGAGTGGGACGAGCGTACGTGCAGCGAGGCGGCAAGGAGGGGAGATCGCAGTGGGCGCGCGCTCACGATTGCCCCTGGGACAGCACTACGGCAACGGAGCTAGCAAGGAAAGGAGACCTCACAATGCTGGAGTGGGCCGTGGAGGCTGGCCTTCAGATGGACTCCGAAGGAGTAGGCACTGCTGCGGCGGAACGAGGGCATCTCGAGGCGCTGCAGTGGCTACGTGCACGCGGCTGTCCTGTGAGCTGGAAAGCTGCTCTGGCAGCGGCGCGGGGCGGTCATCTACAGGTACTGCAATGGACCAGCTTGCAGATGCAAATGTTTGACATCATGATGCCAAGCATCTGTGCTGCAGCTGCAGCGACAGGCCACTTGGAAGTAGTCAAATGGCTGCACTCGGCAGGTTGCCAGTGGGAAGAGGCCATCTGCACAGCAGCAGCTAGAGGTGGCCACCTTTGCGTATTGCAGTTCGTGCGCGAGAACGGCTGCCCCTGGGATGCGAGAATTTACTCTGCGGCGTTAAGCGGCGGGCACATAGAGGTGCTGCGCTACGCCAGAGAGCAGGGCTGCCCATGGTTGCCTGCAGCAGGCTACTCGTGGCAGGCGGCGGATGGAGGCAGCTTAGCGGTACTGCAGTGGGCAATTGAGAATGGCTGCTGCTGGGATAGCTCCGTATGTCTATCAGCCGCAAGTAAAGGCGATGTCGCGATGCTGGAGTGGGCTGAGGCCAATGGCGCTCACTGTCAACCCCAAGCAGTAGCGTGTTATGCCGGTGCCGCCGGGCACTTGTCAGTTGCAGAGTGGCTTATCGCACGCAAGGACTGCCCCAGTCCCCTTGTGTTGAGTTCTGCGGCACAGCACGGGCACGTCGAGCTCCTGCAGTGGGCTCAGTCGAAAGGCGTTTTCACCAAGGAGAACTTAGTGAAGCTGCGGTGCGCGTGCAGCGCCGCAGAAGGCAATCAAGTCGAGACGTTGGCGTGGATGTTTGCCGCCGGTCACGTTGTCCCAGCATTATCCTCGGCCGCGTCACCCTATGAGTGCGTATACATGTACATGAACCCTGCCGCAGGTGCAGCAAGGGGGGGTCACGTTAGCGTACTCAAGTGGCTCAAGGCCCATGGCCTCTTTAGAAATGAGCAGGTACTTGAGAGTGCAGCTAGCATGAGTCATCTTGAGGTGCTCGAGTGGGCACTCGCGAACGGGTGCGAGTGGGACAAGTCCATATGCTGCTCAGCAGCAAAGCGGGGGAACAATTCCGTTGTAGACTGGGCGGCAGCGCGGGGGTGCACATGTGCCGCTCACAGCAGTGCTTGATGCTTACATGCATGTCCTTACACGATCACCAGCTGCTTGCCAATGCGCATTTATGAATACGAAGGTGTGTCTTTGATGCGTTGTCGTCTGCCTGTGTGCGTGTCAGTGCGATTGCCAGCACCAGTCTCACTTTTGCTGCTTGCTACATGACATTGCGTTTGTCTGGCATGCTGGCGTATACCATTGTGGTGCCGCCTTGCTGGCACTGCACAGTGTGTCGCTTTGACCAATTGCTGCTTGTCCCACAAGGTATGCGCTTTTGTGTGCATCTCCACTTTCTAGGAGCTGTCAGATGCCGTACTGTTGGTATGCGGGTGGCCACTGCATGTATATGCTGAACACATGTCTCAATGTTTCTTGCGCACTCAGTGGCACTAGTTGTCATGCGGATTTTGGGCCTTGGCGTACCCTTGTGTGTGCATTAGCTTGACAGGTATGATCACACCTGAAGTGGCACATGGTCAGACAGACAATGCAGCGTCACTCTGCAAGCAGCGCATGTTATGCGCACGTGTCGTGCATTGAATGCAGTACTGCAGTGGCCTCAACTGCCCTCCGAGTCATTATGATATCGAACTCTCAAGGCAACAGCACAGCTTTCAGCACAATGTCAAGTGCTCCTGTTGCATATGCATGTCACATGTAAATATGTATGCTAGGTATGTACTACGGACACAGATGAGTGCATCACTGTTCAACACCAGCACACTTCTGACACTTCTTGTAATTCCTAGGTCCAGTCAGGTGCAATTGGTTAAAGGTGATGCTGCATCAGATGAGACCTCGTTCAGAGCATTGAGCAATAAGAAGTGCTGCGATTACACTGCTGGCAACACTCTGCAGACTGAAAGCGTTGCTGGCAAAGCGTATTTGTTGCAATTACAGAGCTGCTGCTCACTACATGTAACTGCCATATGCTCTAACATAATCACTACCTAAATGGTGATGACGATGAACAATGCATTCCGCCAGTCCGAGTTGCCAGAGGTGCTGACTATTCAGGTTGCCAGCATTACCATGCGTTGTGTCCCCAAGATCTCCCGCTCTCCAACCACTCCTTGTACAACTCAGAATCAAATGATCTGTCCTTGGATACAATCTTGGGAAGCCTGGACTGAGCTTTCATGCTGAGGCTTGCGATTTTAGGTGTCTTGCATGCAAAGTTTTGAAGGTGACTGCAAGAGCAAAGCGTGCAGCCAGCGGAGCCCATTGCAAGGTGACATCAAACGGCTGTGCAGCGTCCGTATGTGTGTCGAAGTGATTGCCTCAACAGTTACTGAGCGCTTGCAATGCCTTGCATGCCCGGCCTATTTGATTGATGAGAACCTCATTGGCTCGGAGAGCTCAGTCCCGTGTGGAAGTTGCACGTCCAAACAATGGGGTCTGGGAAGGAGGCAAACACTGATTGCCAGTGGCTATGCCACAAACCCACCACCAGCACTGCACAGCAGGCGCCCAATCAGGACCTCATCAATTCAGCGCATACTGCAATGGACCACTGCACCGCGCTCACAGCGCTGCGGCTTGTTCGGATGGAGAAGACGTCATCGAGGGCTGCGCCTGTGCGGGCCTGACGCGCACTGCCGCGCAGCAGCCCCACTCACAGTCATACCATGCCCGCGCGCTCCGGCGCAAGAACGTTGTCGTGCTGTAGGCGGCGGGAACATCACTGGCTCAGTGCTCGGCCGCGTCTTTGTCAGGGGGCTAGCTGCGGCCTTTGTGCATGGTACATAGCTAGGCTTCATCACGTCCATCTCAGCCCACCAGCCTCTGCGAACTGTTGTGATGCGTCGTGACGTTGCGAGCATCATCTCGGACTCCAGAGGCAGCTTCGTCCGCAGCACCAACCAGAACAACATGCGACTGCGCATGCGCATGAACCAGATTGTGTGTGCTTGTTGTGTTCAGCTCTGGTTCACTATTGGCTGGCTTGCTAGGGGGTACAGTACAGGTTGACGTGGGTACTTCTGCCGGTTGGCTGAACCCATAGGTTGTGTACCTCTCCCAAGGTCGCGCATGTCATCCTGAACAAACTATGCCCGCTTATGCAGCAGCAGCCGATTCCTCCGCGAAGATCTTGAGCTTCGCGTCCAGCTGGACCCCCCCCTTTGAGACATGATGCATTTGCTGGCCTGCATGTGCCTAGTCGAGCATCACTGCGTCATCTGACGAATTTTCTGACGCCACATGCACGTTACGCACGCTATGCTGTGCCACAGATACCAGAGGTCGGTTGATATCGAAATGCTGCACATGCTGTTGCTCGCGCGCAACTTGAACGTGCTGGCTTCTGCGAGGCCGGGCGGTTCTTGCTGACTGCTTTCCCCTTGTGCCGGCTTCATCCTGCCGCGGCCATGGTAGAGTGCCTTCGGCCCGCAGGCGGCGAAGTGTAAGCGTCGGTGTACTGTTCGGTTCACCTTGCCATGGAGTCGCCGCGGTTTTCAGCAAAACTTCAAGGCGCGAACTTCAAACCGTTGATCTCAGAGAGGTGCGCACCAACTCCAGTCACACACGACAGCAGAACAGTAACGAGCGTCAGCGAAGCAGCTTCTCGTATTTACCGATGGCATCCCTCTTGAGCTCCTGTCCAGCAGTCAGGGAAGAGAATTGCAACGCGGTAACGACCACTGTCGCAACAGGCCTCGATGAAGCCAGCTCCGTAGCAGCCACCACCGACAGCCTCAATGAAGCCTGCCTGCCGCAGATATTTTCGCTGGTAGGCCCAGGCCACTACATGCTCCTGGCATGCTGCAAACGCTGGCAGCGTAGCTACTGGCTGTACGGTCAGCTCAAGATGACGACCGCAGTGGAGCACGTCGTGGCCGAGCTGCCGCTGCTTCAGTGGGCTGTCCAAGCGGATGGCGGTGGTCACAACATGCACGCCGCCACTTGTGCTATGGCCGCTCGCAAAGGCCACCTGGACTCGCTGCAATGGCTGCTCGAGCAGGGCTGCGAGTGGGACGAGCGTACGTGCAGCGAGGCGGCAAGGAGGGGAGATCTCGCCATGCTGCAGTGGGCTCGCGCTCACGATTGTCCCTGGGACAGCACCACGGCAGCGGAGCTAGCAAGGAGGGGAGATCTCACGCTGCTGGAGTGGGCTGCAGAGGCTGGTCTTCAGATAGACTCTGAAGAGATAGGCGCTGCTGCTGCGGAACAAGGGCATCTCGAGGCGCTGCAGTGGCTGCACGCACGCGGTTGTCCTGTGATATCCAAGGGCGCTGAGGCAGCGGCGCGCGGCGGTCACTTACAGGTACTGCAGTGGATCACCTCACGAGTGCACATGATCATGCCAGACGTCTGTGCTGCAGCTGCAGAGGCAGGCCACTTGGAAGTAGTCAAATGGCTGCACTTGGCAGGTTGCCAGTGGGAAGTGGCCATCTGCACAGCAGCAGCTAGAGGTGGCCACCTGCACGTACTACAGTACCTCCACGAGAACGAATGCCCCTGGGCTGTGGACATTTACTCGGCGGCGTTAAGCGGCGCGTGCTGCGCTATGCCAGAGAGCAGGGCTGCCCATGGCTACCTTTATTAGTTGGGCCACACCAGGCAGCAAGAAACAGAAACCTAGCGGTACTGCAGTGGGCAATTGAGAATGGCTGTTGCTGGGAGAGATTCATATGTGAGGCAGCCGCAAGCAAGGGGGATGTTGCGATGCTTGAGTGGGCTGAGGCTAATGGTGCGCACTTTTTCCCCATGAGTGTTGCGTTTAGAGCCGGCAAGGCAGGACAGTTGTCGGTCGCAAAGTGGCTTCTTGCACGAAAACAGTGCCATCATGACAACCTGTTGCGAACAGCGGCCCAAGCAGGGCACGTGGGGCTCCTGCAGTGGGCTCAGTTAAACGGCATCTTTGCTAAGGAAAAGCTGCAGTACGCGTACTATGCAGCTCAAAGTAATCAAGTCGAGGTGTTGGCGTGGATGCTTGCCGCCGGTCACCTCGTCCCAGCAATTGCATCACCCTATAATTATGTAGGCATGTACGACAACCCTGCCGCAGGTGCGGCTAGGAGGGGTCACATGAGCGTACTGAAGTGGCTCAAGGCCCATGGCCTCTTCAGAAAAAAGCAAGTCCTTGAGAGTGCAGCTGACGGAAGTCATTTGGAGGTGCTCGAGTGGGCACTCTCAGACGGGTGCAAGTGGGACAAGTCCATTTGTTGCTCAGCAGCAAAGAAAGGGAACAACGATGTCGTACACTGGGCGGCAGCACGGGGGTGCACGTGTGCCGCTCACAGCGGCGCCTGATGCATGCAAGCATCTCCTTACAAGATTACTAGCTGCTGCTTCGAATACAAACAGAGTATGATGGTCGGCTTTGATGAGTTGTCGCTTTGCCCGTGTGCCTCTTGGGGCGGTTGCCAGCACCTGTGCACAAGCAACAGTGGCACTTTGCTGTTGGCTACCTGATGTTGCCACTGCCTGGCATTACCGACCCCCATGCTCGTGGCTCCTTGCTGACACTGCACAGTGTGTCCCTTTGACCAACTGCTGCTTGTTTTTCATAAAATTGCTCCTTTGTGTGTACATGCCATCTCTACTGTTGGAGCCATGAGTCAGTTGTCAGATCATTAGTGAGCCACTGCATGTATGTGCCACTTACATGTGCCAGAGTTTCCTGTTCCCTGCCACTGGCATGCGATCTTCTGGCGGAATCTAGCAATGCTTCACGCATTGACATAAGACCGTGCGCGCTCAAATTTGCCAGGCATGACTTGTATTACATTGCCAACTGGCATATGACCAGACACCGCAACATCACTCAACAAATCAGCATGTTCAGTGCGCCCCTTTGGCATGTAGTTACAGCATGTGCACAGGGCCACACCTGCCATCCCTTCGAGCACTTGCGCCAACAAAACTGTTACAGTCCCCAGCACAAATGCTGCTGCTCCCCTGCACTTCGCAGTTTGCCAAGAAGTCTTGACTTGGTCATTGATGATGTTGATGCCAGCCAATTAATCAGTTCCTTCACCATGTGTTGGCATAGTTTTTTTCCATGTGCGTGTCAAACTTTCATTTGCCACTTTCAAAGCATGGCAAATTGTGATGATTCGTAGATCTTGACAACGGCCCTGCGAACAGCATGTACGAATTTACTGCAGAAGTTTGTGGCCAACCAAAACACCACAAGCATGCCTGCCAAGACCTCTTCTATTGCAGTGCTGCGTGCATACGCAGGAGAGCATGTTGACGTCCATCAACTGCATTCTGTCAAAACAACCTCTATTATGTGGTACATTGCCGCTTAAGACTGGCTGACGCAATGCTTATGGTATACCAACTGAGGCCTTGTTGAGGGTGCTGAGCGATGGGGATTGCGGCAATTTGTTGCATTCATAGCTCTTGTTGCACTGTGCACTGTGTGTTCACATCACAAACATCACACTCGCCTGTCATGCATATGGTGGTGCACCATATGGCATCCATCAACGAATTATTGCCGGAGGTGCTCAACTTGGTTGCCATGATCACTGTTCCCCGTGATCTAATAATCTCTTACGCTTTGGATTTAGTAAATCAGCCTGCGGGTAAGGAAAATTATTGCGCTCATCCCTCACATGGAGCATCAATCGAGCTTGCTTGAAATTCCACGTTAAGCCCTAGGCCTGCAAGCAAAGCTTTTGTGGGTTTGAGCAACTGTTGAGTAGCCAGCGTAGTATGACGTCTAGCAGGAGTGTGCAGCCTCCACGTTGGCATCGGGCTTTGACATTTGCTGCATGCTTTTGTGCCGATCTAGTTGATAGAAGCGTAACTGATCACTCGTTTTCAGAGGCTTGTGTAAAAATCATGTCCAGTCAATGGGGTCTGTGAATGAATATGGCTGCGTCAAAAGCCCACTGGCAGCACCAGCAGGGGGCGCCGCATCAAGATCTCGGCAACATGTATGCATACGTGACTGACCGCTGCACCGCGCTCACGGCGCCGTGGCTCATTCAAATGGAGAAGACGTAACGAGCGCTGCGACTGTGCGGGCGCTGCTGTGCTGCCGCCTAATGGCGCGCTGACCATCCCCGCGTTTAAGCGCAATGAAATTGTCTTTATTATAGGCACCGTAAAAGTCGTTAGGCCCCTGCTCGGCCGCGTCATCGTCAGGAGGCTCGCCGTGCACCACTTGTGCCTCGTGCGCTGCATCACGCCCCATTACGAACAGGTACGCCAGGGCGCATGGCGACATTTTGCGAGCATCATCTCAGACTCCTGTGGTCGCTTCCTCCTCGACATCTGCCTTTATAGTGTGTGGCTACGCACGCGCATGGAAGAGTGTGTACTCTGCGCTCGGCTGACTCGCAAGGGAATGTGTTCAGAGTATAACTGCCTATGGGGACTCTTCCCTCTGGTGAATCTTGTGTACCTCTAGAGCTTCAGATCTGCACAAACAACCATTCATGCGATGCGGCAGCCATCGTGCCCTTAAAGAAGATCTTGAATTTCGCTGCCGAGCTGCTTGCCCTGCCGTTGAGGAGTGAGATGATGCATGTACTGTACCGGCCTGAGCGCGCCTTGTCGGTTCATCAATGCATCACCAGGCGGATTCTGATGTGCGCATTGCGGGGAGAATCTGGCGTCCCATTCGCCAGAGGTGGCAGTGTCGAAATGCCCGTGCTGATCAGCTTAACGGTGGATTGCTGGTGGCTGATGCTCTTGTATTGGCATCCTCCTGCTGCGACACGGCTGTAACAGTTGATAAGCACGCAGGCGACTGTCGGTCGTCCGGTCATCGGCTGGCTGGCTGGCAGTCGCAGTCGCAGTGGTTTCAACACTGAACTTCGAAAGCGCGCTTCAGAGAGAGTGGAGGGTGGTGCTAAACTTGACTTCCACCTACAGCACACGACACGAGCAAGTACACGAACGAGCATAGCGTGGCCCGATGGCGATGGCATTTCAACGAAGAAACAGGCTTGAGGAGAGGCACGATAACAACGCAGCCAACTCTATAGCAGCCACGACATACAGCCTCAATGAAGCCTGCTTGCAGCAGATATTCTCGCTGGTGGGCCCAGGTCACTACCTGCCTCTAGCATGCTGCAAGCGCTGGAAGCATATCTACTGGCTGTACGGTCAACTCAAGATGAGGTCCGCAGTGGAGCACTTCGTGGCCGAGCTGCCGCTGCTTCAGTGGGCTGTCCAAGCGGATGGTGGAGGCTGCAACATGAATGCCGCCACCTGCGCTATGGCTGCCCGCAAAGGCGATCTGAACTCGCTGCAGTGGCTGCGCGAGCAGGGCTGCGAGTGGGACGAGCGTACGTGCACCGAGGCGGCAAGGAGGGGAGATCTCGCTATGCTGCAGTGGGCTCGCGCTCATGACTGCCCCTGGGACAGCACTACGGCCACGGAGCTAGCAACGAGGGGAGACCTCACTATGCTGGAGTGGGCTGCAGAGGCTGGTCTTCAGTTTGACTCTGAAGACACTGGCGCTGCCGCGGAACAAGGGCATCTCGAGGCACTGCAGTGGCTGCGTGCACGCGGCTGTTCTGTGAGCTGGCGGGGCGCACACGCAACGGCGCGGGGCGGTCATCTACAGGTACTACAAAGGATGACCGCTCAGCCGCAATTATATTACATGCCAAGCATCTGTGCTGCAGCTGCAGAGGCAGGCCACTTGGAAGTAGTCAAATGGCTGCGCTCCGCAGGTTGCCAGTGGGATCAGTCCATCTGCACAGCAGCTGCTAGGGGCGGCCACCTTTGCGTATTGCAATACCTGCGCGACAACGCATGCCCCTGGGATGCGAGCATTTACTCTGTAGCATTGAGGAACGGGCATGTAGAGGTGCTGCGCTACGCCAGCGGGCAGGGCTGCCCATGGTTGCCTGCAGCAGACAACTTGCGGCAGGCGGCGCAGGGAGGCAGCAAAGCGGCGTTGCAGTGGGCAATCGCGAATGGCTGTTGCTGGGACGGCGCCGCATGCAGAATAATTGCGAGCAGCGGGGATGTCAAGTTGCTCGAGTGGGCTGCGGCCAATGGCGCTGAACTCGACCCTAATTTCATAGCTTTCAATGCCGGCAGGGCAGGACATTTGTCAGTTGCAAAGTGGCTTCATGCACGCAAGGATGAAACCATCCACTTTCTGTTGATGAAGGCGGCAGAGGCGGGGCATGTCTTTCTCCTGCAGTGGGCTCAGTCAAACGGCATTTTTGCTAAGGAGAAGCTGCAGTATGCGTGCGAGGCTGGGCAAGGCAACCGAGTTGAGGTGTTGGCCTGGATGCTCGCGACCCACCACCTTGTCTCGAGATCACCCTGTGTGTCACCCAGGGGATACGTAGATTACAACCCAGGGCCTGCCGCAAGCGCAGCGTCGAGGGGTCACCTGAGCGTGCTGAAGTGGCTTAAGGCCCATGGCCTCTTTGACACATACAAGGTACTTGAATACGCAGCAAGGTGGCGGCAGTTTGAGGTGATCAAGTGGGCTCTCACAAACGGGTGTGATTGGGACAAGTCCATATGCCGAACCGCAGCCAACGAGGGGAACAAAGCCGTTGTAGACTGGGCGGCAGCGCAGGGGTGCAGGTGCGCCGCTCACAGGAGCGCCTGATGCATGCACGCCGCCAGGCGCCGAGCTGCCGACCTTTGCATTCCCTCATGGTGCGTGACTGACATGTTTGTCATGTCGTTGCGCACTGCCAGTAAATGGAATTGTAGATGCATTGCGAACGCCACGACACAGAGCCTTGCGCCTCATGGTGCCCAAGTTGGTTTGCTGCGCTGCTGCCTGCTGCCCGCTCGCCTGTAGCAAGTGAGCTGATGCTGTGTGCGTGTGTGTGCTTGCACGTGTGCGTGGTAGTCTGAGCCAGCGATGCATGCTTAGAGCACTGCTGCGTGTGCCCTCTCGCCTACAGTCATGCGCCTGGTTACGTTCAGATGCTTCATGGGCAGATGACGAGAGCGCTGGTTGATTTCGCTGTATCATCAAATGAGATACTCAGAAGAATAACTTGCTTCTTCGCTACGCAAGGTCCACCATTGCGGTTGCCATTGTGCTTGCCGAGAGGTAAACACGCTGGTTGTTAAGGAGCGTTACCATGTCTGTGCATGCATCTGCTATGTGCTTGTACATGGCATTACACCAAGCAATGCTATGCATACGTGACATACATTATGTCACTGCCGCACCTCAGGTTGTATGAGGCCCTGCGGGCACGATAGGCTTGGGCATGTAGTGGCACGTCATGGATCACTGATGGTGCTGGTCTACACTGCCTTGCTGAGCGTGGCCGCATATGCGCAGGTTTGCATGATCCCTGGGCACACTTTGCAGCAGCACAAATCTCCTCAGGCATGGCATGTTTTGTGAGCTGGCAAACTAAGCAGGCTACTAGCATGTAGGGTACCCTGAAAAGGCTGCGTTTTGACGCCTGAACCAATGCACGCCAGGAGCTCCACTGAGATGTAGAGTTGCGGCACAATCTTTGTGCAAATACGTGGTTGCCATCCGTGCGTTTTTGGGGGACCGCCAATCACTAGATCATGAGTACATCACCTAGCAGAATGCTGAATGCTCAGCCTGCATTGAAGCTCATGACGCAGCTGCGCACACTGGCATCAAAACGGGCCATGCAGCGCGTCCTGTGGCAGTGATTGGGAACTAAAGTGGCAGTCAACAGGACACACCATCGATGATGTCAAAAGAGAATCGTAGGAACTTCTTCAGTGATGCACGCATTCGAGTTGAAGTTGCCCGCTGGCGCCTGTCCTGTTACCCTCTCATGACGTAGTGGAGAGCACAAGCGCAGTCATGGGCGTCAAGGACATCATAACTTCAAGCAAGGCACGGCGCTGTCGCATTCTACTAGCATAATTGCACAGCATAGCTGACATCAGATGAATAGGAGGACAGTTTCCCTTTCTTTGTGCCTGTTGCAGAAAGTGAAAAGCTCGTCAGCAACTTGCATACAGTCTCGAGGGCAATGTACAATGTTTTCCAGCTGCCTCTATTTTATCTTGTTGCACTAAACATGAAGGTAGTTGGCTGCTAGTACTTCACCACGACTCTCACAGAAAGCCTTTGTTTGAAAAATAAAGGCTTTTATTCTGCTTCAACTACAGAGCAAACCCTTCTAACAACCAAACCACTTCAAGACCTAATTATCGTGACTTCACCTTCATCTTGTAAATCGCGTTGGTTCAAGTGGGCGAGAGAAAGTGTGTAGCTCACGTGCACCACTCACGGCACAACGGCCGGCGTGACAAGCACCTCAGCTGCTTCGGTTGTTCAACACTGGCTCCCCTACACCAACTTTGCTGCCTCTGCGGCACTTAGAAGGCTTTGTTCGTGCACGCGGGATCGGCGCATCTGAGTGACGAGCAGTGATGGCCCTGAACAGCGAGTTCCATCGCCATGCGGCGGCGCAGCTCAACCTGCGAGAAAGTCAAGTAGCAGCATGCGCAATGCTCCTTGGGGACGGCTGCACAGGTATGCCTTGCCAAGTCGAGGGCCCTGGTTTGAGGAGCTGAGAACGGTATCTTTAGTTTAAAAGCGCCCTTTCAAGCAGCGTTTGCTCTTGCTCGTAGCTGCAGCTGTCCGTGATTCTGACCTTGTGACCGCATAAACCGCTCACACAGGCCCATGACTTGCCGCATTCTGTTGCATTCGGCGTGTGAGCTGGCGAAGAACGCAGATTTTATTCGTCGCCTTGGCGCGCAGGCCAGGATGGGCGCCACTCAAAACATGAACTCCCGCACGCTATCTGGCCAACCGCTGACGCTAATTTTTTTCCTGTGCCACTGCGCACCACCCCGCAGTGCCTTTCATCTGCAGGTACAGGCGTGAGCACACGGGAGGGCTGACGCCAGAGCTGGTGCGCTCTGTGGGCTCGCTGCTGGACAAATGGAAGACGCTGGTGGCAAAGAAGGAGGGGATCATGGCGGCCATCTCTAGACAGGGTGAGTCTGGACTCCTGGTGGACTGTACAAGTCTCTTAATGATGTATTTTCCCACAGATGATCGAGGGGGGGGGGGGCACTGCGTTCGTTCAATCTGCCTGGTGAACTCACATGTGTCAGAGGGGAAGGATGGTCATGATGTCAAGCCTCATTGCCGGTCTGTTGGAATGCGCGAAAAATCTTCTGTTTCAGAGCAACAGAAGGAGGGCAAGGGATGCCACTGCATCTGGGTAACTAAAATGTTGAAGGGAAAAGAACGGCCATGCTTATGAAGCTCAACGTTTGTGTTGGGCATGGGTTCAGAGGAACGCTAAAGCTGCTACTTGACATCGTTCCAAGGTATACTGCTTCTGCGAGTGATCGGGCTAATACAGGCCAGCATGCGGACGCGGGGGTAATCGTTGGAATTGTTCAACCTTAGTGTTGGTACCAAAACTGTACCTCATTCATGTCATCTGACTGCACCAGTACGCGCTTGCTCACAAGAACCTGCCATCTACGCCTGGCCATCAACTGTTGTGTGTCTGAACGGACTGCCGTAGTACGCCCTGTGTTGCTTTTGTTCGACACATTGTTTGACACATATCCCATGCGGTACCCGCATGCATGACTGCCAGTAAGTTGACGCATGGGCGCACCCTAAACAGCTCAGCATCAGCGCTCCGTATGGCAGCGAGGCAGCAGCGCACTGCCGGGGGAAGCGCTCAGCACCGGCGAAGCGGATTCTTGACACCTGCGCAGCAGCGCCTACTGCACATCATGATCAGTTCAGTGTGGCTACGCCAAGCCTGCACTTGAGCGCTGGAGCCCATTGCGCATCCTGATCAGTTTGCTGGTGGCTGCGCCGCGCAGGCAAGCTGACGCGCGAGCTGCGCGCCGCCATCAACGAGGCGGACTCGGTGACGGCGCTCGACGACGTGTACGCGCCCTTTAAGGGCACGCGGATCACCAAGGCGGACGCGGCGCGGCAGGCCGGCTACGGTGCGTGCGCGCGAGCAGTTGAACTTCCTTTGTTGAACTACCGCGTGCCCGCCAGTGAGCTGAAGCGCGTGTGCTCGGCGGTACTGTCATGAGGCTTGCTCACGTGCTTATAAGTGCGCGTGCGCGCAGTTGAACTTCCATTGTTGAACTACTGCATGCCCGCGTACTCGCCAGCGAGCCGTAACGTGTGTGCTCGGCGGTACTGTCGCGGGGCTTGCTCGCGCGCTTACAGCGCGTGACGCATAGGCGTCACATAACCCGGTGCGGCGATCTATATGAGACGTGCGGGGAGCGGAGGTGTTTCCACATGTAGATTTGGGGTCTATCTGGGGCTCTCAGCGGTCCGTCGGAGTACATGTGCGCATGATCCCTTCGAGCACCGCCTGCACTGCTGCGTGCTTCATGCGCATCTTTTTGTCAGTTGCCGTGAGAAGGGGCCCATCTGTCAGAGGAAGGTGGGCCAGCGGTGATTGCTGGCTACAGTGCACCGTCACGTCCGACGGCCCTTGGTCGCGTGCGCCGCATGCACTTGCACGGCTCATGCCATGCTGCAAGCGCAGCACGCTGAGCACTGCTTTCAACTCGGGCGTGCTGCGGTCGCGGTGAGCGGCGCCGCCGGCGCCGACGCCTCTGGCAGCGCCTCTCACAGTGTGCTTTGACAGTCATCAACGCGTATCCCGCGTGTTTCACTCATTGTATGCACGCCGCATCACGCTTTGACATCGTGCCTTGACAGTCATCCCTGCATATCACGCCTCTGATTCACTAGATGCGTGCCGCGCGCGCATATCCCTGAGCGCGCGCGCGCGCCGCCTGACCCCACCCTCAACCCCCCTGACGCGCTGAGCGCTGCTGCTTCATCAGGTCCCCTCGCGGAGGCGGCGTGGGGCGTCACCAGCACCGACGACCCCGGCGCCAGCTTTGAGACCCTGCTGTGGCAGCTGTCGCAGAGCCGCACCAAGCAGACGGAGGCGCTCGACGGCGCGGCCATGGTGAGCAGAAAAAATTCAATTTTGAAGTTGAACTCAATTACTCGCTTTGATGGGGGGGGGGATGAATGCCGCGGTGAATCATGTGGGTGCGCTGTTCACTGTGTTGTGCGATCTTCGACTTGAACATGAAGGTGAAGAGTGTCACTGCAGCTGTCGCTGCCGACGCTCTTGTTCGAGGTATGGCGCCTCCATTTATTGCGCAAACAGAGGACTGTTGTTGCATGCTCCTTGCCGCAGGGCAAATTGGCTCCATCTCCCCCAACCCCCCCTTCCACCACACCCGACCCCACCCCCATGGCAGTCCCCTGTAACATACTGCTCATTCCGCCGCGGAGCACGCGCCCTCGGGCACTGGCTGGAGCCAACAGCAGCTGGGCATCGGCCACACACATGTTGTTCAACATGGTGTTCAGAGAAGTATAAGACATACATGTGTACACACACACACACACATACACACACACACACACACACACACACCCTGCCCGCAGATACTGGCGGAGCGCATCAGCCGCTGGGCGCCCGTGCGCAAGGCGACATACATGTGCTCTGAAGGCCACATTACATACATTTGATGACTTATTACATATAGAGCCCCCGCTTCTCCACACACACACATGAAGCATCACGCCGCACCCCTTGCGCGTTCTCCAGACACTGGCAGAGCGCATCAGCCTCTGGGCACCGGCCATGTACATGTTATCCAGCAGTAAATACAACTAGGCGTCCCCCGCGTGCACACAATCACAACGTGTGAGACACCGCACCCCCCCCCCTCCGCACACCCCCAGATACTGGCGGAGCGCATCAGCCGCTGGGCGCCTGCGCGCAAGGCCGCGCGCGCGCACATCGAGCGCAGCGCCTTCATCACTGCCGCGCCGCTGCGCTACGTGAGCGGCGCCAAGAAGGCCGCGTCCAAGAAGGGCGGCAGCGGCGGCGGCGGCGCCCCCGCGCAGGAGGCGGACTTCAGCCACTACCACGGCTTTGACTGCGTCGTGCGCGAGGTGCAGGGGCACCAGTGGCTCGCGCTGCGGCGCGGCGCCGCCGCCAAGGCGCTCAACGTAAACGTGAAGCTGCACGCGGCGGCGAACGACCACGTCCTGGAGGCGGTGAGTGGGGCGTTGAAGTGATGCTTGAGTGGTGGTAGTTGAAGTTGGTGCATTGTTCGGCGGCCAAGGCGCTGAACGTGAACGTGAAGCTGCATGCAGCGGCGAACGACCACGTTCTGGAGGCGGTGAGTCACTGACTGAAGCGATGCTGGTGGTAAAAGTTGCAGCTGGTGTTGGTTTGGGTAGTACGTGAAGTTGTATGTGGCCGCAAACAGGCAGGCACTCGACGCGGTAGATGAGTGCGTTTTGTTGAAGTGCTGCAAGAAAAGGCCAAGTGACCTGGGGGCCAGCGACCAGGTGCTCGACATGAACGTGAAGCTGCACGCGGCGGCGAACGACCAGGTTATGGAGGCTGTGAGTCACCTGTCGGATTGACGCTGGTAGGAGAAGGTGAAGTTGACACAGTTTTGGGTAGTACATGATGTTGCTTGTGAACAAGCAGGTGCTGGAGGCGTGGGTGAGCTGTTGAAGTGACGCTGCCGCGGCAAAAGTTGAAGTGAAGAGATGGGCGGTACTTCACCTGTACTGCTTTTTCATGCGCACGCCGTGGGGCATCTGAGCACTGCCAGGCGCCTTGGCCTGTAGGCGCAGCATTGGTGATCGCCACGCCGTACGTGGCAGTGGACGAACAGGCGCTGGACGCCATGAGATGCAGCAGTGACTTTGTCAGCTGCAGTGCGTTCGCGTGCTGTTGGGCATGTGCGGGCCCAGGTGAGGTGGCGCTGATGGTACTGCAAGTGGCGGAGCTGTTGACTGCCGTCGGACGCGTGTGCTGGTGCTGCGTGCGGGCGCGTCAAGCCGGCAGATGAGCAGAGGCTGGGCGCAGTGAGCGGCATGCCAACCCCCTCCCTAACCCTAGCCCGGCGAGCCCCGCCGCCGCTGCACGTACAGCGGGGCATGTACTCAGCGAGTGCCTTTGTGTACTGCTAGAGTACAGCCACTGCACTTCAAAATGAGATACCACGAGTGTGTTGTGCCGCGCAGCCGCGCGGCTGCTGACTGCCCAAGCATCATCATGCACTCCATGAACTAACTTTGCATACCATCATTGAGACTGACTACCACGTGCGTTTGTATCGCGGCGTTCCCCGCTGCTGCGCAGATACTGCACAGCCTGCCGCCAGCGCCACGCAGCCGCGCCGCCAGCGACTGCCTGTGCATCATCATGCACGCCTGGGCGAATTCTGCATGCCCCTGTCATCGCCATCATCAAGACTGACTGCCACATGCATCTACGCCCCTTTGTCCCTTGCTGCTGCGCAGATACTGCACAGCCTGCCGCCGGCGCCGCGCAGCCGCGCCGCCAACGACTGCCTGGCCGCCGCCGCGCAGGACGCGTGGAAGCGGCTCCTCGCGCCCAGCATCCAGCGCGAGGTGCTCAAGGAGGGCTACAGGTGCGGGAGCTTCAAGGCCTGAATGCTGATGCGCTCGCGTGCTTGAGATGCTCTGAAGTGTCTGATCTGAGCAGGCACAGAAGTGCGCAGACCGACTGCAGTTGACATGTTGCAAGTGTGAGCGCTCAGCATCCAGCGCGAGGTGCTCAAAGAGGGCTGCAGGTGCGAGTTCTCCTGGGCCGTCACGCCGTCGCGGTCGAGTGCCTTGCATGCTCTGCGGTATCTGATCTGAGCAGCAGAAAAGTGCACAAACCGACTGCAGTTGACGCATTGCAAGTGTGAGCGCTCAGTATCCAGCGCGAAGTGCTCAACGAGGGCTACAGGTGCGGGCCCTGTTCGGCCATTACGCGTTGCAATGTCTGAGGTGTAATTTTTCACTTGCATGGGTTCAGCGCATGCTGGAGGACACATGCAACCTTGAAGTCACCGCTGTGCGCATGTTCCCCGAGCGCAACTGCCCTGTGTGCAACTGCAATCAGCGTGAAGCACTGCAACGCGATGGATCAGTTCTTGACGGCATGGGCCTGACAGGTTCTCTGCTGCCATCGCTTCTGCCGCTGCTGCTGCGATTTAGTACACATGTGATGAACCGAGCAGTATGTCACACACGCCACAGGTACATAGTACACTGAGCCCAGCTTCACAACAACATCAGATCAGACCTCGTACTTCACGTATGATTAAGGTAAGGCACACGTGTTCCCATAGTCACGCGTTGGCTGAGCTGCTGCGTATGCGCGTACGCGTCCGCATGTCCAGCAGGAAGGGCGACACTGCGGGCATGGAGGCGTTCGCTACTAATGCGTAGCTCGCTGCGCCCCAGCTTCGACGGTCTTTCACATCAGTCTTCCTACTCTGCATGATTCACACGGGCATGCGCATGCCCTTTGTCGCACGTCCGCTGAGCTGCTGTGTATGCGAATGCGCGTCCGCGTGTCTGTCCTGACAGGAAGGGCGACACCGCGGGCATGGAGGCGTTTGCGTCCAACCTCAGGGCCGCGCTGCTGGCGCCGCCGCTGCGCGACACGCGCATCCTAGGTCAGCAGCGCTCAGCATGCGCATGGCTTGGCCCGATCATGTCGCTCGCAAGAGTGCCGCTCCCTGCCAGTTTGCGCTTCAATGTTCCTTGGGAGTTTGGCGCACCTGCTGGTGCAAGGTGCAGTTGAGAGGACATACGATGCGTCGTGGACGGTTACGTTCCGTGCAAGGCGTGCGCCCCGATGGGACGTGCGCGCGCGTGGCCACCGACGGCGAGCCTTGCAGTCGCTTGCAGTACCGATGGCGCGTCACTGCTGAAGTATTGAATTGTGCAGCAGCGCGTCTGCCCTTGCGCGCTTCTTTACGCCGCCCGTGCGCGCCGATGCTACACGCCGCGCACCACCATCAGCGTCGCCATGGTCAAACCCACGCTAGCTGCTTAAGTCAACAGCGCCGGACGGTCAACGAAACCCCCCCCCGTTGTGGCCTCATAGCTACCATCCACAACGCCGCTGCGCGTTGCCCTTAGCAGCACACCGCTGGCGCGTCACCGTTGAAGATTGACATCACGCGGGGGGGCGCGCACTGGGAGCACCCTGGTTTGCTTTCTGATAGAAGGTGGAGCAGGGCGTGCAGCCGTCATAGCACGAATGGCGTCTGCTCTGCCCGTTGTTCCTGTCACTCTTCAAGCGCAATGCTGCATTCTGTGCTTGCGCAACTGCGCACGCCAGAAAGGGAGGACCACTAATTGTGGAATAGTGTTCTCATGTATGCCGCTGCGCGGTGTGCCATACCTACCTACCCACAGGCGTGGACCCCGGCCTCAAGCACGGCGTCAAGCTGGCCGCGCTCGGGCCGCAGAGCGAGGTGCTGGAGCTCAAGACGATACTGCCGTACGCCAACAACGCAGGTGCGCATCAACACACACCTGCGGGTGGCTGTGCTTCAAACTGTGACGCACTTGAAGTACCTCAGTCAAAGAATACTTCAAACACGTCCACATGCCTGCACTGATGTTTGTAACCTGCAGCCGTGCTCCGCGATGAGCCTTTCGACTGGTAATGCTTTGGAGTCACGGTTGCACATTTCCGGGGTGGGTGTCATATCTAGAAGAAGATAAAACTGCTCGGCATGCACTTGGCCTCCGCCAGCCTCGAGACAGCTCCAAACTCAACCACACAATGCCTTTGTAATCAGGAGACCAACAGACAAAAAGTACCGCAAAATCCACCAGCGGCTCTGACTGCGCTGCTTGTGTGCCGCCGCCTCAGCCGCGCGAGGGCAGGCCATGGTCCCTGCTTGCCTTGCATCAGCTCGAAACTCAATCATCCCACGCCTCCGGAAATCTGTTTCAGATAAAACATTCTGGAGCCCATCAGCAGGCTCTAACTGCGCTGCTCGATGTGCCGCCCCTGCCGCCGCCACTGCCGCTGCCGCGCGACGGCCCCAACTGAACTGCGCTGTTTCTCAAACGCTTCATGAATCCTGACAAATTTGTGAATTCATCTCTGAATTTACTTCAGAAACCAGGCCCCAGAACCCTCAGCGGACTCTCTGACTGCGCTGCTTGGTGTGCCGCCGCTGCCGCTGCTGCTGCAGCCGCGAGGTTAGCCATGGTCCGTGCTTGCCTTGCATCAGCTCCTAACTTAATCATCCCATGTCTCCACAGTGTATGTTCAAACGAAACATCCTGGAACCCATCAGCGGACTCTGACTGCGCTGCTCGGTGTGCCGCCGCCGCCGCCGCTGCAGCCGCGCGAGGGCAGGCTGTGAAGGCCGTCGCCGCCATGATCGAGACGCACGGCGTACAGGTGGTGGCGCTGGGCAACGGCGTGGGCGTCGCGCAGGCGCAGCAGCTGATCGCTGAGGCGCGCGCCGCCCTCGGCGACAGGGGCAGCCAAGGTACGGTGCCACGCGACTTCTCTTGGGATCCTGGTGATGTTGTGATGAATGATGTTTTGTATGGCTCATGCCTGGTGTTGTGATTGACGACGATTTTTCGCGTGGCAGTCACATGCGACAAAAACCGGTCACGTGACTCGACGCCTGCTTCGGTCCCCCTTTGTGCAAGAAAGTCCCAGTGCATTTGAGTACCATCCCCTGTGGCGGCAGGGGCAGCCGAAGTTCGTCACCATACGACTGCACATGGAAGCGTCGTGATGTCATACGCTGCGCAGTGAGCATGCATGTACGTATGAACTGGTGGGGTCAGCGTGATCGCGACGAGCAAAAAGCGCGCGTCCACGCAAAGTGTCCGACGTGACGACTGCATGTATTTCAGCGAGGCGGGCGCCAGCATTTGGTCCGTCTGCGCACCCTGTATTTGCCGCTCGCTGCCACACTGGCTTATAATGCACACACTCTCGCTCAAACGCATATGTGTCCATTACCAGGGTCTTTCGAGCATTCGCACCAAGTGCGTCGTAATCGCGCGAATGCATCACGAACCTCATTGGTGCGTAACCCCCTGCGCTTTTGCCACGTCAGTGCGCTGCGTCACCGTCAGCGAGGCGGGCGCCAGCGTCTGGTCCGTCTCCGCGGCCGCCGCGTCCGAGTTCCCGGGGGTGGACTGCTCCTCGCTCGGCGCCGTATCGATAGGGCGCAGGCTGGCAGACCCCCTCAGCGAGCTCGTCAAGGTGGAGCCCTCGGCGCTAGGTGCGTCGCTCGCGATCAGAAGTGCTTTCCTCAAGTACTTGAAAGAGTGGGCAAGCGATACCGTACGTATCCCGTGACATGGACGTGTCCGGCGCGCTTGCCATGGCGCTCACTGCCATCCCCAAATTTCGCAGGTGTCGGGTTAATTGAGAAACATTTGTTTGTGCATACTTGAAGTACATGGGTTCCATTGTGTTTTGCAAAAAGAACACGTCATCTTCGAGCTTCAGGTGCACATTGGGAACAGGCGATGTTAGGTCCCGCAAATTTGGCAACCTCGTGCATGCGCAGGACGCAGCGCACCGCGCGCTACTTCTCAAATCATGCCAGCGCTTGAGTCTCTGGTGAACATGCCTTTGCCTGCCCGGCGGTACTCGCTCATGCCATTGTATCAGTCGTAAGCATGCACCAGCGTCACCTGTTTGAGCACTGGCGCAGATCGCATCACCTGTTTGAGCACCGGCGCCGATCGCTCGCATTGTTGAATGCTGTCGGCAGCGCACGGGAGCAACATGTCACGTAACTGGCACCCCATGCACAGGCTGAAGGGCGTATGCAGGCGCAATGTTTCCTCACCTGCATCCCCATACATCTTCCGGGGGCATAAACGTGCGCGTTTCAAAGGCGAACCCCTGCGCGTACCGAGGGGTATGCATGTATATCAGCACTAGTCAATGCCGCAGGCAGCGCGCGGGCGCAACGTGAACGTGGTGCCTCACCTGCATCCCCACGCGCTCTCAGGCGTAGGCATGTGTATCAGCACGACGAGCTCAAACCCCTGCGCGGTCACGAGGGATATGCATGTATTTCAGCACTAGTACGCAGCGTGCGGGCGCAACGTGGCGCCTCACCTGCATCCCCGCGCGCGCTCCCAGGGGTAGGTATGTATCAGCACGACCTGCCCGCCAAGGAGCTCAACGACCGCCTGTTTGAGACGGTGTGCGACTGCGTGGCGGAGGTCGGCGTGGAGCTCAACTCGGCCAGCGAGCCGCTTCTGGCTCACGTCAGCGGGTGAGACTTGATGCGCCATACTTCAAAGCATGCATCGTAATTTGATACTTGATACTCATGTACTTCAGTATATACAAGTGTACATGTATATATAAGTGGTACTACACGCAATATTGTCTAGTGTCCAGAGGACCGCACACTCAATTGGAGCTCAACTCGGCCAGCGAGCCCCTTCTGGCGCACGTCAGCGGGTGAGACTTTATGAAGGATACTTCATGAGTATACTTGGCAGTGTATCTTATACTTTGAAATACGCGCAATTCTCTCTGGTGTAGTGCCCAGTGGTGCGCACGCTTGATTCACGAAGTTTGGGTTCGGTTTGCTTGGAGACTTTCATGATGGTGAAATCTGGCGCACGTCAGCGGGTGAGACTTTACACACTGACAAGTACACAATACTCGGATTATTCATTTTACTTCAAATCATCACGACACAACACTTCAAGCGCTATATATACGTGGTTCTGCGCGCAACGTCACTGAGTGCCCAGTGGACCGCACGAAGGTTTTGATGATGAGTTTTGTGCGCAATGTTGTCGAGTGCGCAGTGAACCGCGCGCTTGGTTCGCAGGGGGGTTGAGATGAGGCTGCGCGGAGGTGCACTCTGCCACCCCCCCCCCCCCCCATTTGTCACACATACATGCGGTTGTGTGCCGCGTCGCTCTGAGGTGCGTGCTAGCGGGCCGACGCTCTCCCTCAACGCACTATGTACTCAATAAAGTATGAGGTGAATTTCATGCACTGACACACTCTCGTGCGCCCAGTCTCCTTGTCGTGCGCCTCGTTTCTTGGAGCGTCGCATGAAGTTGCTCGTCAACGCGCTTGATGGAGGTGCGGCGTACTCCGTGTCTCCTCCCATGCATTCACTTGTGGTTTTCCCATCAGCGCACAGGACATCGTGCAATGTACTCTCGTGCAGACATCAATCAGAGTCCACAGATTGAGTTGTAGATTGCACAGATATGAGTGAACTCCATTCACTGACACACACGCCACTTCCCATATCACAGGCTGACAAAGGCGCAGGCGCACAGCGTCCGTTTAACAGCGGCAGCGATGTTGGCAGTGCTCCTAGTTTCGCTCTATGCCTGCAGGTCGGCGATCTCTCGCAATGCGGACGTGTTGTTGACAAGTAGCTCCAACACTTCCACTTCCCATACCACAGGCTGACAAACAACGCTACCACTTCCCACATCACAGGCTGACAAAGGCGCAGGCGCGCAGCATCCGCTCAGCAGCGCTCATACAGCCAGGCGGTCTGCGGTGCCGGCAGAGCCTCATCCGCATATCGGGGATCGGGCCGAAGGCGTTCCAGCAGGTGCGTCACCGCTTGCAGTTGATGATGAGAAGTGCTCTACATGCTTGCTGAGCGTTGCTGTCAAGGCTAGATGCCTTCTAGCACAATGTTACCAAGCACTGTTGGTGATTTCCCTGATGTTTACGATGTGCAGCAGCGGCAGATACAACCGGGCAGCCTGCACCGTGTACCTGCTCCTCATTTGAGTATGTGGGCAGCCTGTCATGTGTACCTGCTTCTTGTTTGAGCATGATGAATGCCTACCTCGACGTCGCGCGCTGTGCACGTCTCACCACCCTCTCTTGCCTTCTGCTGCCGCCGGCCCTTGCTCCTGCCGCTGCCGCCGCCACTGCTACCACTGCAACCTGCGGCGACGCTGCCGTGCACGCACAATGACGCCCACGTACTGCTATCCACATCTCATCAGGCTGCAGGTACGTGATGTGTAAGTAGTCGCTTCTGGACCTAGCTGTTGAATCACAGTTCTCTGTGGGGTGTGCAGCGCTCCGCAGCATGCACCCAATGGTTTTCTTCGTGCATGCCGCCCCGTGCTTCGATGGCAATTCGCAGCGCGTTTGAGTGCAGGAGCGTCCGCAGCTGCCATACCATCAGCATGGCGATCAGGGTCACACGTCAACACTTTCTGCGCCTCTTTGACATGAGATGCGCACGAACGTGTCTGTCTGTATGCAGCGCGCCTCTAGGTCTGCCTACGTACATGTAGGATGTACGCGTCGTGGCCACGTTGGCATGCAACCTGATTAACGCATTGTGGTGCATTGGCGTGTGCTCTCCCACTCTAAGGGCTCTCAGACTAGCTTTGCGTAACCGCCATGCGTTGCGATATGCTTCAGCAGCGCTCAGACATTTTTATCCACTGTGCTTTTCACTAATCAAGCGCTCGCTCAGACGCCTTCTGAATTATTCAGCCGCGAATTTGGCAGCACTGTCCCCCCCGCGTACTCTCGGACGATCTGTCAGGAGGGATGGGTGCAAGGCACCATTTCAGTGCTACATGCCTGTCTTTTCTGACATGCGCAGTGCGGATAACATGCGCGTGTCTTGCAGCGCACGCCGTCTTGGCCTCGCGCAATGGCAGAGCATGGTGCCGGTATGCGCCCTTGATGTGCCAAATTCCTCACCGCCATTGCTACATACATAACGCTACGGCAGGCCGCAGCTCACACGCCTGCGGTACTCATTGTCGCTCATCATCAGTGCGCAACAGCCACAAGTCTGTGCCGATGTTCATTACAGCAGCAAAATTGCCAGTGTTCGCCGTGCTCACTCAACGCCTTGTTCTTGCATTGTGCCGCAGGGTTTCTGCGCATCACCGGGTCCCTCGAGCCCCTAGACGAGACGCGCGTTCACCCCGAGAGCTACGGCATGGCGCGCGCGATCCTGACGGCGGCGGGCGTGCGCACCACGGACATCGTGCAGCGCTCGCGCGACAAGGTGCGTTCGAATTGGTTGAACATGGTGTCGATGGCATCGCTTTTGAGCAACACTGTGCAGAGCGGTTTTGAAGCGCAGTGTACACGCGCCGTCACCGCGCGGGCGGCGAAGTTTGGATGATTTTGCTGTGTGACGCGTCGCAGAAGGTGATGTAAGTCTGCAATCGAAGCAGAGCTGCGGTATGGCATGCGCGATTCTGATGGCGGCAGTCGCTGTGGTGCCGCGCACGCGCAACAAGTTATCTGTACGGCATGTATGGCGTGCGCAATGTGGATGGCTACGCTATTGAGCAGCGCTGCGCTCTCTGGAGTGTTAGTGCAGTTGCGCTATTAACGTAGGGGGGGGGGCGGAACGTATGAATGAATTTATGGATGCATGCAGTGTGTGCCGCATTGCATTGCTGCACCAAGGCGCGTCATGCGCATACTGTATGTATGGCATTGCGCTCTTCCGTAGCGCTGCGCCCTCTGGACTTTGCAGTTGTGCTATCGGCGTGTGGGTGGTAATTCAAGGATAAAATAGCTCTCGCACTCGCTACACTCGCTCAGTACTTGGGAGTATGACGGACTTTTGGACTGCTGCGGGCGTGTGAACTTGGCACGTCGAGTGGTCCGCCATAGTTTGGGCACCTTGTGAGCCTACGGCCGCTTGATAAATGTTTCTGTCCTCAGCTTCTACTCAACCTCTTTCCTCAAGTCCAGGATGCCACAGCAGCGGGCCTGCTACTGCTGCACAGGTCGCTGATTTTTTCTTTCTTCAATGGCCACCTGCGTACACCTTTGTATGCTCGAAATATGACTGCCTATTGGACTGCTTTGCCTGCGTGTTGCGCAGGCGGAGTGGTCCGCCACACTGCACGCTGTGAACGTCAGCGCGGTAGCGGAGGCGGTGAGTCACTCCCTCGACAAAGTGTAACTGGCAGTTGTACGCTGCACTCCTGGGAAGGCAAGGAGCGGATGCAGCTCTGATGTTAGATCGCACTTGCCTGCATCAACTGTGCAGTTGCGAACGCGGTAATCCCCAGCTGACATAGATTGTACTGCGGGCAGGGAGCAGGAGCAGATCGCGCTTTCTTTACTGTTCGTGTAGCGAGCGCTACTAGTAGACGTGCATTATGCTCGCCTAGCAGGCTCGCCTGGCAGGTCCTGTTCCCAGGGCGATTTCTGCCTGTGGTAATGGGTGCTGGTGGTGTAGTTGGCCAAAATATGATGTTTCATGAGCATTGCAGGCAAATCACTGAATACACTACACTTCTTGTTGCACAGAAGTCGTAGCAGTGACTCAGTTCACGCAGCAAGAGCTGACTCAGAATATTACGCGGGTGGTCGGCTGCACCTGTTTGGGATGATGTTTCTCGTCGCGTACAGACAGCAGCCTCACTCCTGTTCTAGAGAGTGCTACACGTCAAGTTTTTTTGCTGTCCTGATGTCAAGTCTTGTGCATGCCTCACGCTGCCTTGCTCGCCTGCAGGAAGTCTGCGTCTGCACCTAAAATTTTATTCTGTGGTAGACCCTACCAAAACCAGTAACCCAATTTTTGGACCCAAAGAACTGCGTATCTCTCTCGCTCCGGTGCCGAAATATACCCCTCTGTAAAAGGTGCTGAACGTTGAGTTCAGGGGCGCATTTGAATCTTTCTGGTGTAGCGATGTTTATAACAGTGAGAGGTGTGCTTTTCAGAGCAGCACCATAAGAGGACTTGCCTTACGGCACCGACGCGGTGTGTCTGCACACTTCATACCTGTGAGGTTGCTCGCGCCCCCTGTTCAATGCCACTCTGACGCAATTTCACGCCCCCCCCCCCCCCCCCCCCCCTTCCTTCCCAGCAAACAAGCTTATCTAATGCAACCATGACCCACCCCCCCCCCCTTTTCACGTGCAGGAGGGCGCCAGCGAAATCGCCGTCAGGGATATCATCTCCCTGCTGCTGGACCCCTGGCCTGACCCACGGGGGTGCTTCTCCGCGCTGCCCGCGCTCGCGCAGCAGACGCCCACCCCCCTCGCAGATCTGGTGAGCGCGTAGAAAGCAAGGAGTGATGGCAGGAAGGGCACGCTGCAGATGAAGTACGGCTTGTGACGAGCCTGGTGGTGCGCAGGGTTTTGGAGTGCCTTCACCATGCGCAATTTTGTGTGATTTGCGGACCGTCGCAGACGCGCTTGCGACAGTGGTGTCCAAAAAAGCGCCTTTTGTCAGCTCTTGTACTCTGTGCATGCATGAGCTCCGCTCTCGCCAGCAGGTGGCGGTGTGTACGAGCAAGAGGCGACAAGGCGCAGAATGTTCAACTCTACCTGCGAGTCTAACCCTTACCCTATGCGGCGCAGCCGGCCCGCTTTTGTCCCACTGGTGCTCACTGACACCTTCATCCAATATTCGTGAGCACAATACTGACCCAATAAAATACTTTGTGAGTGCAGTCCAACGTGACAGGCTCTTCTCCTGTGCATGCACTCACGTACTCCCGCGATGCTGCTCCTCTCGCCAAGCAGGAGGTAGGCGGGGTCTTCTGGGGAACGGTGCGCAACGTGGTGCCCTTCGGCGCCTTCATAGACTGCGGCTTCGGCACTGACGGCCTGCTGCACAGGTGAGCCGCAGGGTCTGCAGATGCAGGCAAAAAGTTCCGGCAGGCAGAGAAATTCAGCAGCACCTTTATCATTTCTCAGCTTTTTCAACGCTCCGCTCTGTCCGTAGATCACAGTTTGACGCTGCCCGTCTAGAAAGTGCTGCCGCGTAGTTGCCTCCCCGCCGCGCAACATAAGCGTGGGTAGGTAGCGTGCAGGCCGATACATACATGCCCCTGCAGTGTGCTGTCGCCGAGCTGCCAGGCGTGCAGCATGCCTCTGGTGCAGATGAGCTTCACGTGTGTCTTGCGGTGTACGAGGGGCGTAGGGCAGCTGCAACGCTAGAGCACTGCTGTTGTACTAGGTATTGCGAGTCGAAGTCCCGCAACTTGAGCCATTGCTCAACGCATGACGCAAACAGGCCAGCACGCCGCTCACATCCTGTGCCATGAGCGCTGTGTGTATGTACTGCAAGTGTACTGTGACATGATGCCTGAACTGCACTTCCGCACTGCCCGCAGCTGCTGCGCAAGAGCACCTGCCATCCATTCCAGGGCAACATGGAATTGCAACACCATTGGTGGCCATTCCTGATGCGAAAAATCTGCTAGAGTTGCTCATAAGAGTGAGGCCACTCCACCGCTGCACTGTAACCTGCGGACATGCCTATCAGATGGCAATTACTGCACTTAACGGTTGCTGACTTTGTACATGCACAATCCTTGCACAATGCAGTCTGGCAATGCCCAAGCCCACGGGAGGGCAGGCTGCCATGCAACTGGGAGACGTGGTACAGGTACGTGTCGGACCCTAACCCTACATCAGGACGTGGCACATACTGTAGTTGCTTTGATTTTTGTAATGCGACTTGCAGTTGAAGTACATGTTACTTCAAGTACAGTCACTCACTGGCTGGTGCAAGGGTGTTTGCTGCTCACTGCCACAGTAGAGTGAAAGTTGTGCGCGCTGCCAAAGCAGGTTCATGTTGCCCCGCATGATGCACACAGTTGTATACCTACCAATGTGGCTGCTCCTCAAAGTCAAATCTTGTCATTTGTAATAATGTGTCGCACGTGTTGTCATACAGATCAGATAAGGCCATCGTTTGTGCATCATAAGCAAGAAGGTGTGCATGCATAATGTACTGATGAGCAGTGTAAGCGTGTTTTCGCACGGTCGACGGCCCCCCAGTGCTGGCAACATCAGCAGTCATGGATTGTAGTGCCATTGGTACAGGTGTCTATGGCTTAGCGGGTGCACTCGCTGCCTCACTGCTTTCCACGCTTGCAAGCGTTCAATGTGCAAGGCACTGCCATGGAAATTTGCAGGTGCGTTCGACTACCAGGGTATGCCGAAAGACCAAGTCGCGGGGGTCATTCTCCACAGGTCCTTGCACATTCAGATCACTGTCAGTCACTCCACCGACTCGTTGCCGCTGTAATGTGCGCCATAAGGTGCGCGTGTTGAGCGTTGACAAGGAGCGCAAGCGCGTCGCCCTCGCCCTGGTCGACCCGCCCAATTCGGAGGCGGCGGCGGCGGCGGCGGCGGCAGCAGTGGCTGCGGCGGCACCAGCAGCACCCGCATCAGCAGCACCGGAATCAGCAGCGCCGGCCGCGCCGCCAGCGGCAGCCGCCACCGCACCCCAGCAGCAGCTGCGGCAGACCGCCACGCAGCAGCACCAGGAGCCCAAGGAGCAGCAGGCGCAGGCGGCCAACGGCAGCGCCGGCGGCGGTGACCACGCTGCCTCCGCGCCGCAGGCGGCTGCGGCCGCTGACGCGTTCGACGTCATGAGCGGGATCTTCGATGAGGCGGCAGCGGCCGACGCCAGCAGCGGAGCGTCGCATGTTGAAGTAGACACGGCGGGCGCGCCGTCGGCGGCCAAGCGCCTCAGGCAGGTTTGAAGTTGTCGCTGTGCGCCGCCTGGCGCGTGTGCGCGAAGAGCGTGCTGCCACCTCTGCACTCTTACGGCGCGCACGTGGACAGCGCCGGGAGCTTTCCTCCAGACTTGACTGTGCCGATGTTGCCCCAGCCCCACATTCGGGCTTGCATGCGCGTGCGTGCATGCCATTGCGCCGCCGCCATGTTGCCCCGCATTCGGGCTTGCATGCACGCGCGTGCATGCCATTGCGCCGCTGGCAGCGGCACTCTCGCGCTGATGCTTTGTACTTGTACACTACGAGCCGCGGGAGGCCACAGGCGTGCGTCAATGCCGGCGTGCAGCAGGCCGCAGATTCGCTCCCAGCAAAGACGACGACGCACGGGCGCTACAAGCTTTTAGTACCGCTTGCTGGTTTTTGGCGCTTGAAGAGACGAACGATCTGTGTCTACGGCCAAGAGACAACTGCTGGAATGCTTTTGAGACACCAGACGTACCAGCGCCACTGTGGCCGTCAGCCTCTCAGTGCCCTGTGCCAAGAGCACGTGATCTACTGTTTCCCTGTCAAGTCGAAGGTTCTCTTCTCGTGCGTGCGCATGAAGCTCAGTACAGTCCGTGCTCTTGCGAATATTTATAGGCTGGAAGGCCCTTTCCCAACAGAGCTCTTGTCCGCATCTTTTGCTGTCTGCGTTGTCAGTGTTGGCGTTGTTGATGCGCGCTTGCGGTCTGCTGTGCACTGCTGTATGGCATGTTGACATGCATAATGGCCATCACAGCACCACAGCCATTAGCTGGGGCGGCATAACCCAGAGCTTGTTTTGAAGCTTTCCTTGCAAAGCATTTCTTGCAAGCTACAACACCAGTTGTGTCACTTGTTCAGGAGGATTGCACTTCTGCCCACGAGATACCATACATGCGCATCTCATCTGTAATTTCGCGCCATGTACGTATGGACTTGTATTTATAAAGGCCCAAGGGAGGCCGGGTTGCCTATGCAATCGAAAAGCTTGCGTCAACGCAGCAGCCTAGTCTGCGCTACGCCCTAGGAGTTTGGATACCGGCGCCGCAACACAGCCCAGCATTCGCGCTCCACGTGTGTATGCCATGACGCGCTCCGCCAACTCCCGCGCCAGCGATATGCTCAGCTCAATGTGGATCTGACGCTTAGCTAACCCGGCCTTGCGTAACGCATCTGCCTTCCCCCCCCCTGAGCACAGTGCTGAGTGCATTGCCAACTCCTTAACAAAAAGGCTTGTCTGCTTGCCCAGCCGTCCGTACGACTCCTGCACGAATGGCACAAAAGCCGAAGATGACGTCAAGGTGCCGGTGTGGTGCTTGACCTTCGCGTCCTCCCCCACCCCAGCAGCATAGCCGTCCGTGTTCGAGGCATTTGTTTTGCCTGTCAGGTACGAGCTCGCTGTGGGCGCGCGCACACTTGTGTCTAGCACTATTCCCTTGTTACGGTATGCACTGCTAAAGTGCAGACACCCTGGGTCAATGACTGTGTCCGCCCGATACCCCGGTACCTTGAAGACGCTAGCGTCCTCATTGCGGACAATAGAGACATGGTGCTGTCTCAAGATGCGCTGTAGGCACCGCTTTTGGGCAGTGTGTGTCGCGTTGTGCCCCCGTATGTGCTGGCTGGGGCAGCTGATCGCATGCGTGGAGGTGGGGCTCACGTCACTGCACCGCCATGGGCACACCTCGCCCTGTATGCCCCACCCGTCTATAAAGATCGCAACCAAATTCATCGTGGCTGCTGCCATACTGGACATGGGCACCGCACCCGGGCGGTCATTGGCAGCGGGTGGCACGCTCATCCACGCCATTGCCCCGGACGCACGCTGGCTGCGCAGCTGCGCCAGGACCCGCACGCTAGCCTGTTGGCGGCGGCGGCTGGTGTCACGCGAGTCACCAATAAGTGTAGCCTGCGTCGGCTTGCCCACGGCACCAGCCGAGGCAGCCTCTAGGTCCTCCACCAGGCAGTCCTCGTACTGACGTCGAAGAACATTTGAAAGGCCGGCTTGTAGTCCGTGCGTGAAGTGACCGCGCCGGCGGCGGGGCACTACCTTCCTGCAGATCTCGTCAGCATAGGCCTCCCAGTCGTCGTCGTCGTCCTCCTGCCCGCCGCTGCAGCTGCTTTCTTCCGCGCTAGTTTGTGTTTTAGCGGGCGTGGCAGAGGCAGCCGCGGCAGCGGCTTGAGGGCCAGGTACGGTCGCCGCCGCAGCGGCCGCCTCGGCGCCAGGCACAATGCCGTGGGTGTGTGGGGCTGGCTCAGTGGTCCCCGTCTCCGTGACGGCAGTTGCGGCGTAGATCGCTTGCACCGCAGTGGGGAGCGTCGACGCTGCGGCCGTCGTATCTGCTGCCCACCGTAGCAACGATGCTGGGAGCTGCTCGGCCACAGCTGTGCGTGATTTTTCGCCGCCATCAGCTGTCAGCGCTCGCGTAGAGCGTCACACGGCCTCGATGATTGGCGGCAGTCCCTGGTCCTTCAAGTTGCGTATTGCGCATGAGTGCTGCGCGAACCAGGTGACTGCGCCGTGTTTGTCAGTGCCGAGCCTCAGGGCCCCTGCTGCCACAGTGGCATGAATTATTGCAGGCCGCAGTGTTGTGCATGCCTGGGCCGTGTATGCGGCTGGTGCCAGTAGCCCCAAAAGCGGCATGCCCAGACCGCCTCGTCGCTCCGGCAACCGTGACGCCCGCAGTGGCACTGCGATGTCCGTGAGTTCTGGCGGGCCCAAGCGCGGCAATACCAGCACGCTGCCACTGCTGGCTACCTCATTGTCACCAGCAGTGCAGGCGGCCAGCAGGTGTGACTTCATGACTGCCGCGGTAGCGCAGCCGTGCAGGTGCAGCATGCGTTCAAGCGTCCATGCACAGAACCCGTCAAATGCGTGCAGCCATGTCTCACTCAAAGCCGTGTCAACGACCCGAGCTAAGAAGCCCATGCGCTTCGTCAGTGACCTGCGCAGAATGAACTGTGCTGCCTGTAGGTGATGCCGCGCCATTCCAGCTAGCTGCCACGACAATCGCCATGTCCCTGCGTCAACAAGATGCTTGCTCATGGCAGCATGCACATAGGCTGGGTGCCCTACCGGTACCCCGACCGACGTAAAGCCCTGACTGGATTCTGGCATGGTGGCGTCCACAAACGGTATGTCAAGGGCGCGCAGGCGTGCTCTTGCCCCTTCATCAAACACTGTGCCGCGCATGGCGATGGCCAGCGACTTGTCTGGTCGAACGCGTAGGCCCCCTGCCGCAAGCCGACGGATCACCTCTGCCACCCCAGCGGCCGCTGCATCGTCGAAGTAGGCAGCTTGCAGCACGTTGAGGTCATCCAGGAAAGCGCAGTGCGGGGCTGGCGGTTCCGCTGTGCTGTGGCCGTAGGCCGGCATACTGCCGGGCGTCGCATTCACTCCATCAGGGTAGAAGAGTAGGAAGGCCGCTGCCACTGCAAAGTACAGCGGCCCTAGAGGGTCCCCTTGCTGGCACCCTAGGTGGGAGCAGATAATGCGAGCTTCACCGTTCACCTCCACTCGCATCTCTGGGGCAGTGTCACCACAGTATACGGACTCAAACTGCGGGAGCAGCTCCGGACAGAAGACTCGGAGCATAAGTCCCCGCACAATGGCGGCGCGATCCACACTGTTAAATGCGTTCTCACAGTCCAGCTGGATTGTGGTGCCATACACCTCGTGCCACACGCGCGCGCGCACTGCCACATGCTCGACGCCAGACCGGTATCCTACGCCAAACTGCGACATGGAGGCCAGCAGCCCCGATATTTTGCCCTTGACACTCCGTGCCGCTGTGGACCCGAGGAGTTTGCGCCAGACACTGCAGCAGGCGATCGGACGCCGCTTCTGTCCTATGCCTGAGAGGGCCGCGGCGCGGAGAAGCCGTTGCGATTGCTCCGGCAGCAGTTCGGGCTCAACAAGCAGCGTCGTGAACACCTTGGCCAGGTGATGGGCGAATGCCGGTTCCATCACATCCGATTCTGAATCACCAGCTAGTCCTGGCGAGGCACTGCCCACGGGGCGGGTGGCTGCTTTCACTGGTGCACCAGGCCCAGCGGCCATCAAGAGGTGTTCATAGCGTAGGCCGTCCAGCCCTCCTGCCTTCCCCGCCCCTGCTGCGGACAAGGTCGACAGTATGTCTGTCGCCTCCACCTCGAGGCGCCGTCCGGCTGCGCTGGCAGCATCCTCAGGCCTATCGCTGCGATCATGCGCCTGACCCGATTCGAAGACGGGACTGCCGCTGCCAGCGGGCCCGGCGGTCATTGCCACCCCTGCGCCGTGCAAGCAGTGCCGCCGGGCGTCGCGTACCAGGCCGCGCACTTGCTCCATTGGCGTATCGACTACCCCGGGCCGGGTGCCAGTTTCAGGGTGCTTTGCTGCCAGCACCTGTGCCGTGACCTCGTCTGCTGGGGCGCATGCTTCACGCGCCTCTAGTCGTGCGGCAGCCAGGCCTACCCCCCGTCGCTTGCCTGAGAGGGCAGCGCATGCTGTTTGCTGCCTGGAGTCAGCCTCCGTCCAGTCGGCATCGAAGTTCGTTTGTGCCGACGCCGTAGCTGCGTTGTTTGGTTTGGGGGCCCATGTACCAGTTGTGGTGTAATGATGCCTACTTTGATACTTGAAAGTATATTTTCTCCGCAGGCGGGGTTTGCGTCGACCATTGCAGTCGGGCCTTGTTATGTCAAGCCTGCCGTGCTAGTGACCTCCGTGCGCAGACTCAGTGGCTCAGCTGTCAGTGGCACTCGAGGGCAAGGTAAATGTGCGCAATTGATCTGTATGCGCATGAGTCTGCTGACCTCCTTGCTGAGATTGCTCAGACATCAGCACGCCTTGACCATATGTGCGCCCAGCTGTTGTTGATGCAACGCTTTCTCAGTCTGTATGAGCCATGGTATTTTGTGTTGACATGTTGACAGTTTCACACACTCCGTTCTCATTGGTCGCGAGCAAGTGTTGCGGGTCATGGCAGCGGTGACAATGTCTACATGCCCTGATGCGCATAACCGAGAATACTGTCACACAGGTGCCGCGATGCATTAACACTGTCGAACAGGTACCAAAATGCATTGCATTGATACGGTCACACAGGTGACGAGACGCGCTGTATCGACAGTACTTGGGGCGCAAACACAGAGCAGTAGCTGCTGCATGCAATCACCATCGGGTGTCGGACAGGCGACGCATCTGCAACACATCTTCAGTAATTTAAATTGCTCTCGGAACTCTTCTGGACATAACATGTTCATGCACATCCAGTATTTCTGTCCGCTGGAGAACGCGCTCCATGGGATTGCTGCAAAGAAAGAATGCAATCAAAGCGAAGTGAATGTTTGAGGACACATACATGCATGTCAACAAGCGGGCGGGGCGGGCGGGGCGGGTGCGATTTGGCACAGCAGTTTTTGCGCGTTCAGAACATACCTCATGTAGTACAACGGCATTCAACACCTCCATTGCCAATGAGCTTCTGGCACACGGCGCAGAGGTCCGTTGAATGACCGACCACCGCAGAAGCGAAGCGCGTCATCCGGGGGGGGGGGGGCTTTCCCCTTCCACTCACGTGGTCACAGGAGTACTCGCCCCAAATTTGTTGGTGCATCTGCCCACTCTTCTGCGCACGCCAGCGCAGGCGAGGAGTGCAGGCCTATGGCCGGCTCAGAGATCCAAATACTGGTCACCCATCTGTTCGTTTGGCGCCAGCTGCCAGGAGGGCAGGCAGAGCCAGAGGCAGGAGAGTGCGTGCACGCCTTGCATGAGGCCGCCAAGCAGGTCGCGGAGGTGCCGAGGCATGTACTGGCGATGCTTCGGCGCTGGGGCGAGCTGCAGCGTGACTCTGTGAGCGCGGCTGCAGTGGAAAAGCATCTGTCTGCTCTTCAGCCCGGCGGACTGGAGGCAGTCCATGTGGCAGCTCAAAATTGCACGATGCTCTTTGCTGCTGAGCCTGATGGACACACGGTGGTGGTCAAGGTATTCAGGACCTCGGCGTCCAACGACAAGGTGGTCAGCAGCCACGGCGCCATGAGCGGCGTCTTCCCTGCTCACGCTGTGCGCATCCCCCTGCAGCGCATTCAGGGCAGAGATTTTGCCAAGCAGGTGCGCGATTCTGTGTGGCAATTTGCTACTGCTCCTGAAGCACTGTTGCAGCAGCAGCATCACACCTGCAATAATACAGTGAAGAGCAGCATCACCAGCAGCAGCAGCAGCAACAGCAGCAGCAGCAGCAGTAGCAGCAGCAGCAGGAGCAGTGGAGGCGGCACAAGGCAGCAGTAAAACAGTGATGCTGGTTGATGTCAAGCGAGTGCAGCGCTGCAAGCTGCGATAAATAGCAAAGACCGCCACTGGGAGTATCCACAATCAGACAGCAGACACATGTGGCCAGTATCCTGTGTGACCTATTTGGTGCAAAATCAAGGCCATGCTGACTGCACAGTCACTATGTATGTATGGTGCGGTGCATTGCGTACGCGCTTTCCACATCGGTGTTACGCGACCAGACTTCATACATTTATCTGCTGTTTTATCGCAGACCACCGCCCACGTTTGTGCAACAGTTGTGGCTGCTCCTTCAAAGCGCACCGGCGCTCTTCCAGTGCAACGGCCAACGGAAGCGTTTGCCTCTGCCACCCGCTAGTCGCACCGCGATAGTCTCACGCCTAGTCACCTGTTCAACTTGAAGTTCCTTGCAACATCTACTTACGCTCTACCGCAGCGGCCCGCACACCTCTCACGCTGAATAGCCACCACAGCTGATGTGCATGTGTCTCGCGCCACATCGTTCAGGTCGCCGACCTCTGCAACACCGCCTGTGAAGAGATGCGCCCCGCGAAGACGGGCAAGGGGGGGATGCTCAACCACGACGACCGCGAGCCCCCGCGCCCCGCGTATGTCATCGAGTGGCTGTTCAGCGCACTGGCCGCGGAGAGCGGCGTCGCCGCCAACGGTGTCGTGCGCGTGCACAAGAAGGCAAGCCCGTGGTGTATGAGTATACTATCGATGCCTCAGCGCCATACTTGTATTTGCACGGTGTGACTGCGTTTTTCCCTTGAAAACGATTGGTGCACTGGCCGCAGCAAGTGGCGTCACCACAGACATCGTCGTAAGCGCGCACAAGAGGGCAAGGCTTGTTGAAACCATGTCTTCTTTGGTACCGAAGCGCCACGGTGCTGATATGTCAGCGCTCGTTGTGGCATTCGCTTTTATGTGCTGGTTTTTGGACGTGGCATCGCCGCCGATGATGTTGTGTACGGAAGGCACTTGAAACCCTTTGTTCTTGAATACGATCTTGGCGCCATCGTTTTCATACGTTGGTGCTCGTAGTGACATGCGCTTCTCTGTACTGGGCGGGGGAAGCGTCGTCGCCAACAATGGCGTGGCGCGCATGCATAAACACCCGAGACCGTTAAAATTTCTGCACCACGCTGTCCTGTCAATGATACCTGTGAACAGCACCATATTGCTACGTTCACGTTTGCAGTGTCCCAGAGACGCGCATTCACCGCAGTACACTGGCGGCTGAGGCGGTACAGAGCGCTGACAAACGTTGTGCGTGTGCTGACCAAAGTGATGCCTGCAATGTCAGCTTAACCTGATGTTCTGCACAACGCCGCAGCGTTAAGGCTCCATTCAGGTGTAAAGTTAGGGTTAGGTTAGGGCCAGGGTTAGGGTAAGGGTAAGGGTTGGTACAAAGGTTAAGTAGGTTTGGGTTAGGTTTAGGTTAGGATTATAATGAGTTTATGGGTTAAGGTTAGATCTTCTGGTGTCCACACGACAATGTTCTGTAGCGTTTTAACACATGCATAGCCTCCACGAATCAGCCTTGTAGTGATGATAATCATATGCAAATTGATGGCAGCAGTAAATACAAGCTGCGTCACCGCGACGCCCAGCTCGAGCAGATGAACTTCCTGGTTCGCCTCAAGCAAGGTGCGTGCCGAAACCTCTATCCTGAAACTGATTTTGGCATCAGGTCCGGTTCGGAATCGTTGGATTGGAACTCAGCCAGAACTGTCGAGACTCACTTTGAGGCAAGGGATCCCCCCCAGGGCCATTGATGCAGTTCTGCATGACATGAGCGTACATTTGCACACACCTCACCCCGAACTGTGATGATGGTAGCTTGGTCATTACCACGAACAAGGTGACACACACAGTCGGTGGTGTTGCCGGAAGGAAGCCGGTGAAGGAGGTGATATTACTGTCAACAGCAAACCTGTGCGTGCCAGCTCGGGATTGCTAAGTTACCTAAACCAATGATCTGGAGCTGATCTTGAACAGCTCGCGAACAAAGCTGCACTTCAACTACAAGGTTAATTGCAAACCTCAACTAGGACATATAACCCTAATTGTGCAACAACGCCATATTGTAAGAGATCAAATATGCTAGACGGCTGCAACTGGGTCTCAAACTTCAGAGAGAGTGCACATGTTCTACATGCGGCCCGGTTCCGACCTTGGCAACTGTTGGATCTAAAGATCAGAACGTGAGGTTCTAAAACCTTGAGGTGTTTCGGCGACCCTGGCTTTGAGTGTCGTCCTCACGTTTTCTTAGCTGTCATGCCCTCGTTGATGACGCTCAGTCTGGTGTAGCTCCAGGCATGGCAAGTGCACAGGCACTCAAATACAAAGCACGAGCATGAATTTCCACATTGCGGCACTCCCACTTCAGTGAAAAAAAGTAGTTCATTGTTACTCGGTCGTACCAATGAATTACTCAGTATTCATTCTGTTCGGAGGCCAATTGGAGCACCAAGTAATTATCTTTATTTGATTTGATGATGCTCAGAGACTCCAATAATTACTCTGCAATTTCCTCGTTTCTACAGACTAAGAACATAGTACAAATCCACTCTTACAAGACAGTGCCACAGCGGCGTTTTTTCCTGCCAAGACCCTACTTGTACCACATGTATGCCGGAACAAGCAACGTTGAGGCCGATGTTGCGCAACTAAGAGTAGTTTCACAACAAGGATGCAGCAGTGCCACCAGTGGGTAGCAGACGTTGAAGTTTACCGATTGCAAAAGCTGCACCGATGCAGGCACAAACCTCCGGGGCGGCATGAACAATTGTACCGCAGATCCGTGATTACTGTCGGACGCCTGGTTGCTTCACGTATTTGCCTCGTGGTGCTTTTTATGTTGCATGCGCCTCAACTTGAGTATGTGCAATAGTGTCTGTGCAAGCATATACACTTCATGTATATGCAGTGAAGCCACATGCGTTCCATGCGCAATCGAGGACTACACGTGGCGATCACATGGGGTTCAAATCTGCTGTGCAAAGTACCAGTTACACGCAAGTTCAATATTTGTCATCAATTTTATTTGTTTTTCACTTTGTGAAACTGCAGTAGTCCCTCTTGAGTATTACTCGGAGTAAATATTTATAGAAGTACTTACTCGGCTTCTTGATCACACTTTTTTGCTCTAGCATTGGCGCTCTAAAGCGACCAAGTAATTATTCTACTCTTTTCGGAGGCAGATCTGGGGCAAATATTGTTACTGATGACCATGGTGTATTCAACAATGTCTGTTATCGTGCAGCAGATGCCACCACGGTTTGGGCACAAATAAGAACATTCCTCGCAACTTCAACGTCACTGGTGTCATGAACTGGCATCAGTCAGGGTGGCCGTTGCTCGCTGCAGCCAGGTTGCTGGTGGTCACTGCTTTGGAGGACGCCACAAATGCGTGGGCAGCTCTGCTGTCACAACCCTACGTCTAACTTTAAATCTAACCCTAACCTGTGTGGCGGGTCTGCTGGTTGCAAGAAATGCAGGCGCTGCCTTTCCAGCATCACTGCCGCCCCCTTTTTTGATCATGCGTTTGGTGATTAGCTGTTTCGAATCGCATGAGCTGAAGAGCGAGAGCAACCATAAAACGTTATTGTGCATACACTCCACAAGCCGCAGTCACGGCCCTGGCATACACTTCCTGTCTCATGCTATCAAAATGTCACATCCGCGCATGAACCAAACTGGTGTAGCTATGCAAGTATTTACTGGTGGAATTATATCTACAGGCGTTGGTTGTTTATGCTTTCAGTCTTGTGCTGGTACTCACAGCGCATCAGCGCTGCAACCTCTGCTTTCTACATAGTATGCTTATCCTGGCGGAGTCGATAGAGCTTATGTATCATGGAACCGTCAACACTGCTTGTTGACAGCTCCTAATACATTCTCAGTTATCATTTTGCTTGCTCTTCAAGTGATGACATGCCAGCTTAGGCGGAAGCGCATTCAATGTCAGTCACTACTGTAGGATGTGCTACGCGACCCCCCTTGTCCTGATCCCAACCTTAAAGTTTCACAAGCTTCCACCTGCTCACTGCAACACTTCCTTGCCCTTATCTGATCTGCTAGCATGCGACCGCAAATCATAACCTTCATACAGTATGACATCATTTGCATACAACCGTACAATGTGAACTGGGCGTCCAAAGATGAACTGGGCGCCAGTCGCCTCAATCGCTCTGCACCAGTCAGCTATGGCACGCAAGTGCATCTTTGGAAGGCCATCCTCACGAACACAGCTGGTTCACTCCGACTGTAGAGCGCAGCTGCATAGGTGGCACAGCCCCGCATCCGCCTTTCAATCAGCACACTCATCACGGCTCTTGCATCACACTGGCGATTCAAGCGCCCTGTTGGTGTCCAAGAGTACCCATGCAAGGGCTGAGCTCACCCCCCTTTACCCCTTCCCCCCCCCGTCACACCGCCCAGGTGCGAGACTGCGCGCTGGCAAAAAGCGCAAGCGAACGCCCCTTCCGCCGCTCCGCCGAGTGGACGGCGGTCAAAGCCGTGCTACACTCTGAGCTCGTAGCGGCGATGGGCTCAGTCAACGGCAAGCTCGTGTACATGACGGTGATCGCACGAGCGCTCGTTCTAGTCGGCGCCCGCCTCATGACCGCGCTGGGCGGCGACAGCGGCAGCGGCGGCGGCAGCAGCGGCAGCAGCGGCGCGCGCGCTCTCGTGCAAGCCGGCCGCCGCGTCATGACCGCGATGGGCGGCAGCAGCAGCAGCGGCGGCGGCGGCGCGCACGATGCCGACACGTCGCTGCGCGCCGACCTCGGCATGCAGATGTTCGCCAAGGTGGCGCTGCGCCTGCGCAAGCTCGAGGCCCTGGCCGCCGCCGCCGCCGCCGCAGCTGCCGACAGGCTCTTGAATGCGGCGCGCGCTGCCGCCGCCGCCGCCATCGACGCCGGTGACGCGTGGGTGCAGTGCGAGCGCGCCGCTCTTGACAGCGCCTGGGCCGACGAGGCGAAACACCGTCCGGGCAGCGCGTCTGTGGACCCCAGCCGCATGGACCTGCTGCGCGACACCAGTCATCAGCTGCTCAGCGCGGGGCCACACATCACGGCGGCGCTGTCGCCGGCGGCGGCGGCGGCGCCGCGGGCGGTGGGCGCGCCCGCGTGCGCGCCGCGGCTCGTGCGCGCCGCCGCCGCCATGTCGAGCGCTGACGTGCTGAAGAAAGTCAGCGGCGCGGAGGGCATTGCGGACGCGCTCGGCTGCGTGGAGTGGTGGGTGAGGGAGGAGCTGTGGCCGCGGCGCCGCAGCGAGCGCTGGGACGTGCCGGCGCTGTGGGCGCTGCAGCAGGCGTACGCGGCGCAGGCGCTGCCGTTCTACGCGCCGTGCGGCGACGCGCTCGGCGCCAGCCGCATGGTGCTCACGGTGTACGCGCTGGTGGCGGAGATGGAGGGGATCTGCAGGGGGGCGCACGCGCTGCTGCGGCGCTTCCGCACGGGGCTGCCGCCCGTGGCGGTGCTTGAGGCGCTGCTGCTGCCCGGCAGGGAGGACATGGAGCTGCTGCGCGGGGTGGAGGCGGAGATTTTGCCGTGGCAGCTGCACGGGCTCGGGCCTTCGATGGTGGACGACAACGATTTCGCCATTGCCTACGCCAGAGACGACAGGGTGAGGCCTGCGTGCTCTGTGACAAGCTTGCATGTACTCATGTGTAGTCTACTGCAATGTATACTGTGGAGTACATACTTCAGATGCGATTTTATTGATGAATTGCCAGTATCAATTTATCAATTCTCGCTTGTCATTGCCAATGGATGCTCTCGCATCCTGATGGAGCACGAAGTGGGATGTTGCCATGCACCATGCATGTTCGTCTTGCTGTAGGGTCAATGCTGGTTTCCAACTGCACTGCGCGCAGCACATATTCAAGTCGGCAGTTGGAGATGTGCATGTGCTCCCGCATAAACCCAGCTGACTTGAGGGTCTTGACTTCAGTCAGCAAATGGGGTCCCATGTACTGGATGGGAGAACACGCCTACACTGTGCATCAAAGAGCCGGTACTTTGAGGTCATTTGCATCCAAGTGCAACTCTCAGTGCGCTTGTGGCGGCCATCCGCGCAGGACATGCGCCGCACGCGCGACGAGATCCTCAGCCAGGCAGAGACGAACTGGGACGCCAAACTGGAGGAGCTGCACCAGATACGCATCCAACAGCGGGAGGTTCTCAACAACCCCCACGACTATTTTTACCGCCACAGACTTCAGATACTGTCGCGGTCTGTGGTTGTCTTTGAGGAGCCGCTCCCCACGCGCCGCGAAGAGCAGTTTGCCGTCGTCTTTGAGCTGCGCGCGCCCGACGACCTGGCGGCGCTGCGCGACGCGTGCCACGCCTTCAACGTCACCATCGCCGGCCGCGCCCCCGCCAGGAACCCGCACGGCACGGCGCACCGCTGGCGCGACCACGCTCCGCTGCGGGAGTGGTGGTGCTATGCGCCTTCCACTGATGTAGGCCTCATCAGCACCAGCCACGGCTGCCACCGCTCGCACCAGGTGCAGCACACGGACGACAGCCAGTTCCGCGTGCCCAGCGGGTACAGCGTGGGCCTCGGCTGCAGCGGCGGGCTGCTGCCGTACGACAGCGCGCCCGCCGCGTCCGTCGCCGCCATGTGCACCATGCTCGCGCGCCAGCCGCCCTACGCATCGCTTCAGTGGGCCATAGGCAGCCACACGCACACCGAGAACGACGCCCTCGCCGCGCAGTGCGCGTGCCCGCAGGACCTGGACCTGGGCGAGTTCCGCGCATTCTGCACGCTGCGGGCGGGCACGCTGCTGCAGCTGCGCAACGTCCTCCGCGCCGTCGAGGCGCGCAGCCTGTCGCTTGAGACGAGCGGTGTGCATGCGCTCATTGCACAGACCCTGTGGCAGGCGGGGCCGCACGCCGCGGCGGGCGGCGGCGGCGGCGGCGCGGCGAGCGTGTGGCACCGCGCCGCGCACGCCGACCTCGCCGACGCTGCCGAGGGGCCGGCGTTCTGCGGCGCGCTTGTGCACTACCTCGGCCGCCTGCTGGACGATGTGCAGGCAAACTGGACCGCGCACGGCACGCTGCTGGTCGTCATCGAGCTCGCCGCGCGCGCGCTGGAGCTGTGCGGCGACGCCGATGCAGATGCGCAGGGCGCCGCCGCCGCGCTGCTGCTGCGCTGCCGCGGCGTGGCCACCGACTGGTGCGCGCGAATCGAGCACGCGCTGCGCGCGTCGCTGAGCGACGGCGCCTCCGCGCGCGCGCAGGGCCTCCGCCTGCAGCTCGTCACCGTCGCCGCCTACGCCGCGCTCACGTTCGGCGCCGGCGTACGTGCGGAGCGCTGCGCGCCGCTGCTCGTGCCCGGCGACGCGCCGCAGCTTGCGGCGGCGTGGCTGCGCTGCCGCGCGCGCCTGCACGACAACGTCCTACTGGACAGCAGCGCCGCGGCGGCGCACACGGGGGCCGACACCGTCGCGCTGCTGCGCCGCGCCGCCGCGACGGCCGCGGAGCTGGAGCCGATGCTACACGCCGCCGCGGCGGCCGGCGGCGGCGCCGGCATCTCCGCCTTCGTGCGTGCGCACTGGGGCGACGCCGGCAACAACGACATTGCAGGGCCGTGGACGCGCTGCGGCGGCGCCGCCGACCGCTGGTACGAGGCGCGCTTCGCCGCGCGCGGCGCCGCGCACGCGTCGCGCATGCTGCACGTGGCGCTGCTGTCGGGCGCGTTCCTCGTGGACGGCGCGCCGGTGGGGCGGCTGCCGGCCGCCATCACGTCCAGCGGCGTGTACGCGCGCACCTTCGGCGGCGCGGTGCTGCCGGTGCAGCCCGCTGGCCGCGCCGGCGTCTTCGTGACGACCGCGCCCGGCAACGCCGCCGGCGCCGTGATGTTCACGTTTGAGGCGGCGGCGCGCGGCGTGGTGATCAGCGAGCGCAGGCCCCTGGCGGATGGTGCGGCGGCGGAGTGCTACGAGCTGCTGCCGCACGACCACTTCCGCGGTGACCTCCCTCACCAGCTCGTGGAGGGGTACAGCCACTGGCTGCGGGTCGGCAGCGGCGGCAGCGGTGGCGGCAGCGGCTTGCCTCATGGCAGCAGCAGCAGCAGCAGCAGCATCGCGTTTGTGCGTGCTGCGCCCGGCGCCGCGCCGTTCAAAGTGCTGTTCCGCCCCATACGCGCCGACGACGCGGCCTTCCCCGACCTGCGCAGCATGGACGCGGTGCCTTTTGAAATGGAGGGCAGCAGCGGCGGGTGCGTGACCGTGACGCAGCGCCGTACCAGCGCGCGGCTCGTGGACGTGCGCAGCGCCTCCTTCGAGCACCTCTTCAGCAGGGTGATCTGGCGGCTCGAGCTGCGCGAGCGCGTGCACGTGTGGGCCGCTCGTGCCGCGGCCGCCCCTGCTGCGGCAGCAGCGCGCGGTGGCGGCAGCAGCGGCGGCGGCAGTGCGTGAGCTGTCGGGTCGGCAACAGCGGCAGTGGCGCCGTGGTGTCTCGAAGCGAAGGTCAAGAGCGCGAGTGGACCTTCAAGGCTCAGCTGCCGCGTATGGCACTGCAGTTTGACGTGGATTCGGACACCGGTGCTGTCACCACAAGGTCAGACACGGTTCAAAAACTTCTGCATATGTTGCTGTGTCGCTTGCTTACTGGTGTCGTCAGCTCGACATGGAGTCACATCATGCAGGGATTCCTGCAACAGCTGTGTGCATACCAGTCCCCACTGCTCGAGCCTCTGCTTCACGCAGTGCCAGCTGCCCCACTGACCTACCATAAGTCAGTTCTGCAGCGGCCGCTCATGTGGCTCAGCGTCTACACATGTACGTATGGACTTGTATAGGCGGTTGACGGCGGACATGATGTGTACAGTACAAGTCCACAAGTACAGGCGACATGTTAGAGGCATCGCTGCAGCTCCAGAACTTCGTTGGAGGCAGCAGCAGCCTTGCCAAGTTGTGCTATTCTGCGTGCTGGGAGCAACTTTGTGAATCGCCCAGAGCTGCTGTCACCGTGCTGTCACGCCTGGAGGGCATTGTGTTTTCTGGCATACTTTGCAAGTCAAACTTTCCGGTATTGCGGTGCTTACCTTCACCGGTCAGTCGTGGCAGCGACCGATGTTCGGTACCATGTGGTCCCTGCGCTCTTAGACTACCGCCTTTCTCATCTTTCAGTTATCGTCATGTTCATCTCACACTCACTCACATACCACCCTCACTACGCACCCCACCGCTCTCAGAGACCACGGCGGTGTCATGCGCGTGGCCGCCTCCCAGAGCTTCGGCGCGCTCATCGGCCTCAAGCACAGCCTGCTTCTGGAGGACGCACGCCTCCCGCCGCTGCCGCCGCAGCGCAAGGTCATCGTGCCGCACGGCGATGCCTACGCCTACAACGCCCCTGACGGCGCCACGACCGCCACCGTCACCACAGCGCTGGAGACGATTGCGTCGCCGCCGTACTTCGTCTACGCCGTCGACGACGCGCTGCGGCAGCTGCGCCCCTCGGAGCACCGCCTAGCCGCGCTGCACCTCGCGCGCCTGCACGCCGCGACCGCCGCCCCCCTCCCCGACCCCCTCACCGGCGTCACCGGCACCGAGTCCGCCATGCTGCTGCTGCGCTCCGGGCGCTGCTGGCGGTTGCAGCCTCTGGACCCACTGGCGCAGCGCGCGGTGCGTGCGATCGCGGAGCTCGCGCCGACGCGCCGCCCGCTGCCGCACCACGGCCGCGCGAGCGCGGCGGTTGAGGAGGCTGGCCGGCGGCGCTGCCCTCGTGCGCCGCGCACGCCGCGCTGGCGTTCGCGGCGCGCGCGCTCGCGACCGACGGCGAGCGGCTGCGCGTCCACCACCCCGCCGCGCCGCCGCTCGACGACGCGGTGGCGCGCGCGCTGCAGGAGCCGCGCACCGGCGCCCTGGCGGCGGCGGCGTACCGCCGCGCCTGCGCCACGCGCGGCGCCCTCTTCCGGCTGGAGCCCGCGATCGAGCAGCAGCCGCCGCCGGCGCCGGCGCCCGCGTTTGTGCCCCCCGCCGACTTGCACGACGACGAGGCTGCGGTGGCTGCGGTGCGTGCGGTGGCGGAGAGCGGCGAGCGCTGGCTGCGCGGCGAGCGCGGCTGCAACATGCCGCCCCGCAGCAGGAGTCTGCACGCGCTGCTGCTGCGGCAGCTCGCGCTCGACGGCGCCGCCGACGGCGGCGGCGGCATCGGAGCCACAACGCTCAGGGGCGTGAGCGCCAGCGGCTTTGTGCGTGGCGGCAGCTTTGCCGTGTGGCGCGCCGCCGCCGACGCCCTCTCCCACGAGTGGCTCGACCTGTACCGCTTCGCGCGCGCCGCGGAAGCCGAGGGCCGCACGCGCGAGCTCGCGCTGCTGCTGAGTCTGCTCGCGCACCGCATGCCGGATCGGGGGCTCGTGCACGCGCTCGCCGCGGTGGCGCGCAACGCGACGGCATTTGCGCCGCCGCCGCTGCCGCGCCAATACAGCGAACCTGGTACGGTGACGCCCGTCGCCGCCGCGCTTCGGGCGCAGTTCGCGCGTCACACCGTGAGCCTCGAGGACTATGTGGTCAGCGTCCTCCAGAAGTGGTTCCATGACAGCGGCTACCCAAAGGGGCAGACATACGAGCAGCGCCGTTGCACGTGGCTGAATGGCTTCAGCAGCTCGCACAGCTCGGACGTGGCGCGAGATCTGGACGCGCTCACGGCCGCCGCTGCGGCGCACTTCCCCGCGCGCGCCGTTGACATGGCGGCGTTGCGCAGCCGCCGCGGCCGCACCATCAAGGCCAGCGTGGCGTCTACGCAGGCGGAGCTCGATGCGCTGCTCAGCAGCTGGAGCGACAACTGCGACCTGCAGCTGTTCCTCGGCGACGTGGGCGCGCGCCTGGCAACGCTGCGGCGCGACGCGCTGCGCGCGCCGCCGCCGTCGCTCGACTTTGATGCCAGCGCCGTCGCGCGCGGCGACCCCAAGGCGGCGCAGTCATGCCTTGCGCTGCCGCCCCCTCGCGTGCCGCTCTTTCAACATGCTGCTGCCGGCGGCATCTGGGCCACGGGTCGCTTTGCGCCTCACGACGCGCTGACTACGTTAGCGCCGCAGCCCACTGCCCAAGCGCAGGCGCCGCCGCCGCCGCTGCCACTGCGCGGTACCGGGGGCTGCCCCATCAGCGCCGCCATCATGACGGACATGCGGGCCAGCTGGCGGGCGTGCTTCGCCGAGCGCGCCTCGCCGCCAGCGGCGCTCGATGCTGCCCAGCTGCAAGTGGCATTCCGCACGTGTCGCACCGCACTCGAACGCGAAGCGCAAGGGCTCTGGGACCAACACATTGCTGTCGCGCTCGACCCGCTGCCCGGCAGCGCTGTGGAGGCAGCAATGGCGGCGGCTGGCGCATGGCGCGCGGCGCTGCCCTGCTCTGTGCTTCCGCTGCTGCTGCCACCAAACAACGGCGCTGCCGATGGCGGTGGCAGCGCGCAGCAGCAGCTGCACACCTGCGCGGGCGCCTGGGCGGTTCTCATGACCCTGCTGCAGCGCTGCAACGGGTGCCTGCGCCTGTTGGGCGGCGGCGACGGCGCGCTGCCGGTGCTGCGCCTGGAGCTGGCCAACGGCGGGCATGAGGGGTGGGCGCCCAGTGAGCACCCCGAGTGGCTGCTGCTGGAGCTCGAAGGGGGCTTCCTGGTACGCCGCAAGCAGGTGGCGGTGGCGCACCATGTTGAACCCCGAGGAAGGGCAGAACGCGTCAATGCAACTCAATATGGGTAAGCCTTACATGGTATGTTTTGGCCTGAGTGCCTCATAGAGCTTGTAACAGCGCCTGTGGGAATGTTACTGCCAATAGATTGAGCAAGCTTTGATCATCCAGCCTGCCAGAGTGTTTCTTGCTTGCTGGACCAACGTCGCCTCAGCGACGTACAGGTGGCCACGCAGACGGACTTAATGAGCTATGTATGCGTGATTTCACATGTGCATGTTTACAATGTGCATCGCTTGTTATTGTCGCCGCCCGAAGCGCTGCATGACAGTCACCGCCAGCGCCTGCAACGTCGCATCAGCTGCAGAACCACGAATGACCCGCTTCAACAATGACATTTTACGCTCTCTCTGCAGGGGAGGGCAAGACATCCGTCATCCTGCCCATGCTGGCGGCGACGCTGGCCGACGGCGACAACCTCATGCGCATCACGGTGCCGTCGCCGCTGTTTGCTGCGGCGATGGCGCTGCTCAGCGACAGGCTCGGCGGCCTGCTCGGGCGGCGACTCTACACGCTGCCCGTGCGCAGGGACATGGACCTCGGCGTCGCGCAGGTGCCCGCCAGACCCATACCGTATGTAGTCTACATGATGAAGCTCTGAACAACTTGAAGATGTGTGCGTGACCCTAAGCTCCCCCCTTTCGGCGGGGTCATGTAGTAGTCGGTTGGGCCGGCGGGGTGACGTGCTGAGCGCTGCTGTGCATAACCCTAATCCCAACCCTGTGCGCAGGGACAGCCTGCCTGTGCGCAGGGACATGGATCACGGCGTCGCGCACTGCTGGTGCGTGGCATGCTCATACATACACATGCCGTATTTCGGTCGTGTACTCTGAAGTATGAGGTGCGGTGCGTATACGATGTGCGATGTATGTAATCAAGTGATTTCTATTCATGGCGAGCATCTACTAGCTCTTAGGAATATCAAATCTGCTTCCAATTTCAGAAGACGCCAACGGAGGCCAGGCCGGGGCAGCATTACTGAGCACTGCATCTACACACACATGGTTATTTCAAAAACTACTGCTGAAATAAAAAATTGTTTGTTATTTATTATTTATTCGACCAAAGCCGCCAAATGAGATGGAGTCAGCCAGCCAAGGTGCCGACGATGAAGAGGGACTGTCGCTGTAATCATATGCGTTGCTTGTGCGAACAGACATGAGGCCCCGAGGCTATGCAGGTTTGCGGCCAGTGTCTATCTGCATGCGTCGATGCCTATGCTTCTTCATACAGAGCACGATTTTTTTCATAAGCATGAGTGTGTTCACCTCGACACAGCCCTTTTCACAAACAGTTGTTACCTGGTCTAACGGCATGGGAGTGAAGGCACCCATGTACCTTATCGTAGGCATGTTTTTAAAAACTGCCATGGCCCAAACAAGGGAACATGAGACTGGTGCTGCGCCTGTTGTCAGCATGCTCCAACTGCATGTCACGCTGTACTGCCGCACGTGGTTGGAGGACTTGTCCGCCGCCACAACTTCAATAAAAAATAAGCCCAGCAAAAATTATAAAACCAACCTGTTTCAAAGGATTTCACGAGACAGCCAACCGATTGCCAGTGTTCTGTACTCACTTGTTTTTATGAAATAATCTCGATGATGGAAGCAAAAACAGCTCACAAGCTACACAAACACAGGCACACACATCCACACCGTGTATCAGTACGCGCGGTACACGCCGTGCATCAGTACGCACGGTATCTGCACTGATACTGCGTACGATGGCTTGAGAGACCAGACAGTGCAAGCGTCCGCAAAGCGCCTACACACCGTGTCGTGCACTGCAGGCTAGTCATGATCAGGTCCAATCACCATGAATTGCGACTCTTTGTAATTTGTGGGGCTCCTGTCGACCGCCTGGGGGGTGAGATCGACCCATCACTCACCGTTATGTCCCTTAATGTCGACCTCTTGGAGGCTTTTTGTCCGACTAGCACGCTCACGTCAGCGCAATGTCACATGTTGTAAGCTGCCAGAAGAAAGGCCACACCACAGTGTATCTGAGCCTGCAAGCTACTGTAGCACCTCCATGTTCACGTGCCTTTCATGCCCCACGCAATGTAGAACAAACGCATGCTCGACATGGAGTAGTATTCAGGAGGCGCACGCCCGCTGCTGCCTCGTATGAACCTTGCGCACAGGCGAACACGATGTTGGCAGTGCTCAGGGAGTGCCGCGACCGCCGCGGCGTGCTGCTCATCCTGCCGGAGCACCGCGCGTCGCTGCAGCTCAAGCAGCTGGACTGCGCGCGCCGCGTCGACGCCGCCGCCGCCGCCGCGCTGCATGCGCTGCTGCGCTGGTCATCGCGGCACGCGCGCAACGTCATCGATGAGGTCGCCGAGGTGCTGCGCAACTCCTTCCAGCTCGTCTACACCGTGGGCGCGCAGGAGGGCGTCGACGGCGGCGTGTGGCGCTGGCGCGCCGCCACCGCGGCGCTGCGCGCCGCCGCCGCCGCCGCGCGCGCGCTCGCGCACGAGCTCGGCGACCAGCACGTCGAGTTCGAGCCTGCGGCGCCGGGCAGCGGCGGCCTGCCGCGGCTGCGCCTACTGAGCCATGCAGCGGGCGAGGCGCTGATACAGAAGACAGCAGACGCGCTGCTGATGCCCACCGCCGCTGCAGCGGGCGGCGAGGCACCGCTGCCGGTGCTGCGCGGCGACGAGCTCGCGCTGCTGCGGCTGCTGCTGCTGGAGCCGCGCCTGGACGGCGCGGCGTTCGCGACGGCGCTGGCGCTGCTGCCGGAGGGCGGCGCGCCGCGCGCGTGGGCGCTGACGCTGCGCGGCCTGCTCGCGCACAGCGTGCTGCTGCTGGCGCTGCGCAAGCGCTGGCGCATCGACCACGGCGTCACCGCTACCGCTGGTGCCGTCGAAGTCTCGCAAGTCAAGTCACAGCTCAGCGTGAGTCTCTGTGTACAGGCCGGCACGTCACTCGTGCCCTGCATCTGGCCATTTCTGCAATTACGTGCATTTCTGCAATTACGTGCGTTGCAACATGTGTTGCAAGTTGTACATCTTTTCAATAAAGGCCCCAAGGGAGGCCGCATGTCCGCTGCCTACAGTAGGGTCTACTTCCTGCTGCAAGCTACTCTGCGCTGCGCCAAAGAGCCCCATTGCTAAACAGCCTAGCATCCGCACTCTGTGTTGCTAGTGCAGATGCTATGGACACTTGTTCCAAGGGATACATGCAGTGTGATGATCCTTAAGCAAAAGTAAAATGCTGCACATGAGCACACATGAAAGAACATATTTTAGGAGTTGTCTGGAGTATGCATATGAAAACGAAACAAAGCTCGTAAAGCTCTAGGTGACCAGATGTGATTAGCCGTGAACTTGTATGCCTTCCACCAATAACCGTGGTCGCCGCTGCTGCGGCAATCGGCTACGAGTCAAACAGTGCCAACATATCCACAGTAATCAAAAGACTTCTGTGTGCAAGCTTTTTGGCGTTCAAAAGCATGGTTGTCCAGCATGGGAAGGTCTCACGTGTGCGGCAGGCCACCTCCACCTACAGCGCAACACAGATGGTGCATACGATTTGAAGGTAATATACTTTTGTCAGGCCCGTTCATCGCCGCGGCCAGATTACTATCATGTTGCCTTACGTTTGGCTGTGTGTGTGTGCATGCTGAGCTTGAGCATATTTTGCATTTACAAGTGGTGCAGTATCATTCTGCGCACTCACGGCCATATTCCAACAGTAACCCCTCTTTTGCTCTCTGCAGATTGAATGCACAGACATGTTGTGTTCTCTAGATCTTATTTTGACAACCATGTCCACACAAGTCAATTCATCATTTCATCTTGTTACTGCAAGTCATATCATCATGTCGTTATTGCAGCACGTCTGCCATAATTTCCTGACACCCCCAAGAGTCTTCTCTTCTTGACGGTTTCATTGCCACACACCAAAGACATCGCCTCAGCTGAATTTTTAAGAATGGCCTCAGGGAGCCTTGTAAAATGCCTGGAATCCTCATCAATAGTCTCCGGGCTCGCTAGCAATGGCTGCCTTTGCAGCAACGTGTCCACGTGGTCGGGCAAATGCAAGCTCGATACGTCGACAGCATGCACATGTGCTCGCAACGCACAAATAACACCAGCCACAGGCACACATGTAACCCACTCACAGATTCTGTTGATGATGGATGTGATTTATTACTACACAGAGTACTGGACTCTGCCAGCAGCTGGCGTACCAGAGGCGTGGCACAGGGTACTGAGCCGGAGTCAGAGCCGTCGAGTCATGCCTCATGATGACGTCTGCGGTTCTTCACCGACGACTGCCACCGGCAGCGCGTGCGGCTTGCCGTAGTCCTTGTTGAAGTCTGTCATTCGCCGAAAGTCGTTGAGGGAAATCTGCAGCATGAACAGGCGGGTACGGATGAAGTGTCAGGCGAGGCTGCTGCCTTCTGCAAGCGTGTGACGTTCGGCTACTGGTGTACAGCACTGACTGAGCGATGCCATCATGTTGGGCAGAGCGTGTGTACACAGCGCATCTGCCAATCGTCACATCGTCGCTGCTACTTTGAGCTGAGCATGAGCATGGGACTACCAAGTTTGACCATGAGTATACGAGTCCTTGCACATCAGATGTTGGCCCTTGGGCCTTTCCGAACATCGATTTACAGCTTTGAACCACTTTAGGCAGTGTTTGAAGTATACAACGCTTCTACGCACTTGAACTTCCACAGCACTGGATCTCACCTGTCCATCGCCGTCGACATCCGCTGCCTCCACCAGAATCGCCAGGTCATCGTTGTTGATGTCACCGAAGCCGAGGTTGGAGAAGATGGTGCGGAGCACTTCCACGTCTACGTAACCAGTTCCATCGGGGTCATAGGCCTTGAAGGCCTCGGCCACGGGGTCAAAGTCGGTGACCTCATTGTCTACCAGCAGCTCCCGCAGATCGTTCAGCGTCATCTCACTGCAAGAGGACAGATGTGAAGTTTCGTGCACAGTGAAGCAGCAGTCACCGTGGTCAGAAATGTCAACTAGAAGTATGGGCAAACATGACAGATCGTTCAGCGTCATTTCACTGCACGAGCACAAATGCGGAAGTTATGTGCACAGTGAAGCAGCAGTGCTCAGACTGGTCAACCGTGGGCAAACGTGCCACTGCTGACATGGTAGCTGCAACATCAGCCATACTTCTATATACACGACAGGGAGCGCTTTACATCGCTTGCCTTTGTGCGTTGCAAGCCGCAATAAATCGTCCATCAGGAGCTCCCGTTTAAAATTCAACGTCAAGTCTTTGCACAATGTTGCCGCATGGTATCTGCACTGCATCAATCACCATGTGCGTGTACTGTTTAACGTGGTTTTACGTCGACATGAACCTCCTGCACATCTGCCAGTACTGTTGTGCTCCGCAAGCAAGCGTGGTATTCCAAGCGGACGACAAAGCGGTGACAAAGCGGTGACACCTTCGCGCAAGGCGACTGCAATCGAAGCAATATCACATATGTGTATCGCAAGTAGGTCTTGACAGTCTGTCGTCACTCTTTCTCCATGTCTCTTAAATTGGTCACGCACAGCCACCAGGAAATCAGTTGTGCTGCCAATACGTCGCAAGGCCGATGCATTACATGGCTGGAGTTGTCAGACTGCCGCATATTATTGAAATACTTCTGGGCTTTCTGAGCAAGAAGTAGTAGGAAGCAACTGTGAAATTTATTTTAACAACGGCACCAATGGAGGTCGGGTGTCCTGTACATCCTTAGAGCATTCCGAGCGTGATCAATAGTGCTTCTTGAAGTAGTTTCAGAAGTTTCCGATCTGCCATATGCTGACAGCGCGTGCAACGCATTCTCAAAAGCACCGAGGATGTGTCAACTGTTGCCTATGGACCTCTTCAATTTGCTTATAAGTAGAGTTTGTTTGCATATGATGGCGGCATAGTTCACGCAACAATGAATTTTTCCAAAGCTTGCAATCATCCTCAAAGTACTTCAAGTATGAATAATGAGGTACAAGGGTTGTCTCTAATCATCAATTATTGACCGTTCTGGTTCGTGGTTTCTGCAGATTGATATTCAAGGATGACGAGCTTGTTATGAAAACTAGGGCTAGGTCTAAACTGCGCTCCCCATTCACGCACACTTAAATTCTTGCACAGCCCACTTGCAGGGACACGATGCGCCTTGAGCCAAGCAGTTCAACCTATTGTTTGTGATGGCAATTCGAGCTAGTGTCAAAACAACAGGGCAATCAGCATCCTCAAAGATTGAAATCTAAGGTTGAGACCATAGCTTCAGGGGATATAACATCAGCATGCCGCATGGTGCCAGGTGCCAGCGGAATTTCACACCGCGACTTCTCACCTTTTGTTGTTCATCAGGAACTTGTACTCCCGTGGATTCATATTCTTATAGAACGCCCCCATCCTTTTCCGTATGCATGTTGATGTGATGACGCCACGACCGTCTACATCGAAGAACTCAAACACAGCCCTCAGCTCCTCATCGGTCACCAGCACCCCTCCCTTGCTGTTCTTAGGGACCTCGCTTGTGTCCACAGGAGTTGCTCCTGACCTTGCCCTTTCTCTTGCGCCACCAATACGCTTATGCTTCGGCACGGTAGCCATGGCGAGCGTTCTATATCATTCAGCATCCGTACCCTGCTATGGTAGCGGTTACGCCATCCAAGTTGAAGATGAGGTTCAACTTTTCTGGAAAGGCAAGTGAGCTGCACAAGAGAATCGGACCTCCACAAATCGTTTTGATCGACAACGCTCTCTTTACCTAATGGGCTTCAGCTCTGCAGCAGATTTGGCGGTGCACCCACCTGTCTGCCATAGCCACAGCGCGCGTCTCCATGAAGTGCAAGTGCAAGTGCCAAGTCGATCCAGGCACAGAAAAAAAAATTGTGTTGATGCAGCAATTGCTAACAGCGTCACCTAGGGCGCACTCCCACGTTCTTCGTGCCAACTTCGCTTTCCCTTCATGAGCATGCTGCCGCCACACGTCAACATATCTGAGGTTGCATGTGCAGGCTTCATGCCCTGCCTTGTGGCACCCACCGTTTGGCGCTTCACCCGTGTGACCCCTTAATCACCAGGGCTGCACTTCAGTGCACGATGTGCTGCAGCGGCTGCAGACATGCATTCTGCATAACACAAAGCAATTCAATAGCAAGGCTCCACACTGCGCCTTTATGACCTGCTCATTTCATTACAGTTCGTCTTTTGCAGGATCCGAACTTTGTGGTGGGGAGCTCTGTTGTTGCTGCAGAAGCGATAACTTGTCCTCCACCCACTGAGCTCGTTCTCCCGTCCCCTTCGTCTGCGCCTGTGAATGCGGCAGACAGCACGGTGCATTCGGCGGTGAGGCACTGGCAGTTGCGGCGCAACGTCAAAAGCACCCCTCAAGAACCGGTAGGTTGCGCGGCTTGGCACTTCAGTAGCGAGTACCGAGTGCGCCGGCTTGAACTTGAAATAGCACTTCAACAACCTTGCCGAAGCACCACATGCCCTGACAGCCAAGAAACTGGCAGAGGCACTGCCATCTTGCACACGTACTCAAACCGGATCAACACAAAGGCTAGCCGCGACTTCGTGGCGCTGTGACCTTCAGTGCAGCAATCTGCCCACTCCACAACATGTAATAAAACAGATCCTCTGCAGGGCACAAATCTCTTAGCACGCAGCAAACTTCAGCATTGCACAGCAGTGCTCAGCTCGCACCGCGCATTAGCTAAGCACCAATTTGAAAGAGCGCGCACTGCGCACTTGCAAACTGCAGAACTGGGTCTGCCCCGGTGCAGGTGCGTCTGAAGGTCGACCTTTGAGTTGACAGTGCCTAGTAACTGTACTCTATATGCTTCCGCCTGAGAGGCGGAAAATCGTACTATTCACCACGTCGTGTACAACGCATGTGATACAGTTGATCTTGTTCACGCCCTCTCATAACTGTACTACATTTGCTTCCGCTTGAGGGGTAAAAACCCTGTGGGAAATGCAACATATGCAACTGGTGTACACATGTGCTGTGTCAAGTGTGTAACACATGTGCGCTATCTACACTATCAAACGATCACTGACCGCCGAGCCATCACAGCTGTACCTGTAGCTGCTTGAGCAGGACTTGCTGCTCCACCACGTCCTCCGGCCAGGAAAGGTGGCTGAGCGCTTCCCAAGGCGTCTTGATGGAGTTGTCTATGTTGAAGCTGACGGCCAGCGAGCTGAAACACGCGGATGGCAAGTGCAGCGAGGCGATGTCAGGCCCAGATGGATATTTTTGGTATGGCCACGCGATTCGAATAAGCTGCTGGTCTCAAAGTTGGCGGCCACTGAGCTGTACAAAGATCATAATCTTCATCTCAAGGAACTCGTGACTTGTGAATCACTTTGCTTTTCAGAACAAATTACTAAGTGTGCTGTGTAGAGTAAGTGTGCTGTGCAGAGCAATGTCTCAACCAGAGTCAGTCCCATAGTCCCTGGCCGTGGCTTTCGCTGCACTGTCAATTCACTGCTTTGACAACCACAGCGCCAGACACCCACAATGAGCACAGCGTGGGGAACACAGGCACCCTTACCTTAACCCCAACCCTAACCCGAACTCTAACCCTGACTCTAACCCTGACCCTAGCCCTAAGCTTGCGCCAAACTGCAGTAACTATGGCACGGATTCAACCAATGGTGTGCGATCATCAGGCCGGGCTCTAACTTGCTGCACGCTTGTATGGTGCCTGCAAAATCACATGCTCTACCAACACGGTGCTCAGCAACACGATATGGGCTTAGCACCACCTCCCTGCAGCCCTTCATGTCGCGTGCAGCACACGCGCTCAACCAGCGCGCCACAACCTGCAGACCCCTTCCCCTCATGTCGCATGGAAGCATGGGGGTATCAAGACGGTGGGTTAGGTACACGACGAGCCTGCATGAAGCGTGCAGCGCCGCACACGCATTCAATTTGCGCGCGACAACCTGCAGAGGGCTTCCCCCGTATCACATGAGAGTGCAGGCGTGTATTGCGCACGCTAGGGTAGGTACAAGTGCGCCGAACAGCTGCGCGCAATCAGGCTCTGCCGCAGACGCAACGGCACGCTCATTTGCAGGCCCTCCGCAACCAACGCGGGCACAACTTCAAGTACCTGTTCGCCCTGCGCGCCTCAACCAGTGACTCTCCCGCGCGGCGCGTGACGAACACGCCAGGGGCGTGTATGAGCCTCGCCTGCGCAAAGGCGGCGCCGATGTTGTGCAGCGCGTGAAGCTGGTCGTCCGCCACTATGACCGCGACGGCGCCCGCGGCCTGCCACAAGCGACGAGCCGCGTGCATAAGCGGGTGACGCAGTCAGCGATGGAGGGGCGCACAGATGACAGAATGCGCAGCGCACGCGCAGTCTGACCATGCGTCAATGCATGATTCACTCGAGCTCCCCGGCTCGCAAGTCCTGGTCACACATGAGGTTGCAGCACTTGAGCATGAAATATCGCAATTTGGAGCTGCGCCGCGCCAAACTTCAACTCTGCAGCTTGTCGCTCCATATCACAACCACGTAAGGGAAGCTCCAAGAACATGCTGATGTTGTGTTCTCAGTGGGCCCCCCTTAGGGTTAGGGTTGAGGTTAGCCCTGACCCTCAATCTAGTCCTTACCCAAACTCTCATTGCCAGGCAGTCATGCAGTAAACCATACGCACTTGATTCCGCATCCATTGCCGTACACCGGGCCGAGTCAGATGCGGCGTCTGCAAGCGACGATGCTCATGGTTTCAAGGCAGCACGTGCAGCCAATGCTATAGGTCTTGCTAGGTATTTCTAGCAAAGAAGACGAAACCAAAACTTCAATCAGCAAATAAATCAAAAAACGCATGTTAGATTGTTTTTTTATGAAAAATTTAAAACACTTGTCAAAACGCTTGCGGAACATCACCAGCATGAACACCATGAGAAAATGGTTTGCATTGTGAGCGACATAATTGGTTGCTTCCCTTTAATGAAAATACAACTTTTATAGAATGTACTTCTTTTGGTAGATCGCCAGCACAAGTGGACGAAACATGCGAGTTGTTTCAATTTGCAAGAAAACAGTGGTATGTAGTTGATCAAAAAAGCCCTTAAAACGAAAACCATCATTTTCCTTTGTTACGGCCTAAATGAAAATACGCGTGCAACAACAATATTTGACTACCTCGAACCATTGTATTTTTTACATTACAAAACAACACCAAATGAAAATCTCAGCTTCTCATTCCCACCAGTTAGCACATGGACATGACCTTGCACACCTTTGTGAACTTTCATTTACTCAAATTTTTGTTAATGTTAAAACAGAAGCAATCATGTCCCCCCAAGTAATCCGTGCAGTTCCCTGCTTGAAGTTTTGTACTTCCAAGCATGGGATTTTGTACTTCGACATGGCCTCACCTGCGCGGCGAGCGCCTTGTCCCCGAAGCTGCACCCCCCCCGGAACACCACCACCGCGGCGCCTGCAGTCTCTACGGCATCATTGCTCAGCTCGCCACACGCGTCGAGCGGTGCTGCCACGGCCAGACGCACAGGCCGCGGTGGCAGCACGCCTCCGAAGGTTCCCGCGAGGAACTCGTAGCTCGCGCCGTTGTGTCCGGCGATGCTGATCGTCCCGGCCTCTGCCTGGTGCATTGACAGCGCATGGGTGAGGGGTCAGGACTGGAGCAAGGGGGGTGCTGTCAGTGGTTGGAAATGAACTGACTACAGCTAGCAGCACATCTCCGAAGGTGCCCCCGAGAAACTCGTAGCTCGCGCCGTTGTGTCCGGCGATGCTGATCGTCCCTGCTTCTGCCTGGTGCATCAAGGTCAGGATTAGGGTTGCGTTTGGGATTACCTACGCACATGGGTGAGAGGTCAGGACTGGGGCGGGGGGGGATGCTGATGGCTGTAGTAGAAGAAGTCACCTATGTACTTCCAGAAGTATAGGTTTTCCCAAGCTTGTACATCTCCAGTAATCAAAACAACATTATAAAAAAAACTTCGAAGTATGAATCATCAAACCTTATAGTTGCAGGACTTACAGATGTAGTATAGTTACATAAATAGCTCACTGATTAACAATTCTTCATGCTGCTTCGGCCTGAGGCACGGTGCTGAAGGTGCGTGTGAGGCACAATTATGCCACATGCCGCCACTCTCCGGTGGCGATTTTGACATGCCAACAGCATGCACGCACCCCCCGAGTACGTGTGCAGGGCATCGCTGCTCATTTATTTAAGAAAAAAACATGGCAAAGTGAATGTTCTCATTAGGGCTTGAAACCTTTTATAGCACACCTGCTGCGCCAGCTCCTCCTCTTCCGGCAGCAGCGGCATGCAGCGCGGGCCGCCGCCGCAGCGCAGCGGCGTCAGCCGCCCAATCAGGGGGCCCCGTTCGAGCGCGCTGGCCAATGAGAAGCGCGCGCTGTCGCGGAGCATCACCACCGCCATGTCTTCGGTGCCCGCCTGATCTGGCTGCGGGAGCAGGGCACAAGGTGGTGGCCAGCGCACAACCAAACACGTTGTCCGTCCGAGTTCCGTGTTAAACGCGATGATGGAGGGGCTGAGAGCGACTGCGAATCGCGGCAAGCGCAGTCAGGCGCGAGCCGCGAGCAGCAGTCCAAATTAACACGTAGTTTGGGAGCCGAACGCGGTGATCGCTGAGACATCCCTGTAGTTTTGCACAATTGGCTGGTGTTGCCACGCTGCCTGTACCTTTGGTATGTGGCTGGCGCGGAGTGGAGCATGACTTGTAAAGTTGCGCCATACCATCCTACCCCCATGTATTTCCTCCCTTGCCCGACACGCATGGCAGGCATTGCGCTCTGCCTCCCATCGCTCCCCAGTACTGCAGAGGAAACGCGCAGCACCGCTGCTCAGCAAAAAGGTTGAGCGTTGCGCACATGCTGCGCTGTCCTACGCTGCTCAGCAACGGAGTTGAGCATTGCAGCAGCCATACAAAATGACATGAAAATGTTATTTGCAGCTCAGCTATGGGCAGCACACAATTTCCGAACTTGATGAGCGCTGCCATGCACGCCACGCACCTCTGGAGCGTCTGGGCCTCCGTGCGATGCGGCCATCCGGAAGATGGTTTCATCGCTGCGGCGCGCACGTGTAAGGAAAATGGAGAGTCACCAAGTGCAGGTTGGACACGCGTGCAGCTCGTAGCACGACTGTCATCAGCAAATGCTTCATGTATGATATTTTCTAAACACTGTAAAACAGGGAAAAAGAAATACTAGGCTGAGCAATACCGACAAGGGTGCTCATCAGCAACAGTGATACTTCAAAGCAGGCGGTTAGACGCATGACAAAATTGCAGCACCTGCGGGCCTTGTTGAGCACTGTTTTTCCTCGCCGTCTACCAGCACCGCAGAGTGCAAGCTGTACCAGACGGTATTGCAGTGTATATGCAGCGATCGACATGTTTTGGAAGCCACCGCTGAATGGCAGGTTCGGCCATGCATTGGGTTTGAGTCATGCGTAATTTGAATGATGCGACCACATGCTTTATTTCATTTTTTTATTCTTCACTTGTTGGAAGTATGCCACCAATCGGCCCTGTCTAGTGCCGACATATATGTGAGCCCAGGAGACCTGATGTGGGTGACACTTTAGGGTAAGGGGTAGGGTTAGGGTTAGGATTAGGGTTTAACCCTAAAGCACTGCACAGTCACCCCCACGTTGCAGAGAATGCGGGTGCGTCAAAAACAGTGCTGCAACACTGTGGAGCTGACAGCCACTGTCAGATACGTGCGTACTGCACGTGATGCAGAGCGATGGCTCACACACCGGCTACACAGCATACAGCATGCATTCATATGTATACATATGCACATGTCGACTGCCGCCACGGCCGGCACATAGAAGTATGCTATTGCATGCATCGCAGTGCCCTGGCTCGCCTGCTGACTGCTGTCATGTAAAGCATATATAAAAGTGAATCTACGTTGACTCCAGAACCAAAGGCGCACCGAGAGTTCTGTGTTGGCGACTTCAACTTCAACTTGGTGTGCCACTGCTCACGACTCCGTTCGCAAGGTAACTGTCGTGGCCTACCTGTTCACTACCAGCATGGCAGCGGCGCCGCTGAGTGCGACGCTCTTGGCCTTGTCGATGAACTTGCACTCGCCCCTGAGCAGTGGGAGCGCCGCAACAGGGGCAGCAGAAAATGAAGAAAATGAAGCTTGTAGGGATTTGAGGCCACGCACGCCTCTTCGTTGCAGGATCTTGCTACCACTAAGGAGTATGGCTGAGGTGCCGCTGGGTGCACTACTGTAAGCAAGGGTTACGGGTAGGGGTAGTACTTGCACTCGACCCTGAAGAGCGGGACGACCGCAGCAGAAGCATCAGTGCTCAGGGCTGTGGATGATACAGGCTCGCTCTCACTCAGGCGTATGATGTCCAGTGCAAGTGGATATACTCGAAGAAGTACCTCAAGTGAGGGCGAGAGATAGCGCTAGTAAGAAATGCTGTCGACCCTGGAAACAGTCCTGCATTATCAATTACTACCTCCAAGAATCAAGTACAGCAGGTGGCGAGGCCTGAGATGTTGTGTGTTCATAAAGTGCTTATGTTAAATTCCAGGCACTTGTGTGGTTCAAATTGGCCACCTGGCATCTGAATGCAGCCAGCAAGATTTCTCGTAGCAGCTTTGCAGATGCTCATGCTGCCAGCCCGTCAATGCTTCTTCATTCTCCATTACTACCCACAAGAACCAAGTGCGGCAGTGGCAAGGCCTAAGATGTTGTGTTTCCATGAGCTGCTCATGTTCAATTGACGGAATTTAAGGCACTCGTGTAGTTCAAGCTGGGGGCACCTAGCAGCTCCAAATGCAGCAAATTTTCTTGTTGCAGCACTGCCAATGCTCGTGGGGGGTTGTTTGAGGAGGTGTAACCAGAAAATTGGGATGAGTGCAGTCACAGGTGCAAAACGGGATGCAAGTAGACTATAGAGTTTCAAATAAATTGTAAAGTATGGCCCGTAGCTACGCATCAACTCATACACACTGGACATGTTATCAGAACTTAATAGAAATCAAAGCACTGGAGTGGAGCAAGTAGCAACCTACCTGTCCACCACCACAAACTTGTTTTTGTAGTCCGGTGCCGCGCCCTGGGTGTAACCGCAGCCGTTCGGGGGCACAGCGTACACAATCTCCGCTGCGTGCAGCGGTACAGTTGCTCCAAAGTGGGCGGTGAAGAACTCGAAACTGCTCACAGAACGCTCCACAAATAGCCTGGACTTGGGCAGGGGCGGTAAAAGACACTGAGACAGCTGGAGTGTGGGAGTTGATGAGTAGTTGACGTGATTGCACAGGTAAGTTTGAGATGCCGACCTAACCTATGTAGCCCCAAACCTAGAAGTAACACTACAGTAGCCCTGACCCTAGTCTAACCCTATCAGTTAAGAGTCTAACCCTATAAACAACCGAGACGCTATACGCCAAAACGCTGCACGATATACGCAACTTGAACTGACAGGGTATAGAAGGATGCAAGTCGTACGTAGCTCAAACAAACAGTACATTTGAGTTCACACGCCAAGAGCAGTGGAATCCAGACTCTGCTCGCTGACTACTTTGTAGTGTGATCAAGTGCTGGAAGGGTATGAAAGGGCATAGCAGTAGCTTGTAACCTTTGGGTAGCAAATGACTCCTTGAACTGAGAGACTAACAGCGTTTATGATATGTACCATTGCATCAAGACTGGATCAATAAACGCTCAGACACTAACATGAAGAGGAGGACAGGTTGAAGTACACAGGATATCTGTAATGCGTTGATGACAGTCATCAGACCACAGAGTACAGAAAGATAACAGCCACGATTCCATTTCACCTCATATTTCTTCAGCATCGATTGTACTTTGGACATATCACCTATGCTTCAGGTCGTGTATATCTCACTGGAAGTACCTGGTTCAATTTTCAATTACAATAGCATATAATCACAATGACAGCAGTGGTTGTGACAAGGACAGTTATCGTGACCCACCCACCTGCCGTAGTCTAAAGTATTTCTCTCTGCCAGCAGCGGGTGCGGCTCAGTCCGTGTCTCCTGCGTGACCACCGTCAGCTTCTCTATCTTAGCCAGCGCCGTTTCGATCTGTTCCCTGTCGAGCCCCTGCCGCAAGCGATCAAGTAATGTAATGTAGGGTTTGATATTAAGCATTAGAGCACACACGAGCGAATAGATGGCACCTGCGCAGGGCCTGCGTGTTTCCCTGCAGCCCACCTCACTCAACGCGCCAGAACAACATCACACCCTAACGTCATCCACCATGACGGCGTTGTCAAGATCTCCTCAATTCTAGCCAGCGCGGCCTTGATCTGTTCTCTGTCGAGCCCCTGCCGCAAGCGATCAAGTGAGGTCATGCAGGGTTTGATGTTAGGCATTGATTGCACATGCGAGCGAACGGATGGCACCTCCGCAAAGCCTGCGCATCTCCCTGCAGCCCACCTCACTCAACGCGCCAGAAAAAACATCAACATGCTAACATCATTCACCATGACAGCGTCATCAGGATAAAAGTGCAATGGCGCGACGTATTCCAGCAATCCCCAGCGACTAGATAACATTTAGCTCCATGCCTTCAAGGCAAGAAACAGTCTTTCCACTGTCGCATAGCTGTGCATATACGCTGTGTATGATACGAGCCGGTGCGTACTGGGCGATTGTGCACGCAAGCACAAGCGCACCCCTGTCGCGCCGCATCCGAGGCATGTGGGGGGGTTGCCCCCTGCCACATATGGGTATGTTGGTATGCGCACACGGGCATGTGCATGGCGTACCGCTGGCTTCTCCCGCATGCGGATCCCGCCGCTCAGCTTCCACAATCACGGCACGGCCAGAATGTGGCTTGGTTGACGACACTCAATGGACCTCTGCATCGATCGGCAATTCAATTCCGAACAGAGCAATCTGCTGCTGTGGCGAACACAGAGTGTGTTCTCGCCAGTAGATACCAATGGCGCCGCACACTGCATTTTCCCCGCGCATGCCCGCATGTTTGATCAGCACATGTGCACAAAAGCACATGCAAGCGCGCCCTCTCACCAGCATGCGCAGGTCCATCATCTTGAGCCTGAGGAACGTCAGCGTGTCCAAAACCTGCCCCTTGTGAAACGCCGCTTGCCTGGCGCATTGTGACGTGGGAACAAGAGGTATACGCACGTCATGCAGAATCGCTACAGGCGGCGGTTGAAGTGTTGCTATGCTCAAACATGGCTCTGAGGTGCGAGCTCTGGGACACAGCTTCCCTGGCAACATTTTTTGGCTACAGCTCCGTTCTTTGCATGGGGTCTGGCAATGCTCATGCATTGACCAAGCAAACTCTGAATGGACTACATGGAAGCGCTGCGCATAATCATTGCATGCGAGTGCAGTTGTGATGTTCCTCACATGCTGGCGATGCCGAGCTCTGGGACACAAACGTCCCCGGGCAGAAGTTTTTGCTTACAACTCCGTTCTTTGCACGAGGTCTGGCGATGCTCATGCGTTGACCAAGAAAACTTTGAAGAGGACTATGTACATGAAGGCGCGGTGCATAATCATCGCATGCGAAGTGCAATTGTGATGTTCCTCACATGCTGGCGATGCCGAGGTCCGACAGCACGTCAGCGAGCTGAGGTAAGCTGTCCTCATCGACGCCTGCAGGCGGCCAGAGAATGCCAGCAACAAACGCATATCAACACAGCGTTGTGTTCATGTTGGCCACAAAATGGCACAACTGCGGACCGAGAACTTGACACATCAGGCTGGAATGGACCATAATGCTTTGTGGAGCAAACTACAATTTCATTCGTTGCCTGGCTAGCCGTAATGCAAGGTTGCTCGCGTTACCTTTTCAGCGAATGAAGCAGTGCAACAGGTATCACCACGAGGAGGATGGTACCTTTGGTGACGGCGGTGGTGATTGTGTATTTTGTCAAAAGATCCACATCCGCAGCTGTCGCAGTTGCTGCTGGAGCTGTTGCTGCTGCCACTGACGCTGTAGCTACCCCTAGTAGAAAAGCGAAACTCAACTGACACATGGTAACTCTGCCCCAGAGCCTCAGTCACACAAAGCTTTCGAGTTCCGACGAGATCTTCGCACGGGCGGTTGGAACTAGGGCCCTACTAACGCACAATCTGATGCAAACTTGTGCCTGCGAGCTTATTTTGCGCGCAAGACCCAATGTCAACATGCATGAGGCAAATTCACTAGCATGCTAAAAAAGAAGACACACAGCTCCTGACAGTAGGAAATGAGAAAACAAAGGACGCAATCTCATGAGACTAGCAGCAATTGGTCAAAGCGACACACTGTGCAGTGTTAGCAAAGGAGGCCCGGCATAGGGACCAGTGATGCCAGACAGACGTAACATGAAGTAGCAAGCAGCAAAAGTGCCACTGGTCCTTGTTTAAAGGTGCTGGCGTCTGCCCTGAGAGGCACACGTTCAAAGAGACAACTCATCAAAGCCGACCTTGATACTCTGTGTGTATTTGAAGAAGCAACTGAAAGATAATCGTGGCAGGCCATGCATCATGCATCAAGCGCTGCTGTGAGCGGCGCACGTGCACCCCCGTGCTGCCGCCCAGTCTACAACGGCTTTGTCCCCCCCCTCTGCCGCTGTTTGGCATATGGACTCGTTCCACACACACCCGATTGAGAGTGCCCACTTGAGCACCTTAAAACGACTCTCGCTGGCTGCACTCTCAAGTACAAGCTCGTTCCTGAAGAGGCCACGGGCCTTGAGCCACTTCAATACGCTAACATGACCGTTTAACGCTGCGCCTTCAGCAGGGTTGATCATGGACCCAAAGGGTGACGCAAAGGGCGAAAATCCTGGGGCGAGGTGGGCGGCGGCAAGCATCCACGCCAACACCTCGACTTGATTGCCTTCAGCTGCGAAGTACGCGCACGGCAGCTTCTCCTCAGCAAAATTGCCGTTTGACTGAGCTCACTGCAGGAGCTTGACGTGCCCCTCCTGTGCCGCAGTCACTGACAGAAGGTGGATGGAACTCTCCTTGCGCGCGAAAAGCCATTTTGCAACCGACACCTGTCCTGCCCTGCCGGCTTCGAATGCTACTCCGCAAGAGTCAAAGTGAGCGCCATTGGCTACAGCCCACTCAAGCATCGCGACATCGCCCTTTCTTGCGGCTAATTCACATATGGATCTATCCCAGCAACAGCCATTCTCAATTGCCCACTGCAGTACCTCTAGGCTCCCGTTCCTTGCTGCCAGCTCTGCCCCGTCCGTTGTAGGCAACCATGGGCAGCCCTGCTCTCTGGCATAGCGCAGCACCTCTATGTGCCCGCCGCTTAACGCCGCAGAGTAAATGCTCGCATCCCAGGGGCATTCGTTGTCACGCAGATATTGCAGTACGTGCAGGTGACCGCCCCTAGCTGCTGCGGTGCAACTTTGCTGGTCCCACTGGCAGCCTGCCGAGTGCAGCCATTTGACTACTGCCAAGTGGCCTGCCTCTGCAGCTGCAGCACAGATGCTTAACATCATGATGTAAAACACTTGCATCTGCGAGCTGATCCATTGCAGTACCTGCAAGTGGCCACCCTGCGCCGCTGCCTCAGCGCTCTCCCAGCTCACAGTACAGCCGCGCGCACGCAGCCACTGCAGCGCCTCGAGATGCCCTCGTTCCGCCGCAGAAACGCCTGTCCCCTCAGAGTCTATCTGAAGACCAGCCTCTGCAGCGCACTCCAGCATCGTCAGGTCTCCCCTCCTTGCTAGCTCCGTTGCCGTAGTGCTGTCCCAGGGGCAATCGTGAGCACGAGCCCACTGAAGCATGGCGAGATCTCCCTCCTTGCCGCCTCGCTGCACGTGCGCTCGTCCCACTCGCAGCCCTGCTCGCGCAGCCACTGCAGCGAAGGCAGGTGGCCGCTACGGGCGGCAACTGCGCAAGTCGCAGCACTCATGCTATGGCCTCCACCATTCGCATGAACAGCCCACTGAAGCAGCGGCAGCTCGGCCACGACGTGCTCAACATCTTGTACTCTCCGTACAGCCAGTAGCTGCGCTGCCAGCGTTTGCAGCATGCCAGGAGCATATAGTGGCCTGGGCCAACCAGCGAGAATATCTGCTGCAGGCAGGCTTCATCAAGGCTGTCTGTGGTGGCTGCTACAGAGCTGGCTACAGAGCTGGCTACAGAGCTGGCTGTGTTGTCTTGCCTCTCCTCAAGCCTGTTTCTTTTTTGGGATGCCATCGGTGGCCACGCTATGCTCGTTCGTGCACTTGCTGGCGTGATGTGCTGTAGGTGGCACTCAAGTTTAGCACCGCTTCTCTACTCTGAAGGCTTTCGGAGACCCTCAACGGAAGTTCAGGTGCTGAAGTTGAATAAGTGTCTCTGTGAGGGATTGCCGGCTGACGCTGATCCATCGGATGACCGCCAGTCGCCGGCTGCGTGCCGGTCAAACCATTTGCACCAGTGCCGCAGCAGGAGTTGCCAGGGCGGAAAAAATATCAGCGTCCAGCACGCTGTTCAAGCTGATCAGCGTGCGGCATTTGGGCTTTGATTCAGGCCATGGGCGCTGAGTAACTGCGCAATGTGCAAGGAGATCAGGGATCGTCTTAAGATGCAGTGATGAGCTGACAAGGCGCGCTCAGGCCAGTACAGTACATGCATTATCTCACGCGTCAACGTTTGGTGCAGGGGCTTGATGCTTAACTTGAAGGGTTTGATGACTGCCACATAAATGACATTTAAAGCGAGCAATCTTTTCAGCAGACGTGTGCAGACCTGAAAGCTGTAGAGTCACACAATATACTGCCAGAGGGAAGCGTCCCCATAGGCAGTCATACTCACATCAACCTGCAGTCCCCCTTGGTCAGCTGAAGTGAATCAGCGCTAAGTACAGACACATACCTGTTTCCAAGCGCATGTGTAGCCACGCATCATCATGGCAGATGTCGTGGAGGAAGCGGCCACCGGACCTCAGAGACGATGCTCGTGATTGTCGCCATGCGCCCTGGCCAGCTGTTTGTGATCATCGGGCGTGATGAACTTTGGAAGCGCACGAGGCACGAGTGCACGGCAAGCCCCCTGACGATGACGCCGCCGAGCAGGGGCCTAACGACTTTTCCGCTGCCTACAACACAATAATGCTCTTGCGCTTGTACGTGGGAATGATCAGCGCGCTTTTGGGCCGCAGCACAGCAAGGCACAGCTGCAGCCCTCAATGACGTCTTCTCCATCTGAATGAGCTGCAGCGCCGTAAGCGCGGTGCAGCGGTCAGTCATGTATGCACAACAGTTGCCGACAACTTGATGGGCGCCCCTGCTGGTGCTGCCACTGGTTTACTGACGCAGCCAACTGCCTCTCTTCCATTCCCCATTCAAGTTGATGGGACATGGCCTTTTCGTAAACAGAAGCCTCGCTCTCAATGACGCTCCCGTTAACCAGGATGGGCACAGAAGCAACCAGCAATTGCAGAGGCCCAATGCCAATGTGGAGGCTGCGCGCTACTGCTTGACATCATTGTGCGGCGCAGCTGCAGCTACTCAGCTCTAAGACTTGCACGGATATCCTTCAAATCTGGCTTGCAAGCCTTGACCTCAAGCTGGATTTATGCCCCCTGTGAAGGATGTACGCAGTGCTATTCCATATATACGGACTGACTTACTGGAACAGGAGTGTAAGCAATTATGAAATCACGGGAACAGTGATTATGTCGAGCACCTCCGGCAACAATTCATTGGGGGATGCCTTATCATATGATGGTGCACCACCATAGACAGGCAAGTGTGAGCTTTGTGATGTGAACACACACTGCACAGCGCAACAAGGTCTATACACGCAACAAATTGCGGCAATCCCCATTGCTCGAGCTGACCAGCACCCACCACGAGGCCCAAGTTAGTACACCATCAATAACGCGTCCGACAGCCGGTCTTGAGCGTCACCGTACTACTTGATGGAGGCTGTTTTGACGGAATGCTATATGGACAGCAACATGCTCTCCTGCATGTGCACACAGCATTGCAATATGAGGTTGTCGAGGGCATGCTTGCCTTGTGGGTGGCCACAAGCCTCTGCCGCAAATTTGAACATGCTGTTTGCATGGCCACTGTTGAGATCGACCAATCACCACAAATCAAAGCATGCTTCAAAGTTTCAAAACATGCAGATGGCAAACACTTTGCTAAAACAGGATGAAGGAACTGCGTAATTGGCTGGCGTACACATCATCAACGATAAGCAAAAACGTTGCTGGCAAACTGTGGCAGAGCACCTGCATTTGTGCTGGGGACTGGTTACAACAGTTTTGTTGGTGCCAAGTGCTTAAAGGAATGGCAGTTGAGGCCCTATGCATATGAGAAGGGGTGCACTCAACATGTGCTGGTTTGCAGAGTGATGCTGCGCTGTCTGGTCACATGCCTGTTGGCAATGTAATGCAAGTTGTGCCTGGTAAGTCAACTTTGAGCGTGCACGACCTTACATCAACTGCACGAAGCATTGCTAGGTTGCGCCAGAAGTCAGCGTGTCAGTGGCAGAGAACAGGAAACTCTGACACATGCAAGTGGCACATACATGCAGTGGCTCACTAATGATCTGACAACTGACTCATGGCTCCAACCCGTATAGATGGCAAGTACACACAAAGGAGCGACTTCATGAAACAAGCAGCAGTTGGTCAAAGCGACACACTGTGGTGTGTCAGCAAAGGAGGCACGGGCATGAGGTCCAGTCACTGTGATGCCAGGCAGACGTAACATCAGGTAGCAAGCAGCAAATTTATAAAGCGCAACGGGCAGGTGCTAGCAATTGCGCTGGCAGGCACACTGACACAGACGACAACACATCTCAAAAGTATACCTTCACATTCCTTGATACATGTCGGCAGAAGCAGCCGGTGATCGTGTGAAGACTTGCATGTAAGCATCAAGCACTGCTGTGAGCGGCACACGTGCACCCCCGCGCTGCCGCCCAGTCTACAACTGCTTTGTTCCCCTGCTCAGCTGCTGAGCAACATATGGACTCGTCCCACTCACATCCGTTTGCGTAAGCCCACTCAAGCACCTCAAACTGTCGGCCTTTTGCTGCGCGTTTGAGTACGCTGTGTGTGTTGAAGAATCCGTGGGCCTTGAGCCACTTCAGTATGGTCACGTGACCCCCCATCGCTGCGGCTGCAGCAGGGTTCCACTCTATGTGTCCACTGGGTGACACACAGGGTGATGGTCTCGGGACGAGGTGACCGGCAGCAAGCATCCACGCCAACACCTCGATGTGATTGGCGTAAGCGGCGCAGTATGCGTACTGCAGCGTCTCCTTGGCAAAGATGCCGTTTGACTGAGCGCACTGCAGGATCTCGACGTGCCCCGCCTGTGCTGCAGACCCCAGCACATGGTGAATGGGGCCGTCCTTGCGTGCGAGGAGCCACATTGCAACCGACGACTGTCCCGCACCTCCAGCATTGAATGCGACATGATCAGAATCGAAATGAGCGCCATGGGCCTCGGCCCACTCGAGCATCTCAACATCCCCCTTTGTTGCGGCTATCCCGCATACGGATGTATCCCAGCAACAGCCATTCTCAATTGCCCACTGCAATGCCGCTAGGCTGCCCGCCTCCGCCGCCTGCCACGACCTGCATGTTGCAGACAACCATGGGCATCCCTGCTCTCTGGCGTAGCGCAGCACCTCTACGTGCCCGCCGCTTAACGCCGCAGAGTAAATGCTCGCATTCCACGGGCAGCCGTTGTCACGCAGGTATTGCAGTACGCAAAGGTGGCCGCCCCCCGCTGCTGCTGTGCAACTGCACTCGTCCCTTGTAGGTGGTTCACTTCGTGAAGTTCAGCGTTGAAGTTTGTTAAAATTTTGAGCTTTTGCTGCGGTGATCCATGGGACGACGGACAGTCGCCTGCCGTGCCGGTCAGAACACTTGCATCGGTGTCGCAGCAGGATTCGCCAGGGCAGAAAATCAGCGTCCAGCACGCTGTTGGAGCTGATCAGCATGGGGGCATTCGGCAGCATTTTGGCTTTGTTGATTCTATGCGCGCTGGATAATTGAGCGATGTGCAGGGACATCAGGGACCGTCTGGTGATGCTTTGTGGAACCGACAGGGCGCGCTCAGGCCATACAGTGCATGCATCATCTCACTCCTCAATGGCATGTCAAGCAGCTCCGGCAGCGAAACTTAAAAGATCTGTGCAAAGGGCTTGATGGCTGCCGCATAAATGGGCATGCTGTACAGCAGATATGTGCAGATCTGAAGCTCTAGAGATACACAAGATTTCGCCAGAAGGAAGCGGCCTCATACGCAGTTGTACTCAGTATACACACCACCCTGCACATCGCGTCGGACTCAGCTGAAGTGAGCCAGCGCTGAGTGCAGAAGGACATGCCTGTTTCCATGCGCATGCGTACCCACGCAGATGTTGCAGACGAAGCGGCTACCAGAACTCCGAGATGATGCTCGCAAAACGTCATCATGCGCCCGCTGGCATAGCTGTCCATGATTGGTCGACCCTAATGAAGCACACAAACGCCGAGAGTCTACAGCGAGCCCTGTGACGATGAAGCGGTGGAGCGCAGGCTCAATTATGTTGCTGCCAGCGGCGCGCCTTTATCCTGACCCTTGAGCGCGAGGATGGTCTGCGCGCCCTTGGGCGGCAGCACTCAAAACCCGCACACTGTCAGCCGCAGCCCTCGTTGCTGTCGTTTTCATGTGAACGAGCCGCATCGCCGCGAGCGAGGTGCAGTGATCTGATGCAGTATGCGCCAAGCTGACTAGGTCCTGATGCGGCACCAGGCTGGTGCTGCCAGTGGTTTTCTGGTGCAGTGAGCTGCCTTGAGATGTCCACCCTTCCAGACTCCATGGATTGGATATGGAACTCAAATACCAATGGACACGACTTGGAGAGTGAGCTGTGAGTGAGACCCTTTAACCAGATTGGCATGAATATCAAGCATGCAGCGGCTGTTGATACACCTAATAGTATGTCAACGTGGAGGCAGCGCCACTGCTGGTCGACGTCACTGACAGCGCTGTTTGCTGCTTTGCTCTTGCCCAAGCCCTCAGTTTGTTGCTTGCAAGACTCTGTGCAAAAGAACATGTGCAGATTCAGCTGCCCGTATATATTAACGTGATGATTTTGTCTTGTACACGCAGGCTGATTTACTGAAACAGGTAAGTACTGGTAGGAGATAATGAAATACATTGCATGATGGTGACGCTGACCTAGTTGAACGCCTCTGCCAGGGCAACAATCCGTTGGTCATAATCAAAGCTTGTCATGCTTTGACACGCAGCATGGAAAAACTACTTGTATGCCAAAACAAATAATCAAGCACTCAGTCCCTTCAAAGTGCTGAAATGCGCTACAGTAATGAGTACTAGAAAGTATTGATATACTGGCAATTTGCTATGAAATGAGCATTTGTGTCAAGGCCCGCATTGTAGTTTGATTGTTTGGGAGAACACAGTGTGGCCCTATGTATAATCTGCACCACATGTATACTGGGCACCACATTGTGCTGGTCTGCAGAGTGGTGTTGTAGTGTCTGCTCATGTGCTACTTCAAGTGCAGCTATGCCTGAACAAGCAGCCTTGCGCGTGCACGAGCTTACGCTACAGGCACAAAAGTCTTGCTCATCGCATGTAAGTATGCAAGGAGATTTGACGCCTAATTTCGGCACATACATGCAGTGGCTCACCAGCGTTCCGACATCTGACAGACAGGTCCAGGCAGGGCAAGCACACTAAACGCGCAATCTCTTGGGACAAGCAACTATTGGTCAAGGGAATACAGTGCCGCTGGTGCTCGCAGTCGCATTAAGAGGCACACGGGCAAAGAAGACAACTCAGTGAAGAACACCTCCATATTCAGTGCGTATTGGCAGAAGCAGCTGGTGATCATGCAAGAACATGCATGCATGCATCAAGCGCTGCTGTGAGCGGCACACGTGCATCCCTGCGCTGCCGCCCAGTCTACAACGGCTTTGTTCCCCTGCTCTGCTGCTGAGCAACATATGAAGTGATCCCACTCGCACCCCTTTGAAAATGCCCACTCGAGCACCCCGAAATGACTATTCTTAGCTGCACTCTCTCAAGTACCTGCTCGTTTCTGAAGAGGCCATGGGCCTTGAGCCACTTCAGTATGCTAACGTGACCCCCAATTGCTGCACCTGCAGCAGGATTATACACCCGAAATCGGATACACGAATCGGGCAATAGTTGTGCTGGCACGAGGTGACCGGCTGCAAGCATCCACGCCAACACCTCGACTTGATTGCCTTGTGCGGCGTTGTACGCGTACTGCAGCTTGTCCTCAGCAAGGATGCCGTTTGACTGAGCCCACTGCAGGAGCCCGACGTGCCCCACCCCTGCCGCAGTCACTAACAGAAGGTCCATGTCACAATTCTTGCGTGCGAGAAGCCACTTTGCAACTGACAAGTGCCCGACAGTACTGGCTTTGAATTTTATTACGCAAGAGTCGAAATGAGCGCCATGGGCCTCCGCCCACTCGAGCATCCCCCTGTTTGCGGCTTCTCCGCATACAAATTCATCCCAGCAGCAGCCATTCTGAATTGCCCACTGCAGTACCTCTAGGCTCCCGTTCCTTGCTGCCTGCTCTGACCCGTCCTTTGTGGGCAGCCATGGGCAGCCCTGCTCTCTGGCGTAGTGCAGCACCTTTACGTGCCCGCCGCTTAACGCCGCAGAGTAAATGCTCGCATTCCAGGGGCAGCCGTTGTCACGCAGATATTGCAGTACGTGCAGGTGGCCGCTCCTAGCAGCTGCTGTGCAGGTGGACTGATCCCACCGTTAACCTGCGGAGTGCAGCCATTTGACTACCGTTAAGTGGCCTGCCTCTGCAGCTGTAGCACAGATGCCTGGCATGTGATATATTCGCATCTGCGAGGTGATCCATTGCGATACCTGCAGATGACCACCCCGCGCCGCTGCCCGTGCACCCCCCTCCCTCACAGGACAGTCGCGCGCACGCAGCCACTGCAGCGCCTCGAGATGCCCTCGTTCCGCCGCAGCAACGCCTATCTCTCCAGGGTCTATCTGAAGACCAGCCTCTGCGGCCCACTCCAGCATTGTGAGGTCTCATCTCCTTGCTAGCTCCGTTGCTGTAGTTCTGTCCCATGGGCAGTTGTGAGCACGAGCCCACTGAAGCATGGCGACATCTCCCCTCCTTGCCGCCTCGCTGCACGTGCGCTCGTCCCACTCGCAGCCCTGCTTGCGCAGCCACTGCAGCGAACGCAGGGGGCCTTTGCGGGCGGCCACGGCGCAGGTCGCAGCACTCATGCTATGGCCTCCACCATCCGCATGGACAGCCCATTGAAGCAGCGGCAGCTCGGCAACGACGTGCTGCACGGCAGTCTGCATTTTATACTGGCCGTATAGCCAGTAGATATGCTGCCAGCGCTTGCAGCATGCCAGGAGTATGTAGTGGCCTGGGCCTACCAGCGAGAATATCTGCTGCAGGCAGGCTTTATTGAGGCTGTCTGTGGTGGCTGCTACGGAGCAATTCTCTTGCCTCTCCTCAACCCTGTTTCTTAGAAGATGCCATGGGTGGCTACGCTTTGCTGGTTCGTGTACTTGCTGGGCCCGTGTGTGCTCTGTAGGTGGCAGTCAGTTCCGCAGCACCACCGCTTCTCTTGGCCAATTGAGCTGTTGAAGTTCAGATGTTGAAGTTTTCGATGAAAAAGATGCAGAACCGGATGACCGATCGGACGACTGATGGTCGCCGTCTGCGTGCTGATGACCACTTGCACGAGTGTCGCAGCAGGAGGGCAGAAGAAGTGAGCTTCCATCAAATCACCACGCTGTTGCTGCAGGCCACGCTGATCAATCAGCATGGGCAGCATTAGGCACTGCCACATTTGGCGGATGGGTCGCTGGATGCGCAGTGTACCGGGACATCAGGGGGATCGTCTGGTGATGCGTTGTCGAACCGACAGGCCAGCACAGTGCATGCATCATCTCACGCCAGGCCTCATTAATGGCAGGTCCAAGCAGCTCCGAGTCGGCAGCGAAACTAGGTACAAGATCTGTGCAAAGGACTTGCTGGCCGCCGCGTAAATAGGCAGTCTGTTCAGCAGACGTGTGCAGACCTGTAGCTCTAGAAACGCACATGATGTTGCCAGCGGGAAGCGTCCTTATAGGCAGTTGTACTCGGTCTGTATACATACACATCAACCTGCATTCCCTTCGGCGAGTCAGTCAAGCGCTGAGTGCAGAAAGCACATAGAAGTACTTGGTCCATGCGTGTGTGTAGCCACACACTATAAGCGCGGATGTCGCGGAGGAAGCGGCCACTGGAGTCCAAGATGATGCTCGCGATTGTCGCCATGCACTCTGGCTAGCTGTTTGTGATCATCGGGCGTAATGAACTTCGGAAGCGCACGAGGCACGAGTGCACGGCGAGCTCCTGACGATGATGCGGCCGAGCAGAGGCCTAACGACTTTTCCGTCGCCCACAACACAATAGTGCTCTTGCGCTTGAACACGGGGATGGTCAGCATGCCGTTGGGGCAACAGCGCAGCAAGGCCCGCACAGCCGCAGCTCTTCTCCAGCTGAATGAGCAGCAGCGCCGTGAGCGCGGTGCAGCGGGCAGTCATGTATGCACAAAAGTTGAACTTGATGCGGCGCCCCTGCTGGTGCTGCCAGTGGGTTGCTGACGCAGCCGTGTTTACTCCCAGACCCATTGATTGGACATGGTTTTCTTACACAAGCCTTTGAAAGTGAGTTCTCCGTTACACTTCTATCAACTAGATCGGCACAACAGCATGCAGCAAATGTTAAATCCCGATGCCAATGTGGAGGCTGCACACTACTGCTTGACATCATTGTGCACCTCCGCCGGCTACTCAGCTCCACAAATCTTCCAAAGCTTTGCTTGCAGGCCTTGACGTGGAACTTCAAACTCGATTTATGCTCCCTGTGAAGAAGGAACCCGATGATTTCCCTTATGCCAAGCTGATTTACTAAAACATGAGTGTAGGAGATTTTTAGATCACAGGAAACATTGATTATGGCGACCAAGTTGAGCACGTCCGGCAACAATTCATTATAATGGATGCCATATGGTGCACCACCATTGACAGGCAAGTGTGATCTTTGTGTTGTGAACACACACTGCACAGCGCAACGAGAACTAATATTATGAATGCAACACATTGCCGCAATTCCCATTGCTCAGCGCCCTCGACAAGGCCTCAGTTGGTATACCATAAGCGTTGTGCCAGCCAGTCATGAGCGGCGACATACCACATAATAGAGTTTGTCTTGACAGAATGCAAGTGATGTACGCCAACATGCTCTCCTGCGTATGCACACAGCACTGCAACACGAGATCTTGGCAGGCATGCTTCTCGTTTGGGTGGCCATACGCCTCTGCAGCAAATTTGCGCATGCTGTTTGCATGGCCATTGTCAATATCAACCATGCTTCGAGAATATCAAGTAAAAGTTTGACACGCAGATGGAACTATGCCAACACATGAAGACCTGAGCAGTAATTGGCTGGACGCATCATCAATGACAAGTTAATACTTGTTGCAGAAGCAGCTAGTAATCGTGTCAGGACAGGCATGCGTGCATCAAGGCGCTGCTGTGAGCGGCACACGTGCACCCGCGCGCCGCCGCCCAGTCTACAACGGCTGTTTCCCATCGCTTTGCTGCTCTACGGCACAGGGACTCGTTCCACTCGCACCTGTTTGGAAGCGCCCACTCAAGCACCTCAAACTGCTGGTACCTCGCCGCATTTTCAAGTACACAGTGTGTGTCGAAGAGACTGTGGGCCCTGAGCCACTTCAGTACGCGCATGTGACCCCTCAACGCTGCGCCTGCGGCAGGGTTGTTGTGCCCGTCTACGCATCCGCTGGGCGACGCAAACGGCGAACATCCTGGCACGAGGTGACCGGCGGCAAGCATCCACGCCAGTACCTCGACTTGATTGGTCTGACCTGAATAGTACGCGTACTGCAGCTTCTCCTTGGCAAAAACGCCCTTCGACTGAGCCCACTGCAGGAGGGAGACATGCCCCGCCTGTACCGCCTGTAGTAATAGAAGGTGGATAGACTGCTTCTTGTGTGCGAGAAGCCACATTGCGATTGACAATTGACCCGCCTTGCCGGCATTAAGTGCTACGTTGTCAGAGTTGAAGTAAGCGTCATGGGCCACAGCCCACTCGAGCATCTCAACATCCCCCTTTCTTGCGGCAATTCCACATACAGACTTATCCCAGCCACAGTCATTCTCAATAGTCCACTGCAGTACCGCTAGGCTGCCTGCCTCCGCCGCCTGCTCAGTTGACCCGCACGTTGCAGTTTGTGGCCCTGCTCTCTGACATAGCGCAGCACCTCTATATGCCCGCCACATACTGCCGCCGAGAGGATGCTCGCATTCGAGGGGCAGCCGTTGGTGCGCAGATACCGCAGTACGCAAAGGTGGCCGCCCCTAGCTGCTGCTGTGCAGATTTCGCTGTGCCACGCGCACCCCAGAGAGTTCAGCCATTTGACTACTTTTAATTGGCCTGTCTCTGCAGCTGCAACACAGGTGACGAAGTGATTGGCCAGGGCCTCAGAACTGATAGACTGCAGTACCTGCAAGTGCCCACCCCGCGCCGCTGCAACAGCAGCCCGCCAGCTCACAGGACAGCCGCGCGCAAGCAGCCACTGCAGCGCCTCCAGATGCCCTCGTTCCGCCGCAGCAGCGCTTATCTCATCAGAGTCTATCTGAAGACCAGCGTCTGCAGCCCACTCCAGCATCGTGAGGTCTCCCCTCCTTGCTATCTCCGTTGCCGTAGTGCTGTCCCAGGGGCAATTGTGAGCGCGAGCCCACTGCAGCATGGCAAGATCTCCCCTCCTCGCCGCCTCGCTGCACGCACGCTCGTCCCACTCGCAGCCCTGCTCGCGCAGCCACTGCAGCGAGTGCAGGTGGCCGTTGCGGGCGGCCACAGCACAAGTAGCAGCGTCCATGCTATGGCCTCCACCATCCGCATGGACAGCCCACTGAAGCAGCGGCAGCTCGGCAACGACGTGCTGCACGGCAGTTCGCATTTTATACTGGCCGTATAGCCAGTAGATACGTTGCCAGCGCTTGCAGCATGCCAGGAGCATGTAGTGACCTGGGCGTACCAGCGAAAATATCTGCTGCAGGCAGGTCTCATTGAGGCTGTGTGTGAGAGCTGCTTCAGAGCTGGCTGCGTTGCTGCTGCGGCAAATCTTATGCCTGACTGCTGGCGAGGAGCTCGGCTGAGATGCCATCGGTGCGAACGCGATGCTGCTGGCGGTTGCTCACACTGGTGCTACTAGAAATGAATCAACGGTTGAAGTTGTGGCCTTGCAGTTTAGCTCGACAAATTTGGGCTGATCGATTACATATATGCACCCGGGGGTGTGTCGCAACAGGGTCATGTTTCAGCACTCGGAAATGACCCGCGATTCCGCACGCTGTTGCAGGTTAAGCCGACAGCACGGGCAAGGCGCTGTGCGCGATCGTCAGGGGTCGAGATTGGATTGATGATGCGGTGAAGCAACAGGCCGGTGCGGTGTCGACTTGCACTTGTACGCTAGTGGGACTACTTGTGCTCGCCACTTGGAGAACATGAGCACGAAGCGTTGGTGCAGTGCAGTGCACATTAGAGCAGCACCTCGACTCGGACACGACAAAAGTTTGATGTGGCAACTGCACAGCAATGGCGGGTCAGAGGAGCCAGTACCAATTAACGCCACAACAGCAAGCACGCCATTGAATTTAGGATTCAACGCATGCACAAGTACTTGCTGTATCATGTACACTTTGTCCAACCCGTTTGTAAATGCTCAGGTCACTGTCCCAAATGTGTCGCGCGTGACACATGCACACATGCTTTTGCCAACGCGCCGACCGAAATCGTTCAGCACGTGTGTGTGCTGGCGCGCACACCAAACTTCAACTTCTCTACCTCATAAGCTCGCACAGGAGACACCGTTTGCATCAGCTATTCTGTTGACCGAGGGTCGTCCGGGAGCAGAGCGTTCAAGGTGTTGAACTCCCAGCCTTCGCGCACGTGAAAACCCAGGGCTGGACTCCAAAACCTTCTGAGGTCTCTTCCGCAGGGGTTTGAGTACGGCGGTCCGCCCTCGGGGCTTGAACCTGCCGCTGGAGCGTCATCTTCAAGTGGCGGCTCAGCAGCCTGCGAGCGTCCAAACAAATGCGAGGCGTGACGCGCTGAGAGATGGACAGTGCGGGAGCTGCAGCAGCATAGAAGTACCAGCAAGTTGCTTCCCGTACGTATGGCAACCTCTGCTGTTCCGCAGACTGCGCCTTGTGCACAACAGCACAAGGATGCAGTGAGCTACGCCAAAGCTCAACATAGGCGGTGGCGAGCAGTGCTGATGGCTGTGCGCGCATCCAGCGTCCTCTGATGCTGCGCAGAAAGCGGCGCGTGTGTACTGCAAGAGGTATGACGTGCGACACTGCAATCATTGCAGGTGCAGCTGCGGTGCGCAGTGGGCATAGGACACCGCGCTAATAGTCTCTGAGTCAGGTCTACACTCAACTGAACCGTGACACAAAAGCTTTGATCCCCTTGCCGTATGTTTGACAGTGCACTGCTGCTACATGACAAATGTCAATTGAGTTAACTGCCATGTATTTTCATGTATCTTGCGCAGTTAATACGCCCACCGCTGTCACGCATCCGTGCCCAGCCGGCAGTGTGCACATTTTTGGTCATGCATGCACAAACAGTGCAATCCATATGACAATAACCTTCACCCCAGCGAGCTAGCGGGACACTAAAATGGGCACTTCTCACCTTCAAGCAACAGTCAGCTCACGTTGAAGGCCACTGCTGCCGCGCGCGGTGGTGCATCAGCACTCTGCAGCATAGTGCCACAGAACCTGCCAGCTGAGTTCATAGACACATGTCTACAGTTGCCTGCCCACTGAAGCCACACGTGGCGATACTCAGCGCCATACTCTTTGTCATAAAGTGTGTAGTGCGATTAACCTTTTCAAATTTGAATCCATGATGAAGTTTTTCCTCAACTGACACAAGTTCAACTCCGTACCTCAAGCAGTTGACGCGCCCACCGCTGGCGCGCGCGGTGGTGCATGAGCGCCCAGCTGGCCGTGGGGAAAGCCAGGCGCGGCCACGGTATGTCCTCCCACTCAAACAGCTCCGCGGCTTCGCTCTCTACGCCGCTGGATATGTCGGGCGACGCCAGCGCGGCGGAGAACACCAGGTGACTGAGCAAGCAGACGACAGCAGCGTGGACAGAAGGAGAGCAGCGGTTGACTGCTAAGCACAGCTGCGCGCAGTGATCGGGGCGGACAAAACTATGTCGTTGCGCACACGAAGTGTGCGCATGCGGCTTCACTCTGTACGCCGCTGGACACATCGGGCGACGCCAGCGCCGCGGAGAACACCAGGTGACTGCGAGCAGACGACAGCAGCGTGGACAGAAGGAAAGCATCGGTTGACGGCAGAGCACAGCTGCGCGCGCAACATTGTGTGATGATTGGGGCGGGGAAGACTATGTCGCTGCGCACACAAAGCGGTGCGCCTGCGGCCTTGCTGTCGGCGCCGCTGGACACGTCAGGCGACGCCAGCGCCACGGAGAACACCAGGTGACTGCAAACGATGGCAGCACGCACAACAAGGCGTGCTGATTGAGCAGGAGAGCACCAGCAGCTGACTGCAACAATCAGCAGCAGGAGCACCAATGGGCGCTGACAAAGGCAGAGATCAATACCTCAAACCCCAGTTGACTAAAGATGGCGGCGCGCACCGCCACCCATCCCCTTCACATGTGATCACGACAGTGCGCGCAACTTACACTTGTCCGATGCGCGGCAGGCTGTAGACGGCCGTCAGCGTGGGCGCATCCAGCGTGGCGCAGGCCTCTTCCCGCGCCTCGCGTGCAGCTCCCGCCTCTACCGTTTCGCCTGGAACACCACGCAGTGCGATTCGATGCGCGGACAGATTGATCAAGAGAGTCTGTCGCAGAGGTTTTGTGTGACACTGTGCAAGCTTGCAGCAAGTATGTCAGAATGTGACGTAGAAGTAGAAGTTTCTGGCTTGGCTTGGCGGGCAGCTCCTTCAGTGCTCCCAGCCACAGGGCCGTTGATGGCTTTTCGCCGAAAGGTTTCGGTGCCAAGGACGTCCCGTTATTGCTCCTTCAAGTACGATTTCCCACAACCGCCAACTTGTAGATATATACTGTCACAAGGTGAGCCTTGCTTGTAGAATGTAATTGCCTGACCAGTGCCAGGTGAACACGATTATGGCTAAGGATAGCATTACAGCCCCCGTACCCCATGCACAGATGCCCTCAGCTTCATTGTACACAATGAAGCCCTCTGCCCAAAGCACAAAGACTGCGACTCGCTTCAGTCCTTCAGTGCGCGAGACCTGTCACCACGACTGCGAACAATTGAAGTTGAACACCACTCAGTAGCCGAATCATGCTGTTGAACTTCAACGTTACGCATCAGCCAGCATCAGTGCTCACCTAATTCCATGAAGCCCCCCGGCAGCGCCCAGTACCCTCGGCACGGGGGTATGCTGCGCTTCACCAGTAGGTATAGCGGCTTGGCGGTCGGCTCAGCCTGCCACGTGGCAACGCTCGTACACACGACCCGCGGGTTTTGGTCTGCATGTGAGGCGCAATAAGAGGGTTTAATGAGCATTGCTGCAAGTACTGTTTGTTGGCGATGCTTGAGAACACCACCATAAGGTTTTCAGCTTCGCACGCAGCGCAGCATTGCGCTGTTGACTGGTCGGCGTTCGGGTTTGTTGACGCTCGTCGGCACGCGTATTGCACACACTGCGCATGTTAGCAAGTTGTGTTCTCAAGCATCACTGCACGCACCGACACCTGTCAGCTTGGCCTGCCACGTGGCATTACTCAGATACAAAACCCTGGGGTTCTGATCTGCGCGCGTGCTGCGATAAGGATTCCTTAAGCACCAGCACCATCAGTATCGGTTGGGGGTGCATGACTGACACTTGCACCAATTGTGAGCACACACGGTGCCCTACACCCAACACTGTAGGCAACCTTCATACAGTGAGACCGTCATTGGCTGAAAGTGATTGCATCAACCTTGGCAGGATTGAATCGATGTACCTGATGACTACCTTCTCCAAGAAAAGGGCTTAATGCGTACTCTGCCATGTCCTACTGCGGCGCAAAGGTGGTCCTACAAAGGCGCCCATGTTGCAGTAGAGGACAAGCGTACGACGCCATTCATTTGAGAAGCTGATGTAGGTTGCTTTCGAAGTCTTGGTGGAGGTCAGCAGTGTCTCGCATGCGCATGACTCTGGAACGTCCTGATGCAAGTGCTAGAAGGTCGACGCGTCGAGTCCGGCACTCACAGTCAACGAACCCGCATGTCTGGCACACGCGCCGGGGCGTGTCGTCCCCATCTGGCACCACGACTTGAAAGCTTTGCCGGCAGGTGCCCCCGCCCTCGCTGCAAATGCCAGCTGTTGTGCTGTTACAGCGTGTGACCTGGCGCCTTCTGCTGCTCCCGACGCAACTTCTGCCACCATCGTGGCGCAGCCTCTGCAGTGCTAGGCAGCTGAAGCGGGCTCTCGATCCAGCCAGCACCATGCTGCGCTGAGGAAGCTCTGCAAGCTGCCGAAACACCTGTGATTGAAGTTCTTCACGACAGTTGCTGGTGACTCTCCCAGAAGGAAATCTGGTGTAACAGGGGGGCGCTCTCGCCTCTCCGCGCAGTAGATTGTCGCAGACTTTAGCTCATGGTGGTCCCCGCCTGTTCATCTGCTGCTGGCTAAGGCAGCAGCAGCGCACACTCTCTCCGAGGGAATGCTGCAGCAGCAGCGCCCGCGCAGCGCGGAGGTGTAGCAATTGTGCAGATACGAGATGCTGCAGCGCCTGTGCAGAGCTTTGCCCGCATTAGAGGTAGGCGTGATCACCCCTGATAGCTGCGGAAACACTCTGGTGCGAGCACTGATATCTACCTCCCGGCGCTTTAGCGTGCTCCACAACATCGTGGTGTCACGGCTGTCGGCATACTGCCGTCGTGATGCGTCTCACACGTGGTCGACGCGTTGCATTCCATGCATGTATATGTGTGGCTGCTGTACAGGGCATCACGTAAGACATTGGTGACCAGCCCAAGCGCTTTTGGCAGCTTCCTGCACTTTGGCGCCAATCATGTGAGGCCCTAGCCGGGCGAGACGTCTGCAAAATGCTCAGGCATCATCCTGGCCCAGTGTTGTCGCTGCGAAGGACATGTACGCGGCACGGACGGTGCAGGTCCCCTCCGCCGACAACACTGAAGCAGTATCACAGCCTGTGGTCATCAAGACTGCCGCGTCAGACCCTGCTGGCATACCCTTTCGAGTGGTGTTTAATCGTGCATTGCACTTTTGACGCCGCCGCAGTGCCCATTGCCCAAGTCAGTGATTTCGAGGTTTTAGGCGACGTGTGCGCTCTCTACGAGTATGCATGTATATGTATCCATGACGGCATGGTTGCATGCATGGTGGTGCATTGTGAGGCATCATCCAAGTCACCTTTGCATCGCACAGAAAGCCGCGGCAGATGTCTGATGCGCCTCAGATGCACAGTTTTGAGGCAGCCTGTAAGTAGTCAGCATCGCGACTGACATGACATGTGCTGCCAATTGTCAGCGTCTCACAAATGCGCCTGTATGCACCAGTGCAATTTGTAGTTGCATGTACTCCGCAGTACATGCATCAGATGCACATGCACATGCATGAAAATTCACACTACACCATACATTATTGACATAGCCAATAGATAGGGCGGTGTCGAAGTGCATCGTGCAATCAAACGCACCAAATTGGGCTGTCTCGATGACCTGAGACGTTGCATTGTAGATTGGGCCATAGCCCTGTACACCTCAGCTGCAGTAAGCCAGATCTTTGCCCCATTTGTCTTCAGAGTGCATGTAGGTTTTCAAAAACTGTAGAAATCAGAAGTCCCAGCAACAAATTATTTGAGCGCAGATTGACATCTCAAGGTTGCAAGGCAAAATGCTCCAATCGTGTCAAAAGCCATCGTGTCAAAAGGGCTTGACTGCCTCCAGCATGGTAACATCAGGCAGCAGCGCACGGCATCCTTAAGTCGAACAGTGTCGCGATACATACAAAGCGAATTGTCGCAGCAATGAGTACACCTTCTGAGATTGCATGGCAGCAGCGCAATGACGATCTTCAAGCATCTGAGGTCAAGTTATTGAATGAGACTCACAGTCTGTGCAGGCGGCGCGTTTTGTGGTTTACAGTGTGCTGCACGCCCCCCACGACGGCTGGCAAGGGGGAGGGGGACCCCCCTTCAAAGTACCATTTCAATCATATGTAGCCTGTTTTGTACTTTTTATACATGTGTTGCACGGCGCGCACGCCAGTGAGCAGCGAGCAGCGCCGGTCTGCTACCAGGCACAAGGGGAGCGCCAATCAGCCAAAGCGGCGATGTGCATCCCAGTCCCTAGCACAACAGAACACACGCTCACAATCGCCAGCGCAAGTGCCAATTTGAAATGGGAGCATGCCATCGCTGCCTGCTGACGTGAGGTGATCACACGCCCCATGTGCGCGCCCTGCGTCGCGCAGCTGCGGCGCCGCCGCTATCGCAGCCCCAGCCCGGCAAACGGATCTGCCGCTGCCGCCGCCGCCGGCCTACCGCCGCGCAACGGCGGCGGCGATGCCACCACCGCCGACGGCGCTCGCGCCGGCTCTGTCGCCGTGAACGCTGCCTCGCCGCCCGCAGGCGCTGCTGCTGCTGCCGCCGCCGCATCCCCGTTGCAGTGCGGCGAACGCGCTTCAGAGCTGGCGGCGGCGGCGGCGGCAGGAGCGTCCGCCGGCGCGGCGCCGCAGAGTTCAAGTTGAAGTAGGCGCGCGCGCAGCGCGTCGGCGTCCGCGCGCGCCGCGTCCGCCGCCGCCTCCGCCGCGCACGCGCGCTGCTGCATGAGCTTGACCCAGCCCTCCATCTCATCAGACAGGCACTCGTACTCGTCGATGGCGGCGTCGGCTGCGCGGGCGCGCGCGGGGCAGGGGCAGCGCGGGTGCGTTCAGTAATGACACCCAGGCTGAAAGCGCTGGTGTTTGAAGCAGTGACGCCATTCAGGCTAAAAAAGCTGATATTTGACAGCGCAGGTGCATTTAGTGATGCGATTTGGGCTGAGAGCGCTGAGCATCAGCGACACGACTGAGTGATGGGTGAGGGCGCGCTGCATTCGTGACTGACTGGGAGCAGCCCATCATAATTTAGGGAGGCGGGTTCCGTGGCTCCTTCTGCTTGGTGTCAAGTGACGTGAACTACAAAGCGTGGCACGAGGAGCGAGCGCAGTGAAGTGATCATGCGCGGGCCAGATGGCACAGCACCTCAATCTACCAGACTTTTTCTCAAGTGCTGCCCGCGTGTTGAACACACACAGGTAGACGACAGTGGCCATGAACATGTATAGTACAGCGTCCAGCAGCCATCACAGGGGAAACGCCAACGCAGCATCATCACCTTCAGTTTGCGCAGGAGGTTGCCCATCACTGCCCGAGTTGAGAGCGGACTCGCCTATGCCCCCCACCTGCTGTGCCAAGGCCTGCAAGTGAAGTTGGGTGGGGGGGGGGGGGGGGGCGCAAGAGACTCAGCGCATGAGCAACCTGGGGTCAAATTCTACACCCGCCAACGGGTGCGGACGCTGCACAGTTGCAGCCCAATCAGATGCGTAGCAGGTGCCAGAGTCGGGGAAAATGGTAATTGGCAGCCAGTTTTGCCAAGAGAGAGTACTCAGATAAATATTTCAAAGTACTTGTTTAGCACAACCTGCTGAGAGCAACTGATTAGGAATCGATAACTTCGAAGCATACGCATTAGAGCAAAGCCATGTTGCAGCAAGCGTGCTCGCTGGCGCCCCCTCACGTCGTGCAGGCACTTGGGCACCCCCGGGAACGACGGCTTCGGGCAGCGAGTAGACACACTGCTTTTGTTACTTCAAAAGTACGTAAAATCTGCTGGGAGCAACTGACTCAAAAATGACATCAAATTTTATAGCAGTGCCATTTCGCAGCAGGCACGCTAGCTCACGTCGTGCAGGCACTTGGGCACCCCCGGGAACGACGGCTTGGGGCTCCAGCGCAGGTAGTAGTCGTGCCACAGCGCGACGCGCCGCAGCAGCGCGGGCAGCGCCGGCAGCAGCACGCCGTACGCGCCGCGGCACGCGAGCCGTGACGACACGCACGCGCCGTCGCCGCTTCCGGCATCGGGCCCGCGCCACGCGTAGAACGGGCTGAGGAAGCTGGCGCGATTCGCCTAAGCAGAGAGCGGTGGGGGTGGGGGGGGAGGGGGTGTCAGCATGCGTGATGCCAAGCTGTTTATTGCGGTATATGTGTATATTGTAAGCCCGACACACGCGCGCCGTCGCCGCTGCCCGCGTCGGGGCCGCGCCACACATAGAACGGGCTGAGGAAGCTGGCGCGATCTGCCTAAGCTCGAAGGGGGGGGGGGGGAGGGGGTGTCAGCTTGATCGCGCGCACGCGTGATGCTGTGCTTTGCATAGCGGCATATACGTATATCATGATGTTGAAACACGACCCGCACGCGCCGTCGCCCGTCCCCGCGTCGGGGCCGCACCACACTTAGAACGGGCTGAGGAAACTGGCGCGATTCGCCTGAGCGGGGAAGGGGGAGGGGGGTGGGGGCGGGGAGGGGTCAGTGCGCCGCGGGTTGATTGCGCGCGCTTGTATAATTCATATCGCAACAAATCAAACCCTGTTCACGTCAAAGTACATTCACAAAGTCGCGCGCTTCTGAAACTACTCACCTCGAGGTACGTCCACAGACTCGCGCAGCGCTCAGGGAGCTGAGTTTCAACGGAAAAGAACTACAATATAATGTTGGCAACTATAATGTTGGCAAACGAACAGATTGAACCCTGTTCGGCTCGAGGTATGCTCACGAAGCCGCGCGCTGCCGCAACAACTCACCTCGAGGTACGTCCACATACTGGCGCAGCGCTCGGCAAGCTGCGCCTCGCGTCGCTCCCTCTCGCTGTCCAGCAGGAACGTGCCGAAGCGGCACGAGTGCAGGTGGTCCGCCATGCACAGCAGGTAGCGCCCGTTGAACTCAAAAGCGGAGGGGAACTGGGGGGGGCATGCATGACAGAGGGGGGGTAAATGATGATGGCGGGTGGTGATGGCGAAGCGGCACGAGTGCAGGTGGTCCGCCATGCACAGCAGGTAGCGCCCGTTGAACTCAGATGCGGAGGGGAACTGGGGGGGGGGGGGGGGGGGGGGGGGGGGGCATCGCAGAGGGGGGGGGGGGGGGGGGGGGCGGGGGGGCGTATGTGAATGATGATGGCAGGTGGTTGCCTCACAGTTGACACGCCCGCAGTGTGAACGTTCACGCGCCGCATTGGCGCACCACCATCAACTGTGCCAGTACTGACAGCAGGGAGGTTTGTGCGTACATAGTGTAGACGCTTCTTCATGCGTCAACGATGCCAGACACTGTGAGTGACCGGGCTGCACATACCGTGTTTGTCGCGGCACCGCACGAGCGAACCGATCGGACAGGGCACGTTCAGGCAACTGCCGCACGCAGCGTGTGCCTCACCTACACGGACAGCCGCCGCATGCAGCAGTGCAGGAACTGCGGGAACACGGTGGTGCGCTGGTCGCTCCTGCCACCCTGCGACTTCTTCAACAACTACTTCAACACAGCCGCAGCAAGCTGCGTGCAGGTCCAGGCGTGCGCGTACCTGGCTGCTCCGACTTTGTCTGCTGCAGCCGCGACTCGCATTTTTGCAACGTTAGATGAGAGGAAAAACCACCCAGAGGACTGCGCCGGGTCTATTCTGTATTCGGTCGGTCTCGTCGTCGGCAAGAACCAAAAGGACAACAGGATAGATGCGCTCGCCAACCACGCAGTACAGATGCCAAAGAAATCCGGCAAGACGGTGCAAGTTTATGGTGTTTGCTGACTGACGGCGACACTGTTCGCTCAGCAAAAATAAGAAACTTGAGCCGTCTTGCCAAACTTCTTCAGCATCTGCACCGCGTGGTCGGCCAGCGCATCTATCTTGTGATCTTCTGGTTCTTGCCGACGGCGAAACTGGGTGATAAAAGGATGGACCCGGCGCAGTCCTCTGCGTGGTTTTTCTACCTTCTAACGTTGCAGAATGCACAGCTGCCTCGCGCATGCATGAACTCTGGGGCTGCGCTGGTCATCCCTGCCATACCGCAACTGCGTGGATGCACAGGACAGACAAACCTGCCGCATAGACATCGCAGCCCCCCTCCCCAAGCACACGCGCCTAGCGAGCTGTGCAACTGCCACACGCAGCGCGCGCTGCTACCTGGTTGCGCAGCTGCCACACACAGTCCAGGAACTGCAGAAAGACGGGGCTGCGCTGGTCGTCCCTGCCAAACTTCAACTACATGGATGTACGCAGTCATGGCAGACCCCTCCTCAAGCACACGCGCGCAGCAGGCTGTGCAACTGCCATGCGCAGCGCGCTTCTCCTACTCCTGCCTGGTTGGACAGCTGCCACACGCAGTCCAAGGACTGCAGGAATACGCAAGTGCGCTAAGCGTCCCTGCCATGCTTCCAAGTCCATGAATGCACCAGACAGACACGTGCGCGCCTAGCTCCTACCTGGTTGAGCAGCAGCCACACGCAGTCCAGGAACTGCAGAAAGACGGGGCTGCGCTGGTCGTCCCTGCCATAATTCAACTTCAACTACCTGAAGGCGCAGGATAGACAGGAGGCGCGAGTGCGCGCTACAAGCAGACCTAGCTCAGGCGCGCCCCTACCTGGATGAGCAGCTGCCACACACAATCCAGGAACTGCAGAAATACGCAACTGTGCTAAGCGTCCCTGCCATACTTCAACTCCCTGAAGGCGCAGGACAAACCGGTCGTGCGCATGCGCGCTGCAAGTAGACTGCGCTCACGCTCCTACCTGGTTGCGCAGCTGCCACACGCAGTCGAGGAACCGCAAAAATACCGGGGCTGCGCTGGTCGTGCCCGCCAAACTTCAACTACTTCAAAGTACATGAATGTATGCAGACACGCAGAGCCCTCCCGTAGCACACACGCCTAGTTGGCTCAGCAACTGCCATGCGCAGCGCGCTGCTCCTACTCCTACCTGGTCGAGCAGCTGCCACACGCAGTCCAGGAACTGCAAAAACACAGAGCTGCGCTGGTCGTCCCTGCCATATTTAAACTTCAACCAAACTACCTGAAGGCGCTGAATAGACAGGCGGCGCCAGTGCGCACTACAAGTAGACCAGACTCAGGCGCGCGCCTACCTGGTTGAGCAGCTGCCACACGCAGTCCAGGAACTGCAAAAACACAGGGCTGCGTTGGTCGTCCCTCCCGCCGGGGCGAGCAACGCCGTGCTGGTGGCGCAGCTGAAAGGGGTGGCCGAACGACAGCCAGTCCTTCTCAATCAGCGTGCGGAAGCCGGCGAGCGTGCGGTAGTGCGGGTCGAGCAGGAGCTGCGCGAGCGCTGCCACCTGTAGGATGAACATCACCATTTGAGACATGGGGGGGGGCGGGGGGGGGGCGGGCTTGTCAGGCTTGTCAACAGACAACATAGCAGCGACTTCATTGGAGGGGGGGGGGGGGGGTGAGCACTCCTTGTGGGTGGTACAGTAGTGCGGGTAAAGCAGCAGCTGCGCAAGCGCTGCCACCTGTCCGGGATGAGCATCTTTGTTGGGGGCACAATTTGTGTCGTTGGAGACAGAAGGGTGGGGGAAGGGGGGGTGAGCGCGTTTGTGGGTGGTAGTGCAACTAACACAGTTTCACAAGCGAGCGCACCTGCGAAGTACGGTCCCAGCCATGGCTGCAGTACATGAGTACGGGCGTCCTGTGCCGCACTTCAACTTGAATCATACACATGAAATGGGCGTATGCCGTGTGGCCACACACACGACGACCGCCAAGCAGTACACCTGAGGTTCATCAAGCCATATGACGCAGCGTTCCAACTGCGATGTGCGGTCCAGCCGTGGCTGCAGAGCAAGAGGACGGCCGTCCTGTTCCATACTTCAAGTTGAAGTATATCTGCCATATACCATTGGCGCACCCCACGGGGGTACCATGCTAACAAATGCATTCTACATCCGATATATTACCACGAACCACATGACGCAGCGTTTTCACCTGAGAAGTGCGGTCCCACCCGTGGCTGCAGTGCACGAGGACGGGCGTCCTGTCCCAGTGCGCATGGTACGCCGTCACCCACGATGCGCTGAGCACTGTGCGCACGTGCCCCAGCCAGCCCTGAAGTTGAAGTTGAAAATGGGGGTTGAAGTCCAGGTGAGACTGAGGATGCGACTGTTGACGTCTAGGTGAACCAACGTCAGATGTGGCGCGGCGAGAGGGAGGCTCAGCAAGCACAGAGGTAATAATGAGGCAGGACTCCGTTGCACTCTGGTGCAACGCCGCGACTGCGCTGCGCTGGAGGCCTGTGCGATGAGGGTAGGTACGTATCACAGCGGACGAGCCCTGCACCCGGTGAAACGTCACCAGCGCCGCGCCACGTACCGCCGCTGCTCACCACATGCTGAGCGCTGGGGTAGCGAGACCCGCGTTGTAACCACCTGACGAAACACTCCTGGGGTCAGGGTTAGCTGATTACAGCGCGCCGGACCAGCAACTTCCAGGCTTGCACCAGAAGCAAAGCATCACGAACGGCGCGCGCAACCAGCGGGACAGTAGCCCGCGCCAGTCACTTTTGCACGGTGGCGGCGACCCTGCATCCTGCAGTTGCCTCGGCGAGTCACAGTCAGAGTCGATGTTAGCATTGAGGGTTAGGAATAGAGCGTCTCATCGTGTCCTCCACCAGCGCCAACGGCGATTCGGAGTTTGCGACTGCCTCGGTGACTCAAACTCAGAGCCAAAATTGAGGTCATTAGAGTCAGGGTCAGGGGGGCTCACCGTGTCCTCCACCAGCGCGGACCACTTGCGTCAGACGTCTGCGACTGCCTCGGCAAGTCAGACTCAGGGTCGAGGTAAGCCGTTAGAGTTGAAGTCAGCATTGAACTCAGGGTCAGTGTGACTCACCGTGTCCTCCACCAGCGCCGACCACTTGGCGTCGGACGTCTGCGGGCTGAGCGCGAGCTGCTCCAGGCGCGCCAGGCTCTGCCGCATGACGTGTATGTTGCCAATGTCCATGAAGGTGAGCTGGCTGGAGGGGTAGGACGCGGCACCTTCGTAGCCGTACCCTGCAGCGAACGGCGCGTAACGGCACGCATTGATAGATATCCTGACAGTGATTTTGCTTTGAACACGCTTTGGACATTTGACATGGAGTGTTTGAAATGATGCGGCAATGGAGAATGGCGTTGTGGGAGGCTCGCGATCGCATCTGAGTTCACTGACAGGGTGCCGTTGTAGCCGTGGAGCGGCGCAGCAGCGCACGCGGCGATGGGCAGATGGCGTCGTGAGATGCGGCCGCATGAAGAGGGCAGAGGACGTTGTAAGACGCACGTGGCTCCATTAACGGATATGCACTGGCAGTGCAGCTGCAGGTTATAGGGGGTAGGTTTAGGATTAGGGTTAGGGTTAGGGCGCCGTTGCGCGGGCGTCGCCAATCCTCTGTCACTGCCCTGAGCATGGCGGCGCATTCGGAGCACAGCCGTCTGCACAGATGGCGACGCCCGATGCCAACCCACAGCTCGAACCCTGATGCCAATCCCGATCAACGCCTTCATAGCCGGATGAACAACAAATCTCAGCACGGAGCTACTGCCTGCGCAAGCATCCGAGCTGCCTGCACACCCTCGAAGCGGTGACGCACCCTGTCACCCATGGCATCTGCTCGCAGCCGACAGTCCATCGTGAATGACCGGTAGGTCGTGGTGCGGACTCCAAGGGCCACTTCCACCGAGCGCACGGTCACTATAACATCATACATGGTGTGATTGAAGTTGAAGTTGCTCAGTGCTTGAAGTGGTGACGCACCTGCCACCATATTTGCGGCTGACGGTCCGCGATCTGCAGGCGCTGCCAATGCAGCGCATTAGCGCGTTTGGCACCGGAAGATCAAGGTGTCACGGAGCGGACTCCGAGAGTCGCTGCCACTAAGCGCACGAGGCTCTTAGGCACATACTTGAAGTTTGCACACCGTTTGAAGTTGTGGCGCATCTGCCGCCATGTTCGCCATCACGTTTGCGCGCAGCCGGCAGTCCACGATGCGCAGCACGCCGTCGCCGCAGCGCACACCTTCGCGTAGTGGCACATGCTGAAGTGGCACAGAGCCTGTTTGCACAAAGCTTAAAGTGGTGACGTACCTGCCGCCATGTTCGCCATCGCGTTCGCGCGCGGCCGGCAGTCCACGATGCGCAGCACGCCGTCGCCGCAGCGCGCCAGCACGTCCAGCATGCCCTCGTCCTGCGGGCAGGTGGCCTGCGCGCAGCAGCGGCGGCGGCGGCGGCAGCAGCGGCAGCAGGCGGCGCGGAGGCGGCGGCGCAGCGCGGCGAGCGCGGGGGCGCAGGGGCCGCAGAGCTGGTGTACATCAGTGCAGTGCAAGTGATGGGAGTCACAGAGGTGGAACACTCAAAGCCGGTGCCACGTGGTAAGTATGCACCTCCGTGCATCGTGATGATGATGCGTTCAGAACTTCAGATTGAAGCGGAAGCGGCGGCGCGGTGCGGCGAGCAGAGCTGGTGAACATCAATGCGGCAAAAGTGGAGAGGACACGGCAGAAGCGGGGCCGCTCAAAGCCGGCGTGTAATATTGGCGTTCTGCATTGTACACGTGAAGCATGAGGCGTCGCTGCTGATGACAACACCAATGTGTTTGTGAAGGAGCACGTGCGGAGCGATGTTTCTGAGCAACGTGACAAATGCTACATACATACCCGCTCCTGACGGCTGCACGAAATTGCGGCCATAGGCGCGTACTGCGTGCCAAATTACCGTCTGACCGTTGTCTGTGCGCAAGCGTTTGCGATGATGCTCAATCAACAAGCGCGCACGATGCATCGACTTGAGCCCACGGGCCGCACGCGCTATGCGCGGACTGCGGACACTGCGGTATGCCCTTTAGTTCGAGGCAGGAGTCACAAAGCGTAGACCATACATACATGCGCACTGCAATCGACGCCTGGCCACCTCGACCGCCGGATGTAAGCATATATACTACTTCAACTTGAAGTATATAAATAAAGAAGGCATTGAACAAGCGCGCGAGCTGACGCCGCGTCGATTCGAGTGCCTCCAACCACGCGCTCACCGCCCGCGTCTCTATGCAGCGCGCTGCAGCACACGGCACACACAGATCCGCCGAGCTCACGCACACACCAGGTGTCACACACCTGCTGCATGGCACACATAGAGTCGCCGAGCGTACACGCCTGCTGCATGCCCACGCGCGGCTGGCTCGACCTCCACATCGATGCGTGAATCATTCAACGTATCTACATGAAGTACATGTACACAAGAACAGAGTCGCGGAGCGTACCTGCTGCATGCCAACGCGCGGCTGGCTCGACCTCCATATCGATGCGTGATCGCGCTGCCGCCCCCATGTCAGCGCCGGCAACCTCCCCTCCGACCGAAACCCCGCTATCGCCTGCAGGTCCCCGTCCGGCGTGGCCTGCGGCACCACCAGCAGGTGCGGGTAGCTCCCGCAGAGGCTGTTTTGTTTGGGGGGAAGGTGGGGTGGGGGGGGGGGTCTCAACAGTGCAGATAGCAGGCACGTCACTGACGAATGAAAGTGTGGGTTCTTGGTTATCGCCCAATAGCCGCCATGGCTGCAGATCGTCCGTCAGGCGCGGAGGCAGTAGCGCTGCGCACTGGTTCTGCGGCTGGAATCAGTACAGAAGGAGCGGGGTGAGGGTCTGCTGATTCATCTTTAACCGAATGAGGTGCGAGGGTGAAGTTGTGCCTGCGTCCGCTTTTAGGCAGCCATGCCATGCCGACATCACGGCCGCTGTCGTCGGTGCTGCGCCATCGGACTAGCATCGTTTGAAATGTCGGGCAGAGCATTTTCAGAGACTGGGTGAATGAAGGTACGGCGGCTGCAAACTTCAAGTACAGCAGTGAAGCTCTCAGTCACACAAGGTAGACCGTTGGTAGGCCGAGATAGTACTACACAAGCTGCGGTAATGCCTGATGCTTAAGCGTTGCCGCGCATTTGCATTTGCTGGTGCACAGTGACTTCATACTCATCCGTCGCCACCCTTCTTGCTTGTGTGGAGCCAGCGCTGAATAGCATCAAGGGCTATACACCTCTGCATGCATCCACATCGCGCGCTAGCACACTGCTGCGCGCGATGTCCACGCCAAACGCTCACTGGCAAGTACAGGAGGCAAGTGGCTCTCCCGACGGCAACTACTAGGGCATTCTTGAACCTGCACTCCCCGCCCCCTCACCTGTAGTCATGGTTTCAGCAGCGTGAACAGGAGGCAAGTGACTCTCCCTGCCCCCCCCATCCCTACTAGGGCTTCTTGATTAAGCCCCCCCCCCCCCCCCCCCCACCACCCACAGTTGTGATTCAGCAGCGTGAACAGGAGGTAAAGTGACTCTCCTTGCCCCCCCCCTCTTTACTAGGGCCTCTTGAATACCCCCCCCAGCCCTCACCTATAGTCGTGATTCAGCAGCGTGAAGCGCCACGGGCTCCGATCCCCCCCGAACCGCGGCAGCGTCACGCCCTGCCGCTCAAACTCCGTGGCGGCGTCGTAGGCGCCGTCGCGCTCCGCGGCATCGCTCAGCAGGCGGTGCGAGAACGCAAACAGCAGCTCGATCTGCGCCGGGAACGCGTAGCTCACGAGCGCGGCAAAGGCGCGCTCCGTGTCTTCGACGCGCTGCAGTATGAGGCGCAGGAACCTCAAGTCCTGGAGGAGAGTCACCACGCGCACGCGAGACCGCGTTGAGGCATGCAGGCGTGAGGACGAAGCAGTTGGAAGCGTGATGTGGAGCTTGTGGGTGCTGATGCGTAGCTCATGAGCGCGGCAAAGGCGCACTCCGTGTCGTCCACGCGCTGAAGTATCAGGCGCAGGAACCTCAAGTCCTGGAGGAGAGTCACGCGCACGCGCATGCGCGGAACAGACGTACGGGGAGAGAGTGTGTGTTGTGTCATGCGGCGCGAGGATGAAGCGCTTCCGCAACGCGTTTCATGTGTGCTTATCGCTCTTGATGGTGCCGCTCAGTTGCGTGAACTTCGGATTCACGACACATGAAGATAAGTTTGATGAAACAGGCAGAGTGAAGTACTCACACGACAAGCCGCCGGGGGCTACGCAGCAAGGTGGAAGTACAACAGGCGGGTGTTGGGGGTGGCTGAGATTTGACAATCTCTGGATGCTGCGCAAGGCACTGCCTGTGTCATCTGTAAGGGTTTTGGTGGCATGTCCTTTGTGATGCCTTCAGTGGCCATAACATTCGTTTGACTAGCACCACCAACTCTGCACCAACATAGTTGTTCCAGACTTTGCATGGCATCGTCACAGGAATACCAGTACTCTTAGACCATGGATGGCGACAGCCAGCTGCTCGCAGTAGAACTCAGATCGAATGTCTACAGCTGGTCTGTGAGTACAAGCCAAGTGAGTCGTGTGAAGTTCAAGTACACGTGAACTTCAAGAACAGTGACTGCAGCAGTCAGTCAGTCTACCGGGTGCCATTCCAGCAGCTGGCAAGATATTTGGCGCATGTAACTGTAGTCCCGGAGATCCAAGCTCAGCATCACAGTGTGACCCTCCGTGGCCATCCATCACTTACGCCTGTGATCACAGGCCAGTGCAATGTAACCTCCACTTCTTGCTACACTACAGCAGCGTTGAGGGTGTGTCTGAGTGCAGCCCTCGCACAGCATCATCAAGGGGAAGAACACTCCGCAGTGCACAGCATGGGCTTCGAATACAATGTGCACAGGACCGCAATACTTGGACCATCACTGCCTTGCAAAGTGCACATGACAGCTGACGACTTCCCCTACCGCCGCCTTTCTAACCAATTCCCCCACCGCCGCGCAACATGCCCGACATCACGACTTGCCTTTGTGTAGATGCTGATGCTCACGCCGAGGTCCGCCGCCGCGCTGCTCTTCGACGCGCCTTTGCTCCTGTCCCGCTCTATCCTGTCAATGCTGCCCAGCGGCACCCTAAAGTAGCCCCCCCGCAGGTGCCCGAAACCCTCGCCCGCAGCCTTTGCCCTGCTGCTCCCGCCCACCGCCGCCGCCGCCGCCGCCGCCACCGCCGCCACGCGCGGCACGAAGGCCAGCTGGTAGGTGGTCATGACGAGCTCCCCCGGGCAGACGCGGCCATGGAGCCCTTGCAAAGCCGTATTCTTCAGGTTCATGACGATTTCTTCGCCGGTCAGCCGCTGCAGCAGGACGGAGGCCGCTTGCGGGCTGCTGCTGTGCTGCGCGCCGCCTGTCGCGCCGCCCCCCAGGTATTCCCCAGGGTAGGGTGGGGGCTCCTTGGAAGGGCTGCTGGATGCTGGCGCGTCTGGCGGAGGCGCCAGCGGTTCGGGAGATGGCATCGAGTCGAGAAATGGGTCTGAGGCCTGGTGGTGCTGCTGGTGCAGCTGCTGCTCCTGCTGCAGCTGGTGGTGTCGCTGAGGCTCGTGTGACAGGTGCCTGCTGCCAGAGCTGCTGCTGAAAGCACGATGAGATCTGTGCAGACTCGAGCTGCTGTCGACTGGCAGCAAGACGGGGCTGGCAACGAGCTCTCCAGGCAAGCTGCTGCGAGGTGCTGAGTCCGGTGATGGCGGCACCAGGCTTGAGAACGGCAGCAGGTCAGGGTTGGCTGACAGTGGCGAAGCTGAGCTGAACAACTCAGGCTCGCGGTGGACTGCATGAGGCGCGAAAACTTCAGACGACAGAGCTCGATGAGCGACCGCAATCGGACTGGCGACCGCAGCAGCAGCACTGGCCCCAATGTGTATGCTGCCGCTGCCTCGTGCCCTGCCTTGATCCAGCATCAGAGACTGGGACAGTGGATCCAGTGAATCAAAGTCCACCACTGCATCTGGATCCGACAGAGGGTGAGACACCTTGCTGCGCGGCAGCGCCATGGCTCCAGGGACGCCGCCAAACCTGCCTAGAACCTCTTGGTGAAGGCAGATCAAGTTGCGAACCTAACTTCTGCTAACCCTAACCCTCCGCTTTTGTCCCGCATCGTTGGACACGCAGGTTTAAGTACACGAGCATTGTGAGCGGAACCCGCCTTTGCTGTAGTCTTCAGAGCTTGTTCAGGGCTTGCCTATTCGCTCCAGATCAACGACAGCCAGCGGCGGCTCGGAACGAGGCGCGGGTGTTGCCTCGGCTAGGTCGACGTGAGAACGGCCAGCACTGTGAAGCGAAGCACACACTAAGGCGCGCCTGGAGTGTTGCATCAAGACTGGGGGAGCTACTGTGGAGCCCGCAGCGCGCGGCGGGGGGGGGGCCTGCGCGGTGCGGCAGAAATCAGGCCACCAAATGTTGTCTTTGAAATTCCTCTTCGCAAACGCTGAGAGTCTGGTGGTGGTGCTGAGGTTTGAGAAGGACGAGACAGTGGGTGGACTGAAGGAGGCGCTGCTGAAGTCATGGCCTGCAGGTGAGCCACTGCACGACAACGATATCGTGGTGACTGTGAATCGATTACCTGTCATCATCTTGCTGTCCCCCCGACAGCCAGCAGCGGACAATCAGCCGTATGCACTAGTTGCAGAATCCAAGGGCATTTCGCAACCTGATTGTTGGAAGACAGGCCTGATTCGGCAGGCCTTGACCAAGGTGCCATCTGCTGCTGGACACTGTGCAGTAGGACTTTGAAAGCTAGGAAGTTGTGTCATGTGACGTTTGTGAAGGTCAGCCCTGTCGCTGGCAGTTTCAATATGCAGGAAGTTAGGCAGCACTCTTTGCTTGAACGCTGACCTCGCATCTGTTACCATGTAGGTATCCGAACTTTAGCGAGGTGCCAAAGGCAGGCCCTTCTGCAGACGCACCAAGTGTGGCTTGCTCCCTGCAAGAGCAACAGGGGCTTCTTCTCGTGATGAAGCAGCAGAGTGGCACCATAAACCGCCTTGGTAACGATCCGCATATTCCCTGATACCACTTGTTGTTCGGACGCCGCTGCTTTTCCATCCAAGTCATTATGATTAGGTCACTGCTGCAGCCAGTTGATTCCCGGTGTCCATGGGGCCATGCAGCAGCGGGTTCAGCGCTGCTCTGCCGGCTTCAAGACCTTGACGACTGCAGCGGATGCGTGAACACCAGTGTTGATACTGCCATGTGGTCCACATCCGATGCTTTCCTGATTGAGACGTAGGGCGCAGGCAGCCCCGGTGCTCATTCCCGGCACGTTGTCAGCCGAAATGCCGCTGTTGAAGTTTCCAATGGCAGGACCGGAACTGCCCCCACATGACCCCGCTGCAGGTTTTCGGCTAACGGATGATAGGCGGTGAAGGCGTGTTGATCAGCGCCTGTGCGAGTATTGTGCATTACCAGCAGCAGAGCCAATCGCATAGTTGCATTCAACGCTGGGCATCCACGCTGATCCAAGCATGCTCTCCTCAAATCCCTATTCGATGCAATCCTCATGCAATGTCACCGTTAGTGTGCTGCTGAGGCAGTGCTCAGAAGCACTTTCATCACGGCGGCCACTACTGGCAACACGGCCGCCGTGGCTCTCGCCAGTATTCTTTCATTCGCCTTTGCAGCGAAGGCCTGCAAGTACGCCGCAGGCAGTTGCGTCTAGCCGTGGGCGGTGCACTTGCGCCTCAGCATTCACGCACTTGCCGCTGCTGCGGAGGCTCGCGATGCAGTGTCAAGCGGCGCGCCTTGTGTCTGGCCATGTTGTGTACGCGTTACGCTTCGCGATGAATAAAAGAAAAGCAGCAGATGCTCTGCTGGGACGGGTGTGCTGAAACAGTTGCAATAGGTGCACGAGCATGCTATCAGTTTGCCACAGGCCAGCTTGCACTGCTACAACAGGGAGCAGCAGCGGCAGCAACAGCGGCAGTGCTCTGTCGGACGTGCTCGCCCGCACAGCGCGCAGCGCCAAGGGGGTTGCTGCTGTGACTGCTCTCTGGCTGCAGTGCCGTGGTGACACGCGCTGCAGATCACAAATGCGCAGTCGTCAAGTGCTTGAGCTGGGAGGGGAGGGGCATGTGCGCGCTGGCTATTCACGCTTCTTGTCCCAGCGTCTCGCTCAGGAAGCGCCAGCAATTTTTGTTTCATCGCTGCTGCCCACCATTTCGCAGCAGCTTGTCAGCGCACATGGCAGCCAATTCTGACTCGGTCGCCGGTTCACAGTCTGTGGCTGTGTTGAAGCCTTTGCACAGTACAGCGGAACACTGATACATCCTTTGATGCTGCTCTATGCGCCGCCGCTGCTGCCGCCGCCGCCGCCGCTGCCGCCGCCGCTGCTGCTGCTGCCGCCGCTGCCGCTGCTGCCGCTGCCGCCGCCGCCGTCGCCGACACTCAGACGTGCCGCCAGCGGAGACGGCGCAGATACGGTTGATATGCATGGGGCGCGGCCTGACGGATGACGCCAAGACCCTGGAGGAGCTGCAGTTGCCGACGTTCGATGCGTACCCCACGCCCATCAACGTCGCCATACGGCCCAAGCACAGGCTCGTTGAGGCGGCGCAAGGTGATGCTTCAAAGTTGAAGTGCATAGCTTCTGTTCGCATCTGATCGTGTTGTGAATACGCTTGTCTGCTTAGGGTGCGAAAAGAAAAAAAAAACATGTTGTTTGTCCAGCTTGCCTCCAGAATCTACTTATATCCTGCGAACACCTGAAAGTGTCTCGACGCGCTTTGACGGTCACTTCTGAAGGATGTACTCGTCGGATGCATACGAGTAGCCTGTATCGCTGTCATCAGTGCGGTTTGCGCCCTGCATGGTAGTAGCGGCGCCGCTCAATCAAAGGCCCCATGTGCTTGCGCTACAGTCCCATCTGCAACCATGCCTGACCGCTGTTGATGTTTTGAAACATTGTTGTCTCTGCTTGTGCATCGCAGAAGCCGTGTTGACCAAGGCGCCGTCCAGGACCGCACGGAGCTCCACATCAGGCGGCTCATATACGTGTTGTACAGTCTCGTAGGAGGCCTATTTCCATTGCGGCGGCGATGATACGCGCAGCTGCACTTCAACAAGTTGTAGCAGGTGGACTCTTGCGCCCCCCCTCCCCCACCCCCCTTTCCCCCATGCTGGCTCTTCCGGCGGGCTCTCGGACATAGGCATGACCTCACGTGGTTTTGGCTAGGGGCAATGCGGGCGTGCAGAGCGTGATGTGAAGTGCGAAATAAAGTGCGTGAGTGGGGGGCGGGGCGGCCCACTTCAAGTGCCCCCCCCTCCCCCCCTTGTCACCAACATATGCCACAGCGCGGCAGCCCTGGACGCCCCTTGGCAGCAGTACCATACACGGGTCACTACACAGTAGTAAACACGCACAGCAGAGGCGGTGGATTGTGGTACATGCGCGCGCGTGGGAAGGCTGCGCGCCGCCGCGGCACACTGCGTCCTCTGCATGCCACTCCATCTCAGCTTCAGTGAAAAGGGTTGTGCGTGTGTCTGGTGCGTTGCTGTCGCTGGTCTTAATGTGGGCTCAGTGCTGCTTGCGCATCTGCAATCGCTGGATGCACCGTTTTGTTATGGCATCTGCGTATGTGGACCGACACCACTCGATACATCAATCTGCAAGCCAGTGCAGCAGTTTGCCTCTTCTCAAGAGCAGCACAGTGACTGCAGAGGCATAATCTGACTCCAGGGAAGCATTCCCGGTCTCCCTGGAAGCATCGTTTGAATTTGAAGATGAGGTCAAATTGCAAACAGGCATGTGAGTTATTTTGAAGGTGTGACTGTCAACTGGCGTCAGGCGATGCCGGGCCGTTTCTATACATAGTATACATATGGCTAGTGCTGTATGTGAAAGTTTGCCCATGGATCATCCAGCGGCCAGAATCAGAATTCTGCTCGAGCAAGTTGCAACTTATGAAGTTCAATGAGATGAAGGTCGGAACTTCGACATGAACTATGAAATGAAGTTTCAGTTGAACTTCACAGATTGTTGTGACGTGCTAGCGGTGTACGCTCATGATGTGTTCAGTGCAATTCCGTTGATACACGCTTGCTTTGGAGAGGAGCGCCTGCCGCACGAACGATGAGAAGCTTCAATGTCCTGGGGCTGACATGCCTGGCGTGCGCGCGAGGGTTTGTGAGGCCACCACAACTGCCGACCATCGCTGCTCTCAGGTCGCGCAGCGCATGTTACATGTCAGATGTAGCAGCAGAGCCACTCAGCAAGGTGGTGACGGGCACAGGTCAGCAGCTGAAAAACAGGATCGCTATTGTTGTTCGTGGACCGATCAATGAGCATCTTGTAAACACTACATGCTTGCAATTTCTTGTACGCCATTTGTGCATTGTAATGAACTGTGTGATAGAAGTGATGTTTGGCGCTCACCACGGTGGAACAGGTCTTCTTTGATGTGGCTGCGAGGATAAGTGTGGTGCTACTGCAACTGAGCTCGGGTGAATTCTCTCCTTCAGGCGTCAGTATCGCACACAAGATGCAATCCTCATGGTTGCAGTTCCTTCCGTGTCTCAGCTGCTGGCTTTGACTTTTGCAACCGCCGAGCGCAGATCGGCTGCTGTGGGTGGAGGGCTTGAGCAACACCTTCGACGGCACTCGCTTCCAGTTCAAGGGGGTGAGTGAATGACTGCAGGTGCCGATGATCAAACGCACCATCTTTGGCAGGAGGAGGCTTAAATTTGTGGCGCATGATGGCATGAGAGTGTCGTGATCACGCTGCGCTGACTCACTGTGCAGCAGCAGGCGCTGTTCGCACATGTCTGCTGCCAGTTGTGCTGAAAGTGCTTGCCGGCCTGCCGCCGTGGCCTCCGCGCACTACCTACTGCCTCCAACCTCCCTAATGACGGCCCTTCGGCACCGTCTGCTGCGCGTGCCGCCCCGGCAACAGTGTTTCATACAAATGTGCTCAGCGTGAAGGTTAGGGTTTAGGTCTTCCGTGGCAGCATCTGGCGCGCACCAAGCCCGCCCCGTTGGCAAGCACCAGCATCTGCGCATGCGCGCGTCCGGCTGGCAGCGCCACGCATCCCGCGCGCTGACCAGGCGGCGCCGGCGCTGACACTGCAGCGCAAGGTGCCCTGAACCCCTGCAACCATGCGCTCGTGCGCTGCGCTGCGCACGAGTGCCGCCCGCCGCTGTCTCTCTCACCCTGGTCACCCAGGTCAGGGTTACATAGCTGACCCCGTGCCTTGTGCATGTGTGTGTGTGGGGGGGGGGTGGGGGGCGGCTGCAGGTGGACTTGACGGTGTGCCGCGGGCAGAAGCTGGGGCTCGTGGGCGTCAACGGGTGCGGCAAGTCGACCATCCTCAAGGTCATGGGCGGGCGCGAGGACGCGGACAGCGGCACCATCAGCGCGCCCGGCAGGACGCGCGTCGTGTACGTCGACCAGGTCAGCAGCGCTCATACGCAGCGCTCGCTCGCGCATTGCACAGCTGCCGAGCGTCGTGGTTGGGTAGCTCTCACGCTGAGCGCAGCTGCTAAGCTTCATGGTTGTTGGTGAGCAGCGGCACCACCAGCGCGCCCGGCAGGACGCGCATCGTGTACGTTGACCAGGTCAGCAGCGCCGTCGTATTGCACAGCTGCTAAGCGTCATTGGTCACGCCATGCTTCCGTAGCTAGCGAGCAGAGGGGCCATCAGCACGCCTGGCATATGCGTGTCGTGTGCGTTGACCAGGTGAGCAATGTGCGGCGCCTGGTGGCCTTCCTGGTGACCTTCCGTGTCGCGGCCGCGTGCGCATGCATATGTGCATGTGACCTTGTATCGCGGACGCGAATCGCGCACTCCGCCGCTGCCGAGCGTGATGATTGTGTAGCTGGTGAGCAGAGACGCCATCAGTGCGCCCGGCAGGACGCGCGTCGTGTCCGTCGACCACGCCAGCAGCGCTCGCTCGCGCATCGCGCGCCATAGTCGTGTAGCTGGCAAGCAGAGGCATAGCACTCGCGCACTGCACAGCTGCCGCTACATGTCAAGGTTGTGTAGCTAGCGAGCAGAGGCACCCCGCGTCGCGTGCGTCAGGGCAGCAGCGCTCGGTGCCGGGTGACCGTTGCACGGACATCAGCCGCTGCAAACGCGATCACGCCATGTACAAAATTGGAAAGCAGCTGCTGATGGGCTTGCCGTCGAGTAACTGCCGCGCCAGGGGCCGGTGTTCCCGCCCGGCGCGGCCGTGCTAGTGACGACGAACGCGGGCAATGACGTGAAGCTCACTGCCAAGATGCGCTTCAGCAATGAGCCAGCTGCTGTGAGGACCGTTAGACTGCGCGACAGCTCTGCAGCTGCGATGATGAGCTCACACTCCGCTGCAGGAGCCGGTGTTCCCACCCGGTGCGGCCGTTCTGGAGGCGGTGTACACGAGCAGATTCGTGAAGCTTGCTGTCAAGATGCAATGAGCTAGCTGCTGTTTTTGTGAAGACTGTAACACTGCGCGACAGCTGAGCAGCTGCAACGATGAGCTCACACTATCGCTGCCTCGGCCGCAGGAACCCGTGTTCCCTCCCGGCGCGACCGTTCTGGAGGCGGTGTACGCAAGCGAGGCGCCCATGATGCGCACGCTGCGCGAGTACGAGGAGGCCACGGCGGCGGTTACGGAGCACCCCGAGGACGCGGCCGCCAACACCCGCTTCGAGAGGGCCATGGCCGCCATGGAGGTGCGCGCTGCGTGCCGCTGCTGCGGTGCCTGTGGGGGGTAGGCAGCTACAATGACGAGCACTGAGTAGGCAGCTATGATGACGAGCAACGTGGGTACCTACGCAGCACATTGATGTGGCAGGCAAGCTGCGAGGAGGAGCGATGGTGACGCTCAGCATGGAAGTGCGCAGCGGAGGGTTCTTGGCTGAACCGGTCAGCCGCTGCTCAGCAGCCCTGTGATTGGTGGCTCGTTTTCCAGATGTAGTTCAAGTAGTGCCATGAACTTGGTGGTGTTGCAGCGTTTCTGTTGTCTACATGCGGTTGTCCATGTCGTCAACGCTTTGCATCCGCTGGTGAAGTTAACGCACACAATGGTAGCTGGGCAGCGTTTGAGAGGCGTTTCCCTGGACGCTACCGACGCGTAGTGCCCTATATGAGCATACTTTGTGTAAGTATATATAAAGTGGCATGCGGCAAGAGTCTAGGGCTAGGGCTAGACAAGGCGTCCCCTGCCGCGACATTGACACGCGCCGTTACTTGGGATGGCGCTGCATCAGAGCGCCGGGTGTGGAGAGTCACCAGATGCGAGCAGTGCCACCAGCTGCTCAATTTAGTTGTGAAGGCGACATTATCGACAGCATTTGCTCGCCGCTCCGCTCTCATGCCCCATTTACGCAGCGCCAGAACGCGTGGGACGCGAAGGGCCGCGCGGCTCAGATCATATAGACTGTGGGAGAGTCATCGCCACCACTACTGAATCAATTTCAACTACTTTTGAAACAAGTCAAGGCGGCATTATTCACAGCATTTGTACACCGCTGCACTCTCGTGCGCCGCCCATACAGAGGGAGAACGCGTGGGACGTGGAGGGCCGGCACTGCGCAGATCATATAGACTGTGGGAGAGTCACAAGCCTGATAGTAATGCAACTTCAACCACTTGCAAGAATAAGTGACCAAGGCGACATTATCAACAGCATTCGCTCACCGCTGTCCTTATGAACCACTGGCACAGCGGGAGGACGCGTGGGACGCGGACCGCCGAGCAGCGCAGATCAGCAAACGTAGCACTCCTTGAAGTAGCCTCCATGGCATCTGTCCGTTGTCCGCTGCTCTTCAAACAGAGGGAGAACGCGTGGGACGCGGAGGGGCGCGCGGCGCAGATCATGAGCCGCCTGCGCGTCGACGGGCTGCGCGCGCAGAGCGTGGACCGGCTCTCGGGCGGGGAGAAGAAGCGCGTGGCGCTGGCGGCGGCGCTCGTGCAGGCGCCGGATGTCCTGCTGCTCGACGAGCCCAGTGAGTCTCAGTCATCACAACGAGGGGGTTACTACTCGCAGCCGCAACTGCTATGTGCATTGCCCCCCCCCCCCCCCCCCCCCCCCAATGTAGAACAGCTTGAAAGGGGCACATTTCAACGGCGGCTCTCGTGCAGCCGCTGGACGTCCTGCTGCTCGACGAGCCCAGTGAGTGCGTACTGTCTGAGTCATGGCAGCTTTACTCATGCCGTAAAACCAATCGCAGCCGCAAAGACACAAGCGCAACTGTTACACGTGACAAGGCGGCGCGGCGCTAGTGCAGGCGTTCAACGTGCTGCTACTCGACAACGGGCAGTGAATTTCATCGCGCCAACCCCCAGCCCAACACTACCCTAACGCTAACCCAGACCAGAAAGAAAGCACCTCCACTCGTGCCGCTGATCTGGCGTGCTAACCCTAACCCTACCCTAACCCTAAACCCAATCTCAAGGAGACGAGGGCCTGCCGGCAGTTACACCGTGCCATGTTTGTATGTATGTTGTGCACGTGCTGTATGTGTCAGTGCACTTGTACGTCGACCGCAACCTCGCTGCTCAGCTTGCAGGGGCACATGCAGCTCCTGCCACACTCGCTGCGCCCCCCATTGATGTGCGGCGTACGTTCCTGGACCGCATCTTTCCGCAGCCAACCACCTGGATGTGGAAGCGATAGAGTGGCTGGAGGACCTGCTCTCGGACAGAGCGCTGACGTTCGTCCTGGTCACTCACGACCGCTGGTGAGTGAGTGAGAGAGTGAGTCGCCCGCAGCATAACTTTGCTCAAATCTGACTTGCTCGGCTACCAGGAGCTCAAACCCCAAGCAAAGGTATGCTCAATGTTGAAGAACTTGGCGTTCAAAACGACGATGCTTGTTCTGGTCATTTGTGACTGCTGGCGTGTTTCTGGTTGGTCACTCACGACCGCTGGCGAGTGAGTCAGTCGTCCGCTGAGCACTGTCACACACTTGAAGTATGGCCACTACTCGCGTTTGTTTGGGTCACGCCAGTGAGTGAGCCTCTCATGTTCGGCACTGTGGCAGGTATAGACAGAGCACTATGACATTTGTTCCTGGTCACTCACGACTGCTGGTGAGTGAGTGACTCGCCCGCTGAGCGCTGTCACATACTTGAAGTATGGCCAAGCACTTGCGTTTTGTTTGAGGGTCGCGCCAACGCACCCGCGCTCGTTCGAGTCACGCTGGTGAGTGAGTCGCTCCTGTTGAGCGTTGTTCGATGTGGGCAGAGCACTGATATCTGATGCGGTCGCTCACGGCCGTCAGTGCGCCCCGGTGTTCTTGTGATGGTGCTGGAAGTTAGAGCTAGGGGTAGGTAGTGTCATACCCAGCATCGAAACCCTCGGCAGAACTTTGCTCAGCGTAAAACGCTCGGCTACATGTCAGCCCTCTCCCCAGGGCCTTGATTCCTCAGTGAAAGTGTGCTCAATGTCCAAGGATTCGGCTGTCAGAAGGCTGACACTTGTTCTGGTTCACTTGTGACCGTTGCCAACTTTCCGGTTATCATGAGTGTGCACAAAGCATAGACGGCACGGCACAGCATGGCAGCGGTGGGTCGTGGCACCAAGGCCAGCGTTGGGGGTTAAGTTTAGGGTTGGGGTTAGGGCCTGGGTTTGGGCTACGTTTACGTTTACCACAACTGTATCATATGTATCAGTCTGTATGGGACCCATGTCAGGCACGCCTTCATGCATTTGCTGGTTGGACGATGCTGTGTACGCAATTTGAGTTAGGACTAGAGTCAGGGTGAGGAGTTGGGGTCAGGGTCAACTTTCGTTCTAACATCATACCACATTTAAGTTGGCTGGGGGCGTGTCACGTTGATGAAGTTTCATGGTCAGCGCTGGAAGCTGGTGATTGTGCCAGCCCGGTGCACGCCACGTGCTTTTCCCTGGTACCAGTCCCACAAATACGTCGCAGGCATCGCGTACAACACTCGTGGCTCCAGAGTCCTTCCTCAAAGCCCTCCTCATTTCAAAACTGCACCTACTACATTATTTTGCTCAGCCCATGATCTGAATCAGTGGTGTTCTGTGCTCGTGCCCGACACGCATTCGCCAGGTTTTTGGAAAACGTGTGCCAGGAAATCCTAGAGCTGGATACGGGCCTCATGTACCGCTACCCGGGATCCTACGCCAAGTACCTGGAGGCCAAGGCGGATAGACTGAGGGTGGAGGGGCAGGAGCAAGCCAACGCCAAGAACAAGGTGTGGGGTGTATGCTTAGCCATGAAAGCAATGTGTTTGTGTGGACGGGGCGCCCTCTGTGCTCACCGCACGCCACATCCACCTATTGCCAATTCACGCGGCGCGCCGCAGTCGGCGCAGGCCCTAGGATTAGGGCAGTGAGGTGTAGGGTGAGATGAGTTGCTGCGTGCCGCTTGGTGCAGCCGTCCGTGTCGCTGCGCGGACCCAGCACTGCGCCGATGGCGTAGGGAAGGGGGCTTTTTTTATCGGGGCACTCGGAGTCAAAGTTGACGCAGTGCCACCAAATCGGTACATACGGCGTATGCACATGCCCCCCACGTTGTGCGCACTGCTGTGCTGGTGCAAAACAGGTTTTTGCTACTTGGCAAGGCCTCATGTTCTTTGGCGACCAAGAGTAAAGCACAGGCACCACCGCCAACGCAAACAAAAGTACGCTGACATCTCTCCAGAGAGGCGCAGAGGATCCTCGTCATCTTGGCACAACGTACTGCACGACAACCTCAATAATCGAGTCGCCCCCCCCCCCCCCCCCCCGTCCCCCCCTCGGCAGCTGCGGCACGAGCTGGAGTGGGTGCGCAAGCAGCCGCGCGCGCGCCAGGCCAAGTCCAAGTCGCGCGTCGAGTCGTTCTTCGCGCTGAAGAAGAAGGTCGACAACCCCGCGCGCGGCGCGCAGGGGAGCGTCGCCATTGAAGCCGCGTCGACGCGCCTCGGCACGTCCGTGTTGAAGTTCGAGGACGCGAGCCTCGCGTTCTCCGCGGCGAAGCGCATTCTCGACGAGTTCTCGTACGACTTTGAGCGCGGCGACAGGGTCGGCGTCGTGGGCGCGAACGGCGTCGGTGAGTGACTCTCTAGCGTGAGTGACTCTCTAAACGCTCAGCGAGTGACATCACTTGAAAAGTTATCTGTCTTCATGTCATGAAGTTTTGAAAGGACAGGGTCGGCGGCGTCGGCGCGAACGGCGTCGGTGAGTGAGTGACTCGCGTCAGCTGCTCAGCGAGTGACTTGCGTGCTTCACTTGGGTATGATATCTGTGTTCATGTCATGCACTGCGAGGACAGGGTCGTCGCCGTGGTTAACTGCTTCGGTGAGCGACTCGTGTCAGCTGCTCAGCGAGTGCATCATGTGTTTCGAAATCGTGTACTGCTTCAATATCTTGTACTGCAGGGACAGAATTGCCGTTGTGGGCGCCTACGGCATCGGTCGTGTCAGCTGCTCAGCGCACTGGCTGGAAGCGTACAGCAGTTGTGGGTTAGGGTTGGGGTTAGGCGTACTGCACCATACTGAAGGACGCACACTTGGAAGTATGCGAGCACCACGAGGCTGTCCATGCTTGCGCCGAGGTGCGTCAACTTCAGATCTGCCGCATTGCGCACTCGCACTTCGCGCTGACCGATTCTGCACGCACGCGCGTTTCGTGACGTTGCAAGCCGCCGCGCCTCTGTGCTGATGTGCACTTCAACTTTGAAGTTCACTGATGCTTGAACTCACACACATACGCGCCGTGCTGGTGCGCGCTCCCGCAGGCAAGACGACCTTCCTCAACGTCCTTACCCTGAGGCAGACGCTCGACTCTGGTACCGTCACGGTGGGCGAGACGGTGCGCTTCGGTGAGTGCGCATTGATGAGAAGCGAGCCAGAAATCGGTCTGACTGAATGAAGTTGCGCTGTCAAACTTGTGCTGGGACGAGCTGAAAGGACGTGCTTAAGGATGACGCACGTTTTACTTTGAAGTTGAAGTACTTGGTACCCCATGCGGTAGGGTGCGAACAAGCCCAGATGATCAGTGTTCTTACCACAACAACCAGCTGTGAGTGCGCATACATGAGGAGCGTGCTAGGAGTTTTAATAGTAATAATACTGTAGTTGCGCTGTCAAACCTACGCTTGAGCAAGTTGGAAGGACACTGGACTTTCTAGTATGCATCTGCCTTGCCTCGCTTGAGATTGCTCAATAGTGTTGCCTTTTTTTCAAGCGCTGTCAACTTCAGCAAGTAGGTACACTTGCGCATACAGGGTATCATACCCATGGTAGCAGGTTAAATGATGTCGCGTTCTTGCAAAGTGCTGTCCATGCTCGTGCATTGCTCCCTGGCTACATGAAGTAGCAGTGCCCGGAGCAGGTGCCAGTGTCAAACTATACATACTGCTTTGGTATAGCTTCAGCACACCTCTGTAATATGCTTCAAATCAAACAGGTACCTGTAAGAGAAGTACTGTAACATAGCAATGCTGCCGGAGCTCACGCCTGCTCACCGGAGGACGTGCCTGAGGGAGAGCGCGTGATATGTTATTCAACTACCCTTAGTTGTGTCAAGATACTACTTTGGAGAATTGTACCAATAACAGCACTGCCCGCGGTCATGCGTGCTCGCAGGTTACTACAAGCAGCAGGGCCTAGAGGACGTGCCCGAGGGCCAGCGCGTGCTGCAGCTCGTTGAGGACATCTGCGCGGGCGTGCCGCGCGCGCCTGACGACACATCTACCCCCAACCCCCAGGTCAGCCAGCTACCCCAAATGGGTATCTATTGTCGTAAATTTTGGTTGTGTCAATGTATGATACATCAAAGTATACCATGTCAAGTATATTATAGCGTGCCGCGCGCGCCTGACGACACGTCCACTCCCAACCCCCAGGTCAGCCAGTTGCCCCACACGTGGAAGTACGAATCAATTGAAGTGATTCAACATTGACGGTACCGTAGACTACAAACATGATGGATGATGCCATGGTCTTCAAAGTGTAGCGTGAGGTAGTGGCTGCGCGCGCCTACTTACCCAGGCAGCTACCCCGCATCGGTATCTATTGTCATAGTTTCTGACTGTGAAACATGTACTTCGAAGTATGATATTTCAAAGTGTGCTGAACTATAGCGTGCCGCGCGCGCCTGACGACACGTCCACCCCCAACCCTCAGGTCAGCCATATGTGGGGGATTCACAACACTATGTCTAGCAGTACATGAAAATACCAGTAAGAGAGTGACATGGTGCTGCTGCAGCTCTTCGAGGACATCTGCATGGGCGCGCCAGGTCTGCCAACTGCGCCACATGCGAGTTCATCAATACTTCGTGCAGTACATGAAAGTACGGTGAACGAGAGACAACCACCAAACTTTCTGCACCCTACAGATGACACGTCCACCCCCAACCCTCAGGTCAGCCAGCCAGCCTGCTGTGGTACATGATGCTTTGCTGACATGCAATGTACCACAATGTTGAATCAGCATAAGACACATCAAGTACATGCTTCTATGCCAACGCATGCACTTCTGCCTCAGCTCGCTAACATCAAACGCAGCTCTCGCGCCTCGTGCGCGCCGTCGCAGGGCGCTGTCACGATGGTACGCCCCATTCCGTCCGCTGACGTGCTCGCAGGCGGCGGCGCGGCAGCTGCGCAAGTGCTTCAACTTCCCGGCGGCGCGCTGGTCTGTGTTGTGTGACTACGCTTCACCATACTGATAAGCGCACAAGCACTCTCACCACACAACCATCTCGAACCCAAAGTCTGGGCCTGTGGGCCAGATGTTGATGTTGATGACACCTGGCCATGCTCCGCAGGCGGCGGCGAAGCAGCTGCTCAGGCGCTTCAACTTCCCTGCGGCGCGCTGGATCGACTTTGTGTGACTACGCGTCACCATGGTGATGAAGCACACAAACACTCGCCTCCACACAACTCACCTCTACACGATAGTCTGGACCTGTGGACGATGAGCCAAACATTCACACTGGCACCTGGCCATGCTCTGCAGGCGGCGGCGCGGCAGCTGCTGAAGCGCTTCAACTTCCCCGCGGCGCGCTGGAACGACTTTGTGTCGCGCCTCAGCGGCGGCGAGCGGCGGCGCCTGCAGCTGCTGCAGGTGCTGGCCGCCGCCCCCAACTTCCTGGTGCTCGGTGAGCTGTGCAAACAAGTAGGGGTAGGGCTAGGGTCCACACATTCCTGCCTACCTCAGATGCGATCAGCGCTCATGTTCATCAGATCCTGGCCGCCGCCCCCATTTCCTGATTTTCGTGCATGGTCTAGGGTTAGGGTTAGGGTCCGCTCATACCTGCCTACCTTAGGTGTGTCAGCAATCAGGTTCCGCACGCGCAGGTCCTGGGTGCCGCCCCACATTCTCTGGTGCTGAACGAGACGTGCATTGAGGTGGGTTGCAGTTAGGGTGAGAGTTTACATTAGAGCTGAGCTCGACACAAACTAGGCTGAGCTCTAGGACCGTTTGATTCGTTTTTCATTCATTCATGACATTGGTGAGCTGTGCATGGTAGGGTTAGGTTCAGGATTAGGTTTAGGGCTAGGGTTAGGGTTAGGGTTAGGGTTAGACTTGAGCTTGCCCACCTCAGCGGTCAGCTTCTGCAGGTCCTGGCCGCCGCCGCCAGAACCTTGGTGCTCGGGGGGTGCGCCGCGCATTTTGGCCTCTACACGTACGTACGTACCCACCTGCCTGAGATGTGATCAGCGCTCAACGGACCAGCACGACTGGACGCCGTTCTCGCTTGGCAGTCACGCGCTGCCGCAGCAATTTGTCACTTCAGATCTTAAGAGGCAGGAGCCTCCGCAGCGCCGGTTTATCGTCAATTGTGTCCTCGAGAGGCCAGGCACGGCATGCGCGGTAGACCGCGGTTGCAGTCGACGCAGAGGGCGTGACGGTTGGCACAACGCCAACTGCTTCTCGTGCCACGTTGGACCATGCTAGACTGTCAGCCACTGTGCTGGGCGCAGGTGTGGTGCGAGGCGCCACCCACAACATGACACAGACGGACATCACGGTTATACGCGTGGGCTACTGCCGACACTTGCAAGTTTGCCGGTTTAGAGATGGCTCGCGCTCATCTATTTGTGGCGCTGCACTTCATGAATTCATGTTCGTGAATTCATGTTTGCGGTGCTGCGGCCACAGACGAGCCGACTAACGATCTGGACATCCCAACGCTCAGCGTGCTGGAAGAGTTCCTGCTCGTGAATCATGTTCATGGTGCTGCAGTTCATGAATTCATTCTCATGCGCTGCTGCCACAGATGAGCTGACGAACGATCTGGACATTCCGACGCTCAGCGTGCTGGAGGAGTTCCTGCTCGTGAATGATGCTCATGGTGTTCATGGTTTTGCACTTCACGAATTCATTTTCATGTGCTGCTGCCGCAGACGAGCCAACGAACGATCTGGACATCCCGACGCTCAGCGTGCTGGAGGAGTTCCTGCTGAATGACTACAAGGGTGAGCCACATCAGTTCACTTTCATTCTGATTGTCAAGGCCACGTAAGCTCAATACTAGGGTGTTGTTGAGCTCGAGCACCGCTCTGCACTACTAATTGGAGCTTACGTGAGCTTAATAAGGACTGTCTGCATGAGGCAGAACTGTTCCCCGTCAGGGCTGTGTGAGTTCAGCGCTGAGGCGTTGTTGTCAAGCACCCCTCTGCACAGTTCCATTGAGCTTACCAGAGCTTTCAGGATTGAAAGAAGGACTGTGCTGATGATGTCATGGTTTGGCAAGAGACCACCCGTGGCCAACCTTGTCGGACCATGTTGTTTGGAGATGCAGTTGAAGATCCACGCATTTTGTGCAAGCCCGTAAATGTGACATGGTGACTTGACAGGCAGAACGCGACGCCATCCGTGGCGATTGCACTTTAGAGTGTACTTGCTTGGCCTGAGCACAAGGCAGTTCCTTCTAGAAGTATCCTATCCAATTTGCCCTTCCAATCTGACTAACTTCGGAGTATGTCCACTTTCCCCTTCCGATCTGAGTCCTGTCGTACCGGCACTTCTGTTTTTCAGGTCAGCCAGTCAGCTCTGTGGTGGATGTGCCTGTATGTCTCATCTTGAAGTTGGACAACTGGATGTCACCAAGTTGGATGTTGCAAACACTCTTTCCATCTCAGCGGAAGTACTGCAACCATGTATGTGATCTCTAAGCTGAGTTGCTTCAAAGAATCAAACTTGCGTTTGCCTGAATGCATTCATTGTCCGCGTCAGTAGCGGACCATACGGCACTTGCAAGGCGGCACCTCGTGCACGTCTAAAATCATCATGCCCCCATCGCTCCCGCCCTTTTCTGCCCTGCAACTGCATCATAATTCCGACTTGCGTCTGTTTGAATGAATGTGCTTCAAAAGTTCAGACTTGCGTTGTTTCGAGGGCAAAAGTCTTTCCCCACAGCACCTGAGGCTCGCTAGTCGCTTGTGGTTTGGCAGTTTCTGCACGTCTGAAATCCACATGCCCCCATCGCTCCCTCCTTTGCGTGTGCGCTGCGCCCCAGGCTGCCTGATCATTGTCAGCCACGACAGGTGCGTGCTGGCACCGCCGTCTGAGCGCTGCCACAGCCGTATTTAGGGTTAGGGTTAGGGTTAGGGTTAGAGTTAGGGTCTGCCTGCCTCATTCTCTCCAAGTCCAACTTTCTTTGCTCTTAAGGTTAGGTTGCGATTGGGTAGGGGCATATATACATCAGGGTCACGCTGTGCGCCTCGTTCCTCCAAGGATGTATTCGCATTGGCATGTATATTGCATTATGGGTCAGTGTGAGGGTAAGGGTGAAGGAGTGGTGTTGCGCAGGTTTTTACCTCAAACATGTTGGCGCCTGTGTCGCTTTGCCTGGCACGGCTGGGAACAGTGCTGCTGGTGGTGTCGCGCATTGGCGGGCCCGTGAAGCAGCTGGCGTGCATGTCTATTCTCTGTTGCACTCTATGCGCCCACGCCGGCGGCATGCTTCATGCTTGCTGTTGCTTCAGCAGCTTCAGCAACCCATTCCACCATTGCATGCGTAAGGTACGCGACACTTCCTGACGCCCTGCATCCTGCTTAAGCAAAAAAGGACGAGCAGAAGGTGCTCGCCAGCTGAATGATGCATCTGAGCGCGAACATCTGGATCAACGTGAATGAATGAACATTTGAAGTGCCTGCGACACGCACCCTGGCATTCCCTGCCCTCACAGAGAGATTGTCTTTCGGTGCGCCTTGCTCCTCATCTCATGCATTTGAAGTTAACACACGCAGGCAGGCGAGCTTACTGACTTTCGATGGAATCGCAGAACGACTACTAGCCAATGTCACGCCGCGCACCGCCCCCCCCTCCCCCCCCCCCCCTTTTCCCCCCTCCCCAGGTTCTTCATGGACAGGGTGGCCAAGCGCCTCTTTGTGTTTGAGGGCGAGGGCGTCGTGCGCGAGTTCCGCGGATCGTTCTCAGACTACTTGGACCACCGCCGCAGCATGGAGAAAGAGCACGACGTCGCGACCGCCGCCGCCGCCGCGGATGCTGCCGCCGCCGCCGCTGCCGCTGCTGCTGCCGCTGCTGCTGCGGAGGCAGCGGCGGCAGCGGCGGGCAGCGCGGCGAAGAAGGTTAAGCTGTCGTACAAAGAGAAGCGCGAGTACGAGGGGCTGGAGGCGGAGATTGAGCGCTGCGGCGCGCGGCAGGGCGAACTTCAAGCGCTGCTGGACGGCAGCCACGGCAGCGGCGCGGGGTACTCGGATATCGCGGAGGTGTGTGTGGGTGCTGCCGCGGAACGCGCGCCGCTGCAGCTGCCTGCGCGCGCGCGCGCTGCATGAGCTCGCTTCGAGCGAGCTGATTGTGCCTGTGTAGCTAGAAGCCGCACGCAGCTGCTGCATGCGCTTTCTGCATGAGTTCGCTTCGAGCAGGCCGAAAGTCCCTGCGCAGCTGTAAGACGCACGCAGCTGCAGCGCGCACTGGCTGCATGAGCTCGCATCAAGTGGACTGTCCCGGTGTAGCTATAAACCGCACGCAGCTGCTGCATGCGCTTTTTTCATGAGCCCGCTTCAAGCCGGCTGCACCCGTGTTGCTGTAAGCAGCACGCAGCTGCTGCATGCGCTTGTTTCATGAACTCGCTTTTAGCAGGCTGAACGACTCTGTGTAGCTTCAGACTGCAAGCTTGATGCCACCACATTGGCGATGCAGAACAGCAGAAAAGGTATGCAAGGGTGGTACCGAGATATGCAGTGGAACTTAGTTGACGTTGCAACCGCCCAGCCATGGCGGACGGCCCAGACCACATGGAGATGACGGATGTGTGTGGCTGCCTCCGCATGCGCCCGCAATGGGCGGTACGTATGGGTACTGCAACTGGCGCCCCACAGAAGCCCTTTCACATGACCCTGGGGTTGCTGCGCGCTTATGCTCCCTCTCTCTTGCGCTCACCACCGCCGCGCAGTGGTCTGCGGAGCTGACCAAGCTGGCAGCGGAGGTCGACGCCAAGACCGAGCGGTGGATGGAGCTGGCCGAGATGGCGGGCGACGGATGAGCGCTGCTGCCGCTGTTGAGCACTGCTGCTGCTGCCGCTTTGCTGCAGCAGCAGCTGCTGCTGCTGCTGCTTTTGAGAACTGCTGCGGCTGCTGCTAATGCGGAGCACTCGCGCGCCAGTGCCTGCGGCCTCTGCTGCTGAGGCCCGCTGCTGCTGCCGCTGCCGCCGCCACGCACCGCTGCAAGCGGCTGCTGCCGAGCACTGCGCGGCGGTGCTGTAGCGGCGGTGGCAGCGCCAGCGCCTGGCGCACACGTGGGTGTGCGGAATGACTACTGCATCATGCGCTGCCGCATAGACACTGCAAAGCTCTTGGCCTTCGCCGCTCAGCTTTTGCCGTCTTATCTTACCTGCACAGAGCATTTGGCATGGTTATGATGCCGGAACCGACGGTCAAAGCTACCATGGTATTAAATGACTTGACGCTCTGTCGCCACATTTGTTAGAGGTGTGAACAGGATCCGTGCTTGTCTGTGCTGCTGTCCAGAACCTCCTGTCATGCACGCGACGCGAACTGCACGCTGCCACAAATTGAGAGCGCAGCTCACCACCGTGCGCGGCGCAGTCTTGGGGCAGGTATGTATATCAGTACCAGGGTATTGGCGACCCTGCTTCTCTGTCACTAGTAAAGGTCAATGATCGCTTCAAGCACGCGCAAACCCTCGGCCCTTCAGAAGCGAATGCAAGCACTTCGAGGTAGTAGCAGTTTTGACTGCCAATCAGTCTCATCTGCTACAAGCACCATTTTTCAGCAGGTAGAGCGAGGGGTCTAGACCCCCACAGACGATACAGCCCAAGCATGAACAAGAACGCCACTGCATGCATGCATTTGAAGATTTCATCCAGTGCTCGGTTTTGGGTGAATAAGCAGCGAGCTGTGCTGGTCAATGCCTGACGGTCATTATGCAGCCATTCTGAAACCTGGGATCAAACCGTTTGTTGCGTGTTTCGTTGTGTGTGCTCAAGTGCACATTGAGCGGCATCCTGACACCAGTGTGGTAGCCGAGAAACAGAAAGTAAGAAGCAGGTAGATTTTGACTGAGGAAGTGTGGGATTGAAAGAGGTAGACCGAGTGCACGACACTCGAGCGCCGTCATGTACCGCGGCGCTGCTCGCAGTCCTTGCAGGAGACGCGCCGCTTGCCGTGTACACACATGCCCCTGCCACCGCAATCCCCGCAGTAGTAGCGCCGCCTGCCGTGCACGCAGATGCTCGACCCCCCGCAGTACGTGCACTTGCGCCGCTCCCGGTCGTGCTCGCAGATTTGCCCGCCGCCACAGTCCCTGCAGCCGCTGTGTCTCGTGCCGTGCCGGCATATACCCCTGCCGCCGCAGTCTTTGCACCTGTGGCGCTGCCTGCTGTGCTTGCACAGCCCGCCGCCGCCGCAGTCCTTGCAGCTGCTGCGAATCCTGTCGTGTTTGCAGATTCCCTTGCCGCCACAGGGCTTGCAGTAGTACCGCTGCCTGTTGTGCGGGCACTTCTTGCGTGGCGGCTGCGGGCTTGCAGTAGTACCGCTGCCTGTTGTGCGGGCACTTCCTGCGTGGCGGCTGCGGCCGCGAGCGCTTGGCACCCCCTATGCCCTGCGCCCTCCCTGTCGCCGCTGCACAGTCAACGCTGCCAGCACGAGCGCGCGGTTGCGACGCACTGGATGCGGCTGCTGCACGTTGGCGAGGTGTGCCATTCGCGGCACCGGCGGTGCGTGCGCGTTTCCTCGCCGGCTCGCCGTCGTCGCTGCTGTCGGAGTCGGAGGTGTCGCTGCTGGCGCCGCTGCCGCCGTCGCCCGCCGAACCCTCGTCGCATGTGCTGCCCGCACTCTCTCCGGAGTCGCTGTCGACGTAGGTGCCGTCGGATGCGTGTGAGCCGCCGCTGCAGGCGCCATCAGCGTCGGTGTCCGTCTCACTGTCTTGGCAGCTGTCCTCAGCTTCCTCTCTGCCGATGCTGCTGTCAACTTCAACTTCCATGTCGTCGTCCGGCAAGTGGACGCCGCAGTCGCCGCCGCTGCAGTAGTCATCGCCGCCGCCGCCGCCGTTGTCATGCGCAGGCAACGCCCCCCTCACCACTCCGGCGTCAGCGGCTGTGCGGGCGTTGTCGCCGCCACTGCTGCTGTTAGTTGCTGTCGTTGGCGGCTGCGATTTATGGTTCCCTGACGGCGGTTGCGGCGAGTCGACTCGAACGCCCCCTGAGAGCATGCTTGCCCCCTGCTGCGCCCTAGTGTCCGCCCCATGTATCGTCTGCACCGCGACCGAGACCTGACGTTGCCGGTGCTGCTCAGCCTCCGTCACACGCTGACTTCCGATTGCGATTCGCAGCTGCCTGTTCTGTTCAAGCTGACGCAGCCTGGCGTGCTGCTCCTCGCTCGCGGCCCTCTGCTGCTCGTTCACCTCTTCCAGCTCCCGCAGCCGCTCGTTTTGCCGTTGGAGGTGTCGGACCGCGACACCGTGCGCATCCTCCAGGTTCTGAGTTGTTGTCTGCAGCTGCCGGACGTCCTCCAGCACTAGTCTCATCAAGTGTCGCTGCTGTTGCTCGTCCTGCCGGCGTTGCTGCTGCTGACGCTGCTGCGACTGCTGCTGTTGCTCTTCGTGCTGCTCACATCCCTGCAGGAACTCCGCCAGCTGCGCCATGAGCGCTCTACCTCGCTGCGCTAGCGACGGACCTTGACTCCTGTCGCGCGCACCGTCACCACCTACCGCCGGCATCATCTGCGCTGTACCTGTGGGAGTGCCTCCAGCTACTAGCCGACCCTGTTGAGTCCTGTGAGTGGCGTCTCTCGTTCAACCTTGAAGCTTACGTGCAGGCACTTGAAGCTACGTGCAGGCACATGACACGCCTGTTTGCCAGGTGACTGACCGACCGCGGCGGTGTGAATACTGTGTTCAACGGCAAGTTTCACACTGTGACTTTCCTCTCTAGGCTCCACCTGGCACCCTTGGGCTGCTGCACGCCCATGCTCCCTGATGTGGTCTATGTTTTATCATCGGTGCGCGTGTAGATACGTCGCAGCCGCAACGAGTACAGGCGCCGCGTTGACGCTACGTAACAGTTTGGCGATGTCATCCAGAGCCATGGTCCTCCAGAGCCATGATCAATTCCTGGCATTGAGACACTTTGTCACAAGGCAAACTACAAGTATATTCTGGTAGCAAACCTGACATCGATGGGCTGTTTCGCGCTCAGAGCGAGCATCAACAAAGAGTACACACAGCGCCGCAAGATACTTGAGCTACGACCTTAGGGGCAATCTTCTGCGCTGTCCCTTGCGCTCACCACCGCACCGCAGTGGTCCGCGCAGCTGACCAAGCTGGCAGCAGAGGTCGACTCCAAGATCGAGCGGCGGATGGAGCTGGCCGAGATGGCGGGCGACGGATGAGCGCTGCTGCTACTGCTGCTGTTGAGCTCTGCAGCTGCTGCTGCCGCCGCTGCTGCTGTTGAACTGCTGCTGCTAAATGCTGAGCACTGATGCACGTCAGTGCCTGCGGCCGCTGCTGCTGAGGCCCGCTGCTGCTGCCGCTGCCGCCGCCACGCACCGCTGCAAGAAATTGCTGCCGAGCACTGCGCAACGGTGCTGCAGCGGCGGTGACAGCGGCTGCGCCTGGCGCACACATGGGTGTGCGGAATGATTACTGCATCACGCGCTGCCGCATAGACGCTGCAAGGCTCGTGGCCTTCGCCACTCAGCTTTGGGTTGGCTGTCTTTTCTTACCCGTGCGCCGAGCAGATTCAAAGCTTGGCATGGATATGATGCCGGAAACCGAGGGTGAAAGCCACTGTGGTATTAAATGACATGACGCTGTGTCAACACATTTTTTAGAGGTATGACCAGCTTCTGTGCCTGCCTGCGCTGCTGTCCAGAACATCACTTCATGCACGCGACGCGAACTGCATGCCGCCACGAGGTGAGAGCACAGCTCACCATCACGCCCGACGCACAGGCTTAGGGCAGGTATGTATGTCACTACTAGGGTATTGGCGACCCTGCTTCTCTGTCACTAGTGAAGGTCAACGGTCGGTTCAAGTGCGTAAACTCTCTGTCTTTCAGAAAAGAATACAAGCACTTCGAGGTCATTGCAATCTGACAGTCAACCAGTCTGACCTGCTACAAGCACTGTTTCTCAGCTGCTGGAACAAAGGGGTCTAGACCCCCACAGGTGAGACAGCCCAAGCATAAGCAAGAACGCCACTGCATGCATTTCATGACTTCAACCAGTGCTCGGCATGGGCAAACCAGCAGGGTCTGCAGGTGAGCTGTGCTGGTCAATGCCTGATTGTCATCGCGCAGCCATGCCGAAACCTAGGATCAAACTGCTTTTTGCGCATTTCATTGTGTATGCTCAAGTGCATATTGCGCGGCATCCTGACCACCAGTACGGCAGATGAGCAACAGAAAGTAAGAAGCAGGTAGACTTTGACAGAGGCTGTGTCGAATTGTGGCACTTCCGAATTGTGGCAATTGGGGCACTTCCGGAAGAGATAGACTAAGTCAGGAAGTGTTTTCATGCATCACGGCGCTGCTTGCAGTCCTTGCAGGAGGTGCCCCGCTTGCCGTGGTCACAGATGCCCCTGCCACCGCAATCCCTGCAGTAGGACTGCCGCCTGCCGTGCACACAAATGCCCAACCCCCCGCAGTCCTTGCAGTGGAAGCGCCGCCGCCCGTGTGCGCAAATGGAAGTGCCGCCGCACTCCGTGCACTGCACGCGCCAGTGCCCGTGTAAGCAGACGGCACTGCTGCGGCGCCCCTTGCACCCTGAGCGGTAGTGTCCGTGCTCGCAGATGCCTTTGCCGCCGCAGTCCTTGCAGTAGTAGCGCCGCCGCCCGTGTGCGCAGATGGAAGAGCCGCTGCAGAGCGTGCACTTGCGGCGCTCCCGGTCGTGCTCGCAGATGTGCCCGCCGCCACAGTCCCTGCAGCCGCTGCGTCTCCTGCCGTGCCGGCAAATGTCCGCGCCGCCGCAGTCCTTGCACATGTGGCGCTGCCTTCCGTGCTCGCACAGGCCCGCCGGCATCGTCTCTGCGCTTCACCTGTGGGGAGTGCTTTCAGCTACTAGCCGGCCTGTGTTGAGTCCTGTTGAGAGTGGCGTCTGTTGTTCCACGTTCAACCTTGAAGCTTACGCGGGCACATGACTCGATTGTTTGCCGTGGTGAGTGTGTGTGTGTGGTGTTCCAACGCAAGTTTCACATGGTGACTTTCCGCTCTGGATGATGACTCTCCTCGCAAAATTTTGAACAATCATAAGGCATCACCTTATGTAACCTGCAAATCACTTGTGATCTGCCAGCCCTGTTTGCCAGTCATCACCGTGTACTCTTGAGTACCCTCTGTCGTCAAGAAGGGTTTTGTCCATGTTTATGTTTCAAAGGAAGTCAAGGTTGTACTTTTTATGAATTCTCGCTCAGGGCGCGAAAAAGCCCAGATGATTGGCATCTAGCTGTAAGGAATCTACATGTCATATGACAGTCTGAAAGTGTCGCAACGACAACCACTCAAACGCCGCCGCCGCCAAATGGCATCTCGGGGTCCTCCCCTACGTCCTCCTCCATGTGCCCCCCCCCCCGGATTCTGCCATGTGTGTCATGACACGGCCAGAGTACGCCATGTGGAGCGCTGCCGACAGTGCCGAGCGTAAGCGCGCCAGGGCGATGCCCTTGAGAGCTTTAGGGCGCGCTCCTCCGGGCACTGACATCCTGCTGGCATACTCCGTCGCCACAGCCTCTAGCAGCAAAGGTTGTACGTGTACGTCATCAACTCCCTTCCAGCACACACAGACAGGTGTTTGCAATTGAGGCGCGACTTCAGTCGACCGCATTCATAGAGTAGATTCAAGCTCATAGCCGTTGCATATGTGTGCAGAGAGAGGACTCTGGAGAGCAGCCAGGTCGCCACAGGCGCCTCAAGGTTTGGTGCTTTCATTGCTGGTGAAGGCATCCCATTTTGCAGGGATCTTTGAAGAACTGCCGTTGTTGCCCAACACCTAGGGTATGCATTTATTATAATACATCTTGTTCCAATATGCGTTTTACAGCACTGATATGCACTGCAGGCTCAACATGCTACAGACGAAAGCTACAGACGAAAGCAAATATGCACGACATCTTTACTCATGTACTGCACAGTGAAATGATGCTTTGCGATGCCTTGTTGAATGTGGCGGTTTTGTTTATCTCAAGAGCTGCTCAGTGCTGATTGAGATGATCAGTCTTCACAGTGACCATCGTCGAAAGCGCCACAAGCCTGTGAACACGTGCGTCTCGGCGACCTTGATGTTCGTCACCCACGGCACGCGCGCGCGCTGCACGGCGTCCGCAACGAGCGGCGCCACGCACGCCGCCATCTGGATCACCTGCAGCCCGCGAGCCATCCCCGAGACTGCATACAGTGAGGCAAGCCATAATGGCAATTGTTGAGAGTTGCTTATGCATGACACTCACCGGCGCCGAGGTACAGGAGAAGGCACATGAGGACGGCAAGCAGCATGTGCGCGAGCGCGCCGCGCAGAAGCAGGATCGCCGCGCCAAACGTGGCGGGCATCGCAGAGCCGCTCACGCGCGTCTCCGTCACGGCCGCCATGGCAGCTGCCGTCAGCGCGCCGCTCATAAGGCGCGAGCACAACGCATGTGCGCGAGCGAGCGCGGCGTTGCGACAACACGGCAGGCCGAGCGCGCTGCGGCCAGCGTCGCGCGCCGAGACTGCAGCCATGTGCAGGCGCAGTCCAAGGCGCTTCTGGAGCTCGTGCTCTCGCGCGTTTTTTGCGAGCCGCATCGTCCTGAGCCTTGGGCAACGGCAGTCGGGCTAAGCATGCGGCACCATGGAGAGTCCAATGCTTACTTTGTGCCCACAGCTAATGCTCGCTTCTGCTTGTGCTGCAGCGCCAGATTGGCTGAAAACTTCCAAGCGTCCAAGCTACACATCACATCTTCGCCAGGCTGTTCGTCGTTCAGCCGTCATGTATGACAAAAGCCTCAAAGCAAGGCCACAACTGTAGCTGCTGCAGCGATGCGCAGCAGGCAGCAGCATGCACACACATTGCAGATGCGGACACACTTCCAAGTTGATGAGCAACCACAAGGAGCACTTGAAACCTTCAAACAGAAAATCCAATCAGCAGTATGTTCAATTCTCTTGTAAATTCATCCGGCATCGTCTCAGGGTCTGTCTGCAGCACAGATCTTGCCGCGACTCAAAGAGACAACCTGTGCGAAATTCGGTCCACCCATCAGTGCACATATGAGCGTAGCGAACGACCTGGAGTCTCGCGGACAAAAGCCGGGCGCAAACCTCAGACGCTCGTGCCGCACGGCACACCTTTGCCTCGCAGACTGGGTCACAGTATACGCGAGTGTCTGTGGCATCGTCGCCGCCTTGATCCCTCTCTCTCTGTGCAGTGCTTTGAGATCCTGCCGAAACCCACAAGGGACTGGTCTCGCACCGCGCATTTGTTCTTGCGTGCGGTAATCAGGCTGCGCCTGGCACGACCATTCGTTGCCGGGAACCGTGGTGTGCGCTACCTAACGCAGCGCGGCTGGCCACGAGCAAGGTGTTCAAATGCCCAGCATGCCTGCCTCCGCCTCCATGCACCTGCGTGCCACTGCGCATCATACGCCGCCGCAGCGCCTGCACTGCCATCGCGGGCATGGGGTGCAGACAGCACCTGAATCAATCGCCGCCAGTGAATGCCACCCTGAGCTGGAGGTGCCCCTGCCAGCTCACCGCTCAGCATCGCCGGCGGCGCCGGCGGCAGCAGTGTCGGCGACGGCAGCAACGGCGGTGGCGGCGGCGCGCCCGGAGGCGGCATGCTGCAGCTGACCGCGCCGCACAGCGGAAGAGCTGCTGGTGCATAAGGTCAGCGCACCGGGTGCGCCACAGTCGCCGCATTATGTGCACAGCAGCAAACCTGAATTTGTCGCAGGGGAATGGATCACTGCGGGATATCTCCCCGCTCCAGCTGCGCAATCTCCGCCGCCAGATTTTCCCGCGCGCGCGCCTCGTGCGTCGTGGCGAAGTGCTGCGTGCGGTAGAGCGCTGGCGCGGCGGCAAGCTGCCGCAACACCGCAGCGCGCTTGCTGCAGTACTCCGCCGCCGGCACGAAGGAGTACTCGCGGCGGATCTGCGACGCGTACTGCTGGTAGCCCTCGCGAGGCCTGCCGAGTACCGCCAGGTCGAGGTCGAGCAAGGCGGCCAGATTGCTGTCGGCGGTGGCGGGGCTGCTGCTGTGGGTCTTCGTGGCGATGATGTAGTCGGAGACCAGTTGCGCGTCGGAGGCTTCCTGCGTGATGGCAGCGGCGAAGGTTGTGTACAGCGCTGCGCTGTCCTCCTCGTTGGTGCCGCTCATAGGGTCGTATATGACGTCGTGAAAGAATATCGCGAGAGTGAGCAAGGCAGGCTTGCAGGGCGGCGGCTGCATTGCCGTCAGCTGCTGCAGCATGTCTGCAATGTGCTCGTGAGTGTGGTACGACCTCGGGCCCTCGCTGTAGTGAGTATCCACAGTCTGCCACCACTGCCACCCTGTCTCCTGGGGCACCCCGAGCTGACTCATGAGCTGCTGCCAGGCAAGGCGATTGCGCTCCCTAGCTCCTAGCATGGTGCCCCACAGTTTTAGGAAAAAACAAAACTTCGCAAATTCAACTTCAGGTTGAACTTCGATGATTTTTTGAAGTATTGGTGGTGAACCAGAAAAGCTCTGCGCTTTCACGCACCGTAGCCCCGTAATCGAACAGCAGTTCAGTATGCCGCGCCAAAATATAGCTCCCAAGCAGGACAAGGGGCATGTGCGGAGAGCGAAGGAGGCGAGGGCGCCGAAAGTGGTGGAAAACACCAAGACTGCTCTGTGCATCCGAGGCAAGAAGACCAGCGAGTCCATCTCAACGCTGCTAACAGACATGGTGAGTGATGAGCGGCAGATTTTTACGTCATTCGGAAATGTTCAAGGTGTGGCGAAGTCATTGGACCAGTCATGTGTTTTGTGTCATTGCACTGCCCAGCCGCCACTCTGCTGCCACTGACGTGCATGCATTTGCTCTGCCATGGTGGCCCATGAGTAGGCAGAAGTTGGCGTTGTACACGGCAACATCACTAGCACGTCCAGCTGATGCATGCTGGCACTACGGTTTCACTTCTGAGCAGCCAAGGCCATCCTGGCTCCATCATGGCTCACGGTCACCGCACAACCTGCCTTGGGGATATAGCGCCACTGGCATGCTTCCCATGCGCTGCATACATCCACACAAGAACTGAGCGCTGAGCCCCGTTTTATTCTCAGCTGACTGGCAAGCCGCCGCAGCTACTAATTTTGTATTGTACAAAAGAAAGAATACTGTGCTGCTTTCGCTGTTGATGATGCTTTCTCCCCCTGTGCTTTGTTGCGTCCAGTACCGCATGAAAAAACCATTCAGCAGGATGCTGGGGAGGCGAAATGACCTGACACCCTTCGATGATGAGACCGGCATTGAGTTCCTGACGACAAAAAACGACTCGAGCCTGTTCCTCTTTGGCAGCCACAACAAAAAGCGGCCGAACAACATTGTCCTGGTGAGAGTCGCTTTTGCTTTCATTTGTCTGGTAGCAGCGTTGTCCTGATAAATGAGAGGAGTACCTCAGCTGCATAACAGGTTACTGTGTGGTCCACACAAGTGTTTCCGTTGCCAGAGGCAGCTCGTTCAACTTCAAGCCGGTCCTCGTGGCCTCATCTGTGCAAAAGCTCATTTTTCCACGCGCAGCTGCCGTTTTTCCACGTGCAGCTGCAACCTCAAGTTCATCATATTTCATGCAGACAGGAGCATCAACTGCGCAGTGGCCCTATCCAGGCAGGCATGCGCATGAGCCACCACAATTACGGCCATCTGTTCCATCGCTCTAGCTAGGCTTTGAGTCTGCACATAACCACGTGCCCCTTCACACAGGCGTAATTCATTGACATTCCCCAGGCCGTCTCATCGCAACGTAGTAACAGGCGCGGTGTGGATCATTCACCGCCCATACATGCCAACAATCAAATTCATTCAGTCTATAGGTTCTGGGATTCCACACATCACATGCCAGAGTAAAGGCCAGCCGTTAGCACAGTCCGACTCACGCTGCGCTGTGCTGCTCTCCAGGGACGGACTTTTGATGGGCACATCCTGGACATGATGGAGATGGGCGTGACAGCGTATAGGGGGATTGACGAGTTCAGGGGGAGCGCCAAGCGCGTGGGCAGCAAGCCGGCCATGCTGTTTGAGGGGGACCTGTGGGAAAATGAGGAGAAGTACAGGAAGCTCAGAAATCTGCTGATTGGTGAGTGGCGCTGCCGCCGCCGCTTGAGTATGTACACGTGTGAGTGCATGTACTTCGAAGTCAATGTCAAGATAGCGTTGCGTATATACTTCGAAGTAGAAAACAGAGGCTCACAGATAGGCACGTGTGCTACTGGTGCGGCCCGCTCAGATGCAGCAATCCTCGCAGCTCTGAGTATGTGTTCTGACGGTTCGTCGAATGATGGAGTAGACTCCTCTGTGCCAGCGACAATGGCGAGAGCTTGATGGAAGGGTGGCCGGCAGACACCCCGCCAGGGGGCTGTTGGCAGCGTACTCCTCTTGTGGTACCGTGCCAGCAGCGGTTCTACTTCAGCTAGTGCCTGCTGTGCACGACCGGAGTGCAGCCTCTGGCGCCTGTGGCAGTGCTCAATCGTGCTGCGCAGTGGGGCTGGTATGTATTATGGTACGCAGTGGTGTAGTCATGGCCACCCCCACCGCCTTCACATCTCGCGTCTCAGCTCTGAATCTTTGACGTTGCGAACAGCGTGGAAAAATGTGGATCGCCTTGGCGCTGCAGGCATGTATAACGTCCCCATATGTGTACGTCGTCAAGTCTGTGCGTTGAGCTCAATTCCGGGCTGGCTGCCTGTCGAATAACGTCGTGGGTACAGTAGGTAGGGCAGTCGGGGCGTGCAGTTCCATGCAGATTCCGATTCGCCTGCTGGCACTACTCCTCTGGCTGCGCTGCTGCTCCGCACGCCGCCAACGCGAAATGCGCTTAGAACTTCTTCCAGGGAGCGTCAACTTGAACTTTTAAATGCGAATTGGCCCGCTGTATCCCGCACTCCTGTCACAACGCTGCGCCGCATGTGCGGCGACTGTGAAGCGCGTTCGTAGACGTGCTTGGTATCAACACCGCTTTCGCCGTGCTGCCAACGTCACTTGCGCAGACTTCTTTAGAGGGGACGTCGTTGATAGCGTGAGCCTGGCTGGGCTCGATCACGTCATGGTGGTCACAGCGGTGGAGGGCGGGCCCATACTGCTGCGCCACTACCTGATCGCATTCAAGCGCAGTGGCACCAAGGTATGTTCTTCTTTGTACTTCTGTTTATTGTTGCTGGAGGGGCGAGAAGCCCTGTAGGTACTTCGAAGTTGTGGGGGCTACATATGTACGTATGTGTAGGGCACGAAGGTATGTACAGTACCGTGCAGAACATCAGGATGTGGGGGTTGCGTATACAAATGTATGCGTATGTTTCAGAAATATTTGCATCCGGGGGGGCCGAGCGGTACCATCCTGCTGCGATATGAGAGCACATAATCGCGTTCGAGCACAGCAGCACTGAGGCGCGTATGCACGTGTAGGCATTCGTGCGTGAATGTATGCGTATGAGCAGCACACGTGCTGGGTGTGTATGTATGTATGTACATGCTGAACTTCAATACGTGTGCCGTTTCAACGTGCGCACAAGGCCTGCTCAGACACCAAGCACTCTGTTGATCGGAAGGTGAAGGAGGCTGGACACGTCTTTTCTCGCCACTTCACCACAGCGAGCACCTCGGATGGCTTCATGTTAATGCTAGAACAGTAAAGGTTAGTTTTTCAATGAGAGAGATTAGGGTTGGAACAGCATGCACTGCGGCAGCGAAGTCGCTGCCACAACAACATCAGCATATTCACAGGGCCTCCTGTGCCTCCAGACAACGCATGGCTCACATGACGCTCCCTGTGCGCTGCGTCGGCCACGCTGCGTCACCGACCACACTCATGTGCCCGCTGACAGAATAACACAGGACTTGCGACTCGCGCAGTCTGAAGAGTCTTTCCACATGCGGTGCCTGCTGAGCGCTGCTGCTACATACGTACATACCATACATGCATGCATACATACATGCATATATGAGACCTGTCCATACTGAACACCCATGCCTCGAACGCTAAAAGCTTGCACACATAAGTCTTTTTGCCTACTGTGGTTACGGTGGCACTGTTTGACTCGTGGCCAATGACTGCAGCAGCAGCGACCACGGTTATTGGTGGAAGGCACTTGCTGCTAACCATCCCTTGTCACCTAGAGCTCAACGATCTTTTTATTCATTTTTCATTTTTATATATTGCATGCGTTGCCACCTGCTGAGCGCTGCCACATGCATTGAAATAATACACATACATACCATATGCATTGCCACCTGCTGATCGCTGCCACAGGTGCCGCACATTCAGCTGGAGCGGATGGGGCCGCACGCGGACCTCGTGCTGCGGCGCGTCAAGTTTGCGGCGACGGACCTGTGGAAGGTCGCCACGCGCAAGCCCAAGCAGTGAGTCCCACTCTGAGTCCCTGTACAAATGCGTGTGCCCCGATCACGTCCTTACGTAGAGTGACATGCTGCCAAAAGAAGCGCCTGTGGAAGGCCTCCATGTGCAAGCCCGAGCCGCGTTGCGCCTGCGTTTGCGTTCTTGAAGTTTGCGTTTTTTGAACGAATTAGTATCGCCTGTGTCACAGGCCAGCATGTGGCCATGACACGACTCACATGCGATGAAAGTTAACGAGTGCATGTGCAACTGGGTGAACCTTTGAAGCATCAAAATCAAAAATCACATGAATCATGCACTTCAAAGTGGAGTCACTGTCATTACAGAAGCACCTGTGGAAATCCGCCATGCACAAGCACAGCGAGTCTTGAGTTCTTGAGAAGCGTGGTGTATCTGAAAGAGAGTGCAGCTGCCTGTCCCAAGGCACAGTCCACGCGGGCGCCAGAGACACCCCCGCGCAAGAGCCAGTCAGGGCGTGACGCTGCAGCACATGTGTCCATCTTGCGGCGCGCCCCGCTTCTGCGGCGCTGCAAGGGCTCGCTGCCGCCCGAGCTGCACCCTCTCTCTAATCCTAACCCTAAGCCCAGCGGCGCGGCAAATACCGGAAAGAAGCCTCATCACTGACTTCAAACCCTAGCCCCCTATTGCTGTAAACTAACCCCGCGCCGCATAAGCCACGTTGTCGTTGGCCCCGTTCTGCATCATAACCGGGATGTCAAAGCCTCCTCAAATCCTCACTCCGGCCACTGCGACCCTCCCCGCCTGATCTCTCACTTCAACTTGAACCGGAACCTCAACATACTGACCTTACATACCCTACATGCGCTAATTTGTCCGCTCCGCAGGCTCAAGCCCAAGAAGGTGAAGAACGTGACCAGCAATACGTTCGAGACCGTGGGTCGCATCCACCTGGGCCGCCAGGATCTGAGCAGCATGAACGTGCGCAGAGTCAAGGCGCTGCGCTCGGGGGGAAAGCGGAAGAGGGGGGAGGAGGGGGCGGGAGAGGGGGCGGCAGGGGGTGCAGAGGGGGCCTGAGGCAGCAGCCCCTGATCAATAGCGTTAATGTACTCCTTGGCCCTGCGTATCGTGAGCTGTGTTGTGAGTGACTTGTTTGCAATTGTATGGCTGCAGTTGGATGGCGTGTCTGCGGCCTATGTATCGATGTCTTGGCCACGTTTGTGAACAACCTCACAGCTGCATACTGCTGCAACTCAGTGCCCTGGCTATGCTTCTTGAAATCAAGTCCTTTGCGTACATGCCGTATGGCCGAGTCGTGCCGCCAGACGCCCACTCACACAATGGATCGCCAGGCTGCCTCGTGAATTGCTGAGCATTGGTGCTACAGGGCGTACACAGAACCGGAGCCGCCAGGGCTGCTGCTGCGCACATTTTGCCAATGGCTGGCGACCACTTTGCGGTGCTGAGCGTTGGTGCTGATCACAAACTTGGACACTTCAACTTCAACACAGTCGCTGGGCGCTGTGTCATCATGCGAAGCGCGCATATAGAGGTGTACGTAGACTCGATCTGGCAGCACGCATGTCATTCTTCACCTGATCTCTGTGGTGTGCGATGAACAAGCATCGATGAACAGCGCTGAAAGCAGTCGCACGCACACTAGCGGAACTCTGTGGCAGACTGTTCACCCAAACCGTCTCTCATGTAGCAGCTGCACGTGCGCATTGCGCGACAGCGCCACAAAACAGAAAGGCAGCAGCACGACACAGCGCAGTGCAGACACGTCACCACAATGCATTGAAAGATGTGCCACTGCACGCACGGCAGCGCTTGGATGCGGACCCTGCACCGACCGGTCATCGATCCCCCCCCCCACCCCCCTGTCCTCTATCACTCCCCCTCACCCCCCTCATTCGGGTACACACTCCCCGTGCGACACGCACTGACCACACTTGACACATTACACAGGCTCCATTCCCACGGCGGTGCAGTGGCGCGCTCACGTAAACACAGCTCTCGGTTCCATACATGTCGTTATATCTATGGTGCGCGCGGCACGCGTGCGTGTGGGGCCCATCGACTTCAAGGTTGAAGTAGCACTGCAGTGCAGTCTGCGGCACTGGGTGGGGCAGAGGCTGCGGTCGCTGAGGGCACGCGTGTGGCGCATGTTACATCTCGACTCATTGCAAAGGTACACTCTCCGCTACATATATATGTTCATATGTTCTCCCGTCTCCTCCCCATCAAACATGTCTCCCCGGCTGGGTCTACGGCCAGCTGTTGTTGTTGTTCATGCTGTTGCCAAAGTCGATCACGGGGTACCTGCAAGAGAACACGCCGAAGGAGCGGCGGGGGGGGGGGCGGGGGCAAAATGAGTTGTGCGACAAAGCACGCTCAAAGGGGGGGGGGGGGGGGGGGGTGACATGTACAACTGGGCAATGGGCAATGCGCATTGAGACACTTTCAATGTGTTCACAGAGATACATGTTCTGGTTCTGGTTGCAAGTCCATGGACGTCCACCATCTAGGCTTTTCCGGGCCCCGAGCGAGAATTGATAGCAAGTACAACTGAGCTTTTTCGCGCCCTGAGCGCGAACTGTTAAAAAGTACAACGAGTCAGCGTGCCATGCACTTTTTGTTTCATTCTCGCTCAGGGGGCGCGAAAAGCCCAGATGAATGGCATCTAAGCTTGCTTTAAGGAATCTACATGTACATGTGTATCGCCGTGCTTTAAGCATTGCCTGACGAATGAATGAGCGGCACCCTTCACGCGCACCAAGAGCGGTGCTGCGGAGCCCTGCTGCAGATGCCAGTTCGGCTCAGTCAAAAGTAGAGGCAGCAGTTGCCGTCGCTGTGCGCTGCATGTTGCATGCGTGCCCAGCATGCTTTCCGTGACGTACGCATGAGTGTCGCAAATAGCGGCGAAGCGTGCAAACCCTACCTTGCAGCACTTGGTCATTGTTGCTGCAGCTGACCTACTTGTCACGCGGCACCTGGCGTGGCAACAGGCGTGGCGATCGTCGTAGACATCTGCGGCACCACCGGATCCAATTACACGCTCTTTGAGACACACAGATGGTGCTTTGCTCACGACAGCATGGAAAAATGTCTCAGAAGATTGTAGAGCTCTAGGTGACAAGGTGCGGTCAGCCGCAAGTGCCTTTCACCAATAACCGTGGTCGCCGCTGCTGCAGTCACTGGCCACGAGTCAAACAGTGCCATCATATCCAGAGTAGTCACGACAGCATATTTGCGGCGTCGAGCACCAAACATAGTGACTACTTCCAGCACGAGCATAGCTCGATATGGCGATCAACGCTGCACAAGAAACGAATTGGTAGCAACGTGTGCTGTACTCACCCCTCCAGCGCAGCGATGATGATGGCAATGGTCGCCGCGGCCATGAGCAGTATCATGAACTCCACGACATGGTCGGGGATCACAGTGGAGGACTCGTCCTTCTCCGGCGACGACGACAGCTTTGCGTTCTGGGGGTCCACGATCGGCACTGCCTGATACGACTCCATCCCTTCTGTTCTGTGTAGCTGCACCTGCGACATCGACATGGCAACAGCAACAGCAGCAGCATCAGCGGCAGCCCGAGCTGGGTGGCTAAACTCCGAAGTCGCATGAATTGACCGTCAACAAGCACGTGAAATAAGGACTTGACTCTTTTACTCAAGAAGACAGAGGCAGGCAGGCCGTAGAAGGGAGGGCGAGGCTTGTCGGACAAGGCCCTGCGCGAAAACCGAACCCCCTGAACGGATATTGACAGTTTAAACAATCCACACGGGGCTTGTGTATTCTGAACGCGGGCGCGTGATTCACGACGCAGCAAGGTTCACGAAACGCGCCACGAGGCGGCCGCCGAGGGCCTGGGCGCACGTGATATCCGGATTAACTTTCTAGTTGAAGTACGACATCAAATCACCGTGCTGATCTGTGATGCCCCACGACGCCCCATTCAATAGCGGCATCATCATCAGATAGGTGAAGTGAACCACAACGTACTACACTGCGGTGGATATCCGGCCGCGGCCCGGTCTAGAGATGCGGAGCAGCAGCAAGGGGACGAGATTTGACTTTTTGTGCGAACTCACCTAGATCGATGTATTTGGTTGAATCGGATGCGGAAGCGGTGCGCTGTTGCTGCTGCTTGCAATCTTTAGCGTGTCCTGGTTGTTTGCTGGGTGCTCTGTAATACCGATTCTGCAGCAGGTGCCACTTCGAGTCACAGCGAGTAAGAGAGTCCATCAAGCGAGTAAACACACACCTGCGTAGTAGTGAGCTGATCGCTTATTCCTGGCCCAGGTAGTGTGCCGGAGCTTGGTAGCGTCCTCGGATTCGGAGAAGGGCACAGCACCAGCGACGGCAGCCACCAGCAGAGGCAAGGTGAGCGCATTTTCAAAAAAAGGAAACCACCACAGTTGATGTTGAGTGGATTGATGCTCTCCTGAGTGGATTGATGCTCTCCATGCTGCCTTCTTGTTTGCTTTAGCTCGCAATGTTTTGAACGGATGTTTTTTGGCCTGTCGGGCCCTGCCAGAAGGTTGGGCTTCCGCTGCAGTCTGTTCTGGCGTCGTGTGTGGAACTTTTTTTTGCAGTACTCCGATCTCTCCGAACATTGAGGACTGGCCTCCCTTTCCTCGCATCTGCGCTCGTCGTGGTGTCGGTTTCAGACCGGCTGTGCACCCACCGTTGCCATCGCAGGCAACCAACAGCGAAGGCGAGCACAGAGGTCGCGAAAACCAGAAGGCCACACCTATGGTGAGGCCGCCGCCTAATGTTTCGTCCGGAGGACCTTATGTAGCGAGGCGGAGGAATGCCATCGCACCAAACTCAGCGGAGGCCAGGCTGTGTGCACTGGCTGCACGGGAGTGGAGGGCGCAGCAAATGCAGGGCAGAAACACTGGTGAGTTTTTTCTCAGCAGCGATCTCTTTTCCTTATGCACATTGCAGCTTCTTCCTACTACATGCAGTCACACTTCAGCATCGCCAACTGCCAGGTCTTTTGCGATGCCCACTGGCCGCTGCTTGCAGTACGCCGGTGATAATGCTTCATGCCGCGCCCTGCTGTTTTACTGATGGTCAGCTCTCTGGAAGTTGCGACAAGAAGTAGCATTCTACCACTCCATCAGGTCTACTTTGAAGTACATCACTGGAGTGGAGGCTCATGCGATTTCATCTCATGCCCAAACGTGTTGTCTGATTTGTTTGTCGTCGTGCTTGCAAAGCAGTGCTAGTGTGCTAGCAGTGGGTTGCCTGTTGTCCATCCTTGGTCCATGCAAACCCTAATGCGTGTGGCACCATTCTGCATGGTGGCGCCACAATCACCCACCAATGTATTAAATTTGCATTGTGCGGCAGAGCATCCTCAGTGACGTCGGCAAGCCAGTCGCCACATGTGTCGCGGTGCCACAATCGCCGAACACGCTGTCAAACCTTTGAGATTATGCTCTGCTACTCGTGGATTCAACAATGGGCCACTGACTGGCTGTCCCGTCAAATGAGCTTTGTCATTTTCAGCATGTCATGCATCCTGGCACTGCTGAAGTAATGTGCATTGACGCAGAGCCAACAGCTGCTGGCTGCCCTTTGTGGCACCCCCCTGGCTTTGCGAGAGCGGTGACTCACGCGCACTCCCTCCGTGCCGATCCCGCCGCGCTGCGCAGCGGACTATCAGTGGCACGATAACATCAACGACCAGATGCTGCGGCTGCACCTCAGCGCGCCCGTCGCGACCGTGCAGCACGGCCAGCTGCCGCAGCAGCAGCACCACCACCACGCGCAGCAGCAGCAGCAGCAGCAGCAGCAGCGGCAGGCGGCGTCCGCGGCGGCAGCGATGCCGCAGGCGCAGCCGCAGCAGTCCCCGCTGAGCTCGCGGTCGTCGAGGATGTCCACCGGCAGCTGCGACATGTAGCAGCTCTCGCGTGATATAGCCTTGGCAGCTGCGGTATATGAGCGCTGCCACCGCCTCGGCGTGTTGTCCAAAATCATGCGCACCTTCTCATTCGCGGTGTTGCAGCCAGCGCCTTGAGCGCCTGCGTGCTGCGGTTCCATGTCATGCACGTGTTGTCGGTCGTGCCGCCGCCCCTTTGTACAAGCATCCCTGGAGGTCTCGTATCTTATCTTTCTCAATGTGCTGGCCGCCGCACGGCGCACTGCTGCGCGCCGTGATAGAAAAACAACCCTGCTGCTACTGCGGCAGACGGCCCGCGTGCCGCACGCGCGGGGGGTTGGGTTGGGCTGATTCGACGCACTTCTTGCGGGGGGGGGGTGTTTGTCCAGTGGCAACGATACATGGAGCGACGCGACGCACTTCTTGTAGGGGTGATTTGTCCAGTGATAATGGTGCACGGAGTGTGACTTTTTTTTCAAAGCATGATTTTGTTGTTGTGCTCCGTTGTTCTTGTGCATGTGCGCTGCTGCGCTCCTGAAATGGAGCACCATCAACTAACTCGCGTTGTGCTTTGGCTTGGTTTTTTGTTTTGCCATGCATCCAGAAAATTTTCGGCTGTAGTGGCAGGCAGAGATAGAGCCGCTTGTTGACGCTTGGCGCTGAGTCGCTGCCCTGCTGCCTGCTGTCGGGGGGGGTAAACGGGGGGGGTCAACTTCTGGCCACGTGGCATCACGTCTAAGTAGCAGGAGAACACACGACAAGAGAGACTCCTCCAGACGTCTAGACACGCAGCGACCGGAAAGGCGAGCATGCAAACGTTATTGAGACTGGCGCTGCTGTTGGCGTGCATCATCTCGACGGCTCTGTCGTTCTTCGCTGCACCGCAACTATCATCACATCAGCGACACTCATACAGCAGGCCATTGCAACAACGACGAGGTGCGTGCAATGTGCTGTGTGATAATCTGTTCTGCAATATCCCAGACCTCTATTTTAAGGCACACAGCACTGCAGTAGCCCTCTGCCCTGCCACGGTATGAGCTTCACACATCTTCAACACAATCCGAGACGAGTTTGCAGGTCGCAACAGAGTGCTCTTGATCGCTCAGCGGCCGTCGACAGTGTTTCTTAACTGATGTAGCAGCGATTGTTGTGGCTTTTGCATCATTCGCATCACTGGCAGCAAGGCAGCAGTGCTGTCCTCTCAAGTTGAAGTACAGAGACGTGCGTGTGAGATGGCTAAATAATCCATTTTAACATGGTAAGGATGCTGCACAGGCACGCTCCTTGACTACTTCTGGCAGCCCACACTGTTCGCACCAGCAGCGCTGATGAGTGTGGGTTCTCAGCAAAGGTGAGAGTGTGTTCTGCCATCTCAGGCTCCAGAACTGTAGGGTCGAGCTCTAATTAGTGTATGCAGCTGTCATCTCACTGCCGGCACGACTCCTTGGTCTTGTTCCTCTACCGAACTTCACCCAACGTTTTGCTAGTGCATGTCATGACCACATAGGAAAGCAGGCCACCTTGCTGAAAGAAGGACCTGGGTGCAGTGAGACAAAATGATACTTCGGCGCTTCGCGTCCAAAACTGGAAAGATCATGAGCCAAAATGATGGGCGCTCCGCACGCAAACCTGCAAAGCCCATGGGACAAAATGACGGGCGCTCCGCACTCAAAACTTCAAAGCTGATGTGCCATCGCTTCACCCGTTTTCTACGCTCTTCGACAGGTGCGGACACAGCGCTACATGCACTAAAACCACGGGCAGCCATGATGGCGGACATTGGAAAGAAGGGGCCGGGGAACCTGGGGTCCGGAAAGGGGGATGTGCAAACAGGGAGTCCCTCTACGGGCACTAGCGTGCTGGTGAAAGACAGGTGAGCATCTGTACTGTATTGTAAAAGGTCGTTGAAGTCTATGTAATGTGAAATCTTGAACCCCTGCGATGCATGTTGGAAATTTTACACCTGCACCATCCCATGTGTCAGCTGTTGCGTTTTTCATTGTAGAGGCGTGGCTGCCTGAGCAGTGAAACGTCGCAGGTGACATTGTTCGATGAATAAACTTGAAGCATTTCAACGTTCAATGCATTTCACATCGGGTCATCTACTTGCAAATTGGCAGCAGGGCATTCAATCAGCTTTAAACGCACACTGCAAAGTGCGAACGCATGAGAAACTACTGTGGCGAGGATTTGCTTGTGAGACGCCTAACCCTAACCCTAACCCTAACCCTAACTTTGAAGCGTAACGGAGCGCTTCAATCACTGCCGGTACAATGGCAGGAGTGAGCTGCAGCAATCGCCCTGACTGGCTGAGTCGGCGCATCTTGCAAGCTCTGACGTCGCGCTTTGCGTGTTGCAGAAGGCTAGCGTGTGATTAACATCAACCCACTCTCACGACATTCATCATGGTGGCTGCGTGCAGGCCACACCAAACCAGTAAACTGATACGTGAATGTGGATGAACGGTTGAGGTTGAAGTTGGATGTTACCAGTCAAGTTGGGGTCTAGTCCCACTGCACACGAAGCAAAGCCACAGCTCTCAAACAGCATGTCTGTGCGGTATGCTGTTTGTTTTGTCTCAAAGAATAGAGTTGAGGCCAGCACAAAGAAGTCGAAACAAACCATCACTTAGAGTTGGTATGCTTCACGAAACATGAGCCCAATCCAGATGTAAAATTGAGAAAACAAAAAACTACAAGATTTATGAAATACGTCAATGCAGGGTGGATGGTAAATGTTGAAAGTTTGAGGATGGACAGCTAACAGTTTTTCACACAGATGCAGTTCCAGTCGCCGATGGGCAACACAATAGTTTGCTGACCTAGTTGCCATACAACACGAAGATTGTGGCCTGTGGTATGATCAGACCAATGCCAGCCATGTGCGCACAACAACGAGGTATGTTGGGTATGCTCAACGGTCGGACACTGCGCTTGCGCCTCAAACTTGAAGTACACCACATTGCAATAAGGTTGACATATGCGCCTGCGCCTGGCAAGGGGCTGCAGCAACAGTAATCTGCGGGCGCGGAGTTGTTGTAACCGGGTTGCGCAAGCTTAAAATCGGTGCCATGCCATACCAGGCTATGCAGATTCCTTGGCGCATGGTGCTGTGCAATGAGCTTAACGCTAACCCTAACCCTAACCCTAACCCTTGACATCATGAGTGTTTCCCCCCGCTGCGTCATAGTCGCAATTCATGCCAAAACAAACCCTAACCCTGACCCTAACCCTAGGGTTAACCCTAACCCTAACAACGCAGCACATCATCACAGTAATCATTTCAGGCCGACAACTGTGTAGCACAATAAATCGACCATCTGAACACTTCTAAAAATGATAAGATACCTTACAGATACGTGGTGACGAAAGGTATCCGATGGTATGGTAATGCCTACAACAATGCTGGTGTTGACGGCACGGTGAAGGAGAAAGTTGAGGTATTTGGATGGTATGACAATGCCTAAAACACTGCTGGTTTGACGGCACGGTGAAGGAGAAAGTTGAGTTACCTTATATGACAATGTCTAAACCCTCGCTGGTGCTGAAGGAAGCGTAAATGAGGATTTTGAGGTATTTGAATTGTATGACAATGTCCAAACCCTTGCTGGTTCTTGGTTGCAGGGTGAAGGAGAAGGTTGAGGACAAAGTGCAGCGAAAGGAGCAGCTGGACAAGGAGAAGTGGTGGCGAGTCATACTGCACAACGACGACATACACACGTTTGACTACGTTACGCTGAGCATCACCAAGGTACGTCACAAAAAGGAATTCTCTGGGAATGGGTGGAGGTTATACGTGGAGGGTAGGGGTAGGGCTTCCCCCCCCCATTCCTATTTTTGTGCCCCTCTTCTCCTAGTGTTTCATAGACGTGCGACACAAGAACCCGGTAAAAACAATGCATGGTACAACAATGTGTTACGGTATCGGACCATACCATAGTCAGCACGGAGGCACTACGGACTGCAGAGGTCAGCACAAAGTACGATCATCATCATTGCCGATGAGGTGAGCAGAGGATGCAGGCGTGCAGAAAGGGCCGAGCGGCCAGATGAACTGCGACAACGCACGCGCAAAGCGCATGTCGGTGCTGCGAGCGTAGGCTTGACCTGATGAGGCGCAACGAGGTCCTGGATAAGGGTTAGGGCTAGGGTTATGTTAGGGTCAGGGGTGGGGCTAGGGTTAGGGTTGACAGTGCGGCATGTTGATGTTGCGCTGCAAGGACATTGCGCACACTCCTGACAGACTCACATACATGAACATACTTTGAGGTATAGAACTGTACCATGAACGTTGGTGTTGGCGGCGTTGTTTCTCCGACCTGAACTGGGGAGCGGCGCCTTGAAAGCTCTATCAGCCCTGGTGTAGATGTCACTTTAGACGCGGTGGCACAGTTTTTGGAGCTGTTGCGGCAGCGTCCCTGGCAATTTTAAGGACCGTCAACGTAGTACACATGTAGTACGCATGAGCAATCGTCAACAAGCATTGAAACTGTCACAAAACGAGACTGTCACAACGGTATGTTTTCTGATGGCAAGCCTGACATCAGTCACCTGGCATGGGCTTCATTTCTGCGTGAGCAAGAAGTATTGGCACTTGCACTTTTCGTGCCCTGAGCAAGAATCAACAAGAGTTCCACATGCAGTGTGTGTCTGCTCACCACGCCCTATATGCTGTCAAAGGTGCTGCAGGCCCCGCTCAGCATCCGAGCGCATGCATTTGACCGCGTGACAGTCAGGGTTGAGAATCCGTGGATTTGGCGTGTAAGGCGGCATACCGCTGAGCCACCGCAGGCACCTACACTTCTCCCGCAATGGCAAGCTGCTCTTTTTGTCTGTTCCAAAGCGCCTGAAGACGATTGCCTTCATCGAATTAGATAAAAGCGTGCGCACTTTTGGTCCTGCAAGTGCATTAATACACAGCTTTTGATCATGCAGGCGCATTAATGAATTCCCGCGACTTCAGTCGTCAAGGCCTCAGCGCACAGTACCGGTACCATGCGGGCGCATCCGTATGTGAATTCATGAAGCGTTCAGTGAGTTGAGTGACTGCGTCCGATCCCAACCGTTTTCTTTCAATCTTCACAAGTTAGCTTTTGCGCGACCCCTCTCAGGTGGTCAAGAAGCTGACGATGAAAATAGCGTACGAGATCACCATGGAGACGCACAAGGCCGGCAAGGCTACGGTCACGCAGGCATGGAAGAGCCAAGCGGAGACATACTGCCTCGGCCTGCAGCAATGTGGTCTCACCGCGTCCATTGCGCCGGACTCCAAGTTCGGTAAGGGGGGGGACGAGGGGGGGGACGGCGGCGGCCCGGAAGGGGGCAGCTCATAATGACAACTACTTCAACTTCAACATCCAGTTTCGTGATCCCAGACTCCCGCTTTTTGCTTGGGCTGCTTGCTTGTCTGGTACTTGCATGTCTCCAACCAAGAGGGATTCGATGCGGCAAGTGAGCGCAATACGAGTGAAGTGAAGTGGGTGATACGCAGCTGCTGTGTAGTGCAGTGGCTGTTTTCCTCTGAAGGCACGCTCAGCTTGCCAGCACAGCGCCTAATGCTGATGCTGCTGCGCTGAGTCCCTCCAGGCCGCCCCCTGGTCGTCGCGCAACCTGGAATAATCACTGAGGGCCTGCTCGCTTTACCTAACCCTAACCCTAACCCTGAGCAGCACTGGACGCAGCTGCTGAGTCGCTGCGTTGCACGCGCTGTGCGTTAACCCGTACAAGAGAATGATGCTGCCTCAGAGTTGAAGTTTACAGTGTGTGAACCGCTTTGGCCGTCATCAGTGTCGGCCCTGCTGGAGCAGAGGCCCTGTGCACGCCATCAGCGTGTTCTGCATACCCGGGTGTTGTCAACACAACGCGTTTCGGTACCTGTACAACACTCGCGCTGTCATGCAACACATCTTGGCACCTGTACGACACGTGTATCGACGTGTCGTCAACAACTGTCGCACCGGCACCAAGATGCGTCATATCAACAACACCTAGGCGCACACTACTTTGAATGACTACTCAGCGCGTGGGGTCGATGTCAGCATTAATGAAGTCTTTGAGGGTAGTCAAAAGAGGGGCCTCTGCGAAACCATGCGGATGAGGACCGTCACCGTTAGGTCAACAAGGAGACCAAAGTACCTGCTGAAACGATCCACAGGAGTAGGGACTACATAGGTCCAGCCCTCTCGGCCCTCGGCACGCTAGCCGCGGTCACGAAATAATCGTCGAAACTGTGATGCAATGCAGGCGCGCACGTCCATGGCACTACTTGCGCGCACAACGAAACAAAGCACATGCGCTCGCTGCAACGCATGAACTGCCGCTTCAACGCGTGCGCTGCACCATACTGAGAAGTTACGTGGCGCACGTCTTTAGCGCTGAAAGAGCGGGCATTGATTCATCACATCATGAAAAGTGCTCAGAAAGAAAGTAACGCAGGTTGTAGCCATTGAATCAGCTCTCCTCCTCTGATTCAAAGTCGCTGGCGGCGTACCCCTCGCTACCCCCCCCGTCCCCCCCCTCCGCCCCCCCCATCAGCGCCGGCGACTCCGGCCCCACGCTTCCCACCAGGGTACTGGAGTAATACCTGCCGCACTGACCCTCCCCGCAGACGTAGATGCGCCCGTACACAGCCTCCTCTTGAGGTTCCGCCCCAAGTTCCTCCTGTGACACTACATCGGCGTCCTCAGCATGCAGCGTCGCTCGTGCCGCCGACGAAGCGTCAGGCACTGCCCATGGCTCTGGCGCACTGCGCGCCGCCGCCGCCGCCGCTGCTGCCGCCACAGCTGCTGCCGCCAGTGAAGCTGCGGCTGGAGGTGTTGATGGCGCTGCGGCTGCCGGCCGCAACATTGCCGGAGGCTCCTGCGGCAGGAGCAAGTCATGCGCTCCAATGCCAATGTCCACATCGTATTTTGCTAGCAGCGCATGCGGCATGGCCTCTCGTGCCTCCACGATGCCGGCCTCATCGTGCGCTGCTGCTGCTGCGTTCGCTGCTGCACTTCTCGGCGGCGCCGCTGCCGCCGCTTGCGCTGCCGCTGCAGCTGCAGTCACAGCCGGTGCACAAAATAAGGGCAATGCCAGTGCCGCCTCACACTGCGTTGCCTGTGCTGCTGCTGCTGCTGCGGCGGCGGCCTCAAAAGCTGAGCCCAAAGGTGCCACTCCCGTTGCAGCCGACACGGGCGCGCAGTCGGCCGGCGGCGGCAGCGCAGCGCGTTGCGGCGCCGCCGGCGCATCCGCGGTAGCACTGATTGGACGCGCTTGAGTGCTATTGGAACTGGCGGACTCCTGCGCAAACTCACTGAAGTCCCGTGACGCATGGAGTTGAGAGCTGCTGGCACAAGGTTCGCAGTCATCGGCCGCTGCCGCTTGCTGCGAATCAATTGGCAGCGGCGGCGGCGGCGGCGACGGCAGCAGCGAGCCCGCTTCTTCAGCCGCTGAGCGTGTCAGCGAGCACGCATGATGCGGAGCGCGTCCGCGTGCTGCCGTCACCGCCGCCACTGCTGCTGCTGCATCTGCTGCCTCGGTGGCCCTGCCATTTTCAGTGCAACAGTCATCGTCACCAATGTCTAAGTGGAGTGGCGATGGCGGGGTCGCCGCTGGTGTTGCTGACGCGAACGCATTTGGTGATGGCAGCGAGCTGACTGGCGCCTCCGCCGCAGCTGCCGCCGCCGCCGCCGCCGCCGCCGCCGCCGCTGCTGCCGTCGCCACTGCCGCTGCCTGCGGCGCGCATGGCGCAAGCGTCAACAGCGGCGCTGCATCCGGCTCCACTTGCGGTACTCGCGCTTCTGGTGCCAGCTGCTTGGCAGCAGCAGCAGCAGCAGCAGACTCTTGTGACTCAGAGTCCTCTGGACGACATTGAGGGGAGCATGCCTCGGTCCTTAGCTGAGCGCTGATGCTAGCCTCGCTTTCATCTGCAGCGTCGCGGCCGTCAGTGCTGAGGGCTGCAGTGACTGCCTCCATTGCGTCCTCTGCAGCCGCAGCGGGATACAGCGATTGGCTCCCTGCTGCAGCGGCTGCCTCAACGTTTGCTGCTCCGCCACTGCCGCTGCCAGTGCTCGCTGCAGAACGGCAGCTAGAAGCGCTGACTCTGCTGCATAACGCACCGCAGGTGCCGCCGTCAAACGACGCGCGTGCGCAATGGCTGACGACAACGCGCAGTCCCGCGCACGCCCCGCCGTTGCGTGGCAGCGAATTCAGCGCAACCTCATTCACCTCGCTAGCGCACCGCGGTGAGCGCTGGCGCCGCCCCTGAGCACTGCCTCCCTGAGCGCTGTCACCGTGGAGCGACGTCAGCCACCAGCGCTGGTACTGTGAGCGCGCCGCCGCCTGCTGCCGCGACGCCTCCGTGTCGGGCAGCGCCAGCTCCGCGGCGGTGCCGCTAAAAGTGCCGCCGCCACCGCCGCCGTTGCCGCCGCCGCCGCCGCCATTGACGCCGCCGCCACCGCTGCCGCCGTTGCCACCGCCGCCGCCGCCACCGCCGTCGCCGCCGCTGCCGCCTTCGCCGCCGCCGCCGCCGTCGCCGCCGCCCTCTGCGGCGTCATCGCCGGCGCTGCTGCTGCTGCCACCGCCGCTGGCGTCGCTGCCGCCGCTAACATTCGCGCAGCCAGTGCCGCTGCTGCCGCCGCTCGGCGACGCGGGCGGCGGCAGCGGCGGCGGGCTCATTGGCGGCGGCGGCGGCGGCGGCGGCGCCCACGCCTGAGTGGCGCTGCGCGCGGACATGATGGGGGGGGAGTCGGGGGCATCGGCGGCGGCGGCGGGAGTGCCCAGGGGGCACTCGCTGAGGTCTTGCAGCAGCGCTAGCGCTTCCGCGTGCTCTGCCGCCAGCGCCTGCGAGGCAACGTCACCAAAAGTGTTTCATAATTTAGGTGTGACTGGGTTTCACGCTGTGAGCGCAGCAGTGAGTGTGTTGCGGCAGCGCCAGCGCCTGTGCGAGCTTTGCCAGCAGCGTCTGCGAGCGCGGAAATCAGGTGTGTTCGAGATGTCATCTCATGTGTTTGCTGCTGTAAATCACTCGTGTGGTTCATGCTCTGAGCATAGCAGATCAGTGTCTTGGAAGATGTCACAGAGTAGGTTCGAAGAGGTAGAGAGCGTTGTGCAGAGCGCTGCCACTGCCGTTGTGGAGATACAACATGCGTTTGATGGCGCCCGTGCGGGTGGTCGTGTGCGAGTCACTGCAAGAGCATTGCTCCGCACGCGGCAGCTGAGTGCGCAGCGCATGAGCGTGCAACACATCTGATCACTGTTGGCAGTAATGATAGCGTCCACTGAGCAACAACAGGGCTGAGCAATAACAGGGGAAGGGTACACCATCTGGTGCGCTGCTGTCGGCTCCGAGCAGACGACACAGGGGCGCGTCAGCGTCTGAAATCAGAACGACGGGAATGAGATTGCCGTGCAGCACTGCTCAGCACCGCCCGTTGTGCATCCACTCCACTATCAATGTCAAACCTCAATGCACGGTTGTCAACCACTGGTGAAAGCACATCTCTCAGGTGGCAAGCTTCACTGGGCCCTACTTGTAGCACTACACAATGCACACTGCATGTTCAATCCGGTGCGTGCACATATCCTGTCCGCAGTGTAATTGCATCGTAAGGCCCACCTGCATGCCCATTTGCTTGAGGCAGCCGACCTGCGCGCGTGCGTGCCGCCGCCGCAGCGACGCCGCCGCCGCCGCCTCCGCTGCCGCCGACACGCGCCGGTGCTGCGCCGTCGCCGCCGCCGCCGCCTCCGCCGCCGCCGCCTCCGCCGCAGCCGCTGCGTTGCGCTGCTGCTGCAGGCTGCTGCCGATGGACGCCGAGCGCTGCTGCTGTGGCATCCTTGCCACGCGCCCCCCCGGCAGCAGCCGCGCCGAATTGGAGGGGGTGGCAGATGGATCGGGGGGGTTCGCAGGGGGGTCCTGAGGGGGGCGGTGCCCCCTTCTCGCTTGGAGCGCCGCTGAGGAGCGCTGCCCCATGTGCGGCGCGCTGAACGACGTGGCCGCGGCGGCGGCGGGGGGGGAGTCCGCGCGCAGGTGCTGCGGCGCGTGAGCGCCCGCTGCCGCCGCCGCCGCCACCGCCGCCGCGGAGGGCGCCGCGCCGGACGCGCGCAGCGGCGCCGAGCCGCTGCGCGACACGTACGCCGCGCTGATGCCATCATCGCCATCATCATCGTCATCGTCGTCGTTGTCGACGTAGTCATCGTCGTCGGCGCGCATAACATGCCTGAGCGCTGTGCGGAGCTGAGCGTTGTGGAGCGAGCTCGTAGGTCCCTGGCTGCTGCGCCGGGGTGGTGCGCGAGGGGCGTCGCCTGGATCGACTGCTGCGGCTGCTGCTACGGCGGCGGCAGCGGCGGCGGCGCCGCTGCTGCTCCTGCGCAGCGTCCGCGCCGCCTCTGCGGTCCGCATGCTCTGCGCGAAGGCGTCGTACTGCATGAACTCCTGCATCGCGTCGTCGTCGCTGCCGCCGGATGCGTCGCTGGCATCTGCAGCGGCGCCCACGTCTGCGGCAGCGCTGCGCTGTTGCTGCCTCCGCTGTCGAGCATCAGCCCGGCCGCTGCTGCTGAGCGTCACCATGTCCACATCGCCGCGGGTGTCGCGCGCGCCGTGGCCGGCGCTGACTTGCTTAGCGATGATTTCGTGGAGCTGCGCTGGGGCTAGAATATCTGTGTGCCGCTCCCGGCGGTGCTGCTTGTGCTGCTGCTGCTGCTGCTGCTGCTGCTGCTGCTGCTGCTGCTGCTGCTGCTGCTCTTGCTGGTCATTTGGCGGTGTTGGCTGGTGCTGATAAAACTGCGGAGGCTGTGGCTGTTGCCATGATTGGGATGCCGGTGCGGGCAGGGAGTGTCGCCTGCCGACGCCCATTTTGCCCTTCAGCGTTGATTTGACTGCTCTCAACCTCCGCAGCCGCTTCTGCTCCTGCTTGATGTAACACGGAGCCAGTTTTCCTGCGCAGGATCAGTGATTACACACGGTGTTTCCAGTGAAGCTCCGCAAGCGCTTGTCGGCAGCGACATCCATGAGTAAGTACAGCACAAAGTGCCGAGTGATGTGATGCCAGCAGGTATATCGCGCTTTGACCGCAATATCAGACTAACATGCTGCTGCCGATCTCACTTGTCGTTAGTTCAATACACATGCAGCCGCAAAAGCCTCCACTAAGCTCACAACAGGCCTCGGCGTTGCGATCTTGCCTGTGCCCATGTTTGCTGCCGCCCTCTCCTTCATCCAAGGCATCATCGTCACCGGTTGTTGCGCGACAGACGCCACTGGCGCAGGCCGCGCTGTCAGCTTGAACTCCTCGAACGCCTCGCTCTGGAACCATGCCTCGCTACCCATGCTTACGCCAGCCTCAGGAGGAGGAACGAAACTGGGGGGCTGGCTTTCAGTTACTTTGATGACCGAGGAAAGGCGAGTTTGCGCGCGATCTGCGGAAGTCACGAAGATGAAGATCTGCTTCCGCTGTATTACCGCAGAAGGTGTGTGGCGCATCGAGCTGCTATTCAATTGGCGAGAAACATATCTTCTGGTGCAGAGAGAGGGCGAGCGAGAGAGACAGAGCCGGCGGCTGATCGAGGACACAATGGTCAAAGAACCAACATCAACCATGGCGGATAAGAAGGAGCAAGTGCCGGTGGTGGAGGGATTGGAAGAAGACGATGAATTTGAGGTAAAGAGAACGATGCCTGCACACTAGCCCTCCTCAAGCAGCAGGATCACTGTTGGTGTGATTTCGCACGATCTTTCTAGGGCGAGCTCCAGGCGCGTCGAACAGGTGATGGAAGTTGATGAAAGCTGAAAGCTGACAAGCTGATGATACGGTGTATCCGTACACTAAGTTTGCAGGGCTAAGTGTACTTGCGGATGAATGTTAGCGGTTTGTTGAGGTTTTCGCTACATCACAGAGACTGTGTCCGGCACGCGGACGCACCTGAAAACTGCAACCAGCAAGCCGAATAGCGGCACAGACTTGGCCTCGCACTTTCCTCTTTTTGTGATAAAACTCGTATGCGCAGTGCATCCGAGCCACACCATGGCGCTGTCATGTTGCAATCAGCACAACTGACAGCGTTGCCTCATTTTCATGGCAGACTGAACCCCGGACATTGCTCCTGTGCAGCACTCCGCTTGGTGTGAAACTGACCACGCCACGCACGCTTGGCTGCTGTACATGCTGATAGCACAACAATCAACGCCTGCAACGCGTCAGATGCGCTGTTGACAGCATAAAGGCTCATGGTGCAGATGGGGTGCTGTTATGCAGCAGACTCAACCATGCATGGTCAGCGATGAGTGAGCACATCTTTGCGCTTATTGTAAAAGCATACACTACATACGACGTCCGGCGCTCGCCCCACCATGTTCGAGCTGTGATTTACCACAAGCGCGACTGCGCCTGCACAGCGCGCGCGGCGCGCCGCCCTACGCGCTCTGCGCAGGAGCCTGAGTAGGAGAGCTGGGCGGCGGCGCAGGAGGATGCCGCAGAAGCCAAATATAATCACTGCTGAAGTGCAAGCATCAGCACGTACAGTAGCGAGTGTAACTGGTATTGACGCTCACTTGGAGGCGCGCGCAGCACGCTGTCCCCCGCACGCCGCGCGGGAGAGGAAATGGAAATGGGACGGTCCCGCAGGAAGACGTCGTGGCGGACGCTGCTTTCATTCCAGTATTCAGTACACGTAGCATCTGAGCTCTCTCGTGGCTGACTGAACGCGCAGGTGTTGTGAGGGTTCGAGCGACGCGTGTTGCCCTTCACGCGCCGCGCAGGAGTTTGAGGAGGAGAACTAGAGCACGGCGCAGGAGGACACGGCGGACACACTGCTATCCGCATGTGGAGACATGTAACTGATACACATACCATCTGACTTGATGCAACTGATTGAACGAACGCGCGTCGCCCCGCACACGCCGCGCAGGAGTTTGAGGAGGAGAACTGGAGCGCGGCACAGGAGGACACGGCGGACGCCGCGCAGTGGCAGGAGGACTGGGACGACGACGCGCTGGACGAGGACTTCTGCAGCCAGTTACGGCAGGAACTTCAACAAAATGCCACCACCGCCGCGTGAGCGGTGCTGATTGGCAAAGACCTGATCAGCTGCTGTCGGAACTTCAACAAAATGTCACCACCGCCACGTGAGCAGCGGTGACTGACATCGACCTCATCAGCTGCTATAGGAGCTTCAACGAATCGCCACCGCTGCGTTGATGATGGGGGGGGGGGGGAAGGGGGGGGAGGGGGGGGCTTGCTGATGAATTGATGAACCCAGGGACGCCGCGGCTTGCAGTGTCTCTGACCTTTGCTGAGTTGCGTCTGTGTTTTGTAATGCACGTGCGGCGTGGTCAGCAGGAACATTGTATGATGATGCAACCCTGCGTCGATTTCGCTTGCGCGTCGATGATTGGCAGTCCTCATCATGTGGCCACGGGCGTCAGCGCTCGGCGTGCTGTCTGCAACAGTGCTCCGCGCAGAGTTGCCATCAACGCTCAGCGCACTGACAACCATCGCCGTCGCTGAACGCGCCAGCAGTGTGTGCGCGCGTGCGTCGCCGGTGCGGCAGCAGCACTACGCGCCCTGCGTGCGACAGCACATTGCTGCTGGTCACGTGCATGGTGCGCGCGTTTTGAGGCACACGTGTTGCGCGCTGTTCTGTCTGGATGCAGTGACCGCGGTGCTTGTAGGGGCAAGTGGCGCAATTCACGCAAGCGCGCCTCGCAGCGATTACAATGGAACGAAGGCTCCTGAACTTTGGTCGCCTGTGATGCCGACGCAAGATTCTTGGCCAGCTATGCGCGGCGTGAGACGCCCATAAGGACAGAGGATGAGCGCTGACGCAAGGCGTGCGATAGTGTTGAAATGGTTGAAGGCGCGCCGCGCTTTGTGTGCGTGTCATCATTGAGGTCGGGCACACGCCGTCTTTTGTGAAAGTATAGATATAATGCAGCTTGATGGAAGTGCACCCCGAGCCACCAGCGCTTGCGTCAATGATGCCTCACCAAGGGCGTCTGATGCGTGCGCGTCATCATGTTGAAGCATATTTGCAGTAGCAACATTTGTGTACATACTACAGTCGCATATGGAACAGACTACTCAGGCTGGTGTAGCGCTCAAGTGTAGCCGCGCGCATGCCTTACATACCATATTGTCGATAATTGAGCCCATGGGCGAACTGTCACCGTAGCATATGTGGTCTAGCAAGCGCACACATGCCGGGGCGACACCGACCTTCACTGCGAGGCTCTGCGGGACGACAACTGTCTTCGCAACTGGCACATACTTTTAAGTACACGCAGCAAAACTGGGCATGGCCATTAGCAGCAGGGCCTCGGCAGCAGGCATATCAACCAGGGCACAGCGCAAAAGACGTGACCGATGTTCGTGACGCACGGCATTGGCCTGCCGCGGTGACAACACATTTGCATTTACATGTGCTCATTGTAAACCTATACTCGCCTAGGGCCCGAAAAGCTGAAGCTTTTGTTGTGTGCTAAGGCGGACCTGCACCAGCGCAGGCCGCAGCTGCACTGCGCGGGCCTAACTACCACTTGACGACAAAATTGTTCAGCCATCTACTGCCGCTGTCTGTACCTATGCGCAAACGCCGTGCCAGCCCTGGTCAACGGCGCTGTACTACTCTTGCAGGACCTGAGCTAAGGGGAGATCGGCACCGCTGACCGCCTGCGCAAGACGTTCCGGGGCACAGTGGGCAATGGCAACAGCCACCCAACTGTGGATGTCAGCAGCACTATCTGGCTGCCGCCGCAGCTTTGCTGCCTTCGCGCGGACGCCGCCTGTGCGCAACTGCTGCTGGCCGGTCACTCCCCACCCGCGCGCCATCCGCACCAGCCGCTGAGCACGATGCAACGACGCCGCGTCCTGTCGTCTCCGTGCGCTCCGCTCCGCTGCTGCAGCTCCCGCGCTGTTGCGTGCGCGGCGGCGCCGTCGCGCAATGATGCTCCGCGGCGCCGTGATGCCCACCTACCTACCCCGCATGTGATCACTTGCCCTCCCATCGAAGCACTGTTCACAAGCTCGTGCTGAGCACTGCTTAGATCAATGTGGGTTTCCGCTGCTAGAGCAATCGCGCATGATCAGCGCGTGCTCACGCGCTGCGCCCGCTCCGGCGCCTCCAGGGGCGGCAGGTAACGCGGCGAGCTGGGGCTGCCGCCGCTGCTAGTGGCGTGCCGCTGCCGCAACTCGGCCACCGTGTCGAGCGGCAGCTCCAGCTGCTCGCGGCTCTGGAACATGGAGCCGAGGACAACTGCCGCGCGCCGCGGCTGCGGCGGAAGGCGCGAGCTGATGCGGCGCGGCGATGGCAACCGCAGCTGCGGATCGCACGCTGGCACGTCAAACGTGACCGTTGCTTGCTGGCGAAGCTGGCGCTCCATCTGCTGTAGCGCCGCCCGCATCCCCCTCACGTTGCCTGATTGGAGGAGCGAGGCCGGCAGCACCTGCAGCAGCGAGGCGGCCCCCATCACCAGGTACACGTGCTGCGCGGGGGGGAGGCGCCGCGCCAGCGGAAGTTGCCCTGGCGCCGCCGGGCTGTCGTCGAAGCTGCAGACAGGCAGAGCGCGCTGCACCGCGTAGCGGATGAGGTCCCCGCTTCTGGTCTCCAGCTGCTGTGCCAAGAGCTTGATGTGATTGATGTAGATGAGGCCTGCCGCCACTGTGCCCTCAACGAATGCGACTTGATGGCATGTAGAGCGGAACTCTTGCTCGCGTGCTTCCGCAGGGGGTGACGCGGGCGCATCCTGCGACGGGCGGAGCAGGTGCTGCTCTGCTAGAGTGCGGAACGCCATGAAAGTAGCGGTGGCGGTGGGTCTGCGGGCATCGATGAAAGCCAGGCGTCGCGGCAGCTGTGCTTTGTGGAAGGCTTGGTACGCCATCTCGATTGTGTCCTTCGCACTGATGTCGGGGCTGGTGCGTTGTGCGTACCGTGAGTGTGTGTCGTCCGTCTGGTGTTCAATGATCAAGTAAGCTTGTAGAGAGTGTGATGTTTCCGGGACAGCTGGGCAAGCAGCTATTCTAAGCCAAAGGAGCCAAAAGAGCAGGTGCAACAGACGACAGCAATTGAAGGTCAACTTGTCAACCAGCAAGGATGCACACACCAGTGTTCCGTCATGCTGCAATGATGGCGGATCGCATGTGCATAGTAGGGCAGGAGCGCTGTACGCACACAAACTGAAAAGTGCGCTTGACAGCTGCGGCGCGAGCCTCCTGTTCTTCGGTTTCAAAAACTCGAAACGCTTGAAGGAACAGAGGGTGCAGCAGCTGAGTTGCCGTACATCTGGAAGCGCGTTTGCTGACGTTCGCGAGGCAGCTGTCGATTGGAGAGAGTGGTGCATGCAGCACACTTTTCTACCCACGCGATGATTCTCCCTAGGATCAACCCAGCAGCCTTGGACAGCACTTGCGCCGGCAGCAGGCCGAGCTCGTGCCCGCCCGCCACCTCTACGTTTATGGCTTTCGCCAAGCTGGCAGAGATGCATCTCCTCCAGTCAACTGGACAGCCTGCCTCAATGCCAGCGGCACAGCAGCGCTCGGCACATTGGTTGCCTCCTCAAGTACACGATGAGATGGCGCCGACGCTTGCATGGCCAGATGTGGCGGCGCCTACTCTCTGGCAGCAAGGGCCGCCTCACAACTGCAAGCGCCAGCGACAAGAGCGACATCGGCATCATCGGCCACTCGACCCGCAGTATCAGCATACATTGCCTCGCGAGGCAGGTGACCTAAATGCCCAGCAACAACGAATCAATCACCCGCGTTGGTTGCCACCATTGGGCACGGCATTGCCGCCCAGCGCATAGGCACTTGATACTGTACTTTGCTCTGCCCTTCTGGCACACATCTTGTAAGCTAGATAAACTTCGCAGCACTAGAATAAGCAGGACTGCAAGCTCCAGTGTGTCATCACAGACATCCAGCCAAGAAACTGTGTGGAGGCACATCTACAACAATAAAGTTTTGACCTATACATATAAGAGCACTGTGTTTGTGCTGGCATCAGCCGGAGGGCAGCTCCTCAAAGCTGCCACGCACAGCGCTCAGCGCTTTCAATACAATCAATACGACTGGAGTTGATTTTCAAGATGCTGTGTGTGCTGCTTTGCTGCTGCATGTACAGCTATGCTTGCGACTTCGGAGTCCAGCACACAATGCAGAGGCGTAGCAGACCTTCACACGCCCGCGTTGCGTCATGTTTTGGCTGAGTGGGTGCCGTCGAATGACACCAACGACATTCGTTAAAGGATTTGGAGTATTCCTAGCTCTCGGCTGCTTGTCAGTACTGTGCGCCAGAAGTTGTCGATACAATGCATCTCGGTGGTCTAAAGCATCAGCTGCAGTCACACGAACGGCGTTCCACTGAGTTGACACTGAGAGGCTGTGCCGTCAAGCACTACTGATATTTTCCTGGTCGTGACCCATGCGCTGAGCTTGCTGTCACGGCTGCTCACGAATCAGCAGGTGATCCAGAACATGCGGACATAGGGACCGCCAACTGTTGCGAGTACCCGTCTCTCTTGGTCACCGATATGTGATGGTCAGAGGGAACATAACATCAGCCTGCGCCATGATCCTCTGCTAACCCTTTAGTGTAGTGTGTCGGAATATCATGCTCTCATGTAACTGCAGAGTCGTGTAACTGCAAGGACATGTAACGGCAGAGGCGTGACTGGCTTAGCTGGCCCCTTACTTGAGCAGGTTGCACGAGCAGGTTGCACCTTCTCATGACAAGCATAAGACTCGTCGCTTGGACTGCTCACTACATAGCTGGCTCTATCGTGCCAGCTCTATTCACGACCTCGACATTACACTCAATATTCACTTCGCCTTAGCACGGTCCTACAGCCGGAGTCTCTCTTCCTCCCTGCTGCCTTGCTACCTGGCTTGGCATCTTGTCATAGAGCTCTAGCTGAGTCGTCATTTCCGACATAGTGTACTTTTTATTAATTCTCGCTCAGGGTACTTTCAGCAGAACAGCACATGGCAATACACGCCACGGCAGTGCACAAGCTCTCCACGATGCGCCATCCCTACCATTGGTCAGCTTGCGAAAGCTGTGCGTCAAGTGTTCTCAATCTGGTGCCGAGATGCGTTGTAAGATCAGGTATCGACAACACATGGGCGCACAAACCCGCCGGTCAACGGAGCACCCTCCTCACAACGGAATGAGAGACTACGTAATCATTGTGACACACGTGGCAGCGTGACAACGGTATGAAGCATGCGCATGCCCCAAAGCCGACTCAGAATGTGCAGTCATACTACCCCTGCTAACGCTCGACATTCATTGGCCGTCGCGTCACGCTCCAACCACTCTGAAACAGGCTGCCATGTGATGCTGTCATAAATGCAGGCTAGCAAGCTGGAAGAGCAAAACATGGAGACAAGCTCCAGAGAACAAGTTGATGTCTGAATGTCTGAATGATGCAAACGCAAAGCTCACCGGGGATGTCTTATTGTCAATGCGGAGAGAAGGAGGCTCGGGGCCTGGATGTCTTGGTACAGCTGTTGTCTGCTACTTGCTGCTGTTGCAGCAGAGGTTCCTAGGTTCTGAAGCTGTGCACACTATACTGATGTGCCCTTTGGCATGTGACCTGAGCTACTTGCACCTGATTCAACTGGGGTCAAGTGCAGCTCTAGGCACCTATTTCAGGTCTAAGATGACCAGCCAGGTCTGACTATGACCTGGCCTCACTATGAGGTATGACTGGTCCTCATTCTACCCCCAAGCCGTATCAACTCCAGCCTTTCACCAATTAAGTTGTGAATTCTTCAAAGTGCTCCAGATAAGCGACACCACTCCATCGAGAACCGTCGCATCAGTGTGAAGAACCCGTTGCATTGTCCTCACTAGAGTAGGCCTGCAACGCACACGTTGCTGGCAGAGAGGGGGCGGCGCTGCACTGCTTGGCACTGGGCCAATGGCTTCCAGGGACATTGCGTCCACTGACTGCAGGATGCATCATGATGCAGTAAGCGCAGTTTTTAGTGTGCTGTCATTCTGCAAGTATTGCACATTGCCACCAGGCTTCAACTAAAGACACAACACTAAAGGACGAGGCAGGCATTGGCTTAGAACTGGAGCACCTTGCTGCAGTGCTCAATCACGCGCATTGGGTACGTCTGCATGAGGATGCATGTGTAGTGTTCGCCCCGTCGGTCAGGCTCAGCCATGAACATCATGCTAGAGTTCGAGTATCTGCAGAGTCAGAGCGACTCCTTGACGTCCGTGCACATCTCCTGGATAGGGACTCGGACTCACTTGAATTTCCGCCTTGACTCAAGCTCGAAACGAGTATTTACACAGTCGGTGCCAGGGTCACATCCCAAGTGTGTGTGTCCTGCACCGAAGCAACGACGCGGAGATCAAGCTCTCCTGATCTAGTTGGGCCTGGCGGCAGTGAAATCAATCTGCAGGTGATCATGGTGCCTCGGGGGCGGGGGTGAGCCAGCTGCGAGGTTGTTTGGCTGCGCAAGCGTCGATGCATCAAGGTGCCTCACACCACAGCGGCGGAGGCGGCACCGGCGGCGGTCAGGCGGGAGAGCATGTGAGGTCTATGAGTCAGCACCTGGCCATAGATACGCAAGGGGCGCCGGCTGCCATGTATGGGCAGGACTTGGTGAGCCCGATCGTGCAGCACCCTGCCGATGACAAAGTGAGTTCATAGGCTGGTATCCCGCAGTGCTGCTCCGACACCGACGCAAACTAGTTGCGAACTGGTGTTTCGGCTAGTCGTTCATCTCCTTACTCGATGCTTGCGCCTGGCGCGCGCTACGGCCAATACTTTCTGCCACAGAGTTGCTCGATTGCTTCTCTCTTCGTTGCGGGGGTATCGGACGAGCTGAGCATCAGGCGAGCGGTGTGCCCGTGTCCCTAACAGCAAATCCTGCAGCGCGTATGCGTGCTGTGGACTAATGCTGCAGGCGTGAAGCCCACCGTATGCTGCAAGAGGTGCAGTTTGCCATTTATCACAGTTTGGAAATTTCCATTGACCTCTGTCGCATCCGTTGGCCTCTAGGCTGCTGTCACCACTGCCGTTTTTGAATTTTCGCTGTGCTTTGGACCCAGTGCCATGGTTCCTCCCAGTGTCATACTGATATGCTATCAGCTCACCCTGCTGCCGCGTGCTCTTGTCCCATGCTGGCGCTGACCGACAAACATGCACTGCTGCCGTACCCCTTCCCCATGCGCTGCACCCCTGGCCAGCAGGGAGGCACGTCCCCGCGTCTGCTGCGCTCCGCATGCGACTGGTGTCACACCAAGCGCATCAAGTGCAAGAGGGACGACTCCGAGCCCCTGGGGGGCCGGTGCCAGCAGTGCGTGCGCCGCAACATCGAGTGCAAGTTCAGTTACAAAGAAAAAACGGGGCCCAAGCCGAAGATTGCGCGCAGCGGCAAGGAACCAGGTGGCGGCGGCGGCGGCGTGCGCCAGTCATCTGCATCGCCGGGAGCGCGCAGCGCTCAGTTGCGCCCCCCCGCCCCCCAACCCCCCACCCCCAAATCCACCTCATCCCTGTCCCCGCCCCCCGGGATGTATGACCACCAGCCGCAGCAGCCGCTGCCGCTGCCGCCGCAGCAACAGCAGCACCACCACCCGCCGCGCAGCCGCGCGAGCCCGGTGCGGCTGCGGCCGGAGCCCGGCGCGGCGCAGGCGCAGGCGCAGCAGCAGGCGGCGGCGGCGGCGGCGCGGCAGCACGGCGGCGGCGGCGGCGTGGGCGCGCTGCCAATGGCGCCGTCGGAGCAGGTGGCGCTGGAGCGCGTGTTCCTGCGCACGTACCTAAGCACCGTCTCCACGCTGCTGCCGTTCTGCGTGGAGCTGCCGCTGGCGGACGCGCTCGCGGCGCGCGCGCGCGCGCCCGGCGGGCCCGCGAGCGTCGCCTCCAGCGTCGCGCAGGCGCAGCTCGCGGGCGCGCTCGCCGTCGGCGCGCTCATCCGCGGCGACAGGGTCGCGGAGGCGTACCACGCGGCGGCGCGCGCGCACCTCAAGGCGCTGTTCTCCGCACCGTCGCCTGAGGCGGCGTCCGTCCTGTGCATGCTCGCCTTCTACTGGCAGTACCGCGGCGACGACGACAAGAAGGGCGTGTACCTGCGGCACGCGCGCCTCGGGCTCGACCGCGCCGGCGCCGTGCCGCCGCTCGAGCTGCAGCTGTGCATGGAGCACCTGGACTACGAGACGGCGGGGCGCCCCGTGCGCGACGCGCGCGCGCTGCCGCCGCGCCTGCGCGCGCTGCACACGGTCTCGTGCGTGCTGGCCGACATACAGGTGCGCCGCCGCTGCGGCGCGCGCGCGCAGCGCGGATGCCGCGCACGCATGGGCATGGCATTATTGCATGGCTGTTGACCTTCAAGTAGTGACGCGCGCGCGCTGCCGCCGCGCCTGCGCGCGCTGCACATGGTGTCGTGCGTGCTGGCCGACATACAGGTGCGCCGGGGCAATCAGCGCTCGCATGGGCATGGCGTGCGTATTGCGTGGCTGCTGAACTGCAAGTAGTGGCTCTCTCATGCGCGCAACTGTGGGTGTCGCGTGCGCTGGCGGACATGCGGTGGTGTCGTGTCCACTGTGTAGTAGCTCGTAGTAGCTCGCCCGTGCAACTGCTAGTACAACGGCGGTGTCTTGCGTTCTTGCGCACATGTGGGTGCAGCGCGCGGACAGTATCGCGCGCATCACGTGCAGCGCGGAAAGCGATTGTATCGTACGCGCCGTGCACAGTGCCGCACACCATTCTCCTGAGTGCCGCGCGGACGGTACGCCATGTCGTCGCGCGGCAGCGCAGACTGCAAGAGGTGACTCTCCGATGCGCGACGCCGCGCGGCCGCGCGCGGTGCCAACACGGCAACGGTTGCGTGCACCGCACGGACGGCACGGCGCGTGTCACACAGCAGCGTGGACTGCACATGGCGGCTCTGACCCTCATGAACCCTGATTGCAACCCTCCTGCAGGCCCTGCCCAACGCGCACCTTCCCCAACTCAGATAACCCTAGCCGTAACCCTACTCTAACGCTTGTTACGGCCACAGGATCTCATGGAGCCGTCGGCGGGCCGGCGCTCGCGTACTGCGTGCAGCTCACCCTAACTACTCTCAACCCACAAGTTACCCTGTGTACCCCTAACCCCAAGTAACAACCCCAACCCTCATCACACCCCCATGCAGGGCCTAATGGAGCCGTAGGCGGGCCCGGCGCCGGCGCTCGCAGACTGCTCCGCGGCGCTCGGCACCTAATCATAACCCTCCTTACGGCCTCAAATAACCCTAACACTACAATTACCCTCTTTACGCGCGCGCGCGCAGGACCTCATGGAGCCGTCGGCGGGCCCCGCGCCGGCGCTCGCCTACTGCGCGCAGCTCGCGGACTGCTCCGCGGCGCTCGGCACCGGCGCAGGCCTGCCCGCGCTCCTCTGCGCGGCGCTGCACTCCTTCCTGCTCGTCATGCTGGGGCGGCGCGCCGACGCGGCGGCAGCGCTCAGCCGCGTGCCCGACGTCCTCGACGCGTGCCCGGACGCGCCGCGCGCGCTGCCGCTGAGCTGGGACGCGGCGCTCATCGCGGCGACGCTGTCATTTCTGCTGCGGCTGGAGGCGACGTACGCGCGGCTGCACGCGGCGGTCGAGCGCGCGCAGAACGCGACGGCCGCGACGCAGTGGACGTGCCGCCTGCCCGCGCCCGGCGCGCCGCCCGCGCAGTACCTCGGGCACGCGTGCCGCTCCACGTCCAACATCTGCTCCGTCATCTGCAAGGTGCGGCGCGGCGCAGCAGCAGCGCTCAGGGGGCTAGGGTTAGGGTATTTAGGATTAGGGTTGGGGTTAGAGTTAGGGTAAGGACGCGCAGTACCTCGGCCACGCGTGCCGCTCCACGTCCAACAAGGTGCGGGCGGCGCATATGTGGCAGTGCTCAGGGAGTTAGGGTTAGAATTGGGGCTGGGGTTAGCGTTAGGATACGCAGTACCTCGGCCAAGCGTGCCGCTCCACGTCCAACATCTGCTCCGTCATCTGCAAGGTGCGTCGCAGCGCATTTGCGCTTGGTGTTTGGCTTTAGGGCTGGGGTCAGGGTTAGGGTTAGGGGGGTTAGGGTTTGGCGTCGTTGGGCTCAGGGTCAGCGCAACACGAGCCGTTGATCCGCAGGCGGCAGTTTGCTGCATCGTCTGTCCGGCGCAGCATGCACCAGCGGCGGCGGCGTGGCGCGCGTCGGTAGCGGCGTGGCGCGCGTCGGTAGCGCGCGTCGTGTCGGTAGTCAGTGCGCGCCTGCACATGGGCCTGGTGCGCATCGGAGGCGCGTGCCTGCTGGCTCTTCAAGCTTCAAGAAGCACCTGACCCTGAGTGATCCTACGCTGGGTCCGCTGGCGTGCCATCGCAGCGCCGCGCTCGCGCGGTTCGTGCATATCAGCGCTTCCTCGGCGCCACCGCCGCTGCGCACGCTGTACTGGCGGCTGCACAGGAGTCATGAAGGCCCGTGACGATCGATAGATACCCTCGCATACCGTACCTGACGGCACTGCATACCCGCCCCCTACACCCCCCCTCAGGTCGGGCACCACACGCAGTGCGGCATGCACTCCTTCTACCAGGGCGCCATCCCGCCGCTGGGCCCGTCGCCGCCGCTGCCGTCGCCGCCGCACGCGCTGCCGCCGCTGCCGGCGGTGCCGCCGCTGTCGCCGCTGCGCACGCCGCACGACGCGGACGCGCAGCTGTACAAGATGGAGCCGGAGCCCATGTACAAGCTCGAGCCCGGGCTGCACCAGCGGCAGTACTCGCAGTCGTCGATGGCGGCGTTCGAGATGCCGGCGCACGCGCAGCAGACGGCGCTGCACCACCAGCATCACCTGCAGCAGCAGCAGCAGCATCAGCACCAGCAGCAGCAGCAGCAGCAGTACCACCAGCAGCAGCAGCAGGGGAGACGGGGGCACGGCGAGGTGAGGAGCGCTGCTGCCACTGCCGCAGAGTGCGCTGCGCGCTGCGGCGCATCGGACGGACAGCGGCGTGTGCGTCGCCGCTCGCACTTGCAGATTGCGAGCCCCTCCGCACCAGCGGCGCGGGCGGCGCCGCCAGCGCTGCCTGTGGCTGACCGCTGCTGCACGTCTGGCACGCGCGCACATTCGCTGTGCTGAGCACTGCGTCACTCTTTGACTGAGCGCTGCTGCGCAGCCGGGCGCGCGCACTCGCAGCGCTGCTGCCCGCCGCTTCACTGCAAAGTGATTGCCTCCCTCACCTCCCAACATGCGTGCTGCTGCCGCCGCTGCTGCCGCCACCGCCGCGCAGGTCGCTGGCGCCTCCGACTATGACGACACGGAGCGCGGCACGCAGCTGCTCAACGGCAACCAGGCGTCGCCCGTGCCGTTCACGCCCAAGCGGCAGCGCAACTCGCGCTGCACATCGCCCGTCGGCAACGTCAGCCCCGCGCACGGCAGCAGTAGGTCGGTCATGTCCCCGGACGGCGGCGACGCGATGGCGAGCGCTGTGGCGGCGGCGGCGGCGGCAGCGGCGGCGGCGGTGGCGGGCGGCGGCTCGGCGACGGCGGCGGCCGCGGCGGCGGCGGCGGCGGCGCAGGCGCAGGAGGCGGCGGCAGCGCGGGGGCGGTACGGCGGCACCACCGCGCACTCGCCGTTTGCGCCGATGGCGGGGGGGATGCCGCCGCCGCCGCAGCAGCAGCAGCAGCACCAGCAGCAGCAGCGGCGCTCCTCAGGGAGCCCGGACTCGGTGCACGGCTCGTTCGCGTTTGACCACCTGCCGCCGCCAGCGGGCGGCGGCGCGGCGGCGGCACCGCCGACGGCCGCGCAGGTGAGCGTACAGTGCGGTGCAGTAGAATAATGCGCAGCAGCAGCAGCAGCAGCAGCAGCGGACAGCAGCTCGCGGTCGTGAAAAGAACGGCGCAGTCTCTGGCGGCGTCAGCTGCGCGCCTCGCGCATGCGGAGAGTCAGAGGCGGGGGCGCCGGTGATGCACGGCGGCGTGTGCGCTACTGGAGGCCGTGATTGCGATGCCGCGCGGCTCCGCCTAACCCTAACCCCAGCACCGCTGCGTCGGTACGGAACGCAGCACCTGTGCGTCTGTACCGCTGCAGCGGGGACACACAGGACACACAGGCCTCGTTTAAGGACGAATTAACCTCGCAGCAGCGGTGGCGGCGCAGTGCGCAGCAGTCCTTCAGCCCCCAGATTTGCTGGCAGAGCGCTGGCGGTGGAAAGCGCGATGGAGACCGCAAGCCGCGTGCAGCGTCGCTACCTGGCGCCGGCGCCGTCGCGCGTTGCATCGAGAACTGCGCTGAGTCGTTTGGCCGCTTGCGGGGGGGGGAGGCGTGCGGCGCGCCACACAGATGTGGCCAGGGACGGGGGCGGCAGCGCTGCGACACCGCAGTCGCCGCGCGAGCCTCGCGCTATGCGCAGCAGCGCTCGACCGCACAGCAGCTGCGCCGCGTCGCTGTCCCTGTCTGCTTCAGCGCCTGCGCTGCGCCGCGGGCGCTTGCGGCTGCGGCAGCAGCGGCGCGCTGCTGCTGCGTAGGCGGCGACACAGCCCCCGATGGTGACTATACCACCCATGATGCAATCCCAATAGGCTCAGTGCACTGTACGCGCATACCTATACCTCTTCTTGAAGCTGTGTGGTGTGCTCACGACACGTGCGCTGACGCGTTCTGCTACTGCCGCGCTCTGCACAGGCGGCCAGCGCCGTGGACGCCGCCGGCGCAGCGGGGCGGCACGCAGAGGCAGTCATGACGGCGTATCTACAGAGCGTCAGCGCGAGCAGCAGCATCGCTGGCGGCGGCGGCGGCGGCAACAATGGCGGCAGCTACGACGGCGCTGCCGCGGAGCCGCTGCCGCTGCCTGCCCGCAGCGGCAGCGCGGATGGGCAACAGCAGCAGCAGCAGCTGCACACCTTTAACTACAACAACCTAGATCTAGGGCACCTAAACGCGCCCGCGCACAACGACTCCGCCTCGTCGTACGCGGCACAGCTGCACGCGGCGGCGGCAGGCGCCGCTGCGCCGCGGCCGCCGTCGTCTGGCGGCAGCGCGGATGGCGGCAGCGGCGGGCGCGGGCACCACCGGCGGCTCAGCAGCACGCTGATGGAGCTGTTTGGAAACGGCGGCAACGTGCTGGAGGACACCGACGGCAACGGCATTTTTGCGGGTGAGGCGCGCGCGCGTGCAGCTGCGCGCTGAGCACTGCCACTCTGCATGAGCACTTTATGCAAATGTAGTCCGTATACTTCAGAGTGCGTGTGCGTAGCGCATGTACATCTCACATGTATGCATGCTGAGCAGTTTCCCTCATTCATGAACGCATAGACAACATGCTTCACAGAACATACTTATTGTGATGCATACGTGCATCTCATATATATGCATATGTACACACCCCTCTTGTGCTGCACAGGGCTCGCGTTGAGCGACGGCAACGATCCCCTGGCAGCGTTTGCGGCCGGCGGCGGCGGCGGCAGCAGCGACGCCTCCATGGCAGCCATGCTGCCGCGACCTGACTCCGCAGGGTCAGAGGGAATGCTCGCGCTGCTAGACGACCAGGCGCTTATGGGCGTGCTCCACGACTGGGGCGTAGGCTCCGATATCCTGGGCCCCTCGCCGGGCGACGCCGGCAGCGGCGGCAGCAGTGGCGGCGGCGGCGGCAGCGGCGGCGGCGGCAGCGCGGACGGCAAGCTGCCCGCGCTGCAGGCGTAGTCAGCCCGCCAGCGCCGCCTGGCCCTTGGGTGCAACGCACTTCGTGCAGTTGCCAATGTCGGTTACAGGGCGCTGCGTCTTCCCGCGCGCCGTGGTGTTTCGCGCCGATGATGCCTTTTTGTGCGCTTGTAGAAGATAGTTCTGCGCGCGCGCGCGCCGCCTGCGCTCACTGGGGGTCGGGCTCACGGCTCGGGTCCAGCCCGCTCTCGTAGCCTGCAATTGTTGACGCGCGGCGGCGGCAGCGGGGGGAGGGGGGGGGGGGAGGGGGGGTGGAGCGCGCTTTGCGAGCGCGCGCACAGATTGCGCCGCGCCGCGACGCCTGCGGGTGCGCATTTATTAAAGCGAGGCACTTCGCGCGACGCGCCCTGCGGGCGTGTAGCACCCATCGGTGCACTGTAAACAAGCGCGTGGGCGCGCGGCATCACGGGGGGTGCTATAGGGCTGGGGGGGCGAGAAGGGGGGGGGCGGCAGCGCGCCTGTTCGTTGGGCAAAATCACCGATTGCAGCGCCGGGGACACGTCGCCCGCTCCGCAGAGGTGGCTGCAGCGGGCGCGCCCGTTGCGCAGCGCCGCCGCCGCGCGCCGCCGCGCCCTCCCGCTCGCCCGCCCCCGCGCGCCCATCCCCTTGCACATCGCTCCTGCTTTCCGACTCTGGACGCCCATTATGAAGCACAGGGACGCGCCACCATCACTTGATACAAATGGACATTGCCCGCGAGCTGTTTACTGACGCTGCCGCGCCTCGCACTCATGCAATTTGCCTGTGTCCGCACGTGACCATGTTGCTGAGCAATGCGATGTGCGCCCAGCGTGACTGGGCCTGCAAGAATCAACGCCGATTCGCCCATGCGTACAACATGTTTGCCTTCCTGAAAGTGCCCCAGCAGCACGCAAAGGGGAGCGCATTCGCGCCCAGTTGCAACGGGGTCACAGTCTGGTGCATCTACTTCCAAGTTACCTGTGCAGTAGTGACGCCACTAAAATCAAATGGTGACATCTGCAAGATGCTTTGACAACAACGGTGAGGAAACACGCAGCATGGGCATGCATGTGCGCCATTGTCACATGTGATGCACAAACTCATTACACCATATGCTCAGCACGATCAGGTGTGCCACATGTTACCCAATGGTGGTTTTGCATGTGTGTCTGTTCTGTATCAGTCAGAGTTTAACTGCACATGTGCAAAATAGTAGACTGGGCAGCTTGCTGGGCTGGTTCCTCAGCAGGCGAGCAAGAGTTAGGTTAGGGCTCGCGGGCGTGTGCAACGTGGCATGCGACACGGGCGCCGCTGCAGTGTGCACACGCCTCAAGCACATCTGGCACTACTACCGTAGGCAGTTCAGAGGGAGGAGGCGAGTCAACTTGAACCGGACCAACTTCATTTGTGAACATCTCGTCAAGAGAAAGTTTGTGCAATCCTGGCGAGAGCTTTGTGCTTCGGATTGCAGCTCTCAGCTTCAGCTGCTGCTTTCCATACGGCGGTGATCAACGGACGCTCACTGCTCGCAGGTGCCTCGTCTCTCCGTGAGCTCTACTGCTGCCGAGCTGTGAGCGAGGGCGCCTTGGACCATGAGGCTAGCAGCAAAACGGGCGTTGGGCAATTATAGGTGAGCAGCGCATCATATAGCATTACATTCATGTGCTCTCATGCGGTGGTAGTTGTTGGTGCGATCTTGACAGCGGGTTTCGCCTGCGCCTCATAAGGTTGCTGCCGTCTCAGCCAGGCAGAACATAGGAGGAACCATCTCCCTCGGCAACATTGCTTCCATTTGCCTCATGTTGAGGTCGGTGCTCTGTGTTTAGTGTCTTTCCGTGGCCAGGTCTACAAGAGGAGCAGAGGAACGGATCATCTCCGGAAGTATTGGCAGATACGTGGCTTTGAAATGTTGTCAAGTAAATAGTTTGATTCGATTCATGATTGATGCATTCTTAAAAAAAATCACTTTCACAAGATTTTCCTACAGACTTCTGTCAGCAGGCCCATAGATGTGGGCTATTCCGTAGCCAGCCATCGCCTACACTTGAGCAGGATGGGATTTATTCGCAGTCAACAAGTCGCAGCCTGCAGTCAGGTGCCGCTGGTCAGTGGCAGCTTTAGGTCATACCACTTCAAAGGTCATTTGCAATTATTGCGGAGATTAGATCTGTTTCTAGCACCTGCTGCCAAGCCCGGCACGTCGTACTCGTTGAAGTACTAGTTGAAGTACATGACGTCCTTATGGAATGTCCCCATGTCGCTTGAAGATGCTCAACGGGTGGTGAGAAGCCTGCTGCCATGCAGAAGACTCGGCCTAAGCAAGATCTTGAGCACGTGTAGGTGAAGGCGCGCTGCACTTCTCTCGACGCCTGTGGCTGATGCTGATGCTTCAGGCACCACCATGTGTCCATAGCATCAACGCCAAGCGCCCACCCGTCAGCAAGACGACGGAACTGCAGCTGACTGTACGCATGCTTAGGTCTCGTGCAGGCTAACCCTAACCCTAACCTAACCCTAACCCTAACCCTAACCCCTAACCCTTACCCTTGCAATAGACCACCACCGTGCGTTCCTTGCAAGCGCGCAGCGTCAACGCAGGCGGGCGGCGCACTGCATTTCGCATGCATCACCTCAATTATGGTGTCGGGGAGAGGCGGGATGGGGAAGGAAACGGCTTTGCTATCAACGCACAGGCTGAATGGCTCATCTCCACACAAAGAAGACGTTCAGGACAGATGAGACGCATGCTGCATGCACCGCCTCACTTAGGGGGGCGGAGCGGAGAAGGGGAGAGGGGGGGGTGGGGGGGCTCGCTGAGCTTCACGATTGCGCAGTGCGCTTTCGCCATGAACCTGGATGCTCGCTTCATGTCAGCCAGTTGGAGGAAATGACTTGCGCCCTCATGCTGTAAAGCCACTTTGCGGCGACCATTGCGCGACTCTACTGCACACGCGTGACCAACCACTGTAGTCACGCGCTGGTGGTTGTGCCAGGCATCACCACGTCACAACGCGCACAGGTGAGCCGAGCCCCACTCATCAATAAAGCCTGCCATCACTAACGGCACGCGCGCGGCGGTGCTGTCGCAGCGGCCCCCCGCGGCAGCAGCGTCGCCAGCCAAGGGCATGCAGACCTCCCGCACATACGTATGATGAGCCGCTTAACAACAGCATCACACTCGCCGCGCACGTGCAGCGCCGTCGCCGCGGCGGGCCGGCTGCCCTGCGCGCCGCTCGGCTGCAGCGGCGGCAGCAGCAGCGGCGGTGGCAGCGCGCGGCGGCGCCTCTCCAGCCGCGCGCAGCGCCCTTCCAGCAGCCACTACGACCTGATCATCATCGGCAGCGGGCCGGCGGCGCAGAAGTGCGCGGTGGACTCGGCGAAGCTCGGGCGGCGCGTCGCCGTCGTCGACAAGCTCGGCATGATTGGCGGCGTGTGCGTGCACACGGGGACGATACCGAGCAAGACGTTCCGCGAGGCGGTGCTGCACCTCACGGGGTTCCGCCACCAGGGGTTCTACGGGCGCGCGTACCAGCCGTGGCGCGAGCGCATCAGCGTGCCGGACCTGCTGCTGCGCGTGCAGAAGGTGAGACGCACGGGCAGCAGCGCGCAGCAGAGTTCGTCAGCCGTGACGCGATGCATCAGCGCGCCAGCGGCGCCGCCGCTGTGCAGAACGTGTGCGCGTGCGTGCGCGCGTGGGGGGAGAGGGGGGGGGGGGGGGGGGGGCTGTGCCGGACCTGCTGCTGCGCGTGTAGAAGTTGAGCAGCATGGGCGGCGGCAGCGCTCAGTGGTGTTCACAGCGCTCAGCAACGTGCGTCAGCCGCGGCGCGAGCGCATCAGCGTGCCCGACCTGCAGCTGCGCGTGCAGAAGGTGAGCGGCAGCGCGCAGCGGAGCTCGCCAGCCGTGATGCGATTCACCAGAGTGCCGCAGCTGCGCGTGCAGAACGAGAGCGCATGCATGCGCGTGGGGGGGGGGGGAGGCTGTACCTCTTGCCGTCGTATTGCTTTTTAATTTCGACCCTGCTGTGGCTGCGTGGGTCGCTGGCTCATGGTCACACGGCGCGTCATGCGGCAGCATGGTGGGACAGCTCCGAGTCAGCACCTGCATCAGACCCGCTGCTGTGCGTGCAGAAGACAGGGGGGGGGGGGGGGGGGGGGGGCATGTGTTCTCTATTTCGGAGCGGCGTGAGCAGTTACAATGCACGCGCTCGCACGGCGGAGAGAGGCGAAGCCGCTGATTGACTGGGGTATTCTCGGTGCCTGGTCCTTGACGGTCAATGTGCGTAGCAGCAGTGGCCTATGGACTGCGCATCTAGGCTACAGCGGGGTTGGGCGGATAGAGGCGGGGCTGGCATTGGGCGTGGGGGCGGCGAGCATCGGCGCGGTGGAGCGTCACACTTGCAGAAGGGCGCTGACGGCCACGCGCAGGCGGGCGCGCGCCGTGAAACGCGGCGCATGAGAGGCAGAGGCGGGCGTGGCGGCGGCGCGCCACATGTGGGTGACGCTGCGCTCCGTGCCCGCTGCCGTGGGCGCTCCGACGGGTGGAGAAGACGGAGACGGACATTGTAATGGACTAGATTCGGCGCGCAAGGGCAGGGGGGGCTAGGGCGAGGGCTGTGTACCACGTGCATGCCCTTGTCTGATTGCCATGCACGTGGGAAAGCGCGAGTTGTCAGTTGGACCGTCAGTGAACTGTTGGCTGAGGCTGCGCTCCGCACTGCGCGCCCTGTCAGGTGGCGAAGACGGAGACGGACATTGTGGTAGATCAGATGTGGCGCGAGGGCAGGGAGGGGTCAGGATAAGGCCTTGGCGTACAATTCACAGGCATTGGTGTTTAAACTCCATCGCTGCTTTACCTGGCCATGAGATTCACGGCGCAAGACACCGTCTGAAAGTGGATCATCGCTGAACTTTTGACCGAAGCCCCCCCTGCTTTCGATGCGCGCGCGCGCGCCGCCAGGTGGAGAAGACGGAGACGGACATCGTCGTGGACCAGATGCGGCGCGAGGGCGTAGAAGTCATCACCGGCACGGCGCGCTTCGCCGAGGCCGACGAGGACGACGCCTTCACGTCGAGCGATGCCATGTCGGAGGGCGCCGTGCGCATCATGGTGCTCAAGACGGACGCGAGCCACGAGAGCGCGGCGTCCGCATACAGGTGCGTCAACTTTTAGTGTTGAAGTTTTTCTCATGCGGAGCGACGCCATGTCGGAGGGCGCCGTGCGCGTCATGGTGCTCAAGACGGACGCGAGCTACGAGAGCGCGGCCTCTGCATACAGGTGCGTCATCTTCAAGTGTTGAAGTTCTTCACGTGTGGAGCGATGCCATGTCGGAGGGCGCCTTGCGCATCATGGTGCTCAAGACGGACTCGAGTCATGACAGCGCGGCGTCCGCGTAAAGGTATGTCAGCTTCAACACAAACTTCAATCTTTGAAGTTATGTTTGCGTGTGTCATGGTGCGCCATGGTCCTCAAGACGGACGCCAACCACAAGATCCATGATAGCGCAACGACCACGTACAGGTGCGTCAACTTCAAGTGTTGAAGATTTCTGGGTGTGGGGAGCGATGCCATGTTGGAGGGCGCCGTGCGCGTCACGGTGCTCCAGACGGACGCGAGCCACGAGAGCGCGGCCTCTGCGTACAGTTGCGCGTCGCTTTGAATTGAAGTAGCGCATGTGGGTCAAGGTTCTTTCTTGCCCAAGCGGACGCCAATCGCAAGAGCCACGAGAGCGCGGCGTCCGCATATGGTGCGTCAACTTCACGTCTGGAAGGTATTGTGTGTGTGGAGCGACGCCACGTCGGAGGGCGCCGTGCGCGTCATGGTGCTCAAGACGGACGCGAGCCACGAGAGCGAGGCGTCCGCGTACAGGTGTGTCAACTTCAAGTGTTGAAGGTTTTTCGCGTGCGGAGGGCGTAATGGTTCGCAAGACGGACGCCAACCACAAGAGCCACGAGAGCGCGGCTTCCGCGTACACGTGCATCAACCTCAAGAGCTGAAGTTCATTATGGAGGGTTGTGCTGTCGCTCCTGATGAACATGTCGCGCACTCACACACAAACACACCTCGACGCGATCGTCGCCAAGATGGCGCTGTCCGCCGAGAACATTCTCAAGCGGCACGCGCCCGCTGCGTGCATCTGACACTCACTCATTTGTGAATACTGGTCATTCATTCATTCATGGATGAGTAGTGAACCGTTCATGGATGAATGAATGCTGCCGTTCTCTTCCAGGCACCTCGACGTGAACATGGCCGAGATGGCGCTCTCCGCCGAGAATGTCCTCATCGCTTACGGCACGCGCCCGCTGGGCCCCGCGCACATTTTAATGAATTAATTTATCAACGAAAATCATCCATGAATGATCATTCATGAGTGATCGGCCAATCTCACCTGCGCTTCCCCCCCCCCACCCCCCACCCCGCCCGCAAAGGCACCTCGATGCAAACATGGCCAAGATGCTGAGAAGCGTGCGGGACGCGCCCGCTGCGTGCACTGGACTCATTTACTCACACACGTGATTCATCCGCTTTTTTCCAGGCATCTCGACGCGAACATGGCCAAGATGGCGCTGTCCGCGGAGAACGTCCTCATTGCGTGCGGCACGCGCCCGCTGCGCCCCGCGCACATCCCCTTCGACGGCGTGCGCGTCTTTGACTCGGACCAGCTGCTGTGGGGTGGCGTGCGCGACGTGCCGCGCGAGCTCATGGTCGTCGGCGCCGGCGTCATCGGCATGGAGTACGCCAGCATGATGAACATCATCCCTGGGACGAACGTCACGGTCATCGACCCGCGCGACAAGATGCTGGGCTTCGCCGACACGTGAGTAGGTAGCGCATTCATTCAGTGTTAGGGTTGGAGGTAGGGGTAAGGGTAGGATTAGGGTTTGCTTGTTCATCGGCATGATGAAGATCATACCCGGGACCAACATCGACCTGCGCGACACGATGCTGGACTTCGCGGACACGTGAATTTGTTAGCACATTCAGTTAATGTTCATTCATTCATTCATTCATTTCATGTTGGCAGCGCTCAGCATCATGAACATCATACACAAAACGGCGCCTAATGCCAACAGCTTTGGCCCCAGCCTGTATAGTGCTCTTCCCCTGCCTTCTCTTGGCTACCGCCCTCTTCATCCTCTTCTACTGCACCCACAAGGTCTTGGCTGGCATCTCACCTTCAAGCCCCCTGCGAGGTACTGCAACCTAGTAGCACTGTTATCTGCTTAGCACCAGCAGGCGTGCGGGTCTACACCGCTCATGGTGCCCTGGCGAGGGGCAGGGCAGGCGTAGTGTGACGCCATCGTTCAAGGCGGTGGAGGCGCAAGAGATGTCCCTCTCTCGCACCCCGCCGCCGGCGTGCGCACAGACTCTTGCGCCTCTACCGCCTTGCAACCGCCTTGCAAGCAAGAGTCTGTGCGCGCGCCGGCGGTGGGCTGCGAGAGAGGGACATCGCTTGCACAGACTCTTGCGCCTCCACCGCCTTGAACGATGGCGTCACCCTACGCCTGCCCCTGCCCCTCGCCAGGGCACCAGCAGGCGTGCGGATCTACACCGCTCATGGCGCTAAGCAGACAACAGTGCTAGGTTGCAGTACCTGGCATGGGCTTGAAGATGAGATGCCAGCCAGGAGCTTGAGGGTGTGGAGGAAGAAGAAGACGAGGGCAGCAGCTAGGAGAAGGCAGAGGAAGGGCACTTTTCAGGCTGGGGCCAAAGCTGTTGGCATTAGATGCCGTGCTGTGTGTACTACTGCTCAGAACTCCAGAGAGCCTTGCATGACTCGCCATCAACATTAGGTGCCACGTTTGTGTGTACTGCTGCTGTTGGCCCGCGCGACAAGATGCCGGGCTTCGCGGACATGTGAGCGGCGCGCTCATTCACCGTCCATTCGTTCATTCATTCATTTCATGGTGGCAGCGCTCAGATGAATGTCAGACAGGGGACATACACATCACGATGCTGGGCTGCGCCGTTGCCAAGTGCAGCGCGGTGCGCAGCGGCTAACCCTAACCGTAATTCATGCGCTGTTCATTCATGGTGACAGCGCTGAGCGCGGTGAACACTATACCCGAGAGATGAACGTCACGGTCATGGGCCCCGCGCGACAAGGTGCTGGTGTTAGGGTATCGATCAGGGTTAGGTTAGGACACAGGGGTTACGGTAAGGGTTAGGGTTAGGGTTAGGTTTAGTGAGCAGCGTTAGGGTTAGTGAGCAGCGCGCAGCTCCTCGATGCGTGCGTCCACATCGGGTGGCGCAAGCTTTGACCTCCGGGCTGATGAGGGTGAGGGTCAGCTCACCGACTCATGCGGCGGGATGCTGGGGCTGGCTGACACGCATGTGCGCTCGCGCTGGCAGCAGTCATCTGCACACTGAGGGTCAGGGTTAGGGTTAAGGGCAGCCTGACGCGCGCCAGCTCGTCGTATGCGGCGCGGCTCGGGATTTCGGTGATGAAGCTGCTGCAATTTGCTGATGATCTTGATGGCGCGCGCAACTAACCCTAACGCTGACCCTAACCCTAGCCCCTACGCCCATGCGCGCCCCACTCGTGTGACCGTGTGTGCATCGCCAGCCTGCTCTCTGCACACTCACCCTAACCCTGACCTTTACCCTCACTTTAAGTGTCAGCGCCTCACATGATTATCCCCTTCATCCTGCGTGGCGCTTCACGGCTTCATCAAACACGCTTGTGTCATGATACTGAAAGCTTCAAAGACTACTCTTGCACGCGTCCGTGACTATTTAGGAGGCGACCGACTCCGTCCACCACCCTTTAACCTCAGCCCATAGCAAAAGGTGACTTCTGTAAGTGCTTACTCGGCGGTTTCTCATCATTAGGCTCGCCCTCCCACTGACCTCACATTGTTGTGCGCGCGCGCCGCTGTTGCTTGGCTGCAGGGAGGTAGTCCAGGCACTCATGTACTCCATGCGCACGAAGGGCGCGCGCTTCCTCCTGAATGAGAAGGTGAGCCAGGCGCCAGCGGTCATCACTTGCTACTTCAATTAGGGCTTGAATTAGGGTTAGGATTATGTGGAGGTCGTACAGGCGCTCATGTACTCCATGCGTACAAAGGGCGCGCGCTTCCTCCTGAATGAGAAGGTGAGCGAGGCGCCAGCGGTTATCACTTGCTGCTGGTTAGAGTTTGATCTAGGGTTAGGGTTAGGGGGAAGTTTGTCCAGGCGCTCATGTACTCCATGCGTACAAAGGACGCGCGCTTCCTCCTGAATGAGAGGTGAGCGACGCACCGCATGAACGATCATCTTTTGCTACCATTAGGGTTTGAACTAGGGGTCCAGGGCTAGATGGTGAGCGAGGCACCGCGTCAACGCATCATGTCTCGTTACTCGTTGTGGATTAAACTAGGGTTAGGAGGAGGTGGACCACATCTGCCTGCAGCCACCGTTTTTTTTTGTAGCGAGCAGCTTGCCAAGGCTCAGGCCCGGCTTCAAATTTGATGCAAAGCCTCCATGTTGACGCACCCTCGGGCTTCCACGTTGACACACTCATGTGCTTCCACGCACGGTGGGTCAAGACTTCGAGTTCACATGTCCATGAACTTCCATGTACTTCAGAGTATGACCGTAGCTTTAAGCCCAGTTTTGGTACATATTTCAAAAACCGCACCTTTGGCTGCTGCTCTCAGGTTGAACGTGTGGAGAATACAGATGCAGGGGGCTCTTGGGGCAGGCGCCACCACAATGTCACAGCACTTAACACCACGCAACATCGCTCACTGTTGGAGCACATGGCACTTACATGCTCAGTGCTGTCTGCACGCTTGACGGTTACGCAGCTCTCTACGCTGCAACACTCACCACCACACCTGTGCCCTGCTGCTTTCAGGTCGAACGCGTGGAGAAAACGGATGCGGGGGGCTCAGGGGGCAGGGGGCGCGTGGTCGCGCACCTCAGCTCCGGCAAGAAAGTGGTGGGCGACGCGATGCTGTACGCCATGGGTAGGCAGGTATGCCGCGTGGTCACGTTATTAGAAGCAGTGTGGTTTCTGCAGTGGGTCAGCTGCAATACATTTGAATTCTGGAGGTGGCGCACTCTCTGTAACGGGGCGTTGCGGCACGATAGGGCAGGTGATGGTGTGTGCCATGGGTAGGCTTATGCGCGCGGGCACAATATCATCATGTAAGTGGGATGGTCTCAGCACATGCGCATAATGCGAGGCAGGTGGCGTTCACGTGTACATCATGGGCAGGTATACTCGAGAACCGCAGCATCAGAGGCAGATAAAGTTTCTAAACCTTTTTATCAATGATTGATACCAGGGGCGTCCGCTAATTAGGCGTGCTGTACACCACAGGATGGCAGGTACGCGGTGCGGCAGCAACTTCATCAATTCTGCGCTGGACAGCGGCGACTCGCCTGATCGCTGACACAGCGGCGCGACACTGCTCGCCTCCAGCCTCCGCCGCACGGACTCTTGTTATTGCGTCACGCGCGACAGCGCAGCGCTGCTCAGCTCTGTCTCCGCCACCGCGCCGCACGCACAAGCTCGCTCATTGGTTCTCAACGAAACGAAACTGGCATCAAGCCCGTGCTGAGCAACCGGCGCCTCACCTGATCGTTGGCCGCGCATCATGACACGGCGCAACACTGCTCAGTCTCAGCTCTGCAACCGCGCTGCGCGTGCGCCGCCTGCGCAGGGCAACACCGGCTCGCTGTCGCTTGTGGTCCACAGAACATCGCAGTACATTTCAGGTGTTGAGCAGCGGCGTCTCGCCGGATCGCTGGCACGGAGGAACAGTTCTCACTCCGCAACCGCGCCGCTGCGCGCAGGGCAACATTCGCTCCCTGTTGCGCTGCTTCGCAGCAGCATCAAGCGTCATACCTTATGTGTTGGGCAATGGCGTGTCGCCTGATCATTAGCCCTGCATCATGCCACGACGCAACATGGTGCTCATTACTGACCTTGCCATGATGCCGCGTGCAGGGCAACACAGACTCGCTCAGTGTTGGATTGACTCCGCATAAGCAACATCACGCGCAATGAATTCCATGCTGGTTAGCGGCGTGTCCAACGGCCCCGCCTCGCGCCACGACGCAACATTGTGCTCAGTCCTGACTCTGCCACCGCGCCGCACGCGCTAACCCTAACCCTAACCCTAACCCCCCGTGCAGGGCAACACCGACTCACTCAGCGTTAACTCCACAAAGCCTGCATCTAGCGCAATGAAATCCGTGGCGTCTCGCCTGATCGTTGCTCCTGCATCGTGCCACGGCGCAAGCTTGCTCAGTCCTAACTCAGCGGCCGCTCTGCACGCACACCGCCCTCGCGCAGGGCAACACCGACTGACTCCCTGTCGCTCGGTTCCACAGCAGCATCAAGTGCAATACATGTCCGCGCTGGGCAAGGGCAACTCAGGGTTAGCCTAACCCTAACCCCAACCCTAACCTAACCCTAACCCTACCCCGTAACGCCGGCCCCGTGTCGCAACATTGCACAATTCTGAACCCAGTGACCGTCCCGCGCGCGCGCCGCCCCCATGCAGGGCAACACCGACTCCCTGTCGCTCGGCTCCGTGGGCCTCGAGACGGACAACCGCGGCCTCCTGGAGGTGAACGACTTCTACCAGACGTCCAACCCGCGCGTGTACGCGTGCGGCGACGTCATTGGCTACCCCGCGCTCGCCTCCACGTCCATGGAGCAGGGTCGCCGCGCCGCGCTGCACATGTGGCACGGGCAGCACGCGGCAGCGCTCGCCATGGCGCTGGATGACGGCGCCGCCGGCGCTGCGCCCGCCGATCACAGCATGGTGAGTGAGTGGGTGGGCTGCGCGCACGATGGACACTTTTTGAAGTACAAAAATCACACTTTTTGAAGTACGATAGTCACATGGAGCGGGGGCGCCGCGCCGCGCTGCACATGCGGCACGGGCAGCACGCCGCAGCGCTCGCCATGGCGCTGGATGACGGCGCCGCCGGCGCTGCGCCCGCCGATCACAGCATGGTGAGAGAGCGGGCGGGCTGCGCCCAAATTGACACTTTTTGAAGTACAATAATGGCATGGAGCAGGGGCGGCGTGCCGCGCTGCACATGTGGCACGGGCAGCACGCCGCAGCGCTCGCCACGGCGCTGGATGATGGCGCCGCCGGCGCCGCCGCCACAGCGGACCACAGCATGGTGAGAACTCAGCACCACTTTCCTCAGGGAGTACTTTCTAAAATAGCGTGGAAAGTCGAAAGCATGGAAGAAAAGAGTGCTTCCGAAGACGGGGGGTGGGGGGGGCGTTTTCTGTGCGTAGGACTGGCAATGGCGGTCGATGACGGCGCCGCCGCAGCAGCCGTCGCGGATCACAGCATGGTGAGAGGGCGCGTCGCTCACATATCGGACACTTTTTTAAATACATGGAAATCTGGGGGCACAGAAGAAAGGAATGGCAGTGGCACGGGCAGCACGCCGCGGCGCTCGCCATGGCGCTCGACGACGGCGCCGTGGGGTCCGCCGCCGCAATCCACAGCATGGTGAGAGCGCGCAAGATGGCCATTGTATTCACGATACACAATAGTTTGAAACAGTGGGACCGCCCGCCCACAGAAGATAATAATACTTTTGAAGTTGTGGGCGCTTTGTGTGCATAGTGCTGGCCATGGCGCTCGACGACGGCGCCGCTGCCGCGGACCACAGCATGGTGAGAGGGCGCGTTGTGCACAAAATGGGCACTTTCCTCAAGATTGCTTACATTCATAAAGCTTCGGCGAAAATATTGAGATGGCAGAAGATAAGAACACCTCCAAACACATGTGGCACGGGCAGCACGCCGCGGCGCTGGCCATGGCGCTCGACGACGGCGCCGCCGGCGCTGCCGCTGCGGACCACAGCATGGTGAGTGAGTGGGCGGGCTGCGCGCACGATGGACACTTTTTGAAGTACAAAAATCACACTTCTTGAAACACAAAATCACATGGAATGCGGGGGTTTCGTAAACAGGGATGCTTTGACAATTGTGGGCGGTTTCTGCGCCTAGCGCTCGCCATGGCGCTGGACGAAGGTGCCGCCACTGCGGACAACAGCATGATGAGAGGGCGCGTTGCGCTTGCAGCGGCCATAATTCTCACAGTAGTTGACAGGAATGATTCGCACAATCGAGATCGCAGAAGAAAACAGTACTGGCGACGTTGTGGACGCTGTCTGCGCTTCGTGCTCACTTAGGGTTAGGGGTAGGGGTTAGGGTTAGGGTTAGGGTCAGGTTCATGCGCACCATGGCGCTAATCGGCGCATATCGATGACGGATTTTGTTCCCTGCGCTCTCATGAGTTTTGTCGGATGACAGCGTCAAAGCTCAATGCTTAATATCACTCTTCTGGCTGACAGATCCGGAGCCCCATGGACGGCGGCTTCCTGGGCCGCTCCAGCGAGCACCTCTTCCCCTACGGCATCTACACCATACCCGAGATCAGCATGATAGGCAAGCCCGAGGCGCAATTGACGGAGGAAGGGGTCCCCTACGAGATTGGCGTCGCGGACTTTACGGTGAGTCCTTGCTAAATACTAACGTTGTCGATTATGAAGTGTTGTGTGTATATTTTCAAGTCTGGGTAAGTCAGACCCCTGTAGGGTTGAAACCAGATCAATGTCAGTGTTGAAGTTTGAATCAGTTTTACTTACACCATACCCGATATCAGCATGATGGGGAAACCCGATGCGCAATTGAAGGAGGAAGGGGTCCCCTACGAGATCGGCGTCGCCGACTTCACCGTGAGTTTTTGCTACTGCTAAGCAGTTGCTTGCTACATGGAGTCCTGTATTGCAGCTGACAGTTGTCACAGAGTGAGTTTTTGCCATTTCAAAGTAGTGGCTAAATGGAGTCGTGTGTTGCAGCTGACAAATTTCACTGTGAATTTCTGCTGCTTACAAGTATTTACTAAATGGAGTTTGTATGTATTGCAGCTGACAGAGGAGGGGGGGGAGTCCCTGGCCAGAGAGCAAAAACATGAGATATGCCTAACGACTCCGACTCCGCTCCGGCCGGGGCGGAGTCGGAGTCGGAGCGGAGTCAACGACGTCTCCGAGCTTAGATGTGGTTTCTTTGACACGAACCGCAAAAAAAGTTAAAAGAAAAGGCATGCTTCTCTGTAGCATAGCATATGTCAAAGTATCAATCACGAAGGAAGCGCTAGAGGGGGGGGGGAGGGGCGCTGGGCACTGACTCGATTGCGAGTAGAACATTTTTTCGAGTATAGTTAATTGTGCAACAGTATGTATAGATTATGATGGTCTCACACGTCGCTGCTGCTGCCGCCGTCGCTTCCACCGCCGCTGCTGCCGCCGCCGCAGGAGCTCGCCAAGGGGCAGATGCTGGGTGGCGCGGACGGCTTCCTCAAGCTTATCTTCCACAGGGAGACGCTCCAGCTGCTGGGCGTGCACGCCATTGGCGAGGGCGCCACAGAGATCATCCACATTGGACAGGTGCGAATACTGAATAGGTCCAGTGTTCGCACACTGAATAGGTCCCGTGTGAAGTTGGGCTGTTGCGCCATTTTTTCCATTATGTCGCATGCCTGCACCATATCCATTACAAGCAAGTGCCGGATCATTCACGACACTCGTGCCTCTGCAATTGCTCCTGATATACAAAACGAAGTTGATCGAACATACCCACATGGGTTGTACGTACCTTAGACCATCCCTACATGATGAAACATGAATGCGCGATGTCAGCCACTTTACTGCTCTTCGCAGGCTTTTCCGTATGTTTCAAGACTGTGTTGCACTGCGCGGCTCATAGCGCTGACACGCCGTCGCCGCCGCCTCGCAACAGGCGCTTATGGCCATGAGCGGCACCAGTTTTTGTGACATGGCAGGTCTGGTGATGACTGTGGTATGGTGAATGCGTAGGTTTGCCATACAATGCCGTGCCAGTCTGTCACGCGTGCCCGCAACAGCCTCTTGCATTGACCACGAACCGTCCCCAGCGCATTCTCTACGCCATTTCTGCCCGTTGCTCACCGCATGGCGCGCCATCATTGCAATTGTTGAACAGGTGGTTATGGCCATGGGCGGAACCGTGGACTACTTCCGCAACGCCGTCTTCAACTACCCGACGCTCGCGGAGGCGTACAACGTCGCGGCGCACGACGCGTTCCGCAAGATCAGCTTGTAGGCACGCGCATGCAATGTGGCGGCGCACGACGCGTTCCGCAAGATCAGCTTGTAGGCGCACACGCGCGTGCGGCGCCAACTTCAAGATTGAAGTGTCAACTTCAAGTTGAAGATTCCTCGGGCGGCGCGGCGGCCATAGAGGTGCCTCGGCTCTCCTCTGGTCAGGATGGACCAACATCTGTTTTGTACAAGTAGAGACTTGGCTGCGTGGGTGTTGCAACGTCACCCTCTCTTGCGCGTGGGGGTCGTCTGGAGCATAGCGAGCGCGCTGGTTCTCGCGGCTTGCGCTGTCGGCGGCAGCCCGCAGCCGCAGGCACAGTTTTGTTCCAACATTGTTAACGATGGCTGCTGTGACAGTAATGAACTGCCAGTGCTTTATTTGAGCTGCTTCGCTACTGGTGTACTCAGTGCATTCATTGTCGTGGACCTCTCAGTGCTGCCCGCCACGACTGACTTTTGCACTGCATCTACTACAGTATAGTTTTGTTGTAAACATCAGTCAATCACAGGACTCTGCGTGTTTCCAAGGGCCCTCTGGCTTTGAGGAAGCTGGGTCATGCGCGCGGTCAATAATGTGATTCATGGTACAAGCATCTGCAGTGCTGCACGACACACTTTGGCATGTCAGCTCTTGGCACTACGCCGGCAAGCAGCATGTCCCTACAACTGTCCACCTTAGTTAACTCTTCGCACGAGGACACTTGATTGCTCATCCTTCAGCACAGGCACAACAAGTCAACTCTGAATGCTTTCACTGTTGTGGCAAACTTCCATAAAGTAGATCAGAGCTTTGTCTTGCATGCGGTGGACTGTCGCTGAACATCATGCCATGCATCTGAACGTCTACACTGGGCTGCACAAAACGTTTGTGAGCATGCACAGGCAATCGGTGACCAAAACCACCAGCCAGAGTGTGCTGAGCACCTGCGTCATTTACATCAGCTGCGCCATGTCAACGTACAATTTTGAAAAGCTGTCGTGAGAAGGTCGCACAGTGTTGAGAGTCGGCTGCACTGGCTCCACTGGCCAAATCCTTGATGTCACATGCCATCCGGTCAGGTCTTGATGACAACGGCACCATCAATAGCATTTCTCAGGCCAGCTGTCGGGTAGACATATTGGTGTTTCCTGACGTCGGCCAATCGACATTACTCTTGTACACCCGGGGAGCGTAGTGAAGCTGCGCAGCCCGTCTCCAGAGACCATGCTTATATAAGCGAAGCTGTTGCATGCTCTTACCTGCATGCAGTTCAATACGCATGCATGCGCAAATGCGAAGTCAAGAAGCGCTGCGCATCACCGCTGACACTCGCATGCCCACCACACACACATCAAGGCAGCGGTGCAGTAGACATTCGCGTCGTACATCATGCTCTGATCGTTGAACAGGGCGATGCACTATGCTAGGCGTGTGACAGCGCAGGTAAGCGTGGCCATACTTGCCAGTACATAGAGGGACGAGGCATCGGAGCTAACCCCAGGTGGGATGTGACCTGTTGCGCCTTGCTGTCAAATACTGCTTTGTGTGCAATGGGAAAGGCAAACATGGCGACGCTCTTCATACGCCGAGACACCCGCGTGATTTCAGTGGAGCGCTGACGCAGCCGTCCATCAACCGTGCAACGGAGAACAAAATGTGTACATCTCAGAATTTGAAGTCTGGCACGCAATCAACATCAACATAGTCAAAAATGCCATCGTGATAAAAACAGAGGTCGTCATCATTCATTAGCAGGTTGTAAAGGTCTTTTTTCCACATGTTCATACACGCGCTCACGCCGGCGGTTTTCGCATGCAACGGCTGTCACTTTCATGGGGACACTTGCTGTGCCCCCGCCCCCCCCCCCTCACCGGCACATTTGCTCCCCCCCCCCTCCCCCCCACTCACCCACCTCTCCCCCGCAGCATGTGCATAGTCTCTAGTTTAAAGCACCTATAACGCGAGCCACGTGCAGCACCGCGGCTCGCGATTGGCGCACGTGCGGCGAGCGGCAGGCGCAGCAGAGACGAAGACCGGGAAACGGAAACCGCTCCGCAGCATCGCTTCGCAGCATCGAGCCATCGCGCTGCCCCGCCGCCCCTCGAACGCAGCGCAACTTCAAGGCGTCTTAGTGCGCGGCGTTTGAGTGCGCGCAGAGACGGAACCCGGCAGCCCAGCATCGAGCCATCGTGCTGCCCCGCTGCCTTTCAATTGCAGCGCGGCGCAGCCGCACGGTGCGGCGCTTTCCGTGCGCGGTCGCTCCGCAGCCTTTGAGCCACCGCGCTGCGCGGACGCTTTCCCAATCGCGGCGGCTCAGTGCGCATGGTGGTGACTCTCCGTCGCCGCCACAGTCACCATGAGCCCCACCCCCGCCGCGAGCGCAAGCGCCTCGCCCGCGGTCTGTGCCAGCCCCGAGCGCGACGAGAGCACCTCCGGCATCACCGCCACGCACGAGACGTAGATGAAGCCGCCGGCCGTGAAGCCGAGCAGCGCGGACGCGGCGGCGCTGCCGGCCCACTCTGCGGATTTGAGGCCGAGCAGCGTGCCCGCGAGGGCGCCGAAGGCGGTGCAGAACTGCGCCGCGATTGCCTGCGCGTTACGGCGGCGGGGGCGAGCGGAACAGCCACATCATGTGAGATACGACTCTGACGTGAGGCCGCGCGATGGGGTCAAATATATATTCATGCATACGCGGCGGCGCTGCCCGCCCACTCCGCGGAATTGAGGCTGAGCAGGGTGCCGTCGACAGCGCCGAAGGCGGTGCAGAACTGCGCCGCGATCGCCCGCGCGTTGCGTTGTGCAAGCAGGATGGCAGCGTATACTTCGGTTAATTCTCGCTCAGGGCGCGAAAAAGCCCAGATGGTGGATGTCCATGGACTTGCAACCAGAATGTACTTCGTTTATGGGATATCCATGGCTTCGGCGGTGCCGTCAGTACTGCCTCTGCAACCCAGAGCCGCATGCGCGAACGCCAGCACGAGGCTGTCACGATACGGTATGTATACATCTGTGCACGGCGCTTCGAGGCATTTGCTGAGCCGGAACAGTAGCATGCCGTACACCCAAGAGCAGAAGATGCGGACAAGTTTTAATCACCTCGGGTATACGGCCCTACACGATACCTACCCTACATGATGTATACCTTTTGTTGGAGCATATGGCAGTTCAATGCTCAGTGCCGTTTGCACGCTTGGCGGTTACGGCAGTTACACTTGCCTGTAGGCGTCTACCTCTGATGTGGACTACCAAATTAGTGAGCAGCAGCTGCCTACGTTGCATCAACTTCCAAGGTCGCATGCCGGCCTGCACGAGCACTGCCGCAAGAACAAGATGCGCGCACTGGACTTGTTTTGATCATCTTGGGTATACGGCCCTACACGATACCTACCCTACATGATACGATATGATACATACCTTCCACGGCCGCATGCCGCTCTGCACGAGCACGGCAAAGTCGCCGATCTCGTGCGGCAGCTCGTGTAGCAGCGTGCTGAGTGTAGTGGCAAACCCCAGCGCGTGGCCCGTGGAGAAAGCCGCGCCGATCGCCAGCCCGTCCGTTACCTGCACACATGATGTGATTGAACATGCATACGCAGAGCTTCTTGTTGAGAATTTCTTGATGAGGTTTTGTCAATTGTTTGGCAAATGAGCGTCTTGAGGCGCGTGGCCCGTGGAACATGCCGCGCCGATCGCCAGCCCGTCCGTTACCTGCACACACGATGTGGGCGAACATGCGTCAACGCAGGACTTCTCGATGATAAATTTTTGATGGGGTGTTTGTTTCATCATGCTTGGGGTTGCAAAAAAGCGCAATTTGAAGTTTACTGTGGAGTTCAAGTGCCCCTTTTGCGGCAGACTGTATGCTCGGAATTGAGCAGACTCGCCGCATGCCCCACAAATACGCCCTTCACGCAGCATCATATCATGTTGAAGTTTGCTCACGACGTATTCCTGGTGGCCGACTACATCCCAAACACGCCGTATTTGTGTGGCCAAATACTTTTTTTGCAACCCTAATCATGCTCCAGGCAATCTAGCGTGTTGAAGCAAGTACACCGTGGAAATAGCAGCACCGATTGCCAGCCCGTCTGTCACCTGCGTGCGCAGCGCAATTGCAAATTCAGAGATGTAGAGGAAGTGCGTCGCCTGGCTAAGTTGCAAGCTTGTGTAGAGCCTAACTCTAACCCTACTTGGTGGCAAACCCTAATGTGGCCTGTGGAGAAAGCCGCGCCAATTGCCAGCCCGCCTGTCACCTGTTGCGGACAAAATATATAGTGCACGCCCTGGGGAAGTGCCGCGCCAATTGCCAGCCCATCAGTCACCGGCACGGATAGTGTGCTGTGCCAAAGAGTACATGCACCTCTATAAATAAAAGGATATTCATCACAGCACCTGCCTATTCACCAGCTCGCCTGATGCCTGTGCACACGGTAATTTAGACTTGAAAAAAACTCATGCTCTGCCTCATTGTGTTGCTTGCGGGTGAGCGAGCGCGCTAAAGGTCATTTGTTCAACGTAAATGCCCAAGGACCCCCCCCCTCCACCCCCCCATGCAAGCCCCTCCCCTTTGCAAACGCCCCAAGGGCATGCCTCTCCTCCGTGTAACGTGCTGTGCAAAGGTACAGATCCACTGGCCCAGGGGGGCATTAACTTGGGCATGTATGGTACTGAGCTACATCACGGCTGTCACCAGCATTAGCCGCGCGCATAAGTGTGGTCATTATAATAGCTAGTCTGAAGTACACACTATGTGATTGTCATTGAGACGCTTTCAGGCTGTCACACGACATGTAGATTCCGTACGGCAAGCTTAGATACTGTCACAATATGGCGCTGTTGCACAATTAGGGTTGGATGCCCTAGTTGAGGTTTGCACTTCAGGTTGTAGTTGAAGTGCAGTTTTGTTCGCGAGCTGTTCGAGATCCGCTCCAGATCAATGGTGTAGGTGACTCAGCAAGCCTGAGCTGGCACGTGAGGGTTTGCAATTGATAGTAATATCACTTCCTTCACCTTCCTTCAGCCCTTCACCACCAGTGTGTGTTTGTCACCTTGTGGCTGCCTCCGTCTGCCTCTGCGCTATGCATCGGTGCGGTGTGGCGTGCTAGCCTGCACGCATGATTTTCTTTCATACCATTCACCTGGGCTTTCTCGCGCCCTAAGCAAGAATGAATAAAGTACACATGCTACTTCTATCATAACGTTGAATACTTATGCAAACCCGCATGTTGGCATGCACTGGGTTATGAGGCACCTCAGCGCTTCGGAGGTACGCGCTTGGACCAGCATAACTTTATGAATGCTTGCAACTACATAGAAGCGGTGCAGTCAAATTGTGCGTGAAGTTCGCTGCTAGCTTAAGCAGCTCCCCAACTCATATAGACAACAATTACATTTATCAATTGTAAATCAATCAATCATGCAGGCCTGCATGTTGAATTACCAGCCACCCAAGTGCTTGGGAGTACACACATTGGCCGGTGCACTTGTATGAACACTAGCACACATGTGTACACATATGACATTTAATTCAATTGCTGCAGCAGCGGGGGCCACAGCTATCAATGGAAGGCATCGGCGGCTAACCACGCCTTGTCACCTAGAGCTCTACGATCTTTTGACTTGTCTCCACAAGTAATAAATGAGAGGGGGAAAAAAAGTGCATAACTGTACGAATACTTGCATACTGTCTCACATTATGCATGAAGTCCGCTGCTAGGTTAAGCAGCCCCCCAATTTTCAGCCCACCGTTCTGCTCTTCACCTGATCATCACACACACACAACAATTGCAACAAGTGACGAAAAACGTCGCAATCTCTGTTCAGGTAGGAAAATCAAGTCTGACGCGTGTGGTATGTCATACATTTTGTTGATTCACTTTTGTGCGTGTCTTTCAAAAACCTGCATCGCTGAGGCACAACATATATGTACTTCGAAGTACAGATGCATGCTTGGCAGCGGCGGGGGAAGTATCATGGTCATCTTAATGATGTCATCCCCCATGATGCAGTAGGAAGATCCAACTTCAAATTCAACCAGTGCCTGCGACGTGCCAGGTGCCTGGTGAGTCCACTAGTCAACATCTGCTGCGCCTGCACTTCAAACTTGAAACGAAAAAAGCACCGTGCAGCTCGTGGCATGTCATGAATTGACTCTGACATGATCACTACATGAATACCACCTCTTTTTGTGTGCAGGCCCGGTCCATTGCCGGATTCTCCACACACCCACACACACAAATGATCTGGACCGGCATCATCGAGGCCCTTCTGCCTTTTTTTTTTGCATTTTCCGCGCAAGCCTATTACATCCATGGAGCGTCCGGTATTACGATTTGCACCAGCACCGCACGCCGTGCGCACGCGTTGACGGGAGCTCTAACCCTAACCCTAGCACGGCAGTTTACTACGGCGGTGCTAGGGCTAGGATTACGCTTAGTGCTACGGTCGCATGCCGCAGGGTTAGGATAGGGGTTAGATTAGCGTGCTAGGCTGCCCAAGGTGTGCCCGCAGACATGGTCGCGCGACCGGCAATGGGCGCTTGGAGCGTCCCCCGAAAGACACACCTTAGGGTTAGGGTTTGGGTTAGGCGTTCGCGCTCCACAAATTCTCTTGGTTGCAGTGACAAAGGTTGTCATCACGCACGTTTTCTTTCTGCCGGCACCAAAGCCTCCAGTGCCCTTGCGGCGCGCCGCACGAATGCTGAGTCCCCACGCTTGCTGTTCTGATGGCAGACTTTTGCTGCAGTGCCTGGGTAGCCCAGCACAACGCTGTGAACACAGAGCCTTCTTGTCTTCAAATCTCATGTGCTCGGTGCTTGTTCACACACGCGGTGGCCGCATGGCACTCACATACTCAGTACTCAATGACTTGTTACTCACATACTCGTATGCTCGATTCCAAAGTGCCCAGTACCTGCTGACACACGCGGCGATTTGTTGTTCCTTCTTGCAGACTCATTACTCGATGACTCGTGACTCACATGCTTGTCCATCGCTCAAGCTGTAGTCCCTCTTGTGCGGCGAGGTCACATGTTCCTACTCGCAACCTCGGTACTCAATGACTCATGACTTACATACTTGTCCATCGCTCAAGTCGTCGTCCTTCTTGTGCCGTGCCGCGTGATCGTGGCCGTGGCTGTGACCGTCCCTAGAGCCGGTGGCGGCGCGTATCAGACGCTCAGCAAGGAAGAAGAATAAGAAGCCGCCGAGCACTGTCATGCCAACGCTCAGCTCCCCCGTCAACAGCTCCATCACCTGGGGTGCGCGTTGGGGGGGAAGGGAGGGGGAAACAGCACATGCGAAATGATGAGAGCTGACTGTCAATCGTCACCCCGGTGCGCAGGTGGGGGCGTGGGGGGTGTACAGAACACGCAAAACGAAGAAAGGTGACGGTCAACAGCTGCAATCACCTGGGTGCGCGGGGGGGGGGGGGGGGGGGAGGGGGGTACAGAACATGCTGGATAATTTAGATGTGATTATTAACAGTTGACAGCTCCATCACCTGGGGTGTGCGGTAGGGGGGGGGGGGGGGGGGGTACAAGCACGTGTTGGATGATGAGAGGTGACTGTTTAACAGCTGCATCACCGGGGTGCGCAGGGGTGGGGGGGGGTTGTACAGAACGTGCTGAACTATTAGAGGTGACTGTCAGTAATTCCATCACCTGGGTGCACAGGATGTGTGTGTGCAAAAGGTGCTGAATGACGAGAGGGGAGGTGCTTGATGGTGATCTGAGGCTACCTACTGAAGCGTCTGTGCTTCGGTGAACGCACTGCAATGTCATATTGGAGAAGTCTAAAAAGATCTGTTTGTTTAACGTTTAATCTACATCGTACACTAACTGGCAAGAAGCCTTTCGAGCAGCAAAAAAAATCTTGCAATAACGTAGGGCAGCATATCTCTATCAGAGGCACAATGGCAGGTGAACGTTTCAGTGGTGACTGAGGAGGACGCACTTGAGCACTGTCAACTTCAACACCTACGCTCCCATCTGCAAGCGAAAAAAATCTCGCCACGCTCTGCAGGACGGCAGCAGAGAAGGACCAGATCGGGAAGCGTTGCAGCGGCCCCACTTTGTTGCCTCAAAACCGCAACGTGGACGTTGGCAGCGACGAGCACTAGCACCCGTTTTACCGTCATGAGCGCCCACTAACGTCATGCAGGCGGAAATGTCAACACCATATATGATACTTTGAAGTACATGCACAAAGAAATCAAGCAGCACGGAAGGCAAGGGTAACTGGGCGACAACGTCAGCTGCACACGCGGACTCTGAAGTGAATTGCACCCACTGTCCGCCCCCTTGCCTTGCACGCAGACCTGCAAGTTCGTGAAGCGCTGCGCATGAACCACACATGAAATCGAACCAATCATTCATTCATGATTGACTCGTTCACTTCACCTGCGCACCAAACCCCTCTGCCGCGTGCGCGTCGTCATGATGGTGGTGGCCGTGAGCGTGACCCCCGTCGGAGTGGCCGTGTTCATGCGCGTGATCGTGGCCATGATCATGATCATGTATTTCATGATCATGTTCATGAATTCCATGCGCGTGCGCTGCCATCAGGTGCGGCAGCAGGTGCAGGAACACGTCGCCCAGCATGCCGCCTACGGCAAACGCCAGCATGATCTGAAGCAACAGGGCACAGAGGTGTGACACAGAGGTGCGACAGTGAGGCACTGTGATGCTTTACATTTCTACATGTGCGCTGACGTATGACCTAATTTGGATGTATGCACATCTAGCCTGCCGCCGACTGCGAACGCCAGCATGATCTCAGGCGATGGCGCGCAGCGGCGTGGCGGTGAGCCGGTGCGATGATTTTGTTTCAATTTGTATGCAAGTGTTACACGGTACGTACGCATACATACATACTGTGTGTAACACACGCATTCCACTCACATCAATGCGCACAAAAAGGTGTGATTGTGTGCGTTTATTTAAAGCTGTTCACATGTATGAAGTGCTTGAAGCTGGCACTGTGGACCCTAGCATGATGACGTGACGCAATGGCCTGGTGCGGCAAGCGGTGCGGTGAGCACGCATGACTGCCGCCCGTTGCTCCAAGAGGCGTTGACATCATTGTGGTCAAACGCAGACAGTGCAGCAGTGAGCCGCTCTGAGCTGTACGTAAGCACCTGCTTCAGAGCAGGGACATGCACATAGGTATGAAGTACACCAACCAGCGCGTCATTTCACCACTGGTACACGCGTTAAGGCTGCAGCCTTTCCACGAGAGATCACATCATCTACACGAATGCTCAGCTGGGCGCAGTGAATGAATGGTACCTCCACAAAACATGTTGGTTCAAGAACTCTGCCACACTGTACGCTGTGATTGTGCACGCCTGCAAGCGTTGTGCAACGATTTGCGCCTGTCGAATAATGCACCCCTAAAGGCTTGAACTGCTGCCTTATTTCAACATTTTCATGGCAACACAAGTTCTGGCGGCTGTGCGAAGCATACCATCTGTGACGTGGCAAGCTGCCCCCTTTTTGAAGATGGCGGACGTCAGCTCAATTTGGCCAGTTCAGCTGGTGCGACAGAGCATGAAAGCACAGTTGTGGAAAGCTGATGTCCGATAAGGAGCACATGGCCTGTCACTGGAACCAGAACACTGAAGCAAGCCCACACAACAACCATATCCGTACCTCTGAAGAACTATACATTGATGCAGTTAGTGGTAGCCAAAAGCGGCTGAGTAGCAGGCAGAATCCTCTAAATCTAGCATCTCATGAAGTTGCAATGTTTTGCCAACAACTCGGTGGAGACGGGCATAGAAACCTCAACACCAAAGTATAACAACCATGAACTTTTTGATGGAGTTGACATGAGATTGAATTTTGCGCAAGACGATCATGTAATGCCAAACTGAAACAGCATGATGTTTGCGTTAAACTCGACGTTAGATTGCAGTGTGCGCAGGACGACCATGTTACACCAAACTACAACATCATGAATAGGGTTGCCAACTGCGTATAACGTATATTATACGTTATAGGTATATATACGTTATAATAATCGTTATATCGATCTCGATATACGCTTTGAATTATAATGCCTGTTTCGCCGCATACGGCGTGTTTCCGCGATGCGGAAGCAGCGTAGAGTTGCTGCCGCACGCTCCTGCGTTAGACGAAGCATCTGAAGGGTCGATACATCTCGATACCTCAATACCTGCACGCCGAGTCAGTGAGCTGCACTCACTGGTCCATTCAATCAGCTGCAGCCGTGACCTCCCAGCACAAGCCTGGCTTGCTGCTCGACAACGCCTCCTCAGCGCATGGTATGCGTGACGAATGTAAGGCTACGATCATCATCAGCTATGCAGCTATAATGGTTTGTGGCGTGTGTGCTGAGGTCGTGCAAGTGACAAACCGAACTTCCCATAACTTCAACTTCCGATGTTGAACCGAGGCGATACATTCGTTCACAGTTCAGTTGGTTGTAACTACAGTCATTTTGCAGGGATCAATTGTTGATGTCGCGCTTGGTGCCTGATAAACAGTACTGTTGAGATGGATCAAAGCATGTTGAGCATGCACTGCATTGCATGGACTGACACAAATTTGGTGTTTGAACTGCTGCTGGTGACTGGCTGTGATGCACCTAAGTCTGAACGTGTGCATTGGCAATTGCTATGCCATGACATGTGCAGCACCACTGTTTGTGCATTATTTATTCACAAGCCTGACGTTGTGTTAAAATCTGGAGCTAAAGGCGAATGCACTGAATGCGTGGGTGCATACATTAATGCTGGTTGTTTGGTATGGCAGCAAAGTTGAACAATTGGCAATGCCGCTAATTTCCAGGTATGCTTGAACTAGTAGAATACGACGCGTGTTCTGGACTCTTGAAGTTTGACGCTGTTGTGCATAAAGCAAAAAAAATTCAATCGGAGGTTGTCTTCAGATTTTGGCCAATAAATTAATATACGTTGCTATACGCAGTATAGATTATATATACGTTATAATTATACGTTATACGCCATTTAGGAAATCCCATTATACGCTGGTCGGCAACCCGAATCATGAACTTCGCGTTGCATTGGAAATCAGATTGCATTCTGTGCAAGACGACCATGTTACACAAGTGCCACTTGAGGTATTGAATCGCAGCCGCATCAGTGCTTTAAACGAAGTTCATGCAGTGCTCTCACACCACGTATCAGACTCAGACTTAGACTCAGCTGAGACATGAATGCAAGCGTTCTGCCAACAGTACTGGATGTACAACTTTCAGCTGCTGAGGTGGTTCTGATGCCGCATAGCACCCAGCAGAGTTGACTCCCTTTCAAACAGCAACAGCGCGGACGATGGCCAGCTGTCCAAGCGGAACTGTATCTCGCCCGCTCTTGTGTGCTTACGGACGATGTACATTGCATTCAGTAAAACTTGGCTGTGCGAGTAGCTTTGAGGGCAGCAGCCGAATACAACTAGGGTGAGCACAATGGCATTTGGTTCCCTCCTGCAGTCAGTCATCGCATGACCAGTGCATCCCGTGCAAGACCCAGCATGACTCCAAAGTGACTTTTTGTTGTGAGACTTGAAGATGCGGGAACGCGCGGATTGTCGTGGTAAGTCGTAAAGTAAACACGTACTTCACTGTCGCACACATGACCTCAATGCTGAAGCTACTGGCGCACGCCTGCACATACTGTAATGATGTCAGGATCATTATGAGTATAAGTATCACAGGCACAATGTATCTATTTCAATCAGCAGCCTGTTGATTTGAGTGTTCGTTGCTGAGACTTGAAGTAGATGCGAAATCTACTGGACTGCAGCAGCAAATTGCGTTGGGACTGCGCGTCACATATGCTTGCCTACTGCCAGCAAACCATTCAGCGCTCGATGAGCACGTATGGGTTTTCAGCAGGTCTTCTACTGATCATGATCCTGATTATGATGACTATGCGCGAACCCATCACAAAATTTCTTCCAAAAAAAGTCGTCGTGCGCCGGCAAAGGCCAATTTGCCTTAAACACAGCACCGGCAGCATAAATCTTAGCTACAGCACTGCAAGGAGCAGAGTTCACACCTTGAGGGGCCCGCTGCCAGGCTTGCTGGCGCTTGCTGGTATAAAGGGCAGCACCAAGGTGGGCAGGATGCTGATGGCCGCCGTCGCCGCCAGTGCATGGCGCCACGCCTGGCCCTCATCCCAGTGCTCCTTCGCCATGCTGCCCGCCCTCACAGCTGCAGCTCCTGCGCTGTGAAGATGGGAAGCCGTTGACGATTTTCCAAACCTAGCCTATTTAGCCCGAACCTGAGAACATGAGACTCGAGCCAAATCTAGAGCTAGCTAGCCAAGAGGTGTGCATAGCGGTGGGCTCAGCATGGCCACTTCCTTTCTGGGCCGCCTGAGGCCCCTCTTGCTGCTCTGGCTGCTCAGCAGCAGCGAGATCCTCAGCGTGTACGCCAGCGTCCCCAAGGCTGCACAGCACACCCACAGCAATAGCCAGCAGCAGGCATCTGGAGGTGGCGGCCTGTTCAAGTCGTGGCGTAGAGGCAGTAGAAATGAGGAGGTCAAGCAGATGCCGGGAGCGTGCCTGGCTCAGGCGGGCAAGGTTGGCAGCGCAGACGTGTGCACCGCGGCGGGCAAGGGAGGCAAAGCTTTGAAGGTGGCGACCCTATCTAGAGGTGGCCACGGGGGGCACAGCCATGGCGGAGGCGGCGCGGGGGGGGAGGAGGGCATGCCGCTGAACATGGTGAAGCTGCTGCTGACGGCGTGTCTCACGACTTTGAATGTGGCGTGCTGGCTGCTGCCTCTCAAGGTGCGATGCGCGAACGTCATTGATGTTGCGACGAAGATGCGTTTGTCCTTCCTGTCATCAGGTGCATTGCACTGGCCAAAGTTGAGACATTCTGGTTTGCAAGCAACTTTGAACATCAGACAGCAGTATTACAGGCAGAGCGAATTAATGCCCCCGTTGAATGATTTCGAAAGATGTCACAAGATACGGCTAAAGGTTGAAGTGACAGAAGGATCTGGCAATGATTTGTGTTACTCTGCTGAGAAAACTTTTGCACACAGTGCTGCGTAACACCATTCCATGCACTCTCAACAATACAATTGTAACAACCTAGCGCTGTGACGACGAACCTCAAGAGCACAGGCGATCCCATATTCAACTCCTCAAGCGGCTCTCTGAGATCATTAGAATTATTGAAGGTTGAAGGTTGCGTTGCACTGCAACAGCGAGACATTAACAACATATTGGGGTTGCGCGCTCTGTGAGAACCACTGGAGCTGAAATCAGATCGCCGCAGCATGCACACGCACGGCAGCTGCCACACGCAGCCGTAGATGTTGATGTGCCTGCAGCTGCGCCAAAAACCTGCCCTCGAACCGCTGCATAGCGCAAGTATGCCGACACCAGCAGCACCAGCACTGTGCCGACACCAGCAGCACCAGCACTGTCGTGCAGTGGCCTACACATTGTTGAGGTTGGGCGCTGCCTGTTGCAGATGTCAGGCAACCTCACTTGTTACTTTACGCATATGAGCGTGGTTAGTCTGCATGGTGTGATCTGATGGAAAAAGTACTGCAGCCACGGCCTTTGTGCTGTTTGTTTGAAGACATCTAGTCTTTGCGGCCTTCTGCAAACGTTTCAAGACAGCGCTGGACCCTTGGAAACCATGGGGCAGCAATGCTGCACGCCATTGGTCAGGCTTGGGTACGCAGCCTTGGCTTGTAGGCAGTGGCGTTACACCTCGTCCTGTGAGAAAGCAAAAGAAGTGCTGTTAGAAAGCAAAAACAAACTGCGCGGTCTCATAAATGCCGAGCTTTTCGCGCCTGCTGATAGGCTGCTGGAGGTGCACAGTTGAAGTCGATGGAAGTCGATGCAAACTTGAACGTAGTCGTGTTCGCTTCCGCGCTGCCGTTATTCGAGATTCCAAATCAACAACTGGGCAGGCAGAGATCAACAGAATCAGTATCGCGAACTTGAAGTATGTAATCCCAAGCTTCAGTCAGGCACAAGGTAAAGGCACAGTGACAATGCATGCAAATCTTGTTTGCAAGCAAGTGTGCATGTTACGAGTAGATGCGTGTGCATGCACTGACATCGACACGCATGGTGACTCGCGGAACCTAAGGTGCACACTCATATGATTATTCGAGCCTAGAATACATGCCGTACATGCGCAGTACTTTGCTTCCGCTGAATCATACGTACCTCTGAAGATGCATCAGATCTACCATACTGCCGCCTGTGTCAGACGCAGAGCTCATAAAAACTTATGCTGAACGTACCTTATATGCACAGCCGCAATGTATATGAAGTCATTATAATGCCATGACAATGCTGCGTGCGTCAGACCGAAAGCACGCGCAGAGCTTGCGTCACGCGCTAGAGGTCGCCCTCGTGCGTGCGCCAAGTTATTGATAATCCCATCACAATGCTGCGCGCCTCGGATTGCAAGCACGCACATGCATCATGTGCTGCAGGCCGCGCTTGTGCATGCGCCGGTGGTGACAGGCATGGCGGTTTACGGAGTCTAAGGCGGTGTCACTCTCTTTGCATGTGCATACGTACCCTGAGTCAGTACTTGGCATTATGTGAATTATCATCAGTAAAGTACCTATGCTGCTGCGCGCATCTTAGGGTTAGGGTTAGGGTTAGGGTTAGGGTTTGTCGACAGCACGTGCACGCCTTGCATGCACATTCCCTGAAGGTCGCATGTGCATGTGCCGATGGCGACAGGCGCGGCATTTCACGCAGTTCGAGGTATTTTTGTATGTACATATCTCACAGTACAAATCTTACTTGTATGCACAGTAACATTGGATCAGTAAAATCCCTGAAGAATGTCCGTGCGTCACAACCAACGGCGACAGGCGCGGAGATTCACCATGTCCAAGGTTAGGCATCAGCATGGCCAACGCGTTCAGCGGCGTCGTGTTCCAGAGCCTTGCTTTCTGCCATAGCTATATGTATACCTTGTACTCAAAAGTTGAAGTATATACATATCTCGCAGTGCATACCTTACATATATGCGCAGTCACATTGGATCAGTAAATCCCCTGAAGAATGTCCGTGCATCGCTTCCAACGGCGACAGGCGCGGCGATTCACGGTGTCCAAGGTGGGCATCAACAGCATCGCCAAAAACTATATAGAAGTATATATATGCACCTTGTATGTACATATCTCACAGCACATACCTTACATGTGTGCACAAAATCCCCTGGTGTGTGCACCATGACCAACGGCAACCAACAGATGCGGCGATTCACGGAGTCCAAGGTGGGCATCAGCATGGCCAACGCGTTCAGCGGCGGCGTATTCCTGAGCCTTGCCTTCGGCCACATGCTGCCGCACGCGGCGCACGGCTTTGAGAACTCGGGCCTGCCGGAGTCTACGCCGTTCTACCTGACGCTAACGGGGTACCTGCTCATCTTCTTTGTGGAGAAGATCGCGTTCGACACGCACGAGATGCTGCACGACGCGCACGACAACGGGCCGCAGAGCCCGTCCACCATCAAGCCGATAGACAGCAGCAACAGCGCTCAGGTACATTGTTGAAGTGTATAGTTGAAGTTTGACACTCACGGGGTACCTCATCTTCTTTGTGGAGAAGATCGCATTCGACACGCACGAGATGCTGCACGACGCGCATGACAACGGGCCGCACAGCCCGTCCACCATCGCGCCGATAGACAGCAGCAACAGCGCTCAGGTGCGTTGTTGAAGTGTATAGTTGAAGTTGGACGCACGCTCGAATGAGATGCTGCACGACGCGCACGACAACGGGCCGCGCACAGCCCGTCCACCATCAAGCCGATAGACAGCAGCAACAGCGCTCAGGTGCGTGGATTGAAGTGCAAAGTTGAAGTTTGACGCACGCATCGGGCCGCACAGCCCGTCCACCCTGAGCACGAGCCGCCTCACCGCGCCGCGGCGGCGTTTGACCCTTTGGATCTCGCAGCGTCTGTCATCCTGTCAACACATGCGCTTATACCTACTTACCTACGCAATGCCTCGCGCCAGGTGGCGGCGAGCGGCTGTAGTGCCACGGTGCTTCTGCTCGCATCTGAACTGTATCATTTAAATGCCTGCAAATCACGCCAACACGCGCTTACACCTGCCTGCGTAGGTGGCGGCGAGCGGCCGCAGCGCCACGGTGCTGAATCTGAACTCTACAATTTCAACGCCTGTCAGTGCCTGCAAGCATGCCAACATGTGCTTACACCTACCTATGTAATGCCTCGCGCCAGGTGGCGGCGAGCGGCCGCAGCGCCACGGTGCTGCTGCTCGCGCTGAGCGTCCACTCCCTCTTTGAGACGATGGCGCTAGGGCTCAGCACGAGCCGTCTCAACGCGCTGCTGCTCGCCATGAGCATCGGACTGCACCAGCCCGCGGAGTCGCTCGCGCTGCTGGTCTCGTTCCTCAAGACGGGGCTGCCGCAGGGGAAGATTGTAAAGATGCTCGCGCTGTTCAGCTGCGTGGGGCCCCTGGGGGTGGGGCTCGGCGTCGCGGCAGCGCAGTACGCGGGGGATCTGGTGAGTCTGAGTCACTCGCGCTGCAAAATTGTAACTTCAAGATCAATGAACGCTGCATGAACACAACTCATTAACCTCTCTACTTGCGGTTGAAGGATGCGTTGTTTCTTCATGTTGCACTTGAAAGTGTGGTGATATCCAGTGCAATGCTTTCTGACGCAACTTCATGATCATACTGTACTGTGGCATTGTGTTGTTTCCTGACATCTCCTGTACCGAGGCTTCCAAGCAGGGCAATCTCCAATTGTGAGGTTTGAGATAGTGAGCAGAGATATGATGCGCAATCCAAGCACACATTCCTATACTTCAAGTACACCAATCTCACACTTCAACCCTCTCCCTCATGAACGCTTGGTATACGCCGTGAGATGGTCACTAGCATGGCGTCGTCATCACTACAAAACACATACACTTCAAATTGCAACTGTATGCAACGCTCATCTAAGCACATGGAATTTTTATTGGTTGGCTGCCTTTTGTAGATTCTCACTTTCCACCGCTATAGCTAAAATTCGCACGACGCACTGCTTCTTTCCTCAGGTCGACGCCGTCCTGGTGTCGCTGGCGGCGGGCACCTTTGTCTACGTGGGCGCCACGGAGGTCGTCGCGGACGAGTTCGAGACGCCGCATCACAAGTGGAAGAAGTTTGCAGCGCTGCTCGGCGGCGTCGTCCTCATCGCGTACATCACGTCATGGGCGGAGCTGCTGGAGGGCAGAGCCACGTGAGGCTGAGCGCTGCTGCTGCTGCTGCTGGCAATGTGGTTGCCGCCGATAGATGCTGAGGAAAAGGCCCTTTCAAGAAGGGGGGGGGAGGGGGGGGGGGCGGGGGGGGGGGCACACGGTGCAGGCGCTGAATGATTGCAGCGACAGCACGGAGGCAGGCGGGCGTGGCAGCACGTTTCTTGCTGAACGTCAACTTCCACATGAACTTCCATACGAAGTTTGCGCTGTTCAGAGAAAAGAGCGGCGCCCGTGCCATGCCCCCTCTGTAAGGGCCAGTTTGCACTGACCCTGCGAGTGTCGCACTGCCATGCAAAGCAGCTGAGACCGCCTGGCGTCCGCATGTTGCGGTCCCCGATGCCGGGAGCATGGCTGCGCCGTTGTCACGGCCGACCTGGTAATGTACAGCGTAAATGATGGTGGCTCATTCCGACTCTCTGTTCTCCTGTGCCGGACGGTATTGCTTCACTTGAACACGTACGTACTTTGGGCACTTGCCAAACGAGGTGCGTTTGAGCAAGGTGCTGCAATGTGCATGCCATGCATACTGCAGTGACGATATGCGGATTTGCTACAGATGAATGTGTGTTTCATGGTGTGCACTGCTTGCGGCTGCACCTGTCCTGTGAGTTGATGTGTATGATCGCAGATCATGGCACTGAAGGTGACTATGCACCGCTTTTTGAGGCCGCGTTGATGAATTACACGCTTTGCAATTCATGAACATGAAACATGTCAAGGACTGTCGAGTAAAGTGGGAACTGACGCTCAACGCCATTGTCCCTGAGAGAATGTGTTCACACCTCTGTGTTGTCATCCCGTAATGCATCTGCTGGCACTAATGCGAACATGTTTTGGCACTGCTGACAGCAACAAGTGGCGTAGACAGGTTATGCAGGCGCAGATGCAGTTCTTCAGTCGCCAGCAAATGCATCAAACCATGCGGCGCGATTTATTGGCATCGGCGTGTCAATGAGCACTGAGGCATTTGTCACAACGGTACATTTGGGCTCTGGTAGTGTAGCAAGCGTGACCTCCATCATCTAAGCACTTTGCGCAAGAATAAACAAGTGCATGGCTCGACAACAAACAAAGCACGACAGGTGACGGTAGTGAATAGACAATTCTGAGGTGAACAACTCTGAGTACAACTCTGAGTACATGGGGGGGGGGGGCACATGGAGGAGGACGTAGGGGAGGATCCCGAGATGCCATTTGGCGGCGGCGGCGTTTGAGTGGTTGTCGTTGGGACACTTTCAAAAGTCACACGACATGCAGATTCCGTACAGCAGCATCAAGTTAGACCATCATCTGGGCTTTTTCGCGCCCTGAGCGCGAATTAATAAAAAGTACATTGGCACACGAGCAGATGGCTGCCAGGCATACTGGCTGCGCCTACATGCCACATATTGGCCGTTGCCAAGGCTCGGAAAACACAGGTCTGCAGAACTACCCTTGATATGACAATGCATGTGCCGGAAACCCCTACAGGCTGGCACATCTCGATTGCTGAGTGCCGAGACGCACGTGGTGTGTGTGGCACCAGCGGCCTGTCCTTGGGATTCTCATACTTCAAGTACTTGAAGTATGTACTGCCACAAAGTGCATATAGTCTGGGAAGTGTACACATCATGCGCAGAAATACGTTGCGCACGCCCTTGAGTACCCATGCTCATGCACCTTTCAAGAAGTGAGCAGTATGTACCGCCTGGCAAGGGTGGCACCACTGCGACCCAAGGCGCTGAGTCTGAGTCTGAGTCAACGGGTATGCAGGTATCTCTGGTTCCCGTGGGTCTAGTGCCTAGAGTGCAAGTGCGCAATTGCTGTGCCGCGCTGATCGCATTTGCGCGAGCAGAACCTGTCTGCTGAAAAGGTGGCACACCTGGGGCCTTGTGCAACGGGGCTGCGAGACTCTACATGACTCTACTCAAGTCAGGTGAGTCGAGTCTCCGTCGTCACAGTGCTCAGTAACTGTGGCCCGCCAAGTCTCTCAACAACCAAGCTACAGTTGTGCAGCTCTACAGCACCATGATCGAGCTTGCCATCCATTGCTGCCGATTTGGGCCTCCGTTGCTTGATTGACCTGAACAGTGTCAGCAAGCCTGAAACTTCAAGTGAAAACTTCAAGTGTGACAGCGCCGCACGAACTGTTGTGTGCGCGCCACGGACGCCCTGACGTGACTCCATCCTCACTGTGACAGCTCTCAAACAGGCACTTCTGAAACTGCATGATTATCCGTGTCAGGTGAGTCAAGATGCGCTTTTGAAGACCTCCCAGTCGTCCGCCATCGCCCTGCTCAGCTGCTCCACCCCCTGGCTTTCCCCTTCTGATGCCTGCGGCTGCGCAGAGAGTGTGCAACAGAAGTAGCGATTAGCAGCTGATCAATACGCAGTCAGTACACAACGGCAAGTACAACGAGGGAGCTTGCCGTGCATTCAAAGCCACGCATTCACACCAGCTAGCTCAACAGTGGTTATTGGAGAGTTTCCGAATGCCCATTTCTTCCCACTTTTGGTGCCAACTTTCAGAGGCGCACAATCTGGCATAACCCCTCTGATGGTCAAACATCATGCTATTGATGTATTTTGTTGGCCACGAGAACAAGTCTAGTACTTGAACAAGTACTACAACATCAAACTATACACGTGGTAGATTGTGCAGCTGGTGCTCATACTTGTCGCTCAAGATACGGATTTGGTGAATCGCATCTTATTGTACTTCAACTCACACTGGTCCTCTCACTTATTGCCATCAGCATGTGAGTATTGATGCCTGATGCCGTCGATGCCTTCAACATGTGCATTTTGATACGTTAGAGCTGAACGCTGCAATGTACACAAAAATATGAAGTGCACGTACAAGCGTCCATGCACGTCAACACAATTACTCCCATGAGAGAGTGCTTCTGTCAGGCATCTGCACCTGCGACTCCTGCGTTGACGGCAGCGCCGCGAGCTTGAAGTGCCGAAGCTCAACCCGCTCCCACAGAGGGCTGCTCTGGTGCAGGCAGACGCGCACGCAGCGCACGCCCCCGTCGCCTTCGCCGCCGCCGCCTTCGTTGCCATTGGCCAACTCCACCACGCGCTGCGGCAGCGGCAGCACGTGCCAGTGCTGAGCATCGCCCTCGTAGTGCGGGTCGCGCATCAGCGGGTGGCGGTCCAGCACGGTCTCCCAGTCGAAGGCGTCGCTCGCGCCGCCGCGCTGCACCCTGAGGGTCACGTGGCTCGCGTAGTAGTTCTGGAAGACGAAGACCGCGCCGGGGGGTGTCTGCGCGCGCGGGGGGGGGGGTTCAGTACATGGCGTAGTAGGTCTGAGGTCGATATCTGGGTTTTCACATACGACTGATTTGCACAGTCTCCGTCCATAGCAAGCATGGGTACTGGCTTGAGCCCGTAGTACAGGTTTTGGCAGAGTCTTAGATCTCATGGATGCAATCATTGCTATGCTATTAGAAGAGGATGCACAACAAAGTCTACGCTGAAGCGATCCTGGCAGTGAACGCTCGTCAGCCTCAGCTGGCGATAACGGGGAGGTTCAGCATTTGTGCACTTGGCAAATGCTGACCTGCTTGGGCTGCAACAGAGTGACCTCGAAGTACAGCAGGCAGGGCCTCTGGGAGCGGGTCTGCACCAGCGGCCCCAGCAGTATAGGCAACTCCACTGCCTTTCCTGCCGGGCTCCTGTTAGCCAAAGCCATTGCTTTGCTACTGTCGCCCTCTCAGGTTCAAGACTTCACATAACGGTTGAAGTTTGAACATGTTCTAAAACCAAGAACCAAACGTACATGGAGGAGAGGGAGGTGGTGGTGGAGGAAGGTGCAGGCGGTAGCGATGCTGGTCGTGAGGTGGAGCAGGAGCTGTGGCACATATTCACCTTCTACACCATACACGGAAACCCACTGCACCCACTTCACCTCTCGGTGAGGCAATAGTTTGCTGCAGCGAGGCTTGTTTGTTTCTCGCTCTGCTGGTAATTGTTGATTGTATTCGGTAGCAGTAACGCCATATGGGCAATAGGTTTTTAGTATAGTCATGTCAAGAACACGGCGACAAAGTCCTATGCATGCGGTCGAGGTTCTGGTCTAATGACTCGTCGAACAGGTTTGCTTATCATATACCTCCGTGTACTACCTGCAAGCAGCAGACTCTGCAGTGTGCAGGCACGCAGACACAGGCTGCTGGCGTGTGCAGGCGCGTAATAACAAGGTGGTGTCTCTGTTGCGCGAAATGACGCACCAACAACAGCAAATGTTTTGACAAGGAAGGCCCTCCCTCAATCCTCCGTAGGTAGGGGGCGAGGGACCCATACCCATGGTGTAGAGGAGGCTAGCAAAGGGGTAAGCTGCGCTCAAAGCGGGTCAGAGACCATCGCTCCCACCTCAGCAAAGGTTTTTTGAACGTGCGCAAAAGGTTCTTTGCAATAAATCTTTGAGCATCAAAGTACGTACATGTTGCGAGCATCTGCCTTCCTGTGAGACGGTGTTATTTCTACGTCAAGCAAATCCAACAGCACCACGACGCGAAAAATTCACTTCGCAGCAACTTCAAAGCCGTTACGCACAACTTCACTTCCTGGGAGAAAGGGACCTTGATGAGAGCGCCCTGCAGGCAGGCCGTGGAGCGTGGCCGCAGGCTTGAGACTGCAGCACGACACGTGCCAAGTGTCAATACGCTGCACGCGCTCAGCGCTGCCTCTGCAGCAACATCCCACGCGCTGGAGAGCCAGCTTCAGAATAAGCTGGAGGCTTCCAGGTGTCCCGCTGGGGAGCGGCAACTCGACCCCAGCGCGCTGATTGGCGAACGGTTGTAGCGGTACGCACGTACGCATACCCGCTCGCAAAAATCAGCAAGCGTGGCATCACGCAGGTGCATCGGTAGTGTGGAGAATCGCGCGCGCGCCAAAATACTTAAGAAGGCTCGCGCCCTGAAGGGTCCCTCGCCTACAAGCAGCAAACAACTGAGACAATTCAACGAGACTCCTCAGGGCACTTTATGACCACGTGATACGCATGCCCAGGTGACCCACAAGACCCGACTCTGACTCTGCACTCATTGACAGTGCTCAACGTGTGCGCGCGGCGCTCTATGTAGTCTTTTTGTTTAGCCTGGTTCACGACGACGACAGTGTTAATGCGTTTCCTTTTGCTCCACAATAATAAAAAGGCGACCCTGTTGCAAAACATGATGTGCTCCAGATCAGCAGCTCCGCAGGTCAGAGAGCTGCTGACGGCCCACGCCCAAGCAACAACAACGCCCTATTTGAAGAAAATTCTGGCCGCCGTTTGCGGCTGTTGCCATGAGAAGTGCTGATTATCTTTGAAAGCTGTTGCTCAAGGTTTGCCTGAGCAAGCAGATTTGAAGTGATTTAAGCAATTTAAATTTAAATCAGCGCACAAGCGCAACAAATCTTCAACGCTGCCATTTGCTGCCAAACAAATGATTGCCTGATTGCGCCGACTGGCGCCTGCCGCATTACGCATTGAGAAATGAGTAGGTGATCAGCCAAACTTCAAGGCCGCACACTCTCAAGATGATTGAATTCTGCTCACAAATGCGACTACACTAACCTTCAACGCTGCCACAACCTTGCCGCCATCCTCAGGGCACGCCGCTGCTGCGCCTCACCAAGGACTGCCAGCTGCTGGACACAGCTGCCGCCGCCGACACGGCGCCGCCGCAGCAGCAGCAGCAGCGCACGTTGAGCACCGCCGCGCAACCGCATCTGAGCGCTGCTGTCGCGCAGCGCGTCCTGAGCACCGCGGATGTGCACCTCGCATTTGCTGCCGTCGTCCGCAAGCGGCGCGCGGCGGCGCGCAGTCCGCCACCGCCGCCACCGTTTGCAGGCGGCAGCGGCGGTGCTGCCAGTGGGGCTGGGGGGGGGAGTCGGCGGTCGCGCAGTTGGGGAGGGAGGGGGGCGGAGGGGGGGCAGAGGGGGCGGGGGCGCGTGGCGGCGGCGCAGCACGCGCGGCTGTCGTACAACGAGTTTCTGGACCTGCTGCTGGAGGTGAGTGAGTGCAAGTTTGTTGAAGTCGAGGAAGCGTTGAAGCTGTTTGTGTGGTCACTGCTATTGCGCACGGACAGCTTCGGCGGGTGCCCTTGCTGGCAGGCTTGACTTCGGCGGGTACCCTTGCTGGCAGACTTGACTACCATGAACACAGTCCTTGCAGTGCGTGACTCGCGCCGGTTGTTCACGCTTCCGTCACCTTGATGTCTGTCATGATACTGTGCAGCATCAGGCAACAGTTCACGAAGCTGCCGCAAGCAACAAAACGGGTGCAGCTGAGGTTGAAGGGGGACGATTGCCGGCGGAGCTCACCGTGCCGGCTGCATGAGCTATTCTTAGCCCAAATGTCACGGGCGCCGGATGTCCACGCTGCGCTGCTTTTGGCGAGCCACTCTGGCCTGAGCGCTGCTTTTCGCCAGCCTTACTCAACTGAGCACTGCTGTGTAGAAGCAAGTCTCTCGCACAAACGCACAAATTCCCGACATCCCAGTTCCCGTCAGGCGCTTGCCGGTGCATGCCCCGCCTTCACGCATTCCTGCTACCGTCTCCCCCCCTCAGATGTCGCGCAAGCTGTACTGCCGCGCAGCCGCTGCCGCCGCCGCCGCCGCTGCGGACGCGGCGTTCCAGCAGCTCCTCATGGACGCCGTGCTGCCGCTGGCGCGCCGCCGCCGCCGCCGCCGCGCGCCCCCCCTATTAGATCCCGATTTGGCAGTGCTCAGCGCGCGCGTGCGCCCCGCCCTCACCGAGCTCTTCCGTTGCTACGCCAACGCGGGGGGCGGGGGCGGGGGGGGGCAGGGGGACGGGGGGGGCGGCAGGGGGCGTGCCACGGCGAACCCTAGCGCTAGGGCCGGGGGGCGCGGCGGCGGCGCTCGGTGGATAGATACAGAGGGGGGGGCGGGGGGGCAGGGGGGGGGGGCGGGGGGGGGTGATGATGAGAGGGGGGGGGAGGGAGGGGAGCCGGGGAGTCCGGAAGTGGCAGCCAGCAGCGCGTGCTCGGTGTCATCGGGGAGCACGCTGTCGACGCAGCGGCAGCGGCGGGCGCGCGCGCTGAGCAGGTGCGCGATTGTAATTAGGGTTGCAATTAGGGTTGAAGTTTGGAATAGCATGCTTGGGGTCGTCAGGGAGCACGCTGTCAACGCAGCGGCGGCGGCGGGCGCGCGCGTTCAGCAGGTGCGCGCTCACAATGAGGGTTGCAGTTAGGGTTAGGGTTTGGGTTTGGGCTAGGGTTAGACTTAGGATTGGGATGAGGAGTAGGAAAAAAAGCGGGGTCAGGCATCGGTGTAGGTCGATGGTAATGGTCCCCTGACCCAGTTAGCCGCACGGTGTCAGCAGCAAGGCTGTTGGCGAAGCAATTGACACCTAAATGCCAGCTGGAGTCGCGCTCCTGATGTCGGCGGGCACTAAAGGCAGCGGCGGCAAGGGCGTCTGTGTGCGCCGAGTACGTGTTCTCCGCAGTGCCGCTTATTGTAGATGCTGCAGCAGGGCTCTGTGTGTGTGTGTCGGCGAGTTCGTGTGTGTGTGGGTGCGCGGCGGCCGCGGCGGCAGGCGGGTGCGCTGAGCAGTGGCAGGTGCGCGCCGCATGCATACCTACCGTATTCATGCTACAACAGTGCTCAGTGAGTTGTCCGCGTCGCATTTAGTGGTGTGCATTGTGGCAATATTGCGCGTCACGCTGGTCATGAAAGTCTATGGCTGCCAGCCCTAACCCTAACCCTGCCTGTGCTGCTGGCGATGCTCAAAGTCCCCGTGCAAGTTCTGATGTCTGCCAGACTTGGTGGCGGCTCAGTGAGTCACACAACGACTTGCACTGCCCGTCTCTGTTACCTTTGTGAGAGCTTTACGTGTACTGATCACAGCTGAGCAATGAGGCTTCCTCATCGTGCTTAATAGGCTACAACACCACCACTCCTGCTCACATGGTTTGCTGCTGCTGTTGCTGCTGCTGCTGCTGCTGCTGCTGCCGCCGCTGCTGCTGCTGCTTTTACCTCCTGAGCCATGCAGCATGGCGGACTGCATGAGCTACGAGTCGCTGCTGAGCTTTGCCAGGTGTGTAGCCAGATTGGCCACATGGTGGAATGCTGTCCTACGTCACACTGCTTTCCGCATCAAGTAGTTGAACTTGTACTTCCACATGTCATGAATTCTCGCCTAGGGCGTGACGAAGCCCAGTGGGTGATGTCAAGCTTGCTATTAAAATCTACATGCATCTTGTGACAACTTGAAGGTCTCTCAATATGCTTTGACGATCACTTCTGAGCGAAATCGCAAAATAGGATCTTCCCCTCCCACTAGATTCTGACTGTCGTATACTTCTATATATACAGTCTATATATATGTACAGCGCTGCGTAGACTTTGTTAACTGATGATATGTGTGGATATGTACAACGCTGCGTAAACTTTATTGACTAATAATACAAGGTTGCTGATAGTTGAAGTTTTGCCCGTTCCCTCTGCTACAACATTTCCCGTCCGACCAGTGATGCTGGTCTCACCTACGGTGGCCTCCTGTCAGTGGCGGAGCTCGTTTGAGTGACCTGTGCACCTTCCGTCTCTGTCGCACTGGTGATCACTGGCAAAATCGAGTGACCTGTGCGCTGGTGAACACTGAGTGCAACGCTGCGCAGACGGATTGTTGAAGTTTTGCCCTCCGCACCCCCCCTGCTTCAACTTCTCCGCTGTCCGTTCTTTGTCGCGCTGGTGATCACTGTCAAAAAGAGTGACCTGTGCACTGGTGAACACTGAGTGCAACGCTGCGCAGACGGATTGTTGAAGTTTTGCAGTCCGCACCCCCCCTGCTTCAACTTCTCCGCCGTTCGTTCTTTGTCGCACTGGTGATCACTGCCAAAATCGATTGACCTGTGCACTGGTGATCACTGAGTGCTGCGCTGCGTAGACGGATTGTTGAACTTTTGCCCTCCGCACCCCCCCCCCCCCCTAACTTCAACTTCTCCGCCCACGCAGTGACGCAGGTCTCACCGACGGTGGCCTCCTTCCTGTGATGGAGCTCGTTTGAGTGACCTGTGCGCCTTCATTCTTTGTCGCACTGGTGGTCACTGTCAAACAAGCGACCAGTGCGCCTTCGTTCTTTGGCGCACCGGTGATTACGGAGGGCAACGCCGCATAGACGGATTGTTGAGGTTTTGCCCTCCGCTGCTTCCACTTCTCCGCTGTTCGTTCATTGTCGCGCTGGTGATCACTGTCAAAAACGAGTGACCTGTGCACTGGTGATCACTGAGTGCAACGCTGCGTAGACTGATTGTTGAAGCCCCCCCCCCCCCCCCCCCTTCATGACATTTCCCCCCCTACCAGTGACGCAGGTCTCACCGATGGGGGCCTCCTATCAGTGGTGGAGCTTGCGGATGCCTATGTAAGGTGCCTCACGCGCGACTGCGGCAGCGATGCTCAGCAAGATTTTGGCGAAATCGTCATGAAGCCGCTGTCGCTGGAAGGTACGACTCTCCACAATTGTTGAAGCCACACTGCCGTAAATATGCTCCACAAGATTTCGGCGAGATCGCCATGAAGCCGCTGTCGCTCAAAGGTACGACTTTCCACGATTGTTGAAGCCACACTGCTGTAAATAAGGGGCCCCGTGCTTCGTATAGTGCAAAGCACATACTTCTGCTTGCAGACGTGGCCTTTTTTCAATGCTGTAATCGTACAAGTATGCATATGCATCTGGCTGTCTGAGACGCTACTTAGGGTTAGGGTTAAGAGGCGAGCAAATTGTCATTGACTGGCTGAGACACGTGGGAATACAGTGCGCCACCGTGTCAGCTGCTATACTGCTTCACAAGGGGGCAGCGCTGCGTCGCCGTTTGTCAGCACAGGGTGTGATGCCTTTCTCACTTGAAAAGGTATTTCTTCTTTAATTTATTCAATCGAATTGCTACTTTAACACCAGGCTTCTTCTAGAAGCTGTTTAATTCTGAAATGGCAGCGCTCAGCAAATGGCCACGCGGCGCGGCGCGCGCGAAACCGCTGGTATCTGGTGTCCATGAATGCGTGCACAGAATGCAAAGGCCTGTTGGCGCGCTGCAATACATTCTGAACAGTCAGCCATGGCTGCATTTTGCGGAACAAGCTGTTTGAAGGGACAGATGGGCACGAAAAGGTCAGCATTTTTCGAATGTGAGGTTTTTTTTCATACCTTTCCCAGAAATGTGCTCATTGCGCGTTTGATGCTGCCAGGATACTAACACTTGGATACTTGTGAGAAAACTACTTGAGCCTGAGTAACTTTTCTACAGCGAGAGTGCTGCCTGTGTTGTATGTACCCCATTTCTGCGTAAATTATCAGCATAGAGCTTCTTTCGATCTCCGGAAATGATGTCATATATACTTGTGAGGCAGACTCAAAGCATGAGTGTGATTCTTTGATGAAGGCCATGCTGTTGCTGCACCTGCGCAGAGGTGAAATACTCAATAAATATTGTAATATCCGACAGTGCTGCGTGCGCTGTGTCCATGCAGATGTTCGGGAGGTGCTGCATCACCCGTAGCCAGATCAAATGCTGCTCAGTCTGTATGCATTTTGCACTGCCAGGATATTTGTGAACTATGGGATCCCCCAGTTGACTATTTTTGTAATCAGTGACAGTGCTGCCTACAATGTACCTGTGCAGAGGTGTGGGAGGTGCTGGTGCGGTGTGCAGTCGTCGTCGATGACAAGCAGCGCGGCGCTGCGTCAGCAAAACTCGGCGCGACTGGTGAGCAGACCTATACACACGTTTTTCAAGTGCTTGAGGTACGCACATCCATATACCCGTGTGCAAACACTTGTAAATGCAGTGAGGCTTCACAAGCAACTATATGCCAGTATTCATTGTTGACAATAAGCAGCGCCGCTCTGCGTCAGCGAGACTCGGCGCAACAGGTGAGGCAGGCCTGTGCATGTACTTCAATTGCTTGCAGGTTGCATTTCTGGATACCCCATGTGCAAATAGGGGTACTTGTTGAGAATACTTCAGAAGCGACTGCCATATGCATGTAATTGCCTTGCCAAAAAGGTTTCAGCGCGGCGCTGCGTCAACGAGATTGGACCGAAGGTCGAGCAGCGGACCGAAGGTCGAGCAGCCCTGTTGCATGTACTTCAACTGCTATTAGGACGCAATGCCAGATACCCCATGTGTAAATGCTTGTGGATGCTGCAGAAGCAAACCACCACTACATATAGTATAGGCAAGTTCTTCAGAGTAGCTTACTTTGAAGCACACACTGCATGTACGGCTTCAAGAGTCCGCCATCTTGCCCAGGTCAGCAGGATTGCAAGACAGTGCTCAGCTTTTGTATGTTTAAAAATGTATGTTTTTGAGCACATGTTTTAGGAAGAGAGCTCAATGACTCACGGCCTTGCATCAAATCCCATGCGCCCGGCACAAACTCACATACGATGGTGCCCCGCAGTGGCGCCGCCTGGTGCCTCAAACGGCCTGAGTACTGAGGACGGCAGCACCAACAGCAGCGGCAGCAGCAATCCGCGCAATCGCGCATCAGGTGCAGGCCACGGCCTTGCGCGAAATCATGTGCGCCGGCCCCCCTCAGTGGCGCCTGGTGCCTCAAATAGCCTCGCATCACTGGCTGACGGCCTGGCATAACAAAATGTGCTCGCGGCATAAGTTCATGTGCAACGGTCCCACGCAGTGGCGCCGCCTGGTGCCTGAAATGGCCTGAGTACTTGAGGACGGCAGCAGCGACGGCAGCAGCGCTCCACGCATCGCGCATCAGGTGCAGGCCACGGCCTTGCGCGAAATCATGCGCGCCGGCCCCCCTCAGTGGCGCCTGGTGCCTCAAATACCCTTGCTTCACTGACTCACGGCCTTGCATTTATGAAGTTCCCGTGCGCCGGCATACGCTCACTTGCAATGTTCCCCCGCAGTGGCGCCAGGTGCCTCACATGGCCTGAGCACTGATGACGGCAGCGCTGGTGGCAGCGCACCGCGTATCGCGCATCAGGTGCAGGCCCTGCTGGGCCATATGTGCGGCGCGCTCACGCGCAGCCTGCGCAGCAGCGCCGCGGCCGGTGGCAGCGGCGATCACTGGTGCGCCACTTGCATCATGACTTCAAGTTGAAGTTTGAGCACGGTCGTCGTCAAATGCAGCAGCGCTCGGCATGATCGGTGCCTGCCCTCGCGCGCGTGTGTGTGTGTGTGCCGCACGAAGACTTGGCGTTGTGGTTCTGTGCTGTTGGACAGACGCTGTAGTGCACGAGGGCGTGGCGAACTTCAATAGGGGTAACGCCGGCAGCGGTGATCCGCAATCGCTGCGGCGCTGGATTGCCCCGGATGGCACGTCTCACAGCGCACTACATGCCAGAAGTACTGTACTTGGCCGAAGCACACATTTAGAGCACTTCCAGTGCAGAAGCAATATTATTGTGGGAATCCGCGAAGGAACTTGACAACAGTGTATCGAGGCATTGATCATCCTGTGTATTCTTGCAGCGGGCGTATATCATCCTGAGGTCCAATCCCTAGTACTTCGAAGCAGTTGAAGCCCTCGAAATCGTGTACACTATCCTCTTGCGCCTGCAGTGGCGCGCCTCTGAACCTCAGCACCTCCGTTGCGTCGGACGCGCAAGTGCCTGTGTGCGCGCGAACTGTGTACACTGCGGCATCGCATTGAGCAGCGGCTCCCGCTTGATGAACCTTGCTCAAGAACATGAGTGCTCAAGCGCGACTCTCATCCATCGAACACTGCTGTTGAAGAAATAAAGTGGACGGCTCAGCGCCATCAGCTACTGCAACTCACGGCATGAGCAGAGCAACCAAACCTCCCAGTCCACCGCATCCCGCCCCCTGTTGCCGCAGCCGCAGCGCTGCTACTTTTACCCCTTCCAACAACGTGGTTGCCTCACTGTTGTGAGCAAAGACTGTTCAACAACATTAGCACGACACCCCATTTACAACGTGAGCACAAGACAACACTGATGACCACCCACCGCGCCCCCCCCTGTCCCCCCCGCCGCAGCGCCGCGCTCCTCAAGGGCGCGGCGATGCTCAGCGACTGCCTGCTGGCCCTGTGGCAGCGCTCGGACGAACCCCCAAACCCCCTCCTCGGCGGGGGCCACCTGTCCCCCGACGAAAACCCCCTAGACGCCCCCCACCGCGGCCGCGACATGCTGCGGCGGCTGCTGAGCGCGCCGGACGCGCCCGCAGTTACCGTGCCGCTGCCGCCGCTGCGAGAGTTCTTTGAGAGCGATGACACCGCAGTCGAGGGTGATGACACCGCGGTGCCTCGTGGTTTGCGGGGTGAGACGGGGGCGTGTACGTTGAAGGGCGGGAAGGGCACGCTGCCGCTGCGCTCGTGCGAAAGCGCCGCGGGAGAGGCGGCGGCAGCGACGGCGGCGGCGCACGCGAATGGTGCGGCGCAGCAGCAGCATCGGCAGCAGCAGCAGCAGCAGCACCATCGGCAGCAGCAGCAGCAGCAGCAGCAGCAGCAGCAGCAGGAGCAGCAGCAGCGCTCAGCGCCGGCACCGGCGGCGGCGATGGCGAGCGCCGGCGCGCGTGCGGAACCGTGGCTGATGACCAGCGCGCTGCACCGGCTCGCGCAGTCGCAGCAGCAGCAGCAGCAGCAGCAGCACCATGAGCGTTGAGCTGCTGCAGAGGCTGCCGATGATGCTGGCTCAAAGTTGATCTCTTGCAAGTTGTTGAGGACAGACCATGTTGGTCAGTTGAGGAGGAGGAGAGTCAACGTTCGGCGTGGGCTGCGAATGCGGTGGTAGCGAGGCCTTTTCAGAGCTGGCCAGGTGTCAAGATGGCGCGTAAGCGCGGGCTGTCGGAGCTGAAGCCAGGTTTATTGTTGCGTAACGAGTTAGGATGTGGCCTGTGGTACTGTTGCATGCCAGCGAAGCTGCATGGTACATGCGACAACGCTGTGTTTTTCTGAATGTTCAACATTTTCTCTTTTTTGCCAGGGGGTCTGTGTCTCTGGTTGCTTGCCCTGCATCGTCACGTGCAAACTGACAAAATGTCATGGCCCACAAGACAACGTCATGTGCAACGTTGACCTACCTACCCTACTCAAGCAAACTTCGCCTGAAGTCAATCCGCCCCCACACATCAATCATGATTACAAGCGAGGCTCACGCTTCAGCGTGACAGACCTGTTGCAAAAGGAGACATCTCATGTGAGACTGCAGGTTGTGCTCAGGGCAGCCCCCTCCTTTACTCACTACAACCGTCTTTCCCGCCTTCCCCTTGACATCAATCAAATGTGAAGTATCTTCATTTCAGTATCAACGAACTTCAACTACTCGAAGGACCGGTTGGCTCAGGGTACAAACCGATTCGCAGGGTTCAAAAGCTCGGAGCAGGATGTTGAGGACAGACATTGTTGGTGAGCCGAGGCAGTGCTCAGCGTCGGCTGCGGCTGCGGTGGCAGAGCTGCGATTTTAAAAGCTGGCCAGGTGTCAAGATTTGCGCACAAGCGCGGGCTGTCGGAGCTGAAGCCAGGCTTATTGTGCATAACCATTTATGATGTGACCTGTGATGCTGTTGCATCTCAGCGAAGCTGCATGGTATTTGCGACAACTGTGTTTTTTTCTGAATGTTCAACAGTTTCTCGTTTGGCCAATTCAACGGTCTCGTGTATGTGGTTGCTTGGCCTGTGTTGTCACGTTCAATATGACAGAATGCCATAGGACAACGTCATGTGCAATATCAGCCTACCTACCCTATTCAAGCACACTCACTTTGAAGTCAATCCGCCCTCACACATCAATCATGGCTGCAAGCGAGGCTTACACTTCAGCGTGACTGAATTGTTGCAAGAGCAGACACCTCATTTGAGACTGCAGGTTCTGCTCGGAGCAGCCCCCCCTCCTTTACTCACTGCAACCGTATCTCCCCGCTTTCCCTTGAAATATAAAGTAAGAATTCTTCATTTGTTGATTGCAGTTTGCACAAAATGATGATCAAACAAAAAAAACTCTTTGTTGAATGAACTTCAAACATGGGGGACAACTGATCAGGGTACAACCGATCGCTCAGGGTCAAGCTCCTCGAGAGAAACAGGAAATCGCCGCCAACAACACGCCAACAACGCCAGCGTACAGGCCTCCCAGAATCCACCGATCTTCAGCAATCAGCTTTGCGCAGCAGCACCCGCTCTTGTCTTTGTGGTCAAGGGGAAGGCATACGCTGGAGTTCCCAAGCTGCGTCCCTCGAGGGCATTTGCAAAATGCGGCTCAAGGTGGTGAATACACCTGCCTGGAGGCGATGGTCCGCGGCGTTATTCGTTATCCACTCCCTGGTGGCGCTGCTCTGCCTTCGCGATGACCACTGGTTTGTTTTGTGCACCACTGGTCTGCTCGCGCTATGGAGCTTCGTCCATTGCAGCCACTCGCACGCCTCGGCCACCGACAGCGAGACCTTCTGCGCCAACTTGCACGCTGAGGCTACGCCCAGCAGCACTCGTGAAGCGCTGCTAGGTTTCAGGAAAGCCAACGTCGCCCTCACCTTTGTTGGCGTCTCTGCGGTGACCCTTCTCACGTGGGATGCGCAAGGCGCGGTGACGCGATGGGTCAGCGGGCTGCGGAAGGCGAATGAGCAGGATGCCTGTAGCATGTGGGGAAGATGGTTCATCCGGGGCGTGGCGGTCATCTACTGGAGCTGGCCAAGGGTGGCATGCCTGGCCTCGGCGGCTTGGCTGTACATGAGCCTGGCACCCGAGGACGAGGTGAGTTGAGGATCGCCTTGAAACTTGATTTTAGCTCAATTTGTTGAATGATGATAAGCATTCTCTCGATATGCTGCAGATCTAGATGAAGCTACACACCTCCAACTTGCTCGCGGTCAAAGATTATGTGAACTTAAAACAAGCACAGAATTCACTGATTCGATGTTCGATGCACAGATGCTGAATTAGGTCGGAGGCGTAGTTTGCTCAGCAACAAATTTTGACCTGGTCTGTGAGCGTCTCACAGTGTTCATACATCATTCCCCACTTCAGCACTTTCGGAGAGCGGCGATGCTCAACCAGTGGCAGGCGCTGATCCCCGCCACTGTTGAGCGCATTGCTGCTAACCCTAACCCTAAGGCAGACTGCATTCTCTTGCATAAACTCAGCGGTGCATTACACGCACGTGGCTGAACCCGCCTGATGGACACTATCGGCACTTGCCAAAGAGTGTTGTGCCAGCTTCATGTTCGTGTATGCAAATCTGGGGCGTTCATACCACGTAGAAATAGGGTTTAGGATTAGGGTTAGGGTTAGGGTTGATTGGCTCGTACACGAGGCGCACCAGCACCTGCTTCCGCGTCCGACAAACAGCAGCGATGACAGCAAGCGCTTGAGCGCTTTACCTCGTCGCTTATCCAAAACGCAGCAGCTTTAGAAAGTGAAAGAGGCTTCCGTGAATTAATCTGTTCAGTACCAAAACGCCTGCGAGAAGTTTTTGAAAGTAGCAAGAGTTCTCACAACAGCACAGGGTGTACATGCACAGTTGCAGAATTTAAACCATGATCGAGTGACTGTGAGCGCAGGCGAGCACTCGCTCAACCGCTGTCTTGGCATCAGAGGAGCAAAGCGGTGTGTGTCGAGCACCTGCATCCCTTCAAACCGCAACGAACTCAATTCAGCCTTTTCACAACGAAACTTCAACATTCACACGCACGCGCGCACGCAGGCGACGCTCCGCGGCCACCGCCTCTTTGCCCCGCCAAGGCGCTTGTACTTCAACTGCAGCCGTTCTTAAACTGCCATCATGCACTCGTTCAGCTTTCTCACAATGAAACTTCAACACTTCCGCGCGCGCAGGCGACGCTCCGCGGACACCGCGCCTTCGCAGCCGCCAAGGCGCTGCGCCGCCGCGCGCGCGCAGCACGCCGCGCGCACGCCCCGCGTGTCGCCGCCGCGCTGGCCCGCCTCGAACAAACCCTAGGGCTAGGGTTACGTTGGGGCGAGGCACGTCACCCTTACAGCGGCATCTACGCGCCCGCGTGCCTGCGCCCTTACTGCCCGTCCATCGTGCTGGTGCCGCCGCCGCGCGGCGCGGTGGCGCGGGCGGCGGCGGCGGCGGCGGGGGCGCGGCGCGAGCGCGTGGCGGCAGCGGCGCGCGCGCGCGTGCAGGGGGAGCTGCGGGAGACCATCGGGGCCGACGGCGCGCGGGTGAGGGATCGCTGTAGACGTTTGAAGTTGTGCAGTTGTTGAAGTTTGGAAGGTTGAAGTTTGTGCGCGCGCCCGCGTGCAGGGGGAGCTGCGGGAGACCATTGAGGCCGACAGCGCACGGGCGAGGGATCTCTGTGCAATGCAGTGTGCATGTTTGAAGTTGTGATCTGCGCATCATAAAATGTGACGTGTCGGAGCATGGTGCCATTGGCAGCGGTGGTGCATAGTCGAGGGCTGCCGTTGGCAGGCTCAGATGAATTGTGCGGAAGGCAGCGCACGCATGAGCGCACGAGCTATGATACCGCCTTTGTTGACGGCCCAGATCGTTAAGCAGACATGCTTGGTTTCGGAATTTTGCTGTGGACGTTGATGTTGCGCGCACACGCGGCGCATCAGCATGGAGGGGCCCATGCACGCGAAGGCAGCGCTTGAGTGCGAGAGGGAACTGGCAGACTGGCGGCTGCTCCAGTTCAATACTTCGACTGAAGTAGCGGCACGTGCTATCAGTGCAAGAGCGCCAGCGAGAGCATGCAGCGAAGGAGAAGGCCAGTCATGCTGACGGTGCGCAGCAGCGCGAGTCTGCCGAGCAACGCGTCGCATGAGCAGCCGCTCAACTGTGTGAAGCGGGGTGAGGGCGGGGAGCGGCAGAGGCGTGCGGCACTTGAAAGTGCAGGGCGGCAGAGGTGCACAGGCTGGTGCGGATTGGCTGCCGCAGCAGCAGCACGACAGGAAAACGTGTCATGAAGCTAAACTTCAACTGCACTTCATCAACCTAAGCGTGAAAACACGGCAAGCGCGACAATACAATCGCCCTTGCCGTATGACTCATCACTTCAAGAGTGCACTTTGGCTCACCTAGCACTCTGCTGGTTCTCGCTCTCATGGGCGCCGCCTGGTCGGCGCTTGACGCGCGCAACAACACTGCACGCCAGCACTGCACGCCACGCGAACGCTACAGCAGCAGCGCTCAACGCCAGAGCGTCGCTGCCTCATACCCTGCGCCATGCACTGTCGGACGCCCCTCTAGTAAACTTCACCCTTGACTCACACTGCAGCCGGCGGTTTGTGCCAAACGAGTCATAGCCTCGTAAAGCTTAAGTTCACCTTTGACTCACCAAAATTATGCACTTCAACTATCATAACTATGCACTTCAACTATGACTCCCACCGCAGGCCCGCCGCGGCTTCTCCCTGCTGCGCTGCCTGCTGCGCGCGACCGGGCCATGCCCCGGCGCGGCCGCCTGAGGCGCGCGCTCGCGGAGCCAAACTTCAACTTCAACTCACCAGCAACAACATGCACTTCAACTTTGGTGACTCCCTTTACAGGCGCGCCGCGGCTTCTCCCTGCTGCGCTGCCTGCTGCGGCTGTCTGAGCCGATTCACCGCCGTGGCCGCCTGAGGCGCGCGCTCGCGGAGCGCGACGAAGAGCGCCGCGACCGCTTCAGCGCTCAGCACCACGCCGCCGTGTCCTTCAACGACGTCGTGCGCTTTTATGGAGTCACGGATGGGGCGCTGAGGTGCGCACATGATGTACAGTACTTCAAGTTGTTGACTGCATAATCTCAAGTTGAAGCGCTCAGCACCACGTCGCCGTGTCCTTCAACGACGTCGTGCGCTTCTACGGGGTCACGGATGGGGCGCGCTGAGGTGTGTACATGAAGTACAGTACTTCAAGTTGAAGTAGCAGTGTAATGAGGAGCGGCGCCGCGACCGCCTCAGTGCTCAGCACCACGCCGCCGTGTCCTTCAACGCGTCGTGCGCTTTTATGGAGTCACGGACGCGGCTGTGAGGTGCGCGCTGCATTCTTGTTTGAAGTACCTGACTCAGAATTTGCTGACTGCATAACTTGAAGTGGCGCCGCAAACGCTTTAGCGCTCAGCACCACGCCGCCATGTCCTTCAACTACGTCGTGCGGTTTACGGAGTGACGGACCCGTGAGGTGTGCTCATTTTCACTGTGTTCCTCGCTTGTGGACCAAGTTGCGGTAGCTGACTGCAAAGCTTGACCAAAGCAGGAGTGCAATGTGTCGTGACGCGATGGCTTCAGCGCTCAGCACCACGCCGCCGTGTCCTTCAACGACGTCGTGCGGTTCTACGGCGTGACAGACGCGGCCGTGAGATGCGCGCATGAAGTACAGTACTTGTGAATTTTATTGACCGCAAAAATTGACAAGTAGATGGCACACCAGGAGTGCCGCGACCGCCTCAGCGTTCAGCACCACGCCGCCGTGTCCTTCAACGCCGTCGTGCGCTTTTACGGGGTCACAGGCGCGGCCGTGAGGTGAGCGCTGTTCTCACTTCAATCACAATACTTTACTTCGACAGTTGAAGTCGCAGTGCAACGCGACCGCTTCAGCGCTCAGCACCACGCTGCCGTGTCCTTCATGGACGTCGTGCGCTTCTACGAGGTCACGGACGACGCGCTGAGCCGCGCGCTGCATTCTCTGTTGAAGTACAGGACTTCAAAGTTGATGACCAATAACTTGAAGTAGCAGTGCAGCGGCACCACGCCGCCGGGCCCTTTCGGCGACAGAAGTGTATGTACATGCCATGCCACCTAAAACCGTACACGTCACATACATGATCCCCTTGCTACATGCATACCACCTCTACTACATACCTACCCCTTTCACTCATACCTACACTCTCTACTAGATGCATACGTTACTTGAACTTCATACGCACCACTACTTGCCACACCTCCTACTACATACATACTGCAGCTGCGGCAGGGGGGCCCGCCCCCCCGCTCGCGCGTGCCACCAGTGTGCCTTTCAATGAGGGAGACTTCAATGGAGGCCCATCGGTTATGATGGGCCTCCGGCATTCTTGCCGGTGCATTGGCAGACAAGTGCCCTTGCGCCCTTCACATTGTGCCTAAATTCCCGCGCCCCAACAGGCGGCCGCCACCTTGGTCGTTGTGCTAGATGTCAGTTTTCTGCCATTGCCTACCTCCTTCTCTATGTAGTCGGTCCACCTGCAATATATGATGTGTCAGCTACAGTGGTGCATAGCATCACGTATGATAGAGCATTACCTCATATGCATAGGAAATGCATCAGTAGTATACTTTTAAGAAGAAAAGAAGTTCTTCTATTCAAATTTGAGGTATGCATCTAGTCAGGTACTGAGATGTATTGCCTCACACGCAACGTAGCATCACACACAAACGCACATCAGTTGGGGGACCTCCCCGCAGGCATGCTGCATCGGCAAAGTGTCTGGACCCCTGTGTCCTCCGAAGCGTACACTTACAAATAACGCAACTAGTAAGCATCTAGTACTTGAAGTGCAACCTACAATGTGATCCCCGGGCCCAGGGCATATCTGAGAGCGGTGGTGCTTGCCTTTCCTGGGCCCAGTACATATCTGACAGTGGGGGTGCTTGCTTCTGCCGGCTGCATCACCAGGGATCGGGCGGCCGCTATCGCGGAGCGCGACGCAGCGTGTGCGGCACGGCATACATACATGCCCACGTGTACATATACCTGCCTACACACACGGCATGCATACATACCCACATGTACGCATATACCCACCTACACTGATGAATACACCATCATCACGAGCAGCTGATCATTGGGCCCAGTACATAGAAGTACTTCGAAGTATCCGACAGCGGAGGTGCTTGCTTCTGCCCGTGCTCTATCACCAGGGATCGAACGGCCGCCATTGCAGAGCGCGACGCGGCGTGCGCGGCACGGGACGCGGCCCGCCGCTCCATGGAACACCTCACGCTCAAGCACGTCGACAATCTATGCACGGTGAGCGCGGTTGACCTACACCTAGCCCTAGCCAAACCCTAACCTTAGCCCAGACGGTTATTGCAAGCACAACCGACAGAATATTTGCATGATGTTGTGCTGCGCACGTCTGCATGTGTCGTGCATTGATTTTTTTGTCAAGAAACTGATCATCATTGATGTATATTATGCTGGCAGTCATAGAATGCGATGCTTCGTGTACACCAAAATATGTGGCGCTAAACCTTTCATGTACGCACTTGTCAAAGTAGCAATGCGCAACGATCACGGGTACACACATCTGCGCAGATGCAGCGTAGCCCTAACCCTATCCCCCACCCTCCTGGGGGTACAATGTCCAACTCACGAATTGCCGAGTCCACGAGTGACTCAGGCGCAGGCGCACTGAGAGACAGAGCGCGAGCTCCATTGCGATCGCCTTGTTCGAGATCACATTTTCAGAGACTGCGCCAAACGCCTCTGTCTGTCCAGAATGATTTGCGAAGGCCCCGTGTGCAGCTGCACACCGCAGGTGCTCAGACGTAGCCCACACTTCTTGTCTTGTTTGGCCGACTTCACAGCGCACACGTCGTTGACACCACTGCTGGCCTCAAGAGCTGTGCAGCCACCGCAAAATGTATTGAGGGATTTCCCAAGGGAGTCTGTCGTCGTCTTGTGACGGCTGGCAGCATGCGCTGCTTGACCTACAGCTACACGCTCGCTGATCTGCTATTCGCCAGCCCGCCGCCCCTCGCGAACGCCCCCTGCGCAGGTGCACCGCGAGAAAGAGCGCGAGCTCAGAGCGGAGCTCGCGCTTTTGCTTGTACGGCCAACTTGACCGCGCACGCGTCGTTGAAACCATTGCTGACCTCAAGCCATCATGGCAGTTTTTCCGCAAAAGTTAACGAGGGATTTTCTCACCCGTCACCCCTTGTAAACGCCCCTGTGCGCAGGTGCACCGCGAGAACGAGCGCGAGCTTAGGGCGGAGTCTACGTTTTCTCTCTTGTGCAAAGAAATTTATCGCGCACATGTCGTCAAAACCATTGTTGAACTGACGGCAGTGTCTTACCCGCCGCCTCTTTTGAACGCTCGTGCGCAGGTGCACCGTGAGAAAGAGCGCGAGCTCAGGGCGGAGGCGCGGCGCCAGTACCAAGACTACGACGCGCGTTTGCGCGCAGCGCTCAGCGAGAAGGACGCCGTGCACAAGGCAGCATTGCTCAACGCTCTCAACAGGAATTCCGCGCTGTTCCAGGTACATCGTGTGCAGCTCCCTCCCGGGTGTACTTTAAAGTAAATTCAGTACGTGAAGGGCGTGGTGATGCTGTTCACAACGCACCACTGCTCAACCAACACTCTCAGCATGAACTCCGCTGTTCCAGGCACGTCGTGTGCCTGCGCTTTACAAAAAGGGCATGTATAGGGTATGTACACAGCCTGCGTGCGGTGCGCAGCGAAAGGGCCACGGCACACAAGGCAGCATTGCTCAACGATCACAGAGAACCCCCATGTTGTTCCACGTGTTTCGTGCACACAACGACACCTGCAGCACGCGCACGCGCGCCAACAATCTCGAATCACGCCATCAGCTGCGCCGCTGCATTGCATATGAAGTGCCGCACAGAAATGGCTGAGTTCACAACGAACGTTGACCCCATCTCCACGACTGTTACAGCAGCCTAGCCGCTCTCATAGACAGTCGCAGAGAAGTCACTGAATTCGCAACGACGCCCCCCCCCTTGGCAACTGTTACAGGCGCGCCTGGATGCAGCGCAGCGGCGCCACGCGGCTGAACTTCAAGAGTGCGAGCGCGTTCTTGAAGAAGAGCTCGAGGGTCTGCAGATTGACAGGGACTGCTTGGTGGCGGAGGCAAAGAAGGCGCGCGAGCAAGGCCCTGCCAGCCTCCGCGCTCAGCTGAAGCAGGGGCAGGTATGTATGTTGCCTTCTTTCTGGATACCTATCCTACATGTTGTATGCTATTTCGTTGTTGTGAAGCTTTTCTTGGTGCGCGACGGGAGAAAAATTGTGTACAGACATCATAGGCCAGCAGGCCACATGATGAGTGTCTGGACTCATGCGCGCCCAGGTGCGCGGGCGGCGTCCGAAGTGAACGATCTACCGAAACAGTGACACACACTCGCTTGTTTTGTTGACAAGCAGGCCCTGGTGGCGGAGAAAGAGCGCACCATCCACTCCCTGCGCAGCGAACTGGCGGCAGTGCGCAACGACATCGCCGCGGCGCTGCAGCGCGCCGCCGTCGCCGAGCGCGCCGCCGCCGCCGCGGACGCCGCCGCCGCCGCCGCCACCGCCGCCAAGAGCGGCGTGTCGGCGGCGGCGGAGGCGCGGCTGCAGGGCCTGGAGCTGCTGCTGTCGGGGGCGGAGCACGAGAAGCGGGAGGCGCAGGTCAGTGACAATTTGAATTTGAAGTTGAAGTTTCAAAGAGATTGAAGTTTAAAATTGTCAAAGTTGAAGAAGTTGCGGCGGAGGCGCGGCTGCAGGGCCTGGAGCTGCTGCTGCTGTCAGCGGCGGAGCACAAGAAGCGGGAGGCGCACGTCAGTGATGAAGTTGAAGTATCGCAACAAGAACTGAAGTTCAAGTTGAAGAATTGGCAGCGGAGGCGCGGCTGCAGCGTCTGAGGCTGCTGCTGCTGTCGGGGTGGAGCACGAGAAGCGGAGGCACAGGTCGTCAGTGGCAAATTGAGTTTAAGGTTGAAATCACAAAAGTTGATGTGTTGCAAAGCCATTGAAGGTTTAACCTTGTCAGAGGTAAATGAGTGGCGGCAGAGGCACCGCTTATGATCGAGGCATAGCACTTTTTTTCCGCAGTATTCATAAAATCATGATGATCCTTATGTACCGCGTTCTTCATGCCAGACGTGCGCCAAGACGCTCAAGGCGCAGCTGAAGGCCGTCAACACGGAGATTCAGCGCATGGTTGGACGTATTAGACTAGTAGTATAGCAGCTGAAGGCCGTCAACACGGAGATTCAGCGCATGGTTGGACGTATTAGACTAGTAGTATAGCAATTATTTTTCACGTTGCATAATCCCAATCCTCCTTATTTGCGGTGTCCTTGCCGCCAGACGTGCGCTAAGACGCTCAAGGCGCAGCTGAAGGCCGCCAACACGGAGATTCAGCGCATGGTTGCGGCGTCGCAGGACGTCTCCAAGGACCACGACGACCGCTGCAAGACGCTGCTCGCACGCATCGAGGGGCTCGAGGGGCAGCTGCGCCAGTACGATTCCACGTGGTCTTCGCCCATGCGCGGCGGCAGCGCTCGGGTGAGTAGTATACAAGTTCAACTATTTGTTGCAGTTCTCACAATCCGTAGTCTACAAAGTTCACTAATTTGTTGAGATTCGGTTGCAAGGCAATGCTCGCACGCATCGAGGGGCTAGAGGGGCAGCTGCGCCAGTATGACTCCACTTGTTGTCGCCCATGCGCGGTGGCAGCGCTCGGGTGAGCACACACTACAGTACGTAGTATATTACCAAAGTTCAACGGTTTATTGCAGTTCAGTTGCAAGTCTCTGAGGTATGCGTTGCGACTGTGAGGGGCAGTTGCACCAGTACGACTCCACTTGTCGTCGCCCATGCGCGGTGGCAGCGCTTGGGTGAGCACACACTACAGTACGTAGTATATTACCAAAGTTCAACGGTTTATTGAAGTTCAGTTGCAAGTCTCTGAGGTATGCGTTGCGACTGTGAGGGGCAGTTGCGCTAGTACGACTCCACGTGGTCGTCGCCCATGCGCGGTGGCAGCGCTAGGGTGAGCACACACAGTGGTCCATTTAGCCCAATTTTTATCATCTGTATTGAGTGATGAAGACGCGCTACTGTGGTCCATAAAGTTCCCTTTCCTACATGTGTCCAGTGATTTGTTGAGGAGTGTTGACAGTCTGAGTTTGCATTGCAACCATTAAGGGCACCTGCGCCAACGGCCTCACGTAGCCATCGCACATGCGCGGTGGCGCGCTCGGGTGAGAGTGCTTGATCTGCATACTTCGATAATCTTTTGAGGTGCGATCGAGAGCATGATGTGTGCGTTTTGCGAAACAACAAGGGGCTTGACCGAGGGTGTGAGTTAGACCGTGCACGGCACGAGGGGCAGCTGCCCCACTGCAACTTCCTCTGAACATTGCCTTGTGCGCAAAGGCACCTGACGCGCCGCTGGCGTGCGCGGCGCAGCCTGTACAAGCACCAGCATGTTCAACTCAGTCGTGGGCATCTCGTGCACTCTTGCCAAGAAGCGTGGTTAGTTAGGGTGCAAGCGACGATGGCAGAATGCGCAGCGTGCCTCGCTTCAACTAGTATAAAAGGTGGCACCTGGTACTTCCTTGTCACCGTGTGACTGATGCTGCACGGCGCGGCTGACAGCATGCGTCCGTTTCAGTCGTTCGGAAAAAACTTGGCGAAGTGTCGTGTCGTGCACTCCCTTGTCCACCACCGGCACGGGTTCAATAATTCAAGACCGAAATGCATTTGACTCGATTTCAACGACTGACCCCCCCCCCCCCCCCTCTACCCCCTTCCCCCACCCTGCAGAGTCTGGACTCCAACGCCACCCCGTCCCCCCGGCGCAACTCCGACCCCGTCCGCTTCACCGTATTCGCCAAGCAGTCCGCAATGAGAACCTTCACAACGCCAACAGCTACCGCAGCCGCCACCCCCGCCCCCAGCTCCAGAACGCTGAGCCCGCCGCCGACTATTGACGTGCCGACCCCCACGCGCGCGCGGCAGCAGCAGCCGTCGCCGCGCCCCGCGACCGCCGCCGCCGCGGCCGCCGCGTTCGCCGCCGCCGCCGCCATCGACGGCGCTGCGACGGTTGCGGCAGTTGCGGAGGAGGAGCGTCACGGCGGGAAGTGCCTGAGCGCTGCTGCTGCTGCCGCTGCTGCTGCTGCCGCTGCTGCCGCGGTGGGCTCGCCGCGGCACCGCCACTCGCCGCTGCGCGGGCGCCTCGCGAACGTCGCCGGCGGCGGCGCGGACGCGGCGCTCAGCGGCGGCGGCGCCACTGCAGCGCTGCTCAACAGCCCGCATCGCTCAGCGCGCAAGGGCGGTGCCGCCGCCGCTGCTTTCGCGTCCGCGGCGACCGGCGGCGGCGGCGTCGCGTCGGAGGCAGCGGCTTAGCGCCGGCAGCGGGCAATGCCGGTGCCATTTATCTTGAATGGGAAGAGTTGAGCGATGCGTTTGCGCAGGCTGGCATGCGGCAAGGTCGGCAACGCATGGCATGCGCCAGCGGCGGTGATTCCGCCCTGCGCTGCAGCCGCCGCCGCCGTGATGACCGCGAATTGGGCCCCGCAGCAATGGAGTGAGCGCTGCTGCTGAGCACTGCTGTCAGCGATGTAGTGCAGCGACTCTCGCGCGCACCAGCGCGAGCGCTGCAACTGCGTGGTCGGCTGCAGCAGCGAGCAGCAGCGGCACAGTGGCGGTGGTGCTGCTCTGAGGGCGTATCCTGCTGCTGCCGACGCTGCAGATGAGGAGGCAGCCTACAGTGACGGCCGCTGCGTGAAGCGCCGTGGCTCGGCAGCTGCAAGAGTCGTGCTGCTGCCGTCGGTACTTGTGTGGGCAACCGGAGTGCCAACCCTAAGCGCAGGGCTGAGCGCGGAGCACTGCAACTTGAGCATTTAGAGACTGGTATGTGTGCTGGTAGTTGCCCGATCGCTCACATTTACACTGTGTGTCTGCAGCAGTGTTGTATCAGTCAGAGCCGGGGGTGCCATCTCTGCGGCTTTTGGTCGGTGTGTGCCGAGTGTGACGTGTGAAGGGTGGTGGCAACGCGGCATTCAGGGACTACTCTGGCTGCTGCTGTTGCAGCGGTGGTCGCATTACACTAGCGTGCAAGGCCCACCAGAGAGCGCCGCACTGGGTTTTACGGAGTGTGTTGGCACGGTCCAGTCGTGCACAGCCGTGACTTGTAGGATGTACGTGTCATTGGTGTGGTTGTTTTAAAGTTGTAGAGTGGGTTTACGTGGGAGCGAGTTACATTTGTGTAGTGGCGCGGTGTACACGGTGCTCAGTAAAGTATACTGCACCTTGACTTGAGTACCTGGGTAACTGAGTTGGCTGCACGTGGAGCAGTCTAGACTTCCAATTCCACCAATGCAGCGCCAGCAACATGGTTGGTGTGTCAATAAAGGCAACCGATATATGAATGGCGATGCTCAGAGCAATTATGCATCGCGACGTCCGTTGGCGTTTAGTCTCTGCTGCTTTTCCGCGCCAATGCTTCTCGTCATGACCCCTTGTAGCACGCGTGCGCACCTTTGGGAAAACACGCATCTGCCCACTTTGTGGAGTGTGCCAGTCACATGCCGCAAAGTCAACCGAGTCAAGTCCTGCGCGCATTTCATATGGCGCACAATAGACGTAGACAATGGCCACCAAACAGATAGGTACAGCAAGTGGCGCTATCAGGATGGTACCGGTGCGCTGTGAAGATCTGTGGCACTTTCTGCAACCAAGACGATTCATGGCCAGCACATCAGAGTCTACCAAATCGGTGCCGGAGCTTTTCTGCAGTGCTTTCAAAGTGATAGAATCAGCTAGCGTGAGATTTGCCCGGCACTCTCACAACGACATGTCATTCAGCCACCAATGTGTCCGTTTGCCAGATCTAGCGTACACTGCGCAAATGCGATGGTCATCTTTACTGAGCAGTTTGGATGCACAAAGACAAGGTTGATACGCGGCATACTTGGAAGTACAGTACATCCCATGCATGATGAAACACGCAAACAACGGAGCCACTCGCAACAAAACGAAGCTCAGCAGTACACCACCACTCACACCGAAACAGCAATGCCCATTGCAATCTGTACATTTAGCTCCTCGTGACGAGCAACCTCACGCGTACGTGCGACACGCGCTGCTGTGAAAGGCGCACTTGCACCCCCGCGCCTCCGCCCAGTCCAAGACAGCGACAGTCATGTGCGCCCCCTCCGCTGCCACGCGGCATATCGACTTCTCCTGATCCTCGCACCCGTTCGCCAGCGCCCACTCTAGCACGCCGATCCTCTTATTGCACGCTGCCGCCGCGCATATGCCCCTCGTCCAGAGGAAGCCATGCGCCCTGAGCCACTGAAGGAGTCTCAAGCGGCCGTGTGCGGCCGCAACGCAGGCGGGGTTGAAGACCGTCAGTTGAGTGCCTCGCGTGCGCATCAGCGCGGCCTCGAGCTCCGCGGGGCGTTGGAGAATGCCTGCGGCGAGCATCCACGCCAGCACCTCCAGACGACCGCTTGCGACCGCTTCCTCCACGACCCAGTCTATGCCTTCATTGCCGCCGTCGCGGGTGGGCGCCCACCTGAGGATGCCGCGCGTGTGCGCCCACTTGAGCAGCGCGACGCGCCCCCCCGCGCCGGCGCAGACCAGCAGCATGTGGACGTCCTGCCGTCTGTCGTGAAGCCACCTGCAGAAAGCCACATGCGGGTCTGAAAAGCGAAATCAGATATCCTTTTGTATACTAGGGGCGCGCCGCTGGACAGAGCCCAGTCCAGCATGACGATGTCCCCCCTGGCTGCCGCCATTTCGCAGACGTGGCGCCACCCGCAGCCATTGTCTATGGCCCACTGCAGCATCGCCAAGTGCCCCCCCTCAGCGATCAGCTCTGATATCTTTCGCGGCACCCATGGGCACCCCTGCTGCCGGGCATAGCGGAGCACGTCGAGGTGGCCGCCGCGCGCAGCCGCGGAGCAGGTCTGCGCGTCCCAGGGGCAACCGTTGTCGTGCGCGTACCGCAGCACGCGCAAGTGCCCTCCCTCAGCTGCTGCCGCGCACGTCCCTACGTCCCACTCGCAGCCTACCGCGCGCAGCCACTGGAGCACCTCCAGGTGGCCGCCTGCGGCAGCGCCGGCGCTGATGCCGTCGTGCGCATGAGAGCGCTGGCGACAACCGTGTTGAGCCACTGCAAAATCTGCAGCTGACCTGACCTCGCTGCCGCCTGTGGGGAGTTCACCAAGCTGAACTCCCAGGGTGTGTCCTGGGCGTGCAGCCACTGCAGTGTCTCGAAGTGCCCGCCCTCTGCCGCGGCAAGAGCCGAATCAAAGTTTAGCTCGAGACCGACACCTGCAGCCCACTGCAGCTCGGCGAGATCTCCCCTCCTGGCCGCTTCCACCGCCGCATCGCTGCTCCAAGGGCAAAGGTTTTGGTAAGCCCATTGGAGCATGGCGATGTCTCCTCTCCTTGCGGCCTCCGTGCAGATGCGCTCATCCCACTCGCAGCGGCTGTCGTGCAACCATTGCAGCAAAGGCAACTGTCCACTGCGAGCGGCGCTGGCGCATAGGTCGGCGCTCATTGGGCAACCTCCGCCGCCCGCATCGACAGCCCACTGCAGCAAGGAGAGATTGTCGGCCACGTGCTCTACCGCGGTCATCATCTTGAGCTCCCCATACAGCCAGTAGGCGTGCTGCCAGCGTTTGCAGCAAGCCAGGAACATGTAGTGGCCTGGCCCGACCAAGCTGAACATGTGCTGCAGGCAGACCTCATTGAGGTCGCTGACGGTGACCAGGGGAGGCATGAGCGACGGCATCCTCGCTGCGAGGCTTCTTCGCCGTCCTGTCGGTCTCTACACGCTCCATTTCATCATCTCCCTTCGATTCACATTGTTTCAACTTGAAGTGCAGGATGAAGTTGAAGTGTGCAGGAGAACTGTGGTTGAGGTGATGGTATCTGACCCGTTTGAGCGCAGCGTTCCCTAGCATCCCTCGCCCCCTACCCCCGGATGTGTCAGGGAGGGTATTTGCTTTGAACAGAGTTGATTGACACGCGCCGGGATTGTGAGACATGACCGCTACTGTCGAGTAAGCTGCCGCATCCGAGGTGAATCAATCCAGCTGCCCGACGTCAGACAGCACATCGGTGCCACAACAAAGGCTTAGCCCTCGCACGTCGCCTCTCTGCAGCAACACCTTGCGCTGGTCACCACCGCAACTTGTCCTCCTCGGCTAAGCGCTCGACACAGAAACACGCGTAGTCTGGTGTGCAACCATGCCGAGACGAGGCGTGCTGATGGTTGTGGCGACGCTGCTGGTCAACGCCCAAGCCTTCACCACAGTATCGCCTCTTTGCAGCAGACAGTTTGCGTTGCAGCAGCAGCAGCAGCAGCAACAGCAGCAGCACAGCAGCCTGCGAAGCGCCACCGTGCATAATCTCCTCAAAGCGATAAGGTCTCACCAGCAAGGTGTCGGGCAGACGAGGGCGGCGTCAATGAGAAAGAGGGAGATCGCAGCTCGGGACGCGCATGATGCGTCAGCATTCATCAACGGGGGGTCTGTCTCGCCAGTTGGCACTCAGGCTGGTGCCCTTAGCTGGTACCTTGCACGATGAGCGCTGTGAGTATGTGTGTGGGCGAGACAACGACATTGCGTGAAGGCGCAGTAGCGATGAGCAGCGATGATAAACAGCACCGCGCAGCGAAACGCCTTGCTTCGTTGTGCTTTGCTGCGCTATAGCCGCGCTTAACATATTATACGGCGCCTGCGCCACACCTCTTGTGACAGCTGACGCATACCCACGCTGCAACTCATCGCACCACACACGCTTGTGTGCAGGTCGACTTGCTTAAGCCAGAGGAGGAAGTTACACTGGGAAGACATATACAGCTGGGGTTGGAGTGGGAAGCAGCGAAAGAGGTGCTGGCGGTGCGGCTGGGGCGACAGCCCAGCCGCGCTGAGTGGGCTGCCCACATGGGGGTCGATGAGGATATTCTGAACCTCAACATGATACGCTCGGCTTACGCCAAGACGACCATGGTTACTGCGAACTTGAGGCTCGCCATGTCCATTGCCAAGCGCTACAAGCGCCGGCCCGGGGGTCTGGCTCTGTGGGACCTTGTCCAGGAGGGGTCGTTCGGGCTGATGAAGGCTCCAGAGATGTTTGACCCTGACAAGGGGTTCAAGTTCTCCACGTACGCCACATGCTGGATAAAGCAGTCCATCGCGCGCGCCATCGCTAACCAGGGGCGCACCATCCGGCTGCCTGTGCACGTGCACGACTTGCTGAACAGCATCAAGCGCGCGACCAGGGAACTCAGTCTGGATTTAGGGCGCACACCAACATATAGGGAGCTGAGCTTGCGGTTGCAGGTGGGTGGCCCGCACTGCGCAGTTGCAATTCTTTCTTGTGCCACCTCAACGTCAACTGCGATCACAACTTTTACAGCTGATGTTTAAAGCTGTGTTGTTTGTGAGACCACATCCCAGTCCACTATAGTATCACGTTGCATTGCTCTGCGGCGATTTCATGCTTGTGAGTGCGCCAACTGAGCAGCCGTACCTCACCGCATCTGTGTATTAGCCCCATCTTGAGGTTTAATTTGCCCTCATTTGTGTTGTGTCAGTGTACAATCACCCTCCTTTCTGTCAAGGATGATAGGTAGACGTTTGCTGTGAAAGTGAGTGGTAGCGTCAATGCTTGTCTTCAGCACCTTATTGAGCTAGCGTTGCATTTTTAGCACTTGTAGAAATTTAGAGGACGTGGTTTTTTGCAGCACCTACAGGCACTCGCCTCATGTTGTCAAAGTATGCAGCGGGGATATATGCAGCGAGGATTCTTGCATGTGGCTTTGTCATTCGTCACCAATCTCTTGATGAGAGCTCTGGGCAATTTGCAGCACACATTTTTATGCTGCATGACATTGTGCTGTTGTCAGGACGTCATCATCAGTAAAGTCATGCATTTCAGCCCTTTATGGTCTTCCCAGACCTGCTGCTTCACGACGTCACTGCTTCAGTACATGCAGTCCAAGCTCCTGCACATCGTGCGCCACATCGACAACAGCAGCCAATCATCCGCGACGCCCCTCTGCATTGTGACACGCACTGCTGCTCATCAGCATCAGTTTTGCAGGTGCTCAAGAGTCTTGTCATGCTGGGCCTCCAAACGTATCTTAGTCCCACTACAGAAAACATCCTGTATGTCTGCATAACTCGGCACCTGACAAGCCGGCACCTAACAAGTCGGCACCTGACAAGTTGGCACCTGACCCCACCCCCCCCCCCCCCTCTCATCCCCTACCCACACCCCAGGTCCCGGCCCAGAAAATCGAGTTCTATTGCAAGGCGGCGCGCTCCGCCACGGTGCTGTCCATGGAGCAGCCGCTCAACAGTGCACACAAGGGGTCAGCGGTGTCACTCGGCGGCAAGTCGGGCAGGACGCCGCGGCTGGAGAACTTGCTGCACGACTCGGAGCCGCTGCCGGAAGACCGCGCGCAGCAGTCCATGCTCAAAGAGAGCATAACGCAGCTGCTGAACACGCTTAGCCCGCGCGAGCAGGAGGTCGTGTGCCTGCGCTTCGGCCTCGACGACGGGCGTGCGCGTACGCTCGAGGAGATCAGCCAGCTCTTCTGCGTGACGCGCGAGCGCGTGCGCCAAATCGAGACCCGCGCGCTCCAGAAGCTGCGCCAGCCGTATCGCAACCAGAAGCTGCGCGCATACGCGTTTGAGGGCGAGGCTCTCGCCAGCACCCTTGCTCAACACCCCCCGACAATCCCCTGATTGGGGCGCTTTGGGGGGGTGGGTCCCCTGCGGCAGACCTGCACAGCTGTCCCGCCTGGCGCTGCTGCGGCCACAGCTGTGCGCTGTGCACTGGGCTGCTGCCACCTGTGACAAGCCAGAAGCCGCCAGAGCATGAACGCGCAGCTGCCTAGGCTTGCCAAGTGACTCAGTCTGCTTTGCGCTCCCACTTAGAAGTTGTGGGTATCTGGCGGCTGTGGCGGCACGCACTGCATTGTGGGCGTGTGCGCCGCTCCCAGCGTTGCTGTCGCCGATGTATGTACAAAATTATACAGTCTTGTCCACGCGAGAGCAAGAGAGCACAAGCATTGAGATGTTGTCTTTCTTGTCTTGTTGTTTTTGGCAGTGCTGCAATGCTACAATGTGTGTGTAAATATTTAAAACGCACCTGCCAGCGCATAGTGGAACTCTGCAAGTGTCCGCGCACAGTCCGGGGCGTCATGGCCAGTCAAATCTGAGGTCTTTCAACTTGCTTGCGCTTCAGTTGAAGGCCACCGTGACCACTTTCCGCCTGAAACATTATCTGATGAAAATAAACGCGCCATGAAATGCCAAGCTTTGTTGAACTTTTTAGTAATCCTGGCTGTCAAGCGTGTAGAGATGCTCAGATGGAGGATGGTCCACCAGACTCTGCAATAAATTGATGTTTCAATGCGCATTGACCATCGCATCTTAATGGCATCACCATATGTATGGCAACTTCAAGTTCCCCGGGCCCCCAACTACGTAATCGTACACCTGTCACCCTCACATGGACTCCACCATGGTTGCCATAACTCGCAGAGAGTACGCCATGGCGTGTGAAGCGCTGCCGATGGAACTGATGATATGCACGCCAGTGCTATGACGTGTCTAGGCGACTGGCTGTTCCGTTTCAATATTCTACATGCGTTAAGATGCCTACAAGCGTTGCATGCTTCAAACACGTCCCCTGATGTACCCCTTGCACCTGACCACAATCAATCAAATTGCTTGCTGTTGTCATTCCATTCATGAAAGTGTCATTGGCACTTGTCATTGCATGCAAGACAATTGTTAACAGCATCAACAGTAACTGTTGCGCACATGTTCTGAGTGTTGAGCCACAGAGTCTTTCTGGAGCATGTACTGCCTCTCAAGGCAGTCTGAGAGTCTCAGAGATGCCAGCCATTGAAATCCGGCAGGCCACTGCATAACCGCGGCTAACCTAGAAGAGATGCGGATCGCCACAGCATTGTCACGAGCGTCGTGGTCCTTCGCGGTATGCCACAGAGTGACGGTAAGATTTGGAACTACCCTAGCTGTCCTTACTACTCACAGCCCGCCAACAAAATCAGCAGTTACGTCAACAGCCAGAACGTCAACAACGTAACTACAACCAGTCAGCCCGCACATGCGCTGCTAATCCCAGCTGCGCAGGCAAGTGTGGCATCGGGGCGCTGCCCGGGGCCCCCATCGGCCACAGTGTGAGGTCCTCAGCAACCTGAAGGCCGGCGCCGCTTCAGGCAAAGTTTCAGCGGCGCAGCTGCCATGCATTGCCAGCTTACACACTGGCTATATACCAGCTGCATGATGGTTTTGCTGGACACGCTGAGCGGCAGCAGCATGCTGCTAAGAAGGACATCCATGACGGTCATGAGCATCCATCAGGGTCAGGCCAGCTGAGCCGCTCAACAGTATGGGGACGTCAGGCTTGTCTTGGAGTCAGTACCAAGAGAGATGGCAATAGATACACGCTGGGCAACACGGGCCTTGTTCTGGAACTGAGCGTGTGTCAGTGCTCTGCAAGATGCACAGTCTGCAAAGATGGACATGCCATGTAGCTGGAGCTACAGCTGGAGCTGTCGCTGCTGCCCCTCAGCTTATCCAGCAACACCATCATACAGCTGTTATGCTGCCGGCAGCCGGTGCATATGCTGGCAGTGCATGGCAGTTGCGCCGATGCCAAGATTATGGTGCGGCCAGCATGGGCGCGCTGAAGATTTGCCTGAGACAGCCGCTGCCCCTTCAGCTTGTTGAAGTTGACTGATGGGGGCAGCGCCATTACCCTTGCTGAGCCCCTGATGCCACGCGTGCCTGCGCAGCTGGGTGTAGCAGCGCATGTGCCGGCTGACTGGTGGAACTCCGTTGTTTAACTCCAAGGGCGCAGTTCTGGCCGTTGACGTGTCACTGACTGCTGATTTTGAACTAGTAGGTAGGCTGTGGTTTCGGAAGGACAGGGTGTAAGTACGAACCCCTACATAGTGTGAAGAACCATGATGCTCGTGATAATGCCGTGGAGATCAGCATATGATATCTGTGCTTGATGACTTATGATCGTGCAATGGCCTGCCAGATTTCAATGGCCAGCTGGCATCTCTCTGCCCTAAAAGGCCGCCTGCATAGTATGCGAGAGAGAGGCTCAATGCTCAGAACATTCGTTGATGCTGTTGTCCTGCATGCAATGACTAGTGCATTTGACACTTGCAGATCCTGAAATGGAAAGTTAACATCAGGCAAGATGGCAAGATTGTGTTAGGCACGTGCAAGGGGTCCATCATCTGAGAATGTGTTGGAAGCAACGCTTTCAGGCATCTTTACACACACGCCTGTACACTTCATCAAACGCAGCAGCCAGTCACCTAGCTCTACAATGCATAGCATTGCTCAGCTGTAGCTCTATCTATAGCTCTATAGCTCTATCTATAGCTATAGAGCTATAGATAGAGCTATAACTCTATAAGCTCTATAGAGCCATAGATACTCTATAGAGTATAGCGAGTATCTATAGCTCTATAGAGCTATAGATAGAGCTATAGCTCTATAGAACCATAGATAGCTAAAGCTCTATAGACTATAGCTCTATAGAGCTATAGATCTATATAGTTCTTCTATAGAGCTATAGCTATGCTATAGAGCTATAGTTCTATAGAACTATAGTTCTATATAGTTCTATAGAGCTATAGCTATAGCTATAGAGCTATAGTTCTATAGAACTATAGTTCTATATAGATAGCTATAGTCCATAGATAGCTATAGTCTATAGTCTATATAGCTATATAGACTATAGTCTATATAGCTATATAGACTATAGACTATAGCTATCTATACAGCTATATAGACTATAGACTATAGCTATCTATAGCTATATATAGCTATAAAGCTATATAGACTATAGCTATCTATAGCTATATAGCTATAGACTATAGCTCTATAGCTATATAGCTATAGACTATAGCTCTATAGAGCTATAGCTCTATCAGCAGTGGTTCTATAGCTCTATCGGCAGTGGTTCACACGGCGTACCCACTGTGTGTTGTAGGCGCCCATGGTGGAGTCCAAGTGAGGGATGCAGATGTACGAGAACGTAGTGGGGGACAAGATGTCACATTGCGATGTCATGAAGAAGTGCACTTCATAATGGTCAATGCGCATTGAAATATTAATGTCCACAAGAGCATTGAAATATTAATGTCCACAAGATGCATAATGATTCTGGCAGGCTGTACATCTACCATGTGAACTTTTTCGCCCCCTTAAGTGAGGATTACTAAAACGTACAACAAACCTTAGCATTCCTTGACGTTTGTTTTCACCACGGCCATCTTCCTCGTACTATTAGGCGGGAAGTGGTGGGCTTGGAAGACCTCACAGTTGAATGGCCAAGGTGTTCCGTACTTAACATTAGTAGTTGCCACTTGCAAAGTTCCACCAACACGCTGGCAAGTTCTGAACAAACACAAAGATTGTATACCATTGCAGCGCTGCCCAAAAAACGACAATCAAGACAACATTTCCTTCATTGACATGTGCTCTCTTGCTCTTGCGTGGGGATATGGCTGTATGACTGTTGCACATCAGCGACAGCAACGCTGCTGGGAGCGGCGGCGCGGCGCGCATGCCCAAAGACGCGTGCTCCGCTGCCGCCGGCCCGGGAGACCCACAAAAACTGGCAAGGGAGGTAGGCGCAGGAGAAATTCTGGCGTCACACACTGGCAGTGGTTGCAGAATACTGCACCATGAGCAGTGCCGAACCCACAGGCCCAGCCCCCCCCCCTCCGACACCCTTGCTCCCCCCCCGCCCACTGGGCACAAGCACGAAGTCCCCTTTGAAAAAAAAAATGTGGAAGAGCACAAGGAGCTGCTGCCGCCACAGCACTCTGCAAATCAGTGGACACTGCCCGATCACCTCTTGTGCTCTAAATGATGACGCCTGTTTTGTAGACTGAGCGGCAAAGGCATGAAAGGCATCATCCATTGCTGCATTCCCCACCCTGCCCAAAAGCAGCCCCCCCCCCCCCCCCGCCGCAACAGTGTTTACAAAACTATTTACAAAACGGTGTCACCGGAGGCGGTGGCCGGGGCGACTTGCGAGGTGCAGAGTGCATGTGGGATCATCGGGGGCGGAGCGAGAGCGCAAAGCAGTAAACCTGAGCTTACGCTTTCATCCTTTGGCTTCTGGCCTGTTACACGTTGCAGCATCACAGTGCACGGCGCACGGCCACAACGGCCGCCCAGCGCCAGGCGGGACAGCTGCGCAGGTGTGAGCCCCAGGGGATTCCCCCCCCAAAGAGCACCTGTTAGGGGATTGTCAGGGGTGTTGAGCCAGAGGACCGGCGACTCAGAGGGCCTCCGAGTCGCCCTCACATGGGCACGCGCGCAGCTCGTAGTTGCGGTACAGCTGGCGCAGCTTCTGGAGCGCGCGGTCCTCAATCTGGCGCGCGCGCTCGCGCTTGACGCCGAAGACCCTGCCGATGTCCGCGAGTGTGCGCGCGCGCCCGTCGTCGAGGCCAAACCGCAGGCGCACGAGCTCCTGCTCACGCGGGCGGAGCGTGCCGAGCAGCTGCATTATGCTCTCCTTGAGCATGGACTGCTGCAAGCGGTCCTCCGACTCAGAGTCACGCAATGAGTCCTCCAGCATCGTGCCCGGCGTGCTGCCGAGCGATGCCGCTGGCCCCTTGCGCGCGTTGTTGAGTAAATGCTCCATGGACAGCACGGGGCGTGCTGCCTTGCGACAGAACTTGATTTTCTGAGTCAGGACCTGAGGGTGTGGGTGGAGGGGTAGGGCAAGGGGGGGAGGGGGGGGTCGGGTGCCAACTTGTCAGGTTGTCAGATGCCGAGTTGTGCACACATACAGGGTATTTCTGTGGTGGGGCTGAGATCCGCTTGGAGGCACACTATGACAAGGCTCTTGAGCACCTGCACAATCGATACTGATGGGGAGCACTGCGTGTCACAATGCGAGGCGCATCGCGGAGAACCGCCGGCTACTGCTATCGATGTGGAACGAGATGTGCAGGACATTCAATGTATTGAAGAGCAGCGACGTCATGAGGCACCAGGTCAACTTGAAGGAAGACCACAAGGGGCTGAAACGCAGGCCGCCCACTCGCAGCTGCCGCTTTGCCCACCTGTAATCGAAAGCTTAGCTCCTCATATGTTGGTAGGCGCCCAACCTCCAGAAAAAGTTCCCTGGTCGCGCGCTTGATGCTGTATAGCAAGTCGTGCACGTTCACAGGCAGCCGGATGGTGCGCCCCTAGTTAGCGATGGCGCGCGTGATGGACTGCTTGATCCACCATGTGGCGTACGTGGAGAACTTGAAACCCTTGTTAGGGTCAAACCTCTCCGCAGCCTTCATCAGCCCGAACGACCCCTCCTGGACAAGGTCCGACAGAGCCAGAACCCGACGCTTGTAGCGCTTGGCAATGGACATGGCAAGCCTCAAGTTGGCGGTAACCATGGTTGTCTTGGCGTCAGCCGAGTGTATCATGTTGAGCTTCAGGGTATCCTCATCGATCCTCATATGGGCGGCCCACTCGGCGCAGCTGGGCTGTCGCTGCAACTGCACCGCCAGCTCCTCTTTCGCTGCTTCCAACTCCAACCCCAGCTGGATATGTCTTGCCGGCGTAACCTCCTCCTCTGGCTTCAGCAAGTCGATCTGCGGACAAGTGCGTGCGGTGTGCATGTGAGGTGCAGCGTGGGTATGCGTCAGCTGACACAAGAGGTGTGTCGCAGGCGCCGTATAATATGTTAAGCGTGGCTATAGCGCAGCAAAACACAACGAAGCAAGGCGTTTCGCTGCGCGGTACTGTTTGTCATTGCTGCTCATCGCTACTGCGCCTTCACGCAATGTCGTTGTCTCGCCCACACAAATACTCACAGCGCTCATCCGTGAAAGGTACCAGCTAAGGGCACCAGCGCCAACTGGCGAGACAGACCCCCCGTTGATGAATGCTGACGCATCATGCGCGTCCCGAGCTGCGATCTTCCTATTTCTCATTGACGCCGCCCTCGCCTGCCTGAGGCCTTGCTGCTGATACCTCATCTTTTTGTGGGAATTGTACACGGTGGAGCACAGGCTCCTGTGCTGCTGCTGCTGCTGCTGCTGCTGCTGCTGCTGCTGCTGCTGCTGCTGCTGCTGCTGCTGCTGCTGCAACGCAAACTGCCTGCGGCAGAGAGGAGATACTGTGGTGAAGGCGCGGGCATCGACCAGCAGCGTCGCCACAACCACCAGCACGCCTCGTCTCGGCATGGTTGCACACCAGACTACGCGTGTTTCTGTGTCGAGCGCTAGGCCGAGGAGGACAAGTTGCGGTGGTGACCAGCGCAAGGTGTTGCTGCAGAGAGGCGCCGTGCGAGGGCTAAGCTTTTGTTGTGGCACCGATGTGCTGTCTGACGTCGGGCAGCTGGATTGATTCACCTCGGATGCGGCAGCTTACTCGACAGTAGGGTCATGTCTCACAGTCCCGGCGTGTCAATCAACTCTGTTCAAAGCAAATACCCTCCCTGACACATCCGGGGGTAGGGGGCGAGGGATGCTAGGGAACGCTGCGCTGAAACGGGTCAGATACCATCACCTCAACCAGAGTTCTCCTGCACACTTCAACTGCAGCCTTTGACCACTTCGGCGCTATGTCACGCGACACCCAAGCGCTGCTACACGCACTCGCCGAGCAGAGCTCGCAGGGCAGCTACAATCTCGCGCAGCGCGTTGCCTTCTGGCGCCGCCGCGCCTCCCTCGCGCTACAGCGCGCGCTCACACGTGTCGTGATCGACAACTGGAACGCAGTCATTGCCCCTGATGGCGACGTCAGTGCTTACCGCCGCATCGCACTGTTGCAAGTGCCGCGGCCCTCGCCGGCCAGCGCCGAACCGCCGGCCCCTCCGTAGATTTAGTTATCGCCCGATTATCGTGTGCTCAACCCCCATGCGGTCCAGGACATAATATACAACTTCATCCTGCACTTCAAGTGGAGAAAACTTGAAGATTGAACTGAGAGAGAGAGAAAAGCTAGATATCTATAGATGGAGCGTGAGCGTGAGCGTGCAGAGACCGCCAGGACGGCGAAGCAGCCTCGCAGCGAGGTTGCCGCCGAAAACATACCCGTGATCACCGTCAGCGACCTCAATGAGGTCTGCCTGCAGCACGTATTCAGCTTGGTCGGGCCAGGCCACTACATATTCCTGTCTTGCTGCAAGCGCTGGCAGCACGCCTACTGGCTGTACGTGGAGCTCAACATGATGACTGCGGTAGAGCACGTGGTCGACAACTTCTCCTTGTTCCAATGGGCTGTCGATGCGGGCGGCGGAGGTTGCCCCAAGAGCGCCGACTTATGCGCCAGCGCCGCTCGCAGTGGGCAGTTGCCATTGCTGCAATGGTTACGCGACGGCGACTGCGAGTGGGACAATCGCGTTTGCACGGAGGCCGCAAGGAGGGGAGACATCGCCATGCTCCGGTGGGCTCACCAGAACCTTTGCCCTTGGAGCAGCGATGCGGCGGTGGAAGCGGCCAGGAGGGGAGATCTCGCCATGCTGCAGTGGGCTGCAGGTGCCGGTCTCGAGCTAGACCTCAATGCGTGCGCAGTCGCGGCAGAAGGCGGGCATTTAGAGACAGTGCAGTGGCTGCACGCCCAGAGTCCTAACTTGTGGGAGACCTTACAGGCGGCAGCGTGGTCAGGTCAGCTGCAGATCTTGCAGTGGCTCGACACTGTTGTCGCTGGCTACCTTGTGCGTATGTCGTCCATTACTGATACTGCTGCCTCAGGCGGTCACCTGGAGGTGCTTCAGTGGCTGCGCTCCGTAGGCTGCGACTGGAACACATGGTCCTGCGCGGCAGCAGCCGAGGGAGGACACTTGCGCGTGCTGCAGTACGTGCACGATAACGGTTGCCCCTGGGATGCGCAGACCTGCTCTGCGGCTGCGCGCGGCGGCCATTTAGACGTGCTCCGCTACGCCCGGCAGCAGGGGTGCCCATGGGAGGCGGAAGAGATATCAGAGCTGGCGGCGAAGGGGGGGCACCTTGCTGTTCTGCGGTGGGCCATCCACAGCGGCTGCGCGTGGCAGCAGAAGGTCTGCGAAATCGCCGCGCGGAGGGGCGACGTCGACATGCTCAACTGGGCAGTAGCCAACGGCGCGCCTGCGGACTACGCAAGGATCTCCCTCGCCGCACGTGAATCGGCGCAGGCGGCCACTGCCCGGTGGCTCCACAGCAGGCAAGGGGACGTCTTACCCCTGCTGGTCTACGCTGCCGCAGCAGGGCGCGTAGGCCCCATCAAGTGGGCGCGCACAATCGGCGTCCTCGGCAGGAGAGCGGGGCTGATCGCGCAGATGGCAGCCGAAAACGACCGCCTGGAGGTGCTGGCGTACATGCTCGCCGCAGGAATCCTCGAAGACCCAGCGGAGTCGCAAGCACCAATGCTCTGCGCACAAGGATTCTCAGCCTCGTTTCTTACCAGCCCCGCGTGCGCCGCAGCCGCCCACGGCCGCGTGCAAACGCTGCGGTGGCTGCAGGCTCACGGGGCCTTCCGGGGCAGCGGCGTGTGCGTGGCGGCGGCGCGCGACGGTCACATTCATGTTCTCGAGTGGGCCCTCGCAAACGGCTGCGAGTGGGAGGAGCGCATATGCCACATAGCCGCGGAGGCGCGCAACATGGCGCTCTTGGCGTGGGCGGAAGCGCGGGGCTGCACGTGCCGCGTTCACCGCAAGGCGCGGTACCCGTGATGCGCGTGTTCAGGGGCGCGTGTGCAGCTTTAAGTTGCCGTTGGCCACCATTTGCAAATGCATTCGACAAGCTCATTTGAGGCCCATGGGCGTGCTCTTTTGAGTGCCTTTGATCATCATGTGAAATTCTGACTGTTGAGTGCCTTTGATCATCATGTGAATTTCCTACTGTCTTGCGCCTTTGCATGTTAAATGGCTGGCTGAACCTGGCCGCAGTGGTTCACCCATTGGCCAGGAGCTGAGCGCTGCTGTCCTGTTGCTGTTGAACGGAATCTGCGTTGTTGGCTCTGCATGCGATGCCTGTGCTACACGGCTAGCTTGCCGTAACGCGTGGTAAACAAAATCAAACAGGTGAGGAGTCTCTCAGCGCGGCAGATGCCTGTGCTACACGGCTAGCTTCCCGTAACCCGTGGTCAACAAAATCAAACAGGTGAGGAGTCTCTCAGAGCGGCAGCGTTGAATCCATGTGCAAATGTCTGCTGCAGCAGCTGAGCACTGCCGTCACCACATTTCGCTTGTGGGAGTGCGGATGTGTTGCGGGAGTGCGGATGTGTTGCGCCGCATGCTTTGTATACTGCATCGTCATCGCGTCAATGCGGCAATGACTTTACTTGTCAGCTCTTCCGGAAGCCCTTGAAAAGTCTCCTGCACCTGCCTCTACTTTCTGGTGCATATCTGGCATACGTATTACATTCGCTGTGATGTATGTGAGGATTGTGCAAGTTTGCTCGATGACTGTTCCACCTTGACGCCAAGACACCTCACCAAACTTGACCAGGAGGTTCATGTGAGACTGGCAAGAGTTGCAAACCTCTTGTGACTGCACAATGCATACACGACAAGCCAACATCCACATCTGACCAGCCAACATCCAAATCTGGCATGTTTTCAAAAAAGGTTGACTTGAATCGACAGTATTTATAAGCATGCACACACAACTTTTTTTGTTGTGCTTCTTTATTATCAACAACATCTAAATCTGACACATGTTTACAAAACTGGTTGACTTAAGTTGACAATTTAAGTGTGCACACACATCTCTTTTTCGTTGTGCACTGCCCCTCAAGCGCACCAGTACCCGGAACACTTTTGACACAAGATTTATAGCTGAAATGACATTCATGTTTTGAGTGCATAAGCTCATATCATCAAGAATGTACCGTCGCTAACATCACACACAACATACAATACATTAGATAATAGTCAAATTGTTGTTGTGGGTCAATTCATCAACCTGCTCGACACAACTACCCAGGCCTAACGTGCCTGAAATGCAGGCGCGCACAGGTGCTGCATGTACATGGGTTAGTCAGGTGCAACATTTCAGAGAGAAGTCAAAAACCACGCTGTAATAGTGCGCCGCGCTCACACAAGAGGAAGCAAACAAAAGTTCATGCGGTCTGGATGCGACCGAAAGGCGTTAATATTTACTCCAATATCCACAACCGGTTTCAAGCTCACAACATACCCGGCTTGATTTCACTTCACTTCTCAAAAATCACTATATTTGACTGCCACCAGATGAGCCGTGGCACTCGTTTAAGGTGGTGCGCAGGGGCCACTGCAGGGCCCCATGCGCCTGTGCACTATTCACAGCGGCGACTGACGCTCGAAGTTGAGCATCAGAGCCACTTAAAAGGCGCCCTGGCCGTCGCCAAAGGGGGAGGTCTGCGGCAAAGAAAGCGGTCAAGCACATTGGGGCAGATGTCAGCAGAGGTTACCTCTACATGTAAAACACATGCGAGATGCATACTTGAAAGATGTGAATTGTCAAGTTGTGTTGTAAGAATGAAACACATCACTGTGGTCCGGGATGCACCGCTTCAGATGTCTTGTCCGCAGATAACAACTTCTGCGCACTCAGCATGATCGCTATGACATCAACACTGCTGCGCCATCATATGTTGACAAGATCAAGTTCTCCTCAAGAGCACTTCATACATCATATGTGCACATATCAATGCTGTAAAGCTTACGCAGTAACAAAAAGAAGTCCTACATGAGCACTCCACGATAAAAGCAAAGCCCATGAGAACACCACATGTCCACCACAAGTTCACCAAAATGCATGGGTGTACTCACGTGGCCAGCGAGGAGCTGCTCGATGGGGCCCTGGCCGGTAAGCTTCTCCTGCACAAAGGCGCCGACAATGGCGACCTGCGCAAGGCGGCCGTTCTTCAACTCCTTGAGCTGAAGTTCCTCGAGCTCCTCCTGGGTGTCGGGGTAGATGCCGAAGCCGAGGTCCCCAGGGGCCTTCTCGGGGTCCTGTAGTTAGGGTTAGGGTTAGGAATAAGATTAGGGTTAGGGGAAAGCCAAGGCAAACGTTGAGAGATGGGCTCAGTGTGCGCGTAGTGGTGCACCGTGAGAGTCGTTGCAATGCGGAGGCTGGTATGCATACATGAACATGCAGGCATGGAAGGGTGCAGAGGCAGAAGCGCTAAGCAGGCCTTGTGCAGCTGATGTGCAGTCATGGAAAAGTGGGTTTTGAGGGCTTAGATGCTAGCCCTAACCCCAATCCTGCCCTAGTAGGGCTCCTTACTTCGACCTCATTTGATGATGCAGGGTTGAGTTGCACTGCCACAATGTACGCTGCACAGTACAGCCGATGCAGAGATGCACGTACATACATGCGACCACCTCGAGCCTGTTACCTCACTAGTCTAGGTGCAACTCCACATGAGGAGTACACAGCAACCTACATTCATCATCTCGTACACATGCAAATTGCACTGCAAATTTCAACGCTAAACACTGCCCCGAGTTGTCAGGTACTTCTATTCAAAACTGGTGGAATTAAATACCTGCTTGAGCAGGAAGAGCTCCACCACACCAACGGCCAAGAAAATCTGGGCGATGGCCTCGGGGCGCTCCTTGATCAGTGAGGCCAGGGCCTCCTGGGGCCTGCAAACGATCAAGTAGCAGAGACATGTGATAATCATGTCACATATAATAACCAATGGCCAATACCTGCTGGCTGGATGCCAACGGGCCTGTAAACGACGAGTGTCGTTGTCAAGTCACACATGACAACGATGGTCATGCTACAGTGGCTACTCTGTTGAATGCCAACGGGCCTGCAAGTGGCAAAGATATATCATCCTCATGCCACATATGATAATGATGGTCATACTACAGTAGGTATTCTGGTAGATTCCAACTGGTCACTACGGTGGACAATGGCAACCGTGAGAGACGTGTCATCATCAGATGGCAGCATTGGCCGTGCTAGCTGGTCTGGTCAAGCGCTCTCGAATGACGGCACACCGTCCAAGCTACCAGTTCAGTGCATGCCCAGGGCGTTCTGGCAGGAGGGTAACGTCGTACATACCTACCGTACGTGACAGTGAAAAGCTGGGCAACTCGCAATCAGTCGACAACGCACACACGACACCGCATACAACACAAAAGATCTCCTGCAACTGCATGCGCGCGCTAAGTGCGCATCGTCGCGATCAACACTGTTGGGGCAAAGCATGCATTGCAGTTCAAATACGGTGCTTCGCACTGTTTTTTCGTATGCACGCACCTGGCACCTCCAGCAAAGACAGGGTCGGGTAGGTGGAAGAAGGTCTGCGCTAGCACTCCCAGGATGGCCAGCTGGGCAACGCGGCCGTGCTTCAGCTCCGCCTGCAGGATCATGAATGAACTCACGAATTAAGCATGGAGCTAATTCATGGGATCACGCTTGCATAGCCACTACATGAAGACACTGGCATCAAGTACAAAGTCAGGTCAAGTGTTACTCAGGTGATGTAATCTAAGCTTTGCTGCACCCAATAATGCACCTGAGGTGCATCAGTGACAAGGATGCGGCTGGGTGTGTAGCAGGTTGCGCACCAGAATTGGGCAGCAGCAGCAGCCGCAGCAGGCACACAGCACACATTGAGCGCCAGATGCCAACTCCATGCAATTTGCATCCAGGTTCCAAGAGACTTGGCTTCAAGCGCGCACTAAACGTGTAGCTGCATCTTGAGCCCACATTTGTCGAGAAACTTCTCTGCAGAACATGCACACGGTGAGGCGTGTCAATTTCAAACGGAAGAGGGCTGCCATCCGCAAAGGCTGATCTTGCAGCTGGAACAAGTCACTTAAAGTTGAGCGCTGTAGCTCACCTCGCGGTACTTGTAGAGGGACTTCTCGTCCTTGGCAAAGCCCAGGGGGTCCTGCATGGGCAAGTGTGCAAGGATCAAATGTTACTGCAAGCTGTTGAGTTGACTGAAACCGGATAAGGGTGGTGATGATGCTGCATGCAGTGGCAACGGTGCCATGTAGACAAGCAGAGATACACGTTAACACGCACACTGCTTGCATAACCTCGTGCGCCTGGTATGGACTGGGAGCACGATGTGGTCTTTTGATTGAACGCTGAATTGACATCAGACTATCAATGCTTTCATCAGCAAGGGCGTGCTGAGAAAACAAAAAACTTAATGAAGCAGCAAGCTAGATCATTTGATTCATGCAGGAGCTGAAGCAGCCACACTGTAAGTGTTGCACACCAACCGTATCCAAATGACCCCGGGCCGCAGGGCTGTCACACGAAGTCACGGTGCTCAGGTATGGCAGTGGACCGAGGGTAGAGTTGGGCACTGATGTTGCATCAAGGAATACTCAACTATGTGTAGCGATTGCAAATGTGCATGTTTGCTGGGTGTGTCAGTGCTCACCCAGATGCCGCCGGTCTCCGTGTCAGCGCCGATCAGGTCCTCCACAGCCATGCGCAGCGGGCCGGTGGCGACGGGGGCAGCCTGCATGATGCATCATGATTGAGGGGTCAACCGTATCAACATGGATGTTGAGTCAGCATGCATGTGTCAAAGGCGTCTTAAATGCAAGTGAATTTGCAGCTGTTTGATGTTATGGGAGTATGCAGGTGGAGCATAGTGCAACTCAGCGAAGAAGCACGCCCGCAAGTGCTGTGAATCGGGCACGATCAGAGAGGGCAGGCCAGGCTTCATGAAACAACTGCTGTGCTACAAGACAAAAACTAGACACTGCTGCTCGTTGCTTATGCTGCTCTTGTATCAGAAAAAAAGTGCACAAATATAGAACAATTGAAGCCAGCAGCCCATCCTACCAGAACACGCTCACCCTCTACAGTAGTTCAACGACTACAGAAGTTGAGCGAAGCCCTCTGCTGTGGAAGCAGACCTCAGCAGGAAGAGCCAAGAGAACGAGTGAGAGTGCTCGCACATATACCATGATCCTTGCGCTGCTGCAATACTGTTGGTCTCTTGCCTACAAATACACAGTGCGATGTGGCTGCGCGCTGTGCTTTGCTTACCTTCAGAGCGGTGCCAGCGAAGGAGCTGGGGGCGACGAAAGCAGCCGCGCTGCCGATGGCGGCCAGAGCAGAAGCAGCGAAAGCGGTCTTCATGTTTAGGCTGGGGGAGGTTGCTGATGGCTGGGCCTGACTGGAGTGAGAGTGACTTCAGTTGTTAGCTCAGATGAAAAACTGCAAACAACGACAAGGCTCGCAGACGGACACCGTTCCTGGCGGGCTGCGGTACATAGCCGGGAGCGTACTGTGGTCGACGACCTCATGCTCGCGTCCCTGCGGCGCAGCTTCGGGGACGAACAGGTACCTCGCCTCTCGAGGCTTTCACAACGCACGATCTGCTAGGTCCAGTTCTCGGGCGAGTTCTCGGGGCGGCCGTTGATTTTGCACAGATGGTGCAGGGTGTTGGCGGCCTGTGGTGGTAGCCGCAGGGACCGAGATGAATGGCTTCACTGAGGTTCCACACGCCCGCCGGAATCGTGTTCTTCACCTCGGTCCAGCGCCGCGAGTGCTGACCAAATAGCAGAGGAAACAGCTTGAAGTCCTTCTGCGCTGCCAGACACAACATGATGAACAGCAGTGCGGGTGCCGCAAGGCTTTTCGTAGCTGTGCTTCTTCTGGCTACCGCACTCTCGCCGACAAACGCATTCGCACCGAGTGTACCCGTCACCTTCAGGACCTGCGCCACCGCTCCCAGATCTCGGATGATGCCGCTGATGGCCCAAGTTGACGAAGCAGAGGCCCCGCACAGTCCCTCCGCTGGAGGCAGGCAGCCGGCAGAGCAGACACCTCCAGGCTCAAACAAGAAGTCCACGAGGTGAGCTTGAGCGGTAGTGACAAGGCTCTTTCAAAAAGTTTGATCCTGCAATGCTCAAGAGCCAAGGCAGAGTCAATTTTTCAAATCTGCTCAGTGCCAGTAGTCAGACACCAGGAGTAGATGTGTTGAGACACCAGGAGTAGATGTGTTGAAATCAATTTGTTAAAATCAATTTCCCTTCCGCCTGTAACCGACTAGTAGTACCATGCAGCAGGTGATCCAGCATCAGCGACTTGTGCCGAGCAGCAGGGTCGCCATACTTCAAGTTGTGCCAACAAACTCAGATACAAGCGTCACTTGATCGATGCATTCGAACCCGCCGGTCAGCTGCAAACATCAAAGAGCACAATGCGCACACAACACGCTTCCACGGCGTATGGCTTCTCTGTACATGACCTAAAAACGCTCCGCTTAATGTGAATACCGCCGTGTGAACCGAGTGACTTATGTATGTGTGCCACTTGTCCGCTGCCTCAGGCGAGCGCCGATTGGCGCCAGCAACCCATTTGCCTTCGACATCAGGTCCGGGCCCGTGACTGCTGTGCTGCAGATTATCCTCGCCGTGCAGATGATCAACATCGTCAACGCCATCATCCAGAGGCACCTGAACGATGCCCCTCTTTTCTAGGCATCGGTTTCTCGAGCTCATGGAGGACTTTTTCGTGCCCGCAGCAGGTCCTCTCCTACATGCCCCAGCAAGTCTGACGGTGGTTAACAGTATGTATGTATGCTGCGCACCCAAGTAAGCGCAATGCTGTAAACTGATGCGCGCGCTGCAACGCTGAGTGCGGCGGCGCTGCGCAGGATGACAGCCCCTGTACAGATGTTGTTGGCAATAACGAATGTGCGGCACTCCTCTGTGCTGCGAGCGTTGAAGTTGCAAGTTGAGGCTTTGGCACAAGGAAGTGCTGCAGCGACCGATAGCAGTGTACCTACGTTTTGCCATTTTCTGAGTTGAACTGCTTGCCAGAAGGCATTGGTGGAGATACTTCTATTCGGTCCTCCGGTTCAGCAGCAGGCACCAACAGGACGTCGCTAAAACCTTTTGATCAGGTACTACCACGGTAGCGGCCTCAAGGCTTGCTACCATATCCACCACAAGCGCTTGTGTATACAGCTGTTGAATATGTCAATACCACCCAAAAAAATCATGTGCTCAGAGCTCTGGCAGCTGTGTTGTGCTTGTCACACCGCATGCATGTTGTGCTTGCAATACCGCATGCATGCATGAATATCCCCAGCTGATATGAACGGTGCCGCCTGCCAGCATGTCAATTACTGCCCTGGCTCAATGTCTGGAACGATGGTTTTTCATGGAACACTCTCTTCTTATGCAGCATCACAATGCGCTAATCGAAAAGCCAAGCACGCCAAAATGACAGAATGCTTGAGGCAAGACACAGGAGGAATTTGGTGCAAACTGCACGTGCTCGACAGTGCGCTTCAAGTTGCATGCATATTAGTCTGTTGTGATTTCAGACAATACCTGCAGTGAAGACGAAGCTGCAGTGCATCCGGATCGCGCACAAGTACGCACACGGAACAAAGCAAGCAAGGTATGCCGACATTCAGCGGATCTTGCAACCACATCGTTGACATTGTGACCGAACCGAATGCTGAGAGGCAGTGCGCTGCGGCGCGCAGCGCATGCATGTATGTATGTACTTATGATCTTGTATTTATAGCAGCCCCAAGGTGGGCTTGATGCGTTGGACAAGATTGCAAAAAACTAAAATCGGACGGCCCCTTAGAGCCCTGCGTTGCAGGCTTGTACTAGACTCATGGGTGGTAGACACAGCGGCACCAAGTCTGAGCCACACCTATCGTAGCCGATGTCTCCATCTCTTGAGCGAAAACGCCGGAGGACCGCGGTTATGCCTCTAGTATACATTTGGGCCAGAGGCGCCCGGTCCTCGATTCCTTGCCTAAGCACGCCGCTGACGTGCCTGGCCGAGGTTCTCTTTCTTGCGTGTTCAAGCAAACGATCTACAGTGTGCCCTGATGCTATCCGCATCCCCATGTTCCAATATCCCCTGCTGCTGCCCAAAGCCGTATCCTCACCACACGCGACTCCGCAGCTCCTGCTCACAGTCAGAGCCAGCATCTCCATCCCCTAGCTGCCTGATGCACCCTCGCCACCATCAGCGCCACCGCAAGCGCTGCCGCACCTCTCGGTGCTAACGAGCAGCTGGTGTAGTACTAGTATGTATGTACTCCTATAGATAGGAGGGCAAGTGTGTACTTTTTATTATGCTGCTACGGTTCACCACGACTGCCAACCCCTTCCGCACTCAGCTGCAGTGCACCCAGTGGGCACGGCTAGTGGAGCACGCCACACGACTACTGGCGGACGCCACAGACAGTGCACGTGAGGCGGCACGGGTGCGCCTCCACCATAGTGCCGGGGCGTTTGCTCATCAGGTTTCTCAGACTCTAGTGCAGCGCGGCTACAGGCTGCTGCACCTGCTAGCAGCAATGGCCTTTGGTAGGCAACCGGAGGGAACCGGTATGCCGCCTGCGGCCCGGCTGGCAGCGTTGCTGTCTGGCGACTTTGCGGAGCTACTGAGAAAGACGCTGTCAGCAGCAGCGGCGCTGCGGGCCCCCAAACCAAACAACGCAGCTACGGCGTCGGCACAAACGAACTTCGATGCCGACTGGACGGAGGCTGACTCCAGGCAGCAAACAGCATGCGCTGCCCTCTCAGGCAAGCGACGGGGGGTAGGCCTGGCTGCCGCACGACTAGAGGCGCGTGAAGCATGCGCCCCAGCAGACGAGGTCACGGCACAGGTGCTGGCAGCAAAGCACCCTGAAACTGGCACCCGGCCCGGGGTAGTCGATACGCCAATGGAGCAAGTGCGCGGCCTGGTATACGCCCGGCGGCACTGCTTGCACGGCGCAGGGGTGGCAACGACCGCCGGGCCCGCTGGCAGCGGCAGTCCCGTCTTCGAATCGGGTCAGGCGCATGATCGCAGCGATAGGCCTGAGGATGCTGCCAGCGCAGCCGGACGGCGCCTCGAGGTGGAGGCGACAGACATACTGTCGACCTTGTCCGCAGCAGGGGCGGGGAAGGCAGGAGGGCTGGACGGCCTACGCTATGAACACCTCTTGATGGCCGCTGGGCCTGGTGCACCAGTGAAAGCAGCCACCCGCCCCGTGGGCAGTGCCTCGCCAGGACTAGCTGGTGATTCAGAATCGGATGTGATGGAACCGGCATTCGCCCATCACCTGGCCAAGGTGTTCACGACGCTGCTTGTTGAGCCCGAAGTGCTGCCGGAGCAATCGCAACGGCTTCTCCGCGCCGCGGCCCTCTCAGGCATAGGACAGAAGCGGCGTCCGATCGCCTGCTCCAGTGTCTGGCGCAGACTCCTCGGGTCCACAGCGGCACGGAGTGTCAAGGGCAAAATATCGGGGCTGCTGGCCTCCATGTCGCAGTTTGGCGTAGGATACCGGTCTGGCGTTGAGCATGTGGCAGCGCGCGCGCGCGTGTGGCACGAGCTGTATGGCACCACAATCCAGCTGGACTGTGAGAACGCATTTAACAGTGTGGATCGCGCCGCCATTGTGCGGGGACTTATGCTCTTCTGTCCGGAGCTGCTCCCGCACTTTGAGTCCGTATACTGTGGTGACACTGCCCCAGAGATGCGAGTGGAGGTGAACGGTGAAGCTCGCATTATCTGCTCCCACTTAGGGTGCCAGCAAGGGGACCCTCTAGGGCCGCTGTACTTTGCAGTGGCAGCGGCCTTCCTACTCTTCTACCCTGATGGAGTGAATGCGACGCCCGGCAGTATGCCGGCCTACGGCCACAGCACAGCGGAACCGCCAGCCCCGCACTGCGCTTTCCTGGATGACCTCAACGTGCTGCAAGCTGCCTACTTCGACGATGCAGCGGCCGCTGGGGTGGCAGAGGTGATCCGTCGGCTTGCGGCAGGGGGCCTACGCGTTCGACCAGACAAGTCGCTGGCCATCGCCATGCGCGGCACAGTGTTTGATGAAGCGGCCAGAGCACGCCTGCGCGCCCTTGACATACCGTTTGTACACGCCACCATGCCAGAATCCAGTCAGGGCTTTACGTCGGTCGGGGTACGGGTAGGACACCCAGCCTATGTGCATGCTGCCATGAGCAAGCATCTTGTTGACGCAGGGACATGGCGATTGTCGTGGCAGCTAGCTGGAATGGCGCGGCATCCCCTACAGGCAGCACAGTTCATTCTGCGCAGGTCACTGACGAAGCGCATGGGCTTCTTAGCTCGGGTCGTTGACACGGCTTTGAGTGAGACATGGCTGCACGCATTTGACGGGTTCTGTGCATGGACGCTTGGACGCATGCTGCACCTGCACGGCTGCGCTACCGCGGCAGTCATGAAGTCACACCTGCTGGCCGCCTGCACTGCTGGTGACAATGAGGAAGCCAGCAGTGGCAGCGTGCTGGTATTGCCGCGCTTGGGCCCGCCAGAACTCACGGACATCGCAGTGCCACTGCGGGCGTCACGGTTGCCGGAGCGACGAGGCGGTCTGGGCATGCCGCTTTTGGGGCTACTGGCACCAGCCGCATACACGGCCCAGGCATGCACAACACTGCGGCCTGCAATAATTCATGCCACTGTGGCAGCAGGGGCCCTGAGACTCGGCACTGACGAACACGGCGCAGTCACCTGGTTCGCGCAGCACTCATGCGCAATACGCGAGGACCAGGGACTACCGCCAATCATCGAGGCCGTGCGACGCTCTACGCGAGCGCTGACAGCTGATGGCGGCGAATAATCACGCACAGCTGAGGCCGAGCAGCTCCCAGCATCGTTGCTACGGTGGGCAGCAGATACGACGGCCGCAGCGTCGACGCTCCCCACTGCGGTGCAAGCGATCTACGCCGCAACTGCCGTCACCGAGACGGGGACCACTGAGCCAGCCCCACACACCCACGGCATTGTGCCTGGCGCCGAGGCGGCCGCTGCGGCGGCGACCGTACCTGGCCCTCAAGCCGCTGCCGCGGCTGCCTCTTCCACGCCCAGGATCCGCTCCGCCCATCCGCGACCCTGAAACCCAAAAAGCAACCGAGCACTTATGCTATAGTGAGGTCAGTCAAGACCCTCTGTTGAAGTTAGATAATAGTAGGTTGTTGGCCTCACTCAGACGCACCAGAAGAGGTCTTGGTGGTTGAAGTTGAGATGGGTGGAGCCGTGCCATTGCACGTTGAGCAGTGACATGACAGTTGAAGTGGGCATGAAGTTGAAGTTTGAATATCACCGTTGAAGTTCAATATCACATCAGGATCAATATCAACTTCAACAAGTGAGTAGTCAGCAGATGCCCCTGACATAGGGCTACAGCATGGCATAACCCAACCTCAATATCAGTTCTGCCCTGGAGACTTTACTACTGGACAAGGGCCTCGGTTGCTTCTTGGCTTTCAGGGTCGCGGATGAGCGGAGCGGATCCTGCTAAAACACAAACTAGCGCGGAAGAAAGCAGCTGCAGCGGCGGGCAGGAGGACGACGACGACGACTGGGAGGCCTATGCTGACGAGATCTGCAGGAAGGTAGTGCCCCGCCGCCGGCGCGGTCACTTCACGCACGGACTACAAGCTGGCCTTTCAAATGTTCTTCGACGTCAATACGAGGACTGCCTGGTGGAGGACCTAGAGGCTGCCTCGGCTGGTGCCGTGGGCAAGCCGACGCAGGCTACACTTATTGGTGACTCGCGTGACACCAGCCGCCGCCGCCAACAGGCTAGCGCGCGGGTCCTGGCGCAGCTGCGCAGCCAGCGTGCGTCCGGGGCAATGGCGTGGATGAGCGTGCCACCCGCTGCCAATGACCGCCCGGGTGCGGCGCCCATGTCCAGTATGGCAGCAGCCACGAGGTTGCGATCTTTATAGACGGGTGGGGCATACAGGGCGAGGTGTGCCCATGGCGGTGCAGTGACGTGAGCCCCACCTCCACGCATGCGATCAGCTGCCCCAGCCAGCACATACGGGGGCACAACGCGACACACACTGCCCAAAAGCGGTGCCTACAGCGCATCTTGAGACAGCACCATGTCTCTATTGTCCGCAATGAGGACGCTAGCGTCTTCAAGGTACCGGGGTATCGGGCGGACACAGTCGTTGACCCAGGGTGTCTGCACTTTAGCAGTGCATACCGTAACAAGGGAATAGTGCTAGACACAAGTGTGCGCGCGCCCACAGCGAGCTCGTACCTGACAGGCAAAACAAATGCCTCGAACACGGACGGCTATGCTGCTGGGGTGGGGGAGGACGCGAAGGTCAAGCACCACACCGGCACCTTGACGTCATCTTGGGCTTTTGTGCCATTCGCGCAGGAGTCGTACGGACGGCTGGGCAAGCAGACAAGCCTTTTTGTTAAGGAGTTGGCAATGCACTCAGCACTGTGCTCAGGGGGGGGGAAGGCAGATGTGTTACGCAAGGCCGGGTTAGCTAAGCGTCAGATCCACATTGAGCTGAGCATATCGCTGGCGCGGGAGTTGGCGGAGCGCATCATGGCATACACACGTGGAGCGCGAATGCTGGGCTGTGTTTCGGCGCCGGTATCCAAACTCCTAGGGCACAGCGCAGACTAGGCTGCTGCGTTGACGCAAGCTTTTCGATTGCATAGGCAACCCGGCCTCCCTTGGGCCTTTATAAATACAAGTCCATACGTACTTTTTATCAATTCTCGCTCAGGGCGCGAAAAAGCCCAGATGAATGGTATCCAACTTGAAGCTTGCTGTACGGAATCTATATGTCGTGTGGCAGTCTGAAAGTGTCTTAATGACGACCAAGTGTGTACTTCTATAGGAGGGCAAGCGTGGTTGCGTAACGTCCCCGCCGAACGCCGTGGCCGCCGAACGGCGAATGTCTGAACAAATCATCATCAAAGCACTGCGCCTGGGTCATTTTGCGCGCACAAGACGCCTCCTAAAGATTTCTGGCCCAGGGCGTCACGTTTCCGCAGCTTTGTCATTGCAATCAACGTCTCTAACAGCGCGCGCTGCTTGAGAGGCAGTGCTCGCTGGCTCGCTGTCGTTGAAACAAAATTCATCATCGGCCAGCGCTGCGGACGAGAAACAATGCCCCCGTGTCACTCTGCACGTGCGAGCCCCATCTGCGTCAGCGCCTCCTCTAGGATGATCACCCAGTGCGTCCTGTTCGCGCAGCTTTGTCATTGCCATCAACATCTTCAACAGCAGCGCTGTGTTCGCTGGCTCGCTGTCATTGAAACAAATACCATTATGTCGCTCAGCGCTGCGTACGTGAAGGAGTGCACCGTGTCACACTGCACGCGCAAGCCCCATCTGCATTAGCGCCTCCTCTAGGATAATTGCCCAGTGCGTCCTGTGCGCGCAGCTTTATCAATGCAAGCAACTTCTCCATCGCCAGAAGCGGCTCGAGAGGGAGTGCTCGCTGTCATTAAAACAAATTCATTATCACCCAGCACTGCGTACAACAAAGAATGCCCTGTGTCACTCCGCACGTGCGAGCCCCATCTGCACCAGCGCCCCCTCTAGGTTGATGGCCCAGTGCGTCAAACACGCGCAGCTTTGTGATCGCATCCAACTTCCATCACCACACGATGCTTGAGAGGCAGTGCTCGCTGGCTTGCTGTTATTGAAAAAGTCCAATAGCATCACCAGCGCTGCGTATGAGAAACAATGTCCCCGTGTCACTCCGCACGTGCGAGCCCCATCTGCACCAGCGCCTCCTCTAGGATGATGGCCCAGTGCGTCCAGTGCGTGCAGCCCTGCGCGTAGACGGCGTAGGGCTCGCGCAGCGGGCCGTCAGCGCTCAGCTCTAGGGTGCTGCCATCCGTGAAGGTGCCGTCCGCAAAGATGACCTGTGGCCGTGTGGCAACAGGCGTGCAGTCACACGAAAAGGGAACACACGACAAGTGTGGTCAAGAAGCGTACAACGCTGAAAGGGGAACATGCAACAAGTTTGGTCAAGAAGCGTACAAATCCTGCTGCACAGTCCGCTTCAGGTTTTTCACATTTCTAGATAAATACTTTAAAGTATAGGTGTTACTTGTAGCTTGGCGCTGTTGAAGTTGCTGTAGTTCCACGTTCCAGTTCAGCGACCAGCGATGACATGGCGCCAGGATGACCTGCGGCGCGTAGCAACAGGTGAACCGTCTCATGAAGATACCACAAACAGGTACCATATTCCTCAGGGTCAGAAAATCGTGACATGCGTGCCTTCTCGCAGAAAGCATCATGATGTACATGCTTACTCTTCAAACGTAAGTACCAAGTCTCTGTGGTATGCGTGGCGGGAGATGTCCGCATCGCCAGGCCCATAGTGCCTAGCGCTTGACCCTCAAATCCATTTATGCGCATGTGCGCGTGAAACGCAGCTTGGCGGTCGTACGACGCATACGAAAGACAGCAGCACAGCAATATGACGCGATCTGCACACCAGGCAGGCCTCCACAGGGCTAGCGGTAGAGCCACTTTTGTGCCCAAATGATGGCGTGGTCGGTGCTAACAGGCTTGGCGGTGCCTGCTCTGTAGCTTCAGAAGCACAAATCCAGCACCAACGTCACCACCAGAGGGCGGCGGAGATGACGCTAGCGCACGTGAACCTCCACAAGTCTAGCGCACTGGAAGCATCAGCGGCGGGCAAGGGCGCACTCCCGAAACGATCGCGTTCACCGGGTGCGAATGCACAGCTGCAAACACGCTCTGCGCTAGCATTGAAGTTCAAGATATGGCTACATGGAGTACACCAAGCACCACATCAAAAAACATGCGCGCCCAAAATTTTCCTGTGTAAACATTCAAAACAATCACAAATACGCACAAAAGCCGAGAGTAAAAACATTCGATAACTGCCTCACGTCATCGCCATTTCCCGGAATGGCTCTCAGCTCAGGCTCGGTAGTACCTCGACATGTTCACGCGGCTCATCTTCTGTATGACGCAGAAAAAGAATAAAATTCTCAACAAGTTGCCTCAGCTCGTCCCCATACCCCTGGAGGGGTGGTGCTGGGCTCAGGGCGGTAGTACGCAAACAAAAATGGTATTACTTTATATTTAACAGATTTGGTAATATGGGGAAAAACTAACCTTACATTAGGATTAACAACAATTCTTGTAATTTTTTCTCTTGCAGGTATTCCACCTTTAGGCGGATTTTTTGCAAAATTTGCTGTCTTCGCCTCCACTGAAGAAGCAAGCTCGTTCACTGTACTCATCTTCTATTGATACAACTTGGGATGTTTATGTATGCTCAAATACACAAAGGTGCCTTACCTCGTCCCTATACCCTGGCGTGGTTCCAGGCTCGGGCCGATAGTACGCGCTGACGTGAAACGTTCACTGAAAAACCAACAAGAAAAAAACTTCAACATAAGAAAAAAACGTCAAGAAGTGTCTCACCTCATCCCCGTACCCTGGAGTTTTTCCGGGCTCGGGCCGGTAGTACGCATTCACAGGGCTCAGCTTCTGCACCACCTTGCAGAAGGCCACCGTGCGCTGCAGCAGCGCACACGGGGGCAGCGCGCACACGACAACACGGAGCTCAGAGAGCGCGACGGGCGGGTGCAAGGCAAGGCATGGTACGTACATATGTACCTGCATACCTTCAGTTACTTTCAGTGAACAAAGCACCAGAGCGGTCTGCGTGTACTACCTCATACTTCCGAAGTACCAGAAAGTGTTGAGACACGCTGCGATGCGACGCCTGAGTAAAAGCCGTCTGCAGCATGATAATTTGAGAAAGTAGGTATGTTGGAAGGTACTAAATGTGATGTGCGGCGCTTCTGACGGCCGAAGCACAAAGGCAGATCGGGCTAACAAAATGACATGAATTTGATATTAGTAAAGCAGGAATTAAAACCAGTGCATTCACTCTATGATGGCACAAATACGCAGTGCTTACTGATTTGTCTTGCCCTTGATCACCGCTACCTCGGGCTCTTTGCATTGCGCACTGATCGCAAACAAAAACGGCGACTTCATGATGCATCTGCAGAAGCTTGGTGCACACACATGTCAGCAAGTGCATTGTCCGGAAGAATTTTATCCATCAGGACTTGCATGCAGGCCTGAGGCGTGGCTGCTTAAACATATATTTGCAAAGCTGATACAGTACCTGCCGTGTGTCACATGATGCACAGCGCAAAAAAAAAAAACATCAACATTGCTCACCTCTCGGGTGCCGAGCTGCACGGCCTGTATGATGTCCGTGCGCGCGGCGCCTGGCGCGGGGTTGGTAGGTAGTTGGTAGCCGTTGCCCAGTACTTCAGCAACGAGGTTGGCGCCTTTGAGCGACTCTCCTACGACGCCGCTGGCCATGAACAGGCCCTGGTACAGGTTGCGGTTCTGCCCCAGTGTGGCGCCGCCTGCCACGCCTGTTGCGGCAAGTGACGGAGCAGTGCTCAGCACGTGCTGACATTGGGTCCCTGGTGCGCACTGACGTGCCACAGCTAACCCTGACCCTAGCCCTGAACTTTGACGGCATGCCTCGAGCGATACAAAATGTAGAGATGAAGCGTGTCATCACCCGCCACACGCATGGTCTCGCCAAGTGTATGCCACGAGGTGCCTGTTGCTGTAGGTACATGGCTGTCATACGGGATTGCATGGCGTACGTCGAATTTACCACCATTGATGCTGTTCTGTTTCTACAATCAGAGGCCCCGAGGTTGCTGAGGTTATAGCGAGGCTTGGAGTTGAGGGCAGAATAAGGCTTGAAGTTGCGTTTAGGGTAGGGTTAGGGTGAGGGTTAAGGGTGAGGTTAGGGTTAGTCATACCGGATTGCATGGCGTACGTCGAATTTACAAAGCGTCACGTGCACAACGTCGCATACACGGACACGTCAAATTGCACTCAAAGAACGTCTGAATCCGCGGAAGCATGTGCTGCATTTGGACATCTTGATTATAGATCAAGGCCAAACTGTAACACAAACATGAAGAGTCCATGGTCTTGCCGGGAGTAGATGCCAGACCACGCGCTTGATCATGTTGCATGTCTAGCCAGGCAGCATGATGCGCCTTCGTGACCATTGCGCGCCACTACCCAGCAGCTCGGCATGGAGTTCTGTTATCTCGTGTGTCCTAGCCAGGTGCTGCCAGCTTCTGACATGCGCACTGCAGGTGCTCGTGATTGATCGTCTGTCAACCCACTCTTTATGCAGTATGCAGCGTACAATAGTGACTTTGCCTATCTTTGCGTGCACCCCACAACACTGGCAGGGACATGTCCCGAGGTTGCATTCTGAAACGTCATGAGTTGATGTTGACAGAATAGCGCTACAGAGCGGCAACTGCGACTTGACACAGACAGCTGCTGAGGCCAAAACGTGCTCCTGCCGTTGCATACAAGCTGAATGCAGCACAGCGCACTGATACATTGTTCCGTACTGATGATGAATTCATGACGCAAAAAAAGTAATTCAGGCACAGTAGTGTTGTCGCCATGGTGTACATTAAAACATTAAATGTCAGTATTTGTAGGGTACCATTCATGATGATGAAAAATCAGCATGTGCCACAAATGCAGTGTCTACACAGCCCAATGCCCTGTAGCTGCTGCACCGACAGTAAGGCTGCTCGATGAAACCGCCCGCAGTGGCACTAGTCGGCGGCTCCCGGATATAGTCAACCGCTCTAGTGCTCCAGCTCGAAGCACAGGTTGATTTCTATTCGAGATGCCCATGCTTTGAGTTTGCTGAGCGGATGACACAATTTTTGAAAACAAGCAGCGGTTTTCAAGTGAAGCGCAATTATGTGGGCAAATATTTGAAGCCATGGGACACGGTGTTAAAATTCTCTTGAAGCGTATTCATGTGGACAAGTATTTTGAAATCATGGGACATCTTATTTTGAAAAGAAAACAAGTTTTCACCTGGTGCTGCCAGCCTGTTGGCTGCTGCCCGCACGAGCGCTTTCTTGCCCGCTATGTAGCCGCCGCTTCGTGCTATGGTACCGCCTGGAGGGCATCACAACAAAAATTGTCTGAAGATTTCAGAAGTGAAGTACGCGAAAGCTCAAAAGGATCTCGGGAGGGAAAGGTACGTCATTGATCTGAATCTCTGATCAAGTACACTCAATGATCTGGCCAAGGCATGGCACAATGCATCATTGAATGCTGTACCGCCCGGAGGGCGTCACAACAACAATACGATTGATAACTTCACAAGTGAAGTACGCGAGAAGCTCTAGAAAAGTACTATCAACGATATGGATCTATCATATTGTAATTTCAATAATCTGGGCAACGAATGAGTGACCCAATTCATCGTTCACTGCTGTATTCAGCTGGAATGGCTGGGTGGGTCGTTGAAAGTTGGTACCGCATGGAGCGCATCGCAACAAGCTTTGTTGGAATATAGTATGCGAAAAGCTTACAAGTACTTGTGGGAAAGTAATTTCAATGGTGTGGGCAAAAAAGTGGCTCAGCTCAACATCAAATGCTATATTTTACTGGAATGGCCGGACCGGTCTTCAAAACCTGACATCACCACGTGTATCATATACGTATATGTAACACTTCGCAGTACGTAGTCCTAAAGTTGATCCTGCAGAGTTGGTTCTGCGAAGTGCACTGCAGTCAGTATCAAAACAAGTAAAAGCGCTGTATGGTAGGTACCGCATGGGCACAAAAAAAGCCTTATTACAGCCACTGTTGTTCATAGAATCCCTACCAGCGCGTCTGTTGTAACAACACGCTTGAAAGCCTGTGCACCCTCCGCCTGCATTGGTAAAGTCCCTACATTTGCGCAGTTGAACAAAAATCAAAGTGCTGGTGCCACCATCTGTTGTGTTGTGAGTCCATTGCAGCGAGAACGAAACACCTGGGAGGCAACGCTGGCACCACCGTCACAGTCGTTCACGGAGTCAGGTTCCAGGCAAACGTAAAAATAGTGTGATCAATGCCATCCATAGTGCCATCACTGCAGTCAATAACTAATAAATGATTGAATTGCAGTGGAAAGGAGAAACCAACGCAAACTTCGTGTTTGCTCATTGTTTCAGCCCCGACAATTGCCGCAGTGAGACATTCAGAAAACGCTGACGACGGCAGCTGCTCTGGGTCATTGGCCTGACTAAAACCAAGTGTGCGCAGTAGCAGCGATGAAAGAGCCTTCTACTCAGTCAACAAACTCTACCCCTAGGGCAAGCCACCGCGGTATGCGGAATCGTGCCAGCAACGGACATGGCCACTGGATCAGGCCAATGAATGGTGGCAATGACAACAACATCAACACTAACCCCATCCCTAGGCGGCCATGCACAATCTGTTGCCACCGTCTGTCAATTGACCTCAATGTGTCTTGATAGGGTGGCATTCTTTAGAAAATAACTGAGCCTGCAATCAGGGTTAGGGTTGGGGTTTTAGGGCTAGCGTTAGGGCACCCGCCCCTGGTGACTGTTGAGGTGGCTTACGATTCAGTCAGCGCCAACCACCAGTCGCTTCCCACGCTGCACATGCAGCTGTCGACTAAACAACGACCCAGCAAAAACTGCATCGCTGGCTTTTCCGGCGCAGGTATCGCATGTGCTGCTCCTTCCAATCACGCCAAATACGAACAATGAAGTTCAGCGTACTTCAACGCACACCTTAGCGTCATTGGCATTCATGCTCACCGCTCAGTGCCAAGGCCAATTACGCCAAACGTCAACAATGTAGTTCAGCCTACTTTGACGCACACCTTAGCGTCATTGGCATTAATGCTCATTGCTCAGTGCCAAGGCCCATTACGCCAAATGTCAACAAAGCAATTCAGCGTACTTCAACGCACACGTGAGCGTCGCTGGGAATAGTGCTCAATGCTCAGCGCCAAGGCACCCACCTGGATTCTTTATGAGGGACCCCGCAATAAGATCGGCGCCGACCATCGGCGGCTCCCGATCTTCAACGAATTCTCCGTAGCAGTTGTCTACGAATATCACCAGATCTGGACGGGTCAACCAGCGCGTGCGTATGTGCGTGCAGAATCTGCGGCAGGTGGAACGCAAGAAGAGGTACAAATGTGCTACACGTGTCACTTGGCGAGACCAGACCGTCAGTTGGGGGGAGTTGTTTTGCAGGCTCCGGATGAAAACTGTAGCAACCTAGCGTCGCGTCGTTCTTGTGGTTGCACTGCTTCAGCTTCACTGAATGTAGCAAGCAGCATCCACTGAAATATGTCCGTGGAAAAGCAAAGCTACACGACAGCCCCTAACAGAAGATTGGTTGGTGATGTGGCAGCGGGTTGAACACTGTGCCTTGCCCAACTCACCTAGTGCTAATGCCTTGCCACAGCATCATTATCTCTTTGAGAGTGGATAGTGCGCTGATGGGCAGGGTTAGGACTAGAGTTACGATTAGGGCTGCATGTCAGCCGATCGCTGCCCCGCTCTCGTATCAGTTGTTGATCCCAGGTTCTGCTTCCGCAGGCGACATTGTATGTACATGACGAAATGAGGGAATAAGTTCTTCAAGAGCTATAAGCGCAGGTACGTCTGACGGCAACCCATCAGGCGTCGTGGCGTCCAACTTCCACAGCAAGACGGAGCAACAAGGGTCACGTCAGCAGAGCACTTGAGCTGTTGTTCAAGTTAAGCGACCTGGAACTCAATTGCGGTGCCGCTGACAATAAATCATCAATACTGTTCCTCACCGTAACTCTAGTGCTAACCCTAACCCTTCTGCTAACCTTACCCCAACCCTAAGCTTTCAAAAACCGCACCTCTCTGTCTCTGCAATGGGCAGGCACGTGCGCCACCGGTAGCCGCACGACCGCTGCACATGCAGCACCTTCACTGCAAGGTCTCCTAACCTTGACCCTAATTATAATGCTAACCTGTGCCCTCGTGCTACTTCGAATCTCTCAGTTTAACCCTGGTCCTAACCCTACGCTCAAACGCACCTTTCATCCTAATTTTCAATCCTAACCCTACCCTCAGAACGCACCTTGCTCACATCCTAACCTTACATAGCCCTGACCCTAATGCCTATTCAAACCCTTATCCCAAGGCTAAACCTAACCCTCACTCTAACCCTTACCCTACGCTTAAAGCGCACCTCTCTATCTCTGCGATGGACAGGGACTTCGCCACTGGTAGCCGCACGACCGCTGCACCCCAAGTCAACCTAGCCCTAGACCTTGCCCTAACCCTAACCTAATCCATACCTCTCTATCTCTGCAATGGGCAGGGACTTCCGCCACTGGTAGCCGCACGACCGCTGCACGTGCAGCACCTTCACCGCTGGGTCCGCGGCGATGGCGGCGTCGATGGCATCCAGGTCAAACGCGCAGTGCTCAGTCAGCGGCACCTGGGAGTAGCTGATCCCAAACTGCAGAGGAAGAGTAGAATCGTCAACAAATCAGTTGAATGCGTCAGAGCGGTGACAGATGCGAGGGAGGAGGAGTCGTGCAGCATATGGAAGCCTTGGAGCGTCTTGAAATGCTCAGGCTTGCCGATTGCCAATTTACAGGTCAAACACGCAGCGCTCTGTCAGCGGCACCTGGGAGTATGTGATCTCAAACTGACTGCAGCGGCCATGCAGAGTAGCCAGCAGAGCAGAGGTCAGTGCATCAGCGCGACAGCAGATGACCCTCGTAACAGATGAGCCCCTCAGCGGTTGGTAACGAGGGAGAGCTAACAATGAGGCATATCAGACACAAAGTTGGAGTGGCGTGAGAGTGAACTTGCATCTCGCCATCAGGGTGGTAATCAAAGAGACTGCCCAGAGCTCGTCAGGCGTACGCACATGGCACGGCGCGGTCGCCGATGAAGAGAGTTGCCCCGAATGCAATGTTGTGAAGCACGCTTCAAGTCGAGGATCAAAGAGCAGGAAGTTTCACAGCCGTGAGCGGTGACGACCACGCATGCGCTTCAGAGTATACCACACCAACTCATGCGTCAGACACTCAAGAAGCCCATCACTACAACGCCGCTTCTCCGCATAATACCTGACGCTTGCCCTGTCTCCAGCCCCACCTCTTACCCTAACGTCAACCCAACATGTACTTGAAGTACGTACCTCTGTGGTGCCACTGGGTGTGTCACCTAAGTTCAATTGTCAGTTGCAGTTGGTTGGCGGTTTCAACAGTTGCTCCTCTGCTCACAACAGAGAGACAGCCTGATAACATACACAAACACTTGCTTGAGCGCTGTTGTGGAGTGTCAGTACCCTCGCTTCCGTCTGTCGTTGGTCAGCGCTAGTGCAAATCCCTCACCTCGGCGAGGTTGCCGATGAGCCCCGGCGGCAGGGGACCGTCGCCCATTGCAAAGTTTGATGGCGTATGAGGACAACGACCAATACACCACGAGACTGTTCTATTTTCTGTCAAACAGGTCATCCTGACCCTGCACACTGCATACATACATACCTCGGCGAGGTTGCCAATAAGCCCCGGCGGCAGCGGATCCTCCCCCGTCGCGTCGAACGCGTCGGTCAGCGGCGCGCGCGTGCCGATGACCTCGTCCAGCGTGTCGTACGGCGCGCCGCTGCACGCGAGCAGCGTATCACCGGGCCGCAGCGCTCCGAACAGCGCGCACGCGATCGCGTGCGTGCCGCTGAAGCACTGCACGCGCACGAGCGCGGCCTCCGCGCCTAAGAGCTCCGCATAGACGGCGTCGAGGGTGTCGCGGCCGATGTCGCCGTGGCCGTAGCCGTCCACGCCGGCAAACATGCTGCTGCCGACCTGGGGAACGGGATGATGGGGCGGGGGGCAGAGAGTTGAAGCTGAAGAAATGTGGAGGTACGGCGATTGAGGGGCGTCGCCGTGGCTGTAGTGTGTATGCCCGCAAACATGCTGCCGCCGACCTGATGACGGGGTGAGTTGAAGTTGAAGACATGTGGAGGTCAGCATTTGACGAGCGGCATGCACGAAGCGAAAACCGTGCAATGAAAATTAGAGCAACACAAATGAAACGGCAGTTCAGGTGCAGCACCGTGGCCGTATCCGTCCACGGGCAGCTGCCGACCTGGGGGGGGGTAAAGATTGCCAATGAGTGTAAGAAAATAGTTCAAGTTCAACTAATGCACAAGAACACGAGAAGAGTCGCTGGGACGTGGGCGTCTGCACACAAAAGCACCGCCTCCCACAAGAAGTCGGTACCAACAGATGGGAGGGCGAAAGTGCAAGTAGAGGTAGCCGATGGAAAGTTGTGCAGGCGGATGAGCGCTGGGGAGCCACACAGGATGTCACTGAGAGCACCGTGCTGATGTTGCCATGGCTGCAACTGCCTACCCCAGCGGACATGCTGCTGCCCACCCGACAAGGGAAGAGAGGTCTGCAGGTGCAACTGTGCTCGCAAGTCTTGCCGCTGTGCGCGCCACAAGCGGCTTGAGAATGTCATGCCCACTGTTGGTAAACCCACAAGGTCGGCAGGCGAGCTGCTGCTCGGCCGTCACACAAATAGTGCAGGGCTCGAACGCAATACCGGAACCATTGCGCAGTGGGCTGCGCTACCTACGCTGCTGCCATCATCTTGGCAGCTCCCGATGAGAATCACATATTAATCACTGCAGGACATACCCATAGGCAGTCAACATCTGTGTGTATCTGCTGCTGCAGCACGCCACACAGAGCTCAATAATGTGTTGAACATGATAATCACCTGATGGCACCGAAAGGTGTCCAGCACCCGCCGCAGCATGCTTTGTGTATGCCTGTCAATCTCCGCAAAGGTTGGCTGCAGTCTCACTGCCGCCTCCGCGACCACATCCTTCGCTATTGGTAGTGAGTCTGCAGCAGTAAATGGAAACAGCGACAGCACCATTAGGTTCTCACAAGAGTGTGTGGCAACACCTTTTGCAGACACTGTGATCACGCAAACTGAAGCATCGTGGCAAATGCCATTACTCAAAGGAATGCAAAGTTCAAGCCGAAAAAACTGTGATGAACCGAGTCAGCAAACAGTTGACCAGCAGATGACTGCGCAGCAGCTCACCTGTGGAGTCATCATTTTCAACCCGTCGCAAAGCTGCACCGCTGTCCGCAATGGCACTCTGCAATGGACCTCCATCGCCGCCGTAGCTGCAGCTGCCACTGACTTTGGTTCTGCTGAAGCAAGGTCTGGGAGCGAACCCTGCTGCTGTGGCCGCGAGGCACAGGCAAACGCAGACTCGCATTCGCCGTCTCACTAGGCCGATGGCGCCTGCAGCAGTGCAGCAGCAAACTTGACGCCGACCTCAATCTCGCGACTCGCCCATTTGAAGTTCAGATGATCCGCAAATCAAAATTTGGTTTGGAAGGCCCTGCACAGAGTGTGTAGCTGTAGTCAGTTGCATTCTCAGCTTGGTGAGTCGAAACACAGGCAGGCATGGCAAAGCGGTTCAAGAAGGCACGCCTGGCAGCAGCCGCAGAGACCCAACAGCAAGGACGGCAACATCATCACGATGCAGATGACTACATGTCAGCAGCATTCACTGTACCACAGCCACTTTCAAGCTTGAAAGCTCGGAGTGCACTCAAGCCCCATCCGCAGGAACAACAGCGGACGCTGTCCAGAAAGGAAGTGGATGCACTAGCCACAGATCGGCGAATCGAGGGCCTCGACACACCTATAGAGGCAACCAACCCTGGCTTCAAGCTGCTGATGAAGCTCGGCTGGAAGCGGGATGCGGGTCTGGGCAAGAGAGGGGCCGGCATCACCGCGCCGATAGCGGCGGCAGTGAAGCAGAACAGGAGCGGCCTGGGGCACGAGTCGAAGGCGGAGGCGAGGCGCGCCGCCGCGAAGGCCGCCGCTGCCGAGAGGGAGCAGCGGGCGCGCGCGCAGGAGCTGGCGGCGCGCAAGGAGTTCCGCTCGTCCATGAGCGGCCAGTTCGCAGCGCGGCGGCTGGCGGCGGATCTCACGCAGGCGCAGCGCCTGGTGGAGCAGATGGACGTGGCGACGGGCGTCAGCGGCCGCACGCCGCTGTGGCCGCCGGAACCTGAAGTTGAAGTTGAAGCTGACGACGACGGCGCCGATCAGGACGACTTGAGCTTTGCCGCGGCGGCGCAGGCACGCGGTGGTGCTGCTACGTCAGCGGCAGCGGCGACAGCGGCAGCGGCGGCAGCGGCGGCAGCGGGGGAGGAGAGCGGCGGCGGCGGCGGCGATGACGCTGATGGCGGCATGATGTCGGAGGAGCTGCGCGCTGAGTGGGCAGCGCTCAGCATGGCAGAGCAGCTCGCGTGCTGCCTGCAGTACCTACGGAGCACGCACCTGTACTGCCTGTACTGCGGCACACGGTACGACAGCGCGGGGGACATGGATGAGCACTGCCCCGGCGTCGCAAAGGACGATCACGATGCCGAGGAGCTGTAATCGTTTCGCTGAAGAAGCTAGATGTAAGTACAAGTACTGTACAGATGCGCAAGCCTGTCAAGTTTAACGGTGCGACACACAGAGCATGATACACACACAGGCCTCATTTTGGCTTTGACACGTTGTATGCTGGCAGCAGCAGCCCGCGTGTGAATACATGCCCGCACGATGGGAATAAATGGAAACCTGCATGCTGCATCACCGGTTCCGCTGGTGGCTGCTCTTTCTGCACAAGCTGCAAGTGCGTCTGTTTGAACCTTTGCATGTTCTGATGGCGTGCAAGGTGACTGTGGCGTGCACGCGCATGTGCTTGCCGTCACCCTCTGTGTCATTTGCCGGGTGATGGCATACACGTGGCATGAACACTCGTGAACCATTGTGTCGCTGCACGTCCATGGCGGGTGTTTTCACATGGAGCCAAATGTGACCAGCTCAAGTGCGCGCCTTGTTTGCATGTGTTTCATGCAAGCTGGTACATGTATACCTCTTCTGAGGCTGGTGTGTGCATGTTGAATAAGGTGCTTGGCTGGACTTTACAAGTGAGCGAAGAGATTCCTGTGCAATGGAGGCGACGGTGCACCAGCGTGGTATGTTATTGTGCAGACGGCAGCCTGTTCAAGGGTGTTCACTCTCTGGCTCTCTCTTGGGTGAAGTTGAAGTGTGTGAAGATCTACGGGTATAGAACCACTTTGACAGGTTGTGTTCAAACAGGGACGCGACGGCCAGACTATCGTGACTTGACAGCCAGAAAACATCATGTCGCGATTGGTGTCGCGCACTCAGACGCGTCGTCACGCTTTGTTCAAACTTCAACTTCATTGTTTACTTCAACTCGCATTTGAACCTCAACTCGCGCATGAGTGCCGCAACCAGCGTCCAGGCGACCAATGCTGCTGCAAGACGTGCAGAGCTTGATATTCACAAGAGATGAGCTGACGACGGGAAGAAGGAGCGAGCCTGTGCAGCAGTTGGACTGTCATGGCACCCTGTGCGGGAGCGAGGCTGACACGTTTGAGCGCGTGCTGTGCGCGAACATGGGGCTTACAGAGGATGGGACCCCGGCGTGGGAGTGCAAAGCTGATCTGCCCGATGGTTACAAGCTGACGCAGGTAAACTCTCGAGTGACATCATGAGTTGGTGCGAATTCGGGATTTGTGTCGACTCTGGCGCTCACACTGTGTATGTCGGACCTTTTCCGCCGGTTTATTGCTTTTCATTGAGCATGAGGGAACGCGGTTATTGAGGTCTTGTGCGCTTCGGCTCTCGTAGAGTACAACACTTTCTCCGACTCACCACTAAGGCATCACCTCAGTGCCGCTGAAGCGGATGAAACAGTTTCAGTCTGCTCATCAAAGAATGAATTCCCGAGTGGTGACAAGCGCTCGTGGCAAAGCATGCAAAACTGGACCTTGCTGCGTTGATGCAGCCTGTGAAGATGCATAGAGCGCTTGGCAGGCCGTAGCGCAACACAAGGAGAGAACAGCGTACGGAAAGTCGTGTGCGGCATCATGCAACTAGCGAACAGCATGAGGACGACAATGATTTATTGCATTTAAGGCCATCGAGCAGCTGCGATGCTTCACCCGGGATCAATATCTGCCAATGGCCAATCAAAAAGCAGGGAAGTTTGCTTGTACATTGTTGCCATGTTTTTTTGCATGACAGGACTTGACGTGTGTATGACATCAGCCGGTCGCTTCCAAAGCATACTCCTGTTCACCGCTCACCATCTGTTCCGCTACTTGTCATTGCTGAATGCTGGTCGATGCTACATCATCATCGCTGAGTTTGCTCCTCACTGCCAAGCTTTCACTGTGGATTATACCCCAAGAGACACGATCATCACCTGCAACAGGTTCGCCGGTCACGAAGGCAACTGCAAACCCGTCAGCAGCTGCTGGCTACGCTTCTTACTATATGTAACAGCTGCCGCAGAGCCGTTGAGCTCTCCAGTGTCCGCCCTTGTGCCCGTGCTTCCTGCACGCTGCGCACTCATTCTGTTTCATCTGCCGTGTCCCCTACACGCGACACCCCCCCTCCTGTGCTGACGTTCAATGCTCAACAACCGCTGCCAGGTGAACGTCAACTGCGAGGGCCTCACGGGCTCGAGCGACGACGACATCCTCGCCGGCAGCTGCCAGCTGCACTACGCGCTGCTGAGCACTGCTGCCGCACCTGCCGCCGCCGCCGCCACGGACGGCGCCGCCGTGCCGCAGCTCGACTTCACCTCCGCGGCGTCGCGCAGCCGTCAGCGCGCGCACGCCTCAGCGCAGCAGCAGCACCAGCGCTCATCGCCGCCGCTGCTCAGCCGCAACGCGCTGCTGGCGGGCGGCGGCGCGCTGCTGCTGCTGCTGCGCATCGCCGCGCAGAAGCGGCAGCGGCGGCGGCGCACCGCGGCGGCGGCGCCGGCGGCGCTCGGCTCCCCTCGCTATGCCAGTGCTCAAAACGGCGACCACGACCCGGTGCCTGAAGCGTTTGCGGTGCCGCTAGATGGCGTCGAGTCTGGCATACCCCTGGCGCAGGCGGTCGCGGTTCCGCCTGCCCCGCCGGGGCCCCCGCCCCCCTCTCCCCCCTGCGCGGAGCCCCCGGAGAGCTGCGAGGGGCTGCCGCTGCCCGCGGGGTGGCAGCGGCAGCAGGACAGCAGCGGGCGCGCCTTCTTTGTAGACCACAGGTGGGCGCGCACGCATGGTGGAATGTGATGTTTCAATAGCCGGCAGGCGATCATTCGGCAGTTGGCCATTGGCAAAACAAGGTTGCGAAAGAAGGGTGATTTGGATGCGCAGACATAACAGCATGATATTTTCATAGCCGACAGAAGTTGTGCAGCAGTTGACCGGTGGCAGAAGAAGGGAAGGTACGGGGATGTGACGTGTGCATGTGTGCCAAGCGTTGCGGTTGCGCTATCGCTGAGAGTGGGGACGTGCGCTGACGGTGCCAGTGACTGACGCTGTGCTTCAGAATGTGCGCGCCTTTGAGCGCTTTGGTGCACAGGCCCCATTTTCATGCATCATTGCCAGCGCCTCGTGTTCCATTTCCCCTCGTAGAACAGCCACGGCCTTTATTCAATAACTGTCCAGACATGCGCAGTCATCGCCATCAGATGTGCCAGTGGCAGAGCTGGGCTGATGCTGCGTGCTGTTTCATCTGCTGTGGTCGCTTGTTTTCTCCTCTCGTGCAGCATGCAAAGGACTACATGGGCGGATCCACGCGAGCGCCAGCTGGAGAAGGTGGGTGCCGCTGTGACAGTGCTCAACCGCAATTGTGTGAGCCGTTTGATTAGCTTTCGTCACCGCCAGCGCTCATGGTTTCTGATGTATTGACTCTCTTGCCGCCAGTATGGACATGTATATTGACTCGTGGGCCACAAGCTGACCGCATGACGCGCTATTGTAGGCTGCAAGGTCTGCAATGCGGGTGCTCTGAGCGCTCTGAGTTGCGCATGTCTAGCATCTGTCCTTGTGAAATTCGACAATGCAGCGGGCTGTCTATTTGCGCTGCAGTGGCAGTCGCCACTGACGTTTCCTCACCGGCCCGCCTGCGGCCCACTGCCGCTGCGATGCGGATGCGCTACGCGCGACTCCCAGCACAGCCCACAGTAAATAAGATCTGTGCAGATTCGCTGAGCAACTGTGGATATGTTGTGCATGACCTGCTGGCCATATTTATCGCCACCAATGCCTTGTCGAGCCACCACTTTCTGCTGCTCGGACATTCAAGTGAAACCCTTGTCGCTCTCACCTGGAGCCATTAGTGACACCTCGACCGCTGAGCACTGCTGCTGCTGCTGCTGCCGCCGCTGCCGCTGCTGCTGCTGCTGAGCAACAGATGCGCGAGATGTGGGCAGGCTACGTCGCGCAGCGGCGCGCGTGGGACGCGGCGGAGGCGGAGCGCCGCGCGCAGTGGGCCGCCGCGTTTCAGCGGCAGCACGCGGCGGCGCAGGCGCAGGCGCAGCAGCAGCGCGCAGCAGCGGCAGCAGCAGCAGCGGAAACCCAACCTCAGCAGCAACAGGGGGACGAGCAAGGGGACGACGGGGGGCTGCGCTTCGCCGTGGCAGCGCTCGTCGGCTTCTTCTTCCGCCCCGCGCTGCCGTTCGTCCACCTGTTCCTGCCACGCGACGCCGCGCAGGGCCTGTTCGTCGGCAGCATCGCCGGCGGCATCGCGGCGGGCGGCGCGGCTGCGGCGGTGGGTCACCACGCGCGGAGGGGGATGGGCGGCGGCGGCAGCGGCGGCGCGCGGCGCGCGATGCGCGCTTTCGGCCGCACGGCCTTCAGATAGCAGCGGCGTGCTGTTGTCACGGCGCACTGCGGCGCGCCGCGGTGTGAGTGGAGACTGTGCGCAAGTGCGCGCCGTCGCTGGAATCGCCGTGCGCGCCTGAGTGTTTTCCATGCGCTTTGTGCGCTCTGGCGTCGCCGACGCAGCGCACGCTGCGGCCCCGATACGGCGTGTCTCGGCGCCTGTACGACAGGGGCATTCTGTTAAAGATGCACGGCATTGATCACATCTGCAGCCGGCAGTGAGGCGGCGGTGGCGGACAGCGCATGCATACGGGGGATGCGCAGCGAGGCACGCATTGATGCGGCATCGGGAACGCGCGGGCATGCCAGACGCTGCAGCGCTGCGCCGCTGCAACTCGTGCGCGGCGGATCATCGTCGCAGCGCCGACATCGGGGCCGCGCGTCGTCGCAGCTGCGGCACCCCCCCCCCCCCCCCGCGGCGTCGTCGGCGCGCGGTTCCATCGCGAAGGCGAGGGTTGAGGTGCCGCTGTGTGTTGAGGGCAGCGTGCGTCTTGAGCACTGACATCACAGCGGTGCGCCGCGATGCCAACCCCGCAATGCTATTGACGGGACGTCGTCGTGAAGGCGAGTCGTGGAACAGGTCGCCACTTGCTGCCGGTGCCGGGCGCGGCGTGCGGTCGAGCGCCAATGGCGAAACGGGTGCTTGAGAAAGGCACAGAGAGACGCTGCGCAGCGGGTGTGGGCGCTTGCCGCGCAGAACAAACCGCACCTGCTGTGACCACACGGGGTTGGTGGGCGCGTCACGCAGGCATCGCCATGCGAAATCAACGGCAATGTATGTTATGGGCACTGTATGTTATAGTCTGTAAGTATCTTGTAAAGTCTTGGTGTGCAAAAGATCGTGCCTGGAATGCCCAGTCGGTGGGCATGTGATCAAATTCAAATATACATACCATCATCCTGAGGCTGTGGTTGTCATGCCATTGTGCTTTTGGCCGCCTCTGGCCCCCTCGTGCACTAGTGTGTGGGGTTACACGGCAACACGTTGTTATTGTATGAGTAGTTTTCAAGGCGATCATATACTACATGGTCATAGGTGGCACTGAGAAGCGCAGACAATATACTTCAAGGCAACCCGAGCACATGCGAAAGGACGGTGAATTCAGGAAGCTGTCGTCAGGTGCTGACTGACTGTCACGCATTGAAGAGTGGATTTGTTGCAGCTGCTAGGGCAGCAGCGCGTGTTGCACATCAAATGGACAACCTGGCAACGCTTCCACACGCATTGGCAACCTGAAGAAGCGCTCACACAGATCTGTTCCTGGCACCCCCCTCTACATACCTCCTGGGGGTGTTAAGGGGTGCGGGGACAACCATAGCTATAGCTCAAACATGAACATGAAAGCCCCAGTTGCGCTTTGCATAGATGGGATGGTGTAGTTGTGGGCACCTCAACCTGCATGACCACATGGCGTGTGCACAATTGATGATTGAACACACTCTGCATACGTAGACCAATATAATTTTGAGATTCTTACTTCTCGCGGGGCTCATCACACCAGGGCGCTTTTGCGCAAAGCAGGCGCAAAGTCTAGAATCGCAATGACGCCTATTAATGCACGTCAAAGAGTTTGACAGGCCTTGACCCGAGACAAGCCTTGACCAGGGTGGGAGGCCTTGACTGTCAACATCAGCTGCGGGCGCGGCAGCAGGCGGCCCGGAGCAGCAACAGCGCGGGCAGCACGTGCCGTGGGGGATGGCAGCTAAAATTTGAAAACCTGTTATTCCTGGCGGCAAGCATGCGATCGCCTATAAGTCAACCGCAGATGCAGGAGTTCATCAGGGGCCTAGCCGACATGAACCTCAGCACCGATGATGAGGAGTCCCGCAAGGTTCGCGCCTCGCTGCTGGAGATGATTCAGCGGCTGGGCCTTGAAGACCCGGATCTCGTCAACGCTATCCACGGCGCCACTGCAAGGATGAGCGACGTATGCCTCGATGGTGCCCTGAAAGGCACGCGGTCTGCCGCAACTGCTGCGCCGGACGCATCCGATGACGATTCGGCTCACAGTTCCGCAGCATCGCCGCGACAGGACGATGTGCAGCAGGATCCGGTCGCCGACGCCCTCAAGTCGAAGGTACGCCGTTGTCTGAAAATGTGCCGTCTGTGTGCCAGTGTCCTTTTCTCACTCACGCCCAGCAGATTGTCAGTCCCGGCTGGTGCCGTGGTGTCACGTGTGGCGTATGGGGGGAGTTTAGGATGTGATTTGGTCTTTGCCTGGATTTTCAACTGCAGGCACGCGCTGTGACACAGTTGCAGCGCCTACCTTCTGTCACCCCACATGCTTCTCATGATTTCACCACGTGTTTCCTGCAGAGTGCAGATCACAGAGCAGAGTACAGACTGCGTGCCACAGGCTGCTCTCATCACACGCACCACCGGATCTTCCCACGACGCACGCCACGCACCCACCTCCCAGATTAGTGCCACACACAAAGCATTCCCGAGACATGCGGCTGACTCATGTGCCCCTCGTCGTCTGCCAGGCTGGCAGAGCGTTTCAGCAGGCTTTGTGCGGAACAAATGCGATACCCGCGTCAGCGTTTCCCGCTCTCCTGAGGTCCATGGGCCATTCCGCGCCAAAAGTCGCGGCCGCCTGCGCGTCAGCCTTCGGCGAAGGCCCTCAGCGCTCAGCGTCGGTCACGCGCGACCAGTTTGTTGGCTGGTATGCGGCGTGGTCGTCATGCGAGCCGGAGGGCGCGGAGGCGGACGAAACACAGCCGCAGAGCGAGGAGGGCAGCGCTCAGCAGCAGCAGCAGCCGCGCGCCGCTGCAGCAGCAGCAGCAGCGGACGCAGAGCAAGCAGCCGCTGAAGAAAGTACTGCCAGCGCTGCTGCTGCTGCCGCTGCGCCAAAGCCCATTGATGCTGCTGCTGGGCTCTTTGCGGACTCGCAAAGGCCATCATGGATTGGCGCGGCGCAGGGCAGTCCGGGCAGCGACAGCAGCGCTGCGTCAGCTGCTCAGCAGCAGGGCCGCGGCGCTGCAGCACCTGCCGCCACTGCGCAGCCGCCGCCGCCGCCCTTCTCGTTCAGCGCGACAGCGGCTGCGACCGCAGCGGCGGCGCCGCAGACTCCGCCGTCCGCATACGCACACAGGGGGGGCGCGGCGGGGGGGCTCTTCTCAGCAGCGCCGCCGCCGCCGCCGCCGCCGGCGTTCTCGTTCAGCGCGGCCGCAGCAGCGGCGGCGGCGGCGGCGCCGCGCACGCCTCCGCGGCAGCAGCGCGCCCGCACACCAGCAGCGACAGCGCCGCCTGCTGCGGCGCCCTTCGCTGCCGCCACATTTACCGTGGGCAGGGGGTCAGGGGGGAGCAGCGGGAAGAAGGGGCGGGGGCGCGGGCGGCGGCCTTTCGGCAGCAGCGCTCAGCGCTCCCGTGAGAACAGTTACGGCAGTCACACAGGGAGCCCGGCGAAGCGATCTCATGCGGCGGCTCCGCAGCAGTACGCGCCGTCGCCAATGGACTACATGTCCTGCGATGACGACCGCCTGTCGGACGGCCAGATCGGCGCCTTCAGCGATGAGGACGAGGACTCGAGCTACTTTGCGCGCGCGCAGACGCGCAGGCGCGAGCAGCAGCGCAAGGCGGCGGCGGGCGCGCACCGCGGCGGCGGCGGCGGCGCCGGCTGCGACGACGAGGATGACGGCCTGCGCCACAGGGCGCCGTCGCACGGCGTGTCGCCGCCGCCGCCGCAGCAGCGACAGCAGCAGCAGCAGCAGCAGCGGTCGGCTCAGGGTGCAGCAGCGGTGCGGACGGCGGCGACCACAGCCGCACCCGGGCTGCTGCCTGGCTGGCGGCTGCAGCAGCAGCCGCAGCAGCAGCAGTACCGCACGATGCAGCCGCAGCAGCAGCACGCGCCGCCGACGCCGTCCCCGGCGCCGCCAGCGTTTGTGTTCGGCGGGGGCTCCAACGCGCAGTACCGCACGCCGCAGCAGCGGTGCGCACCGACCACACCCTCCCCAGCGCCGGCGGCGTTTGTGTTCGGCGCGGGGACCGGCGGGCAGCAGCGCGCCGCGCAGCAGCAGCAGCAGCAGCCAGCCATGTCCCGCACTCTCTTCGGGCAGCCGACGCCGCGCCCGCCAGCTGCAGCAGCGCCGGCGTTCGTATTCAGCGCCGGCGGGCAGCAGCAGCAGCAGCAGGCGGCTGCGCCGCCTCCAACCCCGTCATTCGTCTTCGGCGCGCAGACGCAGCAGCGCTCGACTGCTGCCGCCGCCGCGCCGCCACCGCCCATGGCTTTTCCGCCGCGCGCCGTGGCCTCCCCGTTCGTGTTCAACGGCGCGGCGGCGGCGGCGGCGGAGGCTGCGAGCGTGCCGCGCGGCGTGCCGTTCGCGCCCGCCGCGTTCGTCTTCGGCGCGCCGGCAGCAGCAGCGGCGGCGGCAGCGGCAGCGGGCTCGCCGCACCTGTCGCCGAGCACTGCCACCGCCTCGCCGCCGTTCAGCCCCGTCTCCGTGGCGCCGCCGTCGTCGTCGGCGGGCAGCAGCGACTCGCTGTTCGCGGGCTTCGCGTTCGCGCTCGGGCAGGAGCACAAGCGCGCGGCACCGGCGGAGAAGGGGGCGGCGGGGGCGCGGGGGGGGCGCGGTAGGGGGGCAAAGGGGGAGGCGGGCAGGGGGGGCGGCAGGGGGGGCTCCGCAGTGTCCCCCGTTAGCGCCGCGTCATCGTCGCTGCGGTCGGAGCTGAACCACAAGAAGAGCAGGAGCAGTGGTGGCGGAGGCGGTGGCGGCGGCGGCGGCAGCGGAGACGGCGGCGGCAGCGGTGGTGGCGGCGGCGGCGCTGCGGACTACATGGATGCCAGCGGCGGCGGTGATGTCGCAGTCAGGTACAAGGGCAAGCCTAGGGTTCAGGCGCAGCAGCGTGTCCCAGCAATGACACAACTTCAAGAAGTGTTTATTTTGTGGATACGCGCCGTTCCTCCTTTTGTGTAGTTTCAGGTCCGCCTATTCCTGTAGGCGGCGCATTTGGGAAGCGCTGATTGCGCCCCCGTGCACTGGTATCGTGTCGCTTTACTGGCCTTTTGCTTACGTGTAGCCCCAGACATGATCAAGTCTTCTGCGATGACAAAGGGCCCCTCTCTGTGGACCATAGGCCAGAAATGCAGGCGTGCGCTGCTACAATGTGAGCATTACGTTGGTGTGAAGCACTGCTGCGGCTGCGGTGCTGCTCATCACAGACACGGCAGCAACGCCGGCGGCAGCTGCTGCGCAGTCGGCTCACACTCTAAGTTGAGTGTTCACATCAGCGACTTTGCTCAGGCATTGTGGGACATCATACAGTCTGCCATCGCGTGGCATGCCGCCCCCCCGCGTATCCCGCAACGACGGCGCTGCTGGCATGCAGAGCGAGCGGCGCAGAGTGAGCGGCGGAGTGTCGTCAAAAACTCAAGTCTCATTTCACGTCAGTGACATGCCTACGGTTGCTTCATCGCTCACCATGTGCCGCCGTCAGACTGCAGCGACGGCATCGCTGCCGCGCAACGCGTGCCAGCACGAACGTCAAGTGTCATGTTCACTCAGTGACACATGCCTGTGCGCGTATCGCCACGCAGTTCGCTCTCATGTGGCGCGCCGCACCCTGCCATTGAACTACAGCGACGGCGCCGCCGCCGCCGGCCAGCGAGCGAGCAACGGAAGGTCGTCAAAATTCATGTCATGTCAGCCTGCATAGAGTTGCATCGTCACACGCCCCGCTCACCGCGAGCCGCTGTCAATCCGCAGCGACGGCGCCGCCGCCGCGCAAGGAGTGCCAGCAAGAACGTCAATCATCATGTTCACTCAGTGCGCGTATCGTCACGAGAATTTCTAGCATGTGGCACACTGCGCCCTGTCATTGAACAAATTGCTATCGTGTGGCATGCTGCGCCCTGCCATTGAACAGCAGCGACGGCGCCGACGACGATCCTGCGGCGCCGCTGCGGCGGGCGCACCAGCAGCAGCTGGAGGAGAAGGCGATGCGGCGCGAGGCGCAGCGGCTGGAGAGGGAGAACCAGGAGCGCATGCGGGTGAGCGTTGCGGTTCAGGCTGCCCTAACCTCAACCTGAACATCAGAATAAATGCACACAAGTAAATGAAACCAGGAGCGCATGCGGGTGAGCGTTGCAGCTCAGGCTGCCCTGTACCCTGTTCTCAACATGAAAGCAAAGAAAAACAACAGTAAAATCCGACACCCCTTGGCCTCTAGCACCGGCGGCGCAGTGCCCAACCCTACCGCTCAATACGTATACTTGAAGTATACCTCGAAGCTTTTGCGGTGCAAGGCGCAGCGACTGGAGAGGGAGAACCAGGAGCGCATGCGGGTGAGGCGCTGGGGTGCGGAGCGCTGCCTCCCCAACTTCAACAAATCCAAAGTTTCAGCAATGAACAACAAAACTCCGACACACTCAATGTCCACCGCAATGCATCCTCCACCCTTGGCGCCATGCTGCGTGCGAGGTGGTCCAACGCCGTGCCACTTTTGAGTCCTCCCCGCCATGCTGGTCAGGACACTGCGAAAAGCGGCGACGGTGGCTGGCGCCATCACGGTGCCCCTGCTAAGCCCCCTTTGTGCTACCGTAGTGTAGGTCGGCTAACTTCAACTTGATACTAACCCTAACCTCAAGGTTGCGGCCGTGCACGGCGCCGCCATGGGGGCTCGCGGCGTCTGGCGATGGCGCCGTCTGCGTGATCGAGTCTGCGGCGCTGCCATTCGAGCGTTCCTTCAGGGGTGGTAACTTCACAATTGATCGAGTTTGCGACCCCAGCTGTACGGGCGTTGCAGGCGCGCTGCTGACAGAGCGGAACGGCGCTGCGGTCCCTCTGGTATCGTCGTCATTGTCGGGTTCCAGACCGGCTGTGCGGGCGTTGCAGGCACGGTGCTGACAGAGCGCCTTGCTCCCGGCAAGGAACGCTGCCATCGCCGGTAGCAGGTGTAGCGGAACGGCGCTGCAGCATAAAGGCGCTGCGCATGCGCCGCCCCACGCTCGTTGTCTCCGACGCCACTGCTACGCAAAGCACTGTTGGGATATCACACGTTTGTCACCAATGCCATTGCCGCGCATAGCACTTATGAGACACTGAGATGTTACACGATCCTGGCCGCTGCGCCCCCCTCCCCCCCGGTCCCCCAAGTCGCTTTCGCCACGCACACTGCTTCATCCTCTTCCGATGCGCATATGCCTGCTGCTGTTGCCGCTGCGGCGCAGGCACTCGCTGAGGAGTTCTCGGAGAAGGGCGCGGTCAGCTACAAGGGCGGCAAGTACAACGTCGCAGTCATTGAGTACAGCCAGGCCATCAGGTAGGGCCCCCCGCTTTCGCGCTTGGAGGTGTTTGCGCGTCGTTGTCGGCGGACTTATCATCATAGCGAACATAATACCTTAACACACATTTAGACCAGTAGAGTTGACACTTTACTACGCAGATGTCTCCGCAGCGCTTGCCCGATGTCATCCAGTGGCCTCATCACCTCATCATTGGTCACATACATTGAGGTAATAACTTCAACATGTGGTCTCAGCGCTAAAGAAAAGTGCAGGGGCACGTGTTGATTTGGCAAGTTTGCTGGCAAGAAAGTTGATGGCATTTCGCATTCGGTGACAAGATTTGAGCAGGGAGTGGTTGACACGGAGAGGTGCCGCGCATGTAGCTAGCACTGGCAGCATCCTATCTGTCGCCGTGTCATCACTTTCTGCTCAAATCTGGTCACCGATGCGAAATGCCATTAACTTCCAGGCCAGCAAACTTGCCCGCACAACACACACGTGCCCCTTTTTCTTTTCGGGGGGGGGGGGGGGGGGGCGGGGGGGGGGGGCAGGGTCAGCCAGGATGCCCGTGGGGGGTAAATACTCAACATTACAGTCAAGCTCCAGCAAACGGCACAGTGCGCCATGAACGCTAGCGCCAGTACAATCGTGGCAGCACAGCGGCATATCCCACAGCTGGCCTCATCCTCAGACATACGGTAAAATCATCAACGCGTGGTCAACAGCACGCACACGGTCACGGTCACGGCGCGTTGTGCGGAGCAGCGCTGCTGAACGTGGAGCGTCACCTCAAGTCGCATCTATTAAAAGTGCGCATGATTCCGCAAGGCGTATGCGCGCCAAGCAGGCTCGGAGGTGCCCACTGACGTCAGCGTAGAAGCGTATATGCACTCACCAAGTGGTGAAGTGCGTGAGAGAGCCTTCTGTCCAGGCAGTGTACAAGTTGCACTACAAGTTGCGCTCGTTCACAATGGCAGGAGGCGAGTAAATTTTAAATATTTAACTTCAGATGGTATGTTCTCTCAGTCAGATGGTGTGCAATGCCCCGCGCGAGCGCAGCCTTTCCGGGCTGAACCTCACTCCTCTGCATACATACATGCCCGTTCCAACACGTCGCAGGTCGGCGGAAAGTCTGCTCAAGGCGGCGGCGCAGGCGCGTGCGGACGCACGCGCGGGAGAGTCGCCTCGTGAACCATTTAAACTTCAACTTTCCACATACATGCATGCCTTTCTAACACGTGGCAGCGCGGCGGCGCAGGCGCGCGCGACGCGCGCGCGGGAGAGTCACCTCAAGAACCTCCCAAACTCAACTATTCACATACATACATGCCCCTTCCGAACACGTGGCAGGTCGGCGGAAAGTCTGCTCAAGGCGGCGACGCAGGCGCGCGCGGACGCGCGCGCGGGAGAGTCACCTTCGGAACCTCCGCTGTCGGAGGAGCGCGCCGCGGAACGGCTCGCGCAGCTGCTCTGCAACAGGGCTGCCACGCTGGTGAGCATGGGCCAGGCAGTAATGAAGTTGAAGTTGACTCCTGTCTCGGGCAGGCACGCAGTGGGCGGCGCGCCCTGTTTTCCTAGCAGATCTGACCAGAAAGAACACGAGCGCACAAACTTCTTCTGCGTGAGAGTCACCCCCGGAAGCTCCGCTGTCCGAGGTGCGCGCCGCGGAACAACTCGCGCAGCTGCTCTGCAACAGGGCCGCCACGCTGGTGAGCGCCCAGTTTAGCGCTGGTTTTCGTGCGATTGCGATGACTCGTGTTGTTGTGATGACTCGGGCAGCTGCTGTGCAACAGGGCCATTGCAATGGCCGGCGCTATTGTGATGGCTCGCGTTGCCGCTCTGCATCAGGGCCGCCGCGCTGGCGAGCGCGCAGGTCAGCCCTGGCTTTTAGTGTGAGTGCGATGACTTGCGTTGCTGCGATGACCCGCGTTGCTGCTCTGCAACAGGGCCATTGCAATGGCCGGCGCTGTTGCGATGGCTCGCATTGCTGCTCTGCAACAGGGCCGCCACGCTGGTGAGCGCCCAAGTTTCGCCGTGTTTTAAGTGTGATTGCGACGACTCGTGCAGCTGCTGAGCGATGTAGCCCACGCGGCAGGTACGACTGCGCGCAACCCTATCTGATTCTGCCCAACTGCGATTGCGTCGCATTGCGAAGCGGCTTGTGCAGCCGTTCAGCAACAGAACCGCCACGCTGGTGAGCAGCAATGAAGTTGAATGAAGTTGGAATTGACTCCTCTCTCAGGAAGGCATGCGGTGGGCGGCGCGCCCCATTTTCCTAGCGGATCTGACCAGGAAAGAACACGAGGAGCACACAAACTTCTTTTGTGAGAGCTTGATTGAGCGCCTCATCCGCATCTGTCCTACTGTCTTGCAAATGTCAGGGAAAAGAGTGCTCCTGAAGTGTGCGGTTACGCCTGCAACCTGTGCAGAGCGGCACGGATGATTGCATGCGCACGACTCGAGCCCCAGCATTTTTCTACAGAGCTAACCCCAACCCTAAACCTAATCCTAATCCTTTGAAACACACAGCAGTCGGCAATTCGGCGCCTCGTTGCTCTGCGCGCCGCAGATGATGCTGGAGCTGTACACGGAGGCCGCCAACGACTGCGAGACGGCCATGAACCTCGATGCCCGCTGCCTCAAGGCCATGATACGCCGCGCGAGGGCCATGCTGATGGCCGGAGAGCTGCAGGTGATCAGTTACTTCAAAGTACATGTGCTTGTAAACAAACACTTTTCACTTCCACATGAACGGTATGCGTACTGGCCTTTCTCGCGCCCTAAGCGAGGACCCATGTATTTGAGGAAGCACTTGAAGTTTGCAAGTGCGAACCTCAACGCCACGTGCCTCAAGGCCACGATACGCCGCGCGAGGGCCATGCTGATGGCCGGAGAGCTGCAGGTAAGCACCCTCATAATCACATGTGCTTGTTTGTAAACAAATTGTATAAGCAGTTTCACATCACAATGAGATTTCACAGGGCGGCTTTTTTGCGCTCTAAGCAAGAAGCAAGGAAGACCCATGTGGACGCACTTGAAGTTTGCAAGTGCGAACCTCAAACGCCAGGTGCCTCATGGCCATGATACGGTGCGCGAGGGCCATGTTGATGGCCGGAGCTGCAGGTGATCCATCACTTCAAGTGCAATTTCTAATACCAGAAGTGCACTGGTGCTTTTTTGTTCCCTGAGCGAGGCTATATATAGATACTCATGTACGTGAGGATTTTGCCGTAGTAATAACCCTAACCCTAACCCTAAGCTTGCAAGCGGGGATTTCGACGCCAGGTACCTCAAGGCCTTGGTCCGGCACGCGATGGCCATGCTGTGTGTAGCTTCATGCCGCCCGTTTCTCACAGCACACATGCAATACTCAAAGCAATTTTTTCTTTGTGTACAAAGTATTACATTCAGCCCACTTTTGCTTTGAATCCAAAAGAGAAACTGTTTATGGTACAATTTTTTAATCATCTTAATTCAAGTAAGCATGAAAATGATCAAGTTTCAAAACCAATGAATCAAGAAGTTGAAATCATCTGTTTTGATGACAAATTGAAAGCAAATGACATGTGTGACCCAGGAACAGTTTTAAACAAAATCGGACCGAATTTTCACCCTGAAAACTCTTCCGCTGTGCGCCTTTCTGCCTGTCGCCGCCAGAACGCGCGCGTCGCGTTCGACTGCGCCGCGCAGGAGGCGGCGGCGCAGCGCCGCAACCTCAACTTGAAGTGCAGCGCGGCGGACCTCGAGGCGCTCGCGCGGCAGCAGGACGAGTGCCGCCAGGGCGCCAGCAACGCCGCTGACGCGATGCGCTTCGCAGGCCTTGCGGCCACGTCGCAGCACGGCGGCAACTACGCGGGCGCCGTGAGGGTATGTATGTATGTATGGTTCTCTTGGTACAGTACGCGTGCGTGCTGAGTTTCCCGGGCCACGTTCCGGTGACGTGATGCTGGGCCAGCACTCAAGGCCTGGGCTGGGCCTGGGCTGGATTTCGATTTTGTTTTGTTCAAGGACTTGGCATGCCGTGCTCTCCTGGGCTGGCAGTTCCTAGGGCTAAGGTGTGGGGTTAGGTTCGGCGCAGGCGCGTTCACCACCGGGAGATCTTGGTTTGTGTGAGCGTGCGCTGTGCTTGATCATATAGTGCGCAAGCTCATGGCCACTGGCTCGCGATGGATGGCTGTAGGGCGTTTGCTTTTTTTCACTCGCGTTTTCGGCACAAAGTACATAGAGTGCTGTGCCTGCAGGCCCCAGATTATGTGTCGGTGCTGTGGGCCCACGACTCCTCTAAAAAGTATACATGAGCTGAATGCATACATGTCCATTTTGCTAAAAGGAGAAGTCAGAGAAGTGGTCAAGCTTCAAGTTGGAATACGGTTGTCAATAGGTGCTTCCCCTCACTGCATGTGTGAGGAACGGTTACAGTATGTACCAGAGGTTCAAGTCCAGTACCGTCCATACAAAAACAGAAGGAGTACGATCATGTGTGGCGATGACTGCAGCCCCACAACTGATTGTGCTTGTTTATTCTTCACCTCTACTGCGGCACAGCAAGCGGATCTGGCGCTGAACCTGTCGCCAAACCTGATGAAGGCGCACGTGATCAAGGTCCTCTGCCTGCAGAAGCTCAAACGGCACCAGGTATGTATAGAAGTATACTTCAAGTAAGACATACATACAGGTAGCCCATTTGCTCAAGCTCAACGGCACTAGGCATGTGTATGGCCTCCGCCTGCTCGAGCTGAAACGGAACAAGGTGTGTAACTGTTGTTGGGTGATCTGCCTGCAGACGCTCATGTAATACAGCACCATGTGTGCACGTGTAGGCGGGGCTGCCTGTAGAGTTTACGCAGCAGGAGGAACGCCAGGCGCAGACTGCGTTATGAAGGCGCGGCAGCGCGTTGAGCACTGTCACGTGGTTGCGTACATGCGTCCATGGGTATGTCTCAAGCATCATGCACTTGGGTATGTGCCCTCTCATTACCTACCTACGGTACCCCCTCATCGGCAGGACGGCGTGTCGCCTGCGCAGCGCACATGAGCTTGTACAGCAACGGCCTGTATGCATGCTAACATGCTGGGTACGCACGATCAGTATGTGTACATGTAAGGCGTCCATGGGTACGGCTCAAGTAGCTGTCACCTCGAATGCATGCAACCCGTGGTACCCCTCTGTCCCCTCAGGCCGCCGCGGACGCATGCGTGGCCGGCGCCGTGCGCACAGACCTCTGTCGCAACGGCTTACCTACACGCTACAGTGCTATGCACAACTAGTGGCTCAAGCAGCCTGCAACTTACTTGTACGCGCATACCCCAATCCCCCCAGGACACGGTGGACGCATGCGTGGCCTGCGCCGTGCGCACGGGCCTGTGTCGCAATCACCTATCTAACGCTACAACGCTAGACACGAAAAATACAAGGCATTCGTGGCTACGGCTCGAGTAGCTTTTGACTGACATGCGTGCGACCCCGCGGTACCCCTCTGTCTCGGTCAGGACGCCGTGGATGCGTGCATCGAGTGCAGCAACGGCCTATCCAAACGCTACAATGCTGTGCGCAAGTAGTGGCTCAAGCAGCTTTCAACTTACATGTACACGCATTACCCCCTGTCCCCTCAGGACGCGGTGGACGCGTGCGTGGCCTGCGCCGTGCGCACGGACCTCTGCCGCAACTGCCCATATACATGCCATGCGTTCTTCGGGGTATATGGGTACACACATACACAGATATGGCTCGAGCAGCTTTCAACATACAGGTTCAACTTGCATGCATGCGTATACCTCTTTCAGGACGCGGTGGACGCGTGCGTTGCCTGCGCCGTGCGCACGGACCTGTGCCGCAACGGCCGACCCGGCGTCATGCACGACAAGGGCTACAGCCTGTCGCGCCTGCCGCCGCACGCGCTGTGCGCGACGGCGCTGCAGCGGGGCGGCGACGTGGCGCTGGCACGCTGCCTCTGCAGCTCATTGAGGTCAGTGGCTCTATAATCAGTATTATCGGTCGCCAAGTGTCAAGTCTGCCACTAATGTGAAGCTAGGTTTGAGCGCGGCAGTCGCGAAGGCGCCAGAGCCCACGTCTGATCTAGAAGTGACAACACCGCTAATTGTGCGCCGCGGCGGCGCTGCAGAGGGGCATCGACGCAGCGCTGGCGCGCTGCCTCTGCAGCTTGCTGAGGTCAGTGACTTCATAGTCATGAATGTAATTTATTACTTCAAAGTTTTTTATTTGTTGGCATCATGAAACGTCAAGCTTAGAGCACCGCAGTCGCGAAGGTGGCAGCGCCGATGTCTGCTCTAGAAGCGACAACGCCACTAATTGTTCTAGAAGCGACAAACACCACCATTCATAATTATAAGCGCTGCAGAAGTGCTGCGACGTGGCACTGGCGCGCTGCCTCTGCGGTTCGTTGAGGTCAGTGACTTCATAGTCATGATCAAAAATCATGATGATTGATTGCCAGACTTTGAAATTGGCACTGAAGTACTGCTACCGTAGGTATCAGCACAGCACTCAGAGGCGATGCCTCTTGACAGCGCCTTGGAGGTCTGGGCGCGCCGGCGTGATCTAGAAGCAGCAGCACCACAAATTGTGCATGCCGCGTCCGCGCTGTAGAGGGGCGGCCACGTGGCGCTGGCGCACTGCCTCTGCACTTCGCTGAGGCATGCGCAATTAGTGGTGTTGTCGCTTCAAGACTACTGTTGCTGCCTCTTCTGTCATAACAATATCTCTGCAAACACTGGTACTGGCGCGCCGCCTCTGCAGCTCGTTGAGGTCAATAGCTTGATGATCATGATTATTGATTGCCAGGTTCTGAATTCGGCAATGATGTACAGCTAGCTTTGGGCACAGCAGTCGCGAAGGCGGCATTGGGATCAAAGGCGACGTTACGGTCGTGATGATTGGTCGTCAAATTCCGAGCCTGGCATCAATGCCTAGCTTGGAGAACAGCAATCGCGAAGGTGACATGACAATGCCGATGGTCCTTGACACGTGCGTGACTTCAAGCACTTGAAGAAGTACTTCATTGCCCGTATGTATGTACTGTACATGTATCAGGTGTTCGGGCGATATCGGCTTGTCACCTTCTCGCCTCATGTCGCATGTGTGCTTTCACTCATTGCCCGTATATGTATGTACTGTATGCGTCCCATGACACGTGTGTTCATTCACAGTACTTATATCATTGCCCGTATCATTGTGCGTATATGTATGTACGGTACGCGTATCAGGTGTTCGGGCGACATCGGCTCGTCTCCCTCTCGCCTCGTGTTACGTGTGCAACATTCAATGTGTGACTTCAAGTAATTGAAGACTTCAAGTAATTGCAGTACACCATTGCCCGCATGTATGCGTTATTCTTGTATCAGGTACTCTGACATGGTCACTTTAGCGCCTTGTGTGTGTAACTTCAACTACTTATAACATTGCCGATGTGTATGTATGTATTGTACGCGTATCAGGTACTTAGGCGATGTGGACGGCGCAAATGAGTGCCTGCACGCGCTCTCGGAGGCGGGCGCGCGCTGGGCGGACCACCCTCTGCGCCGCTACAGGGAGGCCGCGCGTCACAAGGACGCTGCCGACGCCGCCTACAGCAGGGTAAGCATGTATCCTTGTATGTTAGGGCAAGCATGCACTTCGACATATTTGCTTGCAGCAGGGTAGTAGCGGCACGCTGCGCCGCTACAGGGAGGCCGCGCGCCACAAGGACGCCGCCGACGCCACCTACAGCAGGGTACGTATGTATTTGGTGTACAGCAGCGTAGGTATGTATCGCGTAGAGTAGGGTATGCACAAGGTGCTGCGCCGTTACAGGAGGCCGCGCGCCACAAGGACGCCGCCGACGCCGCCTACAGCAGGGTATGTATGTACCTTGTATAGCATGCACTTTGAAGTTTCCTACGGCAGGGTGCGTACATACTGAATGTAATTATTCAACAGCAGGGCCAGTATGCAATGCGTACGTCCTGAATGTACTTTTGCAACAGTACGGCCAGTATGCACTGGCGCACAACACAGTAGATGCGGCCTGCTGCGCCGCTACAGGGAGCCCGTGCGCCACGGGGACGCCGCCGACGCTGCCTGCAGCAGGGTACGTGCGTATTTGGTGTACGGCAGGGCAAAGTATGTATTGCGTACAGCAGATGCTCGGCCGCTGTGGAGGGGTTGGGGTTAATCCTCACGTCAGCGCCAAAGCTAAGGGTCAGGGCGGGCCGCTAACCTTAACCCCAAGCGCTAACCTTAGCCCTAACCCTAACCGCGCAGGGCGACTACGCACGCGCCGCGGCAGGCTACACGCTCGCACTGCAGTGCCCCTAACGCTGACATGAAGATGCTCAACGCTAAACCTAACCCTTACCGTACCCCAAACCCCAAGCGCTAACCCTAGCCCTAACGTCAACCTCTAAATCTGCAGGGCGACTACGCAGGCGCGGCGGCGGGCTACACGCTGGCGCTGCAGTGCGACGCCATGGACGATCTCGGCAACGCGCGCCTCTTCTGCAATCGCGCCGCCGCGCGCATGGCCATGTGCCGCAACGGCGACGCCGTCATCGACTGCTCGGAGGCGCTCAAGCGCAACCCCGCGTACTACAAGGTGAATTTCTTTAACGGGCTCAAGTACTTGAAGTTCGTCAGTCAAGTGCGGCGCTCTCTGCACTCAAGTGCGGAACCCGGCAAAGGTGCTCATGGTGGTTCGCACACCTTAGACGACATGATTCCTTCACGAACTAGTCGCGACGACATGTCGCGACGCTGCAGCCAGAAATCATGTCGCGACGGTGTCGCGTACCGTTTGCTAGGCTCATGTCGTCTCAGACGACGGTGTTGCACACGGCTCGCTTACTTCATGTCGTCCTACACGACCATGTCGACGCAAGGTTGCTGCACTTCATGTTGTGTCATGTCGCGTATATGTCGTGAACATGTCGTGTGTGCACAGCAGTGCACACAGGATCGATTCTGCGGTGACGCTGCCGCAGTCAGAGTCTCGTTGAAGCGGCGGACAACACTGGCGTAGGCTCTGATCTCTTATTTACAGCTGCATCAAGGCTCGAGGCCGTAGAAGCTCCTCCTCGGTGTATTTGTTGGTTATATGACCCGAAAGGGTCACAGCTCCACGCTACTAATGAGCCGCTGAGCTGGTAGTGCTGGTGCAGCAATACGCCCCGAATGTGCCTTGCAGTGAATGCGGGCCCCAACACCCAAAGCGTCTTGCAGCAGAGCGATTCAAAACCCAATTCAGCAGCTGTCGGCCATCACAGTGAGAACTTCGTTAGAACTAGTTGAACGTGACGGTTTCACAGAGGGGATGGTTCGAGGCTGCATAGCATAACACCGCTTTTGCAGCCGTCGTGGCAGGCGCAATATGAAGCTGCAATAACGGTCATTATCGTACTTCAACTTCCTAGCTTCAACTATGTCGTTGCATGTCGTTGTGGTCGCGACAACGTCGACTGCTGCTGATAGAATTCATGTCGTCTAGACGACTATGTCGTGACATGCCTGCCATACTTCATGTCGTTCAGGCAACATATGTCGACTGCTTCATCTGAGAACCCTGTCGTTGTGGACGACCATGTCGTGACATGCCTTTCAGACTTCATGTCGTGTGGACGACCATGTCGCGACATGATGTCGTCTAAGGTGTGGTGGTTTGCAATAGCGTGCTCTTCCATTGTACCGCTTCCTCTGCTCTTTGCCGTGGACTTTGAAGTATGATCTTCCTATAAGGCGCTCAAGCGCAACCCCTCGTACTACAAGGTGTGTTGCATGTTTGCAGTCTGGTGCGTCTTAGTGGCGCCCTGCTTCTGTGAATGCAGAGCTTGCCTTCATACGTATAATCAACTACATAAGACGCCACGAGCGCATGTATGGATATGCATACGCACGAATGACACATACATAACCATACCCTGCCTGCAGGCGCACCTGCGCCACGCATACTTTCTGCACGTGCAGCCAACGGACAGCATTGTGTACGCCTACCGCAGCGCCTCCAACACGTACGTAACGTAACGGTCTACACCAAGCCCCATATCTGACGCATAAACTCCATAACCCCCCCCCCCCCCCGCAACACATAACGCCGCAGGCGCGCCTGCGCCGCGCGCGCGCGTACCGCGCGTGCAAGCAGTGGCCCGCCGCGCAGCAGGACTTTGCCACGTTCCTCGCGGAGAACGACGTCTACGACTACGTCAGCGCCGCGGACGCAGACGCGGTGAGGGCGGAGATGGACGGCGTGCAGGCATCGGCGCGCAAGGAGGCGGCGGCGGCGCAGCGGCGCGCGCGCGCGGCGAACGCGCGGCGCAGCGCCGGCGGCGCGTACGGCTACTACGACAGCTACTTTGACGGTGCGCGGCGTGTTTTTGTGCGGTACTGCTGCTGCTGCTGCTGCTGCGTCAAAATCGCTGTGTGCGCCGTGGTGAATTGAAGTTCGGTGATGCGGGCGCATGCGGCAACGGCTGTGATGACGAACGCGCGGCGCAGCGCCGGCGGCGCGTACGGCTACTACGACAGCTACTTCGACGGTGCGCAAATTTGCTTGCTGTGCCGTGCTGATCAGTTGAACTTCAGTGAAGATTACGAATGCGTGGCGGTGCGCGACCCTCTCGTAGGGCCGTGCTGGGTTGAATTTCGGTGATAACTGCGAACGCGCGGCGCAGCGCCGGCGGCGCGTACGGCTACTACGACAGCTACTTCGACGGTGCGCGACCCCTCCCTTAGTGCCGTGCTGAGTTGAACTTCGGTCATAATTGTCACGAGCGCAAGCGCAATTATCACCAATGCTGACGGGTTGGGTTTAAGGTGAGGGCTAGGGTTAGGGTTGCGACGGCGGCGCGTACAGCTACTACGGCAGCTACTTTGACGGTGCGCAGCCCTGCCGTGGTGCCGTGCTGAGTTGAACTTCGGTGATACTTGCGCTTGCGCCCGTGGCTACGTTAACGGCTTGGGGTTAGGGTGAGGATTAGGGTTAGGGTTGCCGCGGTACGCGTTCTGGGCGTTGTCACGGTGTTGGTCGCAGCGCGCATCAGCCTTTGCGGCGCTGACGCACTTGAACTTGAGGAGAACAAGAGAAGCCGCGTACATTCTCAAGATGTGGCTGCTTTGGACAGCTATTGCGGCAGTCCGCGACGCTTCGCACCTCTCGCCGTTCATGTCGCAACGGTGATGGGCGCAACACTGGCTTGTCGCCCGCTTGGAAGCTTGCACAGATGAAGTGCATCTTGTGCTTGGTGCATGCATTCCAGAGAGAGGTGCCTGGATACGCAGAGGCTGCAGCAGCAGCGCAGCAGCACCGCACACGAGCTGCTTTTGTGACACAGCAGCCATGCGTACGGCTACTTCAACGGCCTCTGCAACGGTTACGTGGGCGAGACTGTTCAAGTTGACAGCGGCGAAGGCGGACGTGTGCGAATTATGACTGAAATCAAACAGATGCTGGTGGATGATCTGGGACGACATTTCTTCGAAATATCAACCTCGGAAGTAGCACCCATAACTGCATGGACCGTGAGCGCAAACCGTTCGGGCTCATCTTTGCTCATGCCAGCAGCCTTGATCAAACGCATGCTGTGCTAAGAATTCCTCAGTGAATCCTGCCCGCAGAAGATGGTAACGACGACGCGAATGACGCATGGGGAAATGCCAACGTCAACTATCCACTTCACGGCTGCAACCGTACATCGATCGCAGACACGCCGTGCTGATGACTTTCCCTTTGATGACCTACTTCTATATCGATTGCAGACACGCCGTGCTGACGACTTTCTCTGCAAATTTCGCCTGCAGACGACGTCGACGACGAACCAGACGACGACTGGGGCGACGCCAACTCCAATTACTGGAGCGGCTTCTTCAACGGAAACAGTGGCGGTGGCGGCGGCGGCGGCAGTCACGGAACGGGGGGGCGGCGCCACAGCACGGGGGGCAGCGGGGGCGCGTCAGTGCTTGGCAAGGGGAAAGGATGCCACTATACGGTGCTGGGGGTGGCTAGGTCGGCCACGGCTAAGGACATTCGGCAGGCGTACCGCAAGCTGGCGTTGAAGTTCCACCCGGATAAGAACAGCGAGGCGGGCGCCGCGGACAAGTTCAAGGAGGTGAGCACTGCCTTGGCGTTCATGCTGCATGTCGTGGCGATGATTGTGGATTGGAGTCATCGTTGGAGTACCATGAAGTGTTCCAAGATGTACAATTGCGCGAAGTGATAAGTCAATAGCGCTTAATGGCAGTTGCAGAAGTGCGGCGTCCAACTGTGATTGGCAGGTTAGACAAGGAGGTGAGAACTGGTTGACCCAGCTCCTGCAGTACCTATATGTAAAGCGAGCCAGTGGCAATGAGACCGATCTCTCGTCTAGCACGATCGCCAGGAGAAACGTCAGGTTCAAAGCGATACTTGAAGTTGAGGTTGCTCCTGTTTTGGGGTCTGCTGTGCAGAGCGCTGATGTATTGCATGGTCGTGCCAGATCCTCCATCCGCATGAACATGGAGGCGGCACCTTGCGGAGCAGCTTTGAAGATTGAAGTGCACATAGGCACTGTCATGCAAGTACTCTTGTAGTTTCGCAGGACAGTCGCACTCATGACTCATGAGTGTAGATTAGTGCGATGATGCTTCGCAATAGCAAAGCATGCGGCACCTTGCACACCATGCGGCTAGGTGTTTCACATCATAAATTGCTATGCAGATAGCGCTTCTCGACAGCACTTGCTGTGCAGCAAGCGACACACTGAACCGTGCCGCCCACGCTGTGCACCCCGTTTTGTCAGGTCACGGAGGCATACGAGATCATTGGCGACGAGTCTGCGCGCCGCAAGTACGACAGCGACGTGCGCCTGGGCCGCTTCTGCTAGCGACCGCTGCCGCCGCCGCTAGCCGCGCGCGCGGTGCGCTCGCTAGCCCCTCGCTAACGCCACAGCGCCGATGTACCTGTCAGCTGCTGCTAGCGGCCGCCTCTGCCGCATGGGGCCTAGCCCCACACGCTGCGATCACAGCGACGAAACATTCGGCAGCAGAAGAATTCGTCCTGTGCGTCGCCACCTGTCGCAGTGGCTGCGCGCCACTTGGCGCGTTGCCGAACGCCCGTCGCCGTGCGCGCGAGCGCTCTGCGACGCGGCAATCGTGGAGCGCTGCTGATGCAACTGACCACTGAGATGCGTGCCAGCGGCGCGGATGCTTTGCGATGGGCCGGGCACACCTGTTTGTCACGCCGCGCGTATGCCTGATGGTCGACTGTGCCTGCGGTGCCTACGGCATGTGCGCTGTGTCTCGTTCCGCCGCGCGCTGCTGCAGTGCGTAGCAGCCAGTGCGCAATGCGTGCGTGCCGCGGCAACTGCCATCAGCGCTCGGCATCAGCAGCAATGCTCACTGCATGCTGGGACAGCGTGTTCAAGAGCACGGCAGTCGCCCGCTGCGCTGGGTTGTTCATTTGGCACACATGGCACAATGCATTATGCCAGTGCGCTGCGTTGTTATCTCGGACTTGGTGCAATGGTGGACCGAGGGGGGGGGGGGGGGTTGATTGCATACGCGCTGCGTTGAATCACAAGTGTTGCGGCAGCTGTCGAGGTTGCGCTCCTGTAAATTGTCTGATTGATGATGCTCACTGGGTAGAGCGCTGCTGTTTTTGCGGTGCCGCACTGCGTTGTAATGGATGGCGCCGTGTGTGATATACCGAGCGAGTCAATGTCATGCTTCTCTCTGGTGCTATGTGCGTCATGACTGATGTGACGGCATTCTGTTGTGATTACGCGGTTTGCAACGGCACCAAATGCTGCAGTGTTGGCAGGATATGAGTTGCATACATTGATCTTGGCATAAATGAGAACGCTGTGGCTGTTGATCAGCAGCGTGTCATTCATGCTTTGTTATGAAGCATGACACTTGTTGGCGACCCGGAACACATGCCGTGCATGGAAGCCACTGCTGTCTTTCTGCATGTTTCGCCAATATGCTTGGGGTGCATATGCTTGGGGTGCGAAAACATGACCCAAAGTCGCGAGCCATTGCCAGTGTTAAAACCGTGTGTTGCAATGTTATGCTAGCGTCAATCCCCAGGTGTTCACTGCGTTATTTGGTAAGAACCATGAGGGGCCCGGGTGACAGGGCGCGTGCAAATTGCACAGCCAAGTCCCCAGCCATTCAGGGCGACCACAGCTGACCGCAGTTCATGGAGTCTTGGGGCCCCCTGACCCATGAAAACCCACAAGTGCAGCAATAACAGGTGGTCTCGCCCCTCTGTGCCCTGCTTTGGGTGCACGCACTGTTTGATTCTGGTCAAATTCATGAACGTCTTGAAGGAATCATTCAGGATCTGTTCACCTTGCACTCCCGTGCTCATAGGAGCGCTCAACCTTCGTCGACTGCCCACCACGCCCATTCACTCTGCTCTCACGCCAACGACAGCATCACAATGACTGACAAGGGGGGCAAGGCCATGGACGCAGACGCTGCTGCTCGCATCCAGTCGGCCGAAGCTCGCCAGGGCGGCGGTGGCGTGCAGGCTGGCGGATTCGCTGCGAGGGCCCAAGCCGCTGCAGCCCACAATGCACCCGCCGGTGGCACGGGCGGCGGTGGCAGCGGCGGCGCTCAGGTGGCGAAGGCGGCAGGAAGTGAACATACTCAAACGCTTCAGCAGCGGGACAGGATACGGTAGCGTGTGTGTATGTCTGCCTCTATGAGGATCGGGAGGCGCTGCATTGCCGTGCTAGCTCTGCACCGCGATCAGGGAAGTTTACGGAACCTCTTGTACTCAAGGGACTTCAAGAAGAATTTGAGGTGTCAACTCTTGGCGAGTCAGCTGCGACGCGCTGCATTGCGCGAAATATAGCGGTTGATGCCAGTGTATTCCTGAGAGTTGACACGTGATGCACTGTACTCCTCACAACACAGCGCTGCTTCGTACACTGCTGGGAGGTCAGCGGCAGCGGTGCTCCAAACTCTGGGGAATACAGGTGAGTGTCCGTGTTGTGTTGCCATGAATATAGCCACACTGCTGTATCGCCCGCGATGCACAACGAGCCTCGGTCGCTCATCTGCTGCTCTTATCACGCGTCATTTGCCCTCCTGCAGCCAGCAGCTATCTAGCGCCGAGGCACAACGCTCACTAGTTGACAGCAGAGCATCAGTGCAGGCCATCGCAAATGTTCAGCGCTGAGTGCTGGTTCGTTTACTCTGGCACTGCAGCGACGGCGTCATGCCTAGCAAACTGTACACATGCAGCGCTGCTGTAATTAGCTGCGTTCTAGCAGCGCTCTTGGCCTGCAATGTTGACCTCTGTGGTGACTCTGCTGCTGCTGCTGCTGCTGCTGCTGTGCTGACAGTTACAGATGGGTCGTCACCGCGAAAGTGTTGCAGTTGCTGCAACCGTCAACTCCTGTTTCTGTTTCTTGATGCTGCATGGCCCACTCTGAGGCAGCAGCAGTGCAAATACACCTTTGTGGATACTGGACGCAGTAGTGCCGCTCAGCAGTTCTGGTTGCTTGTTTTCTAGTCACCCTATCCTTGGTGGCCTTGCTGACCCTGGTTAGCAAAGGCACATCACCTCGTGCTGCGCTAATGCTGCTTCTGTTGCTGCTGCTTACAGCCTGTTTCGGCTGGCCACCATGCCGTGGTCTGCCGTCATGGCTTGCGCCTTGCAGGCGGTGCCATTCGTCATTCTGCTTCTACCTATGTTCGCGTCAGGGATCCCGTGGTACCTGTGCAGGCCAGTGCGATTACCCATCGTGGAGGTGAGAGAGGACCCCCTATGAAACTGTCGAACATTGAAACTGCCAAGGTCGACCCCTGTATTGCCTGCGCTGCTCATGCTGAAGCATGGGGCTCCTGGGTTGCCAGGGACGAAGTTGCTGGTCACTGCGCTATATCCCTGGCAATTGATCATCGGCCCACGTTCATGGCTTCTTGCACATCTGTATACATTGCCACAGTTGCAGCAAAGTTGTGCAGCACTACCAGATATACAACCAGCTGCTCACACTCATGGCACTTTGCACATCTGTTAACGTTGCCAAATATACAGCCATATACTTGCATTCATGGCACTTGATACGATTGCCAATGTTGCCACCACTGCAACACACATGCAAGCCCTGCCAACAACACAAACTGCTGCTTACACTCATGGCAGTATGCACAGTCTGAAGAATGACCTCAGGCGCTGCACTACTGCGCTCGCCACAGGCTTCGACAGACACTCCCAAGGCCAAGAGAGCCAGGCGCTTCAGTCAGCGCCAGAGATATGCACAGCACACGGCACAGAAGGAATACAGCGCTGCAAGCGCCAGAGCCAAGGTGGGAATTGTGTATGGGGAACATGTGACATTATTGTGTCATGCTTGCATTCAAGACACACATCCATCTCACATGCGCATATCGTAACCACTGGTGCTGCTTTTCACAGCGCCCCAGGCAAACCAAGCCCAATGTCATAAAGAAGGGCCGTGCAGCAGCGCGCCGTCGCTTGGCTGCGCAGCTCAAGGTCGAGAGGGCCAAACGTGAGGTAAGGAATGCGTTCGCAGTGAAACATGTGTACATTATGCACAGTCATGTCATGTGATGTTGCACAAATGCCTCTCGAGCACTTACACAAGATACCTGGTGCATTGTTGCCGTCTCATCTCAGGCACTTCTTTCCAACCGGCTCAAGAGTGTCTACGGGTGCGTTGGTGCTCTGACATCAACTGTCGTCATGGCGCTGGGCGCCTACGTTGCCACAACCGCTGTGGTCGAGCATCTGCGGACCGCCGTGTCTGCCTTCGTCATCAGCCTCCCTTACAACACTGGCGTCTTCGACAGCGTGCCTGGCTGCCAGCGCCGGCACAATGTCATCTGGCTGTTCCTCATCGCATCGATCTGCGTCACTGAAGCCGCTGGCACGGATGCCGGCGAATCCGCCGGCGGTTCCGCAGCTGCAGAGGCCATCAGCGCCTCAATGGGAGCCGCAGCAAGCGCTCTGGCTGCACGTGCATACAAGAAGCGAGGCACCATGACCCTCAGGCTGGTAAGTTGTAATTAAGATGTCATGAGCTATCGCGATGACATCTATGGTTTGTCGGTGGCACAACTCACATTGCTGTCTATCATGCTGACTCTTTGCATTGGTCGTTCTGTGCCCATGCAGGCATTTGACATTCTTGGCAAGGACCAAAAGACGTCGCTAGGTGTACCAGACCATGAGGAGAAGCTGGCTGCGGCAGAGCAGAGGGCAGTGGAGGTCTCAGCTCTGCGGTCTGGTGGACAAGTTGTCAGCACTCAGTCTGCTGACCCTGATGCAGGTGACAGCGATGACGATGAAGCTGCCCGAGCCCTGCAGTGAGGTGTCAGGCGAACGGACAGACATTTCTGTACCTGGAGAACCTGCTCGTTCGTGAGGTGAGTAGGTCACCCACCACCTCCTGCATACACCTAATCATATGAGCCGGTCATATAAGGACGATGGCTGAGTTGAGACATTGCATGTTTGCTTCCGTCTGTGCAGACATCATGGACGAACTTCAACAGTTGCTGACGATACAACAGGGCGCCGAGGTGATCAAGCTGATTCAAGTGACTCAGTAAGAATGTACGGTAGGGCTATAAACAAGGTGCGCAAGAGGTACAAGACACAGGCAGTGGCGGTGAAAGAAGCTGTGCACGGGCGCGTGAAGCACACAAACTCATTGGACTGGATCTCCTCGAAAATTTTAAATGGCTTTTCGATGTGCAAGGCATGCAATCACGTGCTCATCCCTGCACACTGCTGCTACAGTTTGCACACGATATGAATACCACATGCTCCTTGCTTATGCTGCCGCCTGATTTAAATCAATTGCGTTGTCTTGCTGCTGCTCTGTCGTCACACCGCTGCTGCTGCGTTATGCTGCTGCTGCCTGAATGCTGCTATTGCCTTTGCTGTGCTGGTTGCTGCTGTGCTGCTGTTGGCACTGCTGCTGCTGCTGCTCTGCTGCCTGCTTTCTGTTGCTGCTCTGTTGTCACACTGATTGCTGCTGCTGCTGACTGCAAGCTGCTTGCTTTCGCTGTGTTGGTTGCTGCTGTGTACGAGTATTGTCGTATTAAGAGCCCTTGCCCCGACGGAGGCCGTCGAAAATGTGGGTGAAGCGGTCTATCTGTGGGCTATGCTGCTGTGTACTGCTCTCCTCGCTGCTGCTCTGTTGTCATACTGATTGCTGCTGCTGTGCTGCTGCTGCTGCTGCTGCTGTGCCAGGCCGCCCTGCAAGCTGCTGTTGCTTTCTGTGTTGGTTGCTGCCTTGTTGCTGTTGGCACTGCGTTGCAAGCTGCTGCTGCTTTTGCTATGGTTGCTGCTTTGCTGCTGTTTGCCCTGCGCTGTGCTGCCGCATCTGCTGTAGCTGCTGCTCTTGTGACTGTGCTGCTTGCTGCTGCTCTGTTGTCACACAGTGTGACACAGTGTTCAGACATTGTCGAATAACCGAAATTTATTTAGTGGGCACCAAATATATTCGAATATTATTCAATTCGGTGCTGCTTCAGGGGTACCGAATAAATTTTTTATTCTTATTCGTTGTGTGCCTAGACCATGTTATTTATTCGGTTTGCCAGGCGCTATTTACTTGATTTTGGGAATAAAGTGCGCCATTTGCCTCAGGCATGCCCTTGTCACACCTACACAACATCAGCACCCCTGCCACCCACACACACAAGTGCACGTCACTTATTGAACATATATGGGGTTGGGCCGCGCGCTTTTTCGAATCAACAAGCCAAAAGCCTGCCATGGCCAGCAATGGCGGGGGCGATGCGGATGGCAGCGGGGACGTGGTGGTTTTGGACGCCATCGAGGCTAGTGTCGCTGCTGCTGCTGCGGAGTCTGCTGCTGCTGCAGCGTCTGCAGCTTCAGAGGGTGATGGCGATCCACCCTTCCTGTGGCATAGAGTGTCGGCCGTAGATGCGACCAAGTACACCATCGACACTAGCTTCACAGGTGGTATTTACGACTACTTTGTCGTAGTTCAGCGAGAAGGCAGCCTCATTGGCCACTGCCGCCTCATGCCACTGAAGCTTAGAGGAGGCCGCAAATTCACCAGACAGAGCAACAGCAACCTGTGGCCCCTGGTGAAGGACAGCTTCCCCAAATTCGCGCAGCGTCTGAAAGACAAGAAACTGTCGCAAAAAAGCCAGCACCCCCCCCCAAACCCGCGGCTGTGGCGATGTCTTCGTGGCTAACGTCTGCCCAGTCTCTAGGGGTAAGTCCCTCTTACAGTAATACTTGTGCTTGTTCCTGGCCATTTCATCACTCCACGACTGATGTACGTTTGCATGTGTTCTCTGCAGGCGGCGAAGTCGCGAGCCGCATTCGCCTACGGCATCGTCCTTCGTGCTCAGTTCAACCTCTCCTTTAGCTTCTGCACATCACCTGAGCTCGCCGCGCTGCTAGTGCTTGGCGGCTGCAACTACACCCTGCCAACGCGGTACGAGTTTGTCACGCTGCTGATGGAGGTCTACACGCACTGCTGCACCCTGCTACGCGACCTGGTCGCCGCTACGAAGGAAGTATCGCACGTCCATGGTCAGCAGCTGCCGTTCATACATCTCACCACCGACATCTGGACAGCCAAATACCAGTCGAAGGCATACGGTACAGCACTGGTGTCTTTCGTCGACGCCAACTGGAAGCTCAACATTCGTACACTCGGCACTGCTGCGATATCCGGCGCCAAGACATCGGTGAACATCCAAGCCTGGGTGGGCTTTCTGCTGCAGAAAGCCACCGGCCTAGGTTTTGATGCCCTTCTGACATGCACCTCTGATGGTGCAAGCGACATGAGGTATAGTGCATTGTGGTTACATGTGGCGTCCACGATTGGCAGCCTGGCAGGGTATTGTTATAAGTTTGCCAGCTGACATTGTTCTTTGTCCTTCTGCTGCAATCTGCACAGGTGCACCTTCACAACGCTGATGGGCAGGGGATCAAACACAGCCCCTGACATGGACTGGGTGCACTGCATGGCGCATAAGCTACACTTGGCAGTGAAAGCGGCACTCGGCTTGGATGACAAGTAAGACCCAGCGTGCTGCAGCTGATTAGATCATAGTTGTAGCTGTTTCTCCCACCACACGGCACTTCTTACCATTATGATTGCACAAGAGAGCACTGACTGTTACAGCGGTGCATAAAAAATAGAGCAACCGCGTTTGGCGTTGATGCAGCTTGTGTTTGCGATGGCTGACGACGTATGTGCTGCTGCGCTGTGATGCACCCCTCGCCGTACTGCAGGATGAACGCGCGCACCAACATATTGGGGCGTGAGCTGAAGTCGCAAGCGCAGGCTCAGAACTCCGTCTTTACCCATTCTTCGAAGCAGGTGAGGTGTGCGGGCGCAGGCCAACACCGGCCTTTCAAACATGTGTGCTGCAATTGGTAGAAGTGTGATCATACAAACATGCTTTCAGAAGTGGGCCCCTTTCAACAGCAAGCTGCACATCACAAAATGGCATGCTTTTAGTGCCATTTGAACGTTCTCGTTGCAGATGGAGAAGCTGTTTGTGCTACAGCAGAAAGGACGCGAGGTCGGCGTGGTCCCTTGCGTGGTCACGCGTTGGGGGAGCGTTTTCGATATGTTCGAGCGCCTACTTCGTCTGCGGCCGGCGCTCGCCAGCTTCTACAGGACCCTACCGCACTCGGAGAAGGCCATGTTTGAGAAGCAGTTCGATGACTGGGAGGAGCTGGCGCAGGTGGTGGCGGTGCTGCTGCCCTTCAGCGTGCTGCAGACGCAGCTCCAGCGTAAGGATCTTTGCATGAGGGAGGCGTGGATGGGCGTATTACAAGCGTACAAATCGCTGTTCAATCCTTTCGCTGTGGAGGACGTTACGGCTGAAGCTGCCGGCGAGGAGCGGAGCTTCATCTCTATCGGGGCGGATGGGCTGTGCAAAGTGGCGCATGCCGTGTACCTGCGCCTGAAGGAGGAGATTGAGACACGCTTCATCCTGATGGAGATGCCCAAAACCGTGCTGTCGGCCATCTTCTTCGACCCTGTTGCTGGGCACACGGTGCTCACACAGCTATCCTCCATCAGAAAGGTGCGTGCATGGATGGTTTTTGGCCTTGAAATAGCATGCTTTGATCACAATCAATACAGCTCGTTACATCGGCAGCCTCTTTCAGTCAACTCAGTCAGGCTGGCATCGCAAACCACAGTGCAAAGGCCAATGAGCGGTATTGCATCACATTATCGAATGAGGTCTCAAAATCAGCAATATACTCTTATGTTCGGTGCGGGCATATTCTCATGACACATGTGATTGTGGCTGTCATACCTTGAAGCAGTGCGGCCGCAATGTACTTCCCTGCACGCTTGGTATGTACGCGCTGTTCTTGTATATGGCGCAATGCTTAATGTACATGACCAACGCTCAAAGAATGCCTTGCATGTATGCTGGTGATGTCTGCGCAGGCCCTGCAGCAACAGCGATGGGAGGCGGACGTGCGGCGCGGTGCGACTGCGGCGATGTCACCGCCAGTGGACATTGTGTGCCTTCACTAGGGGGGTGCCAGAGACCCTGTTGCGCTTTGTGGCGAGCAGCGACCCCTCCAGAGCAACTAGCGCTGGCCAAGCGGCCAAGAAGCAGCGGGTAGAAAGGGTTGGTGGTTGCTATGGCTTTGGTACGCTTAAGTTGCCTGCCATTTTCCAGGACCCAAGCGCGGCAGCCAGTAGCATTGGACCTGCCTCTGCCAGTGTTCCTCTGTCCACGGCCAGTGCTGGACCTAACCCGCTGGTGGAACTGGAGCTTTACATCTCAGAGGCAGACATTGTGCGCAGTAACCCGCCAGAGCAATTTAAGCTGCTGAATTGGTGGAAGGCTAGGATGGGGGAGAGTAAATTTGCAGTACTTGGCCCTCTAGCTAGGCTGTTCCTCGGTGCACGCCCAACGTCTGTAGACCCCGAGCGCAACTTTTCTGAGGCTGGCAACCTCATCCAGCCTAAGCGCAGTCGAATGGGGCCCGCCAAGGCAGAGGCTGTGCTTATGATTAAGAGCAACGCCGACTTGATCACTGATGCCGATGCAGTGCCAAAGCTCAGCCAGAAGGCTGCCATGTCCAGCTTTCCAGTTCTCTTCAGTACTGATGCCTCTGGGTCAGATGTCGAGGAAGAGCTCGAGGGAGAGGAGGACAGCTGATCATGCTTGAGCAAGCATTGACGTGTAGCTGTAGCTCACTATGCGTCTCTTTGATTCGAGAAGGCTTTGAGCATCGTGCCATAATGAGCAATTCGTTTTGACAATGGTCAGCAAAATCTCCTCATTGTTGCCTCCGCATGCTGGGACACGCATACGTTTTCATGGCTGTGTGTAATTGCTTTGCATATATGCATGAGTCAATGATGAATTCGACGTTTGTATGCTTATTCGTATTCTTACTCGAATACTTATTCGTTATTCTTATTATTTATTCGTTTTTTGTGCTGCCGTCTTATTCGAAAGTTATTCGTATTCTATTCGCCCGCCGATGCAGTCATATTGTATTCGTACGATCGCTTCTCCAAAAACAGAATATTTATTCTTATTTTTATTCGGTGCTGATTTCTGGGCCGATACTTACTTGTGGACCCGAAAATCGGGTATTCGACAATGTCTGGTCACACTGATTGCTACTGCTGCTGTTGACTGCTGCTGCTGCTGCTGTTGACTGCTGCTGCTGCTGTTGACTGCTGTTGACACTCAGTCACTGCTGATTGCTGCTGCTGCAGTGCCTTGGGGGCTGTGTGCAACCGGCCTGCCAGTGCTGCTGCTGCTAGTGCCAGGGCTTCTGCGAGCGTGACACAGGCCCCTTGTCACGCCCAGAGTCGAACGCTGAGCAGTCAGCGATTGCCAGCATTCGAACAGGTCTCTCTACTGAAACAAGATTGTTGGCCAATGTACACGGCGGCGTCACTGAAACCATGCATGCAATGGCTTGGCTTTGACTTGCAGTGTCAACTGTGTCCTTTACACAATACAGGAAATCTAATGAAGGCGTTGTGGGCTTGCGCTGAGAAGCAAAGGCATCATCTGTCTCTACTGCGTCTGCTTGTGTCAATGCTTTGAAGTGTGGCACGTGTACACAGTGGTCGCAATTGATGCAATTGCTTCAGCCGCAGCAATGGTGTCAGTGTGTCCTCGACGCACTGAAGCCATGCAGCGATACGTGGAAGGCCTTGTGCACGAGCCATTGCATCAAGTGCATGGATAGTGTACACTTGGTACAGACTTGGCACATTCACACGGGCGCAGCGCACAATGCCACAATAGATGAGATGGCTTCAATTTGTGACACCTGCGCCAATTGCGTGCTGGTTGCAATGAAGCGTTTTTTACTGCGCTTTGGCACTGAAAGCAATGGCATCAACTGTGCGCCTGTGTACTTGTACAGTCGTATCAAAGCCTCGACGGAGGCCAGGTGTCAATGTACGCTTGATATGTCTGCCGGCCATGCTCCTCATAGCAGGCCCTTTCCTAACAGTGCTGACACTGGGCGGGCTACGCTGCCCAGCAACGCAGCCCCCCTCACATAAGCTTGAATGCGCTCCGCCAGCTGCTGCGCAAGCGACCTGCTTAGAGTGGCAGCTATCCGCTTCTTGGCAAAGGCAAATCTACCTTGATCTGCGCCTCACTGCCTCCTGAGCACAGAGCCGAGTACTTCGACAACTCCTTAATGAACTGCTCCGTCTTGGCTCCCAGGCGCCCGTAGTGTACACCTGAACTGATGCAGGACCTTCGTTCCTATAAATTGCAGAGTGTCGCGAAGCGACGTGGCCGAAGGCCACCCAATTTGCAAATGTGGCACGTGCAGGCCATGCCGTACACAATGGCATACTTGATGCACTTGCGGCAACTTGTGGCATTTGTGTAAACTGTACGCTTGCACCCAGGAACTGAGAAGCCATCGCATCATTGTGTGCCTGTATACACTTGAGTGAACCAGTACAGAGTAGATTTGCCTTTGCGAAAAAGCAGATAATCGCCGCACTCAGCAGGTCGCTGGCGCACGAGTTGGCCGAGAGTGTGCATGCATACTTCAGGGGGGCAGGGATGCTGGGTAGTGCAGCGCGCCCCGTGTCAACACTCTTAAGGACTGGCATGCTCTAAGAGCATAGCCCACACTTAGACCGCTCGCACACATGATCGACGGCCTCCGTCGGGCCCTTAAAACGACTTGATTTGTACACGTGTTGCAGACTTACCACGCGCATACTGCGCTGCTCACAATGACACATAGATGAGATGGCTTCAATTGTGGCAACTTGCGTCACTTGTGTATATGAAGCAATGAAGCAATGTTGACTGTGCTCAGGTGCTGAGGAGTTATTGCAGCAATGTATACGCTTGAGTGGCTTGGGACAATATTAGTATACAGGACTTATTATTATTCCTGGATGCTGTTGCAGTTGTAAACTTTTCCGCGCGGGGCCTGGCTGAAACTGATCAGGAATTCAAGGCTTGGATGCCGACAGCTAGGGCACAATAGCGTGTAGCTCTGGCCTGCGAGATATGTGACAAGAGTACAAGCGCTTGAATCGCGCTTACTGCAGTGAAATATCTAATGAGTACTTAAGACTCTCTGCTTGCCCGAGGTGTTCACTGCTTTGTGCATGCAATCTGCCCCAGGTGGCACTTGGCGGCTTCAAGCCTGCTGGATTCGTCAAGCATGCTGTCCACTTCACGTGCCATGCAGCGATGATCCTGACGAAAAAAGGCTTGCTGCCGCTTCATCTTACCTCACTACCTCACAAGGCGTGCTGGCGCATACATGTGCATGTATATGCTAAAGCATGATGTCACCTAACCGCTACTGATATGAAGTTGTCAGTGTTTCGTCATGTCCCTGTGTGGGAGAGGTTGCTTGGTGCTGGTTCAGTCACAACAACGTATGAGGTGGTAAGGACATGCACAACCAATAGAGTTCACAAGCGGTTCACATGCGGTGCTGAGCGATGATTGACCAGTTGAGGGCTAGATGAGAAACTCTTCTACATGTGCTCACTTCACTGCATCCACTGTAGTACAGCTATTACTCAGCGTGCGCCTGACTTGCAAAAAAAACGATACAGCAAGAGAGTGGCAGCAATAGCATATGACATACTCTGCAGTGTGATATTCATATATTCACGTCTTCCAGGTTCACCCCCCCCCCTCCTCTTGCGCACTGGGAAAGAGGTGGCACGTGCCAGCACTGGCCGTAGCTGTCGCAACGCAGGCATGAAAGGCTCCAGCAAACCCAGCACAAATGTTTTGAATTTAAGATGCGAACCGTTCGGCAGGACCTGGATCTCGCTGATGATATCTTCAGGGGCAGGAGAGCTGGATGGCATCGCCGAACACTGAACAGTGCGCAGCAGTGTGACAGCCAGGGCAAAGAAGTCCGATGCTTCAGAAGCAAACGCGAAGTTAATGCCGCGGCTGGGCACGTGCGATTTTGTGCACTCTTCCACCTCAGCTCGTAACGCCACGGTCGCCCCAAAGTCGCCCAGGATGCGAGCACCTGCACGCACGCAAGCCAGCGTAGGGTGATTGCGCCGACCAAATTCGGACAGCAAATTCCAGCCAAGTTTGACCGTCATCAAATGTTGCTGTACAGGTTCATGCAAAAATGCACCTCGGACGCACTTTGGGGTGGATTTAGATCCGACTGAGAGCAAACAGCCATGGTAAATGAGCCCATAGACTATTATTGCTGAGCACTGCATAGCCTGCGCAAATGCAAACAGATATTTATCTAACAGAAGGGCACACGCTTCATGTGTCAGCAAGCATGTGTCTAGCATTTTGCAATGCAGCAAGTGGTCAACATCTCGCATGATATAGTGTCAGGCACACGAAGGTAGGAGCAATGCATCGCAGAGCAGCATCATACCTGACGAGTCCAAAAAATGTTGGTTGCCTTCACATCGCAATGGGCAAGGTTCTTGCTGTGCATGAAGTCCAACGCTTGCTTCATCTGATGCCCGGTCTCCAGCGCAAACTCAGGGTCATGTGGCCGTGGCACTTGATGCAGTGAAATCTCGTATTTGGGGAGCACCAGGGCATATTTGAGTGTGTTTGGGTCCTCTGCAACACAGGCATGAAAAGCAAGAGGCGCACATGGTTAGGTGCACGCACAGGTCAACATTGTCCGCAACGCATTCATGCGGGCATACAGTGATGTGGGAGGTGACCAGTTCAATCTTGCGTTTAAATCAAGCCATGCGGCAAGGAGATGCGTCGCCAATCGCAGCAGACATCATGTCACTTACCACGTATGATCACGCTGTGCTGCACTGTGCCACCGGGAGAGGAAAACGCGGTGTCCAAAAACTCAGCCGTCCCAGCTATGTGTGGTGGCGTTGCTGTGTCTGTGCAACCTTCCCAAAGGGTCTCGTAAACGGAATACTCTTGCTCAGCATCCTTCCGCGAGCGTGGTATCTTCACGAGTACCACCTTGCCAGCAGGCATCCGTATGCCAATCAGCATCGCAGACCTAATTTGCCAGCGGACATAGCAGAGCGAGCACAAAGCATCGAAATGATGAATGCCTGGAATGCAGATGACGCTACTGCTGGTGGGGCCTGCATGACCCGGTGTGAGACTGTCACATAGCTGGTAACGGGCACAGTTGTGAATACTAAGAGATGTATTAGCCCAATAAAAGAGCTTCGTATCTCCAAGTTGCTTGTCTATAACACTGCAAGTGGTATCATAGCGGTTGCTGCCTGCTAGCTGTCTCCACCAGCGCTGGTGCCGCTTTGCCGCCCATTGCGACGCAACATGTTGCTGCTCAACCTGCATACATGCCACACTATCCTGGCGCAAGCCCTGTCAAAGAGCGCAAAGCGATCCATTCACTGAAGTGGATCACCAAATTGTTGGGTGATCTAACAATAGCTACCAGCAACGAAGCAAGTCACGGCGCATTCAATGAAACAGTACACACTTTGCGAAGTGAAAGCTGCTCCAACTGCATACACCTGCAGTGAGCACACAAGTTCACTGCAAGACATGTTCCTGCAAGTCATGTATGTCAAAGTGCGCCACACGACTTCACTTGCATGTGCCACGATATGCTAAGGTGATAATCCTCAAACTTAATCAGCACGGCAGTGAAGGCTCCAACAGCACCAACGAGACAGTGTTTGCAGCTGCTTGCTGACAAATGACATGTGTGCGGCAGACTTGAGATTGACTATGCCGATAGGCTGTAATGTTCCTTGAACGCAACCATCAGCTCGGCGGTGCAGGCTTTGACAGCGTGCTCACAGCTGCTTGCTGACACGACAACATAGCAAGACCTACTAACTACTGACATGCGTCGATTTGGGCAGTACCCTGTGGACTAATGCACCATATAGTATGCAGTCCAGCTTGATACATCATTACCTACAAGACAAAATGCAGTCATGGTCACGTCATTGCATCACTTCCCCCCAGAATGGTACAGCTAAGCCCTCCCCTTAGCTTACATCCCGACATAAGGCTGGAGCATCCGACTGCACAGTTTATGACACACCTGGCTGGCACACCAGACGCAAAGGGGCCATTTAGCACAATGCCGCACTTGGACCTGATGACCTTCCTGGTTTCAGTGCGAGGCAAGTTGCGTGTGGAGTTGTAGAGGTCCAGCAATCGCTCGTCGCTGACTGCAAGCAGCTGTGGTGCATAGAACTCCACCATGTCATCCAGGGCCCGATCATCAAAAGCTGCTCCAAAGTCCTCAACAGCGGTGCGCAGCCGCTGAAGCAGACCTTCTCTGGTCAGATATCCTGGACGTGCATGACCAGCAGTGGATTGCACGAACACTGGTCGGGCAGATGCCAGTTTTTGGTTTCACCAACGCTTTGGGTTGAACTGACATTCACAACCGAGAAAGGTTTTTTGATAAATCTGACCCAATTGATAGAACAAATCGCTCAAAGCCGTCATCCGCAGAAATGTCACAACATTATCCATGAAGTACAGCGTCTTGGAAACCATAGAGAAAGCGGAACATGAAGACAAACAAGCAGGGACGGACAGCGCCCTGGTGCTGTCAAAGCTGCGCACATAGTCCACTGGCACAGTTTCTTGAGCCTGAGACACTAGTGTACGCCAAATTGTGCAAAGTTGTGTGCCACTCCAGCTACATCCCAAAGGGCCCGTTCAATCATGGTCCGACCATAACACCGTTGCTTGCTGGGCATATAACGTAGAAGTGGGTGGGCAAATAAACAAAAAAGCCTTCTACCGTGTCAAAGTGTCTGATTGTCAATTATTGAGGAATGTCGTCGCCCAGATTTCCTGGAAGTCCTCAGTACCATGGTTGCCAGGCTGAGGTCAACAAAAAATAAAAAATAAATTGGACATAGGCTGACGCTGACTGCTATGTGGTGTTGGTTGCTTGTGGTTTGGTATGGGAGTGATGCGGCACCCCTACAATACGCCTACAGTGTACCTTATCATTTGCTGGCAATTTGTCAGCTTTTCCGCTCTCGTTCCACAAACCCAACAATGAATCCACATTCTGCTCTTCAGTACACAAACTGAACTACTGCACTCACGAATCGTTGCACAACTTCAGTTTCAACAGCAGAGTATCTTTGTGAGCGAAAGACAACAATCCTCAAATACTCGCAACTGAACGAGACAACAGCTCACCACAGACGTGTACCCAAACCAATAAAAGTCTGCAAACTGCTAGGATGCGTCCATGGAATGTTTGCCAAGTTTAACTACACAACAGAAGCCGCATTTTACAGCTCCTCAGATACTCGCAACTGAAGGAACCACTGGATCTCGTACACAATCAGCAGATATGCACTGCAAGCGTTCAGCCAGGACGCAGTGATGGCGAGAGAGCGCATGGAATACAACCTTGTGAACTTGCACGATGCTGCACGCCTGTGACATTACGCTGCCTACAAAACAAGACCTCCAGGGTACAGGTGACGGTCACTGCGCCATGTGCAACCTCTGCAGGGAAACACAAGAATACATGTGAAGCATACAACAACCATCTCACCTGCAGCCGCGGCAAAACCAGCGCCACTACCAGCGCCAGCTCCGCCTTGCGCAGCACCTGACAGGAAAGGCAGACGAGGCAGCAGGCGACGAGCAGTACATCACCAATCACAAATATCTTGGCAACAGCTGCGGATAGCATTTTGAGGGACAACACTCCTCATATATGCTCATATATTGCTCAATAGGATGCTACACGTGCCCCACAACCTTGACCGATGCACCAAAAGTCAACAGACAGAATAAACGAGTCCATGTTTTCTTTTGGAACACTCCGGTTCTTCGGCAGCTCAAAGCGATTCGTGCGAGAAACTACAGATACTCACAAGTAAACGATACGACATCCGGCCCTCAACCTACAACCAAACATCCGTGTACGGCGGTAAGCATTCTGGACAGGCAACAACAGCAGGTGATTTGCCAGTAAAACAGTATTGCAACTGACCCTCGAGCTTGCATCGAAAAGTCCGCAAAGTACAGTGGACTCGTTCACAACTGTTTTGGTGCATCTGTTTCTACAGCAGCAAACCATTTAGCCAGCGGCAACACTGCTCAGATAGTTGCAGTTGCAGTGACATGCGACCGACAATTATCGTCCAAGTATGAACGGCCGTCTGTTGCGGAAAGGGACGATACATGATCAAGCAATCAAGTGTGTTGGCACATCAAACCAGCGCAGTGCAGGTTTGCAAGAGTGCGAGGTTGAAGTTAGGCTGACGCCGACTGCTATCCAGTGTCGATTGCATTGGGTTTGGCGTGCCACTGCTGCCGCAACCCAAGCTTGAACACACCTCATCCTTTGCTGGCGTGATGTCAATTTTTTCGCTCCTGGTTTTCACAAACCCCATGTATCGTTGCATAAACGTAGTTTCTACAGCGGCAAAAGAGTAGGGCGAAAGACAACAGTCCTCAGATACTCGCAATTGAAGGACATTACACCTGACCACCAACATGTAACCAGATCATCAAGAGTCCATGAATGGCTACGACGCAATCACGCATCTTGTCGCCAAGCTGCGCCTCTACAGCGGCATACAGTAAGTGTTTTGGGCAAGGAATGACAACCCTCACAGATTTGCAGCCAAAAAAAATCACACCTGACCCACTCATCTCATGTGAGCATTATGTTATTCGGCAGCTTATGTGAACAAAGTTGATGTGAGCAGGCCTGTAGTGCCATTGCCTTAACGGGCGAGGCGAGCTGACATGCATGAGTTACACAAAGCACCCTCTGCCTTCAGCCCAAAACACGATGGTCGGCATAGTGGCAGTCCAAAATATGCAGCTTTTCTTATGATATAACGGTCAGCTGACAGCACAGCACTGAGTCAACGACGTACACATAACGGTCGGTCAGCCGACGGCAACGACGTACACATAACGGTCGGTCAACCTGCTGCTGGTGCTGCTACTGCAGCTGTAGTGCCCAGCACTGCTTCAGGATTGCTGCCGGGTCTGCTGCTGCTGCCGCAGTGGCTGCTGCTGCCGCAGTGGCTGCTGCTGCCGCTGGTGCTGTACTGCACAGCAAGGCCGCACAGCAAGGCTTCAGGCTTGCCTCTGCTACTGCAGCTGCATCGCTTGCTGCAGCTGCTGCGGCTGTCGTTGCTGCTGCACAGCTACACGGCTGGGTTGTTGCTGCTGCTGCCGTGATGCTGCTACTGCTGTATCTCTACCGCTAGCTGCTGCTGCTGCTGGTGGTTCCCCTTGCCTGCTGCTAGCGTACCCTTATGATGACTCGCCTACCGCCCTTGACGGTTCCGCTCTAGGGTTGCAGCATGTTACACATTACATGCATCGTCCCTGTTGTGATGGGCGGCGATGGTGGCGCACCAGTGGGTGCAAGACATATGCAGTGGCGCAACAAAGGCAACAGCGCGACCAAGCAAGTATGCGTTGGCTGTGCCCCACACCATGTCGCCTTGCAACAGCGCCGCCTGTTATCAGCGCGGCTTATTATGCTGCAAACAACTGCTCAACCATCACTGCATAGCGTCATCACAGCACTCCACTACAACCGTCACAGCCGGCCAGACACATATGAAAAGTAGCATACAAAGGATGCGGCAACGTGAGCCGTGCATGGTACTACCGCCATTCCACATTTGCTTCATAGATACTATTAGGCGTCCATCATACTACGGGTTCCACATCTCCTTGATTGCATCATAAGATCGCTGCAGGTAGTGGCAAAATTTGGTCGGGTCTTCTGACTCTACCCATGTGTGAAACTCAAAGCAGCCTGGGGAGGTCTCCACCCGCTGTGTTCCATCCTTCAGTACAAGGGCAAGCCACTGAACCAGGCTTGACGCCTCACGGTACTCTACAGCTACCATAACCCTCTGCCGCCTGCCAGGCACTGCAGCAGGTGCTAGCGAGTCAAGGGGTCGAATTGCAATCTGGGGGATACCGCGGTGGGGCCCATTGAAGCACGAGTGCAGAGTTTTGCTGAGAGCCAGCAAGTTGTGAGGATCCTGCGCCTCAGCGTCCGTGCACTTTTTCCTAGGCCATATGTGTGCCTTGTCCACCCCACCACAGAACGCTGAAGGCTTCTCAATAGACATAAACACAGCCAGGGGCGATTCTAGCGCAATGCTGTGGTTTGAGGTGGTAGGTGAGTCCGCCGCACTTGCCGCATCTTCCAGCGTTGCGGCCGGGGATTCTGTGAGCCCTGCATCATAATGGCTAGCGCTGATACGGTCGCCCAACTGTGCTGCAACGGTACTGCTCACAACAACATCACGCACTCTGCCGATAAGGGACGCCACCACCTCTCCTCGCCCCATCTTCCACAGGTGAGTCTGGAAATCCAGGGCCTGCTGCTTGAATTCAAACCCCAGGTGGAGCATGAGGTCATCGCCAGTATACTTGATGCAATCCTGGTGGGAGTCACCAATGCAGTACGCAGTGTGCTCTTCCGCATCCTTGTAGATTGTAGCACGTATGCCTTTGAAGTGAATGCAGCCCACGATGCATGCCTGTACAACATACACGGCTGACAGCAGTGCATAGCAACGCAGCAGAAACACACAAGAGATGTTTGTGAAAAACTAAGACAAACAGCCTCAGTACCCATGAGACAAGCACTTTTGCACAGGTGCCTTCAAGAACCTACTAGGTGTCACCTGATTTGTCCTGGAGGTACAGGAAACACAAGTTCTGCTGCCTGGCATGATTCAGGCCAGCGTCATCCCTAGTGTGGATGTTGTGGCCTCCATCCCCCTTGAAAACAGAACATCTGACCACACATGTCTGACCAACCTCAAATTGCCATTAAATACGCCCACGAAACATTTGACAAGTTCAACCACTACAACGGTAGAAGCGAATTGGGCAAGGGATGATGCTCGTCAGATGATTTCACCTGAAGAGGTTACCGAGAAGAGAACAGCTGACAACAAATGTGTGACCAACCATTAAGATGCCACAAGCTGCGATGCGTTTACGAACATTCGACAGATGCAATCACTACAACGGTAGAAGCAATTTGGGCGAGGGATGTTGCTCGTCAGATATCCCCACCTGAGGAAGTTACTGGACCTGCCACGCCCTCAGCAGATATGCACTGCAAGCATGCACCCAGGACACAGCAATGGCGAGAGTGCATGGAATACATATTTGTGAACGTGCGTATGCTGCGCGCCTATAAAATTACGCTGCCCATAGAACAAGACTTCTAGGGCACAAGTGACGGTCACTGCACCACCTGCAACCTCTGCACGGTAACACAAGAACATCTGCTACGCATACAACAACCATCTCACCTGCAGCTGCGGCACCGCCAGCGCCACTACCAGCGCCAGCTTCGGCGTGCGCAGCACCTGAGGGTGAAGATAGACAAGGCAAGAGGCAGAATGAGCAGGCAGGGAATGGGATAAGCCATTTATGCGCATGGTGTGTATGTGCAACAAGAGCTTGCAAGCAACAGCACAACAAACCTTGAGGACTCTGCGTAAAACAGCAACACATACACCAGCATTTGCAGAAGAGAGCTGCAATATGAGGGGCAAGCCAGCAGCAGGTGGGAAAGCGGGCCCCAATGCGCCAGTAGCCACATGATGCTACGCAACACACAAGCTCAGAAACAAGGTTCAGGCGCGCTCACACGACAGCAGCAAAATGATGCAACATTGTGGTGACCAGGTGCACATGAGGTAGGGACCTCGACAGTTGACGACAACTTGGCAGCATGCAGCAGCAGATCAAGCCAGTGACCAGCGCAAGCTTATGCACGCCAAGATCGAGTGCACAGCAGTGACCAAATCAAATCGCATGAGCCATCCAAAGAGTTATGACATCATGTTAGCAATTGTGTCACTTACAGCTAGGGGTATAAGGTATATATGCGTTTTGCTACGTCATACGAAGTACATTATAATTAATCTCATAGGTACAAAGCTTATGAACTATATATATTTTAATCCATGCTGCACTCAGGATTTGACGTGTTCTCCACCTCATAATGTAGCGCGTATACTACCCAGTATGTTGGCCATTAGATTCAGGTTCTCTTTCGCCAAGGATATCGGCAGACCAGCTGACGGTGATAGTGACTGACACATACATGTAGCCGCTGTTGCTACTGCTGAGCAGCTGCCATGTGGCAGGCCTCCATCTGCAACTACAACAGCGCTATTGTTTCAATTCGGTTTTATGTGTTGTTGCCTGTTCCGCAACGCTTGCACTTTATGCTACCATGACGCTCCTCACATATTTGCATCTAAGGAAAATCACACCCAACCCAGTCATCTCATGTAAGCTGACGGAATTAAGCTGCTCGGCTTAGTGTGTACTTCAACTGCACTTGCATGATCTCATTGCAGTGTGAGTTGGCAGTTACGCGTTCGCAATTTCACCTGCTCGTGTGTGTTCTTGACATCAATATCACTCTTGCATCACCCTGCGACTGGGACGTGTTCTCTCTTCACGTGTGCTTGGGTCAGCACCTTGGCTGCCCGCCTCTGCATGTCGCTTCCTACAGCTATGTTCTGTCAGGTTTGATAGCAATACTGCTTAAACTCCGTCAGGTTATGAGTCCTGAGATGTGTTGAGGCAGCAAAGGTCAGACACCTCGTGCAACGGCAGCAGTCGACCCTTCAGCCAGGAGGGACGCACGGGCGCTGGTGGCAGCGGCCAATACAGCAGCAGTGCTCACTGCTGGTATACGGCAACTGGCTCAACAGCAGCAGCAGCAGCGGTGCTCACCGCTGTTCGGCTGTTGCTTCAAGAGGGCGTCAAACAGCAGCAGCAGCCCTGCTCTTGGCGATTGCACGCTCCGCGCGTGTGCATCAGCAGTGCTCACTGCTGGTATTACAGCTGCTCCTCATCAGCTAGAGATAGGAAAGCAGGTGCTCACTTGCTTCCTAGGCGTCAAGAGGCAGCAGTCCTGCTCTTGGCGATAGCACGCCTGCGCTGGCGTGCAGGGCAAACCTACTGTTCTGGCAGGTGGTTGCTGGTTCACATGCTCATGTGCAGCCAGAGCCAGGAGCCAGGGAGGGTGAGCCACCGCACAGCATCAGTGCGACAACAAATCCGCGACACAAGCGTGGTGGCGTGCGCCAGGCGCAGGGGTGTTGGAGCGCGTATACGGGAGCTGCAGGGTCGATCCTGACCTGCAAGCGTCTCAACACGGCACCAGCATCAGGTCCTACAGGACTCCTAGCTACAGGAGTGCCTACACAGGACGGAACGCAAGCTCACACAGTGTTCGACCTATACAGGAGAGCGGCCTAGCGAGTCCAGAGTGGCTCCACACAGGTGCTCTGCCTACACAGGTGAATGCCTCAGAGGCTAGTTCAACACATCATCGAGTGCGGCTTGACCACCAGCTGTCCAACGCCGGCACTCTTCAGCAGCGACAACATCATCACGTCGATCGCTTTCGACGCGGCGCAACGAGCGCGCGCAGGCGGTGTGTGTACTCATGTGGCGTTGCTTCACCGTGGCATCAACGTCGACATCCGCCACAACCACAGCCATGTACCTGCGCGTGCCGAGTGGCTCACCTCTGGGACAGCTTCACGCCTGTCATCGCCAACACTGGCCGGTGCCGTGAGGCATTGCGCATAGCACATGCGACAACCCCCCTCCCGACACACACACCCTAGCATAGCGGGTGTAATATCTCTTGGCGGCAGTTTTCCTATTTTCTGCGCCTACTCCGAGTAGTGAGTTGTTCAACTTGCTTTCAGCTTTTCATACTGTGTCAACTTGCAGTTCACATTGCAGTTCGGCAGCAGTTCACGCTGAAGTTTGAGCTCCACACAGCTTTCACGCTGTAGCTCACCTTTGATGTTCATGCTGGGCTTCCACAGCTAGCCATGTACGGTTCACGCTGGGCCCATACCAGCTCTACCAGACACACACCGTTTCTTCGCATAAGAACACACCTGGCTCATACCTTCCTAGTAGAAGTTACAGTACACTCCAGTACTACAGCCACTCAGGCTGGCACCGGGCTTCGTACTGAGGGAGGGTGACGGAATATAAGCTGCTCAGCTTAGTGTTTAATTCAACTGCACTTGCATGATCTCATTGCAGTGTGACTTGGCAGTTACACGTTCGCAGTTTCACCTGCTCGTGTGTGTTCTTGACATCAATATCACTCTTGCATCGCCCTGCGACTGGGACGTGTTCTCTCTTCACGTGTGCTTGGGTCACACCCAACCCAGTCATCTCCTGTAAGCATTATATTATTCGGAATTCAATGTGAACAAAGTTAATGTGAGCAGGGCTGTAGTGCCTTTGCCTCAACATGCGAGTCAAGCTGACATGCATGAGTCACACATAGCGCCCTTTTGGCGTCAGCCCAAAATACGATGGTTGGGATGGGCAGCCCAAAATATGCAGTTTTTCTTAAGGTAATAATCGTCAGCCGACGGCACAGCACTGAGTCAACGACGTACACGTATTCTGCAAAGGCCCTGAGAGCGTGATCATATGTGGTGTATAAGCCAAATGAGCAGGCAGCGCATCATAAAAAGTGAGCCATTGTCATAGCATCAAGGTGTGCGCCTGTCAAGCATGTGGGTACGTCGTGAACAGCATAAGCAGCTTTGGTACACGCGCTATTGTGTACACATGAATGCTGATGCCTGTGGTGACATCATGTCATGTCTGCATCGATTGCAATATTGTTACAGTAACAGCACGTTTTCAACAGCAGACACGCTTTGAGCACCACTTGCAATCTTGGTGTATCATATCCTGTCACAACTACTTTGGGCCATTTGTGGACAGAAGCGCACCTGCAAGTGCTTTTTTTCAGTTTTGCTGCAAGGCCAGCAGTCATGCCAGCAATTCGAAAGGCCCCACCAACTCCTTGGCAGTATATGCATCATAATTCTCCGGATCATTCGTGTCTGCTTCGGCTAGGGCATTCTTCAAGGAGTCCGGCATTTTATCCAGCAGCAGCAAGCATGGCGCCCAAGAAAACGCTTCAGTCGCTCAAGTAACTCCATCACAGATTCCATGGTCACGCACCCCTTGGAAAGCCTTCCAAAGTACTTTTGCCGCACCAAACTTGAAGCCTAGCCCCCTCAGCTCGTCGAATTCGGTTGCCTCAATGGCTGCAGCAGTCACCAGGCCATGCTCCACCATCTGACCCTTCACCGTGTCCGTGAACAGCAACTTGATGTCTTCCGCTGTCAGCTTTGTGGCTAAGAGCTGTTCAAGCTCTGCAATCTCCTCTGCTGAAGCATCCGACATGACTGTGGCAACAGCGCGCACGGTGGCAGCAGCAGGTAGGTCAAAACATAAACAGATGAGCGTTTTCAAGACTGCAGCATGGGCCCTGCTGATGATTACGAGAGCGTGTTGCATTGACGCTGCTGCGGCATACAACAGTAGTTCATGCCTACGGTACCAAAACCTAAGGAATCAACTTGCAAGCAACAAGCAGTCAGCGACAGGGCACGTTGTCGGAGGAGCTCATGGGTCAGCGTCATGAAAAGTGCTGCCACAAAGTACTAGAATGCAGGATGCGACTGCGCCGTACGACCCTTATCTGTCGGACAGGAGCGACAGGACATTAGAGGTACGGAGCACAGATAGAGGATATGTACGGCAGAAGCAAGTATGGCCAGGCAGTGTAAAAGTGGTCGGACAACAGCACGGAGCGTATACGTGAGCCCCGATGTGCCGCGCACTGGCACAGCCGTCCTCTGGCACTGCACCGAAGCGAGAGCAACAGCCAATGTTGAGCGTGAATGACGCGGGCGCTGCTGCTGCAATGACACCTCATCGTCACAGCGACACGGCTTCATCGTGGAACGTTGCACTCACTAACTCAGAAGGGTCGATCAGTCAAGATACTTATCGGGTTCTACGAGCACTGCAGGCATTGCCCTGCAGGCATTGCCTCGTACAGTAGTGCACGAGTGATACTCCTACTCTGGAGAATTTGCAAGCTTCCCTCAGCACAGCACGCCGCACACAAAGCTGCGCACCTCAGTAATATAGTAATAGGCTGATGATATCGCATGCCTGGAGCGGGCTGCGATAACACCGTCGTTGCAGCGAAGCAGTGGGTATTTGACAGCTGCACTCCCACTTCGCTCTCAGAGTGTACGACACCAAGACCTGTATCCGAATCGATCACTCGTCACTTCTTCGCTGCTCTCTACCTATGCTCCTCGGTCCCCCTCTATGCATGCCGTTACATTCGGTCTACGCAAGCGAACAAATTTTAAGTGCCTGTCGCAGCTCTGGTGGTTCTAGAGCGCCTTACCTGCCGTCGTCCAGGTCAGCCAGCGCTTTCAGCAGCTGCGACCAGGTCTGGCCTGAAGCCGCTGGGACGTGAGCGCTGCTGCCGCCAACCTGGCAAGCGCAGGAGGTTGCGGGCGGTGGTGTGGGTGAGCTTCGCTAACGTTTTGTGATTTTGAGCAGCAACAGCGGCTGCATTCTGACGCTGGAACACATGGCTTCCGACAGTAAGGGAGCAGCCACTTTGTATCGATCTCACCTGCCAGCGAATGCTCCGGAACTTCGGCTTCCTAGATGCTGGACCGTGAAGAGCGTAGCATCAGCTATGCGAATATTACGTGCTCGTTCGTTGGTCCAAGCCCTGCTCTTGATGCTGCGACACCTGTGCTGCTGTGCGCTGTCTCTGAAAGAGGCAACTTGCTGTGCTATGCGTTGCCTGCTGTGGGGCTGAAATTCAACTTTGAACTCTGGGCGAACGTACGTGGAACGTGCCTGTGTGCCGTTGTAAGCGCTGCTGGTGTTGCTGCTGTTTCCGGTAACGCTGCTGCTGTAGGCGACAATGTGCCTAGTCAAGCGGCGCAGATGAGCTAGGTTCGCACCGATGCTTCTGTTGCGATGCAGAAGATAACCGCTCACCTGGACGAGGGAGACCCAATGGACAGGAAGCCCGACGTGGCTTCACCTTGGCTGCTGTGTCCGCGAAACCTACAGGTTGTGCGGAGACCAGAGGCGCAGATGAGCAGCACAGGCGCTTTACATGCGTAGTGTATTGTTAAAAGGGGAAAAACCTGAACGACCAACAGCTTCTGCGACAGCATCGACGGCGATGCAGCTTCTAGGCAGCAGCAGCACGCAAGCGACACTGGCTGGAGCAGGCATGGCTGCTCTTGCACGCAGGGAGTGTTGAGATACATGCGGGCGCCATGTTACACCAGCATTGCAACGCTGGTTTGGCGGAGGCACAACAGTCGCGTAGCGACCTCGTCCAAGCGAGCAACTTGAAATCCGTAGGCGAGCTCGTCTCGCAGCTTCGAATCTACTGCGACAACATGAACGACCTGCAGTGCAATCGCCACGAGGGTCTGGAACAGCGCCGATCACCGGAGGTTGAGTGCTTGCAGCTGGAGAGCATTCTGGCGGAGCGGTCTCAGCAGGTCCAGCAGCATACTCACACGGCGGAGTACACACTGAGCGCCTCAGGGTGATGGCTGGACATATTTTTAGCAGTAGCTGGGGGGGTATAACGGGGGAATGCTATGTTGATTGCCGCATACGCGTGGTGAGCAGTCGTGGACATTTTCTCTAGCAATAGGTTTCATATTCTACAAAAAGGGCATTTGTGCGCCCCTATGCATGAATAATAAGAAGTACACACTGAGCATGACCAAGCTTTAAGTCGTAAACGCCTTCGTTTGCAATTAGGGTAGAGCGCGCCCTGAGGTGACAGGCCTCCAATGCCGTTCATTGCACAGTACACCCTTAAGAGTGCGGCGCGTATGCTGAGTCTGCATGGTCTATCCAACTGCACAGATATACTGTTTGTTCTCGATGTGTTTGTCATTGGCGACTTCATCCTGTGTATGATAGATGTGGACAAGACTGTCGCGACTTAAACTGCTGGTAACGTTTCTGTGTATATACGTGAGATACATATTGCAAAGCCGCTACCACGTTTCAATAACATATATGTAGCGGCAAGCCCGTACGCGACAAACTTGGATGTGTACAGCTTGCAGTTTAGGAGCGCGGCAGATGCAAGGGCACAGAGGAGCGGCAGGGCTGATGGACGGCACAGTCTGTCTATGTAACGGTAACACGCCTGCAGACACGGGCTCTGTATGCAGATGCCCATTAGCTTCAATAGCCGTGCGCATTAGGGGTGAAAATGCAGGCACAGGTAGAGCGGCAGCAGTGTTGGCATCAGATGCGCCGGCAATGGCAGTACGCGTGGCATCAGCAGCAGCAGTTGCAGGTCTGTGACAGTGGCAAAGCAGGTCTGTTGGCGCCACTGGCTCGGCTCATTGCAAACATGCATTGCTTCATGACGACCACTAGCACCGTGATGTCAATTGCAATGTGACGAGTACGTCACCACATCTACATAGCAGTCGCTTACGTCAAACATGTACTCTGCAGCGAAGGTCATGGCCTGCAGCATATTCACATCTTCTCAGGAAGGCCTGTAAGGATTTTAACTCAGTTGCAGACTGCATGTGCATCCTATGCTGTGTGCGCATACTTTGCAAAAGCATGTTGTGACTTTCAATGCGGCCACGCGGACACTGGCAAGAGAGAGGGTTGAGTTTAATGCGCGTGTGCGCGCGCATGTGTGTTGCCTACTTGCGACGCTTGCTTCTTGTGACCCCATATTTCTCATTCTCACTGCTGAAACGGTTGCGTTCATTGCTTTGGATGGCGGATGCATGTGATCGAAATTGCGCGGTCGTTGACATCTTCCAGAATGTTTGCTGTATGATGCAAATGACAAGGCGCAAGCCTAGGGTCAATGCTGCGCAGGAAACACATGCACACCTCTCTGGTCTGCAAGATGTGCAACTACAGTATTAGCACTCAGAGCGCCGTTACTTCACTGACGCATGATGATGGGTGTTATAGACTCCAATGCGCTTAAAGGTTGGTCATGTATGTACGCCTGCAATCTCCCCACTGGCAGCCAGCGTTTAGTGGCTTTGAGCCCGCCGGACTCATTAGGTTCGATACTTATTCGCACTGCTTGCAGAGGATGCAACGATCCAAGTGAAACGCAGAGGCTGCTGCACCGGGTGCAGCAGCCTCTGCGCGACCGGGTGCAGCAGCCTCTGCGTGACAGGATCCGCTCCGCTCATCCGCGACCCTGAAACTCAAAAAGCAACCGAGCACTTATGCTATAGTAAAGTCTCCAGGGCAGAACAGGTGTTGAAGTTGGGTAATGGCATGCTGTAGCCCTATGTCAGGGGCATCTGCTGACTACTCACTTGTTGAAGTTGATGTTGTTCCTGATGTGATATTGTACTTCAACGGTGATATTCATACTTCAACTTCATGCCAACTTCAACTGTCATAACACTGCTCAGCGTGCAATAGCACGGCTCCACCCGTCTAAACTTCAACTACCAACAGCTCTTCTGGTGCGTCTAAGTGAGGCCAAGAATCTACCATTGTCAAACTTCAACAGTTTGAGTGTCTTGACTGACTTCACTATAGCATAAGTGCTCGGTTGCTTTTTGGGTTTCAGGGTCGCGAATGAGCGGAGCGGGTCCCGTGCTACCTGTCAGTGACCTGGGTGTGTGATGCCTACTTCCGAGCCTTGCTGTTTGCAACCCGCATCTGTCATGCTCACTGCTGGCATTCTACATTTGTTCTCTGATAGCAGATGCACGCATTTGGGATTAAGCGGCTGCTGGTGTCTTGCTGGATGCGTGCAAAATCACCATTGGGGCGGCAGTGGACTTTCCCCGTTGCGTTCTTATCCAGATACTCTGGTGGCATGAGCGTCTTGACCGTCTTCATGATGCATTCAAATTCTGCAGGGGGTTGAAGATAAGCTGGTGCCAAGACGTGTAGCGAAAGAGCAGGCTGGAGCACGTGGATGCCATTGGAGGCATTGCGCTTCAGCACCGTCTCGTTACTGTAAACACTATCGCAATCGTCTCAGACCACATCGCAGTACTTGACGAGCTCTGCTACCGCAGCATTCACCAGGTTGTCTACTGCGCCAATAACACCATACCAAATCCCAACGGAAGCCACGCGGAAGTCGTCGATTGCCATGGCGACGTTCTCGAGTGCGCATTAACTTTGGAACCTCTTGAGCTGTCCATGATCCATCTGTGCAGTGGGTGCCGGCACCCGCTGCCGACTGCCTTGAAGGCGCGAAAGACGTAGATGAGGTCTGTGTCGCGCATGTTCATGTACTTCCGGAGGTAGCCGGCAACTGCATGTCACCTGTACAGCTGAAGAGATGCATCACTCCATCCCCCTCATCTCTGGCGAGCGCGGCGCACAGCGCTGCCACATTTTCGAAGTTGCCATCACACAGCGCTTGCATCTGCATGCAGCAAGAAGAGCCGAAAGCCTCGCGACAGCTGAGACGGCCACCCACTGCGGCACGCATACTCTCGATGCCTGTCGTGTCGCAGGTCTGAGCGGCGTGCTCCATTGCCGTGAATGTAACATAACAATGACAGTGATTTCATCCTTGTTGGAATATGGGGTATTACTGGTAGTTCAGGAAGAGCTCAGGGCTCAGGATCTTTCGCAGGTTGCTCTTGGAAGCACTGGTTCAAACCAAGTTGCTCTTGGAAGCTTCTTTGCAAGTTCTGGCAGGTTCTGTCAAGTTCTGGGGAAGGTTTATGACCCCCACGCGACGGAAGCAACTTGGTTTGAACCTTATGACCCCCACGCGACGGAAGCAACTGTGTTTGCGAGGTCAGATGTAATGATCACTTCTCTCTTTACAGACTCCAGCTCTTCCACTTTCCGCTGCTGCTGTGCGCTGGCAACGAGTTGCCTGCCTGCATAGCCAGATTTCCAACGGTTATGAGCCTGTAGCGCAAGGGCTGGAGAGTCAGAGGTCCCGCGACTAATCAAGGTTTGTTTTAGCGCGGTTGAATTGTACGACTGTAGAAGATGCCGAGGGCGGCACAGCAGCAGCGTATTGCAGAGGAAGAGGGGACCGATAGCGACAGCGAGCAGCTACGACTCGTGTCGTTCAAGACAGTAACATTTTCGGGCAAGCGTGCAGATGAATACCACGAGTGGAGTGGGAAATTTCTGGCACTGCTGCCAGCTTCAATCAAGACAGCCCTCATCGACCCAGAGCACATCACTGCCACCGAGCTGGGCAAGCTTGGATCAGAGAATGCCAAGTTATACAGGCAACTGCTTCTCTCCACGAAAGGACTCGCCAATGCTATCGTGGCGAGCGTGGAGGAAGGGGAAGGGAGGCAGGCCTGGATGGAGCTCAAGGAGAAGTTCGCAGCTCGCACGCAAGCTCGGGCGCTTGAGCTCGTGCTGGAGCTGATGAACATGAGGTACAACTCCGAGATGGACTTTGATCTGTTCATTCTGAGAGCGGAGTACCTCCAGCGGCAGCTCAAACTTCTCGGAGAGCCCGTAGGAGACCTCATGCTGCGCGGATTCGTCATCAACAGCCTGCCGTCGGAGTTCGACGCGGTCAGGTCGATCATTCAGGTACAGGAGAGCCTGAACAACAAAGAGATTAAACGCATGCTGCGCGCCCACTACGACTTCAACTACAACAAGCACTATCAGCACTTGAACGGCATCGGCTACATCAACGACACGCCTTCCAGCTACACCGCAAGAGCGTACGACACACACAAATTTGGAGGCAAGTGCGGCTGGTGCTCGAAGCTGGGGCACAAGGAGCGGGACTGCAAGCAGAAGGAGGCCGGACACCCATTCGCGGAGGGCTCATTTGCGGCGAAGCGGGAGGCGCAGAAGCAGCAGCAGCGGAGCAACGGAGCACCGGGAGGAGGCGGCCGCAACGACGACGAACCAGTGTATAAATGCTAAACCAGCATGCCACGGATGGAGCGGCGCACATAGGATGTGTTGATTAGCTGCTCTTGTGATCTTACTTAGTGCCACGAAATTGTTCAGCATTTGCCCTCAAGTGTACGGCCACCCCTAGGTTTAAGGCATACACGGGGAAGAGTGCTGCAGCATATGGTAGTTGGAGCACTAAACGGGGAGGAGCATCCCCAGAAGCTGCGGGCAGCGGCAGTTGGTAGTACAACGATGGCAGCAGTATGCCTAGTACATTGATGGCAGCACACGCCACGATTTGCACAGAAGAGGGTTTGGGTCCTCAGCAGTGTAACAGTCGCAGAAGAGCGGGCGCTCGGAATATGTGCATGATTGTGTAGTACAGAAGAGCGGGTGCTCAGCAGTACAGCTTTTGTGTGTATGCTTTTGCACAGAAGGGGTTCCAGCAGTGCACTAAGTAAGTTTGATTGCAGTATGTGCAGTTTGAAGCCAGTTTGGCAGTGCACTTGATTAGGCGCTTTGAGCCGGGGAGAGCAGTATACAGTAACTGTAGTACAGATGTGCGCAGAGGATAACGCGCCAGGCTCTGTTGAGTCGAAGTATTGTCTGAAGCATTGCTCCCTGCACACACGGTCGCAATGGGGGAGAGTGTTGGAATATGGGGTATTACTGGTAGTTCAGGAAGAGCTCAGGGCTCAGGATCTTTCGCAGGTTGCTCTTGGAAGCACTGGTTCAAACCAAGTTGCTCTTGGAAGCTTCTTTGCAAGTTCTGGCAGGTTCTGTCAAGTTCTGGGGAAGGTTTATGACCCCCACGCGACGGAAGCAACTGTGTTTGCGAGGTCAGATGTAATGATCACTTCTCTCTTTACAGACTCCAGCTCTTCCACTTTCCTCTGCTGCTGTGCGCTGGCAACGAGTTGCCTGCCTGCATAGCCAGATTTCCAACTCCTTATTGTGCGTACAGAATCAACCAGTTGTAGCGTTCACTTGCGCTCAGACACCTAGAAGCCATGGCATCGATTGTGTGTCTGCATACACTTGAGTGCGCAGATCCAGGACCTTCGGTCCTATGAATCGCAGAGTGTCGCGGAGCGACATGGCCGAAGGCCCCGCGACATGGCCGAAGGCCCCGCGACATGGCCGAAGGCCACCGCGACATGGCCGAAGGCCGCACAACTTGCAAACCTGGCACATGCACATGACGCTGCACACAAAGCACGTACTGGATGCAATTGCTTCAATTCATTGTATTGTATCAATCGTGTGCTTGGCACAATGAAGCACTTGAAACAAGGCCTAATGCTTGCGCTGAGAACCATTTGTTTCTGTGTGTCCGCTAGCATCAAGTGTTACAAAGTCGCTGTGGTTTGCGGTTTTGGAGCTCGGTCGAACTTATTGCTGCACTGTAGCCATCGCTGCTGCTCCCGATGCCGCCACCGCTAATGCACCTGCTGACCTGGTGACCAACGGATGCGCAGACGACCGCACTGCTTCCGATACTGGCTGCCAGGCACCCCATGGTGTTTCAGACACGATCTGCAGCGCGTGGACAGAATGATTGCGACCATAAAATGAGTAGGACACCGCCATTACATGCAAAAAAGTTGACGGCTAATTGCGCGGACAGGGCATCACTTGCTGTGATGTACTACTAAGACGGATCTGCAGCAAGTGGACTGCATCGTGTCCGTGCAGCACAACTTCGGTATGACGCCCTGATCGCTGATGCTGCTACAGCCGAGCTGGTCTGCAGACGCCAGTGGTGCACTGCCTACAAGCATGAACGCGCCTGCGAGCATGTGATTGATGATCTGTCAGTGACGCGCCACCTCAACCGTTTTGTACTCTTGCCGATACGAGCCTCGTCAAGCCAATTGGCTTGCGCTGCTGCCCAGCGCCGCTCAAAGTAGCAGCTCTCAATCATCGTGTGCCAGGTAGGAGCACCGCTGTCCAGCGCTCGCCTCGCACGGCTCAATTGGTCAATCTGTTTTCAGCAACAGGCCGACTTGCTGCCGATTTGTCAATTGTCTCGCCTCGATGATTGTATCGGTGATACCAATTCGGATGCGCCACTCACCTACACAAGGTCTCCCGTCGTGCACGCCGCCGCTAGCGCTGTACCTCTGCCTTCAATTTAAAATTGGCAATTGAACCGTCTCCCGTGCAGCAGTCACGGCAGATTTCCAAACGGATGAGTTGGCCTCGATAAGCCAACTGGCAAGTCCAATCGGCGTGTGCATCAGAGCTGCATCATGTGGCTTCCTGCTAGCTTATTGTACAACAGGCGCCAGGGCATCACTCGCCTCCTGCAGTCCAATTAGCTGAATTGGCTTGACCGATTTGAGGCGCCAAACTTATTGGCCACCAATTGGACCATTTTCCTGCCCTCCCTAAGCGAATTGGCCAAGTCAGTTGGTATGCGCACTCGTCCAGGACAGAAACTCACCCCCTGAAACCTCGCGCTAGCGCCAGGCGCCTCCCTAGAGGCTGGTGCTGCCAATCGATCCTGTCCAATTGGCAATTGACCCGTCTCCGACTGTCGCTGCAATTGCAATAAAACGCTTCGCGGAGAAATAAAACTGACTTGGTGACGAATTGGACGGTTCAATTTGAATTGACCTTTGAATCAATTACGTGGCTGATTGGGTCACAACACAATCGTTCCAGACCGTAAACTTTGGTGAATGTGCTGCATTCGGCGAGTGGCTAGGATGTCCAGCAATGGCAGCACAGCAGCAAGGGATCCACAAGCAGCCGTCGTACTATTGCACTGCTTGCACGCAAATATAGCCAGTTGCCTATAGGAGAAAGATCGCCTCTTTCGTGTCTCTGCGTCTCTGCCACTCTGAGACCTCAAGTCGGACGGCTGCTCCACATACTGCCAGCATGTGCTGGGATGCATTTGTACGTGTGTGAAGTTCATCGTCTCATGTCGTCACGTTGCTTGCTAGGGCATGATCAGTACGGGATTTCTGCATGCACATACAGCTAGCACAGCTCACAATTGCGCGCATGTGATGTACGCTCTCTCACTGCAAAAATCCGGTGATGGTAGCAGACCAGCATCTTTTGCAGTAGGATGTGTCGCATAGGGCATACAACAATGCTTGGTTCAAAAAGTTAGCGATTGAGCTTTGCATGGTGCCTGCATAAGTGACACATGACCACCAATCCCGCCTCAGAGCAAAACCCTGAGCATTTACGAATGCAAGTTTAAAATCAAAATTATCTTCTGGCAGGTGAGTACACGAGCTTGATGTGCTTGTAATACATATGCCGGGCCTCCCCTTTACACTGCTGGCGACATTGCAGCGCCAGCACATGTTGAACTCATTTGCTCAGGCTAGCTTATCATTGTGGGCAGACTGACTGCAAGCACTAGCAGCTGTGAACTGCACATACAGGGTAGTGGTTGTGCGCGCCCAGGTGTTGTTGATACAACACATCTCGGTACCTGTACACAACATTTGAGCGCACCATTGACAAGGATCCAGTATTGCTGTGTGCTGTGAGACATGTGCTGCGTTTGACTCATTGCCGTACCACAATTGGACTGGTACCATCTGTAAAGCTGGCGCCACGTTGCATACAAACGCATCTCAAAGGTCTGACAGGTTGGTGACAGACAGTGCTCTGTGACTGCCATGTTGCAGTTCAAAATAATCATAAAGTACCTCTTGAAGCCCAGAGCTAGAATTTTCTGGGCATTTCTGTGCCGTGAGGTCACCTTTGCAGTTGCATGCGGTTTTTGATGTTTGATGGCGTGGCCTGAGAAGCTTCTCATCAGCTTTCTGGCTCAACTCGAAGGTACAGATGCGACTGCTGCACCTCTGCTACTGCTGTGCACATTTGAATGTTTTGTCTCTGTAAAAGTTTGTGTTGCGCACCACGCATGAAGGTTAAGAGTAAAGTTTGATTTTATTTGTCAACTCCTGGTGCTCAAACCTGGTGTGCAGCATTGAGCCCAAATGGCTTTTCAACACTAGAAGGGATGGCAACACCTGTCGTTAATTTCCATGTGCTGTGTCGTTTTACTGTTCAAGTCGGTCATACGGTGTACAGATCGCAAAATGGATGACTGTGCTTGCGTTGTTGCAGCGCCAGCAGTGTGACTGAGTGTGTGCTGCAGTGGCCGCAGGTTGTCTCGCCCCGCAGCGGCTGACAAATGCAGCCTTCAGCAACGCTGTTGTCAACGCTCAGCAGCTGCAGCTGCAGCAGCAGCAGCAGCAGCGCTCACCATATGGTGCCGATGCAGGAGCTAGCAGAAGGACGGTCCCGTGGGGCTGCTGCGCTGCGCTGAATGTTTGCACAGCCGCGTGGCGTTCTTGATGGGCGAATGCGATGCTATGGTGCAACGTGCTAGTATGCCAATTCTTGAAGCTTCAAGTTGACATCAGAGCGCTGATGGACGGGATGGGACTACATGCAGTTCGCGCTGCGGGTAAAAGAAATGCGCTGCGGCAGCTGGCGGGGTTTTGCTTTTGTACAAAGTGTGGACGGTGCTGCTTTCAATTGGACTTGTGTGACGATCTCGAATGCCACAGACGGTTTGCAATCATGTCTGCAAGGAATGATGTCATGGTGGCTGTGCAGCGAACTGGTGAGCCTCCAGTGTGGAATGGAAATAGTTGCTGGCGTGGCTTGAAGACACGCGATGATTCTGGTAAAATGATGATATCGGAACATCATGGCTCTTGACACGCAGCATGATGTGGCACGCGTGTGACTACATGCACATGTGTGCACAATTACCCCTGTCAGATGCGGAACACAGTGCTGTGCTCAAAAGCCTTGCTGACGACAACGTGAGTTGGCACTCGCAGCAGATGCAGCAGCAAGGGAGGCAGAAAAAACGGGGGGGCTCTAAGGTGTAGGTGAAACACATGCTGTATTCAAGCAGTGACATGTATACCGACAGTGGCAACGTACTATTTTACGGTCAACACCTCGTCATCCTGCATTCCGCATCTTTGAACCCTCTAATCTGTTGGTCTGCGCACACCCGGACTGAAACGCAATAAAGAATGCACTGCCGCCGCGACAGAAGCCAGGGTTGCAGATACTCCTACCAAGCACTGGCCGGAATGGAAACGACGAGCGCGCACCGACAGACATGCAATGAAAATCAACGAGGCTACGGCTGCTACTAGCGTCGCCTGAGCCACGGGCCTGCGCTGAGTGCGCACACGAGTGGCACAACGGCAAGCGCTGTGAGCTGTGCGCCTGCGCACGGCGCGCGGCACGTGCCCAGACCACCCCCCAATGCTATGACGCAGAGCGGGGCTGCGGGGACGGCGGGGAACGGTAGTACTTCAAGTTGAACTTTGAGGACGGAGCGCCCCCCAAATCTACCACTTGAGGAAGAGGACAGCCAGTCGGCGGTGGTGCCGCCTGGCGGAAGGGGAGGGATCGGAGATGCTTCTTCAAGTTGAGGTTAAGGGGTGCGGACACGCTCCTCCCTAGCGGCCTTCTCTACCACTTGCGGAAGAACCACTCGGCGTTCGTGCCGGGCATCGTGGGCGCGCCCATGACGACCTTGGCGCTGCCGCTGAGGCTGGGCGTCTTGACCAGGAGGCGCACGGCGGCGTCGGCGGCGGTCGGCGCGGCGCGGTTGCCGAACTGCCACGTGCACTCGCCGTCCGCGCACAGGACGCGCGCGTTCGTCCAGCGCTGGCTCTGGTTCGCCGCCGTCTTGCACGCCTTCATCTTGACAGCGCTCAGCGTAGTGCCGCCCGTGAAGTCCGCGCACAGCGCGCCGGACTTGAGGAGGCCGTACGCGTTGGCGGGGTTCGCCTCGGGGATCGTCCACGTCCACACAAACTTCTGCGACGCCGCGTCGGCGCTGCACGGCTGCATCGTCAGCGCGCCCGCCGCGTCGTAGCTCATGCACGACGCGTCGCCCGTGATCACTGTCTGCAGCTTGTACGCCGCGCCGTCCTCCGAGCCGGGGGGCACTGTATTTGAGGGGGGGGGGGGGGGGAAGGGCAGCGCGTTGAGGGGGGTGAAATGGGGTCTTGGCTGTGCGGTCGCGGTTGTCACATACATTTGTTTTGCGATGTGGCACATTTGCGCCTGCAGCCACATGCACTCTGAGTGACTGGCAGTAATTGTGCGCAATGCTTTCCTGCCACGGCAGAAGTCACGATCGCAATGCACATATGCGTGCTCGTGCTCTGTCGTGTCTCGGAGAGAGGCCCAACCTCAACAATCTAGAAGCTACAAGTGTGCTAGACAACCAGGCGTTAACGCGACTCGGGACACAATCACTGCAGACGGTGCGCCGCACAGTGCCGACCGCGCTGGCGTCACGCGCGCGTCTGCATCAACTCTTCAACATTGAAGTTCATTGAACGATGCCGAGGCGCTGAGAGGCACTTACCGCAGACGGTGTGCAGAGCGTTGGGGATCTTGCTCGTCACGTTAATACCTCAACATTAAAGTTCAACATCAAAGTTCACAGAGGGCTTGCACAGTGCTGAGGCGCTGAGAGAGGCGCACTCACCGCAGACGGTGTGCAGGGCGTTGGGGATCTTGCTCGTCTCACACGTCGCGCACGTGGCCGAGCCGGCCGCGCTGGCGATGGACTCGAGGTCGCAGTTCTGGCATGTGTGCGGCGGATTCGTGTCGGCGCTCGAGTACTGGCCGGCCTTGCACTGCGCGCAGTCGCCGCTGGCGTCGCTGCCGTAGCCGTCCAGGCAGACTGGAGAGGCAAGCAGGGGGGGGGGGGGGGGGGAGGGGGGGAGATGAGGTTAGAATGCGGGGGGGGAGGCGAGGGGGGCTCAGGAACCGCGCACACACACATATGCACACACAAAGGGCACCTGTACCACATTGTGCTGAGCAGTGCGACTGACTCAAACAGTAGGCTGCCACGTCGCAACTCTAAAACACTGAAAATGTGCTGCGTGAAGTGTCCACAAAGATTGGAATGTCAGCCGCAAGGTGGGGTGATGCGCAATTTGACCACGACTCACGAAGACAGCGAGCAGCCTACTTGAAGCTCTCACACTCCCCTCATTCACTCTGCAGGGGCATGTATGTATCCAAAGATTGGGATTTGTATGTATCCAAGGGTTGGGGTTTGGATCAGGGTTAGCCTACCCCTAAGGCACTCATGACGCGTCGACAAATTAAGGAGGGCTAAATTTAGGGTTAGAGTTAGGGTTAGGATTAAGCTCACCGCATGCGGTGCGCGTGGCGTCGGCGATCTTGTTTGCGGCGCACTCCGTGCACTTGGCCGCCCCCGAGGCGGGCGTGATGCCGGTCGCGCACGGGACGCAGAGGTAGTTGGTGCTCGCATTGGAGTAGTTGCCGACGTTGCACTTCTTGCAAGTTGCGCCGCCCTGGCCGTCCTTGCAGACTGAGAGCGCGCGCGTGTGGGGAGAGGGGGGGAGGGGGGGGGGGGGGGGGGGGGTCACAGGGCAACCGTGATCGAGCAGATCTCATGCATCAGATGCACTTGTTCCCTTAATGCGTTGAGCATCTATGTAGCCGGTCCCAGGCCGGGCATGTGCCCATCAGCCTCATTTGTAGAAAATGCCTCACCTCTTACCTCCGCTTAAAGTACACCCTCAACGTGTGGTGGCGCACCCTCGTGTGACTCACCGCAATTTACTTGGCCCCGCATTGGAGACTTTGATATCAATTCTGAAGTGCACCTTCACCATTAACCTCAACTCCCAGTACACCCTCGCGTGAGGGCGACGCAGGCGCGTCAACCTCAACTCTGAAGTACGCCATTCCATCACTCACCGCACTTCGTCTGGCCCACGTTGGCGACCTTGCCGCCGGTGCACGCGACGCAGACGCTCGCCTTGGCGGCAGAGATGCGGTCAGTCTGGCACTGCTTGCACGTGATCATGGTGGCGTCGGAGTACGTGCCGGCCGGGCACGCGGTGCAGCTGCTGCTGCCAGGTGCACGGCCGTAGCCGGCCTTGCACACTGCGCAGCGGAGCAGTACGGGTGAAGGTTAGAGTTGTACAACTGAAGTTATGGTGGCTGAGCAATGATGACGAGCGCACTGCGCAGTGGAGCGGGGGCATGTTGAACGCAGTCAGGGTTGGGCACGGCTGAACTGTGTCACTGATGAGCCTACAGTATGTACGTCGAGGTAGCCATTACAGGCGACGCACGCGGTGCAGCTGCTGCTGCCGGCGCGGCCGTAGCTAGCCTTGCACACTGCGCAGCGGAGCGGTAGGGCTGGGGGTCAGAGCTATCGAAGTGAGGTTGGGATGGCTGAGCAATGATGATGAGCACACTGCATGGCGGCCAGTGGCATGGTAGACATTAGAGGTAGTTCAGGGTCGGGCACGGCTGAAATGAGCACACGAAATGTATCCAATCAAGGCAGCGCCCGACGTGCGTGTCATTGGCGCTCACAGCAGCGCTGGGTTTACCTGGCACCCATCAAGCGTGCAGCCTGTGACCGCCTGAGCAAGCCACAGTGGACACTCAAGTTTTGAAGTTTGATGCTAAATGCGCATGACATTCAAGTGTTGAGCTTTGGTTATTGAGTCCACGAGGTGTTGGGCACGCACAGAGCCGAGCAGGTGGTGCTGCCGCACCACACAGCGGCAAGTCACTGTTAACATTCGAACGCTGAAGATCCATTTGTTTCAGAGCACTCACCGCACTGAGTGCGCGCGGCGTTGGGCACGGACAGCGCCGGGCACGCGGTGCACTGGCTGGAGCCCGCAGACTCAGCGATCTTGCCCTTGGCGCAGGCCTTGCACACGCCGGTATCCTCGTAGGTGCCCGCGGGGCAGGCGGTGCAGCCCTTGCCGCCTAGGCGAGCAGGGACGTAGCCGGCGTTGCACACTGCGCGGGGGAGCGGCGCGGCGCAGATGTGAAGTTCAGTATGAGCGGAATTTGTGTGCGTCGCGTCCAACGCGTACTTCTAGTTGAACTGACAGCAGCAGCTCCAGTGCAGCGCGGTGCATTAGATTGGGTGGCCCGCAGTGTCAAGGGTTAGGGTTAGGGTTAGGGTTCGAGGAGAGCGTGCTCAAAGGCCTCGGGGACGTGAGCGACGTTGCGCACTGCGCGCGGGAGCGAGCGGCGGCGGCGCGGTTCGGGTAAGGGCTACGGTCACTTCAGCGTGAGAGCGAGTGGTGTGCGTGCAACGCCGCATGCTGAGTTTGCTCGTGTAGTTTGAGTTAAAGTGGCAGCAGCAGCTGCTCCATCTTCAGTTGGGGTCAGGGCTAGGGTTAGGCTCGAGGCTGGCCGAACCATGCAATGGTCTCACGCGGCTCGAGGCTGGCCGAACCATGCAATGGTCTTGAAAGGGCGACGCAGATGCAGCGGTCCCAATACCAAACTTGCCGCAGCGGTTGGAAAGCGGCGCGACAGGCATGCGGCACACGCACGCGCGTCGCTCTCAGCGCCGCGCCCCAGCGCATCATCCATTTGACTGCGGTTTCTGCTCAACACTAGTCCTAACCCTAATCCTGGTGCTAGCCCTAAGCCGCAGCCGCGCTCAGCCTTGTGCAGCGCTGAGCAATGCGCTCGGCACAAGACAGCTCGGCAGCATGCGAATCTAATGAATAACCGTGCCCACGTGAGCGCCGCCACGCCGTGTAATGGAGGCATACTTGCAGCGCGTAGTCAGTGCGGCAAACGCCTAACCCTAACCCTCACCCTAATTTTAAGAGCACTGTTAACTCACCGCAGCCGTTGCTGTCATCGTTGGCCTTCATGTTGGGCTCACACTTGGTGCACGCATTCAGGTCAGTGCCGCCAGGCGAGTAGGCATCGGCAGCACACTGCGCGCAGTCGCTACCGCCGAAGCCCTTGTCGCATGCTGCGCAGTGCAGCGGGAGCGAGGAAACATCAACTTCAACATCATGCTACCATGCACCGTGCAAAGAACAACTAGTTTGTATGGCATGGCGTGATTGGTTGGCTACCTACATGGCAGCCTTGAGCGCCCTTGTATCAGCGCTGCTGAGGTGAGGTGCTCAGATTGGCCAGGTGCATGCACGCTGTTTGCACTGCAGCACAGTCAACCAGAGCAAGACGTCTTGTTGTGCACTGTAGTCGTGTATTATCAGTGTGACTGCAAAGTGCCGCTGCCGCTTTGCAGTTGACTGGCGGCAGCCCGCATCGAAGCTCTGCTTTAAACAATGATGCTTGTACAAACACATGCAGTGGCAGATGCCTAAGCAGCTCTAGCGCACGGTGTGATACAGACTGTCATCGCTGCCGCCACCACAGTCTTACTTCAACAACTTAACTTCACAACAAGAATTGCCGCCGCTCGACAATACGTGCGGAAATTGCAATCCTCCCATCGGCAACACGTGAACTCTGAGTTCACAACAGTGTACGTGGGCATTCACGCGTGGCCGTGATTGCAACACAGCCAGACGCCATGGCGGTGCAGTGGAACACGCGCCATCACTGCGATACCTCTCCTCAAGTCAACAGAAAGCAAGCAGCTCAACTCAGCAATGGAGCGCCTGTGACAGTCACGTACCACATAAAGTGTGGTCCTTGATCGCTGTTGCGTTGTCGGGGCACGGCGTGCACGTTGTGGCGCCCGCACCCGAAATGTTGTTTTCAGTGCAAGATGCACACGTCTGCATTGTCTCGTCAGACCAGGAACCGGGCTGGCAGACGGCGCAGGGTGTACCACCGTAACCCGCTTCGCAGGGTGGTGGCACAATCGGAACTGCAGGGACAGAGTAAGCGGGTGAGCGTCAGTGCATGCAGGGGCAGCGAGAGCGGGGGGTTAGCGTCAGTGTCACCGGCGGCCGCCGCGGTCAGCATGACTGCAATGGCGCAGGAAAACTTGAAGCAATGTCCGTGCGACGGTCATGGCTTATGTTCACAGTGCTCATGCTGATATGCAAAGCCTACATGAGTGCCAGTGGGGCAGGTGCGGTAGCTAGGCATAGGAGCGTCACAGAGGACAATGTCATGCCCCTGCACATCAAGAACGTGTGCATATACTTCTATTACTTTCCCCCTACTGGTACACGTGCATGTATGTACAACTTGAAGTATACACAAATGAGAACTCCGAGTTGCATATGCACACGCCTGCGGCCAGTGGCATGGTGCACCGTGACGTGCGTCATGGTGCATATACATGTGACATGCAGTCATCTATGACTCCACTCGGACATGCTCGTGCTACTACTCACACTCACACGCATCAGGCTGGCTGTTGCGCACAGACAGCACCGCCGGCGCGCACAGATGCTCTGAGTCAGCTACCGTGAACGCCGAGGCAGGCTGAGCTTCAAGTTGAAGTGACTGTTACAAATACACTAACTGACACAGTGTCACGGTGCGGGCACTCACCGCACTGCGTCCGCTCGGCGTTGGCCACCAACGTCGGGGAGCACGCCGTGCACGCCGTGGAGCCGGTGACCTCTGCGATCTCACCCGAGCCGCATAGCGTGCACTTGTTGCCATCCTGGTACTTACCCTTAGGGCAAGGGGTGCAGCCTGCCTCTGGGCCCTCCTCGGAGGGGATGTGACCGTCGTTGCACACTGCGCGCAAAGAGAATGACGCAGTGCAGTTCAGTATGAGGAGCGTGCATCGCCGCATGAATACGAGTTTGCTCGCGTACTTGAAGTGACAACAGCAGCTGCAGCAGCCGCTGCTCCATGCGCAATGCATCAAATTGCGTGGCCCGCAGTGCATACTGAGAGACCTAGGTTCGCAGCAGAATCACCGTGGCGCTTGCAAAAGTGCTGTGCCTTGTGCACTGCGCGGCGCGGCGGCGGCGGCGGCGGCGCGCAACGATACACATGATGTCTCACCGCAGCCGTTGCTGTCAGAGTTGGGACTCATGTTTGCCGCACACGTCTGGCACGCGCGCAGGTCACCGCCAGGCGCATAGGCATTAGCGCCACACTCCTCGCAGTTCTCGCCACCAGAGCCCTTGTTGCATGCTGCGCGCCGGAGCAGGAGCGGGAGCGGGAGCAGGAGCGGGAGCGAGGGGGGGATTCGGAATGTCAACTTCAAGATCGTGTTCAAGTTGGATATGCTCAGGTAGCATATGGACTGCCCTTCAAGTTCCACCGGCGCTGCTCAGGTGCACCATGGGGTGCTCAAGCGGGCTAGATGCATGCGCACTGCACTGCGTGCAGACTCTCGGAGCGACTTCAACTTGTAACCATCAAATGGTCTCTGAGACTCAGTCTGCAGCTGCAACTGCCGCTGCGGCCACAGCTGCTGTGGCAGTTGCAGCCTGAGCGAACACCAAGCAGCCTCCAGCAGCATCTTCTAAGATAATGTCCACCGCTGCGGCATCCGACTCGGAGTTGCCGCCACCACCGCCTGGCCCAGACTCTATGGAGTGCAGCTGCAGAAAAGCATGCCGTAACGCCGTCACTGCGATGCTCCTCTTTAAGTCAACGAAAACTTGAAGCATGCAGCTCAACTCAGCAATCACGCACCGCACGCAGTGTGGCCCTCGTTCGCCGTTGCATGGAGGGGGCATGGCGTGCACGCGGTCGCGCCAGTGCCCGAAATGTCGTTGTCTGTGCAGGGCGTACACGTCTGCATGGCCGCGTCGGACCAGGAGCCGGGCTGGCAGACGGCGCAGGGTGTACCACCGTAACCCGCTTCGCAGGGTGGCGGCACAACTGGAACTGGAGACTTAGGGCTTGGTGCAGTCACTGCCAGTGGATGCAGGGACAGCGAGAGCGGGGGGTTAGCGTCAGTGTCACCGGCGGCCGCCGCGGTCAGCATGACTGCAATGGCGCAGGAAAACTTGAAGCAATGTCCGTGCGACGGTCATTGAAGCAATGTCCGTGCGACGGTCATGGCTTATGTTCACAGTACTCATGCTGATATGCAATGCCTACATGAGTGCCAGTGGGGCAGGTGCGGTAGCTAGGCATAGGAGCGTCACAGAGGACAATGTCATGCCCCTGCACATCAAGAACGTGTGCACATACTTCTATTACTTTCCCCCTACTGGTACACGTGCATGTATGTACAACTTGAAGTATACACAAATGAGAACTCCGAGTCGCATATGCACACGCCTGCGGCCAGTGGCATGGTGCACCGTGACGTGCGTCATGGTGCATATACATGTGACATGCAGTCATCTGCGACTCCACTCGGACATGCTCGTGCTACTACTCACAATCACACGCATCAGGCTGGCTGTTGCACAGACAGCACCGCCGGCGCGCACAGATGCTCTGAGTCAGCTACCGTGAACGTCGAGGCAGGCTGAGCTTCAAGTTGAAGTGACTGTTACAAATACACTAGACTAAGTAACTTGACACAGTGTCACGGTGCGGGCACTCACCGCACTGCGTCCGCTCGGCGTTGGCCACCAACGTCGGGGAGCACGCCGTGCACGCCGTGGAGCCGGTGACCTCTGCGATCTCACCCGAGCCGCACAGCGTGCACTCGTTGCCATCCTGGTACTTACCCTTAGGGCAAGGGGTGCAGCCTGCCTCTGGGCCCTCCTCGGAGGGGATGTGACCGTCGTTGCACACTGCGCGCAAAGAGAATGACGCAGTGCAGTTCAGTATGAGAGCGTGCATCGCCGCATGAATACGAGTTTGCTCGAGTACTTGAAGTGACAACAGCAGCTGCAGCAGCCGCTGCTCCATGCGCAATGCATCAAATTGCGTGGCCCGCAGTGCATACTGAGAGACCTAGGTTCGCAGCAGAATCACCGTGGCGCTTGCAAAAGTGCTGTGCCTTGTGCACTGCGCGGCGCGGCGGCGGCGGCGGCGGCGCGCAACGATACACATGATGTCTCACCGCAGCCGTTGCTGTCAGAGTTGGGACTCATGTTTGCCGCACACGTCTGGCACGCGCGCAGGTCACCGCCAGGCGCATAGGCATTAGCGCCACACTCCTCGCAGTTCTCGCCACCAGAGCCCTTGTTGCATGCTGCGCGCCGGAGCAGGAGCGGGAGCGGGAGCAGGAGCGGGAGCGAGGGGGGGATTCGGAATGTCAACTTCAAGATCGTGTTCAAGTTGGATATGCTCAGGTAGCATATGGACTGCCCTTCAAGTTCCACCGGCGCTGCTCAGGTGCACCATGGGGTGCTCAAGCGGGCTAGATGCATGCGCACTGCACTGCGTGCAGACTCTCGGAGCGACTTCAACTTGTAACCATCAAATGGTCTCTGAGACTCAGTCTGCAGCTGCAACTGCTACAGCTGCTGCGGCAGTTGCAGCCTGAGCGAACACCAAGCAGCCTCCAGCAGCATCTTCTAAGATAATGTCCACCGCTGCGGCATCCGACTCGGAGTTGCCGCCACCACCGCCTGGCCCAGACTCTATGGAGTGCAGCTGCAGCAAAGCATGCCGTAACGCCGTCACTGCGATGCTCCTCTTTAAGTCAACGAAAACTTGAAGCATGCAGCTCAACTCAGCAATCACGCACCGCACGCAGTGTGGCCCTCGTTCGCCGTTGCATGGAGGGGGCATGGCGTGCACGCGGTCGCGCCAGTGCCCGAAATGTCGTTGTCTGTGCAGGGCGTACACGTCTGCATGGCCGCGTCGGACCAGGAGCCGGGCTGGCAGACGGCGCAGGGTGTACCACCGTAACCCGCTTCGCAGGGTGGCGGCACAACTGGAACTGGAGACTTAGGGCTTGGTGCAGTCACTGCCAGTGGATGCAGGGACAGCGAGAGCGGGGGGTTAGCGTCAGTGTCACCGGCGGCCGCCGCGGTCAGCATGACTGCAATGGCGCAGGAAAACTTGAAGCAATGTCCGTGCGACGGTCATGGCTTATGTTCACAGTACTCATGCTGATATGCAATGCCTACATGAGTGCCAGTGGGGCAGGTGCGGTAGCTAGGCATAGGAGCGTCACAGAGGACAATGTCATGCCCCTGCACATCAAGAACGTGTGCACATACTTCTATTACTTTCCCCCTACTGGTACACGTGCATGTATGTACAACTTGAAGTATACACAAATGAGAACTCCGAGTCGCATATGCACACGCCTGCGGCCAGTGGCATGGTGCACCGTGACGTGCGTCATGGTGCATATACATGTGACATGCAGTCATCTGCGACTCCACTCGGACATGCTCGTGCTACTACTCACAATCACACGCATCAGGCTGGCTGTTGCGCACAGACAGCACCGCCGGCGCGCACAGATGCTCTGAGTCAGCTACCGTGAACGTCGAGGCAGGCTGAGCTTCAAGTTGAAGTGACTGTTACAAATACACTAGACTAAGTAACTTGACACAGTGTCACGGTGCGGGCACTCACCGCACTGCGTCCGCTCGGCGTTGGCCACCAACGTCGGGGAGCACGCCGTGCACGCCGTGGAGCCGGTGACCTCTGCGATCTCACCCGAGCCGCACAGCGTGCACTCGTTGCCATCCTGGTACTTACCCTTAGGGCAAGGGGTGCAGCCTGCCTCTGGGCCCTCCTCGGAGGGGATGTGACCGTCGTTGCACACTGCGCGCAAAGAGAATGACGCAGTGCAGTTCAGTATGAGGAGCGTGCATCGCCGCATGAATACGAGTTTGCTCGCGTACTTGAAGTGACAACAGCAGCTGCAGCAGCCGCTGCTCCATGCGCAATGCATCAAATTGCGTGGCCCGCAGTGCATACTGAGAGACCTAGGTTCGCAGCAGAATCACCGTGGCGCTTGCAAAAGTGCTGTGCCTTGTGCACTGCGCGGCGCGGCGGCGGCGGCGGCGGCGCGCAACGGTACATATGATGTCTCACCGCAGCCGTTGCTGTCAGAGTTGGGACTCATGTTTGCCGCACACGTCTGGCACGCGCGCAGGTCACCGCCAGGCGCGTAGGCATTAGCGCCACACTCCTCGCAGTTCTCGCCACCAGAGCCCTTGTTGCATGCTGCGCGCCGGAGCGGGAGCGGGAGCGGGAGCAGGAGCGGGAGCGAGGGGGGGATTTGGAATGTCAACTTCAAGATCGTGTTCAAGTTGGATATGCTCAGGTAGCATATGGACTGCCCTTCAAGTTCCACCGGCGCTGCTCAGGTGCACCATGGGGTGCTCAAGCGGGCTAGATGCATGCGCACTGCACTGCGTGCAGACTCTCGGAGCGACTTCAACTTGTAACCATCAAATGGTCTCTGAGACTCAGTCTGCAGCTGCAACTGCCGCTGCGGCCACAGCTGCTGTGGCAGTTGCAGCCTGAGCGAACACCAAGCAGCCTCCAGCAGCATCTTCTAAGATAATGTCCACCGCTGCGGCATCCGACTCGGAGTTGCCGCCACCACCGCCTGGCCCAGACACTATGGAGTGCAGCTGCAGCAAAGCATACCGTAACGCCGTCACTGCGATGCTCCTCTTTAAGTCAACAAAAACTTGAAGCATGCAGCTCAACTCAGCAATCACGCACCGCACGCAGTGTGGCCCTCGTTCGCCGTTGCATGGAGGGGGCATGGCGTGCACGCGGTCGCGCCAGTGCCCGAAATGTCGTTGTCTGTGCAGGGCGTACACGTCTGCATGGCCGCGTCGGACCAGGAGCCGGGCTGGCAGACGGCGCAGGGTGTACCACCGTAACCCGCTTCGCAGGGTGGCGGCACAACTGGAACTGGAGACTTAGGGCTTGGTGCAGTCACTGCCAGTGGATGCAGGGACAGCGAGAGCGGGGGGTTAGCGTCAGTGTCACCGGCGGCCGCCGCGGTCAGCATGACTGCAATGGCGCAGGAAAACTTGAAGCAATGTCCGTGCGACGGTCATGGCTTATGTTCACAGTGCTCATGCTGATATGCAATGCCTACATGAGTGCCAGTGGGGCAGGTGCGGTAGCTAGGCATAGGAGCGTCACAGAGGACAATGTCATGCCCCTGCACATCAAGAACGTGTGCACATACTTCTATTACTTTCCCCCTACTGGTACACGTGCATGTATGTACAACTTGAAGTATACACAAATGAGAACTCCGAGTCGCATATGCACACGCCTGCGGCCAGTGGCATGGTGCACCGTGACGTGCGTCATGGTGCATATACATGTGACATGCAGTCATCTGCGACTCCACTCGGACATGCTCGTGCTACTACTCACACTCACACGCATCAGGCTGGCTGTTGCGCACAGACAGCACCGCCGGCGCGCACAGATGCTCTGAGTCAGCTACCGTGAACGTCGAGGCAGGCTGAGCTTCAAGTTGAAGTGACTGTTACAAATACACTAACTGACACAGTGTCACAGTGCGGGCACTCACCGCACTGCGTCCGCTCGGCGTTGGCCACCAACGTCGGGGAGCACGCCGTGCACGCCGTGGAGCCGGTGACCTCTGCGATCTCACCCGAGCCGCACAGCGTGCACTCGTTGCCATCCTGGTACTTACCCTTAGGGCAAGGGGTGCAGCCTGCCTCTGGGCCCTCCTCGGAGGGGATGTGACCGTCGTTGCACACTGCGCGCAAAGAGAATGACGCAGTGCAGTTCAGTATGAGAGCGTGCATCGCCGCATGAATACGAGTTTGCTCGAGTACTTGAAGTGACAACAGCAGCTGCAGCAGCCGCTGCTCCATGCGCAATGCATCAAATTGCGTGGCCCGCAGTGCATACTGAGAGACCTAGGTTCGCAGCAGAATCACCGTGGCGCTTGCAAAAGTGCTGTGCCTTGTGCATTGCGCAGCGCGGCGGCGGCGGCGGCGGCGGCGGCGGCGCGCAACGATACATATGATGTCTCACCGCAGCCGTTGCTGTCAGAGTTGGGACTCATGTTTGCCGCACACGTCTGGCACGCGCGCAGGTCACCGCCAGGCGCGTAGGCATTAGCGCCACACTCCTCGCAGTTCTCGCCACCAGAGCCCTTGTTGCATGCTGCGCGCCGGAGCCGGAGCGGGAGCGGGAGCGGGAGCAGGAGCGGGAGCGAGGGGGGGATTCGGAATGTCAACTTCAAGATCGTGTTCAAGTTGGATATGCTCAGGTAGCATATGGACTGCCCTTCAAGTTCCACCGGCGCTGCTCAGGTGCACCATGGGGTGCTCAAGCGGGCTAGATGCATGCGCACTGCACTGCGTGCAGACTCTCGGAGCGACTTCAACTTGTAACCATCAAATGGTCTCTGAGACTCAGTCTGCAGCTGCAACTGCTACAGCTGCTGCGGCAGTTGCAGCCTGAGCGAACACCAAGCAGCCTCCAGCAGCATCTTCTAAGATAATGTCCACCGCTGCGGCATCCGACTCGGAGTTGCCGCCACCACCGCCTGGCCCAGACACTATGGAGTGCAGCTGCAGCAAAGCATACCGTAACGCCGTCACTGCGATGCTCCTCTTTAAGTCAACAAAACCTTGAAGCACGCAGCTCAACTCAGCAATCACGCACCGCACGCAGTGTGGCCCTCGTTCGCCGTTGCATGGAGGGGGCATGGCGTGCACGCGGTCGCGCCAGTGCCCGAAATGTCGTTGTCTGTGCAGGGCGTACACGTCTGCATGGCCGCGTCGGACCAGGAGCCGGGCTGGCAGACGGCGCAGGGTGTACCACCGTAACCCGCTTCGCAGGGTGGCGGCACAACTGGAACTGGAGACTTAGGGCTTGGTGCAGTGACTGCCAGTGCATGCAGGGACAGCGAGAGCGGGGGGTTAGCGTCAGTGTCACCGGCGGCCGCCGCGGTCAGCATGACTGCAATGGCGCAGGAAAACTTGAAGCAATGTCCGTGCGACGGTCATGGCTTATGTTCACAGTGCTCATGCTGATATGCAATGCCTACATGAGTGCCAGTGGGGCAGGTGTGGTAGCTAGGCATAGGAGCGTCACAGAGGACAATGTCATGCCCCTGCACATCAAGAACGTGTGCACATACTTCTATTACTTTCCCCCTACTGGTACACGTGCATGTATGTACAACTTGAAGTATACACAAATGAGAACTCCGAGTCGCATATGCACACGCCTGGGGCCAGTGGCATGGTGCACCGTGACGTGCGTCATGGTGCATATACATGTGACATGCAGTCATCTGCGACTCCACTCGGACATGCTCGTGCTACTACTCACACTCACACGCATCAGGCTGGCTGTTGCGCACAGACAGCACCGCCGGTGCGCACAGATGCTCTGAGTCAGCTACTGTGAACGTCGAGGCAGGCTGAGCTTCAAGGTGAAGTGACTGTTACAAATACACTAGACTAAGTAACTTGACACAGTGTCACGGTGCGGGCACTCACCGCACTGCGTCCGCTCGGCGTTGGCCACCAACGTCGGGGAGCACGCCGTGCACGCCGTGGAGCCGGTGACCTCTGCGATCTCACCCGAGCCGCACAGCGTGCACTCGTTGCCATCCTGGTACTTACCCTTAGGGCAAGGGGTGCAGCCTGCCTCTGGGCCCTCCTCGGAGGGGATGTGACCGTCGTTGCACACTGCGCGCAAAGAGAATGACGCAGTGCAGTTCAGTATGAGAGCGTGCATCGCCGCATGAATACGAGTTTGCTCGCGTACTTGAAGTGACAACAGCAGCTGCAGCAGCCGCTGCTCCATGCGCAATGCATCAAATTGCGTGGCCCGCAGTGCATACTGAGAGACCTAGGTTCGCAGCAGAATCACCGTGGCGCTTGCAAAAGTGCTGTGCCTTGTGCACTGCGCAGCGCGGCGGCGGCGGCGGCGGCGCGCAACGGTACATATGATGTCTCACCGCAGCCGTTGCTGTCAGAGTTGGGACTCATGTTTGCCGCACACGTCTGGCACGCGCGCAGGTCACCGCCAGGCGCGTAGGCATTAGCGCCACACTCCTCGCAGTTCTCGCCACCAGAGCCCTTGTTGCATGCTGCGCGCCGGAGCCGGAGCGGGAGCGGGAGCGGGAGCAGGAGCGGGAGCGAGGGGGGGATTTGGAATGTCAACTTCAAGATCGTGTTCAAGTTGGATATGCTCAGGTAGCATATGGACTGCCCTTCAAGTTCCACCGGCGCTGCTCAGGTGCACCATGGGGTGCTCAAGCGGGCTAGATGCATGCGCACTGCACTGCGTGCAGACTCTCGGAGCGACTTCAACTTGTAACCATCAAATGGTCTCTGAGACTCAGTCTGCAGCTGCAACTGCCGCTGCGGCCACAGCTGCTGTGGCAGTTGCAGCCTGAGCGAACACCAAGCAGCCTCCAGCAGCATCTTCTAAGATAATGTCCACCGCTGCGGCATCCGACTCGGAGTTGCCGCCACCACCGCCTGGCCCAGACACTATGGAGTGCAGCTGCAGCAAAGCATACCGTAACGCCGTCACTGCGATGCTCCTCTTTAAGTCAACAAAAACTTGAAGCATGCAGCTCAACTCAGCAATCACGCACCGCACGCAGTGTGGCCCTCGTTCGCCGTTGCATGGAGGGGGCATGGCGTGCACGCGGTCGCGCCAGTGCCCGAAATGTCGTTGTCTGTGCAGGGCGTACACGTCTGCATGGCCGCGTCGGACCAGGAGCCGGGCTGGCAGACGGCGCAGGGTGTACCACCGTAACCCGCTTCGCAGGGTGGCGGCACAACTGGAACTGGAGACTTAGGGCTTGGTGCAGTCACTGCCAGTGGATGCAGGGACAGCGAGAGCGGGGGGTTAGCGTCAGTGTCACCGGCGGCCGCCGCGGTCAGCATGACTGCAATGGCGCAGGAAAACTTGAAGCAATGTCCGTGCGACGGTCATGGCTTATGTTCACAGTGCTCATGCTGATATGCAATGCCTACATGAGTGCCAGTGGGGCAGGTGCGGTAGCTAGGCATAGGAGCGTCACAGAGGACAATGTCATGCCCCTGCACATCAAGAACGTGTGCACATACTTCTATTACTTTCCCCCTACTGGTACACGTGCATGTATGTACAACTTGAAGTATACACAAATGAGAACTCCGAGTCGCATATGCACACGCCTGCGGCCAGTGGCATGGTGCACCGTGACGTGCGTCATGGTGCATATACATGTGACATGCAGTCATCTGCGACTCCACTCGGACATGCTCGTGCTACTACTCACACTCACACGCATCAGGCTGGCTGTTGCGCACAGACAGCACCGCCGGCGCGCACAGATGCTCTGAGTCAGCTACCGTGAACGTCGAGGCAGGCTGAGCTTCAAGTTGAAGTGACTGTTACAAATACACTAACTGACACAGTGTCACAGTGCGGGCACTCACCGCACTGCGTCCGCTCGGCGTTGGCCACCAACGTCGGGGAGCACGCCGTGCACGCCGTGGAGCCGGTGACCTCTGCGATCTCACCCGAGCCGCACAGCGTGCACTCGTTGCCATCCTGGTACTTACCCTTAGGGCAAGGGGTGCAGCCTGCCTCTGGGCCCTCCTCGGAGGGGATGTGACCGTCGTTGCACACTGCGCGCAAAGAGAATGACGCAGTGCAGTTCAGTATGAGAGCGTGCATCGCCGCATGAATACGAGTTTGCTCGCGTACTTGAAGTGACAACAGCAGCTGCAGCAGCCGCTGCTCCATGCGCAATGCATCAAATTGCGTGGCCCGCAGTGCATACTGAGAGACCTAGGTTCGCAGCAGAATCACCGTGGCGCTTGCAAAAGTGCTGTGCCTTGTGCACTGCGCAGCGCGGCGGCGGCGGCGGCGGCGCGCAACGGTACATATGATGTCTCACCGCAGCCGTTGCTGTCAGAGTTGGGACTCATGTTTGCCGCACACGTCTGGCACGCGCGCAGGTCACCGCCAGGCGCGTAGGCATTAGCGCCACACTCCTCGCAGTTCTCGCCACCAGAGCCCTTGTTGCATGCTGCGCGCCGGAGCCGGAGCGGGAGCGGGAGCGGGAGCAGGAGCGGGAGCGAGGGGGGGATTCGGAATGTCAACTTCAAGATCGTGTTCAAGTTGGATATGCTCAGGTAGCATATGGACTGCCCTTCAAGTTCCACCGGCGCTGCTCAGGTGCACCATGGGGTGCTCAAGCGGGCTAGATGCATGCGCACTGCACTGCGTGCAGACTCTCGGAGCGACTTCAACTTGTAACCATCAAATGGTCTCTGAGACTCAGTCTGCAGCTGCAACTGCCGCTGCGGCCACAGCTGCTGTGGCAGTTGCAGCCTGAGCGAACACCAAGCAGCCTCCAGCAGCATCTTCTAAGATAATGTCCACCGCTGCGGCATCCGACTCGGAGTTGCCGCCACCACCGCCTGGCCCAGACACTATGGAGTGCAGCTGCAGCAAAGCATACCGTAACGCCGTCACTGCGATGCTCCTCTTTAAGTCAACAAAAACTTGAAGCATGCAGCTCAACTCAGCAATCACGCACCGCACGCAGTGTGGCCCTCGTTCGCCGTTGCATGGAGGGGGCATGGCGTGCACGCGGTCGCGCCAGTGCCCGAAATGTCGTTGTCTGTGCAGGGCGTACACGTCTGCATGGCCGCGTCGGACCAGGAGCCGGGCTGGCAGACGGCGCAGGGTGTACCACCGTAACCCGCTTCGCAGGGTGGCGGCACAACTGGAACTGGAGACTTAGGGCTTGGTGCAGTCACTGCCAGTGGATGCAGGGACAGCGAGAGCGGGGGGTTAGCGTCAGTGTCACCGGCGGCCGCCGCGGTCAGCATGACTGCAATGGCGCAGGAAAACTTGAAGCAATGTCCGTGCGACGGTCATGGCTTATGTTCACAGTGCTCATGCTGATATGCAATGCCTACATGAGTGCCAGTGGGGCAGGTGTGGTAGCTAGGCATAGGAGCGTCACAGAGGACAATGTCATGCCCCTGCACATCAAAAACGTGTGCACATACTTCTATTACTTTCCCCCTACTGGTACACGTGCATGTATGTACAACTTGAAGTATACACAAATGAGAACTCCGAGTCGCATATGCACACGCCTGGGGCCAGTGGCATGGTGCACCGTGACGTGCGTCATGGTGCATATACATGTGACATGCAGTCATCTGCGACTCCACTCGGACATGCTCGTGCTACTACTCACACTCACACGCATCAGGCTGGCTGTTGCGCACAGACAGCACCGCCGGCGCGCACAGATGCTCTGAGTCAGCTACTGTGAACGTCGAGGCAGGCTGAGCTTCAAGGTGAAGTGACTGTTACAAATACACTAGACTAAGTAACTTGACACAGTGTCACGGTGCGGGCACTCACCGCACTGCGTCCGCTCGGCGTTGGCCACCAACGTCGGGGAGCACGCCGTGCACGCCGTGGAGCCGGTGACCTCTGCGATCTCACCCGAGCCGCACAGCGTGCACTCGTTGCCATCCTGGTACTTACCCTTAGGGCAAGGGGTGCAGCCTGCCTCTGGGCCCTCCTCGGAGGGGATGTGACCGTCGTTGCACACTGCGCGCAAAGAGAATGACGCAGTGCAGTTCAGTATGAGAGCGTGCATCGCCGCATGAATACGAGTTTGCTCGCGTACTTGAAGTGACAACAGCAGCTGCAGCAGCCGCTGCTCCATGCGCAATGCATCAAATTGCGTGGCCCGCAGTGCATACTGAGAGACCTAGGTTCGCAGCAGAATCACCGTGGCGCTTGCAAAAGTGCTGTGCCTTGTGCATTGCGCAGCGCGGCGGCGGCGGCGGCGGCGGCGGCGGCGCGCAACGATACATATGATGTCTCACCGCAGCCGTTGCTGTCAGAGTTGGGACTCATGTTTGCCGCACACGTCTGGCACGCGCGCAGGTCACCGCCAGGCGCATAGGCATTAGCGCCACACTCCTCGCAGTTCTCGCCACCAGAGCCCTTGTTGCATGCTGCGCGCCGGAGCGGGAGCGGGAGCGGGAGCAGGAGCGGGAGCGAGGGGGGGATTCGGAATGTCAACTTCAAGATCGTGTTCAAGTTGGATATGCTCAGGTAGCATATGGACTGCCCTTCAAGCTCCACCGGCGCTGCTCAGGTGCACCATGGGGTGCTCAAGCGGGCTAGATGCATGCGCACTGCACTGCGTGCAGACTCTCGGAGCGACTTCAACTTGTAACCATCAAATGGTCTCTGAGACTCAGTCTGCAGCTGCAACTGCTACAGCTGCTGCGGCAGTTGCAGCCTGAGCGAACACCAAGCAGCCTCCAGCAGCATCTTCTAAGATAATGTCCACCGCTGCGGCATCCGACTCGGAGTTGCCGCCACCACCGCCTGGCCCAGACACTATGGAGTGCAGCTGCAGCAAAGCATACCGTAACGCCGTCACTGCGATGCTCCTCTTTAAGTCAACAAAACCTTGAAGCACGCAGCTCAACTCAGCAATCACGCACCGCACGCAGTGTGGCCCTCGTTCGCCGTTGCATGGAGGGGGCATGGCGTGCACGCGGTCGCGCCAGTGCCCGAAATGTCGTTGTCTGTGCAGGGCGTACACGTCTGCATGGCCGCGTCGGACCAGGAGCCGGGCTGGCAGACGGCGCAGGGTGTACCACCGTAACCCGCTTCGCAGGGTGGCGGCACAACTGGAACTGGAGACTTAGGGCTTGGTGCAGTGACTGCCAGTGCATGCAGGGACAGCGAGAGCGGGGGGTTAGCGTCAGTGTCACCGGCGGCCGCCGCGGTCAGCATGACTGCAATGGCGCAGGAAAACTTGAAGCAATGTCCGTGCGACGGTCATGGCTTATGTTCACAGTGCTCATGCTGATATGCAATGCCTACATGAGTGCCAGTGGGGCAGGTGTGGTAGCTAGGCATAGGAGCGTCACAGAGGACAATGTCATGCCCCTGCACATCAAGAACGTGTGCACATACTTCTATTACTTTCCCCCTACTGGTACACGTGCATGTATGTACAACTTGAAGTATACACAAATGAGAACTCCGAGTCGCATATGCACACGCCTGGGGCCAGTGGCATGGTGCACCGTGACGTGCGTCATGGTGCATATACATGTGACATGCAGTCATCTGCGACTCCACTCGGACATGCTCGTGCTACTACTCACACTCACACGCATCAGGCTGGCTGTTGCGCACAGACAGCACCGCCGGTGCGCACAGATGCTCTGAGTCAGCTACTGTGAACGTCGAGGCAGGCTGAGCTTCAAGGTGAAGTGACTGTTACAAATACACTAGACTAAGTAACTTGACACAGTGTCACGGTGCGGGCACTCACCGCACTGCGTCCGCTCGGCGTTGGCCACCAACGTCGGGGAGCACGCCGTGCACGCCGTGGAGCCGGTGACCTCTGCGATCTCACCCGAGCCGCACAGCGTGCACTCGTTGCCATCCTGGTACTTACCCTTAGGGCAAGGGGTGCAGCCTGCCTCTGGGCCCTCCTCGGAGGGGATGTGACCGTCGTTGCACACTGCGCGCAAAGAGAATGACGCAGTGCAGTTCAGTATGAGAGCGTGCATCGCCGCATGAATACGAGTTTGCTCGCGTACTTGAAGTGACAACAGCAGCTGCAGCAGCCGCTGCTCCATGCGCAATGCATCAAATTGCGTGGCCCGCAGTGCATACTGAGAGACCTAGGTTCGCAGCAGAATCACCGTGGCGCTTGCAAAAGTGCTGTGCCTTGTGCATTGCGCAGCGCGGCGGCGGCGGCGGCGGCGGCGGCGGCGCGCAACGATACATATGATGTCTCACCGCAGCCGTTGCTGTCAGAGTTGGGACTCATGTTTGCCGCACACGTCTGGCACGCGCGCAGGTCACCGCCAGGCGCATAGGCATTAGCGCCACACTCCTCGCAGTTCTTGCCACCAGAGCCCTTGTTGCATGCTGCGCGCCGGAGCGGGAGCGGGAGCGGGAGCAGGAGCGGGAGCGAGGGGGGGATTTGGAATGTCAACTTCAAGATCGTGTTCAAGTTGGATATGCTCAGGTAGCATATGGACTGCCCTTCAAGTTCCACCGGCGCTGCTCAGGTGCACCATGGGGTGCTCAAGCGGGCTAGATGCATGCGCACTGCACTGCGTGCAGACTCTCGGAGCGACTTCAACTTGTAACCATCAAATGGTCTCTGAGACTCAGTCTGCAGCTGCAACTGCCGCTGCGGCCACAGCTGCTGTGGCAGTTGCAGCCTGAGCGAACACCAAGCAGCCTCCAGCAGCATCTTCTAAGATAATGTCCACCGCTGCGGCATCCGACTCGGAGTTGCCGCCACCACCGCCTGGCCCAGACACTATGGAGTGCAGCTGCAGCAAAGCATACCGTAACGCCGCCACTGCGATGCTCCTCTTTAAGTCAACAAAAACTTGAAGCATGCAGCTCAACTCAGCAATTACGCACCGCACGCAGTGTGGCCCTCGTTCGCCGTTGCATGGAGGGGGCATGGCGTGCGCGCGGTCGCGCCAGTGCCCGAAATGTCGTTGTCTGTGCAGGGCGTACACGTCTGCATGGCCGCGTCGGACCAGGAGCCGGGCTGGCAGACGGCGCAGGGTGTACCACCGTAACCCGCTTCGCAGGGTGGCGGCACAACTGGAACTGGAGACTTAGGGCTTGGTGCAGTGACTGCCAGTGGATGCAGGGACAGCGAGAGCGGGGGGTTAGCGTCAGTGTCACCGGCGGCCGCCGCGGTCAGCATGACTGCAATGGCGCAGGAAAACTTGAAGCAATGTCCGTGCGACGGTCATGGCTTATGTTCACAGTACTCATGCTGATATGCAATGCCTACATGAGTGCCAGTGGGGCAGGTGCGGTAGCTAGGCATAGGAGCGTCACAGAGGACAATGTCATGCCCCTGCACATCAAGAACGTGTGCACATACTTCTATTACTTTCCCCCTACTGGTACACGTGCATGTATGTACAACTTGAAGTATACACAAATGAGAACTCCGAGTCGCATATGCACACGCCTGCGGCCAGTGGCATGGTGCACCGTGACGTGCGTCATGGTGCATATACATGTGACATGCAGTCATCTGCGACTCCACTCGGACATGCTCGTGCTACTACTCACACTCACACGCATCAGGCTGGCTGTTGCGCACAGACAGCACCGCCGGCGCGCACAGATGCTCTGAGTCAGCTACCGTGAACGTCGAGGCAGGCTGAGCTTCAAGTTGAAGTGACTGTTACAAATACACTAACTGACACAGTGTCACAGTGCGGGCACTCACCGCACTGCGTCCGCTCGGCGTTGGCCACCAACGTCGGGGAGCACGCCGTGCACGCCGTGGAGCCGGTGACCTCTGCGATCTCACCCGAGCCGCATAGCGTGCACTCGTTGCCATCCTGGTACTTACCCTTAGGGCAAGGGGTGCAGCCTGCCTCTGGGCCCTCCTCGGAGGGGATGTGACCGTCGTTGCACACTGCGCGCAAAGAGAATGACGCAGTGCAGTTCAGTATGAGAGCGTGCATCGCCGCATGAATACGAGTTTGCTCGCGTACTTGAAGTGACAACAGCAGCTGCAGCAGCCGCTGCTCCATGCGCAATGCATCAAATTGCGTGGCCCGCAGTGCATACTGAGAGACCTAGGTTCGCAGCAGAATCACCGTGGCGCTTGCAAAAGTGCTGTGCCTTGTGCATTGCGCAGCGCGGCGGCGGCGGCGGCGGCGGCGGCGGCGGCGCGCAATGATACATATGATGTCTCACCGCAGCCGTTGCTGTCAGAGTTGGGACTCATGTTTGCCGCACACGTCTGGCACGCGCGCAGGTCACCGCCAGGCGCATAGGCATTAGCGCCACACTCCTCGCAGTTCTCGCCACCAGAGCCCTTGTTGCATGCTGCGCGTCGGAGCCGGAGCGGGAGCGGGAGCGGGAGCAGGAGCGGGAGCGAGGGGGGGATTCGGAATGTCAACTTCAAGATCGTGTTCAAGTTGGATATGCTCAGGTAGCATATGGACTGCCCTTCAAGCTCCACCGGCGCTGCTCAGGTGCACCATGGGGTGCTCAAGCGGGCTAGATGCATGCGCACTGCACTGCGTGCGGACTCTCGGAGCGACTTCAACTTGTAACCATCAAATGGTCTCTGAGACTCAGTCTGCAGCTGCAATTGTTACAGCTGCTGCGGCAGTTGCAGCCTGAGCGAACACCAAGCAGCCTCCAGCAGCATCTTCTAAGATAATGTCCACCGCTGCGGCATCCGACTCGGAGTTGCCGCCACCACCGCCTGGCCCAGACACTATGGAGTGCAGCTGCAGCAAAGCATACCGTAACGCCGTCACTGCGATGCTCCTCTTTAAGTCAACAAAACCTTGAAGCACGCAGCTCAACTCAGCAATCACGCACCGCACGCAGTGTGGCCCTCGTTCGCCGTTGCATGGAGGGGGCATGGCGTGCACGCGGTCGCGCCAGTGCCCGAAATGTCGTTGTCTGTGCAGGGCGTACACGTCTGCATGGCCGCGTCGGACCAGGAGCCGGGCTGGCAGACGGCGCAGGGTGTACCACCGTAACCCGCTTCGCAGGGTGGCGGCACAACTGGAACTGGAGACTTAGGGCTTGGTGCAGTGACTGCCAGTGCATGCAGGGACAGCGAGAGCGGGGGGTTAGCGTCAGTGTCACCGGCGGCCGCCGCGGTCAGCATGACTGCAATGGCGCAGGAAAATTTGAAGCAATGTCCGTGCGACGGTCATGGCTTATGTTCACAGTGCTCATGCTGATATGCAATGCCTACATGAGTGCCAGTGGGGCAGGTGTGGTAGCTAGGCATAGGAGCGTCACAGAGGACAATGTCATGCCCCTGCACATCAAGAACGTGTGCACATACTTCTATTACTTTCCCCCTACTGGTACACGTGCATGTATGTACAACTTGAGGTATACACAAATGAGAACTCCGAGTCGCATATGCACACGCCTGGGGCCAGTGGCATGGTGCACCGTGACGTGCGTCATGGTGCATATACATGTGACATGCAGTCATCTGCGACTCCACTCGGACATGCTCGTGCTACTACTCACACTCACACGCATCAGGCTGGCTGTTGCGCACAGACAGCACCGCCGGCGCGCACAGATGCTCTGAGTCAGCTACCGTGAACGTCGAGGCAGGCTGAGCTTCAAGTTGAAGTGACTGTTACAAATACACTAACTGACACAGTGTCACAGTGCGGGCACTCACCGCACTGCGTCCGCTCGGCGTTGGCCACCAACGTCGGGGAGCACGCCGTGCACGCCGTGGAGCCGGTGACCTCTGCGATCTCACCCGAGCCGCATAGCGTGCACTCGTTGCCATCCTGGTACTTACCCTTAGGGCAAGGGGTGCAGCCTGCCTCTGGGCCCTCCTCGGAGGGGATGTGACCGTCGTTGCACACTGCGCGCAAAGAGAATGACGCAGTGCAGTTCAGTATGAGAGCGTGCATCGCCGCATGAATACGAGTTTGCTCGCGTACTTGAAGTGACAACAGCAGCTGCAGCAGCCGCTGCTCCATGCGCAATGCATCAAATTGCGTGGCCCGCAGTGCATACTGAGAGACCTAGGTTCGCAGCAGAATCACCGTGGCGCTTGCAAAAGTGCTGTGCCTTGTGCATTGCGCAGCGCGGCGGCGGCGGCGGCGGCGGCGGCGGCGCGCAACGATACATATGATGTCTCACCGCAGCCGTTGCTGTCAGAGTTGGGACTCATGTTTGCCGCACACGTCTGGCACGCGCGCAGGTCACCGCCAGGCGCGTAGGCATTAGCGCCACACTCCTCGCAGTTCTCGCCACCAGAGCCCTTGTTGCATGCTGCGCGTCGGAGCCGGAGCGGGAGCGGGAGCGGGAGCAGGAGCGGGAGCGAGGGGGGGATTCGGAATGTCAACTTCAAGATCGTGTTCAAGTTGGATATGCTCAGGTAGCATATGGACTGCCCTTCAAGTTCCACCGGCGCTGCTCAGGTGCACCATGGGGTGCTCAAGCGGGCTAGATGCATGCGCACTGCACTGCGTGCGGACTCTCGGAGCGACTTCAACTTGTAACCATCAAATGGTCTCTGAGACTCAGTCTGCAGCTGCAATTGTTACAGCTGCTGCGGCAGTTGCAGCCTGAGCGAACACCAAGCAGCCTCCAGCAGCATCTTCTAAGATAATGTCCACCGCTGCGGCATCCGACTCGGAGTTGCCGCCACCACCGCCTGGCCCAGACACTATGGAGTGCAGCTGCAGCAAAGCATACCGTAACGCCGTCACTGCGATGCTCCTCTTTAAGTCAACAAAACCTTGAAGCACGCAGCTCAACTCAGCAATCACGCACCGCACGCAGTGTGGCCCTCGTTCGCCGTTGCATGGAGGGGGCATGGCGTGCACGCGGTCGCGCCAGTGCCCGAAATGTCGTTGTCTGTGCAGGGCGTACACGTCTGCATGGCCGCGTCGGACCAGGAGCCGGGCTGGCAGACGGCGCAGGGTGTACCACCGTAACCCGCTTCGCAGGGTGGCGGCACAACTGGAACTGGAGACTTAGGGCTTGGTGCAGTGACTGCCAGTGCATGCAGGGACAGCGAGAGCGGGGGGTTAGCGTCAGTGTCACCGGCGGCCGCCGCGGTCAGCATGACTGCAATGGCGCAGGAAAATTTGAAGCAATGTCCGTGCGACGGTCATGGCTTATGTTCACAGTGCTCATGCTGATATGCAATGCCTACATGAGTGCCAGTGGGGCAGGTGTGGTAGCTAGGCATAGGAGCGTCACAGAGGACAATGTCATGCCCCTGCACATCAAGAACGTGTGCACATACTTCTATTACTTTCCCCCTACTGGTACACGTGCATGTATGTACAACTTGAGGTATACACAAATGAGAACTCCGAGTCGCATATGCACACGCCTGGGGCCAGTGGCATGGTGCACCGTGACGTGCGTCATGGTGCATATACATGTGACATGCAGTCATCTGCGACTCCACTCGGACATGCTCGTGCTACTACTCACACTCACACGCATCAGGCTGGCTGTTGCGCACAGACAGCACCGCCGGCGCGCACAGATGCTCTGAGTCAGCTACCGTGAACGTCGAGGCAGGCTGAGCTTCAAGTTGAAGTGACTGTTACAAATACACTAACTGACACAGTGTCACAGTGCGGGCACTCACCGCACTGCGTCCGCTCGGCGTTGGCCACCAACGTCGGGGAGCACGCCGTGCACGCCGTGGAGCCGGTGACCTCTGCGATCTCACCCGAGCCGCATAGCGTGCACTCGTTGCCATCCTGGTACTTACCCTTAGGGCAAGGGGTGCAGCCTGCCTCTGGGCCCTCCTCGGAGGGGATGTGACCGTCGTTGCACACTGCGCGCAAAGAGAATGACGCAGTGCAGTTCAGTATGAGAGCGTGCATCGCCGCATGAATACGAGTTTGCTCGAGTACTTGAAGTGACAACAGCAGCTGCAGCAGCCGCTGCTCCATGCGCAATGCATCAAATTGCGTGGCCCGCAGTGCATACTGAGAGACCTAGGTTCGCAGCAGAATCACCGTGGCGCTTGCAAAAGTGCTGTGCCTTGTGCATTGCGCAGCGCGGCGGCGGCGGCGGCGGCGGCGGCGGCGCGCAACGATACATATGATGTCTCACCGCAGCCGTTGCTGTCAGAGTTGGGACTCATGTTTGCCGCACACGTCTGGCACGCGCGCAGGTCACCGCCAGGCGCGTAGGCATTAGCGCCACACTCCTCGCAGTTCTCGCCACCAGAGCCCTTGTTGCATGCTGCGCGTCGGAGCCGGAGCGGGAGCGGGAGCGGGAGCAGGAGCGGGAGCGAGGGGGGGATTCGGAATGTCAACTTCAAGATCGTGTTCAAGTTGGATATGCTCAGGTAGCATATGGACTGCCCTTCAAGTTCCACCGGCGCTGCTCAGGTGCACCATGGGGTGCTCAAGCGGGCTAGATGCATGCGCACTGCACTGCGTGCGGACTCTCGGAGCGACTTCAACTTGTAACCATCAAATGGTCTCTGAGACTCAGTCTGCAGCTGCAATTGTTACAGCTGCTGCGGCAGTTGCAGCCTGAGCGAACACCAAGCAGCCTCCAGCAGCATCTTCTAAGATAATGTCCACCGCTGCGGCATCCGACTCGGAGTTGCCGCCACCACCGCCTGGCCCAGACACTATGGAGTGCAGCTGCAGCAAAGCATACCGTAACGCCGTCACTGCGATGCTCCTCTTTAAGTCAACAAAACCTTGAAGCACGCAGCTCAACTCAGCAATCACGCACCGCACGCAGTGTGGCCCTCGTTCGCCGTTGCATGGAGGGGGCATGGCGTGCACGCGGTCGCGCCAGTGCCCGAAATGTCGTTGTCTGTGCAGGGCGTACACGTCTGCATGGCCGCGTCGGACCAGGAGCCGGGCTGGCAGACGGCGCAGGGTGTACCACCGTAACCCGCTTCGCAGGGTGGCGGCACAACTGGAACTGGAGACTTAGGGCTTGGTGCAGTGACTGCCAGTGCATGCAGGGACAGCGAGAGCGGGGGGTTAGCGTCAGTGTCACCGGCGGCCGCCGCGGTCAGCATGACTGCAATGGCGCAGGAAAACTTGAAGCAATGTCCGTGCGACGGTCATGGCTTATGTTCACAGTGCTCATGCTGATATGCAATGCCTACATGAGTGCCAGTGGGGCAGGTGTGGTAGCTAGGCATAGGAGCGTCACAGAGGACAATGTCATGCCCCTGCACATCAAGAACGTGTGCACATACTTCTATTACTTTCCCCCTACTGGTACACGTGCATGTATGTACAACTTGAAGTATACACAAATGAGAACTCCGAGTCGCATATGCACACGCCTGGGGCCAGTGGCATGGTGCACCGTGACGTGCGTCATGGTGCATATACATGTGACATGCAGTCATCTGCGACTCCACTCGGACATGCTCGTGCTACTACTCACACTCACACGCATCAGGCTGGCTGTTGCGCACAGACAGCACCGCCGGTGCGCACAGATGCTCTGAGTCAGCTACTGTGAACGTCGAGGCAGGCTGAGCTTCAAGGTGAAGTGACTGTTACAAATACACTAGACTAACTGACACAGTGTCACGGTGCGGGCACTCACCGCACTGCGTCCGCTCGGCGTTGGCCACCAACGTCGGGGAGCACGCCGTGCACGCCGTGGAGCCGGTGACCTCTGCGATCTCACCCGAGCCGCACAGCGTGCACTCGTTGCCATCCTGGTACTTACCCTTAGGGCAAGGGGTGCAGCCTGCCTCTGGGCCCTCCTCGGAGGGGATGTGACCGTCGTTGCACACTGCGCGCAAAGAGAATGACGCAGTGCAGTTCAGTATGAGAGCGTGCATCGCCGCATGAATATGAGTTTGCTCGCGTACTTGAAGTGACAACAGCAGCCGCAGCAGCCGCTGCTCCATGCGCAATGCATCAAATTGCGTGGCCCGCAGTGCATACTGAGAGACCTAGGTTCGCAGCAGAATCACCGTGGCGCTTGCAAAAGTGCTGTGCCTTGTGCATTGCGCGGCGCGGCGGCGGCGGCGGCGGCGGCGGCGGCGGCGGCGCGCAACGATACATATGATGTCTCACCGCAGCCGTTGCTGTCAGAGTTGGGACTCATGTTTGCCGCACACGTCTGGCACGCGCGCAGGTCACCGCCAGGCGCGTAGGCATTAGCGCCACACTCCTCGCAGTTCTCGCCACCAGAGCCCTTGTTGCATGCTGCACGCGCCGGAGCGGGAGCGGGAGCGGGAGCAGGAGCGGGAGCGAGGGGGGGATTCGGAATGTCAACTTCAAGATCGTGTTCAAGTTGGATATGCTCAGGTAGCATATGGACTGCCCTTCAAGTTCCACCGGCGCTGCTCAGGTGCACCATGGGGTGCTCAAGCGGGCTAGATGCATGCGCACTGCACTGCGTGCAGACTCTCGGAGCGACTTCAACTTGTAACCATCAAATGGTCTCTGAGACTCAGTCTGCAGCTGCAACTGCTACAGCTGCTGCGGCAGTTGCTGCGGCAGTTGCAGCCTGAGCGAACACCAAGCAGCCTCCAGCAGCATCTTCTAAGATAATGTCCACCGCTGCGGCATCCGACTCGGAGTTGCCGCCACCACCGCCTGGCCCAGACACTATGGAGTGCAGCTGCAGCAAAGCATACCGTAACGCCGTCACTGCGATGCTCCTCTTTAAGTCAACAAAACCTTGAAGCATGTAGCTCAACTCAGCAATCACGCACCGCACGCAGTGTGGCCCTCGTTCGCCGTTGCATGGAGGGGGCATGGCGTGCACGCGGTAGCGCCAGTGCCCGAAATGTCGTTGTCTGTGCAGGGCGTACACGTCTGCATCGCCGCGTCGGACCAGGAGCCGGGCTGGCAGACAGCGCAGGGTGTACCACCGTAACCCGCTTCGCAGGGTGGCGGCACAACTGGAACTGGAGACTTAGGGCCTGGTGCAGTGACTGCCAGTGCATGCAGGGACAGCGAGAGCGGGGGGTTGGCGTCAGTGTCACCGGCAGCGGTCTGCATAGCTGTGATTGGCGTAAGGATAAAAGTGTGTGCGTCATGGCAAATGTTGGCAGGGGGCAGTAGCCTCTGAGACTACTCAATCAGCAGAGTCAGGGCATCAGGCAGCTCGATCCGCAGCGCGACGCGCTTTCCATCGGGACGCGCTCACAGGCGCACCCGTGTCCGGCCCCCCCACGTTGCTATCAGGAATTGGGCTTCAGCGTTGAAGCTCACCGCAAGTGGTGGTGGCAGGGTCCAGGACCATGCCATCCGTGCACTCGAGGGGATCGGCCACTACATCAGGAGCAGGGGGATTCTTCACGGGGGTTGGCAGGCTGTTGTCGTCGTCGAGGTCGACCAGGTTGGTGACGGCGCTGATCACGTTGGTCGTGTACGTCTCGACGGTGGTCGTGGCCAGCGCGCCGCTCTTGGAGGGCGGCAGGCAGCACACCTGCCGCGTGGGGTACGTAGGTATCGACATTGAGAGATCCCAGGTGAGACGTTGGAGATGAAACCGTGAGTGAGAGTCACCGCCATGTACGTGGGAACCAGGCGTGCGTGACCGTGGATGCAAGGCACGGGGACTGACGCATTTTTTTCCCATCTGATATGGTGCGAGGCTTAGAGTTAGGGCTAGGATCAGGGTCAGTGCTCGTTGAATCATGCGGCCGCCAGCAACTTGAAGTTGGAGGTGCACCAGAGCCTGGTGTAGTGACCGTCGGGCCTTTCGTCTGCATATACGACGGACATGGTGCAATCAAACGGTGCTGCAGCATGCGTATCTGTCAAAGATGCAACAATTTTGGATGCAGTGGCTAGCCCTGAACCTTACCAACCCTTGTTATAATCAGTATCGGACCTTGAAGGTGGGCTTAACTTCAAGTAAGTCCACCTACACTGAGATAGCCATTGCAGAACCAAAGAGTGGCTCACACAAAAGGACCGGCAGTTGACAAGTACTGGACGCAACTGTAGATCTGGCGAAAATGACCAATATCGAGTGCACTGTGGCGTGTAGAGATTCTGATGGTAGAGTTGGGGTTGGGGTGAGGCAGTCATCAGTGCCAAGCCTCGCTTCATGCCGTTCGCAGTCCTTGCTGTGCTGACAGACCCGCTGTCAAGCAGATGAAGCAATAGCGCACGTTTCAGCAAAGACGAGATGTTGTTTACTGGCAGCTCTATACAGCCTGCTATGGCCCCACAGCACATAGCGTTTAGGGTTAGATTAGGGTTAGGGTTAGGGTTAGGGGTAGGGTTAGGGTTGAGCGCTGCTGCTCCGACTGCGCCCAGCTTGTGCGGTGTTGTGCTTTCAGGCGGCCAATCGCCTTGTCTCATCAGATGATGGTGGTGCCAGAGCTTGGCACGGCCCTGGTACTGCAACTTCAACTCCAGCGCAACCACCACGGGAACCCCAATGATTTTCACCTGCAAATGTACAACTCCGGAGACTTCGACCAAGGCTCAGGTACGGCAGAAGATGCGTACTCTGAGGCACTGCCGACGTCAACCTTGAAGAAAGCTAGGAAGACCAAAAACTAAATAAATAAAGTTCCGAGCCGGACCTACAAACCGTCTTAATTGCAGACGGCTTAGCCTGCCGTCCGTCTTTTCCGTCTAGACGGGCTGTACTGTCTTCGACCGTCTTCCGTCGAAGACGGCCTTGCCACGCCGGCTCACCTACTTCACCTACTTCATTTTGACCGTGAACCAACTGATCACTTCGTGTAGGGGCAACGCAGCTTTCGTGGGTACCTACACAGCCAAGCACACACTCCTGCACGCGATAACGGATAACGACACACTTGCACTTCAAACTTGAAGTGAAGTAAGACCGAAAAAAAGTAAAAATAGCAGGCGCGTAGTAGCGGTGCAGCAGCACTCTTGCCTTGGCATCGTACGTGAGCCACATGTCTGCTGGAGTGTTATACAAGCCATAAAAGCTGTTTTGAAAAAAGACGGAAAAGACGGTGTGGTGCCATTCCGTCTTTTCGTCTTTTCCGTCTAGACGAGCCGGAACCGTCTAAGCCGGTTTCGGCTCGGAACTCTATAAATAGAGGTTTGATTTATGGTGTTCAACAAATTGATTTTTTGAGCGCATTCACCTTTGAAGCGTCTGCGCACCACGTGACAACTCTGTCGTCCCGGCAGTGGCACTTCTGGTCCTTGATGAGGTCGTTCGGGAAAAGGGTGTCGTGGCAGCCAGTGTGGCACTCCGTGCAGGACGCCACACAACTGCAATGTTGAAGTTCACAACACAGACAATCCAAGTCGCGGGTCAGCACCGGCAATAATGAGTGAGTTGGGCTAGGGACGAGAGCAGAATCACATTTGTGCACGCGCGTGCACACACACAGCGCGCGTATGCTGCAGCGTTTCGCGAGCATGATTACAACTGGTGTCGTGCGCATTTATTCAATGGGCGTGCACGCAGCAAATTCAGTACCACAGTTGCGCAAAACGCTCCATGTTCCAAATATACCTTTACAGTGTCGAGGCATGTGGGCGTTCACTCTCTCAGCCTGATGCGAGAACCGCTTTGTGCGAGCTGGGTCAAAGTAATGAAGCGAGAGAACACAATGTGCCATGCAGTGTAGCACAATCCAATTACCCGTGCATGACACATGCCTGCATGCAGGTCAGGAAGCAGCAGATGTGCGGTCGTGGTTGCTTTATTGGGGACGACAGTTCAACATTGAAGTACAGGGGCTCTGCGCACATGGAGACTATACTGCTGTGCAGAGCACGCTGCGAAGAGCAACTGGCCAGGGCTTTTAGACTACTTGTTGTCCATACATCATCAATACCGTGTGAGCGCTTCAAGCCCTTGTCAGACGCTGTCTCAAGCACTATTTCTCTTGAATAAAAACCAATTGGGCATACTGATAACTAAACACCATGCGGGCTCAGCTGGCAGAATGCCATCGCGGCACAGCGCTACCCGCTGCTCAGTGAGCTCATCAGGAGCAACACCACCCTCAACAGAGGAGCGTCGGTGCACTTCGCGGTTCTGCAGGTGAAGTCTGGAGGCTGCAGCGATCACCGGCGACATGCTTCAGCTCAACAGCAAAGCGATTTGGAGCAGCAGACAGTTGCGCTGATTGTCTGAGAGGTGACAAGGACCGATGCCCAGGGCTCACTTTGTCCCTGGTGGCTTACTGAAAAGCGCCTTTGAAATTGGAACAACTGAAACAACTGCCTGCGGCAGGAGCCACAGTCGCTGCACAACCATTCAAACCTGATGCTGCGCTCGGAGAGGCTGTAAAGGTAATCCACTATCGTAGTTGAACATGGGTAAGGTGGGGTGGTAGTGCTGTCAGAGACCTGCTCACGTCTACAGTCTGACCGCACGTGTCAATTTCACATCGTGTAAATGAGGTATGGGCATGTATGGGTACAGTGGCGGTATGGTATACCCATGGGGGTATAGCTCAGGTATGGTGCCCCAAAGGCAACGGGTGAACCTACCAAGACTCAATTCAAAGTGTTCCTGAATGGACTGAATCTCGTACAGGAAATCAAGAGCCCTATAGGTACATTGTTCAGCTCGCATGTTCACTGCGTGGATTCAATCTCGTAAAGAAAATCAGGAGCGCTGAGTTGCTTTATAAATTTCAAAAGCTAGTGCATTTTTGGAATGTTACCTGCCCTCCAGGGTCTCGCACTTGGCCGGGCAGATGCTGCACACCTCAAGAGCCTGCGGGCGCAAAAAAGCGGCAAAGCGGTGCGCGCCATGAGCTTTCTTCAAGTTTGAAGTGCGAAGCGCGTCCGACGTGATTCAGATTGCAGCGCCATGACGTCTGGAGAGCTGGAGAACAAGTATCTGAAGACATGTCGTTCACTTATCATAAGGCTGCCTGGGTTAATCATAAGTTTGTGAGTGACCTGATGCACCATGGGCGGTGGGTACTGCTACAAAAAAATGTGCAGGTCACCGTCTCAGATTAATATGATGGCTGTCGATGTCGCTGTGATATTTGCCAGTTGTAGTTGCTACACTGGCCCTCAAAAGACTTGCATGTTGTTTGTGAAAAAGAACAAACTTTTTTTTTGGTAGGAGTAGCACACTACTTCAGTATATCTTATAACAGTAACAATGACGTGCTGAGAATTCTTACAAAAACGCTACATTTGTGTGAAGACTACTTCAGTGAATTATAATAATGGGTCACCAGCTAAAGCTGGCCTGCTGAACACGTGAGACCTTTTCATACTGAACACCCATGCCTCAAACGCTAAAAGGATGGCACACACAAGTCTTTTGACTACTGTAAATATGGTGGCACTGGCCAATAGCCGCAGCAGCGGCGACCACAGTCATTGATGGAAGGCATTCAATATGGCGGCTAACCACACCTTGTCACCTACAGCTCTACGATCTTTTGATTTGTTTCCTTGTCACAAAGGACGCTCTCAAAATTCCGCAATAGATGACGTGCGTGAAACAGCGCCTCACCTTGCCGTCGGTGTTCTCGTGGGTGCACAGAGGCAGGCTCTCCTGCCAGACAGGATCCACCTGCGCACGGAGGCAAATAAGTTGATGTTGAAATTAGCAAGTGTGCTGAATAATCAGCTGACCGCTGAGTACGTGCTGAATGTATAGTTGATGGAGTTGGCTTATTAAGCGGGGCACCGCTGAGCGCTGCTGCACGCAATGCATGATGCCATGCGCGGCGCCGGCCATCAGGCGCGTCCGCGCACCGCATGAGACCGCACAATTGCTGCCGCAGCGCGCGTGCTGCCTGTAGCTATACTATATACTTCTTTATGTATATACTTCAAGTATATACTCTTGCGCTCAGCGCTGCTCAACATACATACTGCAACAGGAGGCAGGGCAGCTCTTCCCAACTTTACGCTGTCTCGCGCACGGGCGGCAAGGGAGATGCGGTTGTGGGAGTTCAACTTTAACTGTAATTGCTGCCTGCGGTGCGGACTGCGGCGACGAAAGTGCTCCATTGCCCGTACCTGCGGCAGCACGTCTCAGTCTGACGCGTGCATGTACTCATTTACTGTTGATTCAGTTGTAGCAGGCGCGAGAGCGCGACTCTGAACCAGTCAACGAAGCGCCGTGAGCATACTGCTTGACATTCAAGGCCAGGTGGGGTAAAAGGGTGAGACAGGTATGTATCTTTGCGCGGCGCGCCCATGTTGCCATGGGTTAGCGTCAAGAATTGAACTACGGTCGGGTTGAAGTTAAGGGACGGCGAAAATGCTGCACACGTCGCAGACACAGGGGGCGCAATGTCCGCAATGGCTGTGCCATGCGTGGATCGTTGCTGCTGAAAGTAGGGTGCGCGCCATATTCCGAATCAGAAGGATAACAACTAAAGTCAGGCTGCGTACCGTCATGTGCCCCCGAAATAGGCCGACCGGGCAGGAATTAAGCACTGGCAAAATCATCAGCGCTCGGACGCTGAATTGAAATCGCGCAAAGCAAACGCATCAGGCGTACTCTGATCAGGTACTCAAGATATATCCCAGCGGGGAACGCCTGAGCGAGCTCAATACGGGCACAGTATAATGTTTTGTATGTGTGAACGACGTGTGATCATTGGGGGTTTCCGCCCCTCAAGCGCAAGTAATAAAAAGAAGAAAAAGGTAGGTACTCGCGTAGCCGCGCACCTCGCAGACGGGCACCAGGGCCCCCCCGGCGGGGGTGAGCGCGCGCAGCCGGTTGGCACCGGTGGCGGCGGCGGCGGCGGCGGTGACCGTGCCGTCCGACTTGATCTGGTAGGCCCCCGAAGCGCCAAAGCCTACGGCGCGCAGCTCGTCGTGCACCACCATGATGTCCAGCGTGCAGCGGCAGTAGCTCACGTCGCCGGCCGCGGCGCGCCTGGCGTGCTCTGTGGCGCCACTGCCGCCGTCGGCCTTCTTGTGGCCGCGCAGCAGCCTGAGCACTGACTCCAGCATGCCGGGGTCTGCGCGTGGAGTTGGGGGGGCGGCAGGGGGGGGAGTCGGGGGGGGGAGGAGGGGGCGTGAGAATCGGAGTTCGTTGTCGGCGCGATCACAAAAATCGTTTGCGGTGCATACCCTGACTTAATTTGCCGTATATTGGCCTCATGTGCCACGTATTGAAGACACATTCATGCTGCAGAATTATGTGGGGGGGGGGAGAAGAGGAGGGGTGGCTAAAGTTATCTGCAAGTTTTAGGCCTATGTAAGAGCCTAACAGCTCAGTGGGTTGAAGTTGTGGGTGCAGTTCTCGGTGACGCGCCGCTTCCGAGCACTGAAACTCTATAACCAACGACAGCAGTTCTCGAGCAAACCAAAACTGCTAGCTGCATTTACTGGCAACCAGGGGAACGCATACCAAGACAGCAGGTGTAGCTTGCTGACATGCGGCAACCAGCGGCAGCATGAAACTGAACTTGAGGTACACATAGTCTGCCCTAAGCCTGACTCCACTGCAAAGCTAGCCCTCACCCTGGACCCATGGCTTCCGCTATCACAAGGTGCAGGCAATGTCATGAACATGCTTTGAAAGTATGACGCTTGCGCACATGCTGCAACGCACAGCATGCGCTATCGCTCGCAACACCGAAGGTGAGTACATACTTCTGAAGTTGTTGAGAAGTACGTTGGGAGAAAGTGCAACTCACCAGCTTCTGCAGCGACATCTGGCGCTGCTGCTGCGGCCTGCGAGGGGCCGGGCACTTGAAGTAGACATAGCGCAAGCAGGGCTAACGAGCCCTGAGCGCTGCGCAGTCGCATGATGCGCAGCGACGCTCAACGCGTAACTGGATGTTAGGCCCTGCACGGTTGGCAGGCGTCAGCGGGAGCCACATAAGCGCGGCGCGCACATTGTTACTGTGCAGTGTGTGGCGGCAGCATGCAATTGCTATCGCGCAGCAGCAAACTTTATAATAAGGAAAAAAGGCCAGCTAGCATTTGCGCACACTATCTCAGTCCGTGTCATTCAATGTGCATCATGGCCTCGCATCTCTCCATTGGACGCACAGAGCACAGGGTGTTTCCTGATGGGCGGTTCAATCACAACTTGAAGAAAGGGATGCCGCTGGGCTTACACCAAGGCACTCGATCGCATGCCGAGCAACTGAAGACTTCGGCAGTTTTTGAGTATGCCGTTACACGACGTAGTAGATATCGCAACAGCCTGACCCTTCCGCACCGGGCCCAGTCAAGTGAAGCAAGTCAGAGGAACAGCGACGCACAAATGCGATGTGCATCTGTTACACATGGCCCACTCTGCTTGCGCCTCGGCAACAGCAAATGTACGTTCAGGATCTAGGATCCTGGTGCCAAGCGTCATGCTGTACGTTCCGCACCACGCTCGATCAAGATAGGCGCAGAACTCGATCACAATAAGTGCCATGCTATCGCGCTGTGCATCTGCTACGTCTGCTGCTAGCACAGGATCAGGATATCATCGCTAAATTGTCATGCTGACGTTTCGTGCATGTTGATGTTCCCACTCGATGTTCCTCACAGCGATTGCAGCGGCCCCCCTACAAAGATCTACATGAGCGATCGCGCCTGCTGTTGTTGCAAGCAATTCTTAACGTGAGAGCCGCTGATGCAATATCGGATGTGGCAGCAGCAACGGCATCAATGCAAGGATATATCCTCACCAGTCTCAGTTGAGCCCCCGTCGGCTAACGCGCAACCACGACGCTGGACTCCACCAGCCTTCTTTCTTCAGCAACGGAGTCCTGTGCGGCCGACACCAGGTTGTCGGCTGCAGGGTAACACGTTGTGACCTCGAGTGCGCAGCAGCTTTGCGTACAGTTACTCGCGGAAAACGCCTACTTCGGAAGTACTTGTCTTGAGCGGGTAACTCTTCTTTTATTGGCGAGCTCAGCTGCGTGGGGCTTTCTCGCCACTTGTGCAGTACCACTTGGCACTGTACTGGGTCTACACACTGGTTCTACACACGCACTCGGCAGATCCCTTGGTTCCAAGCGTGCTCGCTACTGACGTTTCCGTCGCCTCCTTCTTACGGTTACTCGGCAAAACGGTTGTAAGTGATATCAAGCAGCTGTAGCTGTTGTTCCAAGCTTTAAAATCTTTGATCAAGCTCATGGTGCCCGTCAAAAACAACAAGAGACAGGTATGCATCCATCGCCAGCCAGCCAGCCATTCTTCCCAGTCAGCTAGTGGTCAAGAGGGCACCTCAAGAAGCATGTGTCAGACTCTCACATATTCATCACACAGACAATGGTTTTTTTGTCTTTCTGCAACGTGTGTGAACCGTAGCAGGTTGACAGAGCATGATGTATCATTATGGTACAAATGTGTAATATTTCACAGTTGTGTATGCCACGCTGCATTACATGGCACATCGGCAGCCACTACCAGAACCTGTGAAGTGCAACTAACGCTACTGAACGAACATCGGCGCCGCACTCAAATACCCCTTTCACGCTGCTACAACATGGTAGCAGAGGGCGTGCAGTGATCTTCAAGCACAGCGCGGGCTCGGATTATTCACCACCACTGGGACGCCTACTTCTTTGAACACTACTTAGACCACAGATGCGCCTCTACCATGATGTGTACTCCTCACAGCAAACACAGCTGCTCCGGACCGAGTGCGCACTCGGATAGTGCCGGGATCCAGCTGACCCTAATGTTAGGGTTACACGAATGTCCACGCACGCAGCACGCGCGCGGCGTCCCATATAGTACTCTGCAATGTTCACGTCACGCGACCCCCCTGCGCAGCTGCTTCTCTGTCGTTTGTAGACAGTGCCGGAAGCCGCTTAAGCGATTACCTACGCACTTTACTGTGAAACTGTCTCTCGCACAGCGTGACAGCATGCGCGTCTGGTGCCCATTGCTGACGTGCTCACGGCAGGTTGCTGCTGCTGCACTCTCTTCTCTTGCAGTTCTGCGCGCACTGCTCATAAAAACAGTACATCTTGGCCGTTGAGACCTCGTGGCGGCGGGGACGTGGCCCGGGCGCTGCGGGCTTGCCGAGCGCTGCTGCTGCATGTCATCGTCGTCACCGCCTGTCGCTTCGGGGGCTGACACCAGCGCCTGCAGTGGCAGTCGAGGCGTTGACGGAAGAGGGGCCTCAGGCGCTGACGCGGAAGTGCTGAAATAACATGGGAGCGGCGGCCAAACCCGGTCAGAGCAGCGACGCGTAGCTTGAGCCGCTTGGCTGAGCCGGCAGTCAGCTACATGGCGAGATCTGCTGCACCAGTGTAGGGTGTAGGGTGTATTTGAGAAATCCATAGAAATCCAACTTGTGACTGCCCCTAGCCGCCACGCGCGCCCAGGGACAGCAGCGATTGCCCCATGGTGTGCCACTCCGGATCAAAAAGTCTTACGATATCGCTGCAGCCAAGTCTGAGCACGCTACCAGGCTCGGACGCCTTGAGGCGCAACTATCAAGGCCAGTGCTGCTTGTCAAGAGTAGGCGGGTCCTGGTCCGGTTGCACGGGGTGCAAGACATAACTGAGAGGAGCACGCGCCGGCTTGGTCGACTTTATCTGCGCCGACTGCGGCACGAGTGCGTGATCGCCACCACATGCACATGGCATGCAGAATTTTTCACAACAAACTTCGACGAAGGTACGTGCCGGTCGCTGTGATCTTGCTGAATGCCTATGTCAGCTGCCGAGCACACGCGGCTCCTGCCTTATCTTGTACTTCACTTCAAAGCACGTTTTTGTGAGAGGGTGCACATAGCAGCATGGTCACGTGCGGGATCGCTGTCCTTCATTCACTACATGCACTGGGCGCTGGATTGCAGCAGATTGGACACCAACTGGCTCACTCAAGCAGGACGGCCGCAACAATTCATATCGCTCTGCCAGAGGTAACCACTGCAGCATGCGTTACGCGGGACGCCGCCACGAAGCAAAACAGAGAATAGTGCGGAGGAGTGGACAGCAAAAGTGTCTCACCTAGGCCAGCTGCGCTGAGAGTGTGTCAGTGCCAAGCAGCGCGGCGCTGATGCCGCCGCGCGCGCCCCCGCGATTATTGCGGTTACTGCGGCACGTGCCCCGCGCGCAGCGAGTGGCAGAGCTCCAGGTAGTCGGCGTCGTCGGCCTTGACAAAGCCGTGGCGCAGCGCAAAGTCAATCATCACCAGCGCGCAGTTCGGCTTCCACAGGTGCAGCGAGTGCCTGCGCCAGGGGGGTAGAGGGGGGGGGGGGGGGGTAAGAGGCAGCAGCTATGAGTCAACTGGTCTACCTGCGTTGAGGTGAAGGCCACAATCCCCCTTTCAAGACTGAGGGGATGAGGTTCTGTATCAAGAAACAGAAGCCGGGCACACGCAGCTGGTATGTATGCATGAAGCTGGTGCGCCCTGTCAGCAGTGATGATTGGAGAGGCACAAGCACTGTACGATGTGCACGAACCGGCATGTCTGCGCCCTTGAATGCTTGCTGAGCCTATCGCCGTTTCGGAGGTCAAAGATGCCAGCAGTCTGTCGGACAGAGGATGAAGCCAGCAGAAAGCCCTGCATTCCCAATGACGATGGTACTTTCCCACTGGAGTCACACACGTCTTCAGCTGCCTGTCGCGCCTTCACCAGTGCTCAGCAGGCGCCTGCGCAGCATCCACTAGGCTGTCTGCGCCTCGCATAAGAATAGCGCTCCATCGACGCACTGTATCCGTGCAGCCTCCGCACATGTGTCCCAGCCCTGCATCACATATCATGTAGGCTGTGCGTCTCGCACCACACTCCAATGACGCTCTGTATCCGCGCCGCCTCCGCACATGTGTCAGCCTCAACTTCAAATGTGACTTGCCTTATGCTGTCCAGCGCCTCCTTGATGGGGACCAGCCTGAATTCTTCAACTTCGCCGTCGCCGTTGAAGGGCACAAAGTCCTCCGGCAGCTGCAGGTCAAACACCGTGAGGATCTTGGTCGAGAGCCCCTTGCGCGTGGAGTAGCGGTAGCTGCGTAACAGGGGTAGGAATGTAGAGAGGATGGGTGGGTGGGGTTAAAGGTAGGTTCAGAGCGAAATCAGCGAAGGACACGCTCAAAGGAAGTCACGCAGCTGCACAGTTGAAGTTAGGATTAGGTTAGGGTTTGGTGCTGCGATCGAAGACACAGATAATTGGGTCACGTTTTTTTACTTCTTGCCATATCATTTACCTAAGGGTTAGGGTTATAGTTATCCCAACCTAACCTGCCTCTTGTCCTAACTCTAACCCCAATCCCTAACCTTAACCCTAACAATTACTTGAATACCTCACACTAAGCACACATGACCCCCCAACCCTCCACCCTAAATTCCACTGGCACCCACCTGACTTGGCCACATGATTTTCATGGTGCATACCACGTATCAGTAGCTCATGCTAAAGCATACGCGAGCAAAAACGCCAACGAAGCTTCCATCTACATGTTTCGGCCGGCAGGCCGCAGTGTGTTGTTATCATACAATCAGAGGTACTTCATTTCCTTTTGCTTCGAACATGTCAGGCAGCATGTTGTCATGTACTGCATGTTGTCGTGTGCTTGTCGAACTTCAAAAGATGTACCGGTCACAGACTGAAGCGCCTCCAGGGTTGGTGCGCATGAACTCCCAAGAGTACATGTAGTACACACGTACAGTACACACTGATGAAAAACGAATCAAAAAGATCGTTGAGCTCTGGGTGACAAGGGACGGTTAGCCGCAAGTGCCTTCCACCAATACCCGTGGTCGCCGCTGCTGCAGTCATTGGCCACGAGTCAAACAGTGCCATACTGATACACTGATGCTGTACAGGTATGAACCAGTAACACATGAGCGCCCACCTCACTTGGCCGGCGGGCAACCTGTTCACAAGACCGGGGTCCTCATGCCATTTCATCAATTCCCCATTCTGTACGCAGGAGCACCTCCTTTTCGCGTACTTCAAAGTGCCCGAGAGTACCTCAGGGTTGAAGTTTGGGTAAGGGGGTTAGGCTTAGGGTTAGAATTACATCGAAGCGCAACCGGACGTACTACACACATGAGCTTACACGTACTAAGAGCGGTGAGTTGCTGCCTACCTGACTTGACCGGCGGGCAGTATGTCTGAACTCCAAAAGAAACATGCACAGAACAGATACACACTTATGCTGTACTGATTAGCCTACTTAAGCAACCCACCTGACTTGACCGGCGGGCAGGATGTTCTTGGAGAACGAGAGGGGCACGCTTGCCTCCTCCATGCACTCGCGCACAACGTTCTCCTTGAGTGACACGCCGGAGCTGAGCCCTCCGGCCGCCTGCGCACGCAGCAGCAGCGCTCGTCAGTAACGCTCACTAATCAGAACAATGACACGTTTATTGAAAGCAGATGTTTTGGTACAGTTGCGTTAGCTGAGTAGAAGTCTGTAGATGAGGCGTCTACATCACTGTGCTTAGGGTTAGGGTTAGTAGCCCTAACCCTAACCCTAACCCTAAACCTAACCCTATGATGTGGACCTCCAGCGACACGCCCGCGCTGAGCCCTCCGGCCGCCTGCACACGCCGCAGCAGCGCTTGTCAACAAGGCTCACCAATCAAATCAAAGATGCGTTTACTTACATCAGATAAGGATACTTCAAAATACACACTATGGAAATGAATCGAAAGATCGTTGAGCTCCAGGTGACAAGGTGTGGTCAGCCGCAAGTGCCTTCCACCATTAAGCGTGGTCGCCGCTGCTGCAGTCATATTGGTTGTGTAGGAAATTATAGACGAGGCTTCTGCATAGCTGTGCTGTATGATGTGGGCCTTCAGCGACACAGTCCTTCAGCCGCCTGCACGCACTGCAGCAGCGCTCGTCAGAAACGCTGACCGGTTAGTTGATAAAAGGTTCTGCATCGCTGCGTTGCATTCTGTTCATTCACAGTAACACAACCGCACTGAGCCCTGCGGCCACCTGTGCACACTGCAGCAGCACTCCTCAACGTTTGCAATTTTGTGCACGATGCCGCAGCACTGCTCCAACTTTTCAACCCTGTGCAGCTCAGCCGCCTGCACGCACTGCAGCAGCGCTCGTCAGAAACGCTGACCGGTTAGTTAATAAAAGGTTCTGCATCGCTGCGTTGCATTCTGTTCATTCACAGTAACACAACCGCACTGAGCCCTGCGGCCACCTGTGCACACTGCAGCAGCACTCCTCAACGTTTGCAATTTTGTGCACGATGCCGCAGCACTGCTCCAACTTTTCAACCCTGTGCAGCTCAGCCGCCTGCACGCACTGCAGCAGCGCTCGTCAGAAACGCTGACCGGTTAGTTGATAAAAGGTTCTGCATCGCTGCGTTGCATTCTGTTCATTCACAGTAACACAACCGCACTGAGCCCTGCGGCCACCTGTGCACACTGCAGCAGCACTACTCAACGTTTGCAATTTTGTGCACGATGCCGCAGCACTGCTCCAGCTTTTCAACCCTGTGCAGCTCTCCTCAAAGTTCTTGGTGTGTTGGTTTGTATTTCTCAACGAATGTTTATACATCGAAGTATACAAAAGTTACTGCATCGCTACGCTCACCGATCAAAGAGAAACCACGCCGATCAATCAGACACCATGCATAAGTTTCAGAATCGCTGCGCTCAGCCTGCGCTGCCAGCGCACACAGCAGCAGCGTTCGTAACAAGGACGTTCAATGCAGGGAAAACAACCAAATTTGAATGTACATCGCTTCTTCTGGCATCCCTGCGCTGCATGACGCTCGCCAGGATTGACACGCCAACGATGAGCCCTCGCACCATGCTCACAACGCAGCGGCGCTACAGATGAAATAGGTAATGAAGCCTTTTGCCTCGACCAACATGTCAGTTCTCGCAAGCAAGCCTCATACTACAAGACTTGAGGTAGCGCTTCCGCAAAACCGAATGGCACGGCATTCTCCTGGGGGCGACACACCTGCGCTTGCCTCCCTCACCGCTTGCTGATGATGCAGCAGCGCTCAGTAAGATAAATCACCAGGACGAAAATCATGCATGGCACTTCTGTACATCTGCGCCGTGTCACGTTTGTCCGAGCAACACGTCAGCATTCGCCAACAGCAAGTTCAACAATTACTTCAAGGGCGGACGCCAGCAGGAGACCCCACGTGCGTCGCCTTACTTCGTGCTGCGCACGCCGAGACAGGTCTTGTGACAAAGTGCTTGCATCCACTGTTGAGGGCCAGACTACTGAATCAACACTTCAACATCTACTTCAGAGGCGGATACGCCAGCTTGATCACAGAAGGCCATAGTACGTCGCCCTGCTCATGCTACGCACGCCCAGACATTGTTGAAAAACAACAACTTCAGACAACATCAGAGGGAGACTCACCAGCTGTCCCAGAAGGCCAGACTATATCGTCCAGCATGTGCTGCGCGCGCACTCTGAGCCAAAGCTCGTTTGAAGTAACAGCAACTTCAGAAAGCACTTCCCAGGGGGCCCGAATACGTGGCCCCCTGGGAATACGTCGCCCGGCTCATGCTGCGCACGCCGAGCCAAACCTTACTGAAGAGATGAAAAACTTCAAATGCCACTTCAGAGGGAGACTCGCCAACTGGTCCAGGAGCCCCGGGTACGTGGCCTTTGCTCATGCTGCGCACGCCGAGCCAGACCTTCTTAGAGAAGGTAAAACCTAGACCTTCGTAGAGAACGTAAAATTTCACAAAGGCTACTTTAAAGGGAGACTCACCAGCTGGTCGAGAAGCCCCGGGTACGTGGCCTTGCTCATGCTGCGCACGCCAAGCCAGACCTTGTGCGGTCGCCACCAGTCGCCGCCGTTGACCTTGATGGCCGTGTAGCCATTGACGTGGACGCCGTGGCTCGGAACCTGCAGCAGCGCTCAGCATCCGACAATGCGTCAGTGTGAGGCCGCCAAGGGTTAGGGTTAGGGTTGGGGCATCCGCCGTGTTCAGCTGCCGCATCCCACGATACATACATACACATCGTCGTCATGCAATAGGGGTAAAGGTCACTTCAAATAATATGGCTCTAAATCAAAAGGAGAGGGGCCATACAGGACACAGTTGGCGCCGCTGTAGCCGTGCAGCAGAGGCTGCTGAATTCCATAGGCTAACCCTAACCCTAACTCAGCCTTAACAAAATGCCAACGCTGGGTCATGGCGGAGTCAGCATCGTTGGCCGCAAACGGAGTTCCAGTCGTTGCTTGATGCGCGTCGCCGGCTGCAGTTAGCCATTCAACGCAGCGGTGCTCATTGTCATGGACATTTTGTTGTTGACGATGATCGGAATTGACACCTGCCCCGATCCTGAGCCCCCTGAAGGTGATGTTTGCTTACCCCACAGTGAGGCTATGACAACAGCGGGCTCCGTGCATCGTAGCTGCAGCTTGCGAGTGTGCTGCTGTACACAAACATCTCCCAGCTGGCGTCAGGCGTGAGAGCTGTCATTTCCAGTTTTGCGGTTTTTACACATTGGCGAGATGCTGCAGGCTGCTCCTGCTGCGGGTACCTGCGCGCTGCGCTAGGGCAACAGCCACACTGAGTTCATCACAAGCGTGTCGTGCATACGTACATACCCCAAAGGCTAGATTACATATGTACTCACCCCAACATACGCAGGCACGCTGAGCGTCACCGCAAGTGTGTCATGCATATGTACGTACCCCAGAAAGTACCATACATACACACATGTGTGTCGTTACCCCAAAGCGCAGCGTGCATGCGTACTTACCCCGAAGTGTATCATGGCGGCTCGCTCCATGCGCGCAAGCGGCGTCTGCAGGTGCGACATGCGCTCCAGCGGCCGCACGTCCTGCGCAGGCGCACGGCACAACTTCAAGTTGAACATACGACTTCAAGTGCATTGGGAACAGAAGCGGTTGCACCTCATCACTTCATATGTCTGATGCAGTAGCCGCTTGCATTTTGATGCTCCAGAGGCCGCACGTCCTGCGCAGGCGCAAGACAGAACTGCAAGATGCAAACTCAACTTGAATAATGACGGAGGGCGTCAGTTCATTCTTGGCCATGAAGTAGGTTGCTGCGTACGATCCATTTGTGCGTGGGCGCCAGTCAGGCAGTTCGCACGCTGTGCATGAATGGTGCGCGCAGGCTTGCAACACGCAAAGTGCGAGTATGGCGTACGCTAACCCTAACTCAAACCCTAAGTCGGCGTGGCCCCCAGCTGTAACGATGCGCAACATATGTAACCTAACCCTCAGCCTGCTGATGAGCGGCGCATATGCACGTTCAGCTGGGATGCACGTTCAGCCCGCAGCAGCGCTCAATAATTGCTAGCATAAAATATATAGGACTTCTGAAGTATTGATACTCCAAATTCAATCAGTCTTCTAAGAAATGGCCTTCAAGCAAACAAACCTGAAAATAGTGTAAAAGCCAACAAAGAAGTCTGTCAAGTTTTAGATGTTCTAATTGAGAACACTTTTTTCGCGTAATGTCCTGCCAGGATGAGGTGAAAAACCCAAGCCCCTACCATGACTCCGCTAATCAATGAGCACCGTTCAACACTGTGCGCACCACAGCTCGAACCGCACGGTCCCGTCAGCTGCGACCTCTGCCGAACCCTATTTCTAACTCTAGCCCTAGCCCTAGCATGACAGCGCGTGGGTAGGTAGGTAGTGGTACGCTTGCGCTGCGCTCCGCATTTTCGCGCGCAACCTGCAGCTTGTCACCTCACAGGCGTGCAAGCAATGACTCCTGCCGAGACCCTAAATGATGGCTTTAACATCGGCCCCCACACCAGGGTAGGTAGGTATGGGATCAACAGAAGCAGCGCTCAACACGTCGTTTGCACCTGCAGCTCGTGCCTTGCGGGCGTGCCAGCATTCGACACCTGCCAAGACCCCATTCAGGGCTTACAACATCAGCCTGCAGCAGGGTAGGTAGGTATTGGTGCGCTTGCGCCGCGCTCCGCATTTTCGCGCGCAAACCTGCAGCTCAGATTCCCCTCGCGGGCGCGCAAGCAATGACGCCTACCGAGCCCCTAATTGGTACTCTCAACACCAGCCCTATGGCAGGGTAGGTAGGTATGGGTACACAGGGGCAGCAGCGCTCAACTTGACACGCACCTGCAGCTCGTCCCTTACGGAGGTGCCATCGATGACGCCTGCGGAGACCAGACTCTGCACGAGGCCTTCCAGCGTACGGGTGCGCTCCTACAAATGGTGTGGAGTCAGAGTCAGAGTCAGAGTAAAAATCAAGCAATTGGGCGTCCGCATCCGCTCCGGTTGCAAAGTCAGATTCGCAGTCACAGCCATTGCTGTTGATCCTAGTCTGCTCCTGCATAAAACGTCGGTGCGACTGCCCACTGTGACCATCGCTCGCGCTGAGAAGCATGACCATGCTCTGTGCATGCGCATTGCATACTTCTATGTGACGCATTGTGTGATGGTGTAGAAACAAATCAGTGGTATGCAAATGCCAAAGGCCATTTTGTGGCGAATTCCACTGCCAGCCGCAGCGCTGCCGCGCTGTTATGCGCAAGCACATGGCACACAAATGCAGCAGGCGATGCAGCATGAGCGACAGGGATGGAAATGCTGGTCTGGACAAGGCCATGCCTACCCCTTGTAATGATACATGCAAACCACAGGGGATACGGTGCATGGAACTAGCATGTAGATGCGCTACCAGGATGCATTTACGTGCATATCTCAGGGAATGTGGCATATAGGACCAGTACCACCGCCTGCCACCACGAGAGGGGTCAAGCACCCCCATACGTGCACATGCGTACCTCAGGTGAACTGTTGAATATGGAGCTACTTGAGAGCTGGCCTGCAAGGGGGCGTTTACGCCCATGACAATGCCTATTTCAATATTTACACCTGGACACCTCAGGTGACGAACATTGATGCGACGCTTATGCATGAATGAATACCTTTGATGATGCGGCGTAGGGGGACAGCACAACCGCCAACCCCCCAGGGAGCCCTGCTTGTGCAAGCATGCATATCAGCGCCGCCAGACTGCACCTACACATGCATACCCCAGGTGATGTGGTGTAAGGGGCCAGTACCCCTACATGCATACCTCAGGTGATGTGGCATAAGGGGCCAACACGACCGCCGGCCCATCCAGCGGCGTGTAGCCCTCCTTGACCTCAGCGGCATCGCCGCCAAATGTCAGGATCTCTCGAACGAGCTCCTTCTTTGCAAACCCGACCTGGAGCACTCGGTGCGGGTTGAGAATGCATGATTTGTGATGATTGGTTACTGATGAGCCAGTGCGTGCGCAGTGCCGCTGCCACACGTCAGAATTTCTCAGACAAGCTCCTACTTCGTAAACTCGACCTGGAGGACAGCGACAGTAATCATTGAGTGCCACGAAGCCAGTGATTACCTTACACTGTCCATACATGCAAGGGAGGGCGGCGCGTTTGCGTTATGTTCAGCGATGTCACAGTCATCGCGCCATGTGAGCGTTGTCATGTTGAGCGTTGTCAAAGCCAGCATGTGTTGAGCGTTGTTGTACGCCGTGCCTGCTGCGCCTGACATGCTTCCTGCAGAGGCACTTCTTCAAGGTATATGGATAACACATGTTGAAGTTTGAAGGGGCGCGCGCCTGAGAGTCGCCAGTGAAGACGGCACGTACCTGTGCATGCCATGCTCATACTTCTACACAACACACACGAGTGTACAAATCAAAGCAAAGCGCACCTGAGAGTCGCCCATGTAGACCGGCAGGTAGTGGCGTATGTCGTGCCTGTTGCAGCGCCTTACGGCCGCCACCAGAGTGCCCGCGTCCGGCCCCTCCCCCTCCTCAGGCGCCACCTCCACATCTTTCAAACGCGAGTCCACCTGTTCTCACAGGGACGATTGTGTTTCCTTATGAGCAACGTGAGGTCATGGGTGCCACCTCCACATCTTTCAAACGCGAGTCCAGCTGTTCTCGCAGGGACATTTGTATTGCCATATCAGGAACGCTAACCCTAACCCTAACCCTGACCCTAACCCTAACCCTAAGGTCATGCAGCGATAAGCGGAGAGAAGAGCATACATATGCATGGTCTAAGTGGAACCCTAACCCCAACCCTAACCCTAATAACCATCGAGCAAATATCTATGATGGTCGCACCGGCAGCAAGATAGTGACACTTCGTCGACAGCGTGCTGCGAGATGCATGGTTGGCGCAGGGATACGCAACAGTTCTCAACCGCCAAGTCCGTGTGTTCAGCAGCAGCGGCGGTGCGGCCCATGATTTGCGCTCCGCTACAGGCTTTGCTGGTGAATGACTCTGCCAGCCCGCAGTGGCGGCATGCATGAAAGGTGTGCGGAGTATGCATGTATGCCTACTGCATCATGTGACGCTCCCGCTTTGCCTGGCGAGTCACTTGCTGCTGCAACCACCACTCCCCCGTTGGAGATGCCACTAGTATCTGCGGTAAATGCCCGTTGGATGATGCAGCAGCACTCCAAGTACACCCCTGAATGACTCTGCCAGCTATAAGTAGTAGCCCTTGAATACACGACGACCTGCATACACCTACCTAACCCTAACTCTAACCCTAACCCTAACCCTAACCCTACCCTGAACCCTAATCCTAATCCTAACCCTAAGGTACATGCACAGCGCCTGCTCCTCCTGCACCTGGCCTAACCCTTACCCTAACCCTAATGCTAACCTTACCCCTGATCGTAACCCCATCCCCCAGCTCTGGCCCGGCGGACCAGCACAAGAAATGCAGTGGCAGCAGAGAAGCTCTTGGCGCAATTCTCTGACCGGCACCTGCGTACCTGCATGGCAGTAATCAACTTCTGGCTCCGCAGTGATGTGCACTTGTACCACTGGGTGCATGCCCACGCTTGCAACTCATTATCGTGTAGTGTTCAATTTGCTCCCTTGCGAGTATATTGAGCGTCATTCCAGAGTCCCCAAGCTTGTCAACCTCACCGCTGGTGCTAGTCAGATGCCACAGCCCCCTCCTACCCCAAGCCCGCCGACCTCTTGCGCGACACAGCTGCCTCCTCAAAGTTGCTCACTCTTAACTGAAGTTTGAAGCTTTACTTGAGGTATGCGATGTTAAACTTGTCAGCCTCACCTCAGTGCTCACGCGCCGCAGCCCCTCCTCCCCCAGCGCCTCGAGCTTGCGCGCCGCGACAGCCTCCCCAACATGGCCCACTTTTGTTAACTCGATCATGAAGTTTTGCTTCAAGTATGCAACATTGAACTTGCTAACCTCACCTCAGTGCTCACGCGCCGCAGCCCCTCCTCCCCCAGCGCCTCGAGCTTGCGCGCCGCGACGGCCTCCCCAACATGGCTCACTTCTGTCAACTCAATCATGAAGTTTTGCTTCAAGTATGCAGCATTGAACTTGCTAACCTCACCTCGGTGCTCACGCGCCGCAGCCCCTCCTCCCCCAGCGCCTCGAGCTTGCGCGCCGCGACGGCTTCCACGAAGTCGCACACGTCGGCGAACGTGTCGAGGTCGCTGCGCGCCGAGTCTATCTGCGCCGTGGGCACGCCCTTGAACTCCGCCAGCGTGCGCTGCATGGTCGCGTGGTGCTGCCGCAGCCGCGACTCAATCACCTGCCGCGCCGCGGCGGCCGATGCGAAGGGAAAACAGCGGCGCGTGCGTCAGTTGCCGACTGACCCGTATGAATATGACAGAGTCAACCCTGCCCTCCTTGCCCTCAGTCTGTCATAGCCGTGTGCATGCTTGGACTAGAACTCCGCCACTGCGCGCTGCGTCGCATCATGACGAGGTGCTGCCGCTGGCGCCAGTAGCCCATGCGCGGGGAAAATGGCGGAGAGCAGCGTGTGTGCGGCGATCGCGACCCGCGGACACACTCATGCTAGCCCCGCCCCTGACCCTACATCCGTCATGGCCATCGGCACGCTCATGAAACAAATGAACGCCACCGTCGTCGCGGTGCTGCCGCAGCTCGGCCTTAATCATGACCACCTGTCGCGGCGTGGTCGTGATGCGAGCGCAACGGCGCTGAGCATTACGGGCCGATACAGCGTGTGCGATGGTCCCGGCGCTTGTGTAAGCGAGGCGTGCATGCGCTGGCGCGTCAACCTCATTATGCAGCTTCAAAGGCGACGTTCCATATGCTTCAATTCAGATGGACAGCTAAAATTCGCCCAGAGTCACCTCAGTGTCTTCTGCGCATCAAACCCTTCAGCGGACAGTGTCTGGCAGCAGCAATGAGTCAAATTCTGGGTAAATCAATACCAGCTTCAAGGTTTGTCAAGTAAACAGCGTTTCCTTTTTGCATTAATACCCCACATCACCTCTGGAGTCCAGCCAGCCCGCCAGGTTAGGGTTAGAGTTAGAGCCGGTGAAGGGCGGCACAACAAATCACATCTTGAATTCTCACCACAACTGCAGAACTGTTTCATAGCGCAGGATGAAAGTTCACCCTAACTTACCTATAAAGCATCGTCCTTGCGGTAGACGAGCCACTGGGCGGCGGCATGGCAAGTCACCTCTTCAAATCTTTTAGACACTTCACAAGACCGTCTTGTAGCGGAGGAGGACAGTTCGCCCCAATCTACCTCGGGCGTGTCGTCAGTGCACCAGACGAGCCATTGGCCGGCGGCATGGCAAGTCGACCTTTGCATTATTTTAGACACTTCGCAAGACTGCATCGTAGCGGGGGACAAAAGCTCACCCCGCCTTACTTCGAAGTGTCGTCCGTGCATTGGGCGGTGGCGCGGCAAGTCACACTTGAGTCCTTTGAAAACTTCAAGACTGTATCATAGTGTGCAGATGCAAGTTCACCAACTCACCTCGGGGGTTCAATCACACCCAGAGTGCCCGTGCGCCAGATGAGCAGGTGGATGGCGACACGGCAAGTCACCTCTTGAGGTCTTCACATGAAAGTTTAACTTACCTCGGGGGTGTCGTCAGTGCGCCAGACGAGCCGGTGGACAGCATCCGGCGGCGGCGGGTTGAACTTGGGGTGGTAGATGGTCCTGCCAACCGCAACCGAATTAGCGAGCACAACAACCATGCAGGGGTCAAATCGCAGCTGGAGCTGAACGTGTGACAGTAAGTTGTCGCGAGTCCGAGAGACGTTCCATGAAGCGCTGCCAAGTTTGAGGAACTCGAGTACATGCATAGCCCTGCACAGGTCCTGTAATAAGTGTGTGAGAGCACTTAGGATTACGTCTACGGTTTTGAAAGTATCAGGGCTTTAAAGGCAGCAGATTCGACTGCTAGGCCGGACCCATGACGTACAAACACTTCTTTGCTTTACTCCGCCCAGTGCTGTTTGCATTTGGTTGTGCTCAGCAGGTTGCATATGCAATCTGGTCAACATATGCCTTGCTCAACTTCCTGCAGAAATCACAAATGACACCAAGTGTTCAAAACGTCGCTGCCGCGGTGATGGGGCTGACAGCAGCGAACATAAATAACTCACAGTGCATCCTCTACACATCGAAAGCTTGTGAATGCCACGGTGTGCTTGAGATTCATTGACTCAGCGGACCTAAGCCCATCTGCATATAGACATTTAGAGGTCGAAGCTGCATTCAGGAATTGAAGCTGAAGCCGGGCTGGTGTTGCCTCAGGCGCCACTCAACACCGTCAACTTAAACCACGTGCGTGCTCGGTGTACAGCTACTGCTATGCGAATCAATGCAACAGTGTGAGTTGATCTTTTTTCGCTTCCTGGTCACTGCAATGTGTGCTATCACATGCTCAGAGCCATACTGTGCGTTCATGTCTCTGTCACCCGGCTCATCCCCTTTTTTTGACCCCCTCCTGCAGACGCTCCTCGCCCTCCCTCCTCCATGACACTGTTGTCATCAAGCCCTTCACCTGCATGGCAGCTGACAACTCACTCTACTTCAAGTTGAGCTGGCTGCCATAATTGGGGCTGCAGACTAACCCCCGTCGCTGACTCCTGCATACGCTCCAGAGCAACACACTTAGCTGTCAGCTGTGGCCACACTCGTCGTCGTCTATCAAAGATTCTGGGCCCACAACAAGTCAAGTACTTCAAAGTACAAAACGCTACTCACCCCGTCGCCGAGTCCTGCATGCGCCCCCGAGCGAACTCCCGCACGAGCTCATCAGGCCCCTCCAGCACCACAATGCAGTCCGGCACGAGCTCTGCCTCTACTTCAACTTGAACTACGCTGCTTTTTCTATGAACTTCAAGTTGAACTAACTGCCACGTCATGGACTCACCCCGTCGCCGAGTCCTGCATGCGCCCCAGCGCGAACTCGCGTACGAGCTCATCCGGCCGTTCCAGCACCACGATGCAGTCCGGCACGAGCTCCGCCTCCGCCAGCAGCCGCGCCTGCTCCGGGCTGCGCGGGAAGCCGTCCAGGATCCAGCCGTTGGCGCCGCAGTCGCGGTGCGTGAGGCGCGCCTGGATGAGGCTCAGCAGCAGGCGCGACGGCAGCAGCTTGCCCTTGGCCATCTGCTCCTCGGCGATGGCGCCGAGCACTGACTCGGCCTGCGCAAGGGGGGGGTATGTGATTGGGGGGGGGGGGGGGGGGGGGGGGGGGGGCATTCAGGCCCGAGTGGTTCTGCCGGTGGCGTTGTGCCAGTGTTCTTGGCGCGAGAGATGTGTCGAAACGGTAATATGTGTTGCCAGTGAGGTGTATCAATGCGAATGAGCAGTTCTGAAGATGAAGCTATTGCAGTCAATGTGGCAAGGCTGATCAGCCAAGCGGCGCCGCAGCAGTAGGCTCGTCAGTGTCATCTGCTGCCTCCAGATGCACCAACTCTACCATAAGGTGCTCATTATACATTGTACATGATTGCTTTTTGTTTGAGTGTGCTGCTTCTGTGCTCATCGCCCAAAAGTCATTGTTCTGAGCAGTACTGCCATGACGGCGTTGCCAGGCTCGGTGCATGCTGCTCTTGCTGAATGCGGTGTGAGCCCTGGTACTGATTGCCCTGAGACTGCATGCACGACGGCTCATGAGGAACCATTTCGAGCAGCAAATGCTTGTTTTTTGAATAAAAATAAATGATAGTTTGCGTCGGAAGGGGGCAGGTACTCCTGGTCAGAATCCTGCAGCTCAGTAGCAGCTTACAGGAGAGATGCGGGCAGTGACAGCAGATAAATAATAAAGCGGCTCAAAAGGTTGGGATGCTGGCGATTTGTGTGCGCTGATCGCAGACCTCAAATTGACCAAGGGGTGGCATTGCAGTTTGTGTGGGCGTTGTGTGCGGCAATCACCAGCAGTGGAGGCAGCCCTGTGCTCGATGTGAGAGCTGCAGTTGGACACGCAACAACACCAAGAGCTTGCTATTCCTGAGGACCTGGCAGGGGCTGCCCGCGATCGCAAGCAGTGGTCACAACTACGACAGTCGTATTGAGCCCAGCTGCAATTCATGCAAGACCCAGGAGCACTGCTGATTACCAGAGCTGTACGCACGCGTAAACGCCCGTCGAGGCACTGTTGCCAAAAGTAAAGTTGCTCGATGAACTTGTCTTGGAGGTCCAATCCGAGATCTTCGGCAGAACATCAGGTGGCACCAACATCATGGCACTAAGCTCGGGCGATGACGTAGCAATAACACGCCCTTGTATGTTGAGATACTGAGCCACACATTGCTGCCCCCCTGTGCAGTGATTGCTGCATGGTGCATGTTACATGTACCAGGTTACGTGCCCTTTCAATACCGTTACCAGATTTGACACCTCAGCTCTCACCTTGACCTCTGCTCGCAGCAAATTCCCAGTCGATACCACCACTGCCCTGTACGCCCTCGAAAGCATCGGCGCTATAGTCCCCTTTCCGCTGCAAGGCTTGCCCAAGAGCAATATTTTCATGGGAGGTCCCTTGTAATTTTGGTGCCGGGCTTCTGACACCACCCTTCTGTGCTCTGGAGGCGAATACTGAAAGACATAGGTGTCTGTCTCGCTCGTATACGCAGGTGTTACCACATCCCTGTACGCCTGCTTCCCCTGGCCGGTCATTGTGGTGTCATGTGCATGCTGACGAGGACGCCGTGCAGCTCCAAGTTGGCTGACACTGCGTCTTGGCGAGATGTGGTGAGTAGGAATCAACGCTGATGCGGTCCACAGCAGTAGGCATGTCAAGCATCCCACAGGAGCCAGCATTGCAGCGTACTTGTGGCGCTGACTGTGCGAGCTGCCTCGAGTGCTTCCAACAGTCTCCTCTTCCAGTTTGAACTAAGGTTTGAAAAAGAAGTCTTCCTTCCTTGACCCGAGGAAGGTCGGGGGGGGGGGGGGGGGGGGGGCGAGGTCTGGAAGTACTGACTTCATTCAATTTTGTTAGTTTCAGGCAGAACCACCCCCAACAAGTTCGGGTAGATGTGAAGCTCCCCCCCCACACGTCAAATCCACGACAAACTTCAAAATCCACAACTCCCCGTGAGCGACGCCCAACCGCGGACCAGGGAAGCGCAATTGATTTTTTAAATCATCCAGGTGCAGGCTCGGTGACAAGACGGTGACCAAGCGAAGATTTGTGAGGCCTGTCACTGGCGCACGCGTTGTTTGCAATCGACCATGCCTGCAGCCACTGAAGAAGATGTCGCTGCTCTTTCAGCCTCGTCAACATCATGTGAGCACATGCATACGCCCGGAGCCTTGTGCATTGTGCACTCACAAGCACCGCTTGCTCGCTGCTGTTCCGTGCCCTGCTGATATTCAGAGCGACAAAAACCTATTGCGCAAGCACATGACTTCATGACGTTAAGGCACCAGAGGGTCCTTTGGCCCAAACCGGGGGGGGAAGTGGTTCTGCCAGGATACTATGTCTACAATTCCACGGAGCCAGGAGGATGCGGCGGAGTATGACAATATCTTAGGCACTATGTGTACTTCACTGGTACCAATCTCCGCCATGCAAAATCGTATCAGCAGCAGTGCATGAAGTGCATGTGGCTTGGCAAGTCAGCAGAGCAGATAGCCAAGATCCGCAAGGGCTTGAAAGGCTCTGCGCAGAAAGCAAAAGGAAACCTCTCAGGCAAGGGCATTCACCTCAACCCAGCCAAACGAGCACAGGGACTGTTGACTGTGGGGCTCATGGAGTCAACGGCTGGAGCTGCTGAGTCGTACAGCGAGAGGACTCCGGAACAGGGCACAGCTTGATGCCTATGCCCAGCATCTGAAGGCAGTGACGACAGCGGAAGGGAATGAGCTGCCTTTGTGCTGACGTAGCTAGGGTATCAGAGTGGGGACGCCATTCACCGCTGCCGATGCTCAAGACGTGCGGCGAGCGGCGTGCTGCGCCTGCATATCCTGACGGCGTTGTCAAGTGCGTTGCAGCAGACAACGATGTTGTAGCGGCCGGCTGGCAGCTCTGGCGAAGCCGCCTACCGCTGCCATATTGAATGTTCAAGACATGCGGCGAGCGGCGTGCTGCGCCTGCATGCATATCTTGATGCGTCCCCACACTGATACCCCGGCTGCAACATCAGCAAAAGGCAGGTTCTTCCCCTCAGTTGTCGTCACCGCCTCCAGGTGCTTGGCATAGGCGACAAGCTGCGCCCTGCCCCTCTCGCTGTGAGCACGATTCAGCAGCTCAGCTCCAGCCATAATGATTGCCTCCATGAGCCCCACAGCCGACCGTGCCTGTGCTCGCTTGGCTGGTTTAGATGCATGCCCTTGCCTGAGGGTTTTCCTCAGGTTGTTGCTTATTGCGCAGACTCTGGCCAGCCCTTGCGATCTGCTCTGACTTGCCGAGCAGCATGCATCTCATGCACTGCTGCTGGGACGCTTTTGCATGGAGGAGCTGGGTGCCAGCAAAGTACACGTCGGCCTGCCTGGGATATTGCCATACTCCGCCACATCCTCCAGGTTTCATGGAGTTGCAGACACAGTATCCTGGCAGAACCACTTCCTCCCCCCGTGTAGAGCAAAGCACCCACTGGTGCCTGGCAGAACTACATGCAGTGCTTGAAGTGCTGTAACAGTTGTAGGGGCATGCTATCACATTTGGCCGCAGCAGCAGCAGCGCTCACCAAATGGGTGCAGTGGGTCATGTTGAAGTTTGTGTGCAGCTGGGCTTGCTCGCGAATTGTGCATGACTTGCAATGCAGAGCTGCGTACCTGCAATGTAGGGTTGCGCACATCCGTATCCTGCTGCAATTTACGTTGCTGCCGCTCCTGTGCGCGTGGTTGTGAGTGTCGGTGCGTCACCCGGTGATCTTGCACTTGGAGATTGAGGCACCTGCCGTTGGTGGCTGGCGCGTTCGCATTGCAACACCTTCCGTCGGCAGCACTGTTTGCTGGTGCACGCCATCCGCATTCGCGGCAGCGGCGGCGGCGGCACAGTGACTCAGCGAGGAGTGCATGGCTGAGGGCCATCATATTGAAGTTGCACTTGTCATTGCTAATTCGCTGCATGCAATCAGCGGGGCGCCCATGTCACTGCTGCCGCTGCGCGACAGAAGTGCCTGCCGCCAGCGCTCAATCCACCACTGGCGTCTGGACCCCACGCTGGAGCGAAAGCAGCCCGGGACTCCATGGACAGCGAGGGAGGAGCAGGCGCTCAGGCTCTGTGTTGCTCAGCGGCACCTAGGCGTGGGTTAAAATTGCCGGGCTTCCGGAGGGGCACAGCGACAATGACCTTGGGAAACCACTTCCGAGCCGCCCAAAGACAGGAGACGCGTAGGAATTGGGCTTAGATATTCACAGCACACGTGCGCATCGGCAGGTGGCGCACCGTCCACGGCACTGTGACAGCGCGGCTGCGCGAGGAGCTCAGCTGGCACGGCGGAGCCAGCGCCGTGCCGCCACCGGCGCTGCCGCAGCTGCCGCCGACCGTGGTGCTCCCGCCCACAGGCGCTGTCGCTGGTCGCCGTGGCGCACTGCCGCCGACGCGTTTGAAGCGGGCACGCAGCACAGCGGCAGAGGCGGCGGCAGCGGCAGCGGCAGCGGCGCGCACTGCGCGGTGCAGCTCGCCATCGTGCCGTGGTCCCTGCCGTTACTGTACACGTATCCTGCCACATATGCTGCGGGCCCCGCGGGGAAACTCTGGTGTATTGTTGCCACCGGCGGCGGCGGCGGCTCGGCACTCGCGGTGCAGCTGCACAGCGCCGTCGCGTGTGCCATCGTGCATACGCTGGACCTCGTTGTGCCCCGCACGGGCTCGCGCTGTGCGACCATGCACGGTGTTGGCTTCGACGTGCGGTGCCGTGTTCCACTGACCACAACCTGCGCCGGCATAGGGGTTAGCTATAGGTTTGGGGTTAGGGTTACGGTCAGGTTGTTTTGCCTCTCGCTTCACCCCTAATGTGCGGCGCCGCTCAGGCTTGCGCGGCGCGACCATGCATGCGCTTTCTGGCTCGACTTGCGGCCCACCGAGCGCGATGGCTGAGGGGCAGGGGAGAGTTCGGGTGCTATGGTTGAGGTTATGCCATATGACTTTGTTCGAGCTGTCCATGTTAGCACTACTTCAAGTGACATTGGACATGATCAAATCTAGCCTCTGTGCACCCAGGCTGAAATTGATGTGGCTCATGTGCCACTCTCAAGGGCCCTGTTGCGTGATGCTGTGAGTGCCCGATGTTGTGTACAAAGCCTTGTCTAATTTGACCTGCGAGGTTGGCCACAACTGGAACTTCACTTCACGGTGAAACTGCAACTGCAATCCTTTGTGTAAAGATCAGGGTAGCACCTGGAGCGACTGCTTTGCGGGATCAAGGAGCCGGGCTTGCGTTGGATACGGAACGTGCGGTGAGCCTGAGCCGGCGCGCAAGCTCGTGGCTGGCCGTCAATGGCCACCCGCGTCATCTTCGGCTGGTTGCTTTCAGTCCACGTCACTAGCGTGGGTGCCTGGCTGCCTAGCGGCGTCTCCCGCAGCTGGCAAGGAGTGGCCTCGCTCACCGCTCTAAGGTCTACTGGGCCCGCGGCTGCTTTTGGCTACCAGAGTGCTCAAGATGACGGTTCTGGCAGAGCCGCCAGCTCCAATGGGTTGCAGGCTGCATCAGCTGCACAAGATCTGGCAGCCATGGCAAACGAAGCCGCTGCGATAGCGGCAGGAGAGTCCGCCTCCGAAGCTCAGCAGCAGCAGCAGCAGCTGGGCCTTCCTGCTGTGAATGCCGGCGACACATCTGCAGCCAAGGAGGATCACCTTAAGGCGCAGCTGGAGGAGCTGTTGAAGTTTTACACGGCGCCCAGCGAAGGAGCGTGGCCTCAGAGCAGCTTTATGCGAGTGAGGGGGGTGCTGGTTCACTACAAGGACACCGACCCTGGAGGGTGAGTCACCTCGAATCTTTCTCTGGTAACAAGTCGAAATAACGTCAAGACTCCAATTGGTTCAATGCCCAACAAAGATGGATGGCAACACAGGCAGCAGCCCTCACAACTGTCTTTCACATATGCAGCAGAAGCTGCATCGCCTTTCTTGCATCGAAGGCTTGTGGTCATCCATTGCATAAGTCTAGTTTTGTCCAAGTATCTCCGTACTGGTCGAGCCGCATCGGCACGAGCACATGCATGCATTAGCAGGTGATGCCATGCAGATTTGCAAGTAATGTGAGCAACCAGCCCGCTGTTTGAGCAATAGGATTTGCGCGACCTGGACTTTTACATAGGGGCACATGTGTACCAGTCAGTGTTGCGCCACAACTTGTGGCATTCAAATGTGACTGGATGAAATAGAGTCAGGTGCACTTGTGCACGTAGGCCGCCGCCCCAATCGTATCCATCAGCATCGGCCGTTCTCGTAATGTTGCCAATTGGTCACTGGGGTGTATGTGTTAATTGAATGCTCTTGTGGGTGATGTTGTAAATGTGTGGCTCCCAGGTTGTATCAGGCGAAAGCCATGTCGTCTTGATCATAGCACACGCGGCGGTACAGAACATGTTTCGTGGCGTCTCACAGCAGGGCAGCCTGCGGTATGATGTACTGTGAAGTCGCTTCATTGATTCACTTCCATGATAAATGCTCTGCGGGTTGCTTGCCTCATCAGTTGACGAATTGCCCCTTCGTATCATCAGATGCCACGGCATTGCGCAGCAGCAAGTGATGCGCACCACTCTTGCCTACGCATCGCGGCGCACTGCGTGCGGCGTGTGCAGGCGGCCACGCCTTATCCTGCTGCTGGAGCGTGTATAGGATGCAAGTTCATGTCCTGGACTGTAGCCTAACCCTAACCTAACTCTTATCCTACCCTAACCCTAACCCTAATCCTTAATGAACCGTTTTTGTGCTGCCACGATGTGCTGCAGACTACACACCCGCGGGCAGCCGTGCTTCGTCCTGCTGCACGGCTTCGCTGGCAGCACCGCCAGCTTCGATGAGGTATTTGGCGAGGTGAGACATGGCGGTCACCATTGCTCAACACGTCACTAACTGTTGAAGTTCAAATTACTGTGGTGACATTGTAGCACTAGGCCACCGACGCCGATGCTCGACTTCGGTCGCCGTCGCACGGTGCGCACCGCGATGCTGTCGCGCCACTGACATACTCACTTCCTATTCATCTTTGCCTCCGCTGCACCTTCTTTGCACCTGTTGCACAACGCTCAGCTGTTGCTGCAACTTCTTTGCGTCTGTTGCACGCTCAGCTCTCGCGCCACTGACATACTCACTTCCTATTCGTCTTTGCCTCCGCTAAACCTTCTTTGCACCTGTTGCACAACGCTCAGCTGTTGCTGCAACTTCTTTGCGTCTGTTGCACAACGCTCAGCTCTCGCGCCACTGACATACTCACTTCCTATTCATCTTTGCATCTGCTGCACATCGCTCAGCTCTTGTGCCACTGACAAATGTATTTTTTTTGCTCTCGCGCCCGTCGCCTCCGCTGCTCTTTCTCTGCGCCCGCTCCACAACGCTCAGCTCTCGCGCCACGGCCGTGCTGCGTCGTCGCCTTCAACCGCTGCGACTGTTGTAGCCTCCAGTCAGCGATGCCGGTGCTTCATTTCGGTCGCCATTGCATGGTGCGCAATGCTGGACTGTCACGCCACTGACATGTGAATGTTCTGTTGAATTCGCCTCTGCTGCACAACGCTCAGCTCTCGCGCCACGGCCGCGTCGTCGCCTTCGACCGCCCCGCCTTCGGCCTGACGGAGAGGGTCATGCCGCAGGAGGGGGTGCCGTGGCAGCTCTCAGCGCGCACCCTGGGGGAAAACCCCTACACCGCCAAGTTTGCGGCGAAGCTCATGTTTGGGATACTGGACCGGCTGGGGGTGGATGAGTGCGTGCTTGTCAGCCACAGCCTTGGAGCGCAGGTGAACATAGACAGACTTGAAGTAGTTGGTTGAAGAAGTGGGCATAGGCACACACGCTCTGCCTGTGTGCTCTGCACACTGAGTTGCGCAGATGGCGCCGCGCGCGATATGCCTGTATACCTACTCTGACACTCCATGCATACTCCAATATTTGTCCCCCGCACCCTGGCGTGCCTATGTGTGCTAGGCACACTGAGATGCGCAGGTGGCGCTGCGCACAGTACTCCTAGATAGCTACCGTACATACCATTGACACCCCATCAGTGAGAAAGAGGCAGTCACCCGCTCTGACCCACGCCCTGGCTTGCCTGTGAGCTGCGCTCACGCGAGCAGGCGGCATGCAAACCTACCCTATCACTGCATGCATACCCCATCATTGCCCCCGCAACCCTGGCATGCCTGTGTGCTATGCACACTGAGATGCGCAGGTGGCGCCGCGCCCGACACCGCCTGAAACTCTTACCCTATCCCTGCACGAATAACCCACTGTCGACCCCCACACCCTGGCATGCCCGCCATGCCGCACTGTCGCGCGCAGGTGGCGCTGCGCGCGATACAGCTGAGGCCGCAGGCGGTGCGCGCGGCAGTGCTCACCGCGCCCGCAGTGCTCAACCCGCTGGACGCACGCTTCTCAATGGGCAGGGACAACGGGGGCAGGTCAGTCAGGGAATAGGATTTTTTTTTCTTCGCTGTTGGTGGTTTAAAAACATGTAAAACAGGTGTAATACTTCGGGCTAGGGTTAGAGTTAGGGTTAGAGTTAGGATTAGGGTTAGGGTTAGGTCAATGGCAACGGTGGCAGGTCAGCGATGACGGTCGGTCGCACACTATGAATATTCGTGGTGTAGGCTGTGTGCACGCGCCATCGGTGCAGCCCACATGCTTGATTCGCGCAGAATCACTAGGAGAGTCGGACAAGGAAGGTGGCTCTGAAGATGTTCAACTTGAAGAATGAGTCAAGGCGCGTGGCACGCGTGGCAGCGCTCGCAGGCGCCCGGCCTGCCAAACAGACACACCAGGTGGCCAATGGGTGGGCGCACGCTCTTCAAGGCCTAGGGCTAGGGTCAGCGCGCTTCAGCTCAGCACTTTGTTGCTTCGGGTGTCTCAGGGTTAGTTTGGGGACTAGAGTTAGGGTTTGCAGCCCCGCCGCCTGAGCACTGCTGCACCCTCTTCTCCCTCGACGCCAAGAACTGCACTCATCTCAGCGAGCTGCACCCGCGTCGACCCCCCCCCCCCCCCCCCGGAACTCATCACCATTGCCGCGCTCTCATGTATCGGTTTGCTTCCCCCCGTCCCCCCCCACTCCCACCCTCCCGCCCCTCCCGCAGCATCGCCAGCCGCCCCGCTTAATGCACTCACGACTGAGCACTGCTGTGCAGGCGCATGAGATTTGAAAGTCACCGTAACCTATCCCCCCCCCCCCCCCCCCCCCTCCCCCCCCCTGGTCCCCTGCGGCATCTTCAACCCTATAGCAAACTGCGCAAGCGGCTGAGCGTTGCTGCGCAGGTGTCTATATATGCTTTAAAGCATACTTGAACACTACTTGGCGACTTTATTGATATAGATATATATATATATGTAGTAACTTTATCAATAACCCTCTCTACCCCCTCCCCCCCGCCCCCCCCGGCGGTCCCCTGCAGCATCTCAGCCCGATCTGCGCACACGGCGAGCGTCGCCGCGCAGGGACTAATATAGCCCTATAGCTCTTGAAACATGCTTCAAATCATGCGGTAAACCAAGACTCAATGCTTACCTTGCCTGCCCCCCTGCCCTCGCCCGCTTCTCGCAGCATCTTCAGCCCTATCGCAAACCTGCGCACGCGCCTGAGCGTTGCCGCGCAGGGTCTGTATGTAGCTCTTGCAACATGCTTCAAAGCATGTGGTAAACCAAGACTCAATGCTTACGTAGCCTGTCCCCTTCCCCTCGCCCCCTTCTCGCAGCATCTTCAGCCCTATCGCGAACCTGTGCACGCGGCTGAGCGTTGCCGCGCAGGCACCAAATGTGTACACTATCATTTAAACTGTGTACTGAAGTCAGAGTGCTTTGTCGTGTAATGCAACCCAAACCCTACCTTACTAACCCCCCCCCCCCCCAACCCCTCCCCATCCCCTCTGCCACACACACAGCATCTTCAGCCCTATCGCGAACCTGCGCACGCGGCTGAGCGTTGCCGCGCAGGCGTCCGCCGCGGGGCTCGCGCTCATGACGTCGCCCACGGACGTTGCCGTGGACATGGTGCGCAACGTGACGCTCAGCGAGGACCTGGAGTCGCGCGTCAGGCGGAACTTCCACGACCCCGCCCTCGTGCGCGAAAGTGAGAGAGGCGACGCTCCGCCTAGCCCTAGCTCTGCTAACCCTAACCCTACAGTAAGTGTAGCCTGCAGTGATGATGCAGATTCATGCGCAGATGCGTAGCTGTATGCTTAGTAGCTGTGATTACACTTCTTCTCAGCGTCGAGGTAGGGCCTGGAGTCGCGCACAAGGCGCAACTTCCATGACCCTGCCATCGTGAACGAAAGTGAGAGAGGCGACGCTCCGCAAAATCTCGTGGCCGTAATCCTCAGCCTGCAGTGTTGTTGTTCAGCTGTGCTGACACATCTCTCCCCCCGCACATCTCCGGTGTTGTGTAGCGCGTGCTGCGCAAAGTAAGTATGCCTCTTGTTGAGCTCCCCCCGCACATCTCCCGTGTTGTGTAGCGCGTGCTGCGCAAAGTAAGTATGCCTCTTGTTGAGCACTGCTGCATGCATCATGCTGAGCAATGCTGCATGGCGCTCTGCGCGCAGAGCCAGAGCTGGTGGGCAAGTACGTCACGCCGCTGCGCGAGGACGGCTGGGACAGGGGCCTGCTTGAGTTCTACAGGGCGCAAGCCAGCGAGGCGGCCCCCGGCTCGCGGCTGCTGGAGGAGGTGAGCTGAAGTTGCGAGTTGAAGTTGATGACCTCAACTTCATGTGAGTTTTGTACAGGGCGCAGGCCAGCGAGGCGGCCGCTGGCTCGCGGCTGCTGGAGGAGGTGAGTTGAAGTTGAAGTTGGTGACTTCATGTGCAGTCTTGAGTTCTATAGGGCGCAGGCCAGCGAGGCGGCCCCCGGCTCGCGGCTGCTGGAGGAGGTGGGGTGAAGTTGTGAATTGAAGTTGATGACTTGTGTGTGGATTTTGTGTTGTACTGGGCGCAGGCCAGCGATGTGGCCCCCGGCTTGCGGCTGCTCGAGGAGGTGAGTTGAAGTTGTGAATTGACGTAGACGACTTTCATGTCCATTTTGCGTTGGCAGGACTTGGACGACTTAGCCTGTGACGCAATGAAGCTGACGACTTCAAGTTTGCGTGGGCAGGGCCCCGTGCTAGCGATTGCCGCTGCTGCCCACTTGCCATACATGCAGGTTTTTCATTCGGCAGCTCGGCGACGCCTGTGCTGCGCAGGTGCGCGCCGCGTGGAAGGGCCCCGTGCTGGTGATCGCCGGCGAGACGGACCCTTTCATGCCACTGAGCACAAGTCAGACATATGATGTATTCATGCATGAATATTAAAATTCATGAATGCAATGCCTCCGCTGCGCAGGTGCGCGCCGTGTGGAAGGGCCCGGTGCTGGTGATCGCTGGCGAGGCAAACCCTTTCAGCCCACTTATCCATATGATTTATTCATTCATGAATATTACAATTCATGAATGCGATGCCCCCGCTGCGCAGGTGCGCGCCGTGTGGAAGGGCCTGGTGCTGGTGATCGCCGGCGAGACGGACCCTGTCAGCCCACTTATCCATATGATTCATGAATATGAAAAAATTCATGAATGCGATGCCTCCGCTGCGCAGGTGCGCGCCGTGTGGAAGGGCCCCGTGCTGGTGATCGCCGGCGAGACGGACCCAACGGTCCCTCTCAGCGCGTGCCAGTTTGTGGCGGAGCGCTTTGATGCGCGGCTGCGCGTCATCGAGCAGGTACGTCCCCGCTCCCCGTGGTATATATGCATGCTGACACCTCATGGCTACTGTACCCTGCCGAAGTCTGCACAAGCTGTTGTGCACAAGTGGTAAAGCCACGGTCGCCACAGTTGGTTCCGATATGGGGGGCAGGGGTGCCAAATCCCGACTGTAGGAGTGGGATCAGGAGTAATTTGTGTATGAGAGCAGTTTGGGGGGTCTGGTCTCCAGTGTGGCATGCGAGTTAGGGTTACGATTAGGGTCAGGGTTAAATGCAACCATCCCGCGACTGCATGCCTTTGTCAGCCTCGCGCGTGAAATGCAGGCACATAGATAGGCAACTCACCCGGCCCGGGCGCACCACCACCACCCTCACATTACACACTGCCCTTCCTCATCTAGAATGCTGTGGCGCGTCACCTGTTGCGCTTCGCAGTGTGCGCATATCCCCATGGACGAAGTGCCGGAGGCGTGGACGCGCGCCGTGGTGTCGTTTGTCGACAGCAAGGACGTCCTTGCGCGCGGGCGCCCGCCGCTGCCGTGGCGGCAGCGGCGCCTGCTGCGCAAACAGGGCAGTGCTACGCAGCAGCAGCAGCAGCAGGTGCCGCAGCAGGTGCAGCAGCAGCAACAACAGCAGCAGCAGGTGCTGCAGCAGCAGCAGGTGCTGCAGCAGCAGCAGCGCCACGTTCAGCAGCACGCCCTGCGGCAGCCGCAGCAGCAGCAGCAGCAGCAGCAGCAGGAGGAGGAGCAGGGCTACCTGCAATGACCCCCGCCGCTGCCGCTGCCTCTGCAGTCTGCCTGTGAATGCGCCTGCACGGCGCGCCGCGTTTCATGCCGCAGCATCAGCCAACTCATGACCGGGGTGGTTCTTCTGGTGCAACGGCCGGGCGCGGGAGCATGCCTAGAGAACCAACAACGGTGTTGTTGAGGCGCAACAAACGCACTGCTGAGCACAGCATTACCGCTCGCCAGCATTATGTGTCGCAAGGCCGCTGTTGCCGCTGGAGGTGGTGAACCAATATCGGCTCGACAGAATGAGTGCTGCCGCAGCGTCTGCACTTGAAGTATAGTACTGTTGCGGTGTCAATTGTGTCGGCAGTGGCACCCCAGGTACCCATGTAATCGGTTTTTTACGTTGTGTTCCGGAGGGGGGGGGGGGGGGGGGCTTGATGGTGTTTGGAGTGCGACATCTGCGCAGCGGCGATACAGTCGCTTCATTTATGGTGCACAAGGCCTGACTGCCGCGTGCAGTTGGTCTCGACGTTCCTGGCCCGTACGTACGCCTACGTGCAAAAGATGAAAGCACGCTGTAGATGGGTGCCTATGAATCGCCGCTGTGTGT